>OZ010800.1:72563905-73853905 GCA_963932465.1 Maratus speciosus
GTATAGTTTAAATACATTAACATATTCAGCTTCAAATGTGCCTATTACGATCTACAATAAGCAGGTTTTAGTCTGTGCAGATACGTGAGAAAATCGTTCTATTGCGGGAGAACATATGTATGAATTATTTTTAAAAACTGGTGCTGCAGTGAACCCTCATACTCTTGATGTAACATTGGCTGAAGGAATTACGATGGTTAAAGGGTTTACGGTTGAAGGAGTTACGAGGGTTGATAAACTCTGTCTTGCACTCTGCCCGTAGAGATTGAAAGCTGAGTCCTCGAAACGGAGTTCATTGTATTACCAAATGCCAAGAATAATAGAACACTTTTAGGTATGGATTTCTTGCATAATGCTAACAAAGTGTTAGATACTGTCAACAAAACATGGAACTTCAGTGATAAACCTCAAGAAAATTTTTATTTTGTAGATGAATACGAAGAACAAAATAGTACGTCAGCTGGTAATGTCGAAGTCAGTCCGAACGCTTTACGTGAAGATGAAGGCATACATCTAAATTTTGATGAAAAGGAACAAATTTAATGATCTTCTGAAAAGGTATGAAAAGTGTTTTCAACCAGGGGGAGATATAAACCCGTTTGTAGAGCATCGTATGAATACAAGTGATAGTGCTCCTGTTGCTGAAAACCTTATCGGATGACTCCTGCTAAGAAAGAACTTCTTAATAAGGACATAGATAATCTTCTACCTCAGGAAATCATATAGGACCGGGCATAACCTTATGCTTTGCCGGTGGTTCTAGTACCAAAGCCGGATGATAGTATAAGATCACGGATTATATAAAATTAAATGCAGTTACAGTAGCAAATAAAGATCCATTACCTCGAATGGGCGAAGACATGAAGCCAAGACATCTTACATGAAGCCAAGACATCTTACATGAAGCCAAGCTTACTTATTATATTTCAACTTTAGATCTTCGTTCTGGGTATCACCAAATTCCAGACTACTCATCAGATAAAGATCAAATTGCATTTTTCCGCCATTTTGGAACTTATCGTTTTTTAAAGATGGCTTTTGGTTTAAAAAATGCTCCAGCCACGTTTCAAAGTTCATTCGTCATTTTTTTAAGTACAGAAAAAACATATTTTCAGGGTATATATATATATGAAATGTTATTTTGAGTATATTTTAAAGGCAATCAAATTTTCAAACTTTTCTCTGAAAACGAAAATTCCCGAACATAACTTAAGGAAATTGCTACTGAAAAGCAGTGTACATTGATTCTAGGATTTTTCAGTGATATACATTTAGGTATATCATCTTAAATATGAAAATCTTAAAAAAATCTTCCAAACTTAAGTTCTATAATTAGGCGAGGCAATCACGGAGAGTACATTCTAAAAATATGTATGCACTATTTATCTAACATATTTATATAGGGATGGCGCCAGTTTATTCTGGAGATCCAAAATACTTTTTAATACAAGTAATTAAAAATTTATTGTTTTTTTACATCTATGAATACCAAACTAATCTAAAGAGGTTGCAGTGCGTGGTATTACATATACTTCTAATATTTCTATACAAAATATGAACAGGTATACTTAACTCCTTGCAGTCTTTGTATGGAAATCATGAGCCATTTGTTTTAATATTTCTTTACAGAATTTGAACTAATGTACAATACTTACATAAAATCTTTTATATGAAAAAATGTTATATTACATTCCAAATTTGTATTTCTACTTCTTTGCATCAAATGTTTCGATTTTTTTTTAAAAAAGTATTTATTTATGCATCCCTCTAGGATATGGATTTTTGTTCTGATGCGATTTCATGATATTCTAATTCCCAAAATCTTTTTGGTTCGTTCAATGTAACGCCATTGTAAAATATGTAACGTGTTTTTCTCAAACCCTGTTTTGAAAACAAGAGAACCATTTTCTCAACCGATTCTATGTAACCGATTTCCATCAGAAAAAATGTCCTCGCTTTAGCAAAAGTATAATTAATTATTTTAGAAATTCGCAAAATGTTGAACAAGTCGGAAATTGTACGCCAAATGTGGCAAAACAGATGTTTCGTATTATAACTAGTTTTTAGCTCACAGGCTATCAAAGCGTGAGAGCGTGCCCGCCGGTTCTGTATGTATGTATGTATGTACGTACGTAATGTATGTATGTACGTACGTAATGTATGTATGTACGTACGTAATGTATGTATGTATGTACGTAACGCGATAACTCTTGATAGAAACATCCGATTTGCTTCAATATTTTTTTCTAGGCTCATTCTTATAAGTCGCTTCCCTGATTAGTTTTGGGGGATCAATGGTTAAGTATAAAGGGGGGGGGGATAGGGCTACGCCCCTTAATTTAGATAAATGGGTTTTTCATACAGACTTATTTAAATCTATAGAACTTGGTGCAATAGCTGTTGCACCCTTATGTAAAAATGCATAAATACACACTTTGTTACGATTCTATATATAGAATTCTGTAATACGGAAATAACTTATCTTTATAATCTTAAATAACTGTAGAAAAAGACGAACGTTTCTTAATCTACGAAAATGTGAATAATCACGACTGAAATATATAATAACATCTTCCGAGTAACCCAAGATTTCGAAAAGTTTTTCTTTATATATAGAAACTCCAGAAAATAATTCATTTTCGAAATTTAAAGAAGAATTTATAAAAATAATTTTGTATTAGCTGCTCGTAAGTTTCTCAAATGTTTCCTAGAAGCATTTACAATGCATTAATGATTTCTCTGTACCAGAAAAATCGGTTTTCTGATTCTACGAATTTTCATGTAAACATTTTCAGAAGCATAACTTAATTTGTGCATACAATTGTAAGAAAATAAGTTTAATTTTCATATTAATATAATGCTGTTAATTTAGTATGTTTGTCATTTTGAATATCGAAATACCTGAGAATAGGTAATATCATAAAAGGTGGCATTCGGATTTGAGAAAACTGACTATTCCACTGTAAAAGGTCTCAGAAACGTTTCCGAAAATGACGGACAGCTAATAAAATTTTACATTTATAAATCATTCTTTAAATTTTGAAAATAAATAGTTTTCTGGGGTTTCTAACGGTAAAGTAATACTTTTCGGGGTCTTTGGTGACTCGAAAGTAGTTACTGTATAATTTTGTTCTTGATTACAGTACATTTTTGTAGATTAAGAATCATCCGTCTTTCTTTATAGTGTAGGATGTCATCACCATGGCAACATAGAATTTTTACCAATTATGGTATATCTTTGAATTAATTACGAATGATAGGATTTAATAAAATGGAGAAAGATTTTATTAATACCTTTTTAAGTTTTGGTTCGATTTTCATAAAATTTGAAATGACTCGACAAAATTCTGCAAAAATTCTATGTATATATTAAATTTCAAACCCTTAGAATGGGTAGTTTTTGCGCTGTTATATGCCGACAGACAGACGGACTTACCAGACGTCGACTATAGGTACAACGTATTTTTATAATTACGAAGGAACCTAAAAAGGGCGAAACAATTAACTGATTTTTTTTCAAAGTTACTGAATTACCTTAAAAACCCAACTTCTTAATGTAAAAATTCGTTATAAGCTCAAAGAAATTTAATGAGCTTTCATAATTTTACGACCAAATATGTTCTATAGGCTTTTGCGATCAAAAAAAAGAAGGTCGCAAGAAATTCTCGTCTCGCACATGCAGTTACTCCTTATCTCACAAAGCTTATTACTTATTTTTGACACAAACATTTAAATGTACAAGTGAAATGTTATGTGTATAAATATAATGCAATAACTCCGAGTGTGGTATATATTTTCTTTATTATAGAAAAAAAAACAAGTCGGAAATTGTACATCAAATGTGGCAAATGATTTACTTTCTTACTATAACTAGTTTTAAAAATATTGAGATCTTGGTACAATAGCTGTTGCACTCATGTGCAAAAATGCATGACTACAAATTTTATTACGATTATGTATATTAAATTAAGTAATACGAAAATAACAGGACTTCATCTTAAATATGAAGTAATCCCCATGGCAACATAGTACCATTACCTGTCACGGAATACCATTCAATTAATGACATACACACGATTTAATAGAAGGAAGACAACATTTATTAATATATTTTAAGTTTTGTTTCGATTTTCATAAAATTTGAAATCAATTATATATATTATATTTCGAATCATTCGGTTGGATAGTTTTATTGCTGTTATATACGCACTCATGTGCAGACAGACGGAAGGACCAGACGGGCGCCTATAGGGTGACATAATTATATAATTACGAACGCTTCCAAAAATCATACAAATCACGCGAATTTTAGGCCAAAGAATGACCTCCATTTAATATGGGTCGTGTATTTTACATTCATCATTCTATATACGAGGGTGCTTCAACAATTATTGTCCCGCGTGTATAAAATATTTGTACTGCAATCGGATATTGGGGCCTAATGGCTTATATGCCTATATGCTCAATTTTAGAACTGTAGCTGCTATATTAATATGTTCTTTTTCGTTTTTCATGTGAGAGGTCTCATCTAGCTTGAATAGGGGGTGTGTGGTGGGACAGTGAATGAGATGTGGCTACTATCGCTTGGACTCTGGAACATAATGATGTAGCCACGTCTCAACCACTATCACAAATCTATCACAGAACTGCTTCATGTCTGGCCCCATAGGATCCAAACCAGCCTTTCACCCCCCCCCCCCTTTCAAGCTAGGTGCCATCTCTCACACCTAAAACGAAAAAAATATGTTATTAATAAGCTACCATTCTGAAATTGAGCATATGGATATCTAAGATATTAGGCTTCAATATTCCACATTAACCATCGAAGTACAGATATATTATACACACTTGGGAAAATAATTATTGAACCGCCCTCGTATTCAAGCCATTTGAATATAAAAATAATTAAAAATATAATAACATATACTGATTAATTAAAAACATTATCGAAAAACAAACTTACGAATGTTCACATTTACTTTTCAGAAACACTAACAGAAAAAAATAAATAAACTCATCATATTACTGAAATTTCACAATTTATTTTTATGAAATTAATGAGAAGACCCACAAAATTTGTAAGTTTGTTTTCTTTCAATAAATGTTTTTATTTATTTATTTATCAATGGAAAATTGAGAATGAAACAATTGCTCTCAAACACAGTGAAGAAACCGTTTGATAGACGGAATAATGATCCTCTGAATAAGACATAAACAAACAAAACTTTATTCATTGTGTCAATGACAAAAATAAGCCTTAGGGGAAACTTGACATCAGTCATGGCAAATGAAATTCTTCGTCTGCTATACTTTGTCTTTGATAGATGTCAGTGTATGTCTTACAGTCAAATAACTTTACTGATATTCAGGGAAGTGCATGCATTTATGTGACATCCACATATAAAATGTTTGATGAAGAAATATTAGGCGCATAAAGTACATGGATATAGAAATGTAAATAAATAATTGTAAGATTAACGCAGTGCATATTTTATATTGTTGTAAAGGAAGTGCTTTTAGCGATATACAAATTTAAAACAAAATAAAACACAAAAAATAATGTTAATGGCTATGATATTTTTTTTTATTAAATAAATAATATTGTACCATTAGTGTTTAAAAATATTTTCGTGCATATGGGCGCCGAGGCTAGCTCGAAAAAAGCATCATCTGGAAGTCCAATTTATGGTCATTTTATCGATCAGCTTAGTGCGTATTCTCTAATAACTCGCCGATGCTGATTTCCAAGTGACCCAACGTATGTGGTTTATCGGCGTAGACCAAAATCTTCACATATCACAACAGAAAACACTCCATTGGTGTGAGATCACATGACGGTGGAGGTCAGTTTACAGGTCCATTAAGCGAAATTATATGCTCATCAATTATCTACCGCAGTAATCTGATGGTATTTTGTAAATTTTGCAAGCGTTTTTCTGGCTTAAGTCTATTCATGGTTGAATGGCTACACATACTAAGCACAACGCATCTATCAGCTGTGATATTGACTGTGACTAGAAACAATGTTGCCGATTTCAAAACCATTCCTCTTAAATAAATAAAAAAAAACACCGTTTTAACTAATTTATATTACTCAGACCCAATTCAAAAATTTGTCATTATGTTTAGTTGGGGATTTTTTTTAAGAAATTCAACGTAACAAATAAATGAATATTTTTTATATTATTTCCTCACGGAAAACGTTATTTTACTTCTCTGTATATGGAAATTTAGTGTAAAGAAATTTTCATTATAATTTTTTTATAATGTCAGTGCAATTAGGTAAGGCGAATATATAAAAAATAACTTTCAATGCAAATGAAATACTTTTTAAAACCATAACTGGCATCAGAAAATTACAAAGCATTTTAAAGAAAACTTTTATAAAATGTATATCGGTCAAATGTAAAATATCATAAAATTTCTATCAAGAACAATCCCTTTTAGAGCAGAAGCAAAAGTTAATAAAAATAGAAATAAATTCAACAGTATATGTAGAAGAAAATGACAATAGGTAAGCAACAAGCACTCATAAACGGAAATGAATTAAATTTAAAAAAGTCCTTCCGGCCAGTGCCGGAAGGAAGAGGCAGCTTTCATATTCCTTATTTTAAAAAAGCCAACTTATGTTATTCAAACACACGAATCTCAATTTAGTGGAAACTGAATATAGAAGATTCAATACTAATTTTTATCAATACAAGATCATTATGAATGGGAATTTCGCGAAATTAGTCAGCTTTATCCAAGCTGCTTTTATTTAAAGTAACTTATATTTGGCTGCCAAATTCGGCGATTTCTTAAAGTGCCTGCAATTTTAAACAACATGACGGATGAGGCTAACCAGTGAACTTGGTCGAGACGTTAGTAATTGCTGTGCACATGCTCACTCGAATCGGAATCGATTGGTATATACGAGTGCTGTCGCAGGCAAAAAATCAGATTTTTCAAAAGGTCACCCACATTAGAAATTGAAACTGCTATAACTGAGCCATTTTTTAAGATAAAGACAAACAAAAAATGCTCCTGAATCCTTATATCAAGGTCAAATACTTAAGAAAAAACCTTTTTCAATTTCTAATTTTTTTTGCACCTCACTTTAAATATAATTTTTTTGTTAATTTAATGGCCGCCATTTTGAAACAAGATGGCTGATGAAGCTGGCCAGCGAACATGGTCGAGATATTGATGTATACTATCCACATGCCTTCTTACGTCGAAATAGGCGAATACGTGTGTTATCGCGTGAGAAATACAAGATCGTTTCAAAATGTTAGCCATACTAGAAATTCAAAGTGCGATAATACAAACATTTTTTAAGTTATAAACAAAAACACAAATTTTCAGAAACAAAAACTGCTCCGGAATCTTTGTATCAAGGCCAAACACATAACAAAAAATCTTTTTCATTTTCCAATTTTTTAATACCTTATTTAAAATTTATATATTTTTAAATGGCAACTCTTTTGAAACAAGATGGCGAATGAAGCTGGCCAACGAACTATGTCGAGACATTGGTATGTACATTGTACAGACCAAGTTACATTCAAATCGGTTCATAAATACGCCTGTTATCGCGTGACAAAAATCAGGTCGTTTTAAAATGTCAGCCACAATAGAAATTCAAAATGCTATAACTGAGCTATTTTTTTTAGATATAGACAAAACAAAAACTATTCCGGAATCTTTGTATTAAGGTCAAACACATACGAAAAAAATCTTTTTCATTTTCCAATTTTTTGGTATCTCATTTTAAATTTTATTTTTTTAAAATTGTTTAAATGGCCGCCATTTTGAAACAAGATGGCGGATGAAGCTAAACAACGAACTCGGTCGAGATATTTGTATGTACTATGTACACACTAAGGTACATCCAAATCGGTTCATAAATACGCCTGTTATCGCGTGACAAAAATCAGGTCGTTTTAAAATGTCAGCCACAAGAGAAATTCAAAATGCTATAACTCAGCCATTTTTTAAGATATAGACGAAACAAAAACTGCTCCCGAATTTTTTTTTTTTTTTTATCAAGGTCAAACACATAAGAAAAAAAATATTTTTTCCATTTTCAATTTTTTGGTACCACATTTCAAATTAAAATTTTTCTAAAAAATTTAAATGGCCGCCATTTTTAAACAAGATGGCGGATGAAGCTGGCCAACGAACTCGGTCGAGACATTGGTGTGTACTATGTATAAACGAAGTTACATCCAAATCGGTTCATAAATACGCCTTTTATTACGTGACAAAATTCAGGACGTTTCAAAATGTCAGCCACGCTAGAAATTCAAAATGCTATAACTCAGCCATTTTTTAAGATATAGACGAAACAAAAACTGCTCCGAAATGTTTGTATAAAGGTCAAATACATAAGAAAAAAATATTTTTCTATTTTCAATTTTTTGGTACCACATTTCAAATTTTAATTTCTTTTTTAAATTTTCAGTTCGAGAAACTTCGATTAGTGGGTCATTTTTAGGTCACTATGGGTCAAGCCAATTTTACCTAAAAAACGACTCTAATGATTTTCACTAAAATCTATATTCTACTGTTTTGGATTACGAGAAAACTATTGGGCTAAGTCACATGTTCGAGAAAATTCGTTTAGTTGGTCATGTTTTGGGTCACCGTGGGTCAAGCTAAGTTTATCTAGATAACTTCTTTAGCCATTTTGACGACATTTTGCACCCTACTGTTTTCTGGCACGAAAAGACCATTGGGATGGGGCTCGTGTTCGAGGAAATTCCATTAGTGGGTCATTTTGGGTCATAATGGGTCAGGGTCAAGTTAATTATATCTAGAGAACGGCTCAATCGATTTTGTCTAAATTTTGTATCTAACCATTTTCGGGCACAAAAAGATCATTGGGATGGGTTTCGTGTTCGAGAAAATTTGATTAGTGGGTCATTTTGTGTCAGAATTTGTCAGGGTCAAGCTAATTATATCTAGAGAACGGCTCAATCGATTTTGACGAAATTTTGTATTTTACCATTTTCGGGCATGATAAGACCATTGGGCTTGGTCAAGTGTTGAAGAAAATTCGATTAGTGGGTCATTTTGGGTCGTAATGGGTCAAGGTCAAGCTAATTATATCTAAAAAATGGCCCAATCGATTTTGACCAAATTTCACATCCAACCGTTTTTCGAGACGAAGAAACTATTGGCTAGGTCACATGTTCGAGAAACTTCGATTAGTGGGTCATTCTTGATACACTATAGGTCAAGCCAATTTTACCTAAAAACCAGCTCTAACGATTTTCACTAAACACTATATTCTACAGCAGAGGTTCCCAAAGTGTGCTCCGCGGAGCCCCAGGGGCTCCGTGTGAACTTTCCAGGGGCTCCTCCGCGCTTTAGGACAATAAAGAAGATTTTAACGAAAAAACCCATTTAAAGCAAGGTTTTATTTCCGTCTTTGTTTCCAAAAATGTAAACTTTTTTTTTTTTTTTTTTTTTTTCTTTTAATGATGTTACATTATGATGATAACATTGATTGTTTTTTGATGATAACATTGATTGTTAACTATCTGAACTCTTTTAAACTAAATTATATTTTCTGAAAAAAAAAATTCTGGTCCAAATATTAATTTCTTCTAGCACTCTATTTTTATGCTTTCCGATCAAAAAACGCGATAAATGGAAAAAAAAGTGTAGATTTAGTATAAAAATAAGAAAGCAAGAAATTGTATTGTGAAGGAAATTTTAAATTTTTTAATTCCTCAACTCCTCCTATCAGTGTGACTTGAGGTGTAGTGTTATCCAATAACTCCACGTTTTATGCTCAGCTGCGTCATCATTTCGAAATAAACCATTCTGATTTGAAAGATAAACCGCCTCAGTTTTTTCAATATGAAGGGCAAAGTAATGTATGCAATGGGCAAAGTAATGTTTCAAAATAAACAATCACAACACTTGTTAAAACAAATATGAAATGTCCTAGACATATTCGCAGACTTCACTGGGACGAAATAGGCAATAAGATATATTTCTACCATCACTAATTTAAAATTTTCCTTTTGCTCTGCTTAATCACTGCGATTATTAAGATAAAAATAATTTTCTAAAATTAGTGATGGAAGTTTGCCTGGTTTTATCCCGTCGCTCCCGTTAAGTCGGCGCTTATGATGGTACCTACCTGACAACCATAGAGCCTACCTGATAATTTAACGATTTGCTCGAGTTCCTGAAGATCATATAATTGCAAAGACACTTAATAAACCTTGTAAAATTGATATTGTCAAGAATTTGCTTTATGAAAAAGTTGTCAATTTAGCGTCCAATATTCCCTAGTCAAATAATATGATTTCTTTATTAAATTAACTATATGACTGTTGATATAAAAGAACACTTAACAGCCTTTTCAGATGTACTAAATTTACACTACAAATGCATGAATCTATTGACGTCACTGGATTAACACTTTTGTAAATATTTTTTAGTTACATATACATATCCTGTTATGACCAGGGCAGTTAAGAGTCTTAACATACTTTTTTGAAACGGGCTTCTCTACTTGACTTCCCTATTACTACAGTGTTTGAGAACATTAACTCGATTAAAATTAAGTGTCTTACAAAAGCTAGTCTGAAAGAGGTTTTAAAAAGATATTAGGATCATATTGTTTGTAGATCATTACAAACCGAAACACTAAGGGACGAAATATTTTTGGATGAATACATAGTAAAACACATATGAACATGAATGCACTGATGATGCGAAAGCAATGATGGGTCACAATGCTAGAGCCATTGCAAAAATTTAATAAATTGAATAATATGGGTAAAGCTCTATAACACCATCTATTGCGCTCTTTATACAAGATATACGCTATCCCCCCAAAAATGTTTTTTGAACTTATGAAAAGGTTGAATGATGCCATTAAAAGAATAAACTATATAAAATCACGAACTCTTAAAAGCAAACTTTTTAAGCTTATGTGTGAAGTTATTGGAAGCCAACATCCGCCTTTCCTACTGCATACCGAAGTAAGATGGTATTGTCGAAGAATAGCGTTTCTATGATTGTTGAAATTGCAGAAGTGATATTAGAGGAACCATAACTCTAAACTGCAAAACTTTTAAACAATGAAGATTGTGAATGCTAATTGCATATTTGTCCGATGAGCTTAGCAAAATGAAATAAATGTATCTATCATTGCAATGATAGTCTCTCACAGTTGATGGCGCAGCATGTCCCTAAAGGGACTTTGCGCCATAACCAACCAACCAACCAACCAACTCTCACAGTTGTCGATGCATTTATCAAACGTGTCTTCTTTTAAGATTAAACGTGTATTGGTCTGATTCTGAGAGAAACGATGATATCTACTATATCCCTCTTGTTAAAAAGGAATGCAAACAACACCAGGTTAAAAAAATACAAATAAATAATCAGGGACATCCTACAGTTTTGAAAAACTCGTTTAATCAACATATTTGAACAGCTGGAAAGGAAATACTTTGGACGACTCTAAATGTGCACTGAATGTGTTCAACAATGTAATAAAAACAACAACAACAACAAAAAAAAAACAAAAAAAAAAAACAAAACAAAAAAAAAACACCCAGCTTAATTTTAGGGAAACAAGAAGTCCTTGTTGATTTGATATCTCATAGGAAGATGATACCGAATATATAACAACCGGTTATTCAGTAGTAACAAATCAAACTATTTCGATTCGAATCAGAATTTCTTTTTATAAAATAACTAAAATAGAAATCAAATAGAAATAATTTACATTGAATAGTAAATAATTTTAAATAAAAATTCTGGTCTAATATATTTTTATAGAAGTTGAGTAAAATTCTTGGTACATGTAGTGTTAAAGATCTTACTTTAAAACCAAAACGAAATACAGAAGTCTTTTAAATGCGGAACCAAACATTTGCCTGCAATTACTATCAAAGGACCCAAATTCAGACATTTGTGCAAAACAATCCAATCACATTAAACGTTTATGCGTTATTGTTCGTCACTCTAGTAAAATGTTACGACTTTCTGAGTTTTTTGGCTTTTTTTTTTTAAGTATGTAATCTTTTGACATTTCCATCTGTATTGACGGTAATTGAAATTCATTGTTCCGGTAAAAGTTTCAAAATATAATTTTATTTCAGTGACAATGCGCAATTGTTTAGATTACCATTCATTCCCACTTCCTGTGATCGGTAGCAATGCACTTAAAAAACACCCCATCTTGTAACATTTAACTCGATAGGCTTCAGGGGCTCCACCATAGAAATTCGTTCTAAAAAGGGCTCCGCGAGTCAAAAAGTTTGGGAACCACTGTTCTACAGTTTTGGATTACGAGAAAACTATTGGGCTAAGTCACATGTTCGAGAAAATTCGATTAGTGGATCATTTTTGGGTCACCGTGGGTCAAGCTAAGTTTATCTAGATAACTTCTTCAACGATTTTGACGAAATTTTGCACCCTACTGTTTTCGGGCACAAAGAAAACCATTGGGATGGGTCTCGAGTTCTAGAAAATTCGATTAGTGGGTCATAATGGGTCATTATGGGTCAGGGTCAAACTAATTATATCTAGAGAACGGCTCAATCGATTTTGATTAAATTTTGTATCTAACCATTTTCGGGCACGAAAAGATCATTGGGAGGGGTCTCGTGTTCGAGTAAATTCGATTAGTGGATCATTTTGGGTCATAATGGGTCAGGGTAAAGCTAATTATATCTAATGAAAGTCTGAATCAATTTTAACTAAATTTTGTATTTAACCATTTTAAGCGTTTAATTTGAGCTCGAATGGTAAAATATGATATACGTTTAGCTATTAAGTACATTCTTTTAAAGCTTCAGGGAAGGCACTCTATTTATCGAAATCTCTTATTCATCCAAACGTCTGGATCTGACAATAATTCTACTCGATTCACAATATAAAAGTACTCCAATACTCACTCGTTCCAACTTTAATTCAATAAAAATAATTTATTTATTCTACAAACTAAACGATATTTTTCTAGCATAACAACGTGGGACGCCTTTAAGGCGCGGATTCACATGTCAACAAGTCGATTCGGAGAGGAGTTGAGATGTTTATTTTGTTACTTATACGAAACCACGGGGTCAGAAATACAACTGTACATTTAAAAGCTTGAAAAATAATTCATAAGTTCAAATGGATAATAAATAAAGGAAGAAAATTATACTATTCTTTTGTTGTTGTTCTTTGTTTTTATGAAGTAAAATTGGAAAATTGGAAGTTGTGTGAATGTCCGCTATGTAAGAAAGACAATTTATGCAATGAATAAGGAGTAAACCCACCTGTTTTTCTAAACTCTATTTCAAATTTATCTAATTAAATTTTCTTTTTCTTCGATTTTGAAAAACATAGTATTTTTTTTCGAATAAATTAAAATAAAAGAGGAACTAACAATTTCCAGTTATGAAGAGGGTGGGGCAGTGAGCAATGGCTATTGTCCCACCCTGGATTTTAAAATGTAATTAATTATAATTTCATTTTCTTCTGTTTTAAAAAATATAATGTAAATATTTCGAAATATTAATTTTTTTTACATAAATTTACAATACATTTTTGTAATGATGGCAACTCAAATTTAATCATAACCTATATATATATATATATATATATATATTTACATATTTCAGAAAAGGTTATTATTTTAAACTAATTTGGCGACCAGTTTGGCCTCCCTTAAATGTATGCTAAGAAATGTATCATGCTACTTTTATTCATAATTCAATTTACTTGAATAATCTTTCTCCAAATCGAGAGATTCTGATAGAGAAATCAATTCTGACGGTATTTTTATGTTAGCGAGACGCAGGTGATAATTCGCCAAACATTTTTCCCGTCGCACTTTTTTTTTATATTTGATTAAATTCATTTATAATATAATACTTTCATTCATTTTATTTAAAATACACAACTTTCATTTAAAATTGATGGCTTTCACTTCTTTCTTTCTTTCTTTTTTTTTTTTAAACAAAACGAAATGAAAAAAAAATAGGCACAGATGATATTTACGCACCGGGGTACATAATTGCCGCCAAAATGGCATTATTGTGATTGACATAGTAACCCGGCTATTGGTTGTTTATTTAATAATAAATGTTTATATACTTTTACTTTTTTTTTAAATTACATAAATTATTTTGTTCTATATTATTTTTTTTTATTTTCTTTAGAAAATAATAGAAAATAATTAAAAAATACGTACTACTTAATTATTTCGTCAACCAATATTGCCAAATTATATAAATCGCCAAACCACTCGCTAAATTATACAAATTGACATAATTTTTACTTTAAATAACGAAAGAACAAATAAATTGGTATAACATTAATAAATATACAAATATAACGTCAAAATAAAAATCACTTGATGACGTAAACACGTGTAACTTGCTTAAAGTCAAGTGAATGTGACATTTACGATACGATCAACCATTATTGGTATTTAATCTTATAGTTTGGCGATAGATTTTTGTCGACGGGATAAGTAAGAAATATCAAAATTGCATATGTAACTGGTAAAAAAGCTATTGGCTAGATTTGCATCCTGCTAGCGTAACAGTACCAATAATTCTTTACAACCATGGAAACTTTTATGTAATTTTATTCGAAAAAAAAAAAAATTTGATTTTTAATCAAAATGGAAAACTTACGGCCCCATATTGGAGCGATTATTTTCTGACGCCTATGTCATATACGGAACGGACACTTAACTGGCCCCAAAGTATCGTTTTTTCTTGATATGTTAAGCCGGATGTTATTGTTTATGCTGTTGATGCGTTCCACAAATTGGCGTCGGAAAAAAATCGCGCCAATATATACATCTGTGTGTATGTGATCTATGTGTATCTGTCTGTATCTGTGTGTATATGACATCTGTGCCAAACTTTCATATGAAAGGCGAAGGGATCAGACCGTATTTGTTTATGGCAGTTGATGACTTGAACTATTATAATATAGATGAAATGATGGCGATAGAATAATATTTGGCGCCTTATCACATGTGCCTTACTAACATTAAAGTACCAAAATGGCACCTAGAGTATAAAAAGCGAAGTGGTTCGCCGAGAACTGATGATGATAGTCATATGACTTAGGCTATTGTTATAGAGATTGTTTTGAAACACCGGGAGACAAAGACTCTGTATACATAATCCATTTTATTTTAGCTTATTTTCAAATGTTTAACTGATCCTGTTTAATCAAAAACGAAAACAACCATTGGATGTCATAACAACAACAATTCGCCCTTAAATTTTTGCAATCAAAACAAACTGAATGGAAACCTGTTTACAGGAAGATCTGCACAGCTTTTTTCAGTATAATTCAATCATCTCTAATATTTTTAAGCGTGTTTTTAGATTCTGCGATGTCTGAACGGGGGGAGATTGGTGAGCATAGCTTGCAGGGGGCAGAGCCCCCTAGTTTAACTATATCCGACTAAGAAATAGTAATAAATAGTACGAAAATTAGTTTTCGACGTAATATTTATTTATTAATTTATTTATTTAAAAAACGGGGAGAAAAGTACATGAAGTCAGACTTGCATAAAATCACAGTAATTTGATATTGAGATTATTAAAAAAAGCATTAAAAAACTTGTTCATACTGTTACGTCTAGTAATGCAATTTTGTTGTTGTAGTGCGTCTTCCGTGACCCTTATTCCTTCATTCGTTTCTTCTATAAGTCTATAAAGTATGAAGACGGATAAATACTTTATCGATTCTCCTCTAGTAATCTGAAAATAACACCAACAATAAAAAACTACTCCTAAAATTGGCAAATAGATATTTGTTGATGGTGTTGCTTTACTTTGCAATTAATATAAATATGTTAGAAACATCATCAACCCTTTGCTGTCTCATGGCTACTCTCAGCAAATCGGAGCTTTTTTACCGTTTCTGTCGTATGTCTCCTCTTAGACCCACCATCTTTTTAACCCTTCCAGTCGTATGTAGGTTAGTCCAACCAGTAAGTGAGCACACCAGTTAATGAACAATTTGTATATATTTTAATAGAATAAGGTTTGAAAATCTCCTCACTAGATGGGGTTACAACATTGCCTTAAATCTATTCAATAGGAAGCTATCGCATTCCTGATTGGTTTCTGAAGTCACATTACTTTACTTTGAGAACATGTAATATTTTTCATGTCTGAGAAACACATTGCTTCTATGCTCAAATTATAAGGTAAGTGTGATGTCATTTAATATGTTTGATGAGAATTTACTATTTTTATTTTCATTATGCACTAATTTTATTGTACATACATTAAATAGATATATTATAGCCATACTTTTAATTCTTTTAATCATTGTACATTATGTACAATTTGAAAATAAGTATGTTTAATAATTGGTTAGGCAAATGTTAAAAATCCAATAAATGAACAGCTGTTCATTCACTGGAAGGAATACATTAGGCTACTTCTCCTAGTCAGTGAACTGTTTTCGGCTTTATGCTTTTGTGGTTTCTTTTATACCTATATTTTAAATTAAGGTTTTTTTCAACAATGGCAACATATAAAAAATTAACAAATATAAAAAAGTAACAAAAGAATATACACAAACACATTTTTAAGATAATAATTATTGATGATTTTCAAATCTTACTTTTTCTATGTTTTTAGATCATTGATAGAAATATTCTTTACTGATCACCAAGATGATTCCTACAAAAGGATATATGGGTGGTTCAAGTACTCTACTGAGGAGATTGAAAATGCTATACAAGTTATGAGGGTCAGGTCAGCTCAGTTTAAAGAAAACATCTCTTCATTCTAATATTCCAAAAGCAACGTTGTCTATGAAACTGCGAGGGAAAACATTTGAAAGTAAGAATATGAGACATTGCCCGTGTTGTCATTTGAAGAAGAAAAACTCCTTGAACATTCGATAATTGGAAAAGGAAAATTGGATTTACAATGCATAAGGATGAAGTAAAAGGAGATGTTTACAATGTCATGAAACAAACAGGAAGGAACAATCCATTTATAGACAAACATTGACGGGGGAAATGTATGTCTCTCTTTTTTTAAAGTAGAATCCAATGTTGGAAATATGATGTAAGCACCATTATCATAAGTGAACCACAGGTCCACATGTGGTGGGATTGGAAATGGCCTGCAGTAAAGTATAAGATCTGATATTTTAAGAATCATATGAAAGGCATAATAAAAACACACGAACATATTTCTGCAACATTTTTCCGTTCATCTGGAGTTATTACTGAAATAGAGAAATACAGCACCATTGATTTCAGGAAATTAGTTTTTTCCTTTTTTTAAAATCTGTAATGTATGATTAATTTCAAAGCTTAAAAGTGACAATTTTTCATGCTAATTAATTATCATTTTGGGTTTAAAAAAACCGTAATCCTATAAAAAATGTTATAAGTTATTTGTACAAGTTGTAAAATAAATAAAGAACTGCGAAATTTAAGTATTTTTAAATTGCTGCTAGTTCATTCAGTGGAAAGTTTTGCGTTCATTCACTGGTAACAACTGTTCATTTACTTGGTTTTTGTGTCTATTTCTATTAAGATAACCCTAGCAGCATCCTGAACAAGTAAAATATAAAATTCCTTTTCTTATTTTTTAATAATTTGTAAACCAACAAATGTATCTGCACTGTCAAACACCAATAGGTACTAAAGCATATAAATTAACGTCTGAATTCCATTTTTTTAATTGTGTACCTTTAATAATTAAAAAAAACCCAATAGATACTATTTATTAAAATATAATGAATCATTTTCTTTTTAAATACGCTTAAGTGTTCATCTACTGGTCAGAATACCCTATGTTATCAACCACCACAATAATGAATCATACTGATATTGAACTTATATTAAGTCGATAAGCTTCGGAGATACGTAGAATTCGAGATAAAATTTTACAAATTGCAATTAAGTGCCATTAGGCTTTTACGCTTTTTAATATATTTTTTTAAATAATACTCTAAAATGGGAAAAGAAAGTTACCGAAAGAAGTGTACCGTAAAATTGAAAGTAGTTTAAAAAAGATAAGAAAAAAGATGTAAAGAGTAAGCATTGTTCCGTACGTTCAAACAGAAAAATGAAGGTCTGTCTACTGGAGTCTGCTTTGAAAGATACCACACGGTGGAGAACTCGAAAAAATATTTTAAAAATAAAATTATTACATACTATTGCGATACATGTACTCCACACTTAAAAAAAAAGAATTAATAAATTTTGTTTTTGCTTCATAATCTTGTATATTATGTATTACTGTTCGTGAAACAATAAATAATACCGACCAGCATGACACCTATGTATAAGCTTAATACAACCACAAAGGGAGTATGCATACTAGTGTGGGTCGATATTTTATTTTTTGAACATTTTAGTTTTGAAAATTTGCCTGTTGTAATAATAAGAAAAACGGCATGAATAATTTAAAAATCGTTTAACATCTTCCGTTCGCGCATCGTACTTAAAGTTTCAAAAATCGCGCCTTTTTGGTTATATTTTTTTAAGTTAATTAAAATAAAAGAAAATAAACACAATTTAGTTTTTTATGATTTTTGATGGTTTAGATAACCTAAATAAATTAAATTATAATCAATAATCTATTTTTTTTCGTTCGCGCAACATCTTAGAAAAAACATAATATACCATTTTTCGCAATTTTCAAAGTTCAACTCTTAGTTCGTTTTGCTAGAACAAAACGTCGCAGAACTAAGCACGTGATGGCGGTTGCATGTTAAGTTCCACCCACACCCTACCTAACAAACCATCTAGTTGTTTGGTGTGGTATTTACATTATATTAAGAAGACCAGGTGTATGTTAATGTACAATTCTAATTAAATGGTTAAGTAAAAAAAAATTAAGTAAGAAAATTCCTGTCCTCGAGTTAAGTTTCATGTTTCTTCAAAGGAATTACAGTTTGGGTAAAATCGGATCTATCACAAAACAGTTACAAAATGTTATATATGAGGGCCGCGCGGAAAGCTTGCGATTTTCAGCGAGCACTGGGTGGATCCTAAAATGTTCAAAAGATCCTAATGTAATAGAGTACTCGGAAATTGAACAAAAATGCAGTTATTTTGAAGACTGGGAGTATGAATACAGACCAATAATGTCTACTAAAAGTACAAATAGCAGATGGAAATTCAAATTTCTAAACAGAGCCTGTTCGGAGTTTCCGATCGGCCAACAGCTGTCATAGCGTCAAGGGTTATGCGAGATGTTGGGATGATACCCAACACAGATTCTTCTTATGTGATTGATAAATGTAAACTAAAAAGAAACAAAGTCTTGTAAGGACGTATTTGGAAAGCCAATTCACACCCCATGAGGAAATTCGGGGTTTTGTCTTTGACGGACAAAAATATGATACTTTGTTCGCCGAAAAACTGTATGTCAAACAATGTCCCAGAATGAGAAATAAGAACACTATTCTCTTATCCATGAATCTGGATAAGCTTATGTTCAACTGGTACCTTATTCCTCGAGTTTGTCCAATGATATAAGTCAAAGAATTATTTCTTGATTGTCTGAACAATCCATATGTCTAGAAAAACTAGAAGCAGTGGGATGTGATGGCACTGTAACAAACATTGGATGGAATAACAGTGCCATCCACCGAGTAGAAAATAATATAGGATGTCCGCTACAGTAGAGCATATGCCTCTTACTTTTTATTGAGCTTCCTTTTTGCTACATTTTGATACATATTGTCGGTCAAACTGCAGGGCCTAAATCTTTTAGTGCGCCAATCAGGCAGCATCTCACATGCTGTGAAGACCTTTCTGTGGTCGATTATGAACCCATAGATTGTTCGATTCCTGATATAGACAGGAATTTATTCAGCAAATAACAACAGTAGTTGTTGGACATTTCAAATGCAATCACCTTGGAACATTTTCCAAAGCACTTGGCAAATCGGGAACCTGGTCTTTTGTCCAATTCCGGATGTTTAACTTCTGCCAACCGAACTCGTAGGTTATGTATCATCAGATCAATCCTAAAACTTTCTAAATCATCTAAAACTAATTCACGCCTGTGTGGTTTGCCATAAAATAAGCAAATATTTTACTGACGGACTAAAACATGTTTTTCAAGCAATCCAAACATCACGTTATTTATCCGGAGAATTACTACAAGTTGTCGATCCAATAATAGAACGAAACGCGCTCTTTGCGCAATCACAGAATAATCTGTTATCAAGGATTGGCTAGAAAAGAGAACATATCCGGGAGCTCGGTTACAGAAAGATCTTAAAAGCAATACAAACCGTCCCAAAGACGACTGTTAGAAATGTACCACCAAAGGTAAACTTTCATACCTCCTATTACATTGAAATTATTCATTGGAATTATTGTGCGGTGTACCCTACCCCAGTGCTTAAATGAAGATGATGTTAAATCTTTGATCAATTCTGACACTACTCTTATCAGAGAAATACAAAAAGTTCCCGGTCACACTGTTGAGATGTGCACCAAACATGTGACAGAGGCCCCGAATAAAGTACATGGACTAAATATATGGAATAAAGTATGGGTGGAGGTTGTTATATCTGAGAAACACTGAAGTGTAAATCGGTTAGCCTCAATTCTCCAAAAAATTGAACATATGTAAGGTGAACTAAAAAAAAAAAAACAGCCAAAGAATGGTACTCTATGGCAAATCTTCGTAAATATAATCTAAATACCACAACCAACAATTGGGTGGTTTGTTGGGTAGGTTGTGGGTGGTACTTAACTTGCAACCACCACCACATCAGGAGTTCTGTGTCGTTTCGTTCTAGAAAAGAGGATTTGGAGTTGCACGGTGAAAATTGAGAATAAATTGTAAATTTTTGTTTTTTCCAAGATGTTGCGCGAACAACAAAAAAAAAAAAAAAATAATTAATAAAATATTGATTAGAATTTAATTTACTTAGGTTATTTAAACGATGAAACGAGCATAAAAATCTAAAGCGTGTTTATTTTTAAAGCTTTAATTAACTTAAAAAATGTACAAAAAAGCTCGATATTTGCAAATTTTCATTAATTTTAAGTACGATGCGCGAACGGAAGATGTTATATATATATATATATATATATATATAAACTTTCAAAAATCCTTTTATACAATATAGACATGTCTTTTTTTTTCCTTCTAAAAATAGAAGAAATATTTACAGTAAGAAACACAAGATGAGTATGGACTGTATCAGGGTAATTCCATCGCAACTGACGTAACATTAGATAATAGAATTTTGTTTTCAAAACTATGTAAAAAATTTACTAACAAAGCTAGAACAAATTTTTACGATTTGAAATATTTCTTACTAAGGACTTAATACCCAAATACCTGCAGATTGTTTCAATCTCTCTTTGAGTCCCAAAAATTGCAACTCAAAATTCTATAACTGACGTAACATAAAACAGACAAATATTTTTTCTGCCTTCATTGAATTGCAAAAATTATCAAAAGTATCCCTTTAAAAAAAGTGATTTAATGTCATCAACAACACTAAGTAATGCCAAATTATAACAGTAAGTTGTTTAATGTATTTCTGAATAATGAAAAAGAAACAAAATGGCATTTACACGTGTAACTGACGTAACTTTTATTGTGTAACTGACGTAACATTGTGACTTTACAAAGATAATAATGGTACTTTACTTAGTTTGTAAACGGTAATTTACGATGCCTTTTCATTAGAATTTTATTATAGAATATGAAAATATCAAGTTTTGCAATCATACCCTTAAATTAAACATATTATAAATTTTATCCCCCCCCCCCTCCAAAAAAATGTGATAATTTTCTGTGGACTTGCCCTGTAAGAAAATCACTTTCTCTCTGTGAAATTGTTTGCAGAATGACCTTTACATATATTTTTTTAGTTATGTTTTCGAAATCTATGCTTATTAATTTTTAAGCTGCTAATTTTTCAACATAATTTATATTTTTCAAACTAACTAATCAATATTTTGTTCCAAAAAAGAAATCACAAATATATTATCTTGTTAGACCAGTAATTGAGTGATCAGTTTCTGAGTGTTGTATATCACACAGGAAATTACTTCAGTTAAACATGTAGAAACATCATATTATGGTTACTGTGAAATTGTTTAGAGAATTTGTGATAATATACGTTAAGACAAGATTTTAATATTAAAAAAGAAGGTGCTCAAGGTATAGTTATTGAAAAATAGGTTTGTACTTTTTAATTTATTGAAAACAATTAAATAGTGCAAATACCGTTTCTACATAACATAATACGATTGTCAGATAAAAAATATTTAACGTAGCATAAATTGCATGATTTTTTCTTTCATATAATTTTCTGCAGCGATACATGACAAAAACAAAACGTTTTAAAATGAAATTTTGTTACATAGTTTAGCTAACTCCTTGAGTTTTGCACGATAATTTTAATTCGGAAACTTCATGTTAAATTATTATTTTACTGGCTAGAAATTAAAAAAAAATATTACTGGGATGTAGACAGACCCATATGGAAAATGTATATGAAATCATATTCAATTCTAATGGGATATGTAATATTTCATATTATAAAATTGATAGTGAGATACCATATAGATTAAAAGCTGAAATGGGGTTGGAAACTAAGTGATATACAGAAAATAATGAGTAGTGTATATATAAGTCATATTTGTAAATGTTTGTTTAAGCAAATATAATTAAGGGGAAAAAAATAATATTTCGGTACATATTAATGTAAAACTAATTATTAACTATTTATTTAAATTATTTTTACACAAAAGAATTAACAAAAGTATTATCATAGAAATTTTAATAAATACTTTTAAGAAGCATTCAATCTTAAAACAGAGAAAATTGACAATATCAGCTGTTAATCGTTTTATAATTACACGCATTTTGTATATACAGGTTGCCCTAAAAGACGAACGAAAAATTAAGAGGGGTGATAGATGGCATAAAGAGGATGAAAAACTACCATAGAAAATGGCATCCCAAACTACCTTTTTAGTCACAAATACTGTTTCATAACTCGTCATATTCATCGCATAATTTCACTCTCTGGGTCAATCATCATAACTGAACTGCGTTGATACTAATAATTTTAAGAAAAATTAAAAGATTACAATCAAAATGCAAAGATATGTGTCTTTTTTGTGCGAAATGTTATAATAAATCAAAAATTTCTGGAAATACAGGGTACTCAAGCAATCGGTGAGACTTTATGAACTAGCAATCGCAGTCCAAAATGTAGGGCGTAAAGTGCATGCTGCTGGCGTGCATGATGAAATCCAACTACCACTTTTTCGATATTATCTCTTTTACCGCAAAGACGAGAATGTCTATAAATGTTTTATTATGATGTACTTTGCTTTTCTGAAAGTTATTACCGCCAACACTAATTAAATTATGGGAGAACACCCTGTATTTTGATTAAATACGTGGCTTGCGAACCCATGTTCCATGGTAATTTTTCAGCTGCTTGATGCTCTCCTCAGCTTCTTCAGCCTCTATCACCTTTCTTAATTTGTCGGTCGAATTTTGGAACACCTTGTATATGTCTTAGGCTAGTTGAGAAATTCGCCTCTTTCCAAAGAGACTAGGCAGTCTACAAAGAGCTAGACTAATTGGAGAACTATCTCCCTTTTTCGACTTACCTTATATTTTTCAGGCTTCTTGCAAAGAAAAAATTCAGCATCATTCTGAAGCTCTTAGCAAAGAGCCTATACAATTTTAGGATAATTACAAATGACCAGGTGTTTGTCCAAGCATCAAGTATAGAGACATACAAAGGTAAGCTCTAACCTGACTCTAAACCATAAATTCCATTTACGTCATCCCACAATCTGACCCGAACACAATTTTCGTCTGAGTGAAACCTATCCTGATCGTAAAGGTTTCAATAGGAACACTAAATAAAAGGAAATTAATTCAGGATTTAATATTATTATAAAAAGTAGTCTAAAATGATATCTGTACAGTCATTCAGGGTAACTTTGAAAGACGGAGTGTAACTTTGCACCACCTCCTAATTTTCAATATTTTTCACTCCAAAAGACTAAATAAGCTTCAGAACTGGTTCGCAAAGTTCTAAACTGGGTTTTCTACTCTTTATTTTAAAAAATAAATTAGAAACATTATACGCAATTAAATGCATAATCTAACTATTTTTGTGAAGTACTGTTTTCAAGGTAATTTTGAATGCTGTTTTGAAGTTGTTGCAATCCAATTACATTTTCATAGTAAGTAACAATATACTGATTTATTAGACATATTATTGTCTAAGTGTTGTAAATGTGATAATATTTTTTGATTATTTTTTTATTAATAGTTAATGAAATGTAAAATAAGAAGGCACTAACATTTTACCACATTTTCCGGGTAACTTTAGGCCGACTCAATGTTATACTGACGTTTATAATTTACTAATTATAGATGCTACTGTCAAAATTTTTCCATATTTGCTCATATATTTTATATAAAGGCCGAAAATGAACATCAGATATAACATGTAAATATTTTCAAAAATATGTGTAAAATACACACAGTTCATTTAAAAGCGTTTTTCAGCGCGGAGCTACTCAAATTTGACATTTCATACATTCGGCATTTTTTATTCTTGTTTGAATAATACTAATACTAGTATGTTTTACTGTAACTATGGGTATATTATGGGCATAAAATATTGAAAATTCTTTTCTACTGCATTTTTATTTTTTATATGAACAATAATCATGTTTTTTTTTTCTAAATGTTCATGGTTTTCTTTTCCCACTTTTCTTATGCCTGATATTTGTTTAAATATCATAAATTATACAAATCGTGTGATGTTGGGAAATGTAAATTCGGAGTCTTTAGATATATGAAAACATTTTTTGGGGTTCAAAATTGTCCTAACTATAATACTTTTAGGTAGATTTCGTAAGAAATACTACCTATTGCAGTCGTTACCATGGTTCGACTTTTGAAAAATTTCTTCATAACCTTTCATTATAGGACGTTAGGAACCCAAAGTCAGCTCCACCTAAAAAGTTTATATATATATATATATATATATGTATGTATGTATGCATGTACTAAAATTTTGTCCGCACGATAAAAGTCGCAATTATGCACGGATCGTCTTCAAACTCGCCAACAACTTTGAGATGGCTAATGTCTCGGCGAGCATTGAAAATGTGCAGAATCGGCCCAAAGGAATGGAAATGGGAAGGGTTGAATACCGTCTTAACATGATTCTGATAAAACCAGCTTTTACACAACAATGACAGGAAAAAATAAATATTTTTCGTTATAGCAGTTGCCAACAACTAAAAAAAGCAATAAAATTCTCACCACAACAATTGCTTTTCTATTGCAAGATTTTCACGTGAAACATTAAATTAAATAAATAGTTTGACGAATTGAAAACAAATTGAATATTACGTCATAAGTTTTCGAGAGCAAGATTTCCACATGAAAACTCAAAATGAAATAATTAGTTTGACGGATTAAAAACAAAAACAAAATATTGCGTCACATTGGAAATAAAATGGACTTCAACAGGTGAATATGTAAAGTCATGTGAGTTTGAAGAAATGTATTAAAACATGATAAAAACCCGACTATAGAAATATTAACTTATTTTAACACTTTGAGGTTTTCTGAATTTGCTTCAGCTATTTTTTAAAACCTATTGCATATAATGCGTGTGTGTGTATTCGTGTATATTATTTAAACCTATTGCATATACATGCGTGTGTGTATTCGTGTATATTAGAATTTTCACAAAATGTTTGGCTCCCTAAAGCTCATTCTTAGTGAAGGAACTGGGCTTATCTCTAATCTTGAATTAAGCTTTGTTGGTGAATTTAGTACTTAACTTCGAAATCTACTCCCGGCTGTAGGCCCGAGCCGGCAGAGATTTTTTTATAATAAATTATTTTAGATAATAATTATCAAATGGTGCAACGTTACTGTAAATGGCTGAGTAAATTTGAACCAGGATAAAAATTAATTTTTTATAGCTTTTATCATTATTATTCCTTAATGTTTTATAGTCATACAATAATTTAGGATAATTTCTTCTCTTTTCTGCCCCTAGTTGTAACAATAGTCTTAAAATAAGAGTGTGTCATATGAAAATAGAGTAAATGCGAATCAAAGTTACCCTGAATGACTGTAATACTTATTTTGATTTATATTGAAAAATGGATTCACATATATTCCTTAATATTTGCATATAGTAGAACCCCTGAATTACAGAAACCTCAGAATCGTTGAAAGGTGTCCTTCATCAGGTTCTTATTTTCCTTTTTTTTCGTCGGGGTGACTGTAATTTTATTTCAGCGCTTCCGGTTAGATCTACAATGTATCTTTCGGGTCACATTTAGGCTTTTGGACGGCTTGTTGTTTGTTTGTTTTTTTAAATAAATAAATAAAAATAAATAAATAATAAAAAAAAGATCAGAAATGTGCTTCAGATAAACTGAATTTTTCAAATTGAGATTTTAAAACTTCTGGGTCAATCCATTTCAAGTGGTCCAGAAAATCACTTATTCGTAGTTTGACCATTTCTAAAAAATCTGAAATTTTTGGTTCAACAACCCTAACACGATGGAAGTTCAAAATGACTATTATTTTAATTTTATTAATTTTTGTTTGTGCATGGCTTTGTTTCATCGTCTGCAGCAATTTTCTCCCAAAAAGGGTTTCGAGAATTGTAAATAATTCATCGTTTATTTCTCCAATTTAAGTGCAAATTAAAGCAATTTGTACAGAATACATTGGACTAAAAATGTGGTAATAGAGTAGTTTCCGAAAATAAATCCTTATTGGTGAAATGTAAGCATAAAGTTTCAGATTTTTTCCAAAATTTGTCCGTTTACAAAAGGAAATTTTTCTAGCAAAAAAAACTGTGGACATTTTTTTTTTTTTTTTGCAAATAGGCCGATATCACTTGTACTCACACGCCAAGTTCCAGATCTGAGACTTGCTTTCTCTTTGCTAAAAAAAAAAAACCGAAACTTTTCAAAAATGTCAAAATCGCACTTTTGAGGCTTTGATATCTCTGATGGGGCACGAGATAAAAACTTGAAAATCTGGTTTCTGACAGTATTGTATGGTAGTGTTATGCACAAGAAATTTCAGTATGGAGATTTTCCTACAAGCTGAGATATGGAAATGACAACATGTCAAAACAATACTGCCAAGATATTGTTTTGTTGTAGTCACAGCTAAGTATTTATCTCAGAGTGTCACTTAAATTAAAATTTTTTGGTTATCTTTAAATAATAGTAACAGAAAATAAAGCCCTTTTCAAAGCTTAACAATTAGTTAAAAAATTATTATGCCTAAGACGATATGCCATTTTGTATGGTTTCAATAATTTTTGTTGTAAGTAATTTTAGTAACTAAAAGAAACCTTAGCACTTTTACATAAAGAAAAACGTATTTTTATACAAGACCTGAGACAAAAACAGAATACGGAAAGAGAAAAGCTGTTAATGTTGTCATACTTGTTGAGACATGATCAAACGTCAAAACACATTCTTGCTTGTTGGTTTAAAAACCATAATTTTGATGTTTCTCAAAATTTTATTTGTGCGAACCAAGTCTTGTCATCTCTTCATAACTTGATTGAAGATCTTGGCCCTGCTGGATCATAGAAATAAACTCTGAAATCACTATGTGCAAGACTCACTTCATTAATAATTCCCAGCTTACTTCTTATGGAAAAATGTCATTTTCCTGCAGTATAAATTTTGAAAGGTCTTTGGATATCTTTACTTTCTGAAAATTACTTGAGGCTGATGCATGGTAACATCGTATAGTGTTTCATTCACAGGAACATACTTATGGTAGGAAGAAGTTTCAGGGGCTGGAAAGCAGAATTAAAATTGTGGTTTTTAAACCAACCAGCAGGAATGCGTTTTGACACGTTTGATCATGTCTCAACAAGTATGCCAACATTAACAGCTTTTCTCTTTCCCTATTCTGTTTTTGTCTCAGGTTTGTATATATTTTTTCTTTATGTAAAAGTGTTGAGGTTTTATTTTAGTTACTAAAATTACTTACAACAAAAATTATTGAAAACATACAAAATGTACGGTCTTAGGCATAATAATTTTTTAACTAATTGTTAAGCTTTGAAAAGGGCTTTATTTGACTTACCTCACATTACATCCACGTAACACGAAGTTGAAAAAAATCCATATACGAAAGGAACTTAATATGAACTAAGACAATAATTTCAATGTCATATCCAATTTATAAATCTGATATTTTAAAACGTTTTGTTTATGAAAACACTTTTCATGATCATTCCAGAATATTTAGATGTAACAACTTATCTAAATACATCGTAATCCTCTCGAAAGCAATAGCATACTAAAATCCCCCCTAAATAGACATATTAAAAGATTTTTTATAAATCTACCGGGTAATCATTGATCATCGATTCCACCGGAAATTGAATAAATAACAAACATAATTTGGTTCTATAAAGTATTTATTTTAATAACATTTTAATAATATCCAGATTCAATTTAAAGCCATAATTACAATCTCATCAACCTGTCTACTTATTTACAAGCTAATCAAATGCATTTTAGCCATTAAATTTCCACCCCCTCCCTCCCACACCAAAAAGAGTCAATTTGAAATGGAAACACGGTGATATTACAATTTAAGATAGAAAAAAAAAACTTAGAGGCCGTCTTCATATTGAAATTATACCAAGGTTTGAAAATTGCAATACGAACACGTATTTTTGCCACCATTTTTGATTTTTTGGAAAATGTTACACTGGAATACAAAATTTGAAGTCATTCGCGCAAGCGCTTACTCTTTGTGGCAACAGTAAAGGAAACAAAACATAAAAAATAAAAATAAAAAGATTTATATAAAGATAAACTGTGTCAGGTGGTTGAAAAAAGTAATAAAGAGTGCCCGGAAAAATTCAAAGTAGACAGTAAATTTTCTCATTTTTAAAAACGAATGTGAATAAAGTTTCCTGCAAATCTGTCAAAAACTGCATATTTGTTTAGTAAAAAATACACAAATAATGGTTTTGTATAGATACAGATAAATAAAAATCAACATATATATTAAAAAAAATTAATATATAAAGTGATCGCAGAAATTTTATCAAATATATTAGCATCCGAAAAAATCTTAAATTTTGGACTTAGTTATGCTGCTTTTGAAATCACTGAATCTGTTGTTTAATAATGAGTGTATTTTATGTTTAATGATTGCTAAATGAAACGCTTAGATGTTCTCTGTTAAGTCTTAATCATAATTTTCTTTAGCATTAATTTGAAGGAGCGATATATTATTAGTCTCGCGATTTCAATTGTTTAAAATCATTTGCCGAACATTATGTAAAATTAATGTGGATATAAAAAAAATTGATAATATATTCGAGATTTTAAATAATTACATTTTGGAAGATTATTATACTAAGGATCTTAATACTAATGATTGGAAAAAATAATTACTAGGAAAAATATAATAGAAGAAATTTCTTGGAATTTAATAATGCAATGTGGTCATTAAAACATACATGAAGAAATTGTAAATTTAAATGTATGGAATACGCTGTAAATAAAAGACAAAATGCAAAAAAAAGTTTTTTTTTTCTTTTTTTAAGTAAGACAACAATTTAGAAAGTTACTTTTTTTCCCACGATGGAAATATCAGAAATGCTGCGACGATGTTACACAAGTAGGAAATAATAAAATAAAAATATTTAATTATGCAAAAACATAGAGGATATTTATTTTTTTTTTTCTTTGTACTTTCCTATATAGAAAAAAATAAGAATCGCAATTGCATTTCGAAATTTCAAATTTGACTTTCTGATTTAAAGGAATAATTCTATTCTTTCTTAACATAATTTCAAGAAGTCGGAGACAAACATATATGAAACATGTTGAAAGAATTTTTTTTTTATATATATAAACGAGACACAATAAATTTCGTTTTAATCGAAAGTCACAAGGGTCTTTTTTATTTGAAATTCTGGAATAATAATTAATATTTATAAGAAAGATGTGTTTTTATCTTCTGTGTAAAACCATGCAGATAAAAAAGGGAAAAACATATAAATCCGTGATAAAAAATATAAATGTTTCACATTCATTAAAGAAAAAATGTAATCGTTCTGAACGGAATAAAGAAATGAATCACAGGCTGAGCAGATTTACTAATTGCAAAATGGAATGTCATTATAATAGACTGTATAGAAATTTTGCTTGAAGAGAAAAGCATATTTTTAATATTAAATTAAAGAAAACTGTTATGATTGCCCAATCATCCAATCATCCATTTTTTTTTTTTAGTTTTCTGAATCTCGTCATAAAAATACAAGGATGTAAGAATAAATCTTATACTAAATCGAAATTACTTTCGGCACTTCTTCGTCCGTTGACTGCTAAATACAACTCGGAAATTGTACGTCTAACCTGGCAAATGAGGTACGTTTGTAGTATAACTAGTTTTACTAATATTTATGTCTTGGTGCAGTAGCTATTGCACCCTTATGCAAAAATGCATGTATACAACATTTATTACGATTATATATATTAAATTCAGTTTTCTCCATCTTAAGTAGTACGTAATCACCATAGAAAGCAAGATTGATTACATATCATGGATATCGTTGAAATAATTACGTGTGATAAAATTTAATAGAATGAAAAACACCCCTAATAATTTATTTTTTTTTATTCGATTATTATAAAATTTGAAATGACTCGACAAAATTCTGCAACGGTTTTAAATATTAAATTTCAAATCTTTCCGTTGGTAGTTTTTGCTTTGTTATAGGCGGACAGATAGACGGATGGGCCAGACACTACGACTATAGGTGCTGCGTATTTATATAATTACGAATTAACCTAAAAATCCTCAAAAATGTCAATGTAAACATTGGAGGTCACAGTGCTCTTGGAGACAATAATACCTATTATTCAGCTCATTGAAATCGCACACCACAAAACACATTTTTTTTCACCGAATGCAATGTCTTTTCTGGCTGAACCCGTTTCCTTGAATTTCTTGACGAAACCAAGTATCACCAATTTATTCAGCACATTTCGTGTTCCGAAATTTTTCCGAAATGCTGAAGAAACGCTTTTGTAATTATTATTCCTCGCATAAGACTGTGCAATAAATACATGCTCCGGAACACTGAGCGACCTTTTGAAACTATGTGAACTGAGAGCATGCTAGTAACACCATCTATCGTGCGTCAAATGATGTAAAAATAACCCGAAATTCAAGCATGTATGTTTCTGACAAATAATATCTGCGTGACTTTAGAAGCACCCTGTATCACTAAACAAAATATAGACACTTACAACATATTTTTATATTTCGAAATTTTTATGAAATCGTATTTTAAGAGAAGACAAGACTGCGTGCAATACACTGTAAAAAAAAAAAAAAAAAAAAAAAAAAAAAAAAGGATCAGATTTCCCGTAGGAATCGGAAAAATAGTTGCCCTTATCGTATCGGTCGGAATAAAATCAGTAAAATCGGAATAAAATCACTAAAATTGGAATAACATCCGTAAAGTACCGTTTTAATGAATGTTTCCCTTTTTTTTACGGATTTTATTCCGAGCTGGGTCGGAAATTTTTCCAGTACGATAAGGACAACTATTTTTCCGATTCCTACAGGAATACTGTTCAGATTTTTTTATAGTGAACTACGGAAAATATGCGAGCTTTAAAATCCGTTTTCTCGGTAACTATCCGACCGATTTTGATGTAATTTTGATTCCATATTCACTGGATTATGATGGTTTTTTGACAGACAATGTTTTCCTGCGACTAAAACTTTTATTTTAGAGCATTGCAATTTTTCAGAAAAAAAAATCTGAAACTAATTAAATTTCTTTTTAAACTATCTGCAACATATCTTATATTTATACTTAAAAAAAATTATCAAAATCGTTAGAATACTTCATGAGATAATGGGATTTTTAACAGAAAAGTACGATTTTTCAGGAGAGACAAAAAAATTAGATATTCACAATTCCCGCTCGTTGCGATCGACATATCGAGTTTTCTGTTTACGTATCGACAGAACTGACGTTGGAAGTGTCGATAGTCGGCCAAATGTTTATAAACTGTTTTAAAAGCTTCTCATTGTCCAGTCAAATGACGCCACCTTTTTTGTATTTTTTCTTTTGTGTTGAAGTGTGACTTGTATATTTTGAACTTGTACTTTGTGTTGCAAAATGACAGATCTGAAAAGTGTTTTTGAGAAAAGACAAGACTGGGTTCAATCATAGAGTAAATATGAAAGATTTAAGACTTGTTTCCTCGGAAACTACCAGACCGATTTGATGAAATTTTAAATCACTATTCACCCGATTATGCTCAATACTTATGACAGACAGGTTTTTTTCTGCGACTAAAATATTTTATTTTAGAGAAATAGCAATTTTTCAGAAATTTTGTATTTTCAGATTTTGTTTCTGAAACTAATTAAATTTCTTTAAAACTCTCTGCTGAATATAATCTTATATTTATACTCTACCACCAAAAAATGTTTTATCGAAATTACTCGTGTACTTTATGAGTAAATGTGGTTTTTAGTTGAAAAATACTATTTTTCGGAATGCTAAGATACGTGAACACTTCTAAGCTGTGTGAAGTTCTTGCACAGTTTTATCATATACATGAATTAAAGTATATCTAAACACTTGTATAAAATTTCGTAACATATAATAAATGAGTATGAGTTGAATGAAATTAATGTGAGTGTGCGTGGCTTTCGGTACTGTTAAAAATTTGCAGCATTCTGACAGGTCATTTGACCGTTTTTTTCCGAAAACGGTTACACAACCGTGAATTTAACACTATTCTGACCATATTATTTGTCAGAATACAGTTAAATTATGGTTATGAAACCGTTTTTTTTTTCAAAAAACGGTCGAATGACCTGCCAGAATTCTGCAAAATTTTTAACAGTGTAGTCTTGTCTTTCCTTGAACTTTTACAATTATTTCAAATGGTCAGAAAAAAAACTGGACCTACCAATGGATTCAGGAGGGTTAAAAAAATTTAAGAAAAAAAAATAATAATACTATTTTTTTTTTCAAAAGAAATTCACTCATGCCTACATTTAAAGCGTAACACCGTAAAAAAAAAAAGAAATATGTTTCTTAATCATGGGAAATATCACATTACTACGAACCAAAATGTAAAATAACCTCTTCTGAATTAGCCATGATTTCGAAAAACGTTCTTTATATTAGAAATCTCACAAACCCATATTTTCCCCAGTCCAGTTTCCAAAGGGGCCCGTTTAAACTGTTGCCATCGTCATGGTCAATGGAGCCAAAAAGACTGGGCTCAAGAATTGCTTACTAAAGAGTCCAGATATAGTCTGAACACTTATTCTAGACGTGTTTGATCTGCAGAGAAGAACAAACACGCAACTTGCCTTCCCTTGCCCGTGAAATATCCCTTTCGAGCCGAGTCTTCTTGGCTCCATTGAACATGACGATGGCATTAGTTTAAACGGGCCCCTTTAGAAGCTGGAGTAGGTGGGACACAAACTATTGGTTTTCTCGCATACAGTCCACCCTTGTTAATCTTTCGTGCAGCAGTAGAACGGCTAATTCCAGTTCCTGTGACAGCCTGTAGGTCTGAAATCAAATCTCTGGTAGTCGCTTCGCGGTTTCTTCAAGCCGACAATGACAGAAAAGTGGTGCCAAGCTAATAATATTCGTGTAAAAGATGCCGGTCCTGAACAGGTTAAAAGGCGGCTCGAAGCTCTTGATATGACACTTTGAGGAATATCCAAATTTTGGGCGACCTCCATTTGTGCTTGAACTTCCTCGATTCTAAGAATTATTCGCACTTTTGCACTTTTGACCTTCACTTAAATGATGCTTTGAGCAATAACTAATTAATAGTGCCCACTCTCAGACACCCTGCTCACTTTAAACAACACTACAGACCAGAATTCCAACATACGTCCATTGCGCACCATATTGAAAATCACATAATTTGCATATTTCCGACGCTAACGTGTACGCGGAACTGCAATTTTGCATTCAATAGTAATTAATTAACATAAATAATTACAGCATTAGGAATTGGTTGCAAAGTTAACTTGGTGAGCATAATTTTACTCATTATCCTTTAATTTTGATGACCAGTGTAAATTAAATTATGAGTAAAACTGAAATTATACTCGTACATTCTAAAGAATGTATAATGATATAAATGTTTACTATGTTTTTTGAGCATTTTACACGTTTTCTGGTACAAAGTAGGCAAATATAATACACATTTTAAAAAAGCATATATAATAATTTCAGAGTCTATTAAATACTAAGTAATAAAAAAGTAGCCAAATACCTGTATTCAGAAGATAATATTCCAGCAGAGTTAATAGCTAAAAAATAATTATCCATTTTTCACAGTTTAAAGCGAATAAATGCCTTTTAATGTCATTACAATACATTTTAATATATGCAAACAAACTATAATAAACGTTCAAATGTCATAAATATCTTTCGTCAATACTCAAGATTTCAATATTATACAATACAATACACCCTCATAGCATGCATGGTCACAGTGACGTCGTTGTGAGGTCACTGTAAGCCACTGTGGTCACGTCACATCTGTGACAAAAATGCCACCACTAAGTAATATCAGATTGTGACTAAGATGTGAATTTCTTAGAAAATTTTAAAAAAATACAAAAATTCTTCAAAACATGTAACTTGCTGTAAAATTTTACTTTTCTGGCAATTAAAAAAAATTGTGACGTCACTGTTATGTCACTGCATGTACGGCACGTCACGTCACATATGGGACAAAAAAACACCATATTGTAAGTCACAGTGTGACAAAAATATGAACTTTAAAAACCTTTGAAAATGAAGATAAGTATTTTAAACAGGCCCGAGTTACAGCGGCATAAGGAATGAAAATATATTAGTAGATAGCAAATAGTAAGTTCGGCCACGAAAAGAGGGGGGGGGGGGGGGGCAAAAAGGAAAATGCACGGTACAAGTATCAACAAACTAGATTTTCATGCTATATATTATCAATTTGATATCTAAGACAGTGAAAGTATACTTTTTTCATGGTTTCAATTTCATCTATCCTTGCAATTTAATATAATAATCATTCAGTGATTGTTATTATTATAAAACTGCTTCTCGGAAAAATTGTACGTTATGGAGCAATTTGGATAAAATATTTAGAATTAGGAATATTAAATGTATACACTTTACATATTTAGATTGCAGGGAGGAAAATTTTTAATTTTTTGGGAGGCCACTGGTATTAGAAACACTTCTGTGGTTTCGAACTAAAAATTTTCTATACAGTTAAGTCTGCGGCTTTTAATGAGCACGTAGAAAGAGTCTTCAGAGTTTAGTCATATAGGGATTGCCTGCTTTATAATTTGCATTCAAGTAATATTTTTTCCTGTTAATGTACCTATTTTAAATTTTTTTTTTTTTAATTCTACTTCTTTCAAACTTTTAAAAAAAAAAATAGCATTTTCTGTAAAACAAATATGCAAAACCCATGATATAATTAATTACTCGTATTTCAAATTTGTTTTTTAGAGATATGACTTTAAAAAAGTAATTTTACAAATTGTTTTATTCTACAGAAAATTAGCATGAAAAGAATGACAGGTTGACAAATAATTTTTTTTTGTATCCTCGATAACCTTTTATATTTATTATGAAGATATTTTGTATTTATTATGCGTGAAAGAAACTTTACTTAAAAAAGGAGGGGTTATTATTATCAATGAATTTATTTTTACACATTTTAAAAATTTAAACTATGTTTTATCTAATAAACTCTAATTATGAATATTATTATTATTATTATTTACAAAAAAGAAACTTTACAACCCACTTTAAATTGGATTGTTTAGAAACCCATAAAAAGAAAATGTAAAATGCATTGGAAAATTCTTCAAATAAAAAATTTAAATTAGGGACAGTCTCATAAAATTATTGCACATGTAAGTTCCAAGTCTGTTGTAAACAAAAACAAACAACGGTAAAAACGCCTGCTGAAAATCGTCTGCACACGATATGACCGCAGGATAAACATACAACTTTCTGCAATAGATGCGGGAAGTTAGTTAACTGTTCAGAACGTCAAGTCTACAATGTAAGCGTTTGCTTATGCTTTTTTAAATGTAAGAGAAATACGTCCGCTATTTTCGGATAACAATACACGGATATTATTAATTTATGGAGCGTAAAAGGTAAGTCTTATTTAATTTAAATCTTTTATTCCTGTTTTGTATATTATGACGATGAATTAAATAATTTTATGTTAAAGATATAGAAAGAGATAGATCTGGATTTGTTTTCAGAAGCGATATTTTCCTATTCGATTCTGTGATGTAAAATCTGCCATCTCTCGGAAAAAAAAGCTGACGCAGAGACTGATTCATGCCTACATTCATAGCGGAATTAATGCAAACATTAATTTGCAGTTACATGAGATTGAAAATGTGTTGAGACAGTGATGTGGAATTTTTTCGGCTTCTTGCTGTTTTCGTCCCACCAGTAGCTGAGAGGTTCTGCTCTTGAAGCTGGTAGGCGGGAAGAGCTGGGTTCGAACACAATCGCGCCCGTCGGCCTAACCGTTTCGGAGTTTTCGTGGTTTTCTTCGATACCTTGTATTTCCATGCGTATATACGGGTTAGGTTCCCTTAGAAAGACCCCCACGTATGGCACTCCCCCTAGGGCCTATATCCCTCGAGTTGATAATCGGCCGTCAAAAATCAACCTAACTCTTACTGTTTTCTGATTACTAACACTTACAGCGTCATTATTATTTTGGAATTAAATATGATATTCGATTATTATGATATTACGATACTGTTTTAGATTGTAAATTAATATTATACTGGGAAAATGTATTTTTGCATATTATAGTAGTGAAACTTTTGAAAGATTTTTTTTCAGTGTTAATAATATTTTAAATTATTATTTAAAATCCTAAATCTTCATACCAAACTTTTCAGATTTAACATTTGCCAAAATTATAAAATAATAGGAATTCCTTATAACATATGGAAAGATTTTTGAGAAATTGTTCAATCTAATAATGCACTTCATACATCTATTGTAGTTTGTTGTTGTTTAAGATTACAATCATAAATACTAATTATTTAGTGTTTTTCAAATTGGTATATTTATTTATTTTTAATTGTATGTAAGCATTTTTTTGCTGTTTGTGATTTTAATCAAACATTTAGTTGTAGATATTCAGAATCAGTTGTTAAATTTTCTTCAATTGTAAACTCTTTTTATACGTTTTCGATACACGTAATTATTGGCATTAAAAAATAAAATATGATATTTAAGCATTGAAATAAAGTGTTTTTTATGCCTGATAACAAGTTTATAGATTAAAATACTTTAGTATATTTTTTAAAAAGTTGATATTTACTTACATAATATAGGACTGAATAATTTTTAAAGATATTAATAACTACATTTGACATTAAAATGTTTTTCAAACAATAAAAACTGTTCATATGAAGTTTTTTATTTTACTTTTATATTTCCTTTTTAACACATTCCAACAAAGTTGTTCTTCATGTGTTTTATGCGTTTTCTTTACTTAGTTAACTTATTTACGTTATTTTCCTAAATTACGATGTCCTTTTAAAGCATTCAGGAAGAGTTGGAAAGGGTTTTAAAATCTATGCTTAACGCATGATTTTTCTTACTTGTGTTTTTCTATTTCCCAGATCAGTCTTTTCCTATAAAACATACCAAATCTATTCATCTCATATTCACAAAATACAATACATACGGGAATAATAAATTTAAATAAATATGGCTTTTCATGTCGTTCTATAAATAAGAATTGTATTAATATCCGTTAGACTCCATATTCGTATTTAATAAAGAAATGACAAATCCCAACACATTAAAAAACTTACACATTCTTAATATCAAGCTTGAACTCAAGATCAAGCTTAGAGCTTAATAAAAAAAGATGTCAGTTGATAAGCTTTGTTTTTTCAGTGGGAAAAAAAAAATATTTTGGAAGAATATGTCTCAAAAATAGCGATATTTTGCTAAAAAGTACAGTAAAAAGATAAGATTTTATATTTCAAACAAAACTTTATTTTAGAATTCATTAGAGTGTTTTATGACAAGAATCATCACAGTATTAATACTTGGAAAATTTTCGTAAGAGAATCATTCGCCTTGCATACAACATTTCAAATGAAAATCAAATTTCAAATTAATTGCATAAAAGGCGCAAAGGCCAACATAGTGAAAAAGATTCCATCCCGATACTCGAACCCGGGCCATCAGTATAGCACACTGACATTCTACCGACTAAACCACATGGAACGATAACCAGACTGGATTGCTTAAAAGGCAATTTTAATTTTAAATTTGATTTTTATTTGAAATATTGTCGGCAAGGCGAATGTTTCTCTCTGGAAAAATTTCTAAGTATTAATATACCTTCAATCGATGCTGGATTAATTAAGTTTCGTGTTTAACCCATGTCGGTGGCTCACAATAAATATTCCATCTTGTGTTGCGTTTGTAGCCCTGCCAACATTCAATAGTGAGAAATTTTCCAGGCTGGGTATCGTTCCATGTTGTTTAGTCAGTAGAATGTCAGTGCGCTATACTGGTGGCCCGGTTTCGAGTCCTGGCATGGAATCTTTTTCACTATGTTACCCTTTGCGCCCTTTAAGCAATTAATTTGAAATTAGATTTTCATTTGAAATCATCACAAAGTTTATGACAAGTTCGTCACAAATGACGTATATTTCACAAATTGGTCACAATGTGACTTGAAACGATTGTCGCTTTCGTCACAGGTTCGTCACAAAGTTAATGCCAAAATAGTCACAGATGGCACACTTTTCACTAATTTGTCACACCGTGACTTCACAGAGTAGTCACAATCTCACGACACAACGACCTCTAAAACGGCTATAACGACTTCGCATTCTAATCACTATGACTTCACAATGCCTTACGAGTAATGTAACACATTGTGAGACTTGATGAAAGTCATTTTATTTTATTTCTTTGGTTTCGTGTTAATGAATTATGACCATTGAAAACGACCATTAAACAATAAGTAGACTAATTGTTTCTTACACGTTTCTTACACTAAACTAATGTTTTGTTGAAACTCAATGGCATTTATCAGAATGCCTTCATGAGAATTTACCTCTTTGTATTCTAATAATACTTTTAATATTCAAATAATTCATAAATGCGTAATTTCCAATCATTAATTTTGAAATACTTTAGAACACATTAACGGCTACGTCGCAGGAAGGCTTTTACAATTAAAGATTTGGGATGCTTGGCTTTGAACTTCGCGCAAACTAAAGATATCAGTACTTTTTGTCGCCAAAACATTAAAGAAAACTTGGCGCTTTTTCCCCCAGAATTATTTTTGTTCTGATTGAGTTATTCATATCACCGAGTTCGCCTTTTTAAGGCGAATTTGATTGTAATAGTGATTTAGACCATAATGAACATATTAAGACTGAAATAAAAATGATGAAAATCTCGTTTTGATGCATAACTCATATTATTCAACAATTGTTTTGCAGCAAATTCACTCTCTATAATTCAACCAATCAGTGAGTCTTGAAAATGATCGTATAGATGGTTTTCTACAAAACATTATTGTTGAGGCAACTAATAATAACATTGCAGATGAACAAACGTGTGAGCCGAAAACAAAAGTAAATTATGTTAATGTTTAAAAAAGTAAAATGTTGTGCAAAATAATGTTTCACCTGTTTAGTGTCATTTTAAAGCCTTAATTTTTTAGTGTGGTAAAAATCGGTTTATCTATTTTTCTGTATATTTCTTCTAGTTATCTCCCATCATATGTGAATAATAAGTAGCTACCGTGGATGGATAAAAAATCTTTAAAGCAAATAAGATGGAATATGTAAGATAATCTCGGAAAGGAATGCGTGTTTTATTCATTTTTTTAATCAAAAGCGAAACTTATTCTGTATTACAAGGGATTTGATTATTGTATTAAGTACTCTTCCTTTAAATGAACCTTTTTGGAAATACTTACAATTTATTATTCTTAGAATGTGAAGAATGAAATTTCAATTGAAAATGCAATACTTATGGTTTAGAAAGATAAATAAAATTTTAAGGATTCGTTAAATTCTTAAGACAGACACCGATTTTTAGGACATTTTCTTTGAAATTCCAAACATTTACGAAGAGAGAACAATAAATATAACAGATATTTTGACATGAAAACAAATGACATTATAGGATTAAAAAATAACTTTATTATTCTTCGAATTCATTCTATTTCATCAATGGATCTGAAAAATAAATTATTAACAAGAAATATATGCTTTAAGTTAGTTCCCCATAAATGTCAACTTATGAGAATTTTGATTTATCTCAAAAGTATTTTGTAAAGTACTTTTTTTTTTCGTGAAATTTTTAGAATAGGTGTTAGAATTTTAGAGGAGTCTAATATAACGACAATGATAATGGGATTTTTATTCGCATTGAAAGCAGTAACTTTATAAGTAACGGAAAGACAAATGTAGATGTTAATTTTGTGCATGATTTGCACAAAATGAATTAAAATTTATAACAAGATATCACCATTATATCACATGATCACAAGATATCATCATGCCAAAATGTCTTTATTCAGGAGTAACACATATTTTGTTCCGAAAATCAGCCGTATTTAAATTCATATTTATATGTCAAAAAAGTGAGATAGTTGCGATAGAGAAAATTAAGAAAATTAAACATTAACATGGGTTATACATTTAAAACATAATTAAAAATATAATAAATACCCTGCGATTATAATTATAAATGAATCATATTTAATAAAAAGCTAGGCGTTGCTGATCATATGTGAATAATATATAGCCATATTGATAGATAAGAAAAGTCTTAAGGCAAATAAAATGGAATATGTAAAATCATCTCGGAAAAGGAAGTTTAATCAAAAGCCAAATTTATTCTGTATTACAAGGAATTTGGTTATTGTATTACTTTGCTCTTCATTTAACATATTCTTTGAAAATACTTACAATTTATTATTCTTAGTTTGTGAAGAGTCAAATTTTAATCAAAAATGCAATAAATACTTATTGTTTAGAAAAGATAAATAAAATTGTAAACTAAAATAAAACTTTAAGAATTCGTTAAATTTTTAAAAGAGGACATTGGGACATTTTTAAGATATTTTCTTGGAAATTTCAAACTTTTACGAAAAGTTACAAAACAATAAATATGACAGATATTTTCTCAAAAAAAAATAAATAAATAAATAAAAGCCATTATAGGAGACACATTGCATAGCTATTAAAAAAATAATTTTATTATTCTTCGAATTCATTCCATTTCCTCAATGGATCTACAAAATAAATATAAATTGGGAATATATGCTTTAATAATATAGTTCCCCATAAGAGTCAATTTCTGAGAATTTTTGATTTATCACAAATGTATATTCTTAGTAATTTTTTGTGACATTTTTAGAATGAACGTTAGAAAGTTAGAGAAGTCTAATATAACGACATTAGTAATGGAAATTTTACTCGCAATGAAAGCAATAACTTTATAAGTAAAGGAAAGGCAAATGTAGATCTTAATATTGTACATGATTGTATAATATTGTACTTAATATTTGTGCAAAATGAATTAAAATTGATAACAAGATATCACATTTGTATGCCAAAATGTCTTTATTCAGAAGAACACAACAAAAAAATATTTTCTTCCGAAAATCAGCGTATTTAAATTAATATATACAGTGGTGGCCAAAATTGTGGGAGTGAAGGGGGGGGGGGGGGGGGGCATTTTTTGAAATTTTCATGTTTTACAACTTTGTGTGTTTATAAAATATATTACTTTTCACTTAAATAGAATTTTTTTTACATCCAATTCAAGAAAATGTAATGTAGAATTAAAATAATAATAATAATAAAATATCAGCATTACAAAAAATATACACTTACCTTAGTCTAAAATACAAACACAATTAGTCATGAATGCTAAAGTGTATTGTAATAAAAAGTTCCTGGCCAATCAAAATGACTGTTCTTAGAAGAAATCAAATGTCAGTAAATAAACTGTAGTAAGTTTTGATTCGTAAAAGCGGTATTTTGCTGGAATGAATTTTACAGACGGGTCAATACTAAATAGAATATATATATTTTAAAAATATTTTTATTTTTTTAATGCAAATAATTTATAACAATGTCATCAACAGCATGAACTTATTGAACACCTACAAAAAGAGGAAGAATTGTCATATCGAGAGATAATTCCCTCTCTTATGCTGAAATTGCAAGACAGGTTGGTGGATCAGTCACTTTATCTGGCGTAGAAAAGTTGTGCTTACGTTATGAAGAAAATAAATCGATGATATATAAGGCAAGATAAGGCAGAAAAAAATTCACAAGTGCATCTGACGATAGAAAGATAAAAAGGATATGTGTCAAACAAAGAAAAATTTCATCAGTTGCTGTTAGATGTGAAATGAATGCAATGGGTGTTTCAGTTACAGTAGCGCTAAAAAGTATTTTGACAACCTTATATTCTCTCTTATTTTATTTAATATTAAAACGTAAAAGAAAATATATTCCCTATAATTGAGAACACTATGACTGCAGTTATTCAAATGCATCAAGTTTAAACTTGTTTGTTTACATTCGGCGCCACCGAAGAAATATGACTCCTCCTTAGCTCAAAACTATTTTGACAATTAGTTTGCATTTAATTATTGAATGTGTCAGTGGCGCTATAGCTAAGATTAGTGTTTATAGTGACTTATTGTGATTAATTTTAAGGATCAGAAATGCCGAAATGTAAAAAATATTGAAGTGATTCTAGAAAAGCCGCTGTAAATGCACTTAAGAAAGGTAGACCGCAAGCAGAATTAGTTCGTTCTTTTAACGTGTCTCGGCAACTTGTTATTTATTACATGGAATAAAGTTTTTAATAAACAGAAATACATCGAAAATAAGCCTCAAAGTGGCCATCCGAAAAAAACAACTTGCAATGTTGACTACATTATAAAAATAATATCTACAAGTGATTATGGTAAGTCCTCTGTGTTAATAAAAATGAATTGAAAGGAAATTATGGCATAGACATACACGTTTCATCAGTCAAACGACGCCTACACCTGTATGGTTTACAGGGTAGAAGACCAGCAAAAACACGTTTGTTATCTACTAAGAATAGGAAATCTATAGTTGCGTTTGTAAAACGGCATAACGCTGTCAGGGGCACAGCAATTCCATTGCTAAAGTGTAGAAATTAATGATTGACACCGGAATTTGAAAACAAATTTATTTTTAAATAAGAAAAAGCTATATTTCACACACATAATAAACCAATTTTTTTAACCAAAATTCTGGTGTCAGTCATTAATTTCAATACTTCAGCAATAGCATTGCTTTGCCCTTGAAAGGGTTATGCTGTTTTACAAATGCAAATCTAGTCTTCCTATTCATAGTAGATTAGAAACGTGTTTTTGCTGGTCTTCTGCCATGTAAACCATAGAGGTTTAGGCGTCGTTTGACTGATGAAACGTGTATGTCTATGCCGCAATTTTCTTTCAATTCATTTTTTATTATTACAGCGGACTTACGACAATCACTTGTAGATATCATTTTTGTAGTACAGTCAACATTGCAAGTTGTTTTTTTCGGATGGCCGCTTTGAAGCTTATTTTCGATGTATTTCTGTTTATTAAAAACTTTATTCCATGTAATAACAAGTTGCCGAGACACGTTAAAAGAACGAACTAATTCTGCTTGCAGTCTACCTTTCTTAAGTGCATTTACAGCTGCTTTTCTAGAATCACTTCAATATTTTTTACATTTCGGCATTCCTGATCCTTAAAATTAATCACAATAAGTCACTATAAACACTAATCGAAGCTATAGCGCCACTGACACCTTCAATAATTAAATGCAAACTAATTATCAAAATACTTTTGAGCTAAGGAGGAGTCATATTTCTTCTTTGGCGCCGAATGTAAACAAACAAGTTGAAACTTGATGCATCTGAATAACTGCAGTCATAGTGTTCTCAATTATAGGGAATATATTTTCTTTTACATTTTTTATATTAAATAAAATAAGAGAGAATATAAAGTTGTTAAAATACTTTTGAGCGCAACTGTAGTTCAAGAACAATAAGGAAATTATAGCAGGTTTTGGAATGAAACGTACAATTCCGAGGAAAATCCATTTTTAAATCTTCATAAACGCAAGAAACGAGAGTTCAGTGGGCAAAAGAACATATTAATTGGTCAGAAAATCAGTGGAAGCAAATACTCTGCTAAGAAGAGAGTAAAATATTGCTCTTTGGAAGTGATGGACGAAAATATGTGAGACGTGCAGTAGGAGAAGAGCTGCATCCTGATTGCATTGAAGCAACTACAAAGAACCAATCAAATATCATGATTTGGGCCTGTATGTCTGCAGATGGTGTCGGCTGCATTCAAGTGATTGACAATATTCTCAATGCAAAAAATACACCGAAACTGTCCTGTAACAAAAATTGATATCTTCCGCCAGGGATCTCATCACCAATAAAGCACCCTTTATCTTTCAGTAGGATTCAGCTCCATGCCATACTGCAAAAATATGCAAAGAATGGTTTAAATATAAAAGCATACAATTAATACCCGAGACAGTAAACAGCCCTGATCTGAATCCCGTGGAAAATTTGTGGCGACATTTGAAAGTCATTGTACAAAAAAGCTCCACTTTAATAAAACGCAACTTATTGAAGCTATAATTGATTCTTGGCATCATCTGATTAAAAAGGATAAACTCCACACACTCGTTCTCCTAATGAAAAGACGCTGTGAAGCTGTAATAAAAAACAAGTGTTATCCTACTAAATATTGAATGTGTAAATGTAACTTTAAAATACAATGGAATAGAAGATAGATCATATTTTTTGTAAGCGTAACATTTTTTGTAATACAGATATTTTAATTATGTTTTTTATTAAATTATACATTAAATGTCCTTGAATTATGTATATAAAGATTTGTATTTAAGTGAAATTTATTATATTCTTCAAGCCCCACGGTGTTAGAAAACATGAAAATTTCAAAAATGCCCACCATTTTGGCCACAAAACATATATACCACAAAATTGAGATAGTTGTATTAGAGAAAATTAAGAAAATTAAACGATAACATGGATGATACATTTAAAAAATAGTTTCAATTATAAAGATAATAAATGCATTGCGATTGCAAATATAAATGAACTAGCAGAACTACCCGGCTTCGCCCGTGTCAATTATAAGCAGCCTTCCAGGTAAAATAAATTAAAACGAAATAATACGGCAATGACAATAACTGAAATTTGTGCATTCCCATCCACAAACCGTTATAAAGACAATCCAAAGCCATAGCGTTATTGTCTTGCAACCATAGTAAAATCCCTAAACTTTAATAACAGAATGCACGTTTTCTTTGGCAGGTGTAAGAGAAAAATATGTGATTTTCCTGAAAATACGAAAAAAAAAAATCCTCCAAATAGCGCAGCACTTAGTGAAATTCTCGTTTGTATGGTATTATCTACATTACAAAGTAAAAACACTATGTCAGTGCCCATAAATTGTGCCCCATAAATTGTAACCCATAAATTGTAACCCATAAAATGTGCCTTTACTAATTTACTGTGCCTATTTTTCTTACTTTTAAACATCACACAATTTCATTTTTTACAATGTCGAATAGAAAAAAGTTCTTTCAAAAGAAATTTGTTTGAAAATTGTACCTCAGTTTTCTGATTTTAATGAATTTTAAAGTAATTTTTAAGCATGGATATTTCTAAAGTTGAGTGCAACCCGATTACGAAAGATGAACCTGTTTACACTTAATGCAATAGTACAAAGAATACAATAGTGCAAGAAAAGACATGTCTATGAGTAACGCTGGTATAAAATTTTCGGTGGCAACAGCCTAACACAACAATAAATTTCCCTTTTACTGCAGTTTAACGTCTAAACATTGTACATTCGATTGTTCCAACGTATTATAGAAAACAAAAGTACTTTCATTAATATTTTTTTGTAATGTTTATCTCAATTTACAAATTTTTTATGGGTTTTAAATGGATTTTTAAGCATGCATATTTTTTAAATATGCTTTCAACCCAAATACAAAACATTAACTCAATTGTTCAAAAACATTGTACATAGTTCAGAATTTGTTTGTTTTCGCGTAATATTCAGTAACTAAATTGGCAAACAAAATTAAAACGCCAAAAAAAAATACTAATTTAACAAATATCAAATAAAACTACTCTAAATAACCTGATAAGTATATAAAATTCAATGGGAATTTTGTTCCGGGTGCATATAACTTGAATTCTTAAGAACGGATTTCCATGCGACTTGCACTATTAGTTTTTTAGAGAACATATTAGTGCGTAACATATTGTTTTCCGTTGCTTAGTCATAGATTTATAGGGGAAAGTTATATAATCATGTGAAGCCAATTATGAAGGAATAGTTTTATTAGCTGAATGAAAAATGCAGAACTATTTTTATCTCTAAGTATATTGACGGGTTTATCTTCAATAATGGGGCTGTGCGCTAGGGTATACTTATTTTAATGAGTGTGCCTGACACCTATTATGGCATGCTCCTTTGTTTAAAACAATATTAAATGACTTATGTTTTAAGCGACTATCTGGCATGCAACTTGATTACAAAACACTATCATGCAATAATGCTTAAGGTGCTTCTCCAGTTCCCTGCTCAACAACGCGAAACTTTCTGACACATTTTCTGACTCATTAAACGTAAAGGATTAAAATTTGTAGGCCTTACTATTAAAGCGATTTGGAATTGAAATGAGTTTTTCCTTTTCTCATAAATAAATTACTTATCGAGTTATGAGCAATTGTGGTTGCGTGACTGCCGTTTTTCATCCTTCATTACACTGTTGCGTCGGAAATTCAGTTCAAAACACCAACTGAAAGATCTTATACCTTTACCAACATATGGAAAGTATCTTTCGATTACATAATTTCCAAATAAGAGTTCCTGTCAATTTCATGCGTTTCCGAACAAAAATTAATTAGAAAATATGTCAGAAAATAGCTCCTTTGGATTTGAGAACAGCCTTACCTTGACGTTTATGAAAAAACTCACCATTTTAGTTTTAATTTTGGAACTCGCGAAATTTAAATTTAGAAAAAGGAAAATTACATTTTTGACACATTGTGGTAATTTTTTTAACTTTTAAAATTAAAATACATGTTTTCTTTGGCGCACGTAACAGAAGTATACAATATCTCCCACAATACGGGGGAAAATGCAAAAAAATACATCCAAATGAGGTAGTAGTTCCTAAATTTTTATTTGGAAAATCTGAAATTTTATTGCAATTAAATCTACAATGATTAGATGAAATGATGTCATTTTCCATAAATTTTAAATCAAGACATCTGTCAAGAATTTTTTTGAAAATTTAAATAACCGCTCTCTTTTTGCTATAAATCACAGAAAACGTTAACACTGAATCGAAATCAATACAACACTTAGCGATAACGTATAGCTATAAGATATGGCTGTAGTATAGAATCGAAGTAGTAAACAAAATATAAGAGCCGTATGTTTACAATGAGTTTGATTACGCGTTGAAAAGATTTGATAGAATGTGACGTCATATTTAGCCTTTTTTTTCTTTTTCTTAAATTGTTTTCATGAAATTTGACAGTTTGTATTAACATAGATGTTTTAATTAAAAAACAACATTCAAGTTGAGGTGCTACGTTATTTTCCCGCTCTTATAGTTAACGTTTTTATTTTATATACAAAAAATGCGAATTTTCTGTTTAGAATGACGTCAATATCAAACACACAAAAATATAGCAAGAAAATCGGAATTTTTATTGACAAATAGAAACAAAATACACGCGGTATCCTTATTTTTTTCACATCATTGTGTCATTTTTTATGGTGTGGCAACTGGAAAGAAACGTTTGAATTAAAACAGATTTAAAAGAGATATTTCTATAATGTTAAATTATGGAAGTGGTAGAAAAAAGGGATAAATAGTGGTCTGATAATTTTTAAAAGTAGACAGTGATCTTTTCTACGTTCTAAAACGTATGTAAATGAAGTTTCGTGCAAATCGGTCAAAAATTGAAGATTTGTTTAAAGGACACACACACAGAGAACGGCTTTTATATATATAGATATATAAATATTCGTGACAAGTAATACATAAAATTATATGTTTATTATTATTATTTTGAAACTTATAAACATTATTTTTTATTGAATGATTTTTAGATTATTATAATAATAAAAAAACAATAAGAAATTTCATGTTTTTCTCCTACCCCCTCCTTTTACACACACACACACACACACTGAAAAAAATAGAATGCCATCATACACATTTCAATCAATGAATTGCCCCAGAGAAAAAGAGAAAAAAATAATCAATAAATAATTGTATCTCTCTTCAATTTATATTAAACAAATTAGTTTAGGGTGTCATCCTAATTGTGAAATTGTATCAAACTAGAACATATTTAATGCGAACACCTATTTTTGACATCATTTTGCCCAAACTTCGGCTTAGGATACAAAACGTCAAGTCACTCGTGAAAAGTTTAGGGTAGTGATGAACTTATAGAATTTTATCACCCAATGTCAAATTCATTTTAAATAGATACAAAACGAACTATAATGCCTTCAATAGTTTAATCGTAACTCAAAAAATAATTGGCAGAATGAAGTAATAATTTAGATTTATATATTTGAATCTTTTATAAACTTATTTCTTTTAAAAAATTACTAGATTTCAAAGAATTCAAAAGTATAATTTTAATGACTTTACGAACGAAACTTTAACTGAAGCCTAAGACTTTTTTAAAAACCAGAATTCTTTTTCCAGAAGCTTCAAATATCAGAATCTAAAATTACAATTAATTCCGTTATGCGGATTTTTCCTTAACTTAAAGCAAACTACACTCTCTGATACCAGTTTCACATTGATTTCAAATCAATATATATTAAGACAACTAAGTTTGAAACATTCATAATTTTTCAAATAATTGATCGAATGATTTCTTGTTTCATATCTACAAACTAAGAAATGTGACCAAAAACCAATCAGAGGTGCTAAACTTTACGCCGACATCAATGGCTGACAACAAGACAAATGAACTACGACAAAAGGGAAAAAAATATTTTTTTCATGTAATATATAGTAACAAAGACCTTAACTTATCATAGTCTCTTTTAGCAACCACTGTTTAAATTACCATTAGACACCGTTGATAAATATACTCCCCTCACGTTTTTCAGTGCGAATGCTAACCATATGTATAGGCCAGATGTCTTGTATGAGTCCTGTGCAAGAGTAAGCTCCACTGCTCTTTTTTTCCCTCCCTTTCGATAACGTACAAACAAATCCAAACAACACAGTTGATAGCAATTTTGAATCGGACAACACTGTAATAAAATTGACAAAATAATTAGCGATGCAGATATGAAGACGAAGGTGCTAGTCAGGTGCATCTCCGTGATTAGGCGATCAGACGAATTTCGCCCCGCAGCTAACTCGTTAAACTAGGCATATGTCCGACAGATAGGAGCCTGTTCAGCGGTATAATAATAACAACAAAGGTAAAATAAATCTGATGTCAAAATTAGGTGTTAGCATTGAAAATTTCAGAAATTAGTACAACTTTATTATGTCAAGGTTTTTAACGTTGATTTAATGAAGAGTTTATTCCCAGTTGAATGGCAATTTCCGTCCTTTTCCTAAGACAATTTGGTAATTAAAGTATATGGATTTTTTTTTTTTTTTAATGTTCGACTACGTACTGTTCTTCGCTTGAAGAGGCATTATTTTTTAATTAAGGGCTATTCCTTACATGCAAGTATTCAAAAATGTATTTCTTATTTATTTCTTATTTTTAATTCTCTGAAAGTACAATTAGTAAAGAATATTCTGCTACAGTTTCCATTTTATTTGAGAAAAATTAATTTACTTTGTTAAATCATACATAAGCCATAATTTGAATCTTGAAACATTATTATCTCTAAACTATGTTTTTAAAGTAGGTGATCAAAATAACTTTAACAAATCTCAACCATTCTTCTTCAATTTTGGACAGTTTTTAAGAACAAAATTACATGAAGATTAACTTTTCTTTTGCAATCTAATCGTTTTTAATGTTTTTTTTTTGTTTTTTTTTTTAATAAATAATAAAAGTTCAAACTTTTATGTGAAAGAGGAAAAAAAAAAAAAAACTTCATGAAACTACATAAAAATATATAAATCGTCTAGTCCTTTCGAAAGAGTTTTGTCTAATTTTTCATGCTTTCCTATTGGCTGTTTCTTCAACTTGTTCCTTTCCCTTATCCTGCATTTTAGTCTTGCTCCTACTTCCAAAGTAGAAGGGCGTCTTCTTTGCGCCTTACTTTGAAAGGCTAAGTTCCGTTGAATGTCCTAGAAAATTTATGTTTTTTAGGATGTTTTAAGACGTTTTTTGTCTCTTTCTGTTTCACACCAGGTTTTACATAGATTATTATTTTTTTTTGTGTGTGAGTGTGTGTGTGGTGTGTGTGTATGGGGGGGGGGGGGGGATCGGCACTTCAACTTCAAATGGCCCTCATTTTGTTCAAAATAATTTTTTCGAAAACAGAAAAAATTGTTTCTAGATTTAGTGTGCAGAGTAAAGGCATTTTGTTTTTTTTATAATTTCAGATAAGATTTGACACAGTGACATACTGTTTGACATAATGGGGTCACAGTGGAACTACACTCCGGAGATATGAAACTTTTGTTTCGTCATTACAAAATTCATTTTATTTTCTTTAAATTATAATAAATGGAATATGAAAAGAGTTATTGAAATATTCTGTTACATGTTCCTTAACCCCCCACCCCTCTAAAAAAGAGAACACAATATTTTCGACAATGCAGGAAACATTACAGGAAGTGTCAATGCAGGAATGTGTAACCCTTTAACAGCAATATAATCCATCATTGATACTAATAATTTATTTTATTAAGAAAAAGACTCGATACATTGAATTTAATTCTTTTGAATTTTGAATGTTTATTCAAAATTATACTTAGAAAAAAAGTACAATTATATCAACTATTATTTATTTCGTTTGTTATTTTACCAAGATATTTCGAATAAATCAGCTACCTATATTGAAATTTGTTTAATATGATGTGTGTTATTATTTTTAACATACACTAAAAATAGGAAATTACTTTTTATTATAAATTTTATAGTTGATAGTAGAAAATTATAATTTGATAAAGAAAATATTCATTTTCCAATTTAAGTAAAATGAAGCAATCCACTTTCTGAAATTAAGTGTTTTACTGCTCTCGTCAAGGACTTTGTTGGGCCATTCGCAGTTTTTAAGGGGACAAGGGACCTTCATACTCATTTTATTTTTTTTAAATGTTCCTTAAATACCATTCAAGAGCACAAAGTTTCCAAAGGGTTCCGCAGGTAGTAATACTTTTCCCTACCCTGGGCTTGGGGGTTACACCCAACCATAAGCCAAAAGCGGGTTCCCAAGTTGGGTGCTTACTTACTTACTATATTAATTATGGCTTATATTTATCACACAAGAAATTAAAAAAAAATTGAGAAAAATAAGGAATTTCCCTGAATATTTAAGTCAAGTCAACACTGAGCTTAAGGAGCGCCTACGGGACGTGAATTCTTCCCGCTAAATCTCCAATAAACTTGGAACAGAACTGAAGATTGATTTCCAATTGGTATTGATGGTAGAAGTGCATAGAGAGCTGTTTTCCCATTGGTCAGAGCCGTTAAGCCCCTCCCTCCGGTACGACAGCTCATGCGTGCAGTGTTGAGCGACCTTAATCTTCCTTCCCCGCCAGGTCCCGCGAACAGTCGAGTGCCAATGGCAATACATGGAATATTTCACCCAAGCCCTGATAAGGGCCGATCCACATCGCAGAACACTCAACCGTGACTGGGTCCCCGGGAAGCCAAGACGTATGTCTGGACGATCAAGGGATATTAAGGAAGTTCAGGCAAAGACGAAACCTTATTAAAAAAAAAACCCAATTCAGTTACATATATTTTTACATTAATTTAAGGCAAAATCATGACTTTAAATAAATTACACCGTGCTAACAATTTTAGAAAAGGAATAATTTAAATGCAATATTTAAAATTTGATAATTTGCAGTTACTTTTTACCATCAGTTTCCTGATGTTTAGTGATTTGAATTTTTGATATGCCGTCCATAAAAGCTAAGGTTTTATGTCCTATATCTTTATGCTGCGTAAGATTTTCATATATTTTTTCAAGTTTATTTGCCAAATTTAGAAAGGAATCTATTTTTAGCTCCGCTCTAATTTTATCAAGAATTTCCGTGATTTTTAACACGCCATTTGCGCTCTGCCTGCGCAATCTTCGTTTTTTCAGTTTTGGATTTCTCCACTTTTTTTTACCTTATTTAAGTTCGCTATCTCTGCGTAGCTTTTCCTGAATTGTGCTTTCAAGGGTTTCTTTTTACAACCCTTAAAATTTGCCGTGTGCTCAGATCCGCAGTTATTGCAGAGTAGCGGCGGTTTTACAGGTTTATTTTCAGGGTCTATACTATTATCGGGATTATTAAATTTTTTTCTAGGACAATCTGGGGACTTGTAGTCCTTGCCACAGCCTACACATTTGGGGTCCATGAAACACTGCGCAGATATATGGAAAAACAACTGGCATTTCCAACACTGCGCAGCTTTTCTTGGTGCCCTGTAATTTTCAATATCGATCCTGATGTTGAATAGAGATTTAAGGTTTAGAATATTTTTGGACTTTGCATTTTTTGGTAGGTGCAAAAGGAATAGCGGGAGGACTCTAGGGTCCTTTTTGCTAATCATTTGCACCACCTTGATGGTATCAAAACCGTTTTTAATTCCTCTACGATATTATCCATTTTAATTGATTTAGGGAGGCCCCTAACCACAACTTCCATAGGTGCGTCCGTGTCAGGGACACATAGAATTGAAGTTTTTGCTCTTTAAGGTAGTTAACAAATTTATTTTTAGTTGCGAAAGTTTGAGTTATGACTTTAACCCACCTGCCCGAAATTTCAACAGAAAAGTCAGGGTCGCATTCATTTTCTAACTTGGTAGTAAATTATAGAATATCATTTATTTCACTAACCATAATAGGTTTTGGGAGCTTAACTTTAGTGTTATTGGGTTTTATTCCCTTAACTTCAGTTACCTGATTGCTATTAACAGTTTGATTTAGATTTTGATGGTCGACCGTACTCCTGTCGCCATCTACTGGCATTTCCTGAGTTGATCTTGCTCCATTTCCTCCAAATCGGAGGGTAACTCTACATTTGCTGCAGTTTGGAGTTCAATCTCGAAATTTGGCTCACTATTCACCGTTTTAATTCTTTTAGCATTTGGTAAAACTAGACCATCTGAGATAGTATGATTAGTTTTAGTACTAGTTTTTTTTCTTTTTTAGACGGTTTCGCGTCTAAATCTTTAGAATTATTAAATTTAACACCTATGGCATTGCAATTTTTATAATTAATGGCAACTTTCATTGCCTAAATTTTCTTTAGATAAATTTCGCGTTGCTCAACAGAAAGACTATCCATTGAGTCGCTCTCTTCACTACTTTGGATTAAACGAAGAGTTTGTTTTTCGCAATCAAACATATCGTTTGCGTCAAAATCGTCTAAAAATTCGCAGTCCGAATCATCCTCTAACAACTCACTATTCATTCTAAGAAAATTAGCTAAGTCTGAACGCCTGCAGATTGTTTTTAAAAATCATGCCTGAACCCTTAGATCCCGAGCAATAAGACAGACTACATGCCGACGCCTCGTTCGACATTTCTGCCGACGACTGCATCAAGGCTTCGTCGCAACCAGAAGGCGCTCCACTCAGTACTCAGGAGGGGTGCTGACACACACGCTGTTCCTGAATATTTAAAGCATTATCAAGAACTTTCAAAACATCCCGACCTCTCTCTATATCAATTAAAATCTCCTATATTTTTGTATATCAGTTTGGTTTACATATACAAATAAAACTGTGCATCGCTTTTAGAAACTAAATGTAGTTCATAAAGCTAAAGGTAGTTAAATGCAGAAATAGGATGCTAAAATGCCGAAATTTTCATAAAATTTAGAAATTTTTTTTTCCTTACTTTTATATTAAAATATATAAAATTCGATTCACAGTTTCATTTATACCAATTAATAGTACTGATTAATACAATTAAGATACCGATAACTTGTGGCAATTAATACAATTAAAATCCCCTATATTTTTTTATGCCAGTTTGGTTTACATATACAAATAAAACTGTGCATCGTTTTTAGAAACTAAATATAGTTGGAAAAGCTAAAGGTAGATAAATACAGAAATAACATGCAAAAATGCTGAATATTTCATGAACTTTAGAAAATAATTTTTTCTTAACTTTACATTAAAACATTTAAAATACGATTCACTGTTTTATTTGTACCAATTAATACAATTAAATTACCTATTAATTGTACCAATTAATACAATTAAAATCCCCTATATTTTTTTTATGCCAGTTTGGTTTACATATACAAACAAAACTGTGCATCCTTTTTAGAAACTAAATATAGTTCGAAAAGCTAAAGGTAGTTAAATGCAGAATTAGGGTGCAAAAGCACCGAAATTTTCATAAAATTTAGAAAAAAAATATATATTTTTTTACATTTATATTAAAATATATAAAATTCGATTCACAGTTTTATTTGTACCAATTAATACAATTAAAATACGAATTAATTGTACCAATTAATACAATTAAAATACCAATTAATTGTACCATTTAATGCAATTAAAATACCAATTAATTGTACCAAATAATACAATAAAAATCCCCTATATTTTTTATGCCAGTTTGGTTTACATATACAAATAAAACTGTGCATCGTTTTAAGAAACTAAATATAGTTGGAAAAGCTAAAGGTAGTTAAATGCAGAAATAAGATGCAAAAATGCTGAATATTTCATGAACTTTAGAAAATATTTTTTTTCTTAACTTTATATTAAAATATATAAAATTCGATTCACAGTTTTATTTGTAGTTTTATGTAAACCAAACTGGCATAAAAAATATTGGAGATTTTAATTGATATGGAGTGAGGTTGGGACATTTTAAAATTGCTTCTTAACGCTTAAAATATTCAGCAAAATTCCTTATCCCCCCCCCCCCAATTTTTTTAGGGTTTCGTTCATCTGACGAAACCCTATTCGTCTCACTCCTCTGTCTGTCCGTCACAGAGCCCGTTCTCAGAAGTTATATATGTTGGAGGCTTGAAATTTCGCATACTTATTGCTTAACACCTCACATCAAACGACAAATCATAAAATTTTGAAAAGTCTTATATTTAACCCTCTGGGTTCTAACTTGCGTATTTTAATCTTTTTGTTCTAACTGAGCCTCTAATTAAGTGGAAGACTTGAAATTTTGCATACTTATAGCTGAACACCTCACATCAAACGATAAATCATAAAATTTTGAAAAAGTCTTATATTTACCCCTCTGGGGACTAAACTGAGCCCATATTTTCTGAGCCCATACTTTTCTAACTGAGCCCATATTTAATTTAAAGACATGAAATTTTGCATACTTATAGCAGAACACTTTTAATCACACGACAAAATTATAAAATTTTCAAAAAAGTCTCATATTATTTACCCGTCCGGGCTCTAACTTGTGTATTTTAAGCAATGTTTCTAACTCAGCTCCTAATTAAGTTGGAGACATGACATGTTGCATACTTATAGCAGAACACTTGCGATCACACGAAAAATCATAAAATTTTCAAAAAGTCTTGTATTATATACCCAGCCGGGCTTTAATTTGTGTATTTTAAGCAATTTTTCTAACCTCCCCCCATTGCATCCGGTGGGTTCTTTTCTGAATTTCGCCGACACACATTTGACCACTCTTTTATATTATGAACTTAGCCTTACATATTTCAGTTCCTCTTTTTACTGCCACGGGATGCCTACCTATCTCGGGTGCTATGGGCCCGACCACCTCGACTAATATATCTATGGTAGGTTGTAAACGGAGTTTAGTTCGGATAGAGGTTTGTGTAGAATATAGTGCGCCCCTGGTTGCGAAATGTGGAACTAACAGATTTCGCAAAAGGATAAAGTGTTTTGAAAGGAATATTAAACGAAACTCTCTATGCGATCTGTGATCACACTTACCCCCTTGTTTTTAATTTCTTCTGAGATAAATATTTGCCATAATTCATACAGTGTGTCCGTCAATAGTATTTAAGGTGTAATTTTTATAAAATCAAAAAATGAGTTTAAAGGCCCCTCTGTCCCCTGAAATGTAAAAGGATATTACCCGAGGAAAAACATTAAGAAGCACTCATAAAAAAATATATTCGAAAGAGTGTGTTGTTTAAATTAGTATAGATAAGGAGTATTATGTATAAGGAGTATTGAGAATTTTTCTTTTTTAATCAAATACTAGCTGCGTAGAAACCCGACGTATTGCATTTCCATTGCGCAAAAAATTAAATCAATAAATAAGTTTGAAGGTCGCTTGTCCCCTTAAATGTAAAAGGAAAAAAAAACATTAAGAAGCACTCATAAAAAATACTTTTTCTAAAGAGTGTGTTGTTCAAATTAGTATAGATAAGGAGTATTATGTATAAGGAGTATTGAAAAATTTTCTTTTTTAATTAAATACTAGCTGCGTAGAAACCCGACGTATTGCATTTCCACTGCACGATACCTCCCAGTTCATTATGGTTGGAGAGAAATCTAATTTTATTTTACAAATAATACAGATTTTCTTAAGATTAATTCTACAGTTTTATAAAATTAACGTTATTAATTTCTTCATTATATGCAAGAAATTATGTATAAAATGTAAATTAACTACAGATTATAAAGATTACATTTAGCAAGTTCTATAATTTTGATAAAATGATATCAGAATGCGTGTTTAGACATATTTAGAGCAAAACCTTTTAATCGTATCATGTGGAATGTGCGTATATTGATTCCATGCTCAAAACTCCATATACTATCACAGTAGCCCATTAATTTATATTTTAAAGAAATCAGAAAAATATTATTTTGTACAGATCAATTAATACTAAAATCGTTCAGCTTTTATATAATAATTTCAGTAAATGAGGAAGTAAATTATTTAAATATTCATTAGAATACTAGTTTTGTTTAAACGCTAAAAATCATTATGTAGATTTATTAAAAAAAAAACGAAAATAAATATATTTGGTTGCCATTAAGATTTGCAGACGAATTCAATCATTTACATTTTTCGTTCCTTATTTTCACAAAAAATGAGAATTTATTTGCCATCATTAAAGAACGTTCCATAAAAGTTACAAAAAAAAATATTCACATCTTCGAAAATAATTCAAATATAAAAATTCTAAATATGATATTTTCGGACCCATCCGGATAATTGGAGTTAATTTTATTGCTCTACGTTCTATATTTTAGGAAAAGTACTTGTTAAATATAAAAAAAAAACTCAGATTTTAATATTATCCTCCTCAGACCCGATGTATCCTATAGGATACACATCTTTACAATCTTTTTTCACGTATATAAATAATGTTTAAAAAAAAAGAAAATTGGTGTGTGGAGCCTTACAGATAGCAGAACTAAATAAAATAGCAATTTCCTTCTTATAGTGCTTTTTTAGCGAGATACGTGTTATATCAAAATGGCTTGCAGCAAAAATGCACGAAATTTACAAAAACGAAAACGTAAACAGTTTTTCAGTACGTTAAAGTACCATTTGTAGAGTCCATTAGAAATAAAAAATTATTAAATGTATAATTATTTCACGTTTTGAATTGTTTTTTGAATGCAATGCAAAAAAAAAAAAAAATGTAAAATAAAAAGTCCTAACAAACTGTCAAAAAATGTACTTACTGGGTCTCCATGTATCATCGAATTTTATGTACAAAAAATACATTTTGATTTTTTTCGCTTTTCAATCGTTCTTAGTTAACGGTTTGTTAATATAAATTCATAACTGAAGTTAAAAAATATATAATAATAAACCCTGGGGTCTGAAGAGGTTATAGCTTGCTTGTGATTTTCTGTCAGTTGATTCATTTTATCAGAAACAAATAAAAAGGTTTTTGCACATGTGGGGATATTTTAACAGTTATAAAACCATTTATGCATTAGTAGGGTAACTATAGGTGAGATGCCGTGTTGTACAAGATGCCGTATTACGTAGTTTTCATATGCGCAGGCGATGTAGGGATACGCTGCTCATTTGTGAGGAAAGGGGTTTCCTAGTGATACTTTAATTTCCAGTTGATTTATTTTTTTAAATTTTTAAGTGGTACTTTTTATTGCTATTTCGTCTTAACACTTCTGGTAAGTGTTCAAAATCTTTTACGTGACTTCTTTATCTATACTAATCTTATAAAGAGGTAAAAATTGTTTATTTGTATGAGCTAAGCTCTGGAATTACCGAACCGATTCCAAAAGTAATAATATCAAAATGATGGTGTTAGTCCAACTTAGAACATAGGCTATATTTTATGTCCGTGCCACTGGCCAAAAGGGGTTGCAGGAGCAAAAAATGTTCTAAAAATGGGATTTTTGTGTTACTAAAGATCCTAGAAACACGAAATTTGAAATGGTAGTTACTTATAAGATAGTAATGATCTCTAAGGGCATTTCTTAAAAAAATCAAAATTAAAAATGGGTGAAAATGAGCGAAAAGCGTTCTAAAAAACGTTCTAAATGGCGATTTTTACGCAATTTCAGGAAGTACCAAACTGATTTAAAAAATAATGGCGTCAAAATGATGGTGACAACCCTTGCTCTACCATAGGCTATATTTTATGTCGGTGCCACTACCTCTAAAGGGGGCGCAGGAGCAAAAAAACGTTCGAAATTGCGATCTTTGTATTACTAAAGGAGCCAGATACATGGAATTTGGCATGGTAGTTACTTATTAGATATAAATGATCCCTAAGAACATTTCTTAAGAAATTCGAAATTTAAAAGTGGTGAAACTGCGCAAAAAGTGTTCTAAAAAACGTTCTAAATGACGAATTTTATGCAATCTCAAGAAGTACCAAACATATTTAAAAAGAAATGTGTCAAAATGATGGTGACAACCCTTGCTCCAACATGGGCTACATTTTATTTCGGTGCCATAAACCTCAAGAGGGGTGAAGGAGCAAAAAAACGTTTGAAATGCGATTCTTGTGTTACTGAATGGCCTAGAAACATGAAATTCGGAATGGTAGTTACTTATAAGATATAAATGATCTCTAAGAACATTTCTTAAAAAATTCTAAATTTAAAAGCAATGAAAATGCACGAAAAGAGTTCTAAAAAACGTTCTAAATGGCGATTTATACGCAATCTCAGAAAGTACCCAACCGATTTCAAAAGTAAAGGTTGGAAATTGATGATGACAGCCCTTACTCCAATATAGGATCTACTTCATGTCGGCGTCACTACCCTCTTGTGGTTGCATTTGAAAAAACGTTCTAAATTGTGATTTTTGTGATACTGAAGGGGCTAGCAACTTGAAATTTGGCATGGTAATTATTTATGAGATGTAAATGCTCTCTGAGAAGAGTTCCTTAAAAATATGAAATTTAAATGGGGTGAAAATAAACGAAAACTGTTCTAAAAACGTTCTAAATAGCAATTTCTCCGCAATTATAGGAAATATAAACAGATTTCAGAAGTAATGGTTTCAAATTGATGGTGACAGTCCCCTCTCGCTTCAACATAGCCTATATTTTACGTTGTTTTAACTGCCACCTAGGGTTACAGGAGCACAAAAAATGTTTTAAATTGCGTTTTTTGTGTTAAAGGGGAGATGGTCTAACATTTTAAATTTTGAATGATAATTACTTCAAAGATGCAAATGCTTTATAAGAATTGTCGAAAGAAAATTCCAAATTTAAAAGGCTGAAGTGAGCGAAATGAGAGGGTGAAAATGAGCTAAAAATGTTCTAAAAAACGTTCTAAATGGCGATTTCTACGCATTCTCAGGAAGTACCGAACCGATTTAAAAAATAATGGTGTCAAAATGATGGTGACACCCCTTTCTCTAACATAGGCTATATTGTTTTCGGTGCCACTACCCCAAAGGAGTACAGGAGCAAAAAGTGTCCTAAAATGCGATTTTTGTGTTACTGAAGGGCCTAGAAACATGAAATTTGGAGTGGTAGTTATATATAAGATATACATGATCTCTAAGAATATTTCTTAAAACATTCGGAATTTAAAGGGGTGAAAGTGCGCAAAAAGCGTTCTAAAAAACGTTGTAAATGGCGATTTCTACACAATCTCAAGAAGTAACGAACCGATTTAAAAAATAATGGTGTCAAAATGATGGTGACAGCCCTTGCTAAAATACAGGCTATATTTTTTGTCGGTGCCATTACCCCAAAGGCGGTGCAGGAGCAAATAATGTTCTAAATATGCGATTTTTGTGTTACTAAAAGGCCTAGAAACAGGAAATTTGGAATGGTAGTTATAAGACACAAATGATCTTTAAGAAGATTTCTTTAAAAAATCGAAATTTACGAAGGGTGATAATGTGCGAAAAGCGTTCTAAAAACGTTCTAAATGGCGATTTCTACGCAAACTCAGAAAGTAGCAAACTGATATCAAAAGTAGTGGTTGGAAATTGATCATGACAGCCTTTGCTTCAACATAGGCTCTATTGCATGTGGGTGTCACTACCACCTGGAATTTGCAGGAGCAAAAAACGTTAATTGCTACTTCTGTGATACTGAAGAGGCTAGAAACTTTAAATATGACATGGTTGTTACTTATAACATAAAAATGCCCTCTAAGAACTGTAGAAAATACATTCGAAATTTAAAAGAGGTGAGCGAAGGGAACGGCGAAAAGCGTACTAAAAAAAGTCCTAAATTACGATTTCTATGCAATCTCAGGAAATATTAAACTGATTACAAAAGTAATGGTTACGAATCAATGGTGAAAGTCTCTGATTCCACAGAGTTTATATTTTATGCCAGTGCCACAACCACATCGGGTTGGAAGGTGGAACAACAGATGTTCAAAAAAGCCTTTAAAAACTTCCTGAATTACCATTTCTGTGGAATATTAGGAACTATTAAACCGATTTCAAAATTATTGTTTCCAAATTAATGGTGACAGTTTGTGTTTCAACATAGGCATTTTATGTTAGTGCCACTTCCCCAAGAGAGGTGGGATACCGATAGACAAGAAGCTTGAAATTTGATATGATGGTTATTTTTTAGATGTAAATGCGTACTAAGAACGGTTTATTCAAAACTTCAAATGAATATGGAAATGAACGTATGAAAAGAGCATAAAAGCTTCAAAATATTTTCTAAATTATCATTTATTTAGTTTTAGTTCTTTTTATTAATTTAAATCTCATATCTGCCTAATGCAGTGTAATAATGGGGTTTAGTTAAACTGTGTTTGAAATAGTAATTTTTGAATTATTCCTAAAAGTATACATATATACTTTTAAATGAAATTTAGACGTATGAATATCACTTGGCATATTTCCACTGTTACGCGAGCAAAGCCGCGGGGTTTGCTAGTTTTCCTATATAAGTCTTAGATTAAACACCAGAGAAAAAAATCTGATGTTATAAAAGAGTACCTTATCTTTCTGCAAAGCATAAATAGTGTCCGGTTCCCACTTCTTCATGGCAGTGGAGGCACCAGCGTCTTGCCCAATACCTTTCGGTGAGACGCTGGGAACCGGACTTTTCCGTTATTTTCCGGTTATTTTCCGTTGCGGTCAAATTCCTGGTTGTTTATTCTTTGTTTAATTTCATGTTTACTATTAACTAACTTGTCAACAATTTGAATAAGATAATTTAAATCAGTGATTAAATCGTGATTTTAATCAACTGATTAAAAAAATAGATTAAAATTATAAATTTTCTATATTTTTAAAATGACATAAATAAATATTAAAATCTAAGATGAGCATAATTTGAAAGGTTTCTACATGTATTCTGCCTTTTAAATAAGCATTATTGGCCTTATAATTGTTTAATAATTGCTAATTTTAACCATTGTTAAATGTAAATATCGGTAGTATATAATATAATTTTAGATAATTAGTGGTTTCTGCCCATTACGATCTATGCTGGCCAACCTCCATCCAGACACCGCAGACTCTAAAAACACGCTAATTTGATCTGCTTTGAAATAGATTACGGAAGATTAAATTGTAATTAAACAACTAGTGGAGATCTCTTGTAATCAAGTTTCCATTCATTTCCCTTTGGGTGAGGGATTGTAAGACAGAATGAATTGCTGTCGTGACAGCTAACTGCTAATTTCCTCAATGATTAAATAAGATTAATCCAACAAATTAAACTTAGCTCGTATAAAATGGCTAAGTAAATAATTTTAAAAAAGACGCTATAAAAATTTATTTTAAATTAAACATTTTAAATGTATAGTTTTAAATATGACGTAATTTTCACCAAAGTCTTTTTTCTCGTTTTAATATTCAAATAAATATAATTTTAAAGGTTATAATAGGAAAGCTTAATCGGTGTGACGACATCAAATGCGAATTTCAATTTATCTGAAGCTTTTCTAAAAAGGAATTAGACAAGAAGTTAAAGGGTACAAAGACTGAATCTTCAACTGACGATGATATGGATGATGATTAAATTCCATCCAAAGATTCAGAACACGAGGATTTTTTTAAGTGGATGAGAATGATTGTTCAGAATGTCTATGGAGCGCAATAAAACCTCGGGAAATTGTGATGGGGTCAAGTGTATTCAGTGAAACTACTGGTTATATAAAAGCTGCTTAAAGTTCCTAAACAAATGTGCAGTTTGTGGAAAACCTTAGGTATGGCTAAAAAGAACAAAGAGACATATTAAAAACATTAAGAAAAAACCTTGACTCTAAAGAAATTTTTCATAGTGGCTTTACCTTAATTAAACTTTTTATAATGTTTAAAAATAGGCGGACTTAAGAGCCATAATTCTTTTCAATAAGTAAACAATAATATATTAAATAACTATTACACAACCAAATATATTAACTTAACATAAAAAAAAAAATATATAAAACAAATAAAATTAGTTTGTTCTTTCATTATATTGCCAAAGTTTGTTACATTCATATTTTTGTAATTTCCTAATAATAAGTAAGTTAACAACTTTAGTATGTCTAAAATAATAAAGTTACTTTTATTCGTCCCATTATGTTTTATACTGCTTCACAAAAATGATTGTTTACATTGAAACTCCATAAGGATAGATACCCTAGAATCCCCTAGATAGTTGGTCATCTTACCCATCACCTGTAAAATGAAATAAGTTTTTTAAATCATATATAAGAGTATAAACTTTATCAAGAAATCAATGAATAAAAAATATAAACAACAGGCGATTTTTAAAACAATTAAGTCAAAAACTACGGCATCTTCACACAATCTATCCTACGTAAAATTAATGTTTATGTTTTGGAAACTAATTATATTGAAGAACATTATTCCTGTGATAGAAAAATAATTGACTATGTTAAATAGAATAAAACGATATTTATACATTTTTATGATCTGATTTAACTATTAAAAACAATTATAGGAAAATTTAACATATGGATACAGATTATATTATGAAATAAAATATAAAATACTGGAAAACGTCATTTAAAAAAACTGTAATAAAAGAGAGTCACTTTTTTAACGGTAAAATATCAGCAATAATAAGAAAATTTTCTTTGAATAAAATGATTTTTATGAAAAACTTTCAGGGCCTATTTAGTTGGCTTTTTTTTTCATAAGGACATTTTTAAGTCCCGATAAAATAAAATTAAAATACAGGTTGAAATAAGAAATTTCCAATTTCATTTTGAGTTATAAAAGAATAATTCTTCGTACTTTACAATCTTTAAATATAACTAAAGTAATTTGGATAAAAGCGTACGTAGAAAAAGTTGCAAGAGAATCATTTCTGTAAATGTCTCTAAATTCAGATAAATTTAGTTTTAGCATCTCTTTTTTTTTTATCAATTTGATTCGGCAAAGAATAACTTTACAAGGAAAGGTATTTTTTTATCTTCATTGTAGAATTATGGAGATAACAACAAAAAAAATCGAAAACGAAAAATATAAATTTAAAATGGAAAAGATTCGCAATAATAAAAAAAAAAAAATTAAAATTGCTCTGAAAATAAAAAGATAAATTCGCAACAGTGTTATCATTTTTATCAGCTTAAGAACTGTAAAATTTTAGAAAGACTATATAGAAGTGATATTGCTTGAGAAAATCATGCTTTTAATAATAAATTGTGCACATATCACAGAAATTTCTAAAGCGTTTGCAAGTATCAGTCATAAAAAGAATTTTCTAAGAGTCTCGTCAGAGTAATGGAAGGGGTATGATAATGTAAGTAAACGTTATCTAGTCAAAAACAAGTCGTTGTAAATGAGCCCGCCAAGCCACAAACCTAAAACGTCAGTCATAAAAAGCAGTGATATCACATAAAAATAAGAGATATAGGCGTGCATACTCCGAGTGCCGTGTAAAAATCTATCAATACTCATAATTTTTCCAAAGGACTCGGAGTGAGGTACAGTTTGTGAAAACTGCTTGGCGACCTGCAGACTTTTATAATGTTTGTTCTGACTGCACTTACATATGACTATTTGTTTAGCATTTTTTTCTTGTATTACTGATCCCATTAAAATGTGAAAAGTTGAAGCTTTTGGTGTTTACATGCCTATTGTTATAACACCATGGGATAGATTTGTTCATTTTATTTACCATTATTTGAACGAGTAAGACCACTTTTAGAAGGAGGATTTTCTAAGTAAACATGTAATAAACATTTTGAGTTTGTAAAATAATGATAAAAAATAATGATCATATGAATATTACTAACAAAGCTCCTAACAATAGACGCTAACTGAAATAAGATATATTGCAGTAAAGCCTATGTAAAAGGAATTGCACATGGCAGGGGGGAAATCTGTTCTAGTAAGTCTTCTGTTACGATAGTATTATATAATATTCCTTATGTTGGAAACACGACATTTTACGTTTAAGAAATAATTCTGTCATAAACAGCCATTTTAGAAGTTTCCCTTTAATTTTGAAGCAGTGTATTATTAAGTGTATTTATGTAATTAAAAATTATGTTCAAAATATTGAAAAGTATAATTGTAATAATAGAGGATTACCACAATTACATACGATTTCCTGCTTGTCTTACAAATCTTTCTGATTTATTAAACATCTTCCTCCTACAAATATTTATAAGAGTGATATAATGAGAATTTAAAATAAATATTTTTGACTTCCACAATTTTTCGAAATTGATATTGGTACTGCATACATTAAATATACCCTTGCAGGTCGCCAAGCATATTTCAAATATTGTACCTCGCTCCGAGTCCTTTCGAAACATTATGATTAGTGATAGATTTTTACACGGCACTCCGAGTATGCACTTCTATATCGCTTCTTTTTATGTGATATACTTCTTTTTATGACTGACGTTTAAGGTTTGTGGCTTGGCAGAATCATTTACGACTTTTTTTTTAAATATTAGATATCACTTCTTTTTGGAAGGTATTTCATTTGCATTATGCATATTCCATTTTAATTCAGAAAAGAAAAGATAAACGAAAGATGATAGAAGTAAAAAAAAATTAATAGTGATGCTATAAACTTTTCAAAAATGTAATATATCTAGTAAGACATAATGTTGGACTTTTTAAAAATAATTCAAAATAATTTTATCGATCCTTACAAATCTCAGAAGAAATACTTTATTTTTTAGAAATGATAAAATGTGTTGAACTAACCAGCAATATTTTTTACTATTGTTCTACAAGCTATATGGTGATTCATCAATTAACTCAGCAAGGATTTTATCTAAATAACTTTTGAAAATATGCCTTTACATTTTCAAAATTCACATTAATTTACACAAAATATGTCAATACTTAAAAATAGACAGAATAATGAGAATTTATTTTATCACCGGGCGTGCTGGAAGTAATTTTTAAATAAAATTAGTTTTTTTATTTCAGGAAATCCAACATTCTTGCACGTCCAAAAACTCAGATTATCTGATTAAGCTTTGTGTTTTAACTTTTTAAATGTTTACATAAGCTCTAACACTTGTTGGATTTTCTGAATATTCCATGCACGTACTTTCTAAATTCCTAATTCTTTTTGCGTGACTAACAGGACATACAAAGTCTTATGCTTTTCAAGTATTTTCTCATATATTTTGTATAATTCATCCGATAAATTATAATTCATTTCACTAAAAGTTCAGAATTCGATATTTCATCGTTATCAAATGATTTTCTCTAATTTCGTTCATATTTGTAAATTTTTAAATAGCTCTATTATCTGATTAAATATTAACTAAAGGCTATTTATGGCATATTGGTAGCATTCTTTAATTACCAAGCCAAAAAGAACAGATTTGATTAGTTTAATAAATCTCCTTTTTTATCTTTTTAAATGAAAAGAATAACGAAAAACTTCATTAAAACTTCCAAAAATTTATCTGATACACTGTAAAAAAAAAATCTGTAGTTCTACAGATGTAAAGTTACATGCTTACTAAACATTCATCTGTTACTGTACAAAAAAATCTGCAAATCTACAAAACAATTTTTTGTAAAGCTACAAAAATCTGTAACTGTACAAATGAATCTGCTAAAATTACAGTAATCTTACTAAAATTTTATCTGTAACCTGGGTTGCAGTTACAGGAAAAGTTCTAGGCATCCCAGTTTCCTAAAAAAATTCTAGTAACCTTACAGATTTTTTGATTTTCGGCGCAAAAGTGCGTCTGTTACAGGAATTTTTGTTGTTGCCGTTACATAAAAAGTTTTAGGAATCCCAGTTTCCTTGAAAAACTTTAGTAACTTTACAGACTTTTTTTTACAGTGTATACAAAGATTGTAAAAAAAAAATGAAAAAAATTTAATATATGTAATAAAAAAGCAAACTCGCTGTATTACCTTTATAAAATGGTTTAAATTGAATAAATTTCAAAGTTTGAATGTTGAAAAACTATTTGAGTATATCAGCGTTTTAGTATAAAAGCAATACAAAAGATAACATTTTCCCGCCTATTTCAATATGATAAACATTAATCCTAAAGTTCTGTCGAATTGTTTTCATGACTATATAAATACTCTGTGATTCACTAAAAGTACTTACGTTATCTTTTTGAGCATGTTCTGTGGTTTCTCCGTAGTCGGTGTTACCTAGAATCTTTCCATAATCGAGGTCCTCTGGCACATTTCTACAATCTAGTTTCTCCTCAGATGTCAGCAGGACATTCCGAGATGATTATTGTGCGTAGTGCCTTCGTCCAAAATCATTCCGATTTCGTGCAAAATAAAATTTTATTTAATTGTTATCTAAATTTTGTGTGCAAAAATACCCATAGTATTGGAATTTTAAAAGGGTGCGTGCTGAAATCTAGAAGCATCTTTATTAAAGTGGATAACAGAAATATCTTTTATAAAGTAGAAACCTGGATCGTTTAGCTTTTAGATGAACAAACTGAATTCATATTCCACTTTCAAGCAACATGATAAAATTTTCTAGAGATTGAAACAGTACAAATTCATTAAAATACATGCCACTCAGTAAATATCCATCGGTTGTATAGTAATCAAGATCTTTTAAGTGACCTTTTAAACGAACCGTAAATGCCTCAATGCTGCCTTACAATAGTGAGCTTAACTGGGTCCAATGCAATAACATCTACCCTATGAAAATCCGTGCGCATATCTATCTATGTAACCTCAAGAACTCGGAAACCACAGGGCGCAGAGCTACGAAATTTGGCACACGAGCTGCTGTAGGGGGCTCATGAACGACTGGGCCCAAAAATTTGAAAATTTTAAATAGATTTCTTTTTCACTTTATGTTTTTGAAGAATCGTTTTCCTTTTTTGAGTTCAACTCGTAACCGTGCGAGTTCTAACCAGTTCTAAATGTTTACTGCAATGTGATATATTACGTACGCCACGCTGCAATATAGGAATCCATTACTTTAAACTGGTATAAATCAAAAACTAATTAATATTTTTACATGGAATTTTCGAAGGTTTGAACTACTCATAAAAGCAATTTAAATGCCGTAAACCACGTAAAAATCCGATAATTATACATCGCTGTAGCCCTGTCAACAGATTTTGGTCTGAACAATAATTTAAAAAGTGCAAAAAATAGCACTTTATAAATCGCATTTATTAAAACCCTATTCGCCGGATTCCACATTACTTTTGTTTTCTGAGTCACGTGACACGCCCTATTCCATAGAAACAAGAATTTTGTTTCTATCGTAAATAGAACTCGAGCTATAGATGCGTCAAACTCCCGTTTTGGTCAGTCCGGAAAATATAAATTTGACAGAATACAATTTTTTTTTGAAAATCGTTTGGCATCAACTGGCGGAAATTCCTTTCATTTACGTTTCATTGAATTGATGTTTTTTTTGCTTGTCGAGAAACTCTGTCGAGTTTATATGACGATTAATAATAAAATCATAAATTTTAAATGTGTCAATGTAAGCGTCGTAAAATATTGGTTTAAGATCACAAATGAAGACTAACTGAAACAGTTTTGGATACACTCATGCACGAGTACTACTTTGTTACTTACTCGAATGTAGTGCCACGTATGCAAAATGGCGACCCATGAACGTAAAGCCTTGTTGCTGGACTAAGGATTTAAAAGCCGTTAGAGCCAAGCATGTTTCTCCTTTGGGAATTTCTAAAAGATCGTACCTATGATCCGCCGCTACTTAATGATTTGCCAGAATTGAAACACAGAATTGAAGAGGCTATTGCTTCCATTACTCGGAATTGTTAACTGAAGTTTGGGAAGAATTTGACTTTAGGTTGAATAAGTGCCGTATAACTAAAGGCGCACATATTGTTGGGAAAATCATTTGCAGTGTATTTTAACAGTCTTACAATATTTTAAACATAATGAAATTTAAATACATTATTGAGGTCATCTAGGAGATGGTTACTATAGAATATGTTATGTGTAGCACTTTCACGGAGAAACTCTAAAGCATTCCTTTATATTATGATCTATGAAGAAAAATCGTTTGCGGCGTATTTCAACAGCGCAAGTTACGATAAATTTTTATTAGAAAACACAATAAATGCTGAATTTATTTTGAAAAAAAGAAAATATAGTGTACCATATTTATAGACGATATTTGTTTTATGGATTAATTAAGGTTGAGGAACACAGTTACAATTGTTAGTCATTAATCATGTTTGCATTATCTTTAATCACTTCAAATACACGATTTTCCATAGAAAGTACCAGGTTTTGCATTACCTCTGGGAACAGTTCATACCTGCTTGCTCTATCGCTGTTGTAAGGTCCTTGGCCAAAAAATATTGGCGTTCATTTTCATATACTTTTCGTGCTTGTTGTCCCTACACGTACTCCATGGGACTTAAGTCCAGAGTAAGTGATGGCTAGTCCATGACATTGACATTATTCATATTAACCCTTTGCACTCAACAGGTCACTCTCACTCACCACTAGTGTTGCGAAGTGTTCCGCGTAAATCTATGCTGCAAATGCTCTGGACAGTGCTTGTTTTTAATATATTTTTATTTCACCCTCTATAATCGCAGATAATTCTGGTATTAGATAAGCGGAAAAAAATTCCTTTAAAATACTGGTGTCTAGAACGTTTGGAGCTTCGAAGTACGTGAGACACCTGGCAACACTAGTTGTGCAAGAGAGCCATCTCTCGAGTTTAAAGGGTTAAACCCCATCTTTGTCGAGTTAGACACGTGAATAGGCGACTTCTCTTGTTGAAATACACAACTTGGTCCTCCCAGCAAATCCTGTAGTGGAATAAAATGGTCCTCTAAGATTTGCTGATACTCCTGGAAGTTCATTGTCTTGCTACAAAAGGCCAAAAATGTTCGTCCATTAAATCCAAAACCACCTCAAGTCATTACGGATCCTCCTCCTTGCTGTCTATTGAAAAACTTCTTTGTTCGCTTCTAAACAATGCTAGTAAAATTTAAATCCATCTGTTTCATCCAAGTTCGACTTTTTTCTCGTCACTAAATATTGTTGACAGCTATTTATCACCATAAGACATCATTTTCTTAGCCCAGATTAAAAGCACAGTTTTGTGGTGTTTTCTTAAGCATGGTTTCTTCAACATTCTCGTGAAAGTATTTAATTTAGAGTCCAGTATTCTTTTGTGAATCGCATTTTTTGACACTCGTAATCTGGATGAAATTTTTGGCAACGAAATAATTTATTTCTAAATGCTATAGTTAGAATGCTTCTGCCGTCGTGTATGGATGCAATACCTTTTCCACAAGGTTTTTTCTTACTACACCACTTGTCGCTATTATACAATATTCTGTAAACATTCTTTTTAAGGTCACTTTAAAATCTTGGGAATCCAGCACTGCCAGATTGGGGGCTTTTTTTTCCCCAGATTGTTGATTGTCACCACTTTTTTTGAAATAGAAGTATTGGGCCCACTTAAAAATGTATTAAAAATTCTGAAAAATGAGGCGAATTATACTATTTTTAAAAAGAGGTGACAGTCAAATTATCTGAATTAAAAAAGTCCCCAATATGGCAACACTGTGGTTATCTCTTTCGTATTTTTGCTTTTAAGTTTTTTATCCTAAGCTTTAATGATGGCCTCTTTAAAAATCACTTTACCTTTAAGCATTTTGTCAAATTTATAAAGAGATCGTTTAGTCAGCCGAAAAATGATTCCAAACCAATAAAAGTCAGAACAATATGCGATACATACTTTCAAGAAATGTGAATAAATAATCGTCTGCTGAAAAAAAAATATTTTACTAATAATATTTATAAGTAATGTCATACAATGTCTATACAGGCGATATTACATTTTTTTTAAATATTCATAGTTTTTACGTCTTTTCCAATTCATTTTACAATAAATCCGAATAAATAAATTTAAAAATGCATTTGAATCATTTCTGAATGTACATGAAGGATATTTTAGCTTGGGAAGTCATTTTTATTTTTGTCTATATTTTTGCGACACACTGTAATATTCATTTACATGTTACATAGAAGATCTCGATTTGGTAATGGTATACGAGAAAAACTGTTCGCAGAGTATTTCAATTACGTTGCACAGTTTAAAATATGAGGAAATTGATAGACATTACTGTAGTTCTGTTCAGTATCCATCCAATAGAATATGTTGTACATTGAATTTAACATTCATTTACAGGGACACATAAAAGATTTAAGATACAAGTGTATCGAAATGTTGCCTAAAAGGGATGATTGCTGAAAGGGAATTGTATGCGTTTTTATGTTCAACTAAGTTTTTGCATATTACGTGGAATGCAGAAATGCTACGGACTATGTATAGGGCTATACAAAAGAATTCATAAGTATAACTGAGAATGGGCCTGAATTGTTTAGAGGTATTTTTTTATTTGAGTTATGCATTTTCAAGGCCAACAACGCTTAGTAAATAAACAAATGTTTGCAGCACATAAATAAAATGATATAAAGGGCTACGCAATGAACTGGGTAAATGGCCTCCTATAAATGCAATTCCTGGAAATAGTATTTCAGTAGTTTTGAGTATGTTTTTCGCTGAATTGAATTTCAGCTAATATGTGGCGTTTTAAAAAACCTGTACGTAATATAAACAGTTACGTAAAATAAGTCAAGTACATTTCCGTCTATTTGTATAAATGGATGAAAGTAAATTTCCAAAGTGTTACCCACTTTCCATTGAATAAAATTTTAGCATACTGTATTCTATCTGCTAAAATCTTTGAATCATATACAAAACTGCAAGAAGAACTGGAGTAGTGGAGAGTGTTGTACCTTGGGACAATTTTCACATTTTATTTTTTTACTTTGATGATTATAATCAAATTTAAAATTTAAAAGCAGCATTTCAATACACCAACATATTTCTCTATAATATAATTTTAGAAATTCAGACAGTTTGAAAATAAAAAAATGCCATTCATTTAAAGTAGGGAAGGCAAACTGTCCCAAGGTACAATATCCTGTTGTACCTTGGGACATACTGCATAATTCAGGGAATAGGCATATAACTCATCAATAATTTTATACAATAATTAATACAATATTTTGTACAATAACAATAACTAATTTTATGCCAACAAACAAAACCTTTTTTTTTTTTTTTTCAAGGAAATAGAGAATGAAACTCAAGTTCAAGATCCAAAATAAAGTTGAGTTGTTTTATTTATTGCATTTCACATGATTTGTGAAATTTTCTGTAAAATAAGTAATAAAAATACTTTTATTTATCCAAATTATTACGAACCACGTATTTCTTGTACCATTGGACTTGTCCCAAGGTACAACATATTTTACTGTCCCGAGGTACAATCACCACACGGTTTAAATAAAATCAAAATGGCGGTAAATCTAGAAGAACTATCATTATTTTTCATACCCAAAACATTTAAAAATCTTCTCTTTTATAAAAAAATAAATTGCAGTTGACTTGTTGTAGAAATACATAGGAAAAAAAATGAAGTTAGAATGGAGGAAAATATTTACTTTGGACTAATGAAATTTATTTTTTTCACCTAGCTGTTAAAATTCGATGCTTCTGATGTTGTCTGTTATTATGATGAGATCTGTTGGTTATAGGTCACTATTAGAAATACACAAAAGATAACTGTTGCCAATAGTTTATTAGAAATTGTCAATGTCCCAAGGTACAAGCGTCCCAAGGTACAACACTCTCCCCTACATATCCGGCAATGGACGGTAATTGCAAACTTGTACGGTATTGCAATTGTAATAAATATCTTTTTTTCAACAGTCGTATTCTTTTCTAAAATGTTTATTTTGGTATTTTCTTTATCTTATTAAACGGCGAAATTTTCTTAAAGTATTCCGGATGTGTCGAAAGCGTTTCATAATATATGTTCGACGCATGCTTTTTCATTCTTGTTTACATTATAAAACTGATTATTAAATTATATTTTTAATCTCATTTTCACACTTATTGAATTACTAACAAAAATGTAATTGAAATCTATATATTATGTGTTTATAAGTCAATGTTAGACCTAAAAGTTAGTATAGTTGGTGTGAAAAGCAATATATTACATGGTAGAAATGAAGAAAACATAGAACAAATAAGACACCGGGTGAGAATAAGCCATGGAACAATTTCTGTAATAGGTAGTCTAAGTCTGTGAAAGAATTAACAGGTAAATTCCTCATACTTTATCTCCACTTTATTTCTATGACTCACAACTCGAGGTCTTGAGCGAAAAGATTCAACATTTTAAAATTGTCCTGAAATTACAAATGTTAGGTATAGTCGTGTAAAGCAAAGTAAACACCTTCTACTAAATCTGAAACAAATTAATGTAGAAGAAATTTACTGGTGCCAAGCGAATAGAAAAAAAATCTACGTTAAAATTGTGTATGTAACATTTGCTTAGGGGACCATCTACATATCAAAACAAACACGAACAATTGCTTCTTTCAAAAGCGAGACCACGTTTGGCACCGTAAATACATTACACAACATTCAATTAGCCTAAATACAAATTTTCATGAAATTTGCACGACTAGTTTAATACAAATTAATTATTTAATATGAGCATATTTTACGGACTGTATCAAAATTGGATTTCGGTACTCGATTGTTGAAAAACAACATAATGACAATGTCACTTCTATTAATGTATTATTTCTTGCCAATATGATAATTTCGCTGGTTTAATATCTTTCGACTATTGCCAGCCCAAATATTGATATATATATCTATATATATATATATGTGTGTGTGTGTGACGATTTGACGGCGAGCAACAGGCATTGTCGAAAGATGATGGGGGTTTTCCTGTTATAATAAACACAGGCGTTCAAACCGATATGGTTGTTGAGATTAAAAGATTCGAAGATCCTAAAAAAATGCAGTCGATTGAAAGTAATTCCACTTTATCTACATTCTCATAATTTGAGTTTAGGCTGGAAATGCTCCACTTTACCGATGATAAAAAAGAACAAAGCTCGATCATCAAAATTAGCTTAAAATCATTCCATCTCTCGCTACGAAATCCTTTTCATATCATTATATTACCAGACACTTATTACCTTCGTAAATTCACTAAATCTCTCACAAAGTCTTAAAAACTCCAACAACATCTCAATAAAAAGGCAGCAAATTACTCCAAACAACCTTTATCAAAGACCAATGTATGTTGCTTTTGAAGTGTTAATACCAATGCAGAATGAAGTCCCTTCTACCGCATCACATTTCTCTCTCTCTCTCTCTACTACCTTTACACACTCTCTGGTTGGAGCAATCAGTATTTATACTACCGCCAAAAGATTCTTCGAGAATATTCTACAGCCTAGTCCCAGATGTGTAAATGTAAATAAACTTTAATCTCTGTTGTCGAGATTGTGCTAAAAATAACTTCTTCCCCTCGCCAGACGATAAAAGAAAATGAATTTATTTCTGCGCAAGTTCTAATCTTTGAAATATTCTAGCTGGCACCTGGGTATTTTAAAGAAAAATAAATTGAAATAAGTATTTTTTTTTTTTTTTTTTTTTTTTTTTTAACGGGATAATAATAATATTTTAGCAGTTAAATAAGGATCTTAAGGGAATATGTTATACCGGTATTTAATAGCGGAATTTAATAGGAATTTAAATAATAAAAGGTTTTATTAAAGAAATATAAATAGTTAGAGCCATTTTTAGATTTACGCAATTTGGAATATATATTATTATATGGATTAAGATCTTATAGAGATTAATAAACTAGGTTTTTAATTTAATAAGCCGGTATAATATACGGAATATTACTTCAAAAGGAAAATTTATATAAAATACTTTAAACTTGGCGATAAAATTTAAATTTTGTAATATTATCCCCCCTACCCAAAGACATTGTATGGAATTTGTGGTTAATTAACTACAATTTGGAAGATGCTTTTCGAATATTAAAATTTTAGAGACGTCATCTAAGAGTAGGAAAAGAAAAATAAATTTAGCAATGGAAGAGAAAATTTTTTCTAAGAGCATTATAATTTAGTTGAGAGCATTTCCCCTGTAAAAGAATACAAATAATGGTTACAACATTACTTACCATTTGTAAGTGCATAGGAGAAAATATTAATAAAATATTAAATAAAGAATAAGTATAAATAAAATAAGAAATTAAGAATAAGAAATAATAAATTTATAGTAATAAATAACAACAAATTTTTCTGTCTTATGGAAATTTAGTGTATTTCCATTTATCTTATCACAAGCATATTTCCAATCAATTAAATTTCAACAGTTTATTTACTTCAAGTACAACTTTAAGTTCGATTAGCTTTATCAGTTCGTGGGTCATAACAGTCCTTTAATAATCTGCTAAAATAGTGGAACAGTTCTTAAGTAAAAAGTTCAGCTGCAATAAATATTTTTACTAAATTCGTTTGACTACTATGCCTGTTAAAACTCTTTACATTAGATTTTAATAGTATGGTCATCATTATTGTAGTTTTATTTTAATAAACAAATTTCTAGTAGTTATTCAACTACCCGTAAGGTTTGTTTATCAACTACATTTTGAGCTGCTTTTCCCATACTAATTGGGACTTACCATCTTTTAAAACTTCTCAACTTTGTCTTAGTAGTAAATATCATAACTTTTCACTTTAAGTTATGTTCTCTTTTTCAATAATAAATAATAAATATTTCAATAATAATAATAAATAATACTTTCAATCCATAATATAATTCTAATAATGAAATTCTCAACAGTATACTTGAATAATAAAAATAACAATACTTAATAACAATAGTATATTCTAAGAAAATATCACAGGTTGTTTATTTATTGATATGGAAAATAATGGTTGAGGATAAACGTAATGCATAGCAACTAAATAATTTTCTTATTTTTTACTTATTATGAGAAAGTATTTTTGCCAGGCAAAACATATAAAAATATATACATAATCTTGTGTCATAACTATGTATATTCAGAATGAGAATTATTTATTTATGAGCTTTATTTATTATTTATTCATGAAGGGTATATATATTTATTTTTTTAATGTGAAATATATTTATCATGAAGTCCATCATATATATTTAATTATGCTTTTCTGGACAACATAGATTGCCCGTTAAACCATCATTTTGACATTTTTATAAATAATTCGAAAACGACTTGGAAGAAAAATTTAAAATTGAGAATTCACATAAAGCAGAACATAATAAATATAAATCTATCAAAAAAATTGGTAGGTTGTAAATGAAAATTTTTCGAATAGTAATTTCATTATTCACAATTTATATTATAAAATTTTTAAAATTACAAATTCCATGTATTTATATTTGGGTTTTTAGTATTATAACCAACCACACTTAAAATTGTCACATTAGAAATATAATTTCAGGAGATATTAGTAAAAATATGTAAATGCAATTTAACCCCTTAATTCTCGCTCGCGTCATATTCACGGGCTGTGTCTTTTTTTCAGATTATTCAGATTTGTTTAATTTTCACCAGTTTTATAAAATAGTGCAATTGGCTTTATTATGGTATCATTTTACCTGTCATTAATTAAGGTGAATATTTCTTTTTCAAAAAAGTGGTGCCAATAAGATATTTGAATTTTTAAACCGTAATTTAATGCGACCGTTACGGGGTTGACATTAGAAGTTCTACATTTTTAATTTTTATATTTCAAAAACTTATCACCCAAAGGATTTGTAATTTCGTTTCAAAGCATAGTTTGAACAGAAGATTTAAAATATATTGTCAAAAAATGGACGATTTAAAAAAAATTTGTCTGGTTTTGTTTTGTTGATTGCTCCGAAGCAAATTTTATCGAGATCATTTAACAGTACACTTTATTTCCAATCGTTTTGTATAAGTAACGTTCATCTTTTATAGTTAGTTGCAGAGATAATAGGGGTGTTTACTTTTTTCCACTACTGTACAGTGTACATGGCTTTAAGATGTATGATTTTAGTTTCAGATCGCACTGAACATTCTTATAGTAAATAATATCCAAAAATGAGGAGAATATATTAAGTAATAAATGTTTTTTATAAAATTTGCCCTATTCCTGTCTCATATTTCCCATATTTTATTTCATTTTCTTCATCTAAGCATTTCTCACCCTAAAATGTCAGACAAATATAAATCTGCTATGTACAATCATTTATTTTTATAAAATTTCCATGTACTAAGTTTAAAAAAACTATATTAGGTTGCGACTTATAAAATATGAAGCATCCGTTTTGTAAATAACTATTGTATACTTAAAAGTAATAAGGAAAAAATTTAATAAATAATTTTTGGATGTCAATTTCTTTTTTTTTTATAAATGCGTTTGTTAGTTGTGTTTCAAATATAAAACATCACAAAATTAGATTAGGCGTAATCAGAATACATTTTTCTAATATAATAAAGCCCTATAAAAATAAATATAGTAAAGAAATTCTTTGCGTTTTTGTTTTACATTTTTACATTAATCTGTTTGCATAGTTTCTTTAAATTCGTTTGCTATTTTTAATAAGCTCTTATATCTATAGTAATGAAAATTTAAAAAAAATAATTTTAGACGCGGCAGTAAGTTAATTTTTTCACGGAATGATTAAACTTATTTGAAGCTACGGAAGAAATTTCTAATCATAAGAATATTCCACAAAACTTGTTCAGTTCATAGCTTTGAACATAGTCACTGAATTGGGAATTTCTTTAGCATATTTTCTATTTCTAGCACCATACTTTATTTCAAAATGCCGTAATGCTAAAATTAACATATAAAGTTGAATAAATTGTCACTCAGTTTTTGCATTTTTAGTTCTTTATACTTTAGCAGTTTATACGCAAAAAAAAGATACTTGGGTAATTCAAAGCATAATTTTAGCATTCTTGCGACTTACAAACTAGAAGCACATCTGCTAGTAACATGTAGATCAAAAAGATGAAATCACGCTAAATATTGATTTCACATAACACATTAATATTCAGCAGGAATAACATTAATTTCTGCCACCGATTACTTCATATTACTTTTCCAATATCATCAGCAAAATCTAGGAGACCGAGTATGTGAAATATGAAAACAATACTTTAAAAATGCACTTCTCATACATTGAAAGGAAACAGTTTCAAAACGATTTAAAACACTTCGACATTTTCCCAATCAGATGAACTTAATTAAAATAATCTACTTACTAACGTGTACTCACAAACTCATTTAAAAGTTGATAATGTTGCCACAAAGACATAGTTAATGCAGTCACAAAGACATAGTTCTGAAGCAGCATTTAAAGAATTCCTAATAAACATTTAACAAAGAGAGTAAAAAATAAACATAAAATTCAAAACACAAGTTTTGTTCTAAAGAACCTATGAATTAAATTTCTGTAAAGTTTCAGGAAATTTTTGCGCTATTTCTTTGTTTGTAAACCTGATGTTTTCCATAAAGGCTCTTTCAAATCATTATCCTTCAATATTGTGAGTATTTAAATATCTTCCTATTTTTAATAATTTAAAAACAGAATGTTAATGGCGAGAGTGATAGATTTTACAAGAAAAGTTTGAACACTTTATGCCACGACAGTACTTTAAAGTACAATTAAAATAACTTGTTATATAATTAATTTAATACATCGGCCACTAGTAATACATTTTAGCATGAATCATAGATGTTTTACTTTATCTTGTTCTGAAACATTATTGGTTACACAAAACACAATTTTTTAAAAATTTTCAATTGCACTTTTTCAGCTTACTTGACGTTGAAAGTTTGTACGGGAAAAGTTTCAGTTAAGAAATACTATTTATATTTATATTGTAGCAGGATCATAATTGTACATTTTCTAATTCTATACAATACTAAAAATTTTTTTAAATAAAAGATTTGAGTAGCGTTATAAATATTACACAAAATCGCTATAAATTCAAATTCAATTAATTTTAATTGGAAAAATCCGTCTAAAATTTATTAACCCTCTCGACACTGAATTTGTTTTCCAAGTTTGTGAAAAATTACTTGTACGCTAATAAAATTAAAAGTAGCTATCGAAATCACAGAAGTTACAGTTTACTGAAATTTAACGAAGGGGTTCTTTACAGAAACCTAACGAATGTAGTTATGTTGCGCGTTTTTCATAAAAAAATAGTCTAAGGAAGAATTTTTTAAGATGTTTGGAAAATGTCGTATTACAACCAGATTAAACAAACATAAAAAATTTAGTAGTTTTTTTTTATCTTTTATCACAAATTACTAATTCGGAAAAAGAGTCCCTAATTTAAATTTAAAGAGTGAAACATATGTTTGAATTAAAAGAAACGCCAACGGTTTACTAATAATTCCTAAAACTTTTATTAATATTATTATTATTAAATGCTGAAACATAAGTAAAGTCATAATAGTAAATGTATCGACATATGCTATCATTATTAGGTGCTGGAATAAACAAAAATATTTTTTTTCTTTCAAATATTGCAATTCGAAGTAGGGGCCTCATATGAGGCTCAGGGTCACGAGAGGGTTAAATGATTGTGTAAATTTTCTAATGCAGTTTCAGATATTCCCGAAAAATGCTTTAGGAGATGAAATTTTTATGAATTCATAAATTTGGATACAATGGGTTAAAGTCGAGTTAAGAAACTACTTAATAACCAATGTAATGTTTTGTTTTCCTTCTTGAAAATATAAAAGAAAAGTTGGAAGTATTTTTTAGCTTTTTTATGTTACTACGTGATTAGATGAAAATAAATTTGAAAACCGAGAAATGTTAGAAAAAAAAAATGTTTTAAATAAAAGATTTGAGTGGCGTTATAACTATTGCACAAAATCGCTATAAATTCAAATTCAATTAATTAATTTTAATTGGAAAAATCCTTCTAAAATTTATTAAATGATTGTGTAAATTTTCTAATGCAGATTTAAATATTCACTAAAAATGCTTTACGCGATGAAATTTTTTTAATTCATAATTTTGAAAACAATGGGTTAAAGTCGAGTTAAGAAACTATTTACTAAGCAATGTAATGTTTTGTTGCCTTCTTGAATATACGAAAGAAAAAGTTGGAAGTATTTTTAGCTTATGTTACTACGTGATTAGCTGAAAATAAAATCGAAAACCGAGAAATGTTTTTTAATTTTGTCATAAATATTCAAAGTTTATAAATATTTAAAACAGAATAAAACTTGAAATTTTTGTGAGCGAAACGAGTTTAAAATATTTTTTAAATTATACCTTAGTAGGTTCTCACTAAGTGTATGTAAAATACATATTATTAGTGCATGTATTTCTTTAGTAGATGCATATGGCTCGATAAGTACAGCGTAACCCTATTTAATTGAAATAAAGTGTTTGATTAAATATATTAATATATCATTTGTAATGGCATTTTGTACGACAAAATATATTTCCTAAATTCCAAGCTACGAGTAAAACACATAACCATAAATCTCATTGAATTAAAAATTTCACAGGAGAATAAAAAAAAAAATTGTATATTTCATGGTACGTTAAAATTATGATTATCCCTTTAAAAACTGGCTTTCTTTTTAAATTGAACAAACATTTATGGATCCACGATAGGGACTAGCGTTTCTCGCTATTCAGTTTCTAATAAAATATATCCATTTTAGCAATGCAGTGACAGTTGAAATTCGTTGTATTCATTACATATTCCGTTTAGGGAAAGGAAATGGGTGGTATAAAACTAGCACAGCCGTCTGATAATCATAACGTAACGAAAGGAATAGTATCACTATTTAATAAATGATTCGGCCAATGTTCTTTTTTGGAGACTACATTCGTTTTTGCAGTAATACGTTATGAAAGGAAATGTATTACAATTTAATAAATTAATCGGTAAATGTGAACTTTGGAAACTACATTCGTTTTTGCAGGAATCGAGAAAATAAATATATTGAAGATGATATATTGAGACATAAAATCATTGGCACTAAAGTCTTGTCACGTATGATTAACAAACCAGTCACGTTAGTGTGACAGTGGAGTCACTAAGTAATTTAGAATAATTATGTAATGAATTAAATAAATTGTCGTAATTGGTGATGCCACGGTAACGTAACATCATTTAGCTGTAATATATAGTGAATGAAAAATGTAAATGAAATGTATTTACCCCTTTAAGGAACATTTTTATCAAATACTGAGCTTTATAAATGTAAAGAATGCTAATAACGTTCATTTTTTTTATTTAGTTAAAACTAACTCTCCCGGTACAATGAGGCAAGGAAATTTTTTTCTAATGATATTGTTATTGTATTATTAAAAAGAATTTTTTTTTTATTAAAGTTTTGAGAAACGTGTAGGTTGCTTTAAAAAATGAAACAAGATAGTAAACATATCGCTCACCCGCAAGAAAGTGACACATCTCGCAAAAATGCATTTTGCGTTTTATGCCACTAATAGGTCTGTCCTAGGTACGTCCTGCTACACAAACAGTTTCATAAGTGTACACACTGTTAAAAATGTGCAGCATTCTGGCAGGCCATTTGACCGTTTTTTTCCGAAAACGGTTACACAACCTTAATTTCAACATTATTCTGACCATATTATTGGCCATTTTATGGTCAAAATATAGTTAAATTATGGTTATGAAACCATTTTTTCAAAAAATGGTCGAATGACCAGTCAGAATGCTGCAAAATTTTTAACAGTGCACTGTTAAAAATTTGCAGCCTTCTGGCAGGTCATTTGACCGTTTTTTTCCGAAAACGGTTACACAACCTTAATTTCAACATTATTCTGACCATATTATTGGCCATTTTATGGTCAAAATATAGTTAAATTATGGTTATGAAACCATTTTTTCAAAAAATGGTCGAATGACCAGTCAGAATGCTGCAAAATTTTTAACAGTGCACTGTTAAAAATTTGCAGCCTTCTGGCAGGTCATTTGACCGTTTTTTTCCGAAAACGGTTACACAACCTTAATTTCAACATTATTCTGACCATATTATTGGCCATTTTATGGTCAAAATATAGTTAAATTATGGTTATGAAACCATTTTTTCAAAAAATGGTCGAATGACCAGTCAGAATGCTGCAAAATTTTTAACAGTGCACTGTTAAAAATTTGCAGCCTTCTGGCAGGTCATTTGACCGTTTTTTTCCGAAAACGGTTACACAACCGTAATTTAACACTATTCTGACCATATTAATGCCCATTTTATGGTCAGATTATAGTTAAATTATGGTTATGAAGCTGTTTTTTCAAAAAACGGTCGAATGACCTGCCCGAATGCTGCAAAATTTTTAAAAGTGCATGTATTCACAGAATACATTTAAAATACATTTTAATTGAAAAATTATAATTCGAATAAAATAATAATAAAAAAAAACGCGGAAATAATGGAGCAGATAATAAACATTTAATTTTATTTCAACTTTGCAAAATCTTCTAACGAAACACATAAAATGTTTCTAGAAGTACTTGGTGATTACGCGTCACGTTCTTGCGGTTTTGAGTGGTTTCGAATGCTTCGCGGTTCTCGAAAAAGCATCGAAGATGATCCGCAGATTGGACGACCTATATCCGTAAGTACGCTTGAAACTTTTGAGAATGTCCGCGACTGTGAGTTCTGATCGACTCCTGACTATTCGACTACCCCCAACGAACTGGATATTGATAATGAGTTCGGCATGTTTTAGGACCTACGGAAACACATGGTTTGTGTGACACTTGTTCCCACTGACTATCTGAAAAACAAAAACAAATGACAATGAAAGCTTGTGATGAAATCATTGACAGCGTTCATAAAGCAGGAAATATTATTAAATGGAACAAGATTTATGGATATTAAGAAAAACGTGTAATCCGATATTAAGAAGATTCCCAAATATAGCTTTGCAAGTTCTTTCAAACAATTGCACAGGCGCTGTCAAAAGTATATTATGTCAGACGGAACTTACTTCGAAACATATTAAACAGTTTATTTATGTACTGTATATTCATGTTTCGTAAGTTATTTCGCTATTACTGGAAATTAACTGCCACACTTTGTATAAAAATTACATTCCGAATCTATTTTCCTTATTTTCGTGCGTTAAAGCACGAACAAAGGGGAGACAGATAAACTGAATTCATAAACAGTTTTCAATTATGTTTGAAAAAATTTAAAACTGCCTAAAAAATATGCTCTTTTTTGTTCATGTACTTATCATTAGGATTAGCTGGTTACACAAGTTCAAATTCCAAATTACTTCATTCATAAACAACCACAATGAAGCATGAATGATGTGACTGAAGGTAAAAAATTGTAAAATAGGCCTGACCATTCAATATATGCGGCCTCAATGTATGAGGCCTTGCATTGAGTATGGCGTTACTAACCCCCTTCATGAGCGAACAATTGCAAACAAACTTTGAGTACAATAGTTGATAACAGAGAAAGTACTTCCGTTAAGTGTACGAATTTCCCGTACACGCTCGCATGTAGTACGAAATTATCAATGCATCCAAAAGAACAATTAAAAAGGCGTTACAAAGTATAACACAATGCGAAGGTACAGATCCATTCCTCAGAAATTTTATATTGTGTGTGAAAGTTATTTTTAGAAATCCTAAGCTATTGAAGCACAAGTTTTACAAAATTCAAACATTAAAGTGTCAAATCGGGTGATTTGTCATCATCAAATCACTTTTAACCACTTCGGGACCGGCGGCTTTTACTTGAATTTTTTTTTCGGTTGGCACCACGTTTTTTATAAGTTATCTTTACTTAAATAATCAGGAAAGTGCTCGAATTAAAAAAAGAAAATATTACATTTCATTTTTACTAGTGACAGAAAGAAATTCTGAATTCTCGTTTTGAAGATGCCTATATGCACCCATGGCGCCGAACGGGTTGAAAGTGAAATTTAGCACGATTTTTCTAGAAAATCACAGCCTTGAAGTTTACAAATTGGTATGTAAGTTTATTTTATATCTATGTGCTTAATCCAAGCGCTTTTATAAAACTTAGTTTGAAGTATTAAGAAAGAAAAAAGTGCTCAAAAATGACAAGTTAGAGAAGATACTTTTGAAGTGAAATTATATATGAGCATCTAGATGCTGGTTAAGAACGTGCTTTTTTGTAAATTTCTAATTTTTAAAGATTGAGGAAAAAGCAGTAAGATCAAGTTACTGTAACTTAAAAGTAAGACGTAAATTCACCCACATAAACAACAGCTTTTCTAAGCTACGGAAATACGGATAGATCCAGTTTATAAAACATTTCAAAGTTAAAAGAATTGTATTGAAAATATTAATGGAAGGACGATAGAGAAAATAAACAATTGTACTTTTAGTTTTATTTAATTTACATATCATGTAATTTTAGAGTTATACTATCCGCTAATCATACACTCTTAATTCAAAAGAATGAATTATTAACTCAATAAAAGAACATATTTTTGGAGAAGCTTTTTCGTTCTTTTTGAGTGTCTGTTTTCTTTAAAAGAGGTATTTTGTCAAGAAACAGGTTTGATGAATTACTCCTTTTAGGAGCAATTCGCAAACACACTCCTTTCCAGATCAGAATAGAAAGGCGTCTTTAAAAGAGCGATTTAAGAGTATTCTCATTGACTGTAATCCTTTGACGGGATATTTAGTTTGGTGGGGCGAGTTCCGGTTTGAAAAGAGAGTGACTACTGCTTTGTTTGTTGTTTCAGGCTTGTCACTGTTAAAAGCGTCAAAGCTTTGCGTTACTCAATTAAAGCATATTTTTGTGCTGAAATGTGAATAATTTAAAAATAAACAATTGATGTTATGTCCACTAAAACAGGGTGGGGGGATGTAATCATCAATAAAAATAGGAAATTTTGTTTTTCGTTCCTCTCATAAAAAAACAAGATGTCTACCGACTATTTCAGAATAAAGTTTTTCTCCTACTGAACATTCTAAGGTAAAGTACGTTGTTATACTTATTTTTTCTTTTAATGATATTCATTGCTAAATTTTGTACATCGTAAATATAATTTTGGCTTTATTTAACATTATTACTTTTAAACTGGAATCATGAATTTCGTAAATTATTTTTTGTTTGTTTTTAGTAGTATAAATCAAATTATTCAAAAAACACACCTGGTCCTTAATTTTTATAATCTATAAAATGCCCTTGTACAAGCAGTTTTCTAGAATTCAAATTGTGTAAAATTACGCTAATTGATATCATTTGGTGCTTATATTATTGATTATTAACATACTTTGATCATGGCACTCAGAAATATTTTCGGAACACAGAGCCCATGATAATAAAAACATCACTATTCATAAATTATAGTACATTCTATTTATTAAAAATATTTCAGTATGTACAAGTATTTAATTATGTTCAATTACATAATTGTACACATTTACACTTTATTTATATATATTTTTTTAATTAATACACTATTACGTAAATAGTATGAAATGTAAAAAGGATAATTAAAGAAAAAATATCAGAAAATAATAGTTTATTAAAAAATACTATTTATTTATTTTATCACACAACTGGCTTAGACACTAGCTTTGACTTTCAATTTTGTATTATACTGCTCTGTGCATATTCAAAAGTTTAACTAAAAAAATCTCCGCAGTTATGTAATACATGGATTCAATGTTCTGCAATTGTTTTTCTGCGGGATAGGCAAAACATATTAAGCTATACAAGAAATAATTAAAGATATCCACGTTTCCGTATTAAAACTAATAACGATAAAATTATATATACAATGTTAAAAAAAAATAAAATAAAAAAAAAAAAAAAATCATTATTAGAAAGATAAAGTAAAAACAACGTACTTCAGGATATTAACCAGGAGAAACATGTTATCTTGGGATGAGCTAATCATCTTTTTTATTATTATTGTTAATTTTAATTTACTTATTTTTGTACGTGAAAAACGAAACATCTTCTGCATAAGGATTAAATTAAAACAAGATTGATGTTTAAAAATAATACAATTTGCAAACTCGGGAATTATATTAAAAAAAAAAAAATAAATAAATAACCTCTCAAATTAAGAGTGAAATAACTTGTTTTACCTATTAATTTTGTCAAAAAAGCGTATAAAATTGACTTATCAATAAGGAGTGCCGTCACTCGTTTTGCCTGTTAATTTAGTCAAAAAAAAGTGAGAAAATGTCTTATCAAAAATGAACGAAAATAACCACTCCGCAAGATGGATGAAATTCACTTCAATCGGATAAGTGCATTTTCAATACTAGAAAGGAGTGAAAAATCACTCCTTTCACTTTAAAATCGCCGAATTTTTTTAAGAGACAACATGTCATTAATTATTTTGAATTACATTAGGTTAAGGAAGAAATTACATTGCAAGCAATTATATAATTTTTAATTTCTCTTAATTTTTTAGCATTCTGGATTAATTTCTAGGAGTAACAATAACTATTTATTCGCTTTTTATTAGCCCTTTCGGAGTCCGACTTTTATTTCAAAGTTTGCGAAAAATTTACTTTTACGTTAATGATATTAAAATTAAGTGAAGTTTACAAAAAAGTTAACGTTTACTGCAATTTTAAAAATATGTCATTAACTGAAATCTACCTACTGTTCGTTTTCGAAAGCAGCGTCTAGCACTCTTGCACGATTCGACTAATGAAAGGGGTACTACACTGAGCTGGGTATTTTCCGAAGTTGCTCATTTGTAGGTTGTCATTAGGATTGGCACTCAGCCAAGCGCAGCTAAACAAACACTGATCGCCCCTATTTTGACAAAATAAAAGAAAACCTGATGCATGCGCAAAAGCACGGAGGGTTTTACTATCCGAAAACAAACAGTAGTTTAGTTATCTTACGTACTATTCTTATGATAAAGTACAAGGAAGAATTCTTGTATTACAGTCAGATTAAGCAGACAATATAACACTTTTATTTCAAAAAGTATTATCAAAAGTATCAACGTGTTCTCAAAAAATATTTGATCAGAAAAATAGTATATTTTTATTAGGTTGATTAAAAAGTTCTGGGAAATTTTTTATGTAATAGTTACCAGAATTTGTATCCTATATAGGAGTATTAGTGGTATATCTATAGGCGTTCAGGACATAGCTCCATCCGATTATGTCCTTTTTCGATGAATGCAACACTTTTTCAAGGACCGTCGATTAGAATCGTTTAATGAAGTTGAAGAAGCATGTCAAGAGTTTTTCGATTCCAAGGAGCCGCCATGGTACTTCCAGCAAATCCGGAATCTGGCAGAAGGGTGGCAGAAAATCGTGAACTATAATGGTCTCTACTTTGAAGAATAGTCCTTGTTGCTTTTGTTATAATTTGCGCATAACAACGCAACTTTCACAGATTTCCCAGAACGTTTTGCTCAACCTAGTAATTATGAACAGTGAAACATTTGAGATAAAAGGAATCGCTCTCAAAAAATACGCTAATGGAATTTTTTTGTGTTTTTTATTTTCGTTTAAATACGATTTCCCACTTTATTTGCCCATTTCCCCCCAAAATACAGAATATTCACCGATCTAACGTAAAAATTACTGAAACTCGTCTAAACAAAGTAGAATTACCGTAAAAACACAGTGGTGCTCCTCAACTATGCTGTCTGTTACTTTTTCGTAAAAAAAAAAAAAACAAAAAAAAAACAGAATTTTCACATATGCTCATTTCCCTCTGGATTACGAAAAATTTGCCAACCGAATTGTGATGAATTCCTTTTAATGTAGAAAAAGTGGTTTTTGTAAGAATTAAAGATTTTTTTTTTCTAAATGAGGTTAATGTATCTAAAGTATAAATTACTTCAAAAAGTTAGTAACAAATAAAAATAATTTTAAAATCTTGTAAATTACATATTAGGATCATTTTGTACTTTTATAAGACCATAACTTCCAGATTTCGAGAAATTCCGCATTTTGTATTTTAACCTCTTCGTTCTCAAAGCTAAAATAATACTACAAATAATCATTCATTGGTTTTAAACAAACAAAATGAATTCAGAGATGACAGAAAAAAGAACTTTTCGGAAATTTATACTTTAGGGAACAAGTAATTTAGGTTTACAAATAGGGATCTAAAATTACAAATTCCGTTAAAATATCAATTTAATTATCTCTAACCCAAATGCGCACAGTCACAAATTTAAGGCCTTTAATCAAGTAAATGATATACAAATCCTCAAAACATTTTATTGTAAAGGATTTAAGTTGAATATGAAAATTTCTCAATTTCTTGCCCACACACTCTTGAAGGCGTTTTTCAAACTCAGATGAAAATAACATCTATTTTACGAGAAAATCAGCATAGATTTTGCCATTTATTGGTTTGCTTTTAAAGCAAAAAAAAAAAAAAAAAAAAAAAAAAAAAAAAAAAAAAAAACATTCAGATATTAAGAAATGAAGTCAAAATGCAAAAAAAGTCAAACAGTGTAGTTTTTATGGGGAAAAGAATAGAGGTTCACATATTTGGACCCAGGTAGCGAAGAGGTTAATAATACATTTTAAACCTAATTGTAAGCCAAAATATAGCTGTTTTCACCTGTTTAAAAACATACTGCGTGAAAGAATAAATATATTTCTAATGCGAGCTATAAATCTAGCAATAACTGGCCTTTTAACTCAGCTGTGTCATGTCCTTTTTACTGTCCAGGTGAAAAGCAATTTAAAAATAGATTTATTTAAATGAGGCATGATATTTACCACTGAAGCTGTCATGCTAACCGAGAATCATTGTTTAAGGAAATTAAAAGATATTTAGAAAAATTAAATTTAAAAAATAAAAAAAAACGACTGCGTAAAAAGCGAACTAATTCATTATTTCTCATCAATGTGAAACTATTTTTTTAAATTACTTACCTTTTTTTTTTTTTTTTTTTTTTTTTTTTTTTTTTTGTATTTACTTGTATTGATAACTTTTAAGTTGTGTTTAATTGTTAGTTCCTATCTATAAACACTGTTTTGATGAGGCCTATAGATGTCTATGAAGGTTAGAGTTGCAATAAAGCTAGAGCTCTACCTACATAACTTCCAGGTTGTGTAATATTTAAACGGAGCTTCTAACTGTAAAATAGTCAAGGAAACATCATCTTCATTTTGAATGACCTATTAAATGATATGCTACTCTATAGGGTGCGTAAAAATATTTTTTCGTCTCTACCGCCATTTTGATTTTATATAACCATCGGACGGTTAAGACGAATCAATAGTGACCTCATTCATTAAAATCCATCCAGCCGTTGGGATGTTACTATGGTATAAAGAAATCCACTTCCCAGATACGCGTGAAACACATAACGCTTCTTGGCAGTCGGGTAATAATAGTGCATAATTAACTTTTGTTGGTTTCTAAAAATATATAGCATCAACATTAAATCGCACGTCAGAATATGCCTGTCATACATTGGTGCAAAGTTTAAAACATCTTTTTGTTCTGCTAATTCTATGTACTATCAACATTCTTCTTCAGTTGCTTAAAGAATGCTGTTTATTATTTATTTTTAAATATATATATATATATATATATATATATATATATATATATATATATATATATATATATATATACTAATAAAGAATAAATCGCTCTGTGTGTCTGTCTGTCTGTGTGCGATGGCTAGCGAAAACTACCGCACACAGAAGTCTGAAATTTCAGATGTGATTAGTCCAAGACAGGTCCTGATACACCTGAGGCTCGGATTTTTAATTTTTTAAGGGCCGGGGCCTCTGGGCCCCTTTCAGTTTTTATGCACTAAAACGTTAATAAAATGCCTCTTTTCTATCCGATTTTCTTCGTTCTTAGGGTGAATTATCCTTTCAGTTTTTTTCCCCTTTTCTACATTTTACTTAAGACCCTGGCACCCTTGCTAGGGCCCCTTGAAGTTTCAGTGCACTAAATTCTTAATAACATGCCTCTTTTCTATCCAATCTTCTTCATTTTTGGTGTAAATTCTCCTTTTGCGTTTCTGCCCCATTTCTACATTTGAGTTAAGACCCTGGCACCCTTGCAAGGGGCCCAGTACAGGGCCCCTTGAACTTTTAGTGATCTGAATTGTTAATAACATGCCTCTTTTCTATCCGAACTTCAATTTTTTGGTGTGAATTCTCCTTTCAGTTTGCTCCCAATTTCTACATTTCAGTTAAGACCCTGGCACCCTTACAAGGGGCTTGGTATTTTAGTGCACTTAATTGTTAATAACATGCCTCTTTTTTATCCGATCTTCATTGTTTTTGGGGTGAATTCTCCTTTCAGTTTGCTCCTCATTTCTACATTTCAGTTAAGTCCCTGGCACCATTACAAGGGGCCCGGTACAGGGCCCCTTGATGTTTTAGTGCACTTAATTGTTAATAACATGCCTCTTTTCTATCCGATCATCATGGTTTTTGGGGTGAATTCTCCTTTCAGTTTGCTCCCCATTTCTACATTTCAGTTAAGACCCTGGTACCCTGTTAAGGGGCCCAGTGAAGGGCCCCTTGAAGTTTTAGTGCACTAAGATGTTAATAAAATTCCTCTTTTCTATCCGATCTTATTCGATTTTCGAGTGAATTCTCCTTTCAGTTTCTACCCCATTTCTACATTTCAGTTATGACCCTGGTCCCCTTGCAAGGGGCCATGTACATGGCCCCTTGAATTTTTAGTGTACTAAATTGTTAATAAATTGCTTCCTTTTTATCCGATCTTCATTTTTGGGATACTTTCTCCATTCAGTTATACTTCCGTATCTACATTCCAGACACTGGACCCGTCTAGGGTCCGGTAGGTCCCGGTCCAGGGCCCCTTAATTTTTTTGTGTGCCTTGTGTTTTTCCCACCCTAATTTTCTCACCTTCGCAATGCGTAGTTTTACAGTTGAGTCTTGAACTCTTCTCCTTAGAACAACACTCACATATATTTATTGGGGCCTTAAGGCCCTTTTTTAAGCATTTTCCTATTTTTTTGCACATTTCTTTTAAATTATATTTTAATGATTAATTCGTACCATATGTTTAATCTCAACTAATCGAAGATCTAAAACGCTAAGTACTAAAACCTTTTAACATGTTTTCCTGTTAGGGCCTTTTCTCAACTATCAGTTGGCCCCTTTTGGGCCCCCTATTATATAAAAATAGTCCCCTTAAAAATAGTCCGATTCACTAGCATTTTTTCTAGCATCATCTTAGTTTCTCCAGCTATTACATAAACGACAAAAAAAAAAAAAAATATTTCAGGCTTCAACTATCATCAATTTTGAATATAAATAATCTTCTTAGGGACCTTGGTGCATCTTCTTTATAAATTATCCGAATTCCTTGCAATTTTCTTTACCATAGTTCTAGCGTACTCAGATTGCATTAAAAGTTAATAAAAAGTGTATTTATACGAAACTACATGCCACTTAAGTCCTTTCCTCCTTGGGACCCGGTTCAAGGCCCCTTGAAGCTTTTGCACCATAAATTATTAATAAATTGCCTCTCCTAATCCGATCTTCATTTTTGGAACCATTTTTTCATTTAGTTATTCTCCAGTTTCTATATTCCAGTTAAAATCCTGGGGCACCTTAGGGTCCTGTAGGGCCCGATCGGGGGCCACTTGAACTTTTTGTGTGCTATGCATTTTTTACACCCTAATTTTCTCACCTTTTCAACGCATGATTTTAAAATTGAGTCTTGGACTTTTCCCCCTAGACCAACACCCTCATATTTTTATTGGAGCTCTAGGGCCCCTTTTTAAGCATTTACCCCATTTTTTCGCATTTCTTTAAAATATTATTCTAATGATTATTTCATACACTATGATTAATTTTGACTAATTGAAGTTCTAAAACGCTAAGTACTAAAACATTTAAACATTTTTTCATGTTAGGGCCCTGCTCTCAACTAACAGTTGGGCCCTTTTCGGACCATTGTTATAGCTCCCTTAAAAATGGTTCGAATCACGAACTTTTTTTCCTAACAACTTCTTCGGTTCTGCAGCTACTACATGAACGACAGAAAAATATTTGCAGACTTCAGCTACCACCCATTTTGAATGTTAATCGTCTTCAAGGGGCCTTTGTTGCAACTTCTTTAAAAACTATTCTATTCCATTGCAATCTTCTTTAACATAGTTTTAGCGTCTTCCATGCTACTTCAAAACACCTAAAAATTTTTCTTATACCCAACTACATTCCAGTTAAGACTTTGGCGCTTAGGGCCCGGTCTTTCTTTATACCTCAGCTACCACCTTTTTCAAACATTAATCTCCCTTTTCAGCATTAACTTACGTCTACTCACTACAGCCGTAAATTAAAAATCGCGTTACTTTAAAGGTAACTTTAGACAAGGGATTTCATTCGCTAATTAAATATTGTGTTAATGCTAACAGTGATTCATGAAATTTAAAAGGTGAGGAGGAGGCATCTGCCACTGTTTTGTGGTGCATTATTTCCTCGGGTTTAAGGGCCCAATTTCACCGGGATTTGATTCCTTCAACTTAGATTACAATTCAGCTACTTTCTGTATTTTGAAATTTTATCTTAGACTTTAGTTACCCACATTTTATAACATTAATGGCGCATTCTTTTTTTTTTGGTTTTTGTGGGCTTGATTCCTACGAGGTTTGGCTCACTCAACTTGGTTTTCGATTGTTTCCGGCACGTGCGGGCACTTCCGGTAAATGATGCCATATGTAGTAAGGATCTAGATTACAGGTTCGTTCGGAAAGAAGTTTGATGACACTGCGTTTCATTAGACACTGCGGAAGGCAGTGGAGCCTCCGGAAATAGGTTCATTTAAAAGAAATTCCAAAGATATAAAATCATACAAACTTAAGTTTTGTTTAAGGTTATTATTTACAAACCCCGGGCAACGCCGGGCGGGTCTTCTAGTATATATATATATATATATATATATTATGTAAACAAAAATATTAAAGATTTATTATCGAGAATGCCTTTGAGCATGAAAGAAATCTTCTATAACAGTAAATAACACAAGCTTCCAAAAGGTGTTTTGTATCGTTTTTTACATTTTGATAACTGATTCTTATGTAATTTATAGCGTTGAATCAAAAAATGGCATTCTTTTTTTATCATCATGTAAAAAGTTTTTGTGAATCGAAATTTTCAATGTTATAAAGTAAAAAAAAATAGCGAAAATCTGATACTAAAAAATAGATGTGATGGTTGCGGCTTTTAACTTTGATAATTGATTTCTATGTATTTTATATCCCTAAATCGGAAAATGACCTTCCTTTTTAACCATTATGTCAGGATATTTCGCAAATAAAATTTCAGATTTAAATTGTCAAAAAAAAAAAAAAAAAAAAAAAAAAAATAGTGGAAATCTAATATTATGAAATAATATAATGTAACACCCTTTTTTCCTAAAAATTTATTATTATTATTATTTTTTTTTTGGCTTACACTGCGGGTTCTTACAGCTAAACAGTTCAGGGACACATGAGTGTGAGGTATACAGTGGTTTAGTACTGTATTTACACGAAATGTTCTCTTTTATGTGTAAATAAAATTTTTGAATAAAATATTAGAGTGTCATTTAATGGGACCGGGAAAGCCCTATCTCCGTCATGTTAAATCCACCAATTTTATGTACCTTTTTATCAACAATGGTGTAATATCAAGTTCTATATTTTTTAGAGTAGTTAGAATGACATGTTTTACGTATTTTAACTGATCATTTTCTTTCTAAGTGAAAATAAAAATTAATTATTATTTATTTATTGAAAGTCATTTTTAAATTAGCATGTATGATAAGATTTCACTCCCTAAAATAAATAATTTTCAACAAATCATTAAATCCCTGTGTTAAATATACAAAATAACATAATATAAATATTTAAAAAAATATATGAATTCTTAAGTTTAATAGATATCGAAAAAAAGGAACACAAACATGAAAAATCCAAGTTTTGAGAAAAAGTCAATTAAAGATTTAAATGGCCATTAAGCTGTGAAGTACTCTTAGAAAAAAGAATAATTTCAACACTTCTTTATATATATATATATATAAACATGTGTGACACATCGATGGAAAGATAAAAGTTTAAACTATTTAATGATATAAAAAAGAAAAAATCGATTTTTTTCTCAAATTTTGCTTACCTGGTCCCCTTAAAGAATTTGCCATTACAAGCGCATAAGAGCTGGATACCTCTAAGGTAGTTTGTCAATCGTCTAGTGGAATACTACATAGCTCTAAAGCATGAATGGCTCCACACCACCTTTCGTCAAATGGCACCTGAGCTGTTTAGCTGTAAGAATGCGCGATAGCGAAAATGTTATATAAAGCATATATAAGCCAAAAAACTGTGTACATTATTCTAAAAGAAAGTTTTATATTTTCGCTATTTTTTGACTTTTTAACTTTAAAATTGACCATTTGCGAAAACTTCAGACGTGATAGTTAAACAGGAATGTCATTTTCGGATTTAGTGCTAAAAATTACATAAAAATCAATTATCAAAATTTATAAAACACAAACAACATATCTGTTTTACAGTATCAGCATTCTCAATATTTTAACTTTTTAACTTTGAATTTTACGGTTTTCAGAAAATCCTGAAACGATGGTTAAAAATGAATGTCATTTTTGGATTCAGCATTAAAATATACATAAATATCAATTGCCAAAAGTTAAAAAACACAAACATCAAATGGATTTTTTAGTATCAGATTTTCATTATTTTTTTTTACTTCTTAAGATTGAAATTTACTATTTACAAAAAATCCTGACTTTATGATTAAAAATAAAGATAATTTTAAGCCCCCCCCCCAAAAAAAAAAAATACAAATTTACAAAAAATAACGTGGCCGCTGAACATTAATGGTAATTTATGAGTAAAATGATTTCCTATAAAATAAGAAACTAACACTCAATTTCTTTCTTACATTTCTACAAATTATTCAACTAAATATATTTTATATGACTGATATTAGTTTTATCAAATATTAACAATTTGTTCAAATAATCCACCAACACTGACTGCCGAAAAATGACTTCACGATTTTTTTATATCTCTAACTACATCGGTGCAGCTAAACCATAAAATTTTTACTTCGTTTGTTGACGGATTCTGTAGTGAATAAGTTATTATCAAATTTATGTTCTTTTTATTATTGACATTAATTATATGTATAAAAAACTAAACGTCCACATATGTGGCTAAGGATGTGAAAAGATTAAATTCATGAGACACTTTGTAGAGATGTTCAAGTCTTTAAAATATTCCGAAGATTGATAGTCTGGAGCAAGCTCGATTTACAATAAATGCATTAGCTCAAAAACATAAAAAAATGTAGATTGTATTAATTATTAGAAATAAATTCTCGGAAATTATTCTTATAAAAATTATTTATTAAAATTACGAAGCAAAAATGTAAATGTGTACAGTTTGAAAAGAAAGGGAGTGGGGTGGTGCCCGAGAGTAATTTTAAATAATTTGAGTCTACATTACAATTATCGTGAAGCGAGCGATTGTGAGTGACTGATTTTCCACCCCATGCTAGTGCTGTAATACAAAAATTACCATCACCAATTTGCCAAAAAAGATCACATGAAAATGAATGATATCATATAATCAAAATTATCTGTCACCCTTTAGACAATTAGGATAATTTTAATTTTTTTTTTTTGCTGGACAACTATAAAAACAGCCATAAAAGGAAAGTCAAAATGTATTCAAATGCCAATTCATGCGTTTGGTGCATTGTTTAGGGAACATAGCGTGAAAGATAAAACATACATTACGTACAGGAAATTTCTATGATCTAACAAGGAAGTTAAAATAAACAAAGTAGCAGACGGAACGGATATTTCTAACAAACGTTGGACGGAATGAAAATAAAAATTCATACTGAATAGAACGACAATCTTTATCATTTCCCTTTATTTTTTGTTTGACATCTAGTGTGGGTGACTTATCATATAATACGAATTATATCCATGTAAGAGTTGTTTTAGTGTTAAAGGCATATCTTAAATATCTTTTGATTTTTTATGGAAGAAAATTGGATCGGGAACTGAAATAATAATTACTATAAAATATGTAATTAAAAGTTAGTTTTAACTGAAATTTAGAAAAAAGCATTAGTTTAAGAAATCTATGCGTGCTTTCACATCACACCCTTAAATTGACATTTCCTTCGCTTTTAACTGGGAAACGCCTCCTAAAAACAAGAACATATTATAGTAATTTGTGTTTTCGTTTAGATTATCAAACAGTTTAATGCAAGGCGTGTGTTCTTCAAGCTTTGGATGAAATCAGATGCAACAGCACCGAGAAACTAGCCGTAAATCACAATTAAATAATAAAACTTTCAGCCCCTCATCAGCTAATGTAAACACGTGTCCGTAATAATGTAAAAAAGGTCACAAATACGTGACCATCACACATTTGTGACCTTGTTTCCTTACGGACACGTGTTTGCATTGACTGCTGACGGTCTGTTAAAATTTCTTCACCGAAACGCATCTTGTGTGTTCTTTTGTTTTATTAAAATTTTATTATTTAATTAAATCAGATACATAATTCAGTTTTAACAATATAATAAATATTATTCCTAATTTATTGATAATGTCGATGCAAGAAAATAAATTTAAGTAAAGGCTTTACGATTTTAAATTATGAAAAGCCATTATAACACACTTTCTCTTTTAGAGATTTGAGATATTTTATGTTTTACTGTAAAATAGTTAAATTTGCAATAAATCATAAAATCTAATGTTTTTTTTTTTTTTTTTTTTTTTTTACGATTGTAAAATATTGTATAAAAGAATATGCATTACATTATGAAACTGATTTCCGAAGAATATAAAGTTAAATAACTATTCTAGCAGCTCAATTTAAGGAGGGAAAAATAATCGAAACTTTCTAAAATGTGCATAAAAATATTGACAAAATGAGAAACATTGATGTAAACTAAAAAGTGAACAATAAATAGTAACCATAGAAAAAAGTTATTTGACACAAGAAGTCATTATTACCAAATACAGGAAATGTAAATGAAAGAGAACTAGTACAAAAAAAAAAAAAAAAAAAAAAAAAAAAAAAAAAAAAAAAAAAAAACATACGTGATGCGTTATATATAATTGTTTTACATATACAGATTGGTTCAGAAATACAGCCTTGGCCAAAAGTATTAGGCAGATTCATTTTTGATACATTTTTAAGGTAAAAATTAAAAGTTTTATAGTTTTATAAATTATTATATTTACGTAAAATTGCAAAAAAATATCAAAATTTTGTGGATCCTGACTTAGCTTTAATAACAGCAGCAATCCTATGAAGTATACTGCGTACAAGTCTTGCACATTCTTCTGCACTTATGACATCACCAATCTTGAATAAGAGCATTTTTCAAGGGTATTTTTGTTGTTATGCTGTGTTCTCTTATTTCACATTTTAAATGACAAAAAGGTGCTCGATTGGGTTAAGATTCAGGGACTGCGTTGGCCAGAAAAACAATACAATGTTACTGTCTTTAAATCAGTGCATCGTAGTGGTTGATTTATGACAATGATCACTGTCTTGTTGAAATCTGTTGCCACGTAAATTGGTGTCACAAAAATGCGCGTCAATGAAGGCATCAGCTCAGTTTTCAGCACATTTATGTATTTTTAGCTGTTCATGGGGCCTTTTTAAGTAAACATTTCACCAACGCCATCAGCAGCCATGCATCCCCAGATCATAATGATGCTGCCTCTGTGTTTTTACAGTGTGAATCTCGCAATCTGGATTATATTTTTCGCTGATACGTCACCTAACGAATATAGCGCCGGATTCTCCGAATCCCTGGAAATAAAATAAAAATGACACATCTTAAAATATCCTCATTTTTACTATAAGCTGACTGAAGGTTGGTTACTTTTCGTTATGAAAAAGGGTAAAAATGCTTACCTCAAAGTTACATTCATCGGACCACAGAACATATGACAAATCCTCTTCCGTAAAATGTTGATGTCGACGAGCCCACTCCAAGTGATTTCTATTGTTGTTTTCTGAAAGATTTCTTCCTGGCTTTGAATTCTTTTAACACAGCTTCTGCCAGTCTTCTTGCCGTTTAAACACTTACACTCTGTCCGATGTCTTCTGACTGAGCTACAGCGAGCTCAGAAGAAGTTTTTTTTTCAATCTCTTACACACTCTCGTATTACTTTACTTATTCTTTGTCACGCGTTTTCTGCCCGTTCTTGTCTTGCTTACGTGAGACCGAGTCTCCGTGAACCTTTTAATAAAGATTGCACTGCACATTTAGAATATTTCACCACCTGGCTTATCTGTACTTGAAATTTGCCTTGTTCGTGTAAGACGTGTAAGTCCGTACTTTTTCAACGGACAGCTCAATTTTTTTAGGTATTTTAAAATTAAATAATATAAAATTTGTTTCGATAGACCTTTGATCTACGTATGGAAATTTTGTCCAGCTTTGCTCTAGTTGGAGGTGACATTGTTCGCATATTATCAGTCGCAATTATTTCCCCCAGGCGCAACTGCTGGCCAGTGACATGCCGGATGTGTCCAGTACATAGCGTTTACCCTACAGCTGTCCCATAAGTATACTAATAAATGCCTTGTCGTTTAATTTGAAGTGACAAAAACATATAATAATCTAAATGTTACTAAATGACGCCTGACGCAGTACATGGCCAATTAAAGAGATCTTGGTGAGCTTGGTTCGATGTATACTACTAATGATTTTACGATATGGTTATATAAAACATATTAATTTATAGACAATTCAAGCATGAAAATAAAGGTTATTATTGTAGTATCTTATAAAATACAATTTTTTACATACCCACTTTTCCATATATTATTTACAAATAGTACTATGAGTGTAAAATATTATTTATTTTTCACTTTAAATTATAATTAAAGTTGGAGTTTTAGCTTACGCGTTTTCTTCGCAACATTATTTAATTCCATTTAAATAAAAATTACACAGTACCTCATTTAGAATATACAAAAGAAAAATATAATTCTATTTATAGTTTAAGGAAAATGAAATTTTTGAAGATATGAAAAGTTTAGTTGGATTGAAAAAAACATTATGACTACAAAATGAATATTTCTTATTATTAATAACACTAAAATTAATAATTTAATCTTAAAAAAATCATTTCGGTTTATATCTTGTAATTAATTATACAATTTAAATTTATATTTATAAACCGAATGAAATAAGATATTAAAACCCCTTAGAATACAATAAATGTAACACTTCTTAAAAGTTGAAATAGAAAGGTTGATTTTTAATTTATCAGAGTGAATATAGATATGTAAAATTTGATTTTATGTTGATATGTTTTAAATCTTAAACCGCATTTTTGAAAAAAAATATATATATTCGAAGCTTTGCTCATAACAGGGGTATAAATTTTAAGTCTGGTGTAGCAATCATTTGATATGAAAATTTTTACGTAAAAGTGACATTTAAAATAAAATTGCGAAAAATAAATTTACCAATTCCGATTCAGCGATATTCAAAATAAGATCAAATGTATTGTAATTGATAGTAAGCTTGAAACTGGATTGCTGTTTTGAATGTCGGGTGACTGGAGTAAATATGTAAAACCATCTCTCATAAACTATTTTGAAAAAAACATATAATATAAAAAATTCGAAAATCTGTGTAACAGATGAATTTGGACAAACTTAGGACACATATCTCCCGCTACACGGAACTAAATTTATAAAACTATTTTCATGACAGATTTTTAACCACAGTTCTTCTTCCTACAACACCAGCTCATATACCAATTTTTAATTTTTTTAATGCAGTTTCCCTTTATAGTGTAAATATTAAAAACTTTTCTGAATGAATAATTCTATATATATTCTTTTATGTATTATATATGCACTATTTTAATATATACAAAAATGTCTTTGAATGCAGTGTTAATTCTGCAGTTTTAAGTTAAAGTATTGGTCCGTTTTTTTTTTTTTTTTTGTTTTTTTTTTTTTTTAATCTAGAGTACTCTTCTTCAAGTATTTATTTAAAATAACATTTTCATCACACGATCATTTAAAACGAGCTTTGTATAATTTTTTAATATTAAATCTTTTGGTGAAATGTTTTTGACTTTTCAAATACCTTTTATCATGCGATTCATTTCTTAAAGAAAATATCTATAATTTATTATTTTATTTACAAAATAAAGTACTATATTATAGAAAAATCTAAAGAAAAAAAACCTGATAAAAAAATTAATATTCTCTAAACCTAGAATACCAGTGTTAATAAAGAAACATAAAGTAAAAAATAACGACAATAATAAATAAGTAAATAAGAAAAGGGTACCATTTCATATCTGAAGAAAAACATTAAAACTCCCCATACTTTCAAAGTAATATCAATACACATATATTCATCATGTGATAGTTTATCATTGCAAATTCTTATTTTCAATGGTTAGTATTAAAAGAAATGATGTATATTATTTTTAATTTGTTGTATTCTTCTTAATATTAGAATATACACCTGCACAGTTACAGTAAAGCACATTTTGTCATGGCCAGTTAACTTTTGCTGGCCAGGTTTAATTGCATTTAATATATTTTATATTGTTTAAAAAAAACCGCTGGTTATTTGCATTTTAATATTTTTATTTGATTAAAAGACTTATCTTGTTTGTGAGTTTTTGTTTTTATTGCAAAAGATCCGTTGTAAGTTTATTTACTATCCCGCATCTATCTGTTTGAAACAGTTGAAAGGACATTTATATTTCTTTTAAATTTAAAAAAAGGTAAACATCTATTCAAGAGAGAAAACAGAGTTTTAAAACAAGAAATTCTCAAACAAATTCAATGATCTGTTTAAGTTAAGCTTTATTTGTTGAGAAAACTTTACTATTAGAATTATTTTACTGGATAAAAAGTACAAAGATGTTAAGATATTTTTTAATGTTAAAAAAAATCAAGTAATTCACTTAAAAAATAAATAAGCGAATTTAAGTAAGTTATTTTTTTACAAACCAAATAAGGTGTTGCTATCCAACGTACTATTTATTCTCAAATTAAAATATGTAAAATAAACATATGAATACCATAAATCGATTTAATCTTTAAAACCTTCGTCAGGAGAAAAATTTCTAAAATATAAATCGACAAAAACTCTTTACATGCGACATTTTAAAATCAATTCAAATACGAATCAGTCTAACGGAAAACTCTTTAATCCGAAATGAACAACTCAGTGGCGCCATCTTTTATCCCAAGAAAACAACAAAGAAAGAAGGGCTGTAAAAAAATAAAGGAAAATTTCAACGGCTTTTCAAAATAGAAAGCCAGATGTCAGGAATGAGAAAGGAAACATTATCATTACATACTTGTCGGTTCCTTAAACGAATTTCTAAATATTCACGAAAAATAGAATTGAACGGAACAACTTGCTTGGAAATAACTTTAGCATGATCAAAGTCTATAAATGAAATAAGTCCTTTATGGAAGCTTCTTGAGAGTGCTGTAGAAAATTTAATAAACTTAAAATCATTTTTGTGTTCTTTCAATCTTTCAAAAAATCGACGTTTAGTCATACCTATATAGGAAGAGATTGCCCCATCTGTGAATTTAAGGGAATTTCATACACCACAGAGAAAGATTGAAAAGGAATAGAATCTATTTTTTTACTTATAAAATTAAATAATGTCATAGAATTAGAGGCTACAAGTTGTATGTTGTATTTCATGAGTAACTTTTTTAACTTTTCAAATAAGATGGGGACATATGGAATCTTTCGGTAAACTTGATTTAATTTGGGAGAGGGGGAGCGATTAACGGAAACTTTATATTTATCAATCAATTTATAGAAAAGACTTGAATTATAACCATGACAGAAACCAATATTAACGATGAAATTGAGTTCATCATCCAAAAATTATTCGTAACAAACAAGAAAGGCACGTTGGATAAATGACCTAAATGCTGATATCTTATAATTCCATGCGGCAGCTGCAGTGACAGGTATAACACTGTCTAATTTCATTGTTTACCGGAAATTTTTCCGTTTTAAACTATTGTTTTCTTTAATAGGGAGAACATCCAGAAAAGGAAGAGAGTTATTGTTTTCTAACTAAACCGCGAACTTAATATTGTTATCAAGTTGGTTAATTTCGTCAAAAAAAATTCACTAAGGAATGTTTCCCATCTTTCCGAATAATAAAAATGCCATCGACTTATCGGAAATGCTTCTTAAAAATGAGTTCTTCAAATGGGCGTAATTTGAATTCTGCCAGAATACTAGATATAGGTGAACCCATAAGGGGCACCTTTCTGCTGTTTAAAATATTTATCTTTAAAAATAAATTCATTACTTTCCTTAATTAAGTTTAAGCCCGACATAATTGAAAATTTCATATTATCATTTAAATGAGGTAGCTCATCAATGGATAAGCCTACGGAAAAAATAACTTCTTCCACATCAATGGAGGGAAACAATGACACAATGTCAAAACTTGCGAAAATTGCATTATTAGGAAGATTAAAATCATTAATACGATTAATGAATTTCAACGTAGAAGAAACAGAAAAAGTTGAAGAGGGGAGAATACTTTTAAGAAAATAGACAAATGCTTTTTCAACAAAATATAAAGGGCCTTGGCATCTAGTAACAATAGGACGAACCGGAAAACCTGTTTTGTGGTCTTTAAGACGTGCGATAATACGTGGGGTAGCCCCAGTATGGTTTAATTTAATTTTCTCTTCAATGCAAGATGGAACAACTACTCATATGGCGAGACATGTAAAGAATGGGATTCATGCTAACTTCCCTGAAAAACGTGTCATCTCGCGTACTTTACGATTGCCTGATCAGCGAGGTCACCAGATCTTAAGGGGACACGGTACCATTTGAACATTTTTTGATTATAAGCATTTAACGTACATTTTTGTCATAATAATAAATGACTTAAAGAAGGACAATGATTTTATCAAGACATTCTTCGATACCATTGGCAAAATTTGAATAGTTTGCATTTTTAAATATTTTTAAGTAAATTTTAAAATTTAAACTCCTTTTGAACTAATTTTTTTAACAGTTCTTAGAAGTGTGCTTTAAAATTTTAAGTATCGGATTTACCATAAGTTGATTAGTTTGGGAGAAAAAACTTAAATGTGTAAATACCTGTAAAATTACAGTAAAAACTGAATTTATTTTGCCTTTTCAAGTGTTAAAAAAAAAAAAAAAAAAAAAAAAAAAAAAAAAAAAATTCAGTTTAACAAATTACAACGACCATTTGGAAAATGATTTTTTCAAAGACTAAAATTTAAGACATAAAAAATAGCACGGAGTTGATCCTACATTATGTACGCCAGAATTAAACATTAATAGTGTTATTACACGTAAAAATTTCAAGCGGCAGAAATCGCCTGCGACTCGTACGTATTATCCACCTGAAACTTACGTATTATCCAAGCATTTCATTGTCTGTTCGGGAAAAGGCTTTTCCAGCGTCAGATTTCCAAGAAATCTGACGGCCAATTTTAAATGAAATTTATTTCTTAAACTTCTAAACATCCCACAATATTACTTTTTATATCGTCGTATAGAGAAAAAAATGTACTTTGATACACCTTTCAAACAAATTGCATTTAAGAGTTTGTTTCAGAGTTATAATTTTTTTTGTAGTTTTTATTACTTTTTTGTCATAGTGGCAACACTCTGTTGTCCATCTTTGTTGAAAGTAAAGGGAAATACAGATTACTGTATAGACCAATTAGAAAACGAATAAAATGATGATTCAACCAATAAAAAGCTTCAGATATGCTTTTGATTTCCTACCCTGACGAGGACAATAACCATTTTTCCAAATGGTTAAAAAAAGAACTGTATTTTTAATCCGGCACTTAGATCAAATTAGCACTTAGATTCAAATAGATTATAACGAACAACCGGAAAAAGAAATCGAATCGATTGAATAATATACATATAATCAAAAACAACTAGTTTTAAATGATCCCACCAAGCCACAAACCTAAAACGTCAGTCATAAAAAGAAGTGATGTCACATAAAAAGAAGCGATATAGAAGTGCATACTCCGAGTGCCGTGTAAAAATCTATCACAACTCATAATGTTTCCAAGGGTGGCAAAATGTCAAACTTTTTTTACGAAAACGTCGACCGCAAGATCTACATAACATATATTTGAAGTTTCATTCTACTCCATTCAGTAGAACCTGAGCTAAGAGCCTTTGTGTACAGTCAGTTTAATTTTAAGCACCCTGTATAATATAAACACCAGCGAAAATGTATAATGAATGCTTCCGACCTATCCAAGATAAAAGCATTGATTTATCTTTAGGATACTCATTAAGTAAAATATTTTTAAGATTAAAAGAAGCATTCATAAAAGTAATGTTCCTTCTGTTGCCACCGATTTTCGAAACATTTCTGTGGCATTTTTAGGGTATGTAATCAGTTTTCTGAACAGGGAATATAGTTATTTTGGATACTATAAATTTAAAACGTCATAAAAGTAAATAACAAAATAAAAAATTTCATACGAAATAAAAATCTTTTACAGACAAACATCATAAACTAACAGCATTAACCTTAACCTTAAAATTAATACTAAATAAATATTAACACAATTATTTTAATTGGTAAATAAATCATATCAGATGTAAATTTCCGACTGGGCGAGAAAGGCCTGAAGCAGGATTCCAACCAGCGATCTCTTGACTGAAGCCTCCAATACTCTACCATCTGACCTATCCCGGGCGTATCTGGTGGAGCTTTTTCACACAGCTAACCTTATTGATTATAGCATCTGGTCTGAAGGTTTATTCTGTTGACCTGAACCATATTTTCAGATGCTATAACAAATAAGGTTAGCTGGTTGAAAAAAAAAAAATTCCACCAGATTTGTCCGAGATAGCTCAGATGGTAGAGCATTGGTGACTTCAGCCAAGAGATCCGTGGTTTCGAATCCTGGTCCGGACATTTTTTGCAAAGTTGGGAATTTAAATCTGATATGACTTAAAATTAATATTATTTTTTTTAACTTTTGTTTGTTTCCGTGTTATTTAACTATGTACGTGATAATGTTTAATTAAAAATTGACAGAACAGTATAAAAATAATTCTTTGGTTCGAGAAAACTTATTAATACACAATAAAAATTACTCGTAAACATTACCAAAAATGAATTTTTTTCTTATAAATGCTTCATTAAATCTCGAAAATTAAAAACATTTAAGGGGACAGTTCCCCATCAACCGGTCAAAAATGCTAGAAAACTGATTCAATTTCCATACATTTTCACAAACTAACAAATAAAGCAAATTCAATAAACAAAATTTTATTGTTAAGAATAGATCTACTTGTTATAATAAACAAAGCAGATTGATGAAAAATATTTAAATTAATTAGGAAAAATTAATTAAGTAACCTACTGTTTTTTTTTGTTTTCGTAATTGCCATATATCACTGCGCGCATGATTTCTTAAAAACTAGTAAAGATAATGGGTTGAAATTTTTGGAGTGCATTAATATTACACTTCTGCATAAATTGAACTAAAATCTTAGAATTATCTTAATAAAAATTTTATTGAAAAAAAAATCCGAGAAATTTTAGAGATTTTCTTTTTTTAATTTTTATGATTAATTATAAATATTATAAATAAAGATAATTAAAAGATTTTAGTTCATTATGCTCAGCGAAGTATTATCTTTAAATTAACATCTATTTAAAGTTAATAAATTAGAATGAACACGAGATATCATGCGCTCAGTGATATATAGTAATTATGAAAACAAAAAATCAGTAGGTTACCTAATTAAGTTTTCCTAATTAATTTAAATATTTTTCATCAATCTGTTTTGTTTATTGTAACAAGTAAATCTATACTTAACAATCCAAAAAATTTCATTGAATTTGCTTTATTAGTTAGTTTGTGAAAATGTATAGAAATTGAATCAGTTTTCTAGCATTTTTGACCGGTTGAAGGGGAACTGCCCCCTTAATGTCATCTATGTATGTTACTAAAGAAATGCTTGTACAGTTCTTATAATTTAATACAAGAACAAAATTGTAAATATTTAAACCTGCTAACTCGCCAGTGTTGCCAGATCCGGTCAAAAAATTGCACACGAAATGCGAGAAAACTAATATACAGGGAGCCGGCAACACAGACAATCACCTCATTGATTTCACGGAAAAAATTCTAGGATTAGTTAAATTTTGATTCACATATTAAAACACAATCGGTCTGCCAAGTCACATCTTTGGTGGAAAACACCTGAAAACCCGATTTTAGCAGCTGACTCGTAGGTTTACAATTATGTTTACCTTCTCCCAGTCCTCCATGTTTTCATGCCTTTTGGTGCAGGAAAACACAATGGTAAATCTACGAGTCAGCCGCTAAAATTAGATTTTCAGGTGTTTTCTACCAAGATAGGACTTGGCAGACCGAGTGCGTTTTAATATGCGAATCGAGTTTTAACTAATCCTAGAATTTCATCCATGAACTCGATGAGATGATTGTCTGTGCAGCCGGCTCCTGGTCTATAAACGTCGCGAATAATTTCGTAACAGTTGCACGGATTTTGAATAAACTTCTTTGAAAACAGAAAACAATTACTATATCGGTCTAGAACACTGTAAGCGGATTCTTTTTGCGAATGTCACAATATCGAAGCGGAATAATAAAAAAAAAAACCCACTCATATATAAAAAATTGCAGAAGACTTAATTACCAACTTAATTATGTTGCACAAAAAGATTAGAAGATAATTTCTTCTAGAAACGTCGAAAATTCTCTGCGGAATATCGTAAAAACTAAAAAAATCAAACAAAAAATTCGAAAATTTCTTTAAAAAAACCAAATAAACTTTACTGAAAAGAGTACTGAATGTACCATAATCGGTCTTAAATCGAACGTAAAAAAATAGCCCTGGATCGCAAACAAACTTAAAAATCCTCAAATTTTCAAAAGTTATGGGGGCAAAAATTTATACTACTAGGATAAATATTTGAAATCTAATTCCCTTTACGGATGTCAAAAAAATCGCCCTGAAATGCGAAATACCGCTGAGAATAATGATATTTTTTTTTTTTAAAACCAAAAATCGTAAAGGATCAGATTCACTATATTAGACTAACAGTTTGAGACGGAATACCTTACCCTAATGTCAAAAAAACGTTGCTGAACTTGAATGAACAATGCAAGTTGCATTGAAAATTGCATTAAAAATCGATAAAATTGGAAAAATCAATGAGAAGAAAATTTACTATATTACGTTAAAAGATTGAAATAAAACTTATTTTCCGCGTGTGAAAAAATCGCCGCAGAACTTAAAAAATAGCTAAAATTCGCACTGTAAATCTCTAAATATTCAAAAATAGCTCAGGACAAAATTTTCTATATTAAGATAAAACTGTGTAATGAGAAATGTTTCGCGAACAAGAACACTCGACTCGGAATGCAAAAAATTTCTAAAAATCGCTAAAATTACAATCATTTTGAATATCGCATTAAAATTCGCTAAAATTAAAATATTGTAGAAGAGAAAATTTACTACATTAGGTTAAAAGTTTGAAACCGAATTTCTTTCAATAATCTCTAAAAATTTGCCGTGGGACATATAAAAATTAAAAATCGATAATGGACTATTCAATATTCATTTCAATAATGGACTAAATCATTGTAATAAAAAATGGTTCATTAATATAAAAAAAAGTCTATGAACGCTAAAAACCTAATTGAAAAAAAAATAATAAGTCATTAAATTCAAAAATTTAATATATTAGTGTGAAAGTTTGAAAGCTACATCATTTTACCAATGTCAATAAGTACTCGCGGAACTTGAAAAACCGTAAAATTCGCATTGAAAATCTCTAAAACTCAAAAGTCGAGGGCCCAAAAGTTGCCATATTAGGATAAAAGTTTGATTCAAAATTATTTACTGGTAGGTCAAAAAATCGCCGTGGAACTCGATAAAATGCTAAAAATCGCATTAAAATTATTAAATATTCAAAAACCGCAGGTGGCAAAATTTACTTTAACGGGATAAAACATTGTAATTGGAATTCTTTCATGAGTCACAATAAATCGAAGCAAAGCGACCGCCCCCTCCCTTAAGAGTCTCATTAAATATCGCCTTAAAAAAATCTCTAAATTTTAAACATTAGGCAAAAAGTTTGAGATCAAATTTCCAAATTCGTAGACCAAATTTGTTTTATCAACGCCGAAAAATGAGAAAAAAAAACACTAAATATCGCACAAAAAATACGCCAAAAATTCAAAATCGCTGTACGAGTTCCTAATAAACATTATTGAAAAGAGACAAAATTTACAATATTGGGCTGAAAGATTATAATCGGTTTTCTTTGATCAATATAGAAAAATCTCTTCAAAATTCGTAAAAACCGTAAACATGCCATAAAAAATTAAGTAAAATAATCTAATAAAAAAGGGGAGATTTGTTTCGCTGTGCATACCTTCTGATATACAGGCACCTTCCAGCCAAATATTGTAGTTCATTTATCAATTATACATATTTTTATGTAGATAAATACCCTAGAAACTTTAAAAAAATAACCACTGAAAATCGAATAAGATATTAAATAGAAAAAATCTAATACAAAAATACAAAATCGGACTTTGAGGATCGTAACTACATACATAGATATATCTTCTTTTCAAACTTTGTATAGGTGCGTGCAAGCAGTCTCCTTAAAATGCAGCAGACATAAACACACACACACACACCAAGTTGAATGACACAAACCACGTAGTAAACGGGCCTATATATCCCGAGAAAAGAATGCACCCCTGGCAATGGAAGGTATAACTAAAATCTAAAACAGTCGTAAACTAAACCCTTAAAACCAAACAAAAGAATGCACCGTTAATGTTCGAAAATGTTGGTAATTGATGTCTAAGGATGAACTTTAATGATGCAGAAAGTATGTGAACCATAATCTAAGGTGATTAAAGGAATTATCATTAAAATCCTGTCTATAAAACACAAGAAACGAATGTCGAATCGTAATCCAAGTTGAATGAACAAATCCCCGTTGAAATCGGGCCCGTAGAACACCAGGAAAGAATTTGATACCAAGCGGTCGAAGGTGCCCCTCCCTGTAAATTTAACGAATTACCGGTGCGATATTTAATTTAGAGATGAAATCCTCCCTGTACCTCTAAATTTAACCACTTACCTTTAACAATAACGCCATTTTTATTAGTTTACGACTGTGGCGAGTAAACGTAATCTAATGCCGAAAAATAAGATTAATATTCGAAAAAGATGGCAGGTGGGATATAAGGAAATTTTTTATTAGTTTATAAAGTAAAAGGAATACCACAGAACTATGTTAAGGAAAATTGCAAGATATTGGGATCATTTTACAAGAAGCTGCACAATTGGTCCCAAGAAGGCGATAAATATTCGAAATCGGTAGTAGCTCATGTATGAAATTTTTTGTTGTTCATGTGGCAACTGGAGGACATAAGAAGTTATTAGAAAAATAAAGAGGTTGTGAATAGGACCATTTTTAAGGGAGCCGTTATAGGGGGCATAAATGGAACCAAGTGATTGTTGAGAGCAGGGACCTAATATAAAAATATGATATAAGTTCCTAATACTTAACACATTAGATCTTAAATTTGTTCAAATTAAGCATATGGTTTGAATAGTTCATCTGTCTAAAATTTTAATGAAATGAACAAAAGATGGGGGGAAATGCTTAAAAATGGGCCCTAGGGCCCCAATTAAAATATGAGGGTGTTAGCCAGAGAAGAGGAGTCCAAAATTTATTGTTAAAGTTATGCATTAAGAGGCTGACACAAGTAGGGGTGAAAAATCCATGGCTCACAAACAGTTCAAGTGGCACCGGATTGGGTCCTAGGGAACTAGAGTCTTAACTGGAATGTAGAAACGACGAATAATTAAATGGAAAAAGTGCACAAATAACTAGTTCGGAATAAAAAGAGTCACTTTATTAACAATTTCGGGCACAGAAACTTCAAGGCGCTCAAGGGGCCTTGAACCGGTCTCCAGGGGGGCAGTGTCTTAAATGCAATTTAAAAATGGCGGAGTAACTGAATGGAGATGTTCGCGAAAAGGAAAAAGATCGGATGAAAAGGGCCAAGTTATTTTTTTAGACTTCTACGTACGATAGATGTCGCTAGACAGCGCACGCAGACTGACAGACAGACAAACAGACACACACGATTTCTTTTATTAGTATAAATATAATTCAATTATTTTATGGATTTCTTATCTTGGTAGAAATATTATGTAAAGATTTTTTTACAAAATATATAGTTATTTGTAGCAAATGTATAATTTTATCTAATAGTATTCCATGTTTCCTGTTTTAAAAATATACTTTCTGAATTTTAAAAATATATTTCGCTTACGTCAAACTTTCTTCGTTATACGTTTTACATCCATCTGTTTTTATAAAGAAGGATCACGAAGCTTTTTTAGAAAGAATTCTGAATGTTGTAGAATATACATATATAAGGCAGATAGAAATGTATATTTTGTTTGCATTAGAAAAAAAAAAAACATTTTTTACATTTCCTAAAGGAAAACAATTTTATTCGAATTGGATATTTAGCATTTTTGCCTTACAAAATACATAAAAATTCTTTACGAATTCTTCTTTTCCATGAAGAAATTTACATATTTATTTAGAACTTCATTATCATAAGTAATTTTTTTCCATTTAAAATATAGTTTTTTATGTAATAAAAAATATATATTAGGGGAACAGTTTATTGCCATATTGCGTTTGAGAATTAATATCTTACACCAGGTATGCTGAACATTTTTACTTACTCGTTTCAAAAATTCACAAACAATACCTAACAATATTGCAACCTGTCAATTGTTTAAATAAAAATATTTTGCTGCATAATCTGTTACGAACTACTAATTACTTGAATCTCTCGTTTTAATGCAATAAGTAACTACGAACAAAAACAAAAATGTGATTTTCGGGTACATTGGTTTCAACGGTTAATTTGATGCAATTTTGATTGAAAAATGTTATTCATGTAAGTGGCACGTACTGTAATAAGGGGGAAAATGGATAATTTAATATTTTAGTGATTTTTAATTTACCATTAATGTAACATATAACGTACACAAGTTGAATACAAAATATATCAATACTTTAGTAAAGAGATTTTTGCAGTTGTATATTCGAAGGGAAACGTCTTATACCTTGTTCATATTTTGTTATTTGTCGTCATACACATAGAAAAATCGGAGACATATATCATTTTATTGCCTTTGTCGTTTTATAAAATATATTTAAAGGCGTATCACTTTTTAAGTTCCAATAAAAAGGGAAAATATTTACATGTCAATGCATAGGATAAAAGAAAAATAATTTTTTTAATGTATTAATTCAAGCAAATTAATTGTATTATTTGCGGCTATACGTGTTAAATAAAACATTATTTGTTATAACAAAAAGAAAAATGAATTTTATCTATATAATGGTTACGCAATTAAATTTTTTCACGCGCTAGAGAAACTGTTGTACGTGCTAGAGGTTCGCTATCTTCGGCCTAGAATTATCACCCTGCAACATTTTGAAGCTAAATTTATTCGAAAGGAAGCATTTTTTACAATTTTATCATTTGCATTTAAATAATTATTTTGGATTATGATATATGAGGTCAATTTCTAACTCTAAGAGTTTGTGCTTTTTAAAAAATTTAGGTTGCTATTTAAATTCATTTTCGATTCACAAAAATTTTTCAAACATTCAACTAATTTTTCCTTGAAAGTGGAATAACCCCAGAATGGAAGTGCAAAGAAAATCGGAAAAGTATGAAAGTACGACGAAAGATGTCGAATTCAATTATCTTAACCATAAAAAATTGTTTAAAATTATTGACATGTAAACGTGAAAAATAGTGTAATGATTGTGAAAAATGATTCCATCGATTTAACCTTAGCATGAAAATGTCGTCGGGTGACCAGTCTAGGATCTTATGAATATAATAACGTGTAAGGTAAAACAATATATATATTGAAATATTCTTGCTCTTATATGAAAGGATAAGGAGTCCGAATTCTTTTAGGATATTAGTAAAATTTTGCAAAATATGATATACGGTAATAAATCTATAACACGGATGTGAGTGAAATGTAAAATCACCATGACCGAAAAAAGACTATTGCTGCCTAAATTCTCATCACGTGATGTGAAAAATTATTGACGGGACGTCCAGTTTTGGGATGCATTCTAAAAGTCATACTTTTGTAGTAACCATGTGATGCGTTACTAAAAATTTGGGGTTTCAAAATCAAGCCACAAAGCCAAATTCATTCATAATAATTGAAAAAATGAGTATCCATTTCATAATGTGACAAATTGAAAAATCCCCTTTTAGTCTTGTGACCATTGTGATTATGGTAAATGATGGTAACGTTTCTACTCTTAGGTTTGATGAGTTTTTATGATACCATTTTAATCAATAAATTTATGGAAGCAAACATAAATAGTAAAAAATATATTTCTATTCAGTCAGTCATCTTTTTTCCCTTTGAAAATGAACACGTGTGTGTTCGAAAGATCTCGGGGTTGCATTAAATAATATTTTTATATGTTAGTGTCACCTTTTAAGTAGTTATAAGCATAATATAAAGTTTATTAACCCGGGAGAACTCGCTGCATGGGATTTTCTCTCACCGTCGTACTTTTTTTAAGACTCTTATTTAAACAATTTTTCATTTTAATTAAAATTTAAAAATGTTATTTAAATTATTTTACCTTTTTGTGAATAAAAGTACTAAGCCAAGCAAAAAAAAAAAAAAAAAAAATGATATTAAGCGAATGTAAATTCAAAGAAAAGCAATTGGGCACGTGAGAGAAATTCTCACTAGCGACTTCTCGCGGGTTAATAAGAAGGTGAAAGTTTCCTTCACGACACTAGTGTTTAAAACAGTGTTTTGACGTCATTTTGAAAGAAAAAACACAGTTTGGTCACATTGCCCGCCTACACTCTAAAAAAAAAACGACATTTTTTCACTACAAAGTACTGTTCATCTCGCGCACAAACTCGATCGCAGTTGAATGTACAGTATCTTTTTTTGGTTTCCTGACTATTTAAACATGGAAGATACAGTAATTGCGTAAAATTAGCAGCACAATGTACTGGCAATTTGGACGCCAATAGTTTGTGATGTGGTCCAAATACGTCCAAAATTGCCTGTACACTGTACTGTTAATTTTAGGCAACTACTGTATTTTTCATGTTAAAACAGTCAGGTTGGTTGGTTGGTTGTATTTATGTCGGCCAATTATCAGCACGTGAGATATAGGCCCTAAGGGGGTGGAGTGCCTTCCGTGGAGGTCTTTTTAAGGGAACCTAACCAGTATTAACGCTTGGAGAACCAAGGTTCGAAGAAAACCACGAAAGCTCCGAACGATTAGGCCGACGGGCGCGATTGGGATCGAACCCAGCACCTCCAGTCTACCAGCTTCGAGAGCAGAACCTCTCGGCCACTGGTGGGTCTTAAATAGTCCGGAAACCAAAGAAAGATACAGTACATTCAACTGTGATCGAGTTGTGCTGGCAAATTTACAGTGGTTTTTTTACAGTGTAGGCTGAGTGAAGTGGCCAGCATAGGTAAATGAACAAATGATATTTAGTATGGAAGGAATCTATCTCTGAAACAGTCGATGTGTTTTATGCCGACGTTTTGTACAGATTGTCACGCTTATCTTTTTATTGCTGCAAACATAGTAAAGGACATAAGATAAGTGTTGGATATTTTTAATGCCATCATTATGATCTTAGAATACAATTTGAACAGCAATTCTAAGTGAACGGTGTTTGGTTTAACAGTTGATTTACTCGGTGGTACTTATAAGTACCGCCAGTACACTGCGGGTTGGAGAAAAACATTTTTTTTCCTTTTCTTCTGTGTAGTTATCTATCGATTTTATCTGCTTTATAATTTAATCATTAAATTGCAGCGTAGTAACGTATTTCCTGGTATTTCATTTCTGTTTCATTATTATTTTTTATAGGGAATCGAAAAGTTGTGATACCGGTTATTTCTAGCTATGCTAGAAATGGCATTTGTAAATTCGTATATTGCATATGTAGAGATGCAACGGAATATGTTATCACTGGAATATAGCCGTTGCAGAACTAAAGGACGCTAATCGCTGGAGAGCGTAATTGCGCTGAGGATTCAACTTCCGTTGCCTCCGTTGCACACTCTTTATGCAGCTCCCGGATGTAATTATCTGGTGTTGCAAATTTCCTTGTGCTATCTCGTCTTTGTATATTGACGATGCCTTATAAGCGGGCCCCTGATGTCAAGCACACAAGTCAGATGTATGCTTTCAATAAATAAATAAATAAATAAACTAAAGGACTACTAATAAGATCGAAACCTAAAATAATAAAAGGTTTTTTTCAATGTCATGTAATTTTAATTTTTACTCATATTTCATGTGTGAAATAAAACTATGTTAATTAAATATTTTTTTTATTGTTAACTTTCGAGTTATTCTTGTTATTTAACATTTTTAACAGTTTGAATCTTATTTGAAATACCATGTGCGTTTTCTGTTACGAGAATATTTTAGCCATAGTGTACCGACAGTACTTTGAAGTACCACTTTAATTAATTACCTCCAAGGAATTATATTTCTCGCGTGTGAGCATTTTTTTATGTATATCCTTTAATTTTCATTGAAGTAACCGAAAATAACAATTATGTGAAAAAAATTGCATTCGGTCATAATGCAGTAGATAAAGGGTTAAATATTTTCAGCTGTGTTACTGAATTGATACGTACAAAAGTAACAAAATAATAATAATTTTATGTTACTGTTATTTTTTCATGTATGTATGTTAAAAATGCTTATTAAACTTCAAAATGTTTACGTCAGATTAAATAGCATCCTAAAAACGAAATTCCGGTTTAGAAAAACTGACTAATGAGCTTTAATAACTACTGGGAAACGTTTCCGAAAATTAGTAAATATAGAAACCTTGTTTTTAAATTTACTTTTTTAAATTACTAAAACAAATTGAACACACGCAATGGGTGGAGCTCGCAATTTTTCCCACAAGCATTGCGATGTTTGATTGGCTTTCGGTAAAAGCTTGTGGGATAAATCAAGAAGCTGATTAGCTGTAATCAATCGTGACGTTCTTTGTCGTCAGAAATGCTTGTCGTCCATTGCTTTTTGAGGTTTCTAATGATAGGGAATGCTTTTTGGAATCGTGTGTAACTCGGAAGAGCTTATTGTATATTTTCGTTTGTAGTTATATTATATTTTCCTATATTGACAAACATCTGTATTTTTTTACAGAGCAATTAAATCAAGATTTCTGACTACAATAATTCACCGAATCCGCCGTTTCTACAGACTTACCGATTAGCAGTTCTGAATAGAATGATTTTATTGTAGATATATTTTGTTATTTATTTTTTATATATACAGGGTGATTCAGCTCGTCGGTGACAAACTTTAAGGATCGATAGAGCACACCTAGACGAACATTTTTGAATAGGGAATGTAGGGTCCCTGACGCGATGGTAAGGCGCTAGGCGCTTTCGAAAATTTGGGTGCCGAAATTCGAAACGTCATAAAAACTAGGGAAATGGTTAGATTTTCTTGCTTGTTGCGTCGAAATGATTCTGTTTGTTTAGACTTTCTTCAGTACCAATTTGATAAGCGTATCTCTTAAAACATGGATAGGGGGCGCTGCAGACTTTGGAGAGCTAGACAACAACTTTAAGCCCGTTATTTTGATAATTTAACACATGCTCGCCAAAGTTTATACTCTAACTTAAAGTTTGAACCCAAAAGTAGAGCCCTGCAAAAAGCGTAAGAGCCGGAATAAAATGTCAAAGTACAGGGTGGTCGAAACTCGAAGGCTCCTAAGAGATAAACAAACAGATTTCTTGACTTATGGCAAACTAAACACATTTTTTGGAAAAGGGCTCTTTATCACAAGAAATCTCTAAAAATATTATATTTCGAGATTTAAAGAAGCATTAATAAAAACAAAGTTTCTTTTGTTTCCACTCATTTTCGAATATTTTCCGAGTACAATTTATAATGTATTATCAGGTTGTTGTTTTTTTTCGAAATATTTTGTTTTAGGCGCTATCAATTCTCAGTTAAACATTTTCAGCTGCTTAACTGAATTAATATGCGCAAGACTAACAAAATAATAATACTTTTAAATTACTGTTGATAGTTATTTTTATATGTATGTCTGTTAATAATGCTTATTAAAACAAAAAATGTTTACTTGACAATAGATAGCGTCTTAAAAACCGATATTTTCGTTTGTTAAATCTGACTATTGCGCTATAAAAGCTACTCGTAAACGTTTCTGAAAATAATTGGCAACAATAGAGACATTAAATTATATAAAAACAACGTTTAAACACGCAACAAAATAAGTTAATTTGAACAAACGTATACGTTTCGTGAGTTCAAGGACTCACATCCTCAGTGTATAAAAACTACAAAAACAATAACACCCCCAACTACATGTACGGTGAAGACCGGGATTTCCACGGTACATGTAGTTGGGGATATTGTTTTTGTAGTTTTTATACACTGAGGATGTGAGTCCTTGAATTCACGAAACGTATACGTCTGTTCAAATTAACTTATTTTATTGTGTGTTTAAACGTTATTTTTAAGTAATTTAAATTTCCACACAAGCTTTGTACTTACTAATAGAAACATCGTTTTTAAAATTGATTCTTTAAATTACTAAAATAAATAGTTTTTGAGGTTTCTTGTGATAAGAAAAGCTTTTCGAAATCGTGTGCAACTCGGAAGAGGTTATTGCATATTTTCGTTTGTGGTTATATTGTATTTTCCTACATTAAGAAATATCTTTCTTTTTTTTTACAGAGCGATTAAATCAACATTTCTCACTAAAATAAATCACCGAATCCACCATTTCTACGAACTAACTGATTAGCATCTGTGAACAGAATGATTACGAATGCATTTTTCCTCTTACTACATGTAATTTTATCATTTTATCTATTCTACTCAGTCACATAGTTATTGTTTTTGCTCATAGATTGCCGCAGTCACCTCATATGGTTTTATTATCTTATTCTCAGCTTAATAAGCGATAGACATATTTTGTACAGTCGTGGAAAAAAAAGTAAACACCCCCTACTAACTCCTCAATAAATTATCGTAGAAGAAAGTTACTGGTACCGAACGATTGGCTATAAAGTCTACTTTTAAATGATATAGATAAAATTTGCTTAGGGGGGCATCTACATATTAAAACGAACCATAACTTTGTTTTTTTTTCAATAGCAGTACACAATTCTGACAGCATAAATGAACTTTACACCCTTCAATTAGCCTAAAAACAAATTTGTATGCAATTTGTACCATAAGTTTCTGAGAAATTAATTATTTTAAAACGAGTGTATTTTAAGAGCTGTATCCAAATTGAAGTTCGGAACTCGATTGTTAACCGAGAAAGCCCCCATCTTGATCAAGGCACCTTAAGAAGCCAATGAAGCCTGCTAGATTACAGGAGAGCAGAAGAAATTTCAAAATATCTAGTCACTTCTATCCAAAGACCCCTTAAACCATCATTTTGCCGTTTTTTAAGCATAATTTGAAAACTACTTGGAAGAAAAATGCGAAATTTTCGATTTCCATAAAGCAGGACGTAATAAATGTAAATACATCAAAAAAATTGTAGGTTGCAATTCACAATTGTTTTAATATTAATTTCATAATTCATAATTCATATCGGAAAATTATAAAAAATTGCAAATTCAACGTATTTGTGTTTGGGTATATTAGTATTATTGCTACACAAAAAATTAAAACATTAGGATCATAATTTCAGAAGTTATAAAAAAAAATATGAAAATGTAATTTAACATTAGAAGCACTAAATTTTGAATGTTTATAATTCAAAAACTTATCATTCAAATGACTTGAAATTTGGTGTCTAGGCATAGTTTGAACCAAAGATTTGAAACATCCCGTTAAAATTGGGTCTTGCTATTGAAAAAAAATGAAGTATGGATTCGTTTTAATATGTAGATGCACCCCCCTAAGCAAATTTTATATACGTCATTTAAAAGTAGACTTTATTTTCAATCGTTCGGCACCAGCAACTTTCGTCTACGATAATTTGTTGAGGAGTTAGTAGGGGGTGTTTACTTTTTTTTTTCCAAGACTGTACATGTGCATCATTTTTCTCTCTCGCTTATTTCTGTGAGTCAAAGTAGTCGCTGTTAGAATTTGGTTCATGCCGAGACGATTTGTTTTTATTGCCAGGATGTTTCTGTAAAGTTTTCCTTATATAATAATGCTTCTATCGAACAATAATCTAGAATCCTACATCAGATTCAGCCTCATCTATTGTGAATATGCTATACAAATATTAATGTAAATTTTTCTGTTTTACACTTTAGAAAACGTAGTAACGATGAAGTACCAAGCTTTTGTGAATGGAATTATGAACCTATCGGGCGGATTTAAAGAAGACGCAGGTATGTTATTATCTTACCTTATTTACTGTGAAGTATGCATGAGGTCTTTCAGTATATAGAATTGATTTTACTTCATTTAATACAATAGAAAAATATTTCAATAAACCTACTATCAAAAATAGACGCTTCGATTATTTACATATGAAAACTAATTAAAAAGTTATTCTTAAATGTGTAGCAGAATATATGCTTGGAAAATTGATACCGCGAAATTTTTAAGCATAACTTTTGTTAAAGCTTGGATTTTTTTTTCTCTTTAAGAAAATTATATTTTGTGGATAAAAAAATACTGTTTATATAACAATTGTAATTTTAAAAACACTTAAAACTGCAAATGATTATATCAGTTACACACATTTATCGAATAAAATAAAATTTGCACTTTACAGTTAAAATTCAAAATTTTATTGAAAATAAGTTGCCAGAAATATTAATTTAAGCGCATGCATTTCCTTCAGTGAGCTAGATAAAAATTTTCTTTCAATTAAAGATCAAATACAATATTAATGCTTACATTCGGAGAACTCCACTGGTTGAAATAATGTTAAAATAAATGTTTTAATGAAAGGAAAAAATAATTAAAATCTTTTTTTTCTAAATGATGAATTGTTTAACCTTTTTTTTTCTTATCTGCAATCGTGAAAGTTCCGTGAAAAATCCCATTGAAAATTCTTTTTAAGTTACGATAATCATAATACGGATTTTTTTAAACCCTATCCAGATCAATATAACACACACGCACAAGACTATATATAGAATTTTGTTTGACATGTTAAAAATCTGTAATTTTTAAATGTTTTCAAAATTTTCATTTTGATCAAGATGATATGAATATTTTCATCTTTAATTTTTTTTCCTCCTTTCTTTTTATGCGATTATATTACAGACATCTTTAATTCTAAAATCGCTGGAATAAAAAATAAAAGTACTTTTAAATGTAATTTGAAAGAAAGCTTTATGCTTTATGTTTAGGTATTGAAAAAAGATTTTTAAAATTTTAAGAACTTTTATTTAATGTAATTTTTGAATAATATTCAAGATCGTTCATAGCTCTTGAATGGTCTTGTCTTAAAAACGGAATTTAACATATAATTTTCCCTACTTGATAGGAAATTTAAAGCTTTGTATTTTATGTGTCACAAAAATCAATTTACGAAAAGTAAAAAAGGGATAGGACACTTTTTAAGAAATGTCGTATATCTAATAGAGATGTGACACAAAATTTACATTTATCATGTACTGTTGCGAATAAATATGATTGAAAGAAAAAGAGGTTTAGTAAATCATCTGAAGTCCGAACCATTACTTGATCAGCAAACGAGGAGAGCGCTAAATAGGCTAATTCCGACTACAGATCATCGGAATCTTTATCAAAAAGCACTGTCTAGGAACTTGAAGAACGTGATGTGTTATAGTTTAAAAAAAAACAAAAAACGAAGATGGTTCTACAATTAACTGAAAAAAAAAAAAACTAAGAAAATTAAATTTAAAAAAACGACTGTGTAAAAAGCGAACCAATTAATTATTTCTGATCAATGTGAACCTTTTTTTAATATTAATTACCTATTTTTTTTATTTATTTATTTACTTGTATTGATGACTTTTAAGTTGTGTTTAATTGTTAGCTCCTATCTCTAAACACTGTTTTGATGTGGCCCATAGATGTCTATGAAGGTTAGAATTGTAGTAAAGCTAGAGATCCTACCTACATAACTTCCCGGCTGTGTAATATTGTCCATTCACTGTAAAATAGTCAATGAAACATCGTCTTCATTTTGAAAGACCTATCCAATGGTATGCCACTCAATAGGGTGCGTAATTTTTTTCCGTCTCTACAGCCATTTTGTATTTTACGGCCGCCATTTTGAATTTAAGAAAACAAAACCTAGCCTATAACCATCGGACGGTTAAGACGAATCGATAGAAACCTCATTCATTAAAATCTACCCAGCCGTTGGGATGATTCGAGGCTATAAAGAAATCCACGTACCCATATACTCGTGAAACATACAACCCTTCTTGGCAGTCGGTGTAATAATCTAAAGTCTTTTGAAGATATAATACATTGCAAAGAATAATGGGAAAATGAAATATTTAAAATGTTTAATATAGAAGAGTCAGATGACTGGAAAATTTCCTGGTATGATTTTCGAATAACAGAACAGTTTTTGTTTCAATCGGCAATCAAGGGTAGCTCCATAATCTTTGGGGAAGACATCCAATGAGCAAGGGAAACATATACAGTGAAACTTCCTTGAACGGCCACCTCTAAACAATAAAAACCTCCGAATACCAGCCACATGTTGATGGAACCATCTACGTTCCATAGTATCAACACTAGTACGAACCTCTAAATAAGGAATTCTGAACAACGGCCACTCACAAGTTACGAAAAATTTTTTTTACCTCTCCTGGTACAGTTTCATATTTATCTGTAAACCGAAATGTGAAGCAGATCAAACAAAATTTACTTGATATGTGAACAAACAGAAACTGAAGACAATATTAATAAAAGGTCTTGAAAATTTTACATAATATTCTTAGAACGGCAGGCATAACTAACATAAAGGCCAGGTTGTTCGTATGTCTGGTCGAAAATTTGGCAGTTACTGCCACATTTGAATTCATACAGCAAATGGTGGAAGATAGGAGAGAGGAAGGGGAAATAGATAATAGAATCACCCAAAATTCCCAGTATTAACACATATACCGAAGATTTGAAGAACCTTCGTGAAATCCAAAATTTCTGATTAAGTCATAATGATGATGAGTTGTATAGCAAATCAAGTCATACTTTTTTCTTTGGAAAAAAAAAAAAAAAAAAGAACCAAAAACAAGGCAACTGCAAATCACTGATTTTCTTATTATATTAAAACAATGAGGATTAATTAAAATGAGTGTGTGTATTTCTATTTATATTTTTGTAATTTTTTTTTCTTTTTTTAACGAAACCTCTGAATAACACCCACCTCTGAAGAGCGGTCATTTTTTACCGGTCCTACAGGTAATCGTTATTCAGAGGTTACACTGTATTGTTATTTACATAATCGCATGAAACCTAGAGATTACCAGAAGTTACTTAATAGCGACTTTTTACAAATTTATGCAGAAATTAGAAGTCCATGCTTTATGTTTCAACAAGACTATGCTCCAATTTCCATGTTGTCCGATAATCTGGACATTATTGACTATCATTCTTTAACATATGATTCAAATCGCATACAAAATCTTTTCGGAACACCGGCAAGAGCTGATAGAAATCGAAAATATTCTATAAATGAACTAAAAGAAAAAATTTGGTGTGTATAAAGGAAAAAAAGTACTTTTAACTGCAATATGTTTCAAAACTGCATCTCAATTTATTTTTGAGTTATTAATTTTTTTGTAGTTTTTTAATGTCATTTTTGTTATAAAGCAACTAAAAGTAGGGTAGACCGGGGATAGTTGGCCCGCATTTTCTTCTAATAATTAAACAAAAGAATACAATTCAACATTTAATTTATTTTTATGTTACTGCTATCAGTGTATTTTCAGGAAGAATTCAGAATAGTAAAACTTGAAAATATTAACTATAAGTATTAATTTAGAAGCTCAAACTGACACCAAGTTGCTTGGGCCAACGTGCCTCGATTGCGGAGTAAGTTAGCCCACGTCATTTGGTAATGTTCTGATAGTGTATTAATTTAAGAAATGTTCAAAATTTTACCAAATCATAATTTTTATTCCGTGCGAAAGATAACACAATATAGCCTAAAGAAAACCTACCATACAAAGTTCCTTAATGAAGCCATAAAATTATGAAAATGTGGAATGTTATTAATTCGAGAAAAAAGGACTAAAGTAAAAAACAAAAAAGATCAATTTATTAGGATGAGCGAAGTTAATCCTTTACTAGGCTACACAAATTACATTTTGTCGCACACTTTACAAAAAAACTATTCAGTTTTGACTTGAAATTAAACATAAAAATAAATTATGACCTGTAGATTTGCACAATATTATTTTTTTTTTTAGGAATAACCTAAAAAAATATTATTTTAATTAATCTATTTTTCATGCTTATTTATTTAATAACAAACATACGACTTGTGTGCTTGACATGAGAGCCTGCTTATAAGTCGGAGACAGGATAGCACAAGGAAATATTACAACACAAGAGAAATACATCCTGGGAGTTCCGCACAAGGAGTGTGTGCAATGGAACCAGCGAGAATCGAACCCACAAGCTCTCACGCACAAGCGATTAGCTGACTGGTGCTTTGACCATTCAGCCGCCGAGCCCCCTTTTACATGCTTTTCCATTACGGACGCATTTTTGTAAATAAAAAATGAAACACGTATATTTTCAGAAGAAAAAATAAATCATGGAGTTAGTCATTGTAGATAGAAACATCATTAATTAAATAGACTCACGATTTTTTGTATGAAATTTTGGTACAGATGTCATATTCGCCCCATATTGGCGCGATTTTTTTCTGTCGCCAATATCATATAGGGAACAGGTACTTAACTTGCGCCAAAGTGTCGTTATTTTGCTTGATGTGGTAACCCGGATTATGTTGTTTATGCTGTTGATGTTTTCGCCAAATTGGCAACCGAAAAAAATCGCGCCAATATTGGGCGAATATGACATCTGTACCGAAATTTTTAAAATACTTCTTTATAAAAATTATAGCATATTTTTAATGAATTGAAATTTGTGAAAATTCAGTTATTTACATTCAATAATAAAAGTATTTTTCAGTGTTAAGAATTCAAATACACAATTTATTCTTATTATGTGAAAACATTTACGCAGACGATACTTACGCATTTTAAAAGAATTGTATTATGATTTTTTTTTCTTTTGTAAAGTAGCAACAAAGAATTGTAAACAAATAAGATTAATTGTTAAATTCGTTATATCATAAACTAACTGTTTAATTCGTTCTATGCACTGGAGTTCACGAATTCAATTCTAAAACCATAATTAAAAACAACTATTCGATTTAGTCAAATATTTTACAACTACTGTGGATTTTTTTTAAATGAAATTAAACTTATCATGTTACTAAGGCCGCAGACGATAAAAACGATATCTTTGGAATAAGGGAATAAAACATTTTGTTGATGTTTGTGATAAAATGTGTTTCTTTATTTTAAAAAATTGTAATAATTAAGCACAATTATAAAATTTCTAATTATTTGCATGTGAGGTAAAAGAGTTATCGTAATACCCGCTAAATCTTCTTATTATTACAGCGTGGCGTACGTAATATGTATATTTCTAATTATTCGCATGTGAAGTAAAAGAATTATCGTAACACCAGCTACAGCTTTTTAATCATTCAGCGTGGCGTACGTAAAATGCTATGCGTCTTGCAATAGAAAGGTAATCGTTGTGGTATGAATTTTATTGTGAATTTTTAATTGTTGGCAGCTGCTATAACGAAAAATGTTTAAATTTGACAGGAAATTCCTGAAAAGTTGGTGTTTTTTTATTAATCAAAATTAAAATATAAATTATTTCGATTCCGGATTGCTTTAGTTGCTTCAGCCGTGTTTTAATACACATGTGCATAACATTTCACAATTCTGGCTTCCAAACTGTGGATCACTTACTTGATAAAAGGAAAAATTTTCATTCCTATATTCTGGTGCCAATGTGGCATTTAGAAATTAAAATTAAGTGGTCCTTTGTATAGCATTACAGACAGACAAATTTTCATTTTTATATATTAGATAAAAATTTCCGAGGCAATTCTTAGTTATTTGTTTGAAATTACATTTCTAAAATTAGAATTCGCCAAAACATAAAATAACGTTTTTGCTTAATAAATATGCAAAATTAATGTAAAAAAATATTGTTACTTTCAAATATTTATCTTATTATTAGGCAACTCTGCCCACTGCAAGCTACGCTCGCCAACCCCCGTTTAGACACCATAGAATCTAAAAGCACGCTAATCTGATCGGCTTAAAAAAGTTTAGAGAAGATTGAATTATAATGAAAAAACCTGTATCAATCTCCCTGTAAACCTGTTTCCATTCACTAACCTTTGGTTGCGAAAAGTTAAGGCCGAATCGCTGTTAAGACATCCAATGGTTGTTTTCGTGTTTGATTAAAGAAGATCAATTAAACATTTGAAAAGAAGTTAAAATAAAATGAATTAAGTAAACAGAGTCTTTGCCTCCCGATATTTTTAACAGCTTTCTAATACGATTGACATAATACAATTTACTACATTTACTACAATTTACTGCTTTAACCCCTTCAAGGCCGGTGGTTGATTTTTGGACCTCTAAATTTTACTTCCTAAATGCCACATTGGCACCAAAATATAGGACTGAAAAATTTTCCTTTTATTAAGTAAGTGAACAAAAGCATTTTCGTATTTCGACTTTTTTTTTTTTTTTTTTTTTTTTTTTTTTTTTTTGTAAATTCTGGTGCCGTTTACTGATTTCAACATTTTACGAACAGAAGTGTCTTGCCCCTGAAAGTGTTAAACGCATATTAATGTATTTATTATTTTAATTTTTCCTTTCTCTTTTAATATTCACGTGTAAATACAATTTTCAAGACATAATTATCAATATTTTCCCGATTTAAACACATACTCATTTAATAGTAATTTAAAGTGTTTTTTCTGTTTTTAATTGTCACGTGTAAAAAAAAAAAATAATCGTAAGGGAATATTATTCTTTACGCTGTGTTTAGAATTATTCGTATTTCGAAATATTTTTTTTTGTAAATTCTGGTGCCATTCACTGATTTCAACATTTTACGAACAGAAGTACCTTGCCCCTGAAAGGGTTAAACGCATATTAATATATTTATTATTTTAAAGTTTCCTTTCTCTTTTAATATTCATGTGTAAATACAATTTTCAAGACATAATTATCAATATTTTCCTGATTTAAACACATACTCATTTAATAGTAATTCAAAGTGTTTTTTCTGTTTTTAATTGTCACGTGTAAAAAAAAAAAAAAAAAAAAAAAAAAAAAAATCGTAAGGGAATATTATTCTTTACGCTGTGTTTAGAATTATTCGTATTTCGAAATAAATTTTTTTGTAAATTCTGGTGCCATTCACTGATTTCAACATTTTACGAAGAGAAGTACCTTGCCCCTGAAAGGGTTAAACGCATATTAATATATTTATTATTTTAAAGTTTCCTTTCTCTTTTAATATTCACATGTAAATACAATTTTCAAGATATAATTATCAATATTTTCCTGATTTTAACACATATTCATTTAATAGTAATTTAAAAGGTTTTTTTTTCTGTTTTTAATTGTCACGTGAAAATAAATTTTTAATCGTAAGGAAATATTATTCTTTTCGTTGTGTTTAGAATTGAAAAATACCTATATAATAATAAACTAAGTCATGTGAATATCATCAACAGTTCCGGGCGGATCCCTTCGCTTTTTATATTCCAGACGGCTATTTTGGTACTTTAATGTTAGCCAGCCACAGATATATTAATATTATTCGCCAAATATTATTCTATTGCCATCATTTTACCTATATTATAATAAACAAAGTCATGTATCTACCATAAACAATTACGGGCTGTTCTCTTTGCTTTTCATATGAAAGGTTTCCATTTTGATAAAATAATCAAAATTATTTTTTCGAATAAAACTGCATAAAAGTTGTCATGATCGCAAAGAATTCTTGGTACTTTTATGTTAGCCGTGTGCAAATGTCGCCAATAGCTTCTTTTCCTTCTTCTTCTTCTTTTTTTTTTTTTTTTTTTTTTTTTGCCCGCCAGTTAGCATTTTTTTTATTCTTCGAGTGGTAAACTAAAACGGTACTACTTGGTTATTCCGTCGACCAAAAATCTATCGCCAAACTATAAGATTAAATGTCGATAATGGTTGATCGTAAATGTTACATTCACTTGACTTTAAGAAAGTTACACGTGTTTACGCCAAGTGATTTTTATTTCGACGTTTTATTTGTATTTTTATTAGTGTTATAATAATTTATTTGTTCTTTCGTTATTTAAAATAAATATTATGTCAATTTGTATAATTTGGCGAATGGTTTGGCGATTTATATAATTTGGCGAAATTGGTCGATGTAATAACGAAGTAGTACCATTAAAACATTGATTTGAAGTTTAAATAAAATGTCATGATTTGTTGCATTATTTAATACTAACCGCCTTTGGCGACCAATTTGATCTCCCTCAAATGCATGCTAAGTTTTGTATCTTGTTGCTTTTATTCTTATTTTAATTTACTGTCTCAGTCCTTTACCAAATCGGGAGATTCTGTTGAAGAAATCGAGAACTCTGTATTTTTACGTTAGCTGAGCGCAGATGATAAATAGCCAAACAGTGTTCTCGTCGCATTTTTTCGTATTTTATTAAAAATATAAACCTTTCACTCATTTTATTTGAAACACTTTAATTTTAATCTGAAACATTTAAAATTCATGACATTCCATTATTTCATAAAAAATAAAAAGAGAAAAATAACAGAAAAAGAATAGCGAACAGGAATTCTGCTTTTTCAGAATTTAGCGTCACCCCCGGTATATCCATTATTTCATTTTCTTCTGATGGACAGATGGCTTCTATTATTATGAAACAGTCATTATAAATGAAGTGTTAGGTGAAGATGAAAGAGCAGCCGTAAAAGTTAGAACTCAGATTTTCTGGTCAGAATGGGGAAAAAATGGTCATAATTTTTTCTTCCGCATTTACGATCTACTCTTAAACATCTACAGTAAAGAATGCATAGCGCATCACTATCGCAAAATAATGCACAAATTGAGCAAAAAGATGCCGTCATTCAAGAAAATTGACAAAAAGAAAAACGACTATCTAATGATTCATAGATACTTAAAATTAAATATATTTTATAATAACTCCATTGTTTTAACAGAAATCATTCGTTCATGTTCTTTTTTTTTCTTAATAGCACATTTTCTTTCGTTTGTTATGAGAAAATGGCAACAAAAATAAAAAATATTTTTCCTTTACTTTCTACAGAAAAAAGTACTTCTGTTGCCAATATTAAGCAAATGGCTCTAAAAACTACAAAAAAATTAATATTTCAAAAATAAATGGAGATACAGTTTTCAAACAAAATGCATTGAAAAGAACATTTTTTTTCCAGTTCTACGGTATAAAAATCGAAAATGTGCGATGCTTATAAGTTTTAAAAATTGCTATAGAGTATTAAATCGCACTGCTTTGCTTTACTGCTGGCTTTTAAAAGGTAATGTTATTTTTTGGAATACACAAAATAAGCTGGGAGAAAGAAATAGCATTCCGTACCAGGGGCTAAAAAATAATACCATAACCCATGACATTTAATTTCAACATCAAAGCATTGTTTTAATTTACCACCCAAGAAATCCAAAAGTTTAAATGGAGTCTTAAAAAATGCTATTGGCGAAATTTGCTCCCGGCTAACATAAAAGTACCGATAATTCTTTGCCTTCACGGCACATTTTATGTAGTTTTACACGAGAAAATAATTTTGATTAAAAAAATTTTGCCACTTTTAATAGCTCATAAAAGCCACTTTTATGAAAGGGGAATCGGTCAGCCCGTTATTGTTCATGACAGTCACATGACTTGAACTATCTATATTATAAAGGACAAACATATCTGTGCGTAACGCATACGTCATTTTGCGAATGGCAACACTTTGAAATTTGAAATAAAATTTTGGTTTTGCAATTTTCTCTACTGCAAATTTTTAAACTTCTAAACATCGCACATTTTAAATTTTTACACCGCCATATAAGGAAAAAAATGCTCTTTTAAATGCAATTTGTTCGAAACCTGTATCTCCATTTATTTTTGAGATATTAATTTGTTTGTAGTTTTTAATATCATTTTTTCTTATTGCGGCAACAAAAGTACCTCATTTCTATTGAAAGTCATTAAAAGTAAACGGAAAATAGTCGAAAATAGGAGATACTGTATCTTTTTATTGCCATTTTCTCATAAAACATGAAAAAAAAAGTTGAAATTTAAATATGGGCAATGTCAAAAATATTGTCTGTTATTCCGTGATAATGACGTCATATGCACACTTTTCTATAGACGAAGTTGAAGACTGTAGTTTTACAAAAATTTAGAGTGCCTTTATAAAAGAGAGTTGACATGTAAATAATAGCGATTTATATTACAGAAATTGATGATTCTCGCCTGGATGGATTTGCTTCGCCGAGTTAGACAAGCGAACAAATAATTCGTGGTTTAAAATAATATCGTGTTCCTGAAGTTTTTGTGGAAAATTCTCTCGAATAATAAAATTCTAATGCTATTCGTTAGGACATTCTACTATAATTTTATCAAAATAACATAATTTGCTTAATTTAATTTTTCCTAATTTTATATAAACTATATATTTAAAACACAAGTGTGTTTTTTAGTCATCTGCCCTGATCTTTCTGCTGAACCAATTTTACTGATATATTTTTTTTAAACAGAAAGTTCTTTCTTTGTAGATGTGATCGCACTATCTGTTTTTCTATTTTTTTTTAAATATCCCCACTTTTTAAATTTTAATTTTAACAGCATTTTATGAAATTTCTTCAAAATGATGAAAATTAGACAGGCTTCATTTATTGCTGACAAGAGAGAAATAATGCGGTCTTTTTAACTTTATTCATGCTGCTTTCTGATAAAAATTCAAAATTGCATAAAAATTCGATAAAAATTTGATAAAAATTCTTCTATTGGGTTTAGTGTCGCAAAATCCCATTAGAAGCAGAATATTATATTAAGGGCATGATAACGGAAAATGACATACTGCTTTTGAAAAAACGCATTTTACCTCATAAATTTTCTATATTGTTTTTCCTTCTGCATGAGTACCGATACTAAGTTTCAGACACGAGGCGAAATGCTTATTTAAATGAAAATGAAGTCATATTAAAAATAAAACGATCACTTTCTTATATAAAACTAACCATTTTAACACAAATGCGTCTAAAAACATAAATTATGGAAATTTTTACTCTCCGAAATTGAGATTAGAATCTCAAGTATAGAGTGCGTCTGTTCACATAAAAGATGTTGCTGACAATCGTGACTTAGAGTTTTGAGTTAAAAGGATTTTTAAATGATCAAACAAAATACAATTTTTTTACAAATGATGAATATGGATATGAGAAGTGCGTGTGCAAATTTTGAGAAGGTGAAAATTGCGGTTTTCATTCCGGAAATCCAAGCATAAGAGCCTCGATTGATAACCACATCCTAATAACTGATCTTTATTATATTTTACTGATTAAGTATCTATATTATAAAGAACAAACGTATCTGTGCGTAACGCTGACGTCATTTTCAGAATGGAAACACTTCAAGATCAAATTTCGGTCTTGAAATTTTTGCTACTGCATTTTTTTAATCTTCTGACCATCGTGCATTTTTAATTTTCGTCGCCAGGAAAAAAATTTACTTTGAAATGCAATTTGTTTAAAAACTGCATTCATTGACTGATGTATTATATTTTCTAAAATAATTTTTAAGGATGATTTTTTTAAAGTTTATATCATCACGTGCCGGTTTCAATACATAATAATAATAAACATTTTGCACATAAAGCAACAAACATTTTTCAGCATTTGTTTCTGACTATTTTTGCATAACGAAATTAATACTTCCTTTATAAACAAAAATAAAAGAATATTATTGAAAAAAAACATCAATCTAACATATTTGTGAAAGACAAATTAACGAAACTGATACTTCTTTTATAAACAAATAAAAGAATAATATTATAAAAACACAAATCTAACATATTTGTAATTGTACAATTTAAATTTTTAGGTCACCAAATAGGATTTTTTTTTTCAAATGGAATTTGTTTGCAAAGTTCATCGCAGTTTACTGATTGTCTATTGTTTTAAAAACAATTTTAAAGGATGACATATTTTTTAATTTATCTATATCGCACGGAGCTTGATTACGAAAGATTAATCCGATTTCCCTTAAAACAAAATAAAGAGTTCATCATTTTCTTACGGCTAATATCCATTAAAAAATTCCCTATGAATAAATAAATAAAATAATATAAATAAAACACAAATTTACCAGACATGTATAACCTCTGAAATTATCAGCATATAAAAGGATGCCATAAGTAGCAAATTCTTGGAAAATCACTCTTAGCATGCCGCTAATTAGAAAATATCGCTTTTGATAAACTTCAAAAATGTATTTGATTGTATAATTCGTATTTTCCATATGAGAAATGCTTTTTTAATGCAAGTGGTGAATTAAAAAAAAAAAAAAAAATATTCCATATAAAAAAATTATTAGTTTTCAATAAAAAAAATGTTTTCGCCTATATTCTTTAACCCGGGAAGCCCGGGTGCGATCCCCTAGTTATAGATGAAATGATGGCGATGGGACAATTTTATGTGATTTTTCATCACCTGCGCCAGGCTAACATTAAAGTACCAAAATGACCGATTGGCATATAAAAAGCGAAGCGGTCAACGCAGAATTGTTTATGACAGTCACATGATTTAGGCTATTATTGCAGTGATTTGGCACAGATGTGATATACGCAGCGGGTTTTTATGACAATTTGGCGAAAACCTCATTTCGAAAACCAGTTACATATATATTTTTAAATTATTTTCTATTATTTTTAAAATGAAATAACAATAAATAAAAAAAAATTAATTAATAACTATAGAGCAAAACAATTTATAACATTTTTTTTTAAATAAAAAGAAAATAAATATAAATAAACATTTATTAGTAAATAACCAACAATAACCGGGTTTCAATGCCAGTCAAAATAACGCCATTTTGGCGCATTTCGGCAATTAGGTACCCCGGTGCGTATATGGCACCTGTGCCTAATATTTTTCTTTTCATTTCGTTAAAAAAAAAAAAAAAAGTGAAAGCCATTAATTTTAAATGTTTCAGTTTTAAATGAAATTTTGTATTTTAAATAAAATGACAATAAAATACAGAAAGAAAAATCCGACGGGAGAAATGTTTGGCGATTTATTACCTCGTCGCTCTTACATAAAAATTCCGAGTTCTTCATTTCTCTATCAGAATCTTCCGATTTAATGAAAGATAGTTGAAGTAAATTGAATTATGAATAAAAGTAACATGATACATTTCTTAGCATACATTTAAGGGGTTTATTTACATTTATTTTCAAACTGGTCGCCAAATTAGTTTAAAAGAATAACCTTTTCTAAAATATGAAAAAAACAAACATATGTTATGATTAAAATATGAGTTGGCATCATTAGAAAAAAGTGTTTAAAATTAGCAAAAAATTAATATCTCGAAAACTAATTCGAATTTAAAAATTTTAATACAAGTTTTGAGCTCTGAAGATCAATACGGATTTTTGTGCTAATCTCATAATATTCTATATTTTAGGAGAAATCGCCGTGAAACTTAATCAGTTGTTTATTCAGTCGTTTCATAAAGTCGTTTAATAAGTTCGTTTTATTAGGATTTTATATATATAGGGTAGAATTAATGCTTCGTGAATTCAAACAAAGCAGGGCTTTTGCTAGTAGATATAAATAGAATCAATTGCTTAACGAGATACCATTTTATCATTACATTTAAGAGAAACATAAAATAACCTGCCCCATGCCAAATGGGCCAACCTACGCCATATCGCCATTTTTATTTTTCATGGCTGTAACGATTTATTCTGAAAGCATTTCTATAAACAAACATGCCTACCAATAAATACGAACTATTATTTTTCTTAATACTATATGGGGCATTCTCACAATATTTTGACTTTCATGTCCCTGAATAATAATTTTTTATTTAATACACTTTTTTGTGTTTGTTTTTTTTTAATTTCATATACTGGGTAACATCCCATTGCATGATTTTATAACAATATTAACGAGATAAATAAGTTTTGGACAATTTTGGGGGTCCAAATACCAGGAAAACCCATCCACCGTCCCCTGTCCCTGATGCTGATTTTTAAGTTTGGAGCTGTCTGTATAAAATTGTTTAAAAAAAAAAAAAAAAATCAATGTAATTTTTTTCTGAAACTGGAACTATTGTTTTATATAAATATGTAGCTAAAAATTAACCTGCACACATTTTTTGGGTTGTTATTACTTTTTAAACTTTGTCCCTGGGTTTTAGATTCCTTACCATCCCTCTTCTAAAATTATACAGAAAATCATTTCAAATGCAGCCACAGAATTTTTTTCAAGTTTTTTCTCATGCAGAAGTATGCTGGAGAAATAATGTCTAAAATTCTTTGGCAGGAAATTTACTGTAGAATTTAAATCAGCATTTAAATATCAATTTCAAGCATCGCATTATTCTCACCGTCCTCAAGGTTTATTCCTGCACTTTTAGAGGTAAATTAAAATAATAATAATAATATAATCCAGTGTTAACAACTGTTTCTAAAAATCAAATACATTGTGGCTATCACTTAGTCTTAACATTATTTTCCTAAAAATAGGTGGTAATTTTCCTTACCGTTCCATCCTTACCGTCCCTTCTTTAACACCCCTTTAAGACAATGTTATACAAAAATTCTGTATTAAAAGTACTACATTGTTATTATTTCTTAGTTGAATGCCCTGTGGGTACTATGGAAATTCATTATAAGTAAAAATTTAGAAGAAAATAAAAAGTTATAGGGGTAAAACGGTAAGAAAAATTAAACCCGCATGTTTAACTTAAACCACAGTTAAATAAAAAAAATTTTCGCTGCTGACCATTTTTTCTTCATTTTGAATCATTAAGGCATCCGTCTATCAGATTAAAATGTCATTTTAGCAAGTTTAATTTCGCCAGATTTTTATTTCGAAAAAGTCAAAAGTTTGTGAGAATGCCCCATATATCAAAATCTAAAATGTAATCTACAAACAAATAAAAAATGATTATTTATCAGAGAGGAAATTTACTCAAAATTAGCGGACGCTCCGACTTTAAAGTAGGCTGATGTTGGACGAGGAAAGCCAAGCAACGTATACTTGGCTTGACTGACAATGCCAGTTAACGGAAAGTTTAAAATATAGCGCAACTGGGCCAACATGCCCCTATGTACAACTAGCCCCGGTCTACCCTACTCTATTCCTGTAGAGAGTAAAGGGAAATTAGTTATAATTTATTAGATTACTATAGCTTTTCTTTCTCATTTTCTCACAGCAACTGAAAAAAAATTAAAATAGGTGCTATTTTGAAAAAAGAAAATATAGATATAAATGAATTATTTCTGATAAAAAGGGAAACTATTATAAACTATATTCCATTTTAAGTGTCCATAGTAGTATTGCAAACAAATGAAGACATATGAATCATTATATATCGGATATTTTTGTCGTGTTTCTCGAATGACGACATCACTTTTTGCTTGATATGTGTATTATTCCCCAATAGTGACGTCAAATGCATACTTTCTTACAGATGTTTTTTAAGACTGTTTTGTAAATGTGGCATTCTTTAGCGGTTGCGAACGACGACATTTTATGTAAAATTAAAGCGTGTATTTTAAGTCATAGTGCTGGAAATATGTTTTGTACTATTTATATTTATATGTTTTTTTTTTTTCATCGTGGGCGACCCAAAATTCTGAAAAAGCCGAATTCCTATTTTCTAGGGGCCCATATCCCTCGTGTAGATAATTGGCCGTCAACAATCAACCCAACTCAACCTATTTTCTAGTTAGGTAGATTTCGTAAGAAATACTACCTATTGCAGTCGTTACCATGGTGCGACTTTTGAAAAATTCCTTCATAACTTTTCATTATAGGACCCCAGGAACCCAAAACCACCCCCACCTAAAAAGTATATATATAATATATATATATATATATATATATATATATATATATATATATATATATATATGTATGTATGTATGTACGTGTGTACTAAATTTTGTCCGCACGATAAAAGTCGCAATTATGCACGGATTGTCCTCAAACTCGCCAACAACTTTGGTATGGCTAATATCTCGGCGGGGATTGAAAATGGGCGAAATCGGCCCAAGAGGGTGGAAATGAGGAGGGTTCAAAATTTTGAATACTGTCTTAACATGAATCTGATAAAACCAGCTCTTACACAACAATGGCAGAAAAAAAAAATCCCTGCCGGCTCGGGCCTACAGGCGGAGGTAGATTTCGTAGTTAAGTACTAAATTCACCAACAAAACTTAAATCAAGATTAGAGATAAACCCAGTTCCTTCACTAAGAATGAGCTCTAGGGAGCTAAACATTTTGTGAAAATTCTAATATACACACGCATGTATATGGAATATGTTTAAAAATTGCTAAAACAAATTCAGAAAACCTCAAAGTGTTAAAACGTGTTAATATTTCCATAGTCGGGTTTTTATAATGTTTTAATACGTTTTTTCAAACTCACATGACGTTACATATTCACCTGCTGAGGTCCATTATATTTCCAATATGACGTAATGCATATATTTTTTTAATTCGTCAAACTATTTATTTCATTTTCAGTTTTCATTCTGAAATCTTGCTCTAGAAAATTAATGACGTAATATTTAATTTGTTTTCAATTCGTCAAACTATTTATTTAATTTATTTTTTCACGTGAAAAATCTTGCTATAGAAAAGCAATTGTTGTGGTGAGAATTTTATTGTTTTTTTTTTAATTGTTGGCAACTGTTATAGCGAAAAATATTTATTTTTTCCTGTCATTGTTGTGTAAGAGCTGGTTTTATCCGAATCTTGTTAAGACTGTATTCAAAATTTTGAACCCTCCCCATTTCCATCCCCTTGGACCGATTTTGCCCATTTTTAATCCCCGCCGAGATATTAGTCATCTCAAAGTTATTGGCGAGTTTGAAGACGATCCGTGCATAATTGCGACTTTTATCGTGCGGACAAAATTTAGTACATACATACATATATATATATATATATATATAAACTTTTTAGGTGGGGGTGGTTTTGGGTTCCTGGTGTCCTATAATGAAAAGTTATGAAGGAATTTTTCAAAAGTCGCACCATGGTAACGACTGCAATAGGTAGTATTTCTTACGAAATCTACCTAAAATATTTCTGTTTCTCGCGTTAGATGGCGCTAGTCACGGGAAACCATGTGGTTTCTAACCACGTGTACAGCGGACAAAGGAAACTTAGCGATTGCGAGGCCTGTTATTTCGATAAGGAGGCCTTGGCTTAAGCATTTAAATTGGATGAGTTCTACCCGGAATATCTACGCAGATTTTCATTGGTCCATTTCCAAATCAAAAGTTTTTTTTTTTTTAATATATAGAAGGACATAAAAAAATCCCTGCCGGCTCGGGCCTACAGGCAGAGGTAGATTTCGAAGTTAAGTACTAAATTCACCAACAAAACTTAAATCAAGATTAAAGATAAACCCAGTTCCTTCGCTAAGAATGAGCTCTAGGGAGCTAAACATTTTGTGAAAATTCTAATATACACACACGCATGTATATGGAACAGGTTTGAAAAGGGGCTAAATCAAATTCAGAGAACCTCAAAGTGTTAAAATATGTTAATATTTCCATACTCGAGTTTTTATCATGTTTTAATACGTTTCTTCAAACTCAATGACGTTACATATTCACCTGCTGTGGTCCATTACATTTTCAATATGACGCAATATTTTGTTGTTTTTTTAATTCGTCAAACTATTTATTTCATTTTGAATTTTCATGCAGAAATCTTGCTCTAGAAAACTTATGACGTAATATTCAATTTGTTTTCAATTCGTCAAACTGTTTATCTAATTTAATTTTTCACGTGAAAACATTGCATTAGAAAAACAATTGTTGTGGTGAGAATTTTATTGCTTTTTTTTAATTGTTGGCAACAGCTATAATGAAAAATATTTATTTTTTCCTGCCATTGTTGTGTAAAAGCTGGTTTTATCAGAATCATGTTAAGACGTATTCAAAATTTTAAACCTTCCCCATTCCCATTCCCTTGGACCGATTTTGCTCATTTTCAATCCCCGCCGAGAAATTAGCCATCTTAAAGTTGTTGGCGAGTTTGAAGACGTTCCGTGCATAATTGCGACTTTTATCGTGCGGACAAAATTTAGTACATACATACATATATATATATATATATATATATATATATATAAACTTTTTAGGTGGGGGTGGTTTTGGGTTCCTGGGGTCATGTAATGAAAAGTTATGAAGGAATTTTTCAAAAGTCGCACCATGGTAACGACTGCAATAGGTAGTATTTCTTACGAAATCTACCTAATAAAAGTTTTTCGTTGAAGCAGTTGCCAACAATTAAAAAAAAAAACAATAAAATTCTCATCACAACAATTACTTTTCTTTTGCAAAATTTTCACGTGTAAAATTAAATAGTTTGACAAATTGAAAACAAATTGAATATTACGTCATTTCTAGAGCAAGATTTCAGCATGAAAACTCAAAATAAAATAAATAGTTTGACGAATTATAAAAATATGTATATTGCGTCATATTGGAAATATAATGGACCTCAGCAGGTGAACATGTAACGCCATGTAAGTTTGAAGAAAGGTATTGAAACATGATAAAAACCGACTATGGAAATATTAACACATTTTAACACTTCAAGGTTCTCTGAATTTTTTGTAGCCATTTTTTAAACCTATTCCATATACATGTGTGTGTGGTGTATTCGTGTTTATTATAATTTTCACAAAAAGTTTAGCTCCCTACAGCTCACTCTTTGCGAAGAAACTGGGTTTTATCTCTAATCTTGATTTAAGTTTTGTTGGAGAATTAGTACTTAACATCGAAATCTACCTCCGCCTGTAGGCCCGAGCCGGCAGGGATATTTTTTTTTTTTTTTTTTTTTTTTTTTTTTTTTACGATTTACTCATTGTATATTAATAGGAATTCAAAAAGCGAAAAAAATAAAAAAAATTACAAAAAATAGAGTCCACATTTGTCGCCGCTGAACATTAATGGTAGTTTATGAGTGAAATGATTTCTTACAAAAAAATAAATAAATAAATAAATAAATAAATAAATAAATAAAAAATAACAGTAAATTTATTTCCTACATTTCTGCAAATTATTAAAACCTAAAATATTTATTATATCTGATTTATTTTTTTTTCAAATGTTACCGATTTGTTCAAACAATCCAACATCACTGACTGCCCGAAAATTACTTCACGGTTTTTTTATATCTCTAACTACACATAATTACAATATCAGCGCGGTCAACCATAAAATCTTTGCTTCTCTTGATGACAGATTTGTAGCGAATAAGATATTATCGAATTTTTGTTCTTTTTATTATTCACAGAAATCAAAGTTATAAAAACTAAACGTTCACATGTGTGGCCAAGGGTGTGAAGAATTTAAATGACTGATTTAAATGTCTTGTTTTACACATTATTCTCATTTGTAAAATTTGAAGAACGTTTTTTCTAAACATAGATATTTTTTTTAACTGTCAGATATTTTTTTAAACTGTTTGTACGATGTAGATAAGATGCGATAAGACAAGTAGGAAGTATAAAAAAGAAAAATAAGCTGGGCAATATTATTTTGATTAAAAAAGAAGTGATCATACAAATGCAAATATTTATACTTTTTGACGGATTTGTAGAGAATAAGTTATTATCGAATTTTTGTTCTTTTTATTATTCACAGAAATCAAAGTTATAAAATCTAAACGTTCACATGTGTAGCCAAGGGTGTGAAGAATTTAAATGACTGATTTAAATGTCTTGTTTTACACATTATTCTCATTTGTAAAATTTGATGAACGTTTTTTCTAAACATAGATATTTTTTTTAACTGTCAGATATTTTTTAAACTGTTTGCACGATGTAGATAAGATGCGATAAGACAAGTAGGAAGTATAAAAAAGAAAAATAAGCTGGACAATATTATTTTGATTAAAAAAGAAGTGATCATACAAATGCAAATATTTATGGAGTAGATCTGCCAGTTATGGTAAATGGAATCAAAAACTGAAGAGGAATTTTCTGTGGCGTGAAATATGGAAAAAAAAATAATATAAATATATATTTCAAGAAAAGAGAAAATAAAATAATACTTATCTGGGTTTGACAGATGCTGTTCGAAAAGAGTGTAAGCTTTCTATAGCAAATAAGTTAGAAAAAGAAATAAGCTATCGAGTAATAAAAATGCAACATAAATTTTATTTTAACATAAAATCTTTGAAAAAACAAAAAATCTTAGAAAAAACATCTGTCATAGACGTAGATTGAACTAATGTAAGTTGAATGGCATAAAAAATACTGTGACAAAAAAAAAAAAAAAAAAAAAAAAAAAAAAAAAAAAAGGCTTATATGTCAAAACAAATAATTCTATTTATACCTTAACAATTATTTCTTTTTTATTTCCATGTATAGTGGAAGGGTAAAAAAGACTCTTTCTTTTTTAGGAAAGTAAAAAAGCTTTTAACATTGAACATTTTTCTATTAATTTATGCTTTAGTTAAAAAACGATCTGAAAAAAACTTTAAGTAAGATAACTTTTGATTGTTGTTATTAAAACCTACGTAAGTAAGATATTTTCTTTTATATTCTTTGTTTTTGTATTGCAATTTTTAATGAAATTTCAACTACTTTTCTTAAAAAATGTTCGCATCAGGTAAAGATTCATACCATTGTTAATTATAAAAGTATGTATTTTGATACAGTATAATATATAGTTTGCTATAACTTGACATAATGCTTTACAGGTAGAAAATAATTTCGTCTATAATATAATTTATGTTGCAATTTCAAAAATAATTTTCTTTTAGATATATAATCTAATTAAATTAATAAAGTTCAAATAAATTTCAATGATTGCAATTTCTTAAAGGCACTTCAATTGTCTACCTACCTATCTATCTGCATATCGTCTCCTCAGCAAGAGGAAAACAGCTAATAATAATCGAAAATGAGATGCTTGACTTAATGCCATGAAAGACTGTGTCTGTATCTAGTAGAACAGTAGAGAATTTTTATAAATCACATCTAGATATAGTACTGAAGACAACTTTGTGTTTCAGAAGTTGTTTCACTAGATGCAAATACAGTTATTCGTAGCATTAAGTCAGACATCTCATTTTTTACTATTACTATATGTCCTAATGTTGATCTGAGGCATGGATATGACGTTATCCTTTATGTAGCTGTACTGCAACTTCGTGATAGAGGAAATTCGAGATACAAATTCAGTGCCGTACAAAAAATGCCACCAATATTCGAAGAGATTCACTCCAATGCACACACAGTAAAAAAAAATAATAATGCCAGTTTTCCAGTAGGAATCGGAAAAAATAGTTGCCCTTATCGTAGCGGAATAATTTTCAACCCAGCTCGAAATAAAATCCGTAAAATCGGAATAAAATCCGTAAAATACCGTTTTACTGACTATTTTCTTATTTTTACGGATTTTATTCTGAGCAGGGCCGGAAATTATTCCGGTACGATAAGGGCAATTATTTTTCCGATTCGGCAGTATTTTTTTTTACAGTGCACAAAAACAGTAGAGAAAAATTATTACCTTGCAGTCATGTCGACGTACCGAAAGTATTAAGCTGACTATCGGTTCCTCCATACTGATGTAGTCCAGTGATTTCAATTAAGCTTAGCAATGGTCGAATACACACGTGGCGTTTTCCCCAAGTTCAATAATCACAAAGAATAAACTTAATTCATTTATTGGAATTTTCTGCCGAAGGGGATGGAATACTCTCTATTAAGTTAATACAGAATTTTGAGGAAATTTCAATGAGACAAAATTAAATCGATGTAAATAGACGAAATTCTATAAAAACGAAGACATTTCTTCTGATGTCGTTCTATTTTAGAGCAGATGATAGATACCTAAAAAAGTCTCTTCACAGATAATGCAACTAGATTTCTAATTCTGGCGGATGATTACAAAAAGTACAAAATAATAATTTTAACCGACCAAAGACCTCAATTTCTCCTAGCTATAGCGAAAGTAAACTAGTATGCTGTGACCATAACAAATCTTTCTTCTATATAAATCACGTCAAATAAATCATTTAAACAGTATAAGAAATTGCATCAAATTAGCGCCAATTCATATCAAAGTATGTCTGAATTTGAAGTTTGATGAAAATTCGTGAAATAGTTATTGAGATAGAGCTATAGAGAAAATGGTGAAAAATGTAGCATAGCAGCGCTACCTGTTGAGCGATTTGCACCAAAATATAAAGAACACTAATTCATATCGAGGTATACCTGAATTTCAAGTTTGTTGAAAATCCAAGCATTAATTCTTGAGATAGAGCTATTGCGTAACTCGCAAAAATGCAGTATAGCAGCGCCACCTATTGAACGGTTTACACCAAAACATAAACAGCACTAATTCATATCCAGGTATATCTGAATCTGAAGTTTGTTGAAAACCAAAGCATTAGTTCTTCAGATAGATCTTGAGATAGATTGCGGAAATCTCAAAAAATGCAGCATAGCAGCGCCACTTGTAGAGCGATTTACACCAAAATGTACAAAACGTCAAATCATGTCAAGGATTAACTGAATCTGAAGTTTGATGAAAATCCGTGCATTATTTCTTGAGATAGAGCTATTGCAAAAATCGTGTAAATTCTGCAAAATGCAGCGTAGCAGCACCATCTTTTGGGCGATTTGCACCAAAACGTTACCAGCACCAATTCATATCAAGGAATAACTAAATCTGAAGTTTGATGAAAATCTGTTCTTTAGTTCTCGGGATTTTGCTATTACAGAAATCGCGAAAAATGCAGCATAGCAGCGACACCTGTAGGGAGATTTACACCAAAAACTAATCAGCATCAATTTATATTAGGGACAACAATAACATAATTTTTTATTAAATTTCGTGTATTAGTTCTTGAGCTAGAGTGCCCACAAAATTTTTGTCGCATACAGACAGACTCACAGACAGACATTTTGTAAAAACATGTTTTTTGGAATCTCTGACCCCTAAAACGTGCAAATCCGTCGAAAACCGGAAATTGAAAATTTTCGTGAATCCGAAACTTTCTTCTTGTAAAGATAGCAGGAAGTAAAGATTGGTGAAATGAGAATTTCAACGTGAGGGGAAAATTATTCTAGAACAATCTTGTAATATTCGCGTCAATTCAAACGAATGCGATGAAAATTAATTATTACGGCTTCGAATGAAAAAAGAAAAACATGACACGAAGAATACCAAATAGAATTTTGAAAGAAAGCAAACTCAAAGAAAATATTAAAAGACGAAATATAGTAATTTAAGGGGTCCGGTGATCAAACATTTATTTTATTTATATATAAATATTTTTAAGGAATTAGTTCCTGAAATGATATTTTTCTATAAAAAATACTTTTCAGATCAAAGTTTTTGAAAACATTGAAATTTTGTTTTAGAAAATTTTTAACTTAAAATTTTAATCTTATATAAATTTTTACGTAACACGTAAATCATTTGACCCATTTCTTTATTTATTTCTCTATTGTGTGGAGAAATGGTTCCTTCTAAATTCGTCTTCAGGATTTACAGAAATATTGCTTACAAAATTTAAAATAAATTCGAAAGTATTTAAAAGAGGATTTTTGAAAGTGATTTTTACTGCTATGAATATATTTTAAAAAAATTTCACATGAAATAAAAAATCTCGAAGACAATTTATTAAAAATCTAACATAATAAAAATAAGTTTTCAGTTAAACCGATGGCGTTGACCTTACAGGCTATTCCCACAAATTTTATATGATGCTCTTGTTTCTCCATAAAATGCTCTTGTGATGCTCTTGTTTCTCCATAATTCTCCATAAAAATATATTTATCTAAATTAAGGTGGAATATCCCCCGTTCCAAAGAACTCCCGATACTAATCAGGGAAGCGCATTTTCAGTATGAACCTATATCCTAAATTTGAAACAAATCGGATAATTCTATCAAGATTTATTACCTTACGTCCTACATACATACATACACACATGCGTGCATACAGAACCTGCTGGCACATTTGCTCTCAGGCTTTGATAGCTTGTGTGCAAAAAAATTAGCATAAATTTATCTACACATATCTTGAAAGAAAGTTTATGTATATATATATATATATATATATATATATATATATTTATATATATAAAGTTAGTTGGGGCAACTGGGCCATGATTTTACAATGTGACTCTGGAGCTTCTGACAATTCAGCTTCAAAAACCTAATGTTCATTTGAATGAAAGTCAGAACTTCTGTAAATGTGTTCAGTTAGGTTCCCTCTATCTGACAGAAATGCTCAAAATTACATTTTAATATTTAAAAATATAAAAATATGCATATTTCATCTTTCATTCCTCATGGGTCCAGTTACCCCATAAAAAAGCGGTAAGTGGACCAGGAGGGTCTATGTTCCACACGCGTTTATTTTTTTTCCATGTGGGATATCAGGTCATGTTTGAAAAAGTGCAAACAACTTAAAAATAATTTAAGCCAGGCAGACCATGTAAATTATATGTCCAAAAAGAGCGTTCTAAGGGAACCTTTGCTGTCAATGTGTTTAAAAAAGGACTAAAAGTGAAAATACTAGCTTTATTTATACCAAAAACATAAAAACTATGTAAGTACTTATGTACTTTAGTATAGGTAATGAGTATAAAAGTCGCATTGGTATTTTAAGGGAAAAAATAGCAAGGTATCTATGGACAAATGGCTACATTAGTAGGGGAGACCGGGGCTAGTTGGCTACAGGGGTATGTCTCATAAATCGCCTGTGTTGTGGATAGATTGCGCAACCAGTCACAGAGTACCTTTCTTCTTGCTTTTTACAATCCTTATTGTAGTTTTGCAGCGTTACCTACGTGCAGTGGGCATTTATTACGATTTTTCTGTTTTTTTGCACTCCCAAGTAATTTTCTGTTGCTTCATTCTTTTTCTAATTTCTAATACTTATCTTAATAATTGCGATTTAATCTATGCACTTTTTCTTAGTGTAAAATTAAATATACCCACCCCATATGTGATTTATTTGGATTATTTATGCTTAGATGGTTACGTGTCCCTTTTATTAAGAAATTTATTATGGGGCTAGTAGGCGCATTGAACACGGGGCAAGTTGGCTCGGTGTCTATTGTTGGTTGGAAGCTTGAAAAACAGCAAACACCGAGAAAAGTGGTTGCAATGCAAGATTTTGGGCACACGAGGCTTTCCCAAACGGAGACACTCGATTTTTTATTTGTGACAACTGTAACTCTGAGGATGATATCGAGTAAGATAGAAGTTACTCAATGTTAATGTTTTATTCATTATTTTTAGGTCTGTATAATTTAGAAATTGCATTGTACGGCGATAACGCCTTTGTTTAATCTTACTGGTAATAATGAAATTGATTTCTCTTAACTGCGTGTCTTATTTGAGTTTCATTTAAATTTTTATAAAGCGTGTACCAACTTAACCCATAGCTATAGGCAACTTGCCCCGTGACGGGGTAGGTTGACGCACAATTTTCCTTCTACTTTAGACTTCCGCTAAATATAAACTAAAAAAACTACAAACTCAAAACTTCGGGTATGTATAGCCCAATGCCTGTTCTTTAAATGTACAGTTAAAGTTTCATAAAAAAACTTAAACAAAAAAATAATAAAAATCAATAACTGAAATCTGCGCCTACAACCCCGGTCTCCCTACTTGAGTACTTTATCTGTATCCATGAGTCGCATTACATAGGGAAAATTTTATTCTTCCTACCAGAACCCTTAATGAGTTACCTTCATAATCATTTTATTTAACATATTCTAAAGAAAGGTGCAATGAAGATATTATTTTCAAAATAGTGGTAAGAACAATAAAAGTTTCCTTATAGAATGTGGCCCCTGTATGACACATTTTCAAGGTTTGGCTATCCCGCTTTCAGAGGCAAGGTATTTGCATTCTTAAAATGTTGAAATAATTTAATGACACCAGTATTTACAAGAGAATCTATTTGAAAACAAGTAAAAGTATATTTTCGCGTACTTAATAAAGGTGAAATTTTCATTATAAAATTTTGGTGTCATTATGGCAATTAGGAATTAAAATTATGTGATGCCATAACGGCATCACCGCCTCTCAAGAGGTCAAGAAATTTGATTTGATATCACACAATATGCTTTAAAAAATTATTACTTAATTCTAATTAGGTATTCTATAATTTTCTTTAATGTGAGCAAAAAACAATGGAGAAATTTACTTCCCGTTGTAAGAGAAACTCAAAAAAAAAATATTTATAACTATTGGGGTAAATGGATCCAGAATGGTCCAGTTACCCCGAATACATGTCCCAGTTACCCCATTCTTGAAATAATTATGGGGTAACTGGGAAACCGGGCTTACATTTGAAACATGAAGTAAATATGTATAGCAATATAATAATATTAACATAGTTATATGCCTAATCTTAAAAAAAAAACGATTGTTTAATAAAAGTACTTACAGTATTTTAATAAAAAGCCGAGGAAGTTCAATCAAATTGACGTTGTTTTTAAAAAGAAAAACGTAAATTTTCGACAACCTATCATAACAAAGACAGTGTTATGACTGAGTTGACACACGTTGTTTTAGGAAGTAGAGATTAAGGGACATTGTTCACAAAAGCTAAAACTTAAAATACATCAACGTTTTTTTTATAAAATAATCTATGGTACAGTTACCTCGTGGGTCCAGTTACCCCAACTAACCTTATCTTTTAAACATGGCAAATTATGAAAAATCCATTCTGAGGTAAATCCACTTTAGTTTTAGTTTCGTACAGGGCAAAACTGATAGCATAATACAAAAATTGTTTTATCTGATGATGTAAACATCATACACATACGCGGTTTGTTTATTTAATTTATTTAACATCGTAGTATTTTATTTGCAAAAAAATTAAGATTTTACTTAAATTAACTAAATAATGTGTTGAAAAGAAGGACCATTTACTGATCACGTTAAAAAAATAAAAGTTAAGATTTTACTTAAATTAACTAAATAATATGCAGATGTAAATAAGTGCGAGTAGTAAGTCAAAATTAAGTCCATTTCTAATCATATCATAATATTAAAATATTTATTTGCTTAAAGGACGTTATAAAAACACATTAAAAGTAAATCAAAAACTCTTTATTTACATGTTTCAAACTCTTTTTCTGAGTCGTCGTCAGTGATAATGATTACTTGTTTATTTTCGATGATATTTTCCATTTTTCATCATGCTTTTGTAATTTTCTATTATACATTCTGACGATGACTCAGAAAATGAGTTGAAACATGTAAATAAAGAGTTTTTAATTTACTTTTAATGTGTTTTTATAACGCTTTTTAAACAAATAAATATTTTAATATTATGATATAAATAATATGCATTGAAAAGAAGGATTATCTACTGATCACGTTTATGTACAAATGTAAGGATAACGTCGTAAGAACGATCAGCTACACAGGCCAATCCTAGCATGCGTCATGTAATAGTCATGTCTTTCTCTCGTCTCTTCGAATTCCTTCTAACTGTGTACTAACTAGGGAAGGCCCCCATCTGCCAGATCGAGATTTTGTCGAGAATGGTTACGTTGGAAAGCTCTTACCATGGCGGCGATCAAGGAAATGTATAAAAAACTCGTCCAAATGCAACTGGTGAAGAGCTATTGGCCGACGTATTTCTGTCATTTATAGATTTCTCCAAGTCGCTATCTCTGCGTAGTCGAAGAAAGAGTTGACGGATTCCAGAGATTACATAGAAGACAGTTTATGCTTGGTTGAAAAAGTAACTTCACAGATGGTAGTGCATTTCGAAATAGAAATGGTGGAGCACGAGTTTTTTCAACACCAGGTATACACAATTAAAGGGGTGTTTCTCAGTTGTCACAGGTGTTATTAGTTAAGTTAAAGGTTGTCTGTTTAACTGACCGAAATACGGGATCTTTGTATTTAATTAAAACCATTTGAAAGTCATACAGACGTATGCTATCAAAGATGGACGAGGGGAATTCCTTATAGGCCAACTTATGAAATCTTATTTTGCTTTCTCTAGTGGTCATGTCGACATCTCCACGAACAATCTGATGATCATTTGAAAATTCCACTGTACTCTTTATTAAGTACATGTATTGTTGAAAAAAATAAACGTCAAACGCTGAAGATATTTCGTCGTGACTGGTGGGAGAAAAACAGGCTTCACATTAAATAAACATTTCTTAATGCATAAACGTAGATCCGTTTGGCCACCCTAACTACCAAGCCATTATTGTTTACTGATCACCAAACGATTCTTTCAGTTTATCGAAGTATGCCGCAGTTTGTTTTGTGCTCTTTCCTAACGTGGAGCATGTAATGAGGAAATTTATGGATGATATTTTTTGCACTTCCATACATTTGGGACCATATTCCCCCTGACATTCCAGCGTTACAGGTAGTAAAGATACCATAAATTTTCCAGCGGCATTAATACATATTTCTACGGTATAGGCATGAGTCTTTTTTTTTTTTTTTTTTTTTTTTTTTTTTTTTTTTTGCTGACTAGGGGGATTTGCCTCCTACGAGCTACGCTCGCCCGTTCAGACACCGCAAACCCTGAAAACACGTTAATTTGATCGGCTTTAAAAGAATTCGGAAGAATGAATTGTAATTATACAAGTAAGAAAAAAATCATGCGTCAAGCATAGATTATGAAACACTTTCCAACACATTTAGAATAATGTAACAAAACTACACCGTTTAAAAAAATAAAATATTATGTCTAATTCAACCCTATGGAAACGCATAATACATTTCAGAACACAATTTCAGCTGTTCCCATCCACAATCGGAAAATTATGCAAATTTTTTCAGCAGCCCTGTATATGATATATAGATTTGAATCAATTAACTACATGCATGCCAAAATATAGTTCAGTTAAGAGATACATATAGTACTTCAGTTGAAAATTTACCTTCAGCAATTTCCTCTAATAATGAGAACGGTAAGTGAATACTTTTGTGTAGCCCTGTATTTGAGGTATACAACTTATATATAACGAGTAAGATGCAAAAATTAATTTAATTTAAAAGCGCATACCGAATTTTAAACCGTACACCCCAGCAATTATTACTCAGAGACAGTACTGTGCTCTACCGATTTCTTTTGTGTGTCCCTGTAAATGAATAAGAGATGATATTAATGCTTTGTTTAAAAGTGATCATAGTGGAATTCAGTGATTTATGTCAGTTACAATACATTTGAAATAGCATAATGTCATAAAAATACTCTGCAACCGATTTTTCCCCATATACCATAATGTAATGGAAAACTTTTAAGTGCCCCTGTAAGTGAACGATTAATCCTACATACTTCATATGCAATACCAAACACGCTTTGGTGACCCTAAATAACCTTTATTAATTGCATGAAAATCCGAGTATATTTACCGGAGTTAGAGCGTGGAAAGACGGACAGACGGACAGACGGGCTGACGGGCTGACGGACAGAGAGACAGACAAACCGAATGCATAAACACTTTTCAGCTTTGTTGGAAAGTGTTAAAAACAGTGGCGATCTCCCTGTTAACGGGTTGTTTTCGTCTTTGATTAAATTATATCAGTGAAACATGCGAAAATAAGCTAATATAAAATGAATTAAGAGTCTTTGAGTGAATTAAGAGTCTAAACAGAGTCTTTGTATTCCGGTATTTTTTTAACAATGCTACAAGAAAGTTTTTATTATTATTATTATTATTTATTTTTATTATTATTATTATTATTTTAATAAGACATTTTAAAGGTATCGTTTTAAATCTGACGTAATTTTCACCAAAGTTTTCTTTCTCTTTTTAATATTCACATGAAAATACTTTTGTTGTTAGAAAGAAAATATTATTTGCGATGTCTTCTCAGCAATAGTTAACAAATATTATCTCAAAATATGAAATAAATATCTCGCGCAAATGTATTTTTAAATTTAAGATGTTTGTCAATATTATGGTTTGGCAATTTTAAATGTGACGTAATATCCTTCATTTATGCCTTTTAACGCATATTATAAATTTATTATTTTAAAATTTTCTTTCTTTTTTAAAATTCACGTGTAAATTTAGTTTTTATGACATAATTATCAATATATCCCTGCTTTTAATACGTAAACATTTAATACTCATTTGAAAGTTTTCTTTTTCAGTTTATAATTGTCATATGTAAATTAATTTTTAATCTGAAGGAAATACCATTATTTGCGCTGTTTTTAAATTTTGCAACAATTTAAAATAATACACTTTTCAAAATGATGTAAAGAAAATCTCTCTAAATGCTAAAAATTTGAATTTAAAATATAAATACAACCTTAAAAATGAGTCAAATAAAAAATAAATAAATGCAGTATGCATACCGGTAACTAGTAATGTATAAAATGATCTAAAAGTGATTAAATTCCTATAAATGCTTTTTGATCGTATAAAACTTTTTTAATGGAACGATTTTGAACAAATTTAACATTAAATATCTCTAGTAATTCTTCGATTTAAAAACTGTCTTCATCAGCATATTTATCAAACATTTCTCAATATAACCACAGATTTTCATATTTTTGTATGCAATATTATTTTTAATATAAACGAAGAAAGACCTCCGCTCATAAAAAATTCAATGCCGATGGCGGTGACAGCGTTAGTAACTTCTTTTCAGAATAGAGAGATTACCGATGCACCCACGTCTTTAGATCCCTTCAAATCGAGAGTTCTTTTAGATGCAATCTCGTATCAGAAGCCACTTTGATCGGTGTTGAAGACGTTGGACACTTTAGCTGCTCAATAATTTTTTTCACGTTTTACCGGAATTCGTCGATCACAGGTTGCAAAGACGCTGCTGAAAACAAATCTCTTTTTGTTACGATTTGTGTTTCCTGTCGACTTGTTATTTCACGCGCCCGTTTGAAAATATTGACAAAGCGTGAGCTTGCTGTGAATCCGTGAATTCTAAGCTTCAATGACTTGTAATGACTCACATTTTGAGGTCCTTGTCATGAACGGTAGATTTTAACTGTCTACGATGATGATAAAATTGCAGCCACACGTGTTTGGATATTAATTTCATTTACCTGTGCATGTTCCCACCTTTCCTTACGTATTGTGCCCACCGTTGAATCATCCTGTAGTATTTTACCGGCCTACATATATGTTGCATAGCCTTCAGGTTATTTTTATTTGCCTTATTTTGCATTTCTACTGCTTTCGCCATTTTTTATGTAGATAGTCTTTCACTTCCTATCCACTTTTTTTCGCAAGTTCTTCATATTCTAAAGAGAGGTTCATATTTATTTCCAAATTACTTGCCAGTTCATTTTCGTCGATACCGCTCTCATACAGAATATCGAGCGACAGGAAAAATCGGTTTTCGACAATCCCCTATACTTTCTTGAATAGTCGTCGACTAGTGGCCTTCTCTTCAGTCGTTGGCATCTTTTCCTCGGATTCCAACCAAACATCCTAGCAGTTGCAAACTAAGGAGTTTTGCAATCTTCGCTTTGTCGGGGATAGCATTACAGCCTGAAAACTCGACGACGACATATTCAGAACTTGGACCGACTTCGCATGCCATAGGGATGCATGCCACCTCCTCTGAACCAGCGCGCCTGGATGCGAGACACTGGTACTGCTAAAATTTTCCATGGTTGAGCGTCTCGGAAACTGCTCCCTTAGGCCCTGCCCATCCCTCTTTTCATACTGTATGATCAGGCGAGTAGTTTGTTCTTGAATTTCTTCAAAGCATATTCCACTTCAGTTAGTTATATACGATTGCGAAAATGTGATCACAATATTATTTTTCTTACTAGAGGTTACATGGTATCGTCACAAACGTCGCACTAGCAACAACAGGTTACATAACTTTATAATAAGCTGTCTTCTACCACACAAAGTGGCTTTCCTGCATATCTAATGACCTGGAGAAATCAATAAATGACAGAAATAAATCGGCCTATAACTCTTCACCAGTTGCCTTCGGACAAGTGGTTGTATACATTCCCTTGATCCTCATGGTAAGAGTCTTACAACGAAACCACTCTTGACAAAATCCCGATCTAGCAGTTGGGGACCTTTCCAACTAAGCTTTTGTGACGTATCAAAAAGGAAACCGCTCGTAAGAGGGCTGCTATCGACGGAAGCGAGCTGAAAATTTTCCTTCAGATATATCTTAATAAAGTGTCAAATGTTGTTATTATTACTATTTCTTTTTTTAATTTTTTAAGCAGATGTTATTAATATCCGTTATGATAAATTATTTGTAATGAGATATACGTTATGAGAGAACGTTAATAATAATAATAATAATGATTTTTATTTCTAAATATTTCACGATGTTTAATATAATGAGGTGCTCGAATTATTTTATAATTGCATGATATCAATTTAAAAATTCATGGAAACAATAACATCATGCTTCATCAAAATCCAGATCGTAAATTGCACAGTGCTACATGTTTTTTTAAGTTTTACATAATACTTCAATATTTTTGTCTGAATTTGTTAAAAAAAAAGTAGATTAAAAATGACAAAACTCTGAGATTTACAATATATATACAGAGAAAAAGAACTTCTTACGGCACATTATTCATATTCACTATGTGACAGTGTTCTTGACAACTCACTAATAAGATTTCTCTAGTAGCTGAGTTTATTTTTTGCGATAGAATAGATTTGCTTTATTAAGATTGCGGGCGAATTAGAAATGTTTTGTGTCTTCCTTTTTCCCATTTCCCATTTGAAGTCCACCGAGGTGGAGAATGCTTTGAGGCCTATAGCTACTGTGGCTGTCGCCTCGAATGATCCTTATTATAACATAGAAACAACAACAAATCACATTTTTTTTTATTTATCCATTACATATATTATACAACTACAATGGGACATTCACAATTACATCCATGTCTTACCCAGGGACTCGAACCCGGGCCCCCGGGGTGACAGAGGCCTCCGCTTACTGACCACGCCAACGAGCGACCTTGTGTCTTCCTTAACGTTGAAATAATTCGAATAAATATCAGGAATTATTTGTCTCTGGAATATTCAGAAGATAAGTTAATTAGTTAGTCTTGTGGTGTAGCGTATATAATGATATTTTAAACATTAATTCCGGATTTTAACTGACTTTTCAATAGTTTTTAAACCTGTGAAAGTTAGTCGTTAGCTTCTCCACAAGTGGAAGCTGTTCTTGGTGTGAACTGTCGAACTTCAGTTTTCAACAGTGGTTTCTCATCTGTTTACAATGGTAAATAATACCATTCAAATGAAGAGGAATCGGGATGCACTAGATTCTACTATACTTTTGTTGCAAGCGCTTTTTTAGGTTCTAAAATAAAGATGATCTTGGAGATTGCGAGTCGTGTTAAATAAGATATTAATTTACACGTCATTCTTCACTTTCTTCTATCTTTACAAGAAGAAGGTACTGGATAAGTGAAAAAATTACATTTCCTGTTTTCGACGAATTTATACGCTTTAGAAGGTCCTGAACACGATTTGACTGTTTTTAGAGAACTTCTGTCTTTTAGTTCGTCTGTATGTGACAAAAAGTTTTGGGCGCTCTCAAGAACTAATCACGGAATTTGAAATAGTTTTAGATTCAGTTACATACAGATATAACTTGACACTGATTAGTTTTTGGTGTAAATTGCTCAACATGCGGCGCTGCTTTGTTGCATTTTTCAGGAAGTATTAACATGAAGAAAAATTTCCGGAACTAATGGACGGATTTCCAACAAACTTTAGATTCCGTTAGACGTTCACATAATTTGTTTTTAATTAAGCTTTCGTGTAAATCGGCTGACAGGTGATTTTTCTATGCTGGATTTGTCACGATTTTTGCGATAGCTATAGATGAAAAACTAAGAAATGGAACTAATTCAAACTTCATATTCTCTCACACTTTCACATAAATAGGTCCTTATTAGGCTTTGGTGTATTCTGTCTAACAAGTTTGGCTTTTATGCTCTTTGGGTTGGGAATTTGGTTGCGGTAATCTTAGAGGGCGAGTACCGAATTTAAATTATTTGTTTGAAAAATGCAATTCTTATATCTTCTTTTTAAATGCACACAATTTAAGAGGTCTCGGGACTCTTAAAAGAAAGAAAAAAAAAGAACAATTTGCAACATTATAATATCTTAAAAGTTATATGATTTAAAAACACAAATTTTATTGGGATTAAAAGATATAAATATGTGCTTTTATTTCATATATTTAAAAAATTACCAGATGCAATATTAGTATTTATAAGGGGGCTTCAATCTGTCAGACGTTTGTCAAGCAGAAAATTGGTATAACGAATTACACGCAGGATTACAAAATAAATTTTGCAACTAAAATAATTTTTTTTGCGTCTAATTATATTTTAGTTTGTGATAATTACCCTGAACCTAAATAAATTTGTATTTAAAGCATTTTTATATTTTTAGTACAAAGTTGTATTTAGCTAATACAAAATTTTGATAATTTCAACAGTTTGATCACCAAATTTTTTCATTTTTTTAACAATAAGAATGAAATTTTAGGTTCAGTTTATACAGACTAACAAGAAACATATGTTTTAAAAATTTCATGCAAAAAATTTTCAGAAGTTTTTGAGTTATACTGCGCGTTATGCCCAGAAAATGTCATTCGGAGAAAAATGACTTCAAAGTTTTCGAAATGGCGCTTCTGTTATTGAGTGGGCATAATTCTAAGAGCCATAATTTCTGTTCTAATGGGAATTTATAGGAAACAATCATATCAAAATGTTCAGAAATGATAGAAGTTTAACATCTAAAAAAAAAGTAAAAATTTGAAATTTTCGAAGTTTTAAGAGTCTTGAGATCCCTTAACCCTTAAATGCCTGGTGTTGCGTTTTGGCAACATACCCAATTTAGGCTCTAAAATACTATTAGAATGATACTGAAGCTATAATGCGTAATGTTGCCAATAAAATACATTCTGAAAATATTATAAAATCGATTTTCAACATGTAGATGGCACCACTTGTGCTGTTTAAGAATAAAGATCGATTTTGTTTTTCAATTGTTGCTACTTGTTCTTTTTGTTTTGTTTGGGAGCTTGCGAAATACCCTATTTTGACCTGCAGTGAGCAAGTAAAATTAATTTCTTATTATAGTTCCTAAAACTCTTGTGTGTTTAATGTTATAGAATTTTATCAAGGGAAATTATTTTTTCAATTAAACACCAGTATTTCCGATTAGTAACAAACCGTTTTTTAGCTGTAAACTATACTTAAGACAAAATATGATTTTTTAAAGTATTTTTTCCATGATTTATTTAAAAAATGAAAGCCGAAAAACCTTATTACAATGATTTTTGAAAAATCAGGCATTTAAGGGATAAATAACCTATACGTTTAGAATCCTCATGCATATTTAGGCTCTGTGACAGCGGATTTTGAAGTATTAACATGTACGATATAGAAAAAAACTTTTCTGATTACCACGCCCGACTAAACTGATTCTTGCCTTATGAAAAGTATTTTCTTTTAAGCAAATATTTAATATTCAAGGAAATAAATCTAGAAATGTAGATCATTAAAAATTAAATTTAAATCTACACAGTCAACTAGTGAAGGGGCCCAGAAAGTTAAATAACAAAATTTCACTGAACCTAGTTACACAGTTTAGACATCTTTTTGTATCTATTTTTTATGTTTTCTAGTTTGGAGGGTGTGGCGCCGATGGGATACGAACCACGGATCTCTTTATCAGGAGGCGAGAACGCTAGCGTCGTACAAAAGGCCAATTCAGTTAATCTAAGCTAGTAACTCGCTTTATACTGATCAAAGAGAGATCGCTACACACTCCTTCCTCAGTGATAAAGACATATTGTTGTCTGAAGAGCGATATGCACTCGTGAGTGATGTGCAGTATGCCAGGCGTATGTGCTGTGAGCGTTCTCAGGCTTAGATTGATGGAGACGATTTATTTATTTGGTGCTGCCATCTGTCGGTTATGAGAGGCGATTATTTTTGATGACGTTTGTTGTTGCGTGTTTGTCTAGATCACCAATGAGGAGAGCGATCTATTGACACCGATGGGATATGAACCACAAGTCTCATGATCAGGAGGCGAGAACGCTAGCGAAGAGTTTTTAGCTTAGAGTAACTGGCTGGTCTTTTGCTTGACGCAAGCGTTCTCGCCTCCTGATTATGAGATCCGTGGTTCGTATCCCATAGGCGCCACACTCTCCAAAGTGGTGACCCAGACGCACGTAAAATCGCAACCTTCAACAACAACCATCTCCCCTTATAACCAAAAGATGGCAGTACTAAATGAAACATCTGCAGCAATAAGCCTGTGAAACGCTCACAGCATATAAGCCTGGCATACTGCGCATCACTCACAAGTGCATATCGCTCGTCAGACATCAAGAAGATATCTTTCTCACTGGGAAGGGAATGTGTAGCGATCTCTCTTTGATCATTATAAAGCGAGTTACTAGCTTAGAGTAACTGGCTTGTATTTTTGCTCGACGCTAGCGTTCTCGCCTCCTGATCATGAGACACGTGGTTCGTATCCCATAGGCGTCACTCTCCCCAAAATAGAAATAAAAAATAAATTTGTTTAATTGTAAAAAAAAAGGGTTTTAAATGTGTGGCAACATTAATTTCAAGAGTTGTTTCGCCAAGATTGTGATGTCTAGGTTCCATACGTATTTCTTCATTTTACAGATTACTGCGTTGTCTAACGATTATACCTACGGAAAATCACAAATTTAAGGTTTAACTAGTTGGATGTGCCCATCCCAAAACTTTCTTCTATCTCATATATTTTAATATTTCAAAATGTTGTTTGAAATGTCAATATTTCATTTTTAGGGTTCCGTACTTAAAAAGTAAAAACGGAATCATTATAAGATCACTCCTGTGTCTGTCCGTCCGTCTGTCTGTCACAGCTATTTTACTCAAAAGCTATGGAACGTGGACAGTTCAAATTCGGGGAAGTAATAAAGACCATTGACCCACATATTTTCAGATTAATAAACATTCATAAATATATTTAGTAAAAAAGTAGAGGGGCTAATTATGCTACTTGAAATAAAAATATTTTCTGTGTATATCATGTGTGGTTTACTGTGAAAGCTTCCGTAACGCTGAACTCAAAAACGCATTCCTTTTAATTTTAGGTATTATATTTTCAAAGATATTGTTTAAAATGTAACGCAAAAATATGTCCCCCCTCCCCCCCCCATCTAATTCCGAATCTACTGAAACTAAAATTATGAAAAAATTAGAGGTAGTAGACGTTAATATAAACCTTGCCGGAAAATTATAGCGATTACCCTAGGTCACATAGTTTTTGAGTAATTAACATTTTTCTGTTATACACAAATTTCGATTTACGGGCATTCAGAAAAATTGTTGAGCATCGCTGAATATACCTATCGTTGCAGAAGAATAAAAGCATTGTTGATAATGATTTAAAAAAAAAATCATCGGTAATTATCTGAGATATTAACCCATAAAGGTACGGTCAGTTTGGACATACACAAGCACAGGGGCGGCGTACTCTATACCTAGTTAACAACTTTTAATGATATATATGTGTAATGTAATGTCCAGTAGCAGTATAAAAGCAATAAACGTCAAATTGTTAAAAACATACTAATTTAAGGGGTCTCGAGACTCTAAAAAGTGGAAAAAATGAAAAAAAAAGACCATTTTCAACATTTAATGTCTTAAAATTTATATGATTTTAAAACACAATTTTAATTGGAATGAAAGATATAAGTATGTTCTTTCGTTTCATGTATTTAAAAAATTGCAAGATACAGAATTAGTATTTATTGGGCGCTCGAAATGTTGGCATAACAGTTTACGCGCAGGATTACAAAATAAATATTATAACTAGAATGAAAATTTTGGCGCTTACTTATACTTCAGATTGTAATAATTTCCCTAAACTTAAATGAAATTGTATTTTAAGCATTTTTATATTCAACAGTAAAATCGCCTAAAAAAATATTTTTTGAACAATAAAAAGGAAATTTTATGTTCAGTTTATACAGACTAACGCGAAATATATGTTTTGAAAATTTCATGAAAAAATATTCAGAAGTTTTTGAGGTATCCTGCGCGTTATGCCCCAAAAACGCCATTTGGAAAATAGTGACATTAAAGTTTCGGAAACGCCGCTTCAGCTATTGAGCGGGTATAATTCTAAAAGCCAAAATTTCTGTTCTAATGGGAATTTTAAGGAAACAATTATATCAAAATATTCAGAAAAGATAGGAGTTTAACATCTAAAAAAAATTAATATTCCTTAAATTTTGAAGCTTTAAGAGTCATGCGACCACTTAATCCGTTCCGGCACCGAGTAATTCTATTTATAAACATATGACATAATGAACTGACACCAGAATTTATAAACGAATTTATTAGAAAACGCGAACTTGCTTATTTTCACGTACATGATAAAAGGAAAATTTAAATTAAATATTCTTGGTGCCGTTTGTCTGTTTTGGAATTAAAATTAGGTGTCCGTTTTTTAAGGGCATCGCCCTCGGAAGATTTAATTAGAATGAAACGCATAAATTCTGTGGGATTTGCGATAGTTTGCATTAATTTTATCTCTCAATACGCGTCGATTGACTTTAAAAGTTAGTTAAACACCTATCTGGAAAAACGGGGCACTGACCAAGGCGGCGTTGTAACTTTGAGACCTCAATTCTGAGCGCGCTTAGCACAATGCCAAATTTAAACTTTGAACAAAGGTTTCGTTTTAGCTACGCTGTTGAAATAAAGGTTGTTACTGTGCTGAATTTCGTTTCATGAAATGCCAAATGAAGTTTAACTACGCACTGCTTTTATTGTCAGTACCGAATTAAGTTCATCATAAACAGATTAGGATAATATTAAAAATGAGTTATACGAATATCTGTATTTGATATTATTTAGGTTCCATATCTCTTTGAACTTTCATGGTATACTCGATTACACTTTTTCTAATATATACAGTTATACCCAACACTACGTTGTATAGTTTTTTACAAAGTCTTAGTATTATTTTAGCAACTTTTTTTTTTTTTTTTTTAGGTTTCATATCTCTTTGAACTTTCATGGTATATCCATTTACATTTTTCTAGTATATACTGTTATACCCAACCCTACTATGCATATTTTTTTTACAAAGTGTTAGTATTCTTTTAGCAACGGTTTTTTTTTTTAAATAATACAATTACTAATTCATATATTTATTGTAATGAACCCTCTGTGCGCGAGTAATACTCGCACATGACCGTTTATTTTATATCAATGCTATATAAACTTTGACTTTTATCTTAAATTTCTGCTTCAGTCAATTAATAGGAGTAAAAACGAGTTAATCTCGATCATGATATTTATTAAAATGAATAGTTTTTTATTATTGTGTTGTATATATGCAGTTCGCGAATAGTCGGCTTATCAGGATGGGAAGTTCCTGTCGATTCACGATAAATTTATGAAAAATCGAGAAAATTCTACAAAAAGCGGTATTACAGCGCCCCTTTTCGGCGGAATATTTCCAAATTCAGGGAGAACCTTCTTGCTATGGCCGAAAACATACACAAAAATTTTGGTTCATTTCTATGCATAACGCCATACACTTTTTGATGGTACAATTTTGAAAATGGCACAAAAATCGCTATTATAGCGCCCCTTTACGGCGGAATTTTCTTTTCAAATTCAGGGAGGATCTTCTTGCCATGGCCAAAAACATACACAAAAAATTTGGTTCATTTCTATGCATAACTTCATACACATTTCGAGGGTACAATATGCAAAATTGCACAAAAATCGCTATTACAGCGCCTCCTTTCGGCGGATTTTTTTCCAAATTAATGGAGGACCTGCTTGCTATAGCGATTTTTTTTTTAATTTGTTCAGTTCTAGGCATCATTTAATACACTTTTTGATGGTACAATGGCGACAGACACACGGACATACAGACATTTTCTACAAACACGTTTTTTCGGATCCCTGACCCATAAAAAGTGTTAACCATTAAAAACTGGAAGTCAAAAAAAATTTCAATTATAACACTTTCTTCTATTGAAGATAGAGGAAAGTACAAAAGAATAAAATTCGCAAAACATTATCATATTTTTTATTATAACTTGAGAAATGTTTTTTTTAGTTTCTTTTATTTTCAGTTATAATTTGGTGAAAGTGTAATAATAATAATAAAAAAAAACATGCAGTATATCTTTTAATTTGCTTTAAAGTTACGAGTTGCAACCCGTCGAAATTCGACGTACTAAAATGTTTGAAAGGAACTGTCAGATCGAAATTATAATAAACCTACAAAAATAATTACAACGAAAAAATCATCTTACATTGGTTGTCTAACTCTTAAAACAAATAATATTTTAAACCCAAAATTACCAAAATATTATTTCTACAAACTTCAACTGCTTAAATTTTTGAAAAATTAAACTGTATTAGATTACGTACACAAGATGAGTAATTATGATGAAGTTATCCATGGAGCTCTTATGTTTGTTTTTACGGGATGAAAAATCAGTAAAAAGGATTTCGCTTTCTCACACCATAAAATTTTCCCCCATAAAATCTAAACTGTACGTTATTTTCACATTCTCGTAATTTACATACGCACCACTCAAATTCACAATTTGAAAGTATTTTAACGCGCAAAAGAATAGATTATTAATGAATGCATTTCCAAAGTTAAAGACACGTTTGTCCGATACAACTTTTCATGTGAACATTCGCACAAACCTTAAGTTCTAATCTTAGTACCCACGATAAAAAAATTCAGAAATTTGACGTTAGTTGTCACAGTATTCGCCATTTATAGTATTGGTCAAATATTTAGTTTTATCAAAAAAAAAAAAAAAAAATATCGTTTTGTTTTAAATATATCATTTTTACTCAATGAATCATTTTGCCGAGCGCCACAAACTCATTTATCAGCGTAATGTAAAAATATTAAAATGTAGCTGATTTATGAAGAAGAATGCGTGTTTTATTTAATGTTTGACATCATTTTCTGTTCAAAAATTATAAAAAAGTTACTTTTATTTGTAATGTGAAAATGGCATCAATTAGGATATAATGAATAAAAATAATAAACCATGAATATTTTCCCTTTACTTTCAATATAAATGCAGTACTTCAGTTGCCACAATTACAAAATTTGTATTAAAAACAACAAAAAAATTAATATCTCAAAAACAAATTGAGATACAGCTTTCAAACAAATAGTATTTAAAAGAGAATTTTTTTCCTTATACGTCGGTGTAAAAAGTTAAAATGTGTGATGCATAGAAGTTTAAAATTTTTCAGTAGAGAAAATGCAAAACCAAAATTCTATTTCAAATTTCAAAGTGTTGCCATTCAGATATGTTTGTCCTTTATAATATAGATAGTGGTAAAACCGTTTAAAAATAGTATTTTTAGATACATTCACTGACAAAAATTTAAGCAGGCAGCGATAAAATGTGAAAAAAGGGACAAGTACTGCTGACTGACGCAAAGTACGGCAGGAAAGTAGAAAAAATATTTGTGCATTAAAAAAAAAAAAAAAAAAAAAAAAAAAATGAATTTACATAAATTATAAGATAAAGTGATATTGTAGTCATTAATAAAGAATATGTTTAAAGCGAAATCAAACAAACTAAACTGGCATTAATAGGGTGTGTAAGTACCTCTCACATACCTCCCGTAATGATATAGCTATAACAAGGTTGCCACGCTTCAGGGAATTTTCCAGTCAAATAATCAGTATTTTTTTTATAGAAAAACTAGGTAGCTCTGCCCCCTCAAGCTTCGCTCGCCAACACCCGTTCAGACACCGCAGAATCTAAAAACACGCTAATCTGATGGGTTTTAAAAATATTAGAGAAGATTGAATTATACTGAAAAAAGCTGTGCAGATCTCCCTCTAAACCGGTTTCCATTCAACTTCCTTCGATTACAAAAATTTAAGGCCGAATTAGTTGCTGTTAAGACATCCAATGGTTGTTTTCGTTTTTGATTAAAGAGGATCAGTTAAACATTTTAAAAGAAGCTAAAATAAAATGAATTAAGTATACAGAGTCTTTGTCTCCCGGTATTAAAAACCAATCTCTATAATAATAGCCTAAGTCATGTGACTATCATCAACAGTTCCGGTGGACCACTTCGCTTTTCATACTCTAGGTACCATTTAGGTACTTTAGTGTTAGTCAGGCACAGGTGATAAGTCGCCAAATGTTATTCTATCGCCATCATTTCATCTATATTATAATAGTTCAAGTCATCAACTTCCATAAACAAATATTTGATTCCTTCGCCTTTCATATGAAAGTTTGGCCCCATATTGGCGCGATTTTTTTCAGACGCCAATTTGGGGAAAGTATCAACAGCATAAACAACAACATCCGGCTTACCATATCAAGAAAAATAACGATACTTTGACACCAGTTAAGTAATCGTTGCGTATATGACATTGGCGTCAGAAAGAAATCGCGCCAATATTGGGTCGTATATGACATCCGTGCCGAAAGTTTTACATTTTGATTAAAAAATCAAAAAAAAAAATTTCGAATAAAACTACATAAATTTTGCCATTGTCGCAAAGAATTCTTGGTACTGTTACGCTAACCGGGTGCAAATCTCGCCAATAGCCTTATTTCAACTCGCCAGTTACCATTTTTGTTTCGAGTGGCAAATTAAAAGATTGATTTTAAGTTGAAATTAAATGTCATGGTATGTTGCATTACTTAATATTGGCCAGATGTCACGTTTGGCGCGTTTTTATTATTATTATTATTATTATTTTTTTTACGAAAATTTGGCGAAAACCTCGTTTTCGAATACCAGTTACATATGTATTTTTGGTACTACTTAGTTATCCCATCGACCAAAAATCTATCGCCAAACTATTAGATTAAACGCCAATAATAGTTGATTGTAAATGTCACATTCAATTGATTTTAAGCAAGTTACACGTGTTTATGTCATCAAGTGATTTTTATTTCGACGTTTTATTTGTATATTTATTAATGTTATACTAATTTATTTGTTCTTTCGTTATTTAAAATAAAAATTATGTAAATTTCTATAATTTGGCGAGTGGTTTGGCGATTTTTATAATTTGGCGAAATTTGCCGATGGAATAACTAAGTAGCATCGTATTTTTTAATTATTTTCTATTATTTTTAAAAGGAAATAACAAAAAAATAATTGATAACTACAGAACAAAATAATTTAAATGATTTTTAAAAGAAATAAAAGTAAATAAACATTTGTTATTAAATAAACAACAATAGCCGGGTTACCATGTCAATCAAAATAATGCCATTTTGGTGCAAATTAGGTACCCCCCGTGCGTATATGATATCTGTGTCTAATATTTTTCTTTTCACTTTGTTTAAAAAAAAAAAAAGAAAGAAGTGAAAGCCATCAATTTTAAAGGAAAGTATTGTATGAAATGAATGAAAGGACTATATTTTAAATGCAATTAAGGAAATATAGTAAGATGCGACGGGGGGAAATGTTTGGCGATTTATCACCTGCGTCTCGCAAACATAAAAATACCGAGTTCTTGATTTCTCTATCAGAATCTTTCGATTTGGCGAAAGATTGTTCAAGTAAATTGAATTATGAATAAAAGTAACATGATACATTTCTTAGCATACATTTAAGGGAGTCCAAACTGGTCGCCAAATCAGTTTAAAATAATAATCTTTTCTGAAATATGAAACAAAATATCTGTTGTGATTAAAATTTGAGTTGCGATCATTAGAATAAAGTATTTAAAATTAGAAAAAAAAAATAATCGAAAACTAATTCGAATTTAAAAATTCTAATACCAGTTGGGAGATCTGCTGATCAATACGGATATTTGGTGTTAATTTCATCGCAAAATATTTTATATTTTAGGAGAAATCGTCGTGAAACATAATCAGTTGTTTAATCAGTCGTTTCATAGAATCGTTTCATAAATTCGTTACATTTCAGTCGTTTCATAATATCCGTTTCATAAATTCGTTTCATTATGATTTTATACGTATAGGGTAGATTTATCTAGATTCATATCCAGAAATTGCTCTTTATTTAAAGAGAGATTCTCGGTAAGAAAGTACTGGTGCCGAAGAATTTACTAGTCTGGAAATACCCTGAAACGTAACAACCCTGTATAACAGCCAAAAACCTTTTATGAAACAATTTACGACTAAAGTCCATGGATTGTATAATCCAAGCAATGTGATACTGGATATAAATTAGTGGGATAAAGAATATAATAGGTGTCCTCGTACGAGGGCTGTTTAATAAAATATAATCATATTTTTTTTTATTAGCATACTTTATTGCACACGCATTTTCTTTTATGTTCCATTGTTTTCTTAATTTGTAATGGAAACGTTGTAATTCGTTTTTCATTTATTTCCAGTATTACGTCATAGCCGGCCATGAAAGTTCTGATACTTTCAATATTCTCTGTGGGAACAATGGAGACAACACGTCATGAGAAGTATGCTCTCGGAAATTTTGTTTTCGCCTGAAGAATTCGTCAGTCGATGCGTATGCTATAGAAGACTTATGGAGAATTTTTCTTCCCGGTAGCAAGATTACAAAGATGATGATTTGAGATGTTTAACACCTTAACGGTCGCTTAATAGTTGGAAAAACCATAAAAAGTACTTATTTTTTTATTACAGAAATTGAATAATTATAAGGCTTCTAAATAAAATATGCAATTAGTCTTTTTTTTTTGCGAAACAAAAGATGTTATAGAATAAATTCATATTTGTAGAAAAGCCATCTAGCCAGACTTCTATGTATTAATGTTTATTTTACACCATACAAATTAATGCGAATAAGATCTTTTTTTTCACAACTTAGATCTTTATATTTCATTATCACACAGTTTTTTTACAAATAATATTTGAAATAATATATATACATTAAATTATGATTATTAATAATTTTTTGAGTTTGATATATTTTAAAATATGCAATACAAAGCCCAACATCACAATCAGCGCCAAAAACCAAACCCAAACGGAAATATTCAAGGACTTCACACGAAAATGACTTTGAAATTTTTCTGGTTTCGAAGTTTATCCCAGCAATTAAATCTCCAGCCCGGAAATATGACGGGCACGAGAAATAATGAACGACACCTTAGCCCGTGATATTGACGGGAGCGAGAATTAAGGGGGCCCGGGACACAAAAATCTTCATTTTTTTTTTTTTTTTTTTTTTTTTTTTTTTTTTTTTTTTTAATGGGATTAAAAAAATTTCTGCCGTTTTCTGCTTAAAATGATGTTTAAATCATGTTTCTAACTTAATTAGAACAAGAAATATTATTTTTTTCGTTTAGGTTTGTTTTGAAAATCTGCCTTTCAAGCTATGGTTGTCAAGGAAACGAGTTCTTGTGAAATTGCGTTTTTCTTCATGATAGGTTTTTTCACCATTTCTCATATTTAAAATCTTATAACTCGAGAACCGTTAAAGATACAGGGTTGAAACTTGGAACATATCTTTTTCAATTATTTTACTTTACTTTTGAGCCAGCATATTTGAAAAAAATATTTACTTTTGAAAATATGATTTTTTTTAAAAAGTTGCACCAATTTTTTTTTAATTGTTTCGCTAAATATTTTTAATTTTTTTTTAAATTAATATTTTTTAACATGCTGGTTCTAAATTAAAATATATATATTTCTGTTTATTTAAATGAAAAACAATTTAAATTATACAAATAATATTTCGAGATATAACGATTTTAAGTTATACCACTTTTTTCATAAATTTTAAATTAAAATTTTTTTTTAAAAAGCTATGAGAAGTTTTATCATTTAATTTTGTTTACAAATGATATGGTTAACCATCACAAAGAAATTCAAAATTTTAACTCAATAAGTAAAAATTTTATGAAAATGTGTCCCGGACCCCCTCAAGGGGTTAAGAAAGAGAAAGACTGTCATCTTGAAAGGAAGATGGACCCGGGTTCCTGGAAGTGAACAGAAGAGAACTTTAATACCGTCGCTATTATTGCCAGAGAAGGTCCTTAGACTTGAGAACTGTTAAAAATATTGCAGTTATAACTGGGAGCAACCCGCACGTTGATAACAGAAAAGTGAACATCAGACATGTTTTGTGCATTGTGAGTTACACTTCTCAAGACCGGACAACAAAACGTTCGCGTGGAAGTTTGTTCAAAAGCGAAGGTGATGTTACAGGCAGATGACCTGAATTCCCTAATGTGAAGAAGCATCTTTGTGGAACGTATTCTTCATCATTAGAAATATTGGTGAAGACAACGGAGGCGATTTTGAGGGATATATTTAAAAAGGTTATTTCCATCACGTCTTTGACGTGTGAAAAAATGTGGGATATGTGCATTGCATTGAATATGAACTACTTTGAAAAGCAACATTAAAATTTATACGATGGGTGAGTATGTGTTGCTAAAAAATGAAATATGATAATTATTTATTCAACAGCCATCGTATAACAGAGCAAGTGTGTTGAATTTGCCGATTATATCGCGAGCTCTATTGCCCATAGAAGAACGGAATCCTGTTTTCAAAATTTTTATAAGATTAGAAAAGTTGAACTAAACAATGAAGCATATCTAACTATTTATTAATATTTGACGAACCAAGTAATTGAAACAAAATTTTTATAAGATTAGAAAAGTTGAACTAAACAATGAAGCATATCTAACTATTTATTAATATTTGACGAACCAAGTAATTGAAACAAATGTCTAAACTTCAGTACTCCCTTCGTATCCGGAACTCTATTGATCATAGAAGATAGGTATGCTATTTTCGCCCTTTTTATTCATTAGTAAAGTTGAACTGAAAAAACTGTATCTAACTATTGGTTAATATGTGAAAAAGCTAGAAATTTATAAAAATCTCCAAAGTTGAGTTCTTCCTTCATTTTGAAGCTCTATTGCTCACAGAAAACTGGTATCCTATTTTTACCCTTTTTTAATATGATTTAAACATCTGAATAAACAAAAGACAGTGCAGCTCTCCCTTTGTATCCCGAACTCTATTCCTCATAGAATATAGGTATGCTATCTTCACCCCTTTTTATTCATTAGTAAAGTTGAACTGAAAAAACTGTATCTAACTATTGGTTAATATGTGAAAAAGCTAGAAATTTATAAAAATCTCCAAAGTTGAGTTCTTCCTTCATTTTGAAGCTCTATTGCTCACAGAAGACTGGTATCCTATTTTACCCTTTTTTAATATGATTTAAACATCTGAATAAACAAAAAACAGTGCAGCTCTCCCTTTGTATCCCGAACTCTATTCCTCATAGAATATAGGTATGCTATTTTCGCCCTTTTTATTCATTAGTAAAGTTGAACTGAAAAAACTGTATCTAACTATTGGTTAATATGTGAAAAATCTAGAAATTTATAAAAATCTCCAAAGTTGAGTTCTTCCTTCATTTTGAAGCTCTATTGCTCACAGAAAACTGGTATCCTATTTTTACCCTTTTTTAATATGATTTAAACATCTGAATAAACAAAAAACAGTGCAGCTCTCCCTTTGTATCCCGAACTCTATTCCTCATAGAATATAGGTATGCTATCTTCACCCCTTTTTATTCATTAGTAAAGTTGAACTGTAAAAACTGTATCTAACTATTGGTTAATATGTGAAAAAGCTAGAAATTTATAAAAATCTCCAAAGTTGAGTTCTTCCTTCATTTTGAAGCTCTATTGCTCACAGAAGACTGGTATCCTATTTTACCCTTTTTTAATATGATTTAAACATCTGAATAAACAAAAAACAGTGCAGCTCTCCCTTTGTATCCTGAACTCTATTGCTCATAGAAGATAGGTATGCTATTTTCACCCCTTTTTATTCATTAGTAAAGTTGAGCTAAAAAAACTGTATCTAACTATTGGTTAATATGTGAAAAAGCTAGAAATTTATAAAAATCTCCAAAGTTGAGTTCTTCCTTCATTTTGAAGCTCTATTGCTCACAGAAAACTGGTATCCTATTTTTACCCTTTTTTAATATGATTTAAACATCTGAATAAACCAAAAACAGTGCAGCTCTCCCTTTGTATCCTGAACTCTGTTGCTCATAGAATATAGGTATGCTATTTTCACCCCTTTTTATTCATTAGTAAAGTTGAACTGAAAAAACTGTATCTAACTATTGGTTAATATGTGAAAAAGCTAGAAATTTATAAAAATCTCCAAAGTTGAGTTCTTCCTTCATTTTGAAGCTCTATTGCTCACAGAAAACTGGTATCCTATTTTTACCCTTTTTTAATATGATTTAAACATCTGAATAAACAAAAGACAGTGCAGCTCTCCCTTTGTATCCCGAACTCTATTCCTCATAGAATATAGGTATGCTATCTTCACCCCTTTTTATTCATTAGTAAAGTTGAACTGAAAAAACTGTATCTAACTATTGGTTAATATGTGAAAAAGCTAGAAATTTATAAAAATCTCCAAAGTTGAGTTCTTCCTTCATTTTGAAGCTCTATTGCTCACAGAAGACTGGTATCCTATTTTACCCTTTTTTAATATGATTTAAACATCTGAATAAACAAAAAACAGTGCAGCTCTCCCTTTGTATCCCGAACTCTATTCCTCATAGAATATAGGTATGCTATTTTCGCCCTTTTTATTCATTAGTAAAGTTGAACTGAAAAAACTGTATCTAACTATTGGTTAATATGTGAAAAAGCTAGAAATTTATAAAAATCTCCAAAGTTGAGTTCTTCCTTCATTTTGAAGCTCTATTGCTCACAGAAAACTGGTATCCTATTTTTACCCTTTTTTAATATGATTTAAACATCTGAATAAACAAAAAACAGTGCAGCTCTCCCTTTGTATCCCGAACTCTATTCCTCATAGAATATAGGTATGCTATCTTCACCCCTTTTTATTCATTAGTAAAGTTGAACTGTAAAAACTGTATCTAACTATTGGTTAATATGTGAAAAAGCTAGAAATTTATAAAAATCTCCAAAGTTGAGTTCTTCCTTCATTTTGAAGCTCTATTGCTCACAGAAGACTGGTATCCTATTTTACCCTTTTTTAATATGATTTAAACATCTGAATAAACAAAAAACAGTGCAGCTCTCCCTTTGTATCCTGAACTCTATTGCTCATAGAAGATAGGTATGCTATTTTCACCCCTTTTTATTCATTAGTAAAGTTGAACTGAAAAAACTGTATCTAACTATTGGTTAATATGTGAAAAAGCTAGAAATTTATAAAAATCTCCAAAGTTGAGTTCTTCCTTCATTTTGAAGCTCTATTGCTCACAGAAGACTGGTATCCTATTTTACCCTTTTTTAATATGATTTAAACATCTGAATAAACAAAAAACAGTGCAGCTCTCCCTTTGTATCCCGAACTCTATTCCTCATAGAATATAGGTATGCTATTTTCGCCCTTTTTATTCATTAGTAAAGTTGAACTGAAAAAACTGTATCTAACTATTGGTTAATATGTGAAAAAGCTAGAAATTTATAAAAATCTCCAAAGTTGAGTTCTTCCTTCATTTTGAAGCTCTATTGCTCACAGAAAACTGGTATCCTATTTTTACCCTTTTTTAATATGATTTAAACATCTGAATAAACAAAAAACAGTGCAGCTCTCCATTTGTATCCCGAACTCTATTCCTCATAGAATATAGGTATGCTATCTTCACCCCTTTTTATTCATTAGTAAAGTTGAACTGTAAAAACTGTATCTAACTATTGGTTAATATGTGAAAAAGCTAGAAATTTATAAAAATCTCCAAAGTTGAGTTCTTCCTTCATTTTGAAGCTCTATTGCTCACAGAAGACTGGTATCCTATTTTACCCTTTTTTAATATGATTTAAACATCTGAATAAACAAAAAACAGTGCAGCTCTCCCTTTGTATCCTGAACTCTATTGCTCATAGAAGATAGGTATGCTATTTTCACCCCTTTTTATTCATTAGTAAAGTTGAGCTAAAAAAACTGTATCTAACAATTGGTTAATATGTGAAAAAGCTAGAAATTTATAAAAATCTCCAAAGTTGAGTTCTTCCTTCATTTTGAAGCTCTATTGCTCACAGAAAACTGGTATCCTATTTTTACCCTTTTTTAATATGATTTAAACATCTGAATAAACCAAAAACAGTGCAGCTCTCCCTTTGTATCCTGAACTCTGTTGCTCATAGAATATAGGTATGCTATTTTCACCCCTTTTTATTCATTAGTAAAGTTGAACTGAAAAAACTGTATCTAACTATTGGTTAATATGTGAAAAAGCTAGAAATTTATAAAAATCTCCAAAGTTGAGTTCTTCCTTCATTTTGAAGCTCTATTGCTCACAGAAAACTGGTATCCTATTTTTACCCTTTTTTAATATGATTTAAACATCTGAATAAACAAAAAACAGTGCAGCTCTCCCTTTGTATCCTGAACTCTATTCCTCGTAGAAGATAGGTATGCTATTTTCACCCCTTTTTATTCATTAGTAAAGTTGAACTGAAAAAACTGTATCTAACTATTGGTTAATATGTGAAAAAGCTAGAAATTTATAAAAATCTCCAAAGTTGAGTTCTTCCTTCATTTTGAAGCTCTATTGCTCACAGAAAACTGGTATCCTATTTTTACCCTTTTTTAATATGATTTAAACATCTGAATAAACAAAAAACAGTGCAGCTCTCCCTTTGTATCCTGAACTCTATTGCTCATAGAAGATAGGTATGCGATTTTCACCCCTTTTTATTCATTAGTAAAGTTGAACTGAAAAAACTGTATCTAACTATTGATTAATATGTGAAAAAGCTCGAAATATATAAAAATCTCCAAAGTTGAGTTCTTCCTTCATTTTGAAGCTCTATTGCTCACAGAATGCTGGTATCGTATTTTTACCCTTTTTAACACTTTCCAACAAAGTTGAAAAGCGTTTATGAATTCGGTTTGTCTGGCCGTCTGTTCGCGCTCTAACCCTCGTACATATAGTCGGATAGTTCTGAAATTTTTGGATGTTAGTGACCTCTACCATAGCACGATCCCCATTTCAAATAAAGTTTCTAGCATGTTTAGTTCATTTACAGGGACAGTCAAAAGTTTTCCGTTACATTACGGCATATGGGAAAAAATCGTTTAAAATGGTTTTAGGTAGATTTGGTATGAAATGCTACCTATTGGCGTCGCTCCTATGTTGGAATTTCTGAAAACTTTTTGCAGATCTACACCGATCATGACCCTTAGAACCCAAAACCACCCTGAGTAAAAAACTTTATATATCTGTCTATCTATCTATGTATCTATGTATCTATGTATCAGTGGCGTGGCGTCCGGTCATCGCTGGATGCGGCGATGACCAAGCAATATTTTAAAACTCTTAATGAGCTTCTAAAACTCTACGATCCAGTTTTAGCAGAACATTTGGAGTTCATGTATAAGTGAAGGTAAGATTTAAAGTTTCTTTTTTGAACATTCAACCATTGAATTTTAGAGTTAATAATTTTTCACCACAAACTTAAATAATTGCGATGACCACCGAAAATTTTCACGCCACGCCACTGCTATGTCTCTATCTATCTATCTATCTATCTATCTATCTATATATATATATATCACTTTCTTCTGGACACGATAACTTCCACAATTCTGCACAAATCTCTTCCAAACTGATATATAAAATCAAGGGGCATTAAATCTCGGTCAAGTTCGTTAACGGGCAAAATCGGACCAAGGGGATGGAAATAGGGAGGGGTTTTGTGAAAACCGAGAAACCCCCATAACTTCTTAATTTTTGTACATATCAAATCAGTTTAAAGTTTTTATTACTTCTAAAAATAAGACCAAAAATTTATGTATCACAGATTTTTGATAAAATTAAAAATGGGCTCAAGGGACGCAAAAAATAGGGTTTTTGGGAGAATAAAATTCCTAACTTTGTCAATTCTCAAGATATGAAATCCAATTAATTTTATTATACATGTCCTTAATATTATCTACATCTTTTATATTCACAAGTTTTTTATAGGACCAATTCGTACCGCAAAAAAAATTAAAAACGAAAACAAAAAAAGGGGGGTGAAGAAGAAAAATTTCCATAACTCCGTCAATTCACAAGATATAAAATCCCCATGAATTTATCATATATCTTCTTAATATTGTCTTCAACATTTATATAGACAAGTTTTTGATAGGACCAATTCTTACAGCAAAAACAGATTAAAAATACATAGCGGAAGAAGAAAAAAAATCATCTTATTAAGGGTGTATTCAAATCCAAACTGCTTTTTTTCTGACTCATTTTCAAATTCATTTTTGCTCTCAAACACATCCAATTGATAGATTCTCTTCATCAAAAACTATGTAATGTACTGTTATGATCGATTTTTTGATAGAGGCAAAATATATTTCAAAAAATGATGTCAAAGTGGGCATTTTGAACAGAATTTCCCGAAGCGATTGTGTTAGAAACGAAAAATATTGCCCTACTAAGAAAATAATTGTTTATTAATCAAGTTTCAATTAATTGAAAGAAAAATAAAAACACATGTCTCTTATAAATCTTTTCAAAAATTACGTCAGCAAGTTTCTTATTTTATCTATTAAAAATTAATCTGAAAATGTGCCAGAAAATTTCGAGGTGTTGAGCATAGAAAATTATGTTTTTTAATACCGCCTTAACATGATTCTGATAAAACCAGCTATTATATAAAAATGAAATAAAAACTCGTCAAAAGCGGTCAGATAAAACTGTTAAAGTGGATTTATCATGATTAAGTTTTTGTTGGTGCAATTAATATACCTTCGAAATCTACCTCCTCCTGTAGGCCGGTCCGGCAGGGATTTTTTAATGATGTTACATGCTTTCAGACATTATAAAATTCATATGCATTTGTCAAGAGCACTAAAATATGCATTCTGAAGAATATACGATGCAAAGAATAGTTATTCTTCATTTACAGGCCACACAAAATGATTCCGTTACAGAACGATATAGGAGTGGAGGGCATTGTTTGCGGCGTATTTTAATTATGTTAAATTATTTCATGTATAATGAAATTGGTATACGTCGCTTGAGGTTTACTATAACTTATTTCATGTATAATACGAAGTGCATGCATTTACAGGGACACACAAAAGATTTCAGATACTATATTGTATCCGATGAACTGTATAGTAACGGTGATTGCTGGAAATGCATTTTTAATTATGGTATGTGCTTTTATGTTTTACTCTATTTATGCATAGTATATGGTGTGGATAAATGTTGTAATTCATATACAGGGTTACACAAAATAATTCGTAATGGTTACCGGTTTTATTGCAAATTGTTTAAAGGTGATTTTTAAATGAGTTATGCATTTTTACGCGGAACTGCATTTGGTTTACTATAAAATGTTTGTAGAACATAGATAAAAAGATATACAGAGTCACGCAAAGAATTCGACTCATGGCCATCTATAAATGACAATTTCTGGAAATGTGATTTCAGTAGTTTAAAGAGTGTTTTACTTTGAATTAAACTTTAACTAAATAGTGGCGTGTAATAAAGGTTCTAGGTTAACTACAGGGCTGTACAAATGTACACAGGTATGTTTTGATCTATTAGTATAAACTGCTGAAAGAGAAATCTCAACCTGTTACGTGTTTTCTTGCTAAACTAAATTTTCCTATTATATAGTTTATATATGAACCTATAGATCAAATACAGGGCTGTTCAAAAGAATTAGAATACATATTTGGCTATATACGGTAACTGCAGAAATCAGTTTTTCAAATGTTTCATGTGTTTTCTAAAATGTTTACTTAGTTCTTTTATATACCTTATTTCTCTAAATAACGAAGTTTTGTAAAAGCATTCAGGAAGTGTTGGGAAGTGTTTCATAATCTATACTAAACGCATGATTTTTCTTACTTGTTTAATATGATTTAAACATCTAAATAAACAAAAAACTGTGCAGATCTCCCTTTGTATCCAGAACTCTATTGCTCATAGAAGTTAGGTATCCTATTTTCACCCTTTTTATATTATTAGAAAAGTTGAACTAAACAAATATCTGCATCTAACTATTGATTAATATCTGTCGAACCAAAAATTTGAGAAAATGTCCAAAGTTCAGCTCTCTCATCGTTGGTATACTTCATAAGATTAATACATTATAATTATTATGAAATAATATCTTAATTTAAACATTATTTCAAATTTAGTAAAAATGCATGATATTTGAGTAACTTCCTTTAGCATAACTTTCTATTATTATTCAACATTGCTTAACGAAAGAAGCTCTCAACATTCAAATTTAAAACAGTGCCTAATGATGAAATGATTAATTTACACAACTTTCTAATTTTAATATCAAGAGTTTTCTATGACATTCTCTTTGTTTACGCTATTAGCAGATGAGAAAAATTAGACGTGATTCAGATTTCCTTTTAAGTATATATTTTTAGTTTAAATATTAAACATTTGTTTTCTTGCAGACGAGAAGTTATTAAAGTAGAAGTCATGTTACACTTTAATTAACATTTTCTAGATCAAATATTGAAAATCTGTATGAAATTTACTGAAATATTGCGTAAAAATGCATTGAAAAGATATCTTCGAATTGCAAATATAAATTTAAGGAAAATTGGATAAAGTATTTGTAAAAAATGGAATATTCAACATTTAATTCGCTTACATTTAATAATGTAATTATAGTAAAATACTTTTAACACGAATCTGAGGGGACCAAAATTTGTTTTCCTGTTAAAAGATTCGTAAAAAATAGATAAAACTCGCCAATATTTTCGATTTCGTCAAATTTTATTTCTATTTCCTGTTAAAATTCTAATTTGTTGTATCCATTAGGATAAAAACAAGTAAAAAAATATATTGTTTTTTGGGGAAAAAATCAGATATCTTTTTTTGAAGTATCTTTTTCAGCACCATATTGTCCTTAAATTGTTCGATATCATTCATTATTTTATTCGTCTTTCCATTCGAATTCTCATCGAAATAACTGCGCATACTTTTAATCATTTTCTGCGTTTCTGATGTAGTAGATGGGACAATATCGGCACCATTGATGCCGTTGTGACATTCGTCGTTGGAACCTACATATGTGGAATCATTTAGATTATGAACGATTTCCAAAATTTCTTTATCTGTCAGAATCGGTGTTGTAGCATCGACTGCAACATATCGTTCATTTAATGATATTGTAGGACAATCTAGTAATGTTGAGACGTTCTCAAATATTTCATTGAATGTCGGTTCAATGTCAATATCGGGTGATTCGTCAGGTGTCAAAAAGTTTGCTACTTTGGAGAATCCCGCATAGCGAAAATAATTTTCAACTGTCGTAGGCTTTACTAAATACCATGCTGAGCACAACATAGGTAGTGGTTAAGTTAATGAAGAAATCTTCTTTTGCTTCGATTGAGATAAAAATATTTAAAAAAATCGTTAAACAATTCCATAAATAAATTCTACAGTGACTTGTAGCAAACATGACACTGAAGATCGAAAGCAAAAATTTTTTCTTGTTAAACGATTTCTGTTTTGTGTTAAAAGAATTTTTTTTTTATTAAATTGCGTAGTATAGTGCCCGGACTGCTATATCATTTCGTGTTAACTGATTTTTCATGTTAAGCGTTTTCGTGTTAAACGTATTTCACTGTATATATCTTAAGGTAAATTAAAAAAAAAAAAAAAAAAAAAAACATATATACGAAGAAATTTTCTTACTGCGGAATTTACATTACTTTTACTAAGGAAAAACTATTATTTTTGTTAAACCTTTATAATTTGAAGTCCTTTAAGACAAATTTTATTTTGTATTTGATATTTATATAAATATTTCAATATATAGATAAATAGATTATTTCGATTGATATAATTAGGCATAAAGTCCGTAAGATTCTGACGCTATCAATATAAAAATTATTTAAAAACCTTTTAAAATATTAAAATACATTACCTTTTATAATATATAATATACCGTATTTAAAAACCTTTTAAAATAGCAAAGATAATTTATATCATAAAAATTTGTGATGACAAATTTAACCTTTTACCATAACAAGGCTTTCCAACCCGGATACAGCAAACAGAATATACAGTGGTGGTCAAAGTTTCCAGCCAGTTAGTTTCTTTGATTTGTTTGATAGAACGTTTCAGCGAAGAAGAAGCACAATTGCTCCAAAAGTTAGGAATAAGGAAATTTCCTCTGACCACGTGATCATTTTGATTGAATACTGACGATACTTGATACAAAAGGGGGGGGGGGAATTCGAAATTCGCGTGTGCAAAAGTTTGAGGACATTCGTCATTCGTTATTTTTGTTATCGGTAAAGTATTTTTTTGGCCGTGTTTGTTAATTAATCAACGTGAATAACATATTTGAAATTAAAAAAGGAAAAGTTGAACACTTTATTGTTCCTAAACGAGTGATTTGTTTGTCGCTAAAGTCACAATCCTCTCGTGAGATTGCGTCAAAGTTGTCGATCGAAACATTTGCTGTGAACGATATTTAAAAAAAGATAAAGATGGTCATCACCTTCGGATCTTGCCACGCTCCTGGGGATCCCGGAAAATGACTTTATATGTGGACAGAATTTTCAGGAGAAAAGCAGTTGATGACACGCATAAAAAGGCCGTTGCAATTCTCCGCGATTTACGGTGTTAAAATATTGCTGAAATACGTCAGTCTACCGTGTCAAGACGCTTACGCGACGTAGGACTTTATGGAATAGTCGGTGTTAAAAAACCTTTCATAAGTAAAAAAAAAAAAATAAAAAAAAAAATTCAGAGGGCCCGACTGTCGTTTGCCAAGGAATACAAAGACTAGTCAGCTGAAAACTGGAAAAAAGTACTATTTCGACGTTCAATCTTTTTGGGAGTAATAACAGACACTACGACCGACTACCTAAAAACAAAAGATACGATTCGAGATATGTTATTCCTACAATGAAGCATGGTGAAGGACACGTTATGCGGCGGGGAGCATATTCTGTAAAATGTGCCTGTCCTTTATTTGAAATCCGCTGCAAGATGAATAGTTCAATGCATAAGGATATCTTGCAAGACCATTTGCTGCCTTATTGGAGGAACAATTGTGGTCGCAACTATTTGTTTCATCATGATAACGGCCAAAAGCATACATGCAAGCTTGTCAAGCAGTGGCTGTCGCACAAAAAAATTACGCTTCTGAAATGGACAGCCCAATCACCCGATCTCAATCCAATAGAAAATCTTTGAAACTAACTTGAAAATGTGTGTGGAATTATAAATATTCCAAGTCAGCAGCATTTTCACAAAAATTGGAAAAACCTTAACTTTGACAACCTACAACCGTTCCTTGAATCGATGCCACGTTGCTGCGCCGCAGTACTTATTGCTAAATGTATGAATGCAAAATACTAATTGTAAATGTTGTTGATGACTGTTATTTTCTGTTATAACACCATTTTTTTTCCAAACTTGTCAAGGTGGCCGGAAACTTTTGAGAACATGCGTTTTCTTTTACAATTAATTTTGTCAATTAAATTTATTAATATTTATTTTTTATTCCATAAATAAATTCTTAACTACTATGCCAATAAAGTGTATAAGTATCACTTTGAGATTCCTCTTCATAACGGTATACTTACAAATTAACCAAAAAATTTATCCAGGCCTGAAACTTTTGATCGCCACTGTAGATGAAAGCCATTTATATATATATATATATTACTTAAAAACTTTAACAGATATTTTTACATAATATATATATATATAGATATAGATAGATAGATAGATAGATAGATAGATTTTTTGACTTAATTTTCACCAAAAATACTAACAATTATTTTTACATCAAAAATAGCATTTATGTATTTAAATAAAGTTCTGGAATTGTTTTAAGCGACACCTTTGAATTGGGCTCCTGCCAAGAATCAACAGACGAAGAAATCTCAAAAAAATTTTAAAAGCCTTTTTTATTCTGATAATTTCAATGATTTAAGCTTAGTCTGATTACATTTCTTAAATTTGTATTTTATTAAGACTTTATTACTTTGTTTATTGATAAATTTTTAATTTCTTTATGGAGTATAAGCTGAAAGCAATTGCTCAACTATTTTATACATATTAATTTAGGTGCATTCAGATTTATTTTTTATAATCGTCTGTCTGCTCGTGACAGGTAAATATTTAAAAAGTCATGTTTGAAATTATTTTTAATTATATTTTTAAATCATCGACTATATACATAAAAAAGTCCTTCCGGCCAGTGCCGGGAGGAAGAGGTAGCTTTCATAATCCTTATTTTAAAAAAGCCAACTTATATCATGCAAACACACGAAGCTCAATTTAGTGGAAACCGAATATAGGAGATTAAATACTAATTTTTATCAATATAATGAATGAGAATTTCGCGAAATTAGTCAGCTTTATCCAAGCTGCTTTTCTTTAAAGTAACTTATATTTGGCTGCCAAATTCGGCAATTTCTTAAAGTGCCTGTCATTTTAAGACAACATGGTGGATGAGGCTAAGCAGTGAACTTCGTCAAGACCTTAGTAATTGCTGTGCACATGCTCACTCACATCGGAATCGGTTAATATATAGGAGTGCTGTCGCAAGCAAAAAAATCAGATTTTTCAAAATGTCACCCACAATAGAAATTGAAACTGAGCCATTTTTTAAGGTAAAGGCAAACAAAAAATGCTCCTGAATCCTTATATCAAGATCAAATACTTAAGAAAGAAACCTTTTTCAATTTCTAATTTTTTTGCACCTCACTTTAAATATATATATATTTTTTAATTTAATGGCCGCCATTTTGAAACAAGATGGCTGATGAATCTGGCCAGCGAACTTGGTCGAGGTGTTGATGTATACTATCCACATGCCTTCTTACATCGAAATAGGCAAATACGTGTGTTATCGCGTGACAAATACAAGATCGTTTCAAAATGTTAGCCATGCTAGAAATTCAAAGTGCTATAAATCAACCATTTTTTAAGATATCAACAAAAGAACAAATTTTCAGAAACAAAAACTGCTCCGGAATCTTTGTATCAAGGCCAAACACATAAAAAAAATCTTTTTCATTTTCCAATTTTTTAATACCTCATTTTGAATTTTAAATTTAATTTTTTTAAAATGGCTACCCTTTTGAAACAAGATGGCGAATGAAGCTGGCCAACGAACTCGGTCGAGACATTGTTATGTACTATGTACAGACCAAGTTACATTCAAATATGTTCATAAATACGCCTGTTATCGCGTGACAAAAATCAGGTCGTTTTAAAATGTCAGCCACAAGAGAAATTCAAAATGCTATTACTCAGCCATTTTTTTTAGATATAGACGAAAGAAAAACTGTTCCGGAATCTTTGTATTAAGGTCAAACACATACAAAAAAAATCTTTTTCATTTTCCAATTTTTTGGTATCTCATTTAAATTTTTTTATTTTTTTATTTTTTTTAAATGATCGCCATTTTGAAACAAGATGGCGGATGAAGCTGGCCAACGAACTCGGTCGAGATATTTGTATGTGCTATGTACACACCAAGGTACGTCCAAGTCGGTTCATAAATACGCCTGTTATTACGTGAAAAAAATCAGGACGTTTCAAAATGTCAGCCACGCTAGAAATTCAAAATGCTATAACTCAGCCATTTCTTAAGATATAGACGAAACAAAAACTGCTCCCGAATCTTTTTATCAAGGTCAAACACATAAGAAGAAAATATTTTATCAATTTTCAATTTTTGGTACCACATTTCACATTTAAATTTTTCTTAAAAATTTAAATGGCCGCCATTTTTAAACAAGATGGCGGGTGATGCTGGCCAACGAACCCGGTCGAGACATTGGTATGTACTATGTATAAACGAAGTTACATCCAAATCGGTTCATAAATACGCCTTTTATCGCGTGACAAAATTTAGAACGTTTCAAAATGTCAGCCACGCTAGAAATTCAAAATGCTATAACTCAGCCATTTTTTAAGATATAGACGAAACAAAAACTGCTCCGAAATTTTTGTATAAAGGTCAAATACATAAGAAAAAAATATTTTTCCATTTTCAATTTTTGGTACCACATTTCAAATTTTAAATTTTTAAATTTTTTTTAAATTGCCGCCATTTTGAAACAAAATGGCGGATGAAGCTGGCCAACGAACTCGGTCGAGAGATTAGTATGTACTATGTACACACCGAATTACATCCAAATCGGTTCATAAATACGCCTTTTATCTCGTGACAAAATTCAGGACGTTTCAAAATGTCAGCCACGCTAGAAATTCAAAATGCTATAACTCAGCCATTTTTTAAGATATAGACGAAACAAAAACTGCTCCGGAATCTTTGTATAAAGGTCAAATACATAAGAAAAAAATATTTTTCCATTTTTAATTTTTTGGTACCACATTTCAAGTTTTAAATTTTTTTAAAAATTTTAAATGGCCGCCATTTTGAAACAAAACGGCGGATGAAGCTGGCCAACGAACTCGGTCGAGACATTGGTATGTACTATGTACACATCGAATTACATCGAAATCGGTTCATAATTACGGGAGTTACAGTGTGACATAGGTCAGATATATATATATATATATATATATATATCAATTTTGAACGGAGGGTGGTTTCGGGGTCTGGGGGTCATGATCGATGAAAATATACCAAATTTTTTTGAAATCGCTTTCCTCCGAACGGCTGCAATAGGTAACTTTTTTGTAAAGAAAGCTACCTAATACAAATGGGAATTTCGTTCTGTCTGTTTATAACTAGAGTTAGCTTTAAAAAAATTTCTACTATGTGATTTTCATGAGACTTGCATTATTAGTTAAATAATTTATACGGAATAGTTTTAGTATGCTATACATCATTCTACGTTGTTTAGATACTAAATTATTCGGAAAAGTTCTATAATGAAGTGAATTCGTTTATGAAACATTATCCTTTTTAAAAACGGGCCCCACCAGTGGCTGAGAGGTTCTGCTCTCGAAGCTGGTAGACGGGAGGTGCTGGGCTCAATCCCAATCGCGCCCGTCGGCCTAATCGTTCGAAGTTTTCGTGGTTTTCTTAGAACCGTGGATTTCCATGCGTTAATACGGATTAGGTTCCCTTAGAAAGACCTCCACGAAGGCACTCCCCCTAGGGCCTATATCCCTCGTGTAGATAATTGGCCGTCAAAAATCAACCCAACCCAACCCTTTTTAAAAACGTTCTGATGGAACTTGTACTATTAGTTAGATAATGTTTTCGAGATGGTTTTAGTATAATGCACATTATTGTACATTGCTTCTTTATACAATTATGGGGGGAAAGATCTATAATACACTAAACTTGATTATGAAAGTTTAGCCTTTAAGGAAATTTCTACTGGGCGGTTTATGATGATACGTGTATGTTAAATAATATTTCAGTGTCTTTTTAGTATATTTCATATCATTCTATCATTCTTTACTAAATCCTACAGGAAATGACGATTAGAATAGTTATTTTTACTGCTCAAATTTTGTCAGCCATATCATAAAATTTATTAGCAATACCGTTCGTATGTTTTTCAACAGTTCAAAAAGGCATACCAGGTAAATGTCCATATTTAAAAAAAATACAAATACAAAAAGGCTTTTAGTAATAAATAAATAAATTAGGATACAGCTGTTAAACACATTGAGATGTAGTTTTAACACAAATTGCATGTGAAAATAATTTTTTTCCCTAATGTCGGTGTAAAATGAGATTATATGCGATATTTAGAAGTTTAAAAAACTGCACCAAAAGCGAAATTTAATCGTCTGCTTTAGCCGTTGTAAAACTGACATCAGCGTTACGCATGGACATGTTTATCCGTTAATATGGATAATTTTAAATTCATTATAAGAAAATATCTTCTGTAAAAGAGCAATATTTTACCTCCAAGAGGTACTACGAGATCGTTTACGTTTATTGTTGTGTTTTTTTTCTGTTATGAAAATTAAATTAAACTAAGGGGGCGCAGAACCTTTGGATTGTCGAAAACGATCAAAAACATCCCCATTTTCAAAGTACAAAAGCTCAAATAATATGCAATTAAGATTTTTTATTTTTTTATTTCTGTCTAAAGTATACATTCTTAAGTATATTAGACAGAAAATAAATGTTGTATATGCAAAAGTAATATTTAAATTTAAATTTTTAAAATTCATATCACAATTATGTGAATAAAAATCATTAAGTGCTTCGCGCATGATACAACTTGAAATTATGCATATAGAAAGCTATTTTTGTCCAAAAGAGGCTCATAACACACATATCTAACTCAAAACCAAAATATACGCAAAAATTGTTGTTTATTTATTTTTAACAAAAATTTTTTTTTGTTTTTTTTGTTTTGTTAAAAATAAATCGTATTTTTCAAGTGCAAAAAAAAAAAAAAAAAAAAAAAAAAAAAAAAAAAAAAATAATAATAATAATAATAATAATAATAATAATAATGTACGTTAATTATTTTTGTTTTAGCATGTAAACTATGAAGAAAAGCATATGTAGTTAAATTTTAAAAACTGTAGCTGATATAGTTTCAAAATAACAGTGCGCGTAAACTGAAATTTACTAATGTCAGAAAACGAATCGTAAATTTTCAATATTCAATAACCTTCCATTTTACAAGCTGTCTATAAGCGATTATAACTCATGAAATTATGCAAATTTTTGAATGTGGTTTTTTGAATATTGTTCAAGAATGTTTAAAGATTCAGAATAAATTCTAAAAAACGATTTTTCAACAGTTTAAAGTTCCTGGACCCCCTGAAAATGAATCGAAATAGAAGTATTAAAAATTTTTTAACAGTTATTTATCTTGTAACATAAAGCCAACTAACCATATGTTTAGAAGTAAAAGATATAACCATCAATTATATTCATGCTATATTTATTGGAGAAATATATTTTATGCTAAACGTGAAATATTACGTTTCTCAAGAAACATAAGAAATCTTTTCTTATGCATGATGGTAATAAATTTACTTTGTTACAAATGTTAAAGTACATTACTTAAGTTACAATAACTTCAAAAATAAAAATAAAACTATAAAACTTTGTAACGATTGTTTATTTTGTAACGTAAATGATATCATAAAAATTAGCGATAACAAACTCAGCTCTTTTTTATAATTATACTAGATTTATACTTTAAACGAAAGAATAATATTTCACGTCTGTAGAGAGCTGAATATATTGTTCATTTTTATGATTGTAATATTTTTTCTTTGTAACGAAAAAAAAAAATGCTTTTCGCCGCCTTTGTCGCAATACTTTATCTAACTGTACTGAAAGATAATGCATTCTTACTGAACAATAAATGTAAAAGAATTATAGAACATCTTTTTTTTTTTTTTTTGTAACTGATGATTTTTAATAATTTTCTTAATAATAGTTGTTTATTTAAATTTTGTATGCTATACTGTTATATTTGTTATGTTTTATTTACAAATTAAAACATTTTGAAATTATCAAGTAAATAAAGTTAATTTTGTAATCCTATTAAATAATTAATACTTTATTCTTAAAATAATTAGAGAATATCAGTTTAGCATTTCAAGTTTTTCAATAAGATTCTCAAAATATAAAATGAAAAACATAAAAATGTTGCCTTCACATTTTTCTTTAAAATGAAAATTATAAGTGCTGTAAATTCCGTAATTGAGGAACAGTAAAATAGCAATATGTAATTTTTCTCTAGAATAAACGGAATTGAGTAATACTTTTCAAATTAAACAAGATTATTGTTGTCCATCTCTTGCAACTATCTGCCTTTTGCCTGCAATGCCCAAGAAATTATTTTAGTACAATAAATTTTCTAAGATCTGAAAAAAGCAACTTACTTGTTTTTTTTTTTTTTTTTTTTTTTTTTTTTTTTTTTTTTTATCCGTTGTTTAAATTCCCTGAAAGATATATACATGTTTATGACTTAATAAATTTACATTATTTCTCTCAAAGAAAAACAAAACAAATATGTAAGTTTTTAATGTTTTACTCTTTAAAATTTTAGTTCTAAAATGTTAACTAGTTTTTCAAATAACAAGGTTGAATCTGTCTTTTAATTTGATAGTTCAAATGAACATAATCTCTTAACACACTGCTAACATTGACGCGATTCTGCATTTTTGGATATGTGCAACTCTAGTTTACCCTACAATTAGTACTTTTCAACAAATACTCATAGCTAAATCCGATACGGATTTCTCCATATTAAATGAAACTATAATTGAATAAATAAGTGCTTGGAGGAGCCACCCCCCTTTACTCTCCATTAGAGGTAAAATTTTGGAAAATTCCGAAACATATGTTTACTAATTTTAGTTGTTCTATAGGCATGTCATGGTTCAAGTTTTTATTTCCATTGGTTTATAAGATAGGGTGATATTTATATTTCAAAATTGTCCACACCCGTAGCCACGCTTAAGGGTTGAATTTTAACAAATTAATTTCCAATTCAAATATTGCCCTCAGGAGTACACATATATTCCAAATTTTAAAGCTCTGGTGCAACAGAAAGTGGGTGAAAAATGAGTCACAAGATTTAACTGCCATATACAAACAGAATTGTAAGTTAAAATAAAACACGTTAAAATAATAATAATTTGTTTTTCATTTATTTTCATTAAAGGAGAAAAAGCTTATTAATTTATATGTAAGTAAAACATTTCTTTGTTATGAATAAGTTTGAAACTGAGTGTAAAATTTCGTAACTTATTTTAATAAAAGTAGATATGTTTACTGTTTAACCCTGCTGTTCTTAAAATAAATTACCTTAATATAGATATATTTGTTTCTTTGTAGTACACTGTAAAAAAAATTCTGTAGCTCTACAGATGTAAAATTACATGCTTACTAAACTGTCATCTGTAACTGCACAAAAAAAGCTGCAAATCTACAAAACTAGTTTTTGTAAAGCTACAGAAATCTGTAACTTTACAAATGAATCTATTAAAATTTCAGTAAATCTTACTAAAATTTTATCTGTAAACCTGGTTGTAGTTACATGAAAAGTTCTAGGCATCCCAGTTTCCTAAAAAATTCTTAGTAACCTTACAGATTTTTTGATTTTCGGCGCAAAAGTGTGTCTGTTACATGAATATTTGTTGCTGCCGTTACATAAAAAGTTCTATGAATCCCAGTTTCCTAGAAAAACTTTAGTAACTTTACAGATTTTTTTTTTACAGTGTATACAAAATAGCATGAAAATTAAAATATGTGTTATTAAAACTAGCAACATAATGACTGAGAATGCGGGCGCAACGATAATTATTATCATAATCTTATAAACCACCGAATGTTAAATATATTTATTTTAATGTAGTTATCTATATCAGTTCATCTATGTGCCTATCTATCTGTCGATCTGTCCTTTTACATCTATCTAGCTTCTAACAAGCGAAGTATTATTTCTCTATCTATGTTTTTATATCAACGTCTATATCTGTCTGCTTATCTACACTATATGGTCATTAATGATCGGGCACTTTCAATTTTAGACATTTTGTGGAATATTTAGTAATGTCAGATTCTTCTGGAATTTCAGGATAATAAAAGGTATGCTTCGCGTCGAATTTATCAACATCGATTTGATAAGGATGAGAATTAGGGGGCCAACAAAAAATCAAATAAAAATGATAATATTTGTGATCAAAGTGTACATAAAAATGACCGAAACAGAATATCACTGCCGAATAAGAATATGCTTATACACTGTAAAAAAAAATCTGTAGTTCTACAGATGTAAAAATACATGCTTACTAAACTTTCACCTGTAACTGTACGAAAAAAGCTGCAAATCTACAAAACTAGTTTTTGTAAAGCTACAAAAATCTGTAACTTTACAAATGAATCTGCTAAAATTTCAGTAATCTTACTAAACTTTTATTTGTAACACTGCCTGCAGTTACATGAAAAGTTCTCGGAATCCCAGTTTCCAAAAAAATTCTTAGTAACCTTACAGATTTTTTGATTTTCGGCGCAAAAGTGTGTCTGTTACATGAAATTTTGTTGTTGACGTTACATGAAAAGTTCTAGGAATCCCAGTTTCCTAGAAAAACTTTAGTAACTTCACAGATTTTTTTTTACAGTGTACAGTACAGCATGTTTTCTGATTTTTGTAAGAATATATTCATGGAGATATAGTGATTTTTTTAAGTTAAAAAAACTCATGCATGTTTTTATCTTGTATCGTGCAGAGTTTTCAATCAATTTTAACGCCAGGTTCAGAAAAATTGGTAAAATGTAGTAGAAATAATATTTTGCAATTGGAATATAAATATATTAAATATTTTATTAAATATGAACAGTTGTATGAAATAATTTTTATCTGCGCATCGCGACCGATAACATTTTTTTTTTTTTTTTTTTTTTTTACATAATAAATACACATCTAAAAAAGAAACTCATAAAAAATCCAGTCATATATCGTGGAAATTCAGAAATTCTTCAATAGGGTGAGCTGATTTTTTGTTGCTCTCTAAAAGCAGCTGAATGATGAAGGGTTTTTCACAAATTGTCATTAATTATTAACGGTCTTTTAGAAATAAGTTAGTATTTAATGAACATCAATGAGTAGATTTGGAACAAATGCTTCGATTTTGAAATTTCTTTTAACAAGGAATAGCCGCGCTCTGGTGGGTTTCCAAGAAGAACTAAAGCATCAATAAAAAAGAAAAAAAATTGGCAATTTGTGAAAAATCTCTTATCATTCAGCTTCTTTTAGAGAGCAAATAAAAACTAAAAAGCAGCTCACTCTATCGAAGATATCTTTCTGAATTTTCATGAAATTTGACTGGACTTTTTCAATGAGTTGCTCCATGGAGTTGACTATTAAATTATGTGCAAAAATCTTTGTTATCATTCGCACATGCGCAGATAAAAAATATTTCATACAATTACCCATATTCCATAAAATTTTTAATATATTTATATTCAAAATTAATTGTTTTGTTTCTACTACATTTTGCTAATTTTTCTGAGGCGTTAAATTTGTTTCAAAATCCTGCATGACATAAGCTAAAAACATGCTTGATTTTTTAAAACTTTTAAAACAAACCACTATATCTCGAAGAATATACGTGCTATTCTTACAAAAATTGGTAGAAATGTTGTACAGTATCCAGATATTTGTATTCTGCAGCGGTAGATCCTTTCGCGCATTTTAATTTACAGGGTGGTCCCAAGTATTATTTTTTCTTTGATTTTTTGTTAGCCCCCTAATTGTCCCCCTTATCAAATCGACGTTGATAAATATGAAGGCGAACTTGTTTTCTTTAATCCTGAAATTCCAGAAGAATCTCACAAGTATATTTCTAAATATTCGACAAAATGTCTAAATTGAAAGTGTCCGGTCAGTAATGGCCATGTAGTGTATATCTCTCTTTGTATATATACACTATACGGCCATTAATGACCGGCAAATTTCAGTTTTAGGCATTTTGTCAAATAATCATAGAATAAAAATAATACTTGGGGTCACCCTGTAAATTAAAATGCACGAAATGATCTATCGCTACATAATATAAATAGGCAGACAATGTAAAATTTATGTATTCATTTGTGTAAGAATAGCATTTATATTAACAAAGATATAGCGATTAAAAAATAATAATAATAATAAATAAATCCGTGCATGTTTTTTGCTTATGACATGCAGGGTTTTCAACCAAATTTAACACCGGTTGCAGAAAAACTGACATAATATAGTAGAAACAACATAGTGCAATTGGAGTATAAATCCCAGCAAAGAGGAAATTGCTGGCCAGTAGCAAGATAGGTTCTGGCAATGATGGAGAAGTGCTGGCTGATGGTCTACCACTGCATGACCACTGCTGGACAGCTTCAGTCAACTTTGCTGTTGGAAATCATCAGATAAAATTCTGGTGGGCATCCATCATGCGCTGGCCCACCACTACATGGAAGTGCACAGACTTTTGCAGTATTACTGCTGGGAACCCTTACATATGGTGGCGCTGCAAATATCGAAGACATTGAGTATTTGAACCCAAATCTGAAATGAATATCTTAAAACAATTTAAGCAGTGAAGTTAATTTTTTTTGAAACTGTAAAAAATATAGCACCACTGCCACCAACAAAATAAATAAGTAAATGAATAAATAAATAAATTCTTTATTTCAACGCACTTTTTTTTTCTCCTTAAATCTGGTTTTACTAGTTTACAAAGGACTTCGGTTTTCATAATTTACGCAGTTCAGAATCAATAATAAAAAAAGCGTATAAAATACATAGAATTTCTATTCAATAGAATAATTTATATACCAGTTTAATGATTGGGAACGTAAATCACAAAAGAAACAAACTTGAAACAGTGTAATGAGTGCTTGAAAACTACGAGCAGTCGTAGCGTATGCTGAAAGAACTTGTTCATGTCCGATAACGAAAACCAAGCAGCATCGAGAGCGGTTAGTACATGGGAGGGTGACCACATGGAAACCAATGAAAGTTCAAATATTTCTATAGACATTTGTATTATAGACATTTCTACAGCTCTTGGTGATACTAGCTTATAGAAAAAAGAGCCATAATTATATAATACTTTGTTCTTTTATAGAATGCTATATGAAATTTTTGTAAGGGAAAGTGCTGGGCCAGCAAAAGAATAACAGTGGGATAGGTGCTAGCACTGCAGGAAAAGTGCCGGATTGAAGTGATGTGATGGCATACCAATGCTGGCCTGCTGTTGGCCATCACTGATGGGCCAGCTGCATTCGGTTTGGACACTTTTCGACAGGTTTATGTAATGGCACCCTTGCACTTTACCGCTGATGGCACTACTGGCTGCCATCTTTTTTCCAGCTGATGGCCCACTGTTTCTTTCTTTGCTGGGATATATTAACTATTTTAGGAAATATGAGCAGTTGTATGAAATAATTTTTATCTGCGCATGCTCGAACAATAACACGGAAACTTTTGCATAATTTAGTAGTCAACTCTATGGAGCAACTCATTAAAAAAAATCCAGACAAATATCATAAAAATTTAGAATAATATCGGCGTTAGAGTGAGCTAATTTTTAGTTGTTCTCTAAAAGCAGCCAAATGATAAGGAATTTTCCACAAATTGTCATTTTTTATTAATTGACTTTCCAAAAAAGTTAGTATTTAATGACTATCAACGAGTAGATTTGGAAAAAAAGACTTCGATTTCGATACTTCTTTTTATCATGGTACAGACTCGTTCTGGTGGTTATGCAAGAACAACTAAAGCATCAATAAAAAATGAAAAAAAAAATTAAAATTGACAACTTGTGAACAATCTCTTATCATTCAGCTAGTTTTAGAGAGCAACTAAAAATTAGCTCACTTTAACGCCGAAAACTTTCTGAATTTTTACGATATTTGACTGGCTTTTTAAAATAAGTTGCTGCATAGAGTTGATTGTTAATTTATGTAAAAAGATCCTTCTTATCGTTCGCGCATACGCAGATAAAAATTATTTATACAACTGCTCATATTTCCTAAAATATTTAATATATTTATATTCCAATTGCACTATATTGTGTCTACTGCATTTCATTAATTTTTCTGAAACTCGCGTTAAATGTGGTTGTAAATCCTGCATGTTATAAGCAAAAAACATGCAAGATTTTTTTAGTTTAAAAAGAAAGTCGCTATATTTGTATTAGTATACATGCTATTCTTACACAAATGAATACACACATGGCACAATGTCTGTTTATTTATATTCTGTAGCAATCATTTATCATTATCATCATCATTATCATTTCGTGCATTTTATTTTACTGGATGATCCAAAGTAATATTTGTTTTCTCTGATTTTTTATTGGCCTCCCAATTGACCCCCCTATGAAATCGACATTGCTAAATATGAGGTCATACCTATTCTTTTTAATCCTGAAATTGCAGAAGAGTCTGAGAAGTATATTTCTAAATATTCGACAAAATGTCTAAAATTGAAAGTTGTCAGTCATTAATGCCCATATAGTGTATATGCGTGGGATGCACTTCTCAAAGTTTACATTTGTTTGTGTCCTTAAAATATTATTTATAGAATTTAATCAAAAATATGTCACGCAATGAAAATATATTTGTCAAAACCACTCGCCTTTTATTTATCTGAGAAATACTTATAAGAACAACAAACAAAATCATGAACAACATGTCAATCTGATAAAAAAGGTATTTTCAAGCTTATATTCCAACTATTACGAACAGCTGTCGAGAAAGAAAAAACTAACAAGCACAGTTTTTACTAAGTCAATGCATGTAGTATATTACTCTGAAAAGAATAGCATAATGTTTAGAGTAATATGTAGGACAATAAAATGTAGGAATTTCGTAAAAATTCAATGATAAGAAAAATACATTGTTTTTGTAAAAAGTTGTTTTTTACAGTTTGTGTGATTACAGGACAATAACACTGAATTCTATTGTGTGTATTTCTTAATATTTTTAAGAAATAATTATAATAAAATAATGGTGTTCCATTTATATTTTTATTTTTAAGAGGATGTCAGTAAAGAGTGCTTTTTAAATAATTTTGAAAAATAAAAGGATTGTGTTAAGCAAGGCATAAATCGGCAAAAATATAAATATATTTGATAAAACAAAATGCTCTATAAAACAAGCGTTTGAAACGTAAAATTGATATATATATATTTATTTCTGAAGATTTCATGAGTTTGTGGTATTAACTGTGGTATAACAAGAAAACAAAAATATCATATAGCTATTCTTTTATTGTGTTTATAAAATACTTTTATTGAGGGTGTCCCAAAACTTTGACCTCGGTTTTTACTCCATAAATATATATTGATCATATATATAAGGGTGATAAATTTGTTTGTTTTTCTTATTACACTTAAGTTCGACGGATATGGCACTATTCTAACACTGAAGTATAATTGTTTGTGTAAGTGAGGAAGACAATTTCCAACACTGCTGGACTGTTACAACTTCTGTGAGGTAAAACAGAAATGGAGACGAACAATGTTACTTAATCCTGTGATAATTTTATTTTTGAAAACATAATTTTATTTAATTTTTTACATTATCATTCCTTACAGTAAATGTTGAAAACCTTCTCCACCATTTTGAATGGAAACCCGTGTAACTGACACCTTAAGGATTATTTCTTGAATCAATCACTATTACAAAGTTTTAAATCTATTTTCTAGTATCTTTGTTTTTGAAAATGAGTGCCTAATAATATACATTTTTTTGAAAAACAAGTAACTGAGAAAATCTTATAAAAATTAAGACAAATATCATGTTGCTACTAGAGAGCATAAATTTACCAGAAATTAGAAGAAAATGTTTATTTGAGTTACACTTTTCCTGAAGTGTCAGTTACTTGTTAGTTTTCATTAACTGGCTGCTTCACCCTATTATAAATAACAAAGATGCGTAAAAAGGGTACAGAATATTATGAAATCGATTAAAAATTTGAGGGGATTAAATCTGACTAAATACGTAATTAAAATTTTTATGTGACCGCGTAGAAATTTTTTTCCGAAAGAGTTAAATGTTCCCCACGCGCTAATAAGACCATGTACAAAATTTCAGCATTTGATCATGAAAAGTCGCCGACAGATCGTCGATACCATGTCAAACTATCCAATGTGAAAAAATGCATTTTCCATATTTTGTGCCGTTTTGTTGTACTGTGCATGATACGTACTAATCAAAATCGTCACGTCTGTAGCTTGCTTAGAAACTTAGATAATGACCGTTTCAAAGTATCCAATATGCAGTTTTTTCTAAAATTTATAAAGTCAAACTGTCTAATATGGCATATTCGATCCTTTGCCGCAAATGGTTGGATATTTTTCTTTTTCCAAGCACACGTACCATGTCAAACTATCCAATATGAAAACACTCAATAGGGAAAAAAGGGTCTTTTAATGGTGTTCGATATTTAAAACATAATGGAATTAGTATGAATTTATCAAGTGCATTAAAATATGTTTTATGCAGAATATGGCGGGCAAGCTATTTATTATTATTTGCAGGTTCATACAAAAGAATTTTTTTGTATAATGGTTTAAAGTAAAAAAAAAAAAAAAGTTTGAAGCATATTTTAATAATGTTAAAATATTTCAAACAAAGTGAAATTGACATCCGTAATTTATTTATATTACAAGTTACTTACTGTAGAATATGAAATACATGATAGCTATCGTTAATTTACAAGGACACACAAAAAGATTCGGTTACACTGCTGTCTATTAGCGACAGTTGTTTGAAGTGCGTTTTCCATTATACTAGGAGTTTTTATCTATTTGAATATTACGTGGTGTGTATAAAGTGTATAGATCATATATAGGGATATACAAAAGAATTTGTAAGCATTACTTTGTATGGGCGTGAATTTCTAAAAGGAGGTTTTTAATTGAGTTATGCAATTTACGTTTCTTATTTCTTTTTACTATACTGAAATATGCTAGTAGAAATTCCTAATTTGCAAGGGTACGTAAAGAACCGAAACCATTGCCGGCCACTGGTTATTTCTGGAAATGTATTTATAACAATTTTTTTTTTGTCTGAATTAAATTTTACCATATTACGTAACATGTATGAAAATGTGTAGATAATATATAGGGCTGTACAAGTAGTTCGAATATATTTCCGTTTATTGGCGGAATTTGCATACGGGTGAAAGCATAAATTGCGTTACGCGTTTCTTATCTAAACAAAATGTTCGCATACTATCTAAATTATATAAATATCTATCGATAATTCACAGGGCCTCACAAACTGATTCGAGTACATTTTGTCTATGGACGGTGAATGTTTTTTAGTGAATTCTTTTGTGCAGTCCTGTATACGAGGTATAGAACAATTAAAAATAGTTATATTTAAAAGCGCATACCGAAATTGAAAAACCCACTTCCAGCAAGTATTGCTCAAAGACGGTATTGTAACCCATTTCTTTTGTGTGCCCCTGTAAATGAACGACAAAAAAAAAATGAATGCCTGTCTTATTCTGTCTTAATCTTCTTGTAATGAAATTCAGTCAGTTACATCAGTTTTAATACACTTGAAATAGCGTAATGTCATTAAAATTCTATCCAAACGATTTTCCCCCATATGCCACAATGTAATTTAAATCTTTTGAGTGCCCCTGAAAATGAACCATTAATGTTGCACATTTTATATGCAATACGAATACGCCATTGTAAGCACCAGTAACGTTTTTCAATTGCATGAAAATCCGTGTATATTTACGTGAGTTAGAGAGTGAAGTTCAGAATCATATTTAGTGATACTAACGAATTATTTTCGGTAGTCATGTATACAATCTATACATCCATATATAATTTATACATACCGCGTGATATGCACATAGTTTTATGACGCATACCATAATATAAAATGCATTCAAGCAATTACCGCTAATAGATTGCACTTTAACCGAAATATTTTGTGTCCCCCTGTAAATGAACGATAACTGTCGCACACGTCATATTCTAACGTAGGCATGTTGATGTGCACCTCAATAATGTATATAAATTTAATTATGTTTGAAATAGTGTGACATAATTAAACTAAACCACAAACTTTTCTTTACCATTAATCGTAAAGTAACGGGATTCTTTTGAGTGTCCCTGTAATAGACCTATAAATGCTAAACGTCCCGCTTTCAGTACCGGACATGCCGTAGTAAACGTCAAAAACATAAATAAGTTATATGGCAATCCGAGTATATTTACGATAGTTAGAGCACGGTGAGACAACAGAAAAGTAAACCAAAAATCATAAAAACTTTTCAATAATAAAGAAATTCTTGGGAAAAGGGATTACCATTCTATCATATCCCACGTTCGGGAGAACATTTACAATTATTGTATTAAAATATCCTAATATGAATTTCTACCAAATTTTCTTCAAAGTCATTTGTTACAACTTTTTTTAATGGGGAATTAAAAAAATCAAAGATTCCAATTCGAAAATAATGGTAGAAAGCGTCCCATGAGTTTCTTAGAATAAATAGTGCGACGATTACAATTTATAATTATGAGTATGAAGTGCCAGTTGTTGCCCACCCCATTATTTGAGATATTTTTGTTTTCTTATATGTTATAAAATTAACAGAATGTTTAAAAATAAGCTTTTTTTTAGTAAATTATAGTTTACTGAATGTTTGTTATTAAAATAGTTAAAGAAAATTCTTAAGAGTTTTATATTGAATATTTAAATAAAAATATTTTTACAAATTAAGCTATTGACTGCGACAAATTTGCTACTATGAAGCGGCGAATCTGGGAAAAGCACAAATTTTTTTCAAGTCAAAATACCCAATATGGCATTTTCGCAACTATGGAATGACGAGCCTGGGTAAAGCACAAAAGTTTTACAAGTAAAACTATCCAATGTGGCATATTGGATAGTTTGAGGCTGAAAATTTTCAACGAAGCTGAAAACGTACAAATAAGCATACCAAATCAAACTATACAATGTGATTGTTGGTGAGAAAAATTATCAAATGATTTAACTCAATAGCATGCTTAAATAGGATATAAAACAGCACATGGAAAATATAACAATTGTTTACTGCTGCTTGGCCCTGATTTTGAATCCACAATTAAAACAGTTTTTTTCTCTCCTGAAAAGTGGCTATTTTCACATTGGATAGTCTGACATGGTACCGACGATATGTTTAAACAAAGTTGGTGAGGTGTTAATCATAAATTAAAATGTAAATGTTTACAGCTAGAGAGCAATCATTGTTTATTCGTAATTTGCTTAGTAGTCATGAAACGCGATCACCCGAGGTGATTTTCTCTTTTCCGAACTCATATCCAGGCATCGAGGCATCGAGTCATCCAGGCATTTAGCATTTATTTTTTGATATTTCTGCGACTTTTTATGATAAAATTCTAAAATTTTGTACATTACTTTAATTATGTATGGGTTACATTTTACGTATTGGGAATTTTTTGCACGGGGGCGTATGACACTTTACATTTTGTATGTCTTCATATTTAATCCTCTTTAAATTCATTCAATTTCATACAATTCTGTACCTTCTTTTACGAAACTTTGTAATTTATTGCACATGTCAGTGACCAATATTAGAAGAACAACAGTCGAGATCATTGTTTTAGGGACATACAGGAAATTTACTGTAAAATTATTTCTGCACATCTGCATATAAGCTAAAGGATTAGGAAAATTCATTGTTGAATAAAAAATTAGCATTCATATGTTGTGAAGTAATTAAATGAATAGTATTTCAAATGAAATAAATACGTTGAATAGGTTTTCTTGTGCTTTCGTGTAAAGGTTTTGTTTGAAATTACCGAAAATTGATATTTTTTCTTTATATGAGTCATTCTCTGAAAAGTGGCAATTTTATGTCCCAGGGAGACATATTTTTAAAATTACAAAAAGAAAAAGTGATTTAATCTATTTATATTAATCAGTTATACATATAAACTGTAATTATTTGCTTATTGATATTGAAATTTGATAAATTTAATGTATTTTTAATGCAAATATCATTCCCTCACTATGTCCACATTCACATATGTCGGAAAGAAAATGCTTTCTCTGCCATTGCAGCACGTAAATTATTTTTTACTCAATCCATTAAACACACTTAAATACATATTTAGCGTTTCAAATATATTTATATTTTATATAATGAATGAATTAGGGCATTTTTTAATAGTGTCCCTAGCATTTGTCGTCATTCCCTCACATAACTATAAATCTGCCCTTATTTACTTAGTAGAAGGCAGCACATGCTTTATATATGTCTACGACAGTTTGTACAAGAGAATAGTGAAGTATCCATCTGATTGTTTGCTCAAAAACGTTCTTCAATGGTTAGTATATGGCTTTGAAGTACTAGATCAATGTAAGTATTTTTATTACGCGTCATTCCCTCATCTATTATAAATTTAATAAAATTAATGAAATGTCTTTTTATGTTGTTATATTATTAGAAATGAGTTTCAAAAGATATTTAGTAACTGAAAATATACATAAGACTAATCACTTTTGTATAACATAGTTTTCAGAAATATCTGATTCCATTTATATATGTACTAAACAGTAAAATAAGAAAATCTAATACAATAAAGTACACATTAAAAAACTCATAAGACTTTTAATTACCGTAAGTAAAGATAATACATTTTTTTATTTTTATTATTTTATACGGAGAAGTTAAAAAAAATTGTACTAATTCAGATAGACATTAACTATTCTAAATGTTAATGCTTTATCTTTATTTTTTTAATTGACACAGAGTAAAAGACATATTATTTATTGACAGTATGTCTTCTAATTATAATTTCTTTTCCTTTTTAGACCTTTCAAGGGCGGTGGTATGTTTATGAAATCACTTAATTTTAATTCCCAAGCGCCACAATAGCACCAGACTTTTTATAAACTTTTATCTATTTAACATGTATGTGAAATATAGCATTTTTCTCATTTATAAATAAAATTGTTCTTAAATTCCGGTGCCAATCATTTATTTGAACATTTTAGCAATGGAAGTGCTTTGAAATTAAAATATCACGAGAAGTATGAGATACTGTTTGGTTCATATTATTTTTTGATAAATATAGCAATAAGGTACTTGTAGGCTAAATTTTGAGATTTTTGAGGCAATTTTATTGGGCCGCATTTTTTTTTTTTCTTGTTTACAAAACAGCCACTTTTTAGAGAATGACCCATATGCATGTGGGATTATGAATATCCTCAACAATGCAACGTGAAAAAATCGCAATTTGTGAGATAACTGCTCGTGTGGAAAATATATATTTCTCTTACATATATAAATATATATAAGAGATATATTGACTGTTCCATAGTTTGGATATGAAGAAAAAATGGAAAAGCTGTCGATAGCCGAAAAGACGGTTTAAGCAAGAGGTCTAGGTGATTTCTTCTATTTATAATTACCAATGTGCAATTTGTGTATTTATTAATAATGTTAGTGAATTTCCCGGACCTACATTTGTTCGTATAAGTAATTCATTTATTATATACTTGAAGAACTGATGGGTGAGTTCAGTTATAGCTATAATCTAATAGAATATTTAGATAGGTAAAACAATAAATCCTACATACATTTTAAGAGCTTCTGTTATTTATCTAGAAAATATCAGAATATGTTAAATATGTTAAGTAGCTCAAATTAAAATATTTTTTTTTTTCATTTTTTAATTGAAGTTCGCTAAATTTCTATTTAAATTTCGCGAAATATATGGAATATTTGTTTAAGTATTAACTTCCATTCATTTTCTTATATTGGATTACCCTTTAAAAAAGTCAATTTATGCATTATATATTAAACTAGCGGAGGTTACAGAGCTAATCTCGGTCGAAATTAGCTTTGCGTTCAACTCGATATAATATTCTATTAATATACTATTATTTACAAAGACAATCTATATGAAAACTATGCATGTACATGTATCTAAATTTTGCATTATTTACACATGTACAACGAAAGTACATCAATCCAAATTACATTTTTAGCCTGACTCTAATTAGTTTAACCATGTATCTCAATTCATATTATGAATTTCTGAAAAAAATAGTCACATTCTGAAAGTCTATTTTTTTGCCAAATATAGCCAAATTCGGCGACATTATTTCATTTGGCGCCAAATATGTGTTTAGGCATTACCAATCTTGAAAGTAAATTTTTTGGTCAAATGTCGCCAATATTTTGTAAAATACCGTCAATGTATTGTCGGTTGCCAACTTGTCGGTTTCGTGACCTTGACCCGCAGTGACCCAAAATCCCGCACTGATCAAATTTGTTCGAACATGTGACTTAACTCATTGGTCTTCTGGTAATGAAAAACTGTAGGACACAAACTTTAGCCAAAATAGTTTAAGCCGTTATTTAGATAAAATTAGTTTGTCCCGCAGTGACCCCAAAGTGACTCACTAATCTAATTTAATCGTACATGTGAGGCAGAATAGTGGCCTTCTCAAGCCTGAAAACGGTAGAATACCATATTCAAGTAGAAGTCGTTAGAGAGGTTTTTTAGATCAAATTAGCTTGACCCGGACCCATAAAGACCAAAAATAACCAACTAATCGAAATTTCTTGAACATGTAACCTAGGCCTATGATCTTGTTCCCTGAAACGGTATAAAGCCAAAATTTCTCAAAATCATTTGAGACTTTTTTTAGATACAGTTAACTTCACACTGACCCATTGTGACCCAAAATGACCTACTGAGCGATTGTTCTTGAGCATGTGACCTAGCTCATTCGTCTTTTTGAGCCCAATAAATAACAAGTAAAAATTAAATTAAAAAAATCAAATAACCCGACTACATAAAAAGCCAACTAATTAATTATTTCTTATCAATGTGAAACTAGTTTTTTTTTTTATATTACTTAACTATTTTTTTTTTTTTTTTACTTATATTAATGATTTTTAAGTTTTGTTTAATTGTTAGTTCCTATCTATAAACACTATATTGTTGAGGCCTATAGATGTCTATGAAGGTTAGAGTTGCAGTAAAGCTATTGTTCCTACCTACACAACTTTCAGGTTGTATAGGTAATATAATACGACGATATAATACGAAATTTCTCGAACATATGATCTAGTCCAATGATGTTCTCGTTCCCGAGAACGGTATAATAGAAAATCTTGTCAAAATCGTTTGAGTAGTTTTAATAGGGAGGGGTTTTGTGAAAACCGAAAAAAAACCTCATACCTTCTTAATTTTTGTACATATCAAATCAGTTTAAAGTTTTTATTACTTAAATAGGGCCAAAAATTTATGTATCACAGATTTTTGATAAAATTAAAAATGGGCTCAAGGGGCGCAAAAAATAGGGTTTTTGGGGAGAAAAAAAATCCTAACTTCGTCAATTCTAAAGATATCAAATCCAATTAATTTTATTATACTTTTCCTTAATATTATGTACAACTTTTACATTCACAAGTTTTTGATAGAAACTATACGTACCGAAAAAAATTAAAAACGAAAACAAACAAGGGGGGATGAAGAAGAAAAATTTCCATAACTCCGTCAATTCACAAGATAAAAATTCCCCCCATGAATTTATCATATATCTTATTAATATTGTCTTGAACATTTTTATAGACAAGTTTTTGATAGGACCAATTCTTACAGCAAAAACAGATTAAAAATACATAGCGGTTGAAGAAAAAAATCATCTTATTAAGTGTGTATTCTAATCCAAACTGCTTCTTTTCTGACTCATTTTTAAATTCATTTTTGCTCTCAAACGCATCCAAATGGTAGATTCTCTTATTCAGAAACTATATAATGTACCTTAATGATCGATTTTTTGATAGAGGCAGAATATACTTCAAAAAATGATGTCAACATGGGGAATTTGAACAGAATTTCCCGAAGCGCTTGTGTTAGAAACGAAAAATATTGCCCTACAGAGAAAATAATTGTTTATTAATCAAGTTTTAATTAATTGAAAGAAAAATAAAACACATGTCGCTTATAAATCTCTTCAAAAATCACGTCAGTAAGTTTCATATTTTTTCTATTGAAAAGGAATCTGAAATGTGCCAGAAATTTTCGAGTTGCTGAGCATGCAAAAGTATTTTTTTTTTTAATACTGCTTTAACATGATTCTGATAAAACCAGTTATTATATAAAAATGAAATAAAAACTCGTCAAAAGCGGCCACATAAAACTGTTAAAGTGGATCTATATCTAATTATTATTTAGTTTTTGTTGGTGAAATTAGTATACTTAACTTCGAAATGTACCTCTGCGTGGAAGTCGGGCTGGCAGGGATTTTTTTAGATATTATTAGCTTGACTGGGATCCAGAGTGAACCAAAATGGCCCATTAATCGAATTTTCGGAACATGCGCCCTATCCCATATGTCTACTCGATCCCGGAAACAATAGAATACAAAATCTGATAAAAATCGTTAGAGCCGTTTTCTAAGATAAAATTAGCTAAACCCGTAGTGAACCCAAATGACGCACTAAAAACTAAATTTCTCGAACATGTGACCAGTCAAATTATCTTCTCGTGCCAGGAAGCGGTATAATACAATTTTTTTTTTCAAAATCTTTTGTGCCGTTTTTTTATACAATTAGCCTGACACTGACCCATTGTGACCCAAAATGACTCACTAATCGAATGTTCTTGAACTTGCGACCTAGACCGATAGCTTTATTGTGCGCGAAAACGATATAGTACAACATTTAGTTAAAATCGTTAGAGCCGTTTTCAGGATAAAATTAGTGTAACTCACAGTGACCCCCAAAAGACCCACTAATCGAATTTTCTTTAACCCCTTAATTCTCGCTCCCGTGATATTCACGGGCTGTGTATTTTATTCAGATTGTTTGATTCCCACCAGTTTTATAAAATAGTGTAATTGGCTTTGTGACGAAGCATCCGTTATACTATACATGTGGCCTTATTATTGAGGGGGTATAGTGGTTTAGAAATACCAGGACTTCTAAAAAAAACTCCAATTCGGGTAAACGAAAACTTTGTTTATTTCATGATGAAAGTCCAAGGGAGAGGTACAGGGGGAAGCAATAAGGAGCCTCTTTTAAAACGTCATCACGAGGCTAGAGACAGAGCAGGAATGTCTAGAATATACAGTTACAACTTTCTTGCTTGGCGGACTACAATATCGCCAATTTACAAGTATTTTGCGCCATGCACAGGAGTGGAGAAAACCTTAGCTGATATGGATTCGCCAAATACATACGGTAGGCTTCTACCATATTAATTGTGTAGGGGGGGGGGGCAGATTGTGGGCTGCAAACATTCATGAATCATGATAGGCGCAGTCCAATCTGTACATTGATACAGCTGTGGTTAAAAAAAATAAAAATTGTTATCTGGATAGGGCATAGTAACAGACCGAATTCGTTAGGCTAAAAGGCATGAGAATGTATTTTCTAGACCAGATGTTACATCAAAGATAAACCGCTTTACCACAAAAATGCAGAATTGACATACATATGAAGAAAAGGGTGTGAATGTTATAATGAATAGATTGCATGTAAAGTGATTTTAAATGATGAGTTATATTCATGCCCAAATAAGGAAATGACCGAAGTTAAAATGCTTTTGAAACTAACAGTCAGCCGTAACGAATTTTCTACAAGGTTAAATCGTATGTGTGAAAAAATCATAAAGTAAAAATTAAAGACTGAATCACTGATTTTATTTTATTAAAGAGATGAGTAACTAGAATAATTTAATTTAAATGTGAAGGGCTGTTACTACAATCGATTTAGTTTTTAAATGTTGAATTTAATTTAGGGTCTGCACTGTTTGACTATAGCGCACTAAAATAAATAAATTCTTAAACAGAATTTTAATTGAAACTGCTGGGGGGGGGGGGAATGGAATGTAAACATATATAACGAGATAATCGTTATATATGGCAGATGTATCATTAAGTGGAAAAAGTTCAACATGTCTTGAAAAGTGATCTGTAATAGTTAAAATATGTTTACCATTAGAAGAGGGTCCAACGAGATCTGTACTAATAGTATGGCCAGGATATCTGGGCGTGTAGGTGGGTTGTAAGGGTGCAGGAGGGGTTTGATGATGTTTACATTGAAGACATTTGACACATGAAGCTACAAAGTTTAGGGTGTCAACATACATGCCTTTACAAAAGTATCTTGATGATAGGAACTCATAGGTTTTATTAAAACCAAAGTGAGATAAATGAGAGATTGTTAAAACTTTGCTTTTAAGAGAGTTAGGAACAACAATGTGATATGAAAAAGTGTTGTTAAGATTGTTTTCTTTTTTTAACATTAAAACTTTCGAATCAGGGTGTATGAAGTAATTAGGATATTTTTGAGAAGGTCCTTTCTTTAGAATATCCTTGTAAACAGTGGACAAGGTGGTGTCATTTTTTTGTTCAGTGCAGAAAGTTTCATTTGAAATTTCCAATAAAGGATCTGGATTTGTTTGTTTACCCGATACAAGATAGTTTACATATTTCTTAGTGGCACTTGAACATGAATTATTACTGTCTGGTGTATCATAGTCAACAATAGGTAATGGTTGATGGTCATGGATAAGTTCAGGGTTAGTATCCAGAGTTTGTTGATTGTTTTCAAAAGTACAGCGAGATAAATAGTCAGCAAGAACCTTTTTCTTACCAGGGATATGTTTAAAAGTGTATGAGTACTCTGAAAGATCCATGAGCCAACGAGAGATAACATCAGCTGGATTAGTAGTCTTGTTATATTTTTCTAAGGGTTTACTGTCAAAAAGGATTACAAATTGTCTGTTACATAAATAATATTTGAAAGCGGTAACAGATTTATAAATTGCCATGAGTTCTAATTTAAGTGCAGGGTATTTTTTTCTGATGGTTTAAGAGATTTAGAAAAATATGCTACTGGTAAATGTTGTTGATCATGTTCTTGTAATAAAACACCAGAAATAGCAACATTTGACGCATCTGTATTTAAATCAAATGTCTTGTTCCAATCAGGTAATCTAACCATGGGAGAATTAAAGAAAATTTTCTGTATTGTGTCCATGATTTCTTGATGTTTAACTGTCCATTTAAATTTAACTTTTGGAGTAGTTAGGTTTATCAGTGGCTGTACTAACTCAGAAAAGGATGGAATTAGACTCTTATAAAATGTAATAACACCAATGAGTCTTTTTAGTTGACGTTTAGTTGTAGGTGTGGGAAAAGATGTTATTTTTATGATATTTGACTAAATTGGGAAAACAGACTGATTTTCTACATGAAATCCTAAATAGTCAATGCTAGATTTATGAAAAGTACACTTGATAGGAGACAGGGTCAAGTTAAATTTGGTTAATATAGAGAGAATTTTTTTTTAATTTACTACACATTTCATCAAAAGAGTTTGCACCTACAATGAAATCATCCTGATATGTATATACACCATCTAATTGTAATTCATCAAGCAAAGAGTCCATTAAAGCTTGGAAGATAGAAGCGCTGTTTTTTGATCCGAACACTAATCTCTTGTTTCATTAGATGCCTCGATAAAATTTAGGAAGTGTTGTTCTGAGTTATGATGCTTGTCCAAATTATCAGAGGGGTACTCAAGAATTTCCTCAACCTCAGATAAATGTCCAATTTTTGTGTGTTTAGGGAGATGAATGGTAGTGTCAGAATTATTTTTAAGTGAAATAGAAAAGAAATGATTTAATTGTACAGGCTTCTTTTTGCGTTTAGATTTCTTATCCATTTGAATAATGGCATCATGACCTATAATTCTTTTTTATCTGCTAAATATTAAAATAGATAGTTTATGTCATGTTTGATATTATTGTTTGTGTAAACTGAGCACCATGTTTGCTCTTGGGGTTCTAGAATGATTTTACGGGTTAAGAAAACTTTTTGATTTGTTACCACATCACATAAGGTGTTACATTGATTACTTTCACTGACTTTTGACTTAGTGTGTGATGTTTCTAGTGGAATAGTCAAGCTGTTGTTAATGTGAATGCATTTATTGAAAGTATCAATGATAATGTTAAATTTACTAATGAAATCAAAACCAAGAATGCCTTCAAAACTGGAGGATTCAGGAATATCCACTATATAAAAGTGGTGCGAGAATGATTTTTTTCTAACTTAATGGATGCTCTAATACATGAAGAAAAAGAAACATCCGAATTGACGGTTTTAATATTTATGGATGTTGATAGTCTCTTGTATTTTAATACAGGTTTAAGTTCATTAAATAAATTTTGTGAAAGTAACGAAATGCTACTTCCAGAGTCAGCCAATAGGGTGATTTTATGGTTTGCAATAGTGGCCTTTACAAGAGGGAGTGATGGAGAATGCGTATTAACACTACAAATGATGTGGACATTGTTATCGCCTTCATTTTCTGTTTGAGTAGTGATATTTCTTGCGATTTTAATGTGATCTGAAGTTTGTGACCCGGTTGAATTAACTAACCTTTCTTTAGAGATTTTTGGTACTGTAGGGTCAATAGAAAATGTTGCTGATGTTAAGCCACATGGTTGAGACACTAAATCATCAGCATAAAAATTGTGTCTCTGTTCTAGTTTTCCTGAACATGGTAATTGTTGCGTCCGTTAAAATTTTCCCTTCTCTGTGTATTAACTCTTTTCCATTTAAAACACTGATTGGCCTGGTGGCCATTGCGGAAACAGAGTTGACATGTCACAACTTTTCTTTGTTGAAATTTGTGAGGGGAAAAACGTTTTGGGAAATTTCGCGTTTTGAAATTTTTCCTATAGCGCATCGCATTTGCGTTATACTTTGGGCTACTTTGCATGTTATTTTTTTGTTTCTGTTTTGGGTCCAGGCGGTGCGAGTATCAACGCATTTATTTTTTTCGAGAGTTCCTTCAATTGTTCTTCAACGTTATTTTGAGATTTACTGACAGAGGGTAAGGAATGTAGAATCTTTTCGTTATGCAGAATTTCGTGTAACGTCTGTGCTCTTTCAACAGCAGCACGATATTCTGTGATATCTTCTTCTTGTAACTTTATTCGTATGTTAGCTGGTACAGCCTCCATGAATTTCATAAGTTTAATTGTGTTACGGGCATTTTCGTCGTTAATATCAGCATACACGGTTGCGGCTAACACGTTTAGTCGGTGTGCCAGATTTTTAATTGACTCCGCTGGCAGAAGAGATAAACTCGACAGTTCAACGCCAGCCACGCACTTGCTCGGGGGTGAGAGAAATGTCGCAAATTCTTTCTCAAGCGTATCTAGATCGTTGATTTTTTGAATTTCCGGATTCTGTGCATAAATTTTTTTCGCGGGACCAATTAACTTCCCTACAAGTACAGCAATGGTAGTCTGAGGGCTGTATTTGCTAATTTCAGCGACCGACCTGATTTGGTTAAAAAAGAATTTAAGCAAATCCGGATCTCCATCAAATTGGTTAATGTTGATTTGAACTTGTTTAGCGGACATGGTCAACGGTTTACCTAACACAAATTCTCTAATCAAAAATTGTTACTGATATTCTGCATACATATATAAATATGACACATATAAACAGATAAAAATGCAAAGCAAATAAAATAATGAAATAAAATAGTATAATAATCACATTAAAAAGGTAACACACAACTTAAAAAAAACAAAAGGTCTTTTTTCAAACCTTTTATAGAAAAATTAGAGAAAAAATTTATCCATGGACAAAATTGTGTTTCTCAAAGTAAAAAAAATATCGTTGCTTATTTTAAGCAATAGAAAGAGAAACAAAAATATTTCGCAATAGCTCCTATTTTATTTTTTTTAATGGATGGAAATGTACGTCTTTCAAAGTAAAACTGGTAGGAGCAAGCAACTGAAATAAAATCTTATTTTATCCTTTTTTAACAGAGAAAAAAAAATTGCTATCTGTCCTTTTTTCTCTAAAAGGACAGAAATTAAAATTTCTCTCAAGTTAAAATATTTTCAAGCCGAAAGGCAAACTAGAAAAAATATATGGGACAAAATCTAATCCTCGTTAACTCTTTTTGAGGAAAAGAAAAAATTTTCAACATATTTTAACATCCGTTAAGAGTTAAGCTGAGGGGGCTGTATTTGATAATAACTAAGAATATTGGAGCATTCAATGCAATGGGAAAAAAACTAATTATATTATATTTATAGATATTATAATAGACAACACAAAATATCAAAAATAGCAATATCACTGTGTTTTCGTATCCTCTACAAAAACACAATAATATTAATAAAATCAATTCTCAAGTACTTGTGAGTACTTATGGAGTATGAAAGCATAAAAATGGAATGAAACAACTTTAAAAATTTTAAAAGAATGTTTCCAGAATTAGCTGAAAAGAAATTAGTCGATAGAAAAGCAAACAAATGGGGGGAATTAAAAGAAATGCTTTCATCCTCCAAAATGTGTTATTTAAGTGACTCTAGCACTATTGAAACTTTTTTTTCTTTTTTTTTTTTACTAATGCACTTTCATTTTTTTTAGATTGTGAACTTTTGTTTTCAAGTGCATGTATATCTGACTCTCGACGTTTTTTTTTTCTATTTGTATACAACGGAGAATTTATGGAGCACAACTTCAGGAGTCATTTGAATGATTTTTTTTGTTGATTGACTCCTTTTATTCGAACGACTCAACACACGTGCACACTAGGATTTTCACAAACCCAAATATTTTGCACATTCTGACTGTAGCATCAGATAAGTTGACCCACAACACACATAGCACACTTGAGCAGATCGCAGGACAAATTGGGCTGGATATTTTAATCAAGAGTAATCACGAAAAAACACGCTGAGGCATTTCTTTCACAAACAGTGGTGTCGTATGGTAAAAAGGTAACCAAACACACTTTTCAGAATATTGAGGAGGCTGGCTGTGTAAATAGAAATGAGAGCGAGAGTCGTGATTCAATCGCTGACTCGCTCGGACGTTCCTTTCAAGGAACACACGTATTTGCAGGGTTTTTTTTTTTTCACTCAAGTGATGAATTCACACAAAATTTGTATCATTTTCACACACACGAAAGGTTTCTCAATGCGCTGTCGGATTGTCGAACTTGTCGGAGTTGTGAAATCACCAATATTGCTATTATAAGGAAACATTTGCTGTTGATTTCTATTTTAGTAGACTCTTTCACACAAAAACTTTCTTTAACACAAAACTTTCACAAGTATGATGCGATGATGGGCAGGGGGAATGGTCCGAGAGACAGGTTAGCACTCATGCAAATTTCTTCGGCGACGGGAGGATGTAACGCAGGCAGATTTCTTCGGCGACGGGGAGCGTGCAGTTGATTCCAAAACTCCAGGGGTTGGCAAAGGGGGAAAGCAGAATTGGAAAGGAGAGAAAGATGTTTCTTCGGCAAGGGGCAGTTGACCAGGGCGAGAAGTTCACTTTCAAGAATGACTCTTCCTTAGGTGACGGGGGCGAGATACTCGAAGCTCACTGCAACAGAGCGGTGCGACAGCCGGGAGGAATCCATCGCTCCAAGAAGTCCAAGCAGAAAAATAAGATTGGAAGCACGTACCTCTCCCTTACATTTTTTTTTTTTTTTTAATGGAGAAAAAAACTGGTCACGGTGACCAAAGTTTTGAGACGAAGCTTCCGTTATACTATAGATGTGGCCGTATTATTGAGGGGGTATAGTGGTTTAGAAATACCAGGACTTCTAAAAAAAACTCCAATTTGGGTAAACGAAGACTTTGTTTATTTCATGATGAAAGTCCAAGGGAGAGGTACAAGGGTAAGCAATAAGGAGCCTCTTTTAAAACGTCATCACGAGGCTAGAGACAGAACAGGAATGTCTAGAATATACAGTTACAACTTTCTTGCTTGGCGGACTACAATATCGCCAATTTACAAATATTTTGCGCCATGCACAGGAGTGAAAAAAAACCTTAGCTGATATGGATTCGCCAAATACATACGGTAGGCTTCTACCATATTAATTGTGTAGGGGGGGGGGGATTGTGGGCTGCAAACATTCTTGAATCATGATAGGCGCAGTCCAATCTGTACCTTGATTCAGCTGCGGTTAAAAAAAATAAAAATTGTTATCTGGATAGGGCATAGTAACAGACCGAATTAGTTAGGCTAAAAGGCATGAGAATTTATTTTCTAGACCAGATGTTAGATCAAAGATAAACCGCTTTACCACAAAAATGCAGAATTGACATACATATGAAGAAAAGTGTGTGAATGTTATAATGAATAGATTGCATGTAAAGTAATTTTAAATGATGAGTTATATTCATGCCCAAATAAGGAAATGACCGAAGTTAAAATGCTTTTGAAACTAACAGTCAGCCGTAACGAATTTTCTACAAGGTTAAATCGTATGTGTGAAAAAATCATAAAGTAAAAATTGAAGACTGAATCACTGATTTTATTTTATTAAAGAGATGAGCAACTAGAATAATTTAATTTAAATGTGAAGGGCTGTTACTACAATCGATTTAGTTTTTAAATGTTGAATTTAGCCCCACCAGTGGCCGAGAGGTTCTGCTCTCGAAGCTGGTAGACGGGAGGTGCTGGGTTCGATCCCAATCGCGCCCGTCGGCCTAATCGTTCGGAGTTTTCGTGGTTTTCTTCGAGCCGTGGATCTTCCATGCGTTAATACGGATTAGGTTCCCTTAGAAAGACCCCCACGGAGGGCACTCCCCCCGGGCCTATATCCCTCGTGTAGATAATTGGCCGTCAAAAATCAACCCAACCCAAATGTTGAATTTAATTTAGGGGCTGCAGTGTTTGACTATAGCGCACTAAAATAAATAAATTCTTAAACAGAATTTTAATTGATACTGCTGGGGGGGGGGATGGAATGTAAACATATATAACGAGATAATCGTTATAGGCTTTATTATGGTATCATTTTTATCCTGTCAATTAAATAAAGGGAACATTTCTTTTACGAAAATGTGGTGCCAATAAGCAATTTAAATTTTTAAACCCTAGTGTAATGCGACCGTTAAGGGGTTAACAAGTGACTTAGTCCAACGCTCTTCCTCTTATCGAGAACGGTAGAATACAAAATTTAATGAAAATCTTTTTAGCCGTTTTTTAGATAAAATTGTTTTTACCCATATTGACCTAAAAATCACCCACTGATCAAAATTTCTCGAAAATGTCAACTAGCCCAATAGTTTTCTCGTTCCGTAGTTAAAATTGATTGAGCCGTTTTTTAGACATAATTAGCTTGACCTTGACCAATTATGACTCACTAATCGAATTTTCTCGAACATGTGACCTAGCCGAATGGTCTTCCCGTGCCCAGAAATGGTAAAATACAAAATTTTGTCAATATCGTTTGAGCCGTATTAAAGATAAAATTTGCACACACACACACATAATTTTTGCTCGTATTATAATATAAGTTAAGCATACTATGTGTGGTCTGTTTATTTATCTAGTTTGCTTGACTTTTGTTATTTTCTTAAAATTCCTTATTCAGTTCATATTGCGTGACAGCATACTGTAATGTTTACAAATGTAGTCATTTGTTTAGAGACTGTTTTAAGCAGTTTGTTTTCGAAATAAATATGTTATGGCAGAAAAATCATATATGATCTAGCGTTTAAAATTGTAAATTTGATGTTTTTTCGTATTTTTATGCTGTTAATATCCCTTATTTATTTTTACTTTTACAAGAAAAGAGATATTCGTTTTCATATTGAATTGTTGTTTAATAGTTTTTAAAAAGTGAATATTAGAATTAGAAATAATTTTATTATTATTTTAATATTAGAAATATGTACCCACTTATATTATCTATATATTAGTTCTTATTTTCCACCTGGATGGAAAGGCATCCAGGCCAGGATTTGAAACAACTATCTTTGGATCAAGCTGTCAACGCTGCAATTTATCAACTGAGCAATTCTAGGAAACTGAGGCAGTTGGCAGCTTAAGCAAAGGTTCTATCGTTAATAACCTAGTCCGAGGGCGTACATGGGAGTGAGTGCGCAGATCATCTGACCAAGCGAGCCATAGCAAACACACCGCAGTTGCTTAACACATCTCAATGCCACACTCCTCTATTAAGAAGATCATGAAGGCTAGAATCCTAAACAAATGGCAAGAGTATTAGGATACATCAGGGAACGGCAGGCGTATATATGATATAATCCCCAAAGTCTCAAATAACTTTCTGACCTAACGGCCCAATGTCGCGGGAGAAATCTGTTTTCGACAATGAGGAATCCATATGTACATATATATAGATAAAAAGAATATATTCTCAAAATACTGTTTGTCAATTTGATCATACCTTTTTTCACACTCAGCTCCTATTTCTACTAAGGAATCTGTATTCATCCACCGATACATATTTAAATTAATATTAATTGTATACCTAATTGAATATATAGACATTTTTCCATTTCATTTCAAAGAAATAAATCTATAATATCTAACTTCAGCATCCTTAATAATTCCAGCCCTTAAAAGCATAACAGAACAATATATTTGAAATCTATTGGGATTTCCATGCGTAGGTTCGAATCCTACCACCTTATATTATATAAAAAGAATATTTCCTCGTAGTCGTCGGGCTTTTATTATACAAAAAGTAATAAAGTCAGCGGCATTTGTCCTGCTACATAATTAACGTAGCATTCGCTTGATGGTTTTTATTGTAGCCTGTTAGATATTTGTGGAAGTTGGTTGGTGACTTGAGAAATAACATGAAATTAAATCATTAGGCGTTTCTCCGTGATGAACTAACGAGGTCAATTAGAGCTCCATGCTGTTATTAATCAACATCGCCAAAGCAGTTCTCCACATTTTTATAAGATACTAGCAAACCCCGCGGCTTTGCTCGCGTAATATTTGAAATATGCCAAGTGATATTTATATGTCTAATTTTTATCAAAAGGTACTAACTAAATTTTTATTTTATTAAAAGGTAATATTTTATTTTATTAAAAGGTACTTATTACTTTTAGGAATAATTCAAAAATTACTATTTAAAACAGAGTTTGACTAAACATCATTATTACACTGTATTAGGCAAAAATTAGACTTAAATTAATAAAAGGAAATAAAACTAAGTAAATGATAATTTAGAAAATATTTTGAAACTTTTATGCTCAATTAATACGCTCATTTCAGTATTCATTTGAAGTTTTGAATTATTTAGAAACCATCTTCTTACATCTTAAAATTAACCATCATGTCAAATTCCAAGTCCTACCAAGTCTCTCAACATAAAGGGCTATGTTGAAACAGGAGCTGTCACCATTAATTTGCCAGCATTAATTTTGAAATCGGTTTATTATTTCCTAATATTCCACAGAAACGTAATTTAAAAAGCTTTTAAAGCCCTTTTTTAGAACGTTTGTTGTTCCTGTGAACCCCAGGTGGTAGAATCATCGGCATTACAGCCTGTGCAGGATCAGAGACTGTTACCATTGATTCGCAACTATTACTTTTATAATCAGTTTATATTCCCTGAAATTGCATAGAATCGTAATTTAGAACTTTTTTAGAATGCTTTTCGCACCTCCCGTTCGCTTCACCCCTTTTTAATTCGAATTTATTTTCGACGTTCCTTCGAGGGCATTTATATTTTATAAGTAACTACCATGTCATATTTAAAGTTTCTAGCCTTTTCAGTATCACAGAAATCGCAATTTAGAAAGTTTTTAGCTCCTGCAACCCTCTGGTGGTAGTGGAACAGACATAAAATATAGCTTATGTTTGAGCAGGTTCTATCACCAAAATTTGTCATCATTATTTTTTTAATCGGTTTGGTAATTTATAAGTTTGCTTAAAATTGTAATTTATAACGCTTTTCACTCACTTCATTTTTTTAAATTTGGAATTTTCTTTCGACTGTTCTTAGAAAGCAGTTGCATCTTGTAAGTAAATACCATGCCATACTTCAAAGTGTTAGACCCCTCTGTTGTGCAAAAAACGCAAATTAGAACATGTTTTGCTTTTGCAACCCTCAGATGGTAGTGACAGCAACGTAAAATATAACCTATGTTATAGCAGGGACTGTCACCATTGATTTTCAACCATTACTTTTGAAATAGCTTTGGTATTTCCGTAGATTGAGTAGAAATCGCAATTTAGAACGTTTTTAGAACGCTTTTCGCGCATTTTCACCCCTTTTTAAATTTCCAATTTTTTCGAAAGTGTTCTTAAAGATAATTTATATCTAATAAATATGTACCTTGCCTAATTTTAAGTTGCTAATCCCTACCGATCACAAAAATCGAAATTTAGAACGCTTTTTTGCTCCTGCAACGTCTTGGTGATAGTGATACCGACATAAAATAGCGTCTATGTTAGAACAGAGGCTGTCCGCATCAATTTCCTACCATTACTTTTTTAATCATATTCATTCTTCCTGAGATATTGCCGACAAATCGGCATTTAGAACGGTTTTAGAATGGTTTTCGTGCATTTTGCTCCCGCATCTCCTCTGGGGTAGTGGAAGATATAAAATATAGCCTATCGTGGAGCAAGATCTGTCACCATCATTTTTACACCATTATATTTGAAATCGGTTCAGTACTTCCTAAGATTGCATAGAAATCGCAATTTAGAAAGTTTTTTACAACGCTTTTTGCGCATTTTGACCCCCTTTTAAATTTCGATTTTTTTAGGAAATGTCCTTAGAGATCATTGATACCTTATAACTAACTACTATTCCAAATTTCACGATTCTAGGCCCTTCCGTAACGCAAAAGCCGCAATTTAGAACGTTTTTCTCCTGCGCCCCTTTTGGGTTAGTGGCACCGACATAAAGCATCGCCTATGTTGGAGCAAGGGTTATCACCATCATTTTGACGCCATTATTTTTTAGATCTGTTTGGTATTTCCTGAGATTGTGTAGAAACCACCATTAGAACGTTTTTTAGAACGCTTTTCGCGCATTTTCACCCCTTTTAAATTTCGAATTGTTTAAGAACTGTTCTTAGAAATCCTTTATATCTAATAAGTAGCTAATATTTCAAATTTCATATTTCTAGGCCCTTCAGTAACGCTAAAATCGCATTTTTAGAACGTTTTTTGCTCCTGCACCCCCTTTGGGGTAGTGGCACCGACATAAGATATATCCTATGTTCTAAGTTGGATTAACACCATCATTTTGATACCATTACTTTTGGAATCGGTTCGGTAGTTCCAGAGCTTACCTCCGACAAATAAACAATTGTTTCCTCTTTATAATAGGAGTATAGATTCCGGTCTAGCAGGGAAATGACTTCACTGCATGATATTAATAATATTAGAATGAAACGATTAGAATTATTTATGTCGAAGAACGACCAGCCTAGTAGTAGTACTCTCTGAGGAAATTCCCGTGCATCTTCTTTTTGAGACAATACGTAGAAGCACAAAACCATGACGACGCGTGGGCTCTGGCCACCGCGAGAATAAAGGGTACACTCAAAGCCTACGTCATGACCAATGGGAGGATAAATCAAAGAGTCCTGGCAATTTGGAGCGGATGCATTTACAAGTAAAAATACCCCAAAGCGCGAAAATAATCTCGTAATAGGCTAAGTACAAATAAAAAAAATGGCTATTTTAAAAACATTCGAATTCACATAAAATAATAGAAATGATCAGAAACCATGATATGATTTAGGAATAAACAAAAACCTTTATATTTAAGTTAATCAAGCAAGATAATGACTAATTTAAGGAGAATTTAATAGGATTATTATAGATATTAATAAAGAATACAAAAATAGTGAATATGCCAGTAATTTAGCATGTAAAAAGGAAATATCGCGAAAGAAGAATTAATAATTTAACACATATATGATATATATACCTTTATTATTTACTTCTCAAATCTGCATCGCTTTTGAGCTCACCCCAGGCAAGACAGGTGTTTATTATTTTTTTTCATCTCGTCCCATGTCTTGCGTCTCCTGCGGGTTTAGCTCTGGCTAAACCCTCTTATTTTATGCCCTTAATGAAGCAACCCGGGAAAGACATAATGCTCTAAAGACTAGGTTTCCACGTCTGAGCAGCTCCCCTTAGATTATCAAATCAAATCAAATTAAACTAGTATGGTTTATTTATAAATTAGAATAATTTTGTTAAATTAATGTCGTGTAATTACACATGGAATGTTTTCTTCAAGTTCCAAAACCTTCGATTTATTCTGTTGAGCTCTTTCAGATAACCAAACGAGGTGTCATTATCAAAATTATGACTGCCTGAATAGTGTTCGTCAGATTTGTGCACGATATCTCTGTTGGCAGTGAGTTGACAGCTTAGACCGAATGTCCCTAGTTCAAATCATAGTCTTGTTCATTCATTTAGTTATTAAAATTAGAACTCGATTGATATACTTACAAATTAGGAAATGATGTAGCAAGCAATAATTTTGTTAATACAAGTTTTTTTTTTTTTTTTTTTTTTTTTTTTTTAACTCTGTGTTTATAAGTTTAAAGGGCATGTAGGAAATATTACGATACTAATCTTAATGTTGTTATATGAATGTTTTAGTCATATATCATCAGATATATGCCGTTAACTTTATAAAAAAAAAGACGTAGTTATACAAAAGTTCAAGATTATCAACAACAAAATTAAATTATTTATCTTCTTCAAGAAATAATTATATATTAATTTAAATTTTTTAAATTAAAATAATGAAATTACTCTCTGTGCATTATTAAAATACGTAATTCTAGTGAATAATCTTTTCAATCATGTATAAACCATTTGATCGACATTAATAAAAAAAAGTTTTTTTTTAAACTTTTATTTTAACATTACTTAAATGTTTAAATTCAAATGAATAACTAAGAAAATATATTTAATAATTAGATTGAATCTAATTCAATATTCGAATTACAAAATATTTTAAATGATTATTTTTTTATTTATTTTTTGTTTACGAAATGTTTTACATCGGTTGAAATTACTTCTTAATTAAAAGCTATAAAAGCTCGCAAATAATAATAATAATAATTATATATATATTTTTAAATTTAGAGGCTAAGAAATAAATGATAATTAATATATTATAATGTTCCATTCAAATCAAAGAAATATATTCATTAGCGGATTAATTTTAAGAAACTTTTCTAAATTTTACTTTGCGCTTTCTCCTCTTATTTTTATAAATAAAAAAAATACTTTCGTAGATCTGCTTTAATTACAATGTGTGACTGCTTTTATTTATATTATTTATATATCTCAGAAAATTCCTCAATCAAAACGGGATTAGTTATTTTAAAAGTGAGGATTCATATACATCGATTTTTAATGTTCACTTTGTTCTACAATAATTCCATCAAAGTATAATTTCATACAGTCGTTCAAATTAATCAAATTACATTGGTGCAAATTTCTTTTCGCAAATTTGTGATATTCAAATCTTTAGATAATGAAAATAATGTAATGTATTAGATTAAAATCTTCAATTTCCGGAATGAAATTACATTTCCAAATTGAGTCTTAGACTTAATTAATTCTAAAATGTAGATAGTGAGATTGGGCTGATTGAGTCAGAACTGAAATATAAAATGTTTAGCAATTCCTTAAGCTGCTTAATTGGAAGAAAATGACATTTCGTCTAAAATGAGAAATTCTTCTAGTTTCCTAAGTTACAATAATTAGTTACGTGACACCACATTCTGTGTTTTTTTTTAATTTACCAAGCTCGATTTTAAATCTACTAAATATCGAAATTTCTTAATTTATTTTAATAACTATAAGTTATTTTAAAATAACTATCGTTAGTAACATGATTTACTGCGCTAAAAAATGTTTTGTTTACACTTCGAGTACCAAAATCTTTTGAACTAGTAAATCAGCAGATCAGGTGCCTCAACCTCAGCTCTGCAAGTCATGGTTTTTAACACACGTTGCATATTATTCAACTTCCTACAAACCGCAATTTAAAATTTTCATATTACGTAAATATTTTTAAGAATACATTTTTTTAAGTTTTCAGACATTAGAAGCGTTAAATTGAACATGTTGCGATGTAATGATATTCTGAAATTCTCATGATGTACTTATTCTGGCAATTTTTTAGGTAAAAAAAGTATAGTTATACAGGGGCTCTCCCCCCACCCCTGAACACAGTACTCTCATTAAATTTGCATTTGTAATTTTCTATTTAGTGCGCTAATGGCAGTGGCGTAGCTAGGATGAGTGACACCCGGGGCGGATGTAAATGGTGTCACCCCCACACCCCTCAGCACGTACACCCGTCATATATTTGTCAAACACAATTCATCGTTATTATAAATAAAATGTTAACATTTTTTGGAGAACTTTTAACAACTTTATATTAACAAAGATATAATATTAGAAAAAAAAAGAACAAAGAAAAGAAAGATTGTATTATATTTTTATACTCTATACTTTAGTCATTCTTATTCGGAAATGTCCTTCGAAAAAATGTATAAATGAAATTAAGAATTTATTTTTATCGTATAAGCAAATATTTTAACATCAGAATATAGAGGTATAAAATGTGATTTAAGATTCAAAACATTAAAAAAAAAAAAAAAATCAACGTATGAAAGGTGTTTTACTTTATATTTCATTTTTTAATTATTGTGTCGATTATAAATCCACTAGCTGTTACCCGTGACGTCGTTCACGTAACATAAAAAGAAGAAATGAATTAATTAAGCAAAACATTTCCCTTCCGATAATTAAAAAAATATCTAATAAACCAACTGTTTATCACATTTTATAAGAGACAATCTATATATATAAATATATATTACGCTATCGTACGTGGCACATAAATCGCAGTTATTTGTTAATTGTTTAATGGCAACGCCCAAATGAAACGTGTCTCATTGGTTATTGAACAGCATTTAATGCATCGCTATACCTATAAGGGGGTATCCGTAGGGGACCGTATTCTGCCACCAAAAGTGACGCGAACTTGGCGATATCTCTAATAATTTGCAAAATTCCCATAGACTTCCATTGTAAACCAATAGGGTTTACTTGCTTACAGAAAATCAACAAATTGAGATATTTTAATGCAACAAAAACTAATATTAGCTTAAAGGATTTTATTATTTATATTTAACCCTCTCGCTGCGTATTTTTTTAATTATCAAAATAGGTTCAAAAATCACGCATTGTTTTATTAAATATTTCATCTTTATATATAGCTTAGAGTTCAAATATGTAAACATTTTTTGTAAAAGAGTTCGAGATCATAAATGGGATATGATATTAGAAATTAGACGAAATCAGGACTGTCAATGGAGACTATTTTTATAGTCTCGCACCACTATTGTAAGAAAATCAATTTTGCAGTATATTTCTCTTGTAGATGTTGTTAAAGTCTATATGATTTTTTTTGTATTTAAAAAGTGGTCCGAGTTGAAATAAAAAATAGTCGCCAGTGGAAAAAATGAATCCCCGAGGAAATCTCGGATTGCGCAGCGAGAGGGTTAAGGGAGCCCAAGTAAATTAAATTATGAATAAAAGTATTCATGATACAATGCTTAGCATGCTTTCCCAAACATAAATTTTAAGGGAGACCAAACTGGTCGCCAAGGGCGGCTAGTATGAGTAATTTAAGGTATTTCTTTATTATAAGGTCATTGACATAACTTAGGTTTATACGCTGAACCAGGATGTCTGTTTATATCATGAAGTAATAAGAAAAGGACAAAGATGTCATATAAGCACCGGGAACCTAATTGTCGCCAACATAGATTATTTTGCTTGATATGGTAACCCAGCTATTGTTGTTTATTTATTAATACATAGTTTATTTACTTTAATTTTCTTTTAAAATTATATAAATTGCTTTGTTCTATAGTTCTTAATGAAGATTTTATTTATTTATTGTTATCTCCTTTTTTCAATAATAGAACATAATTTAAAAATATACATGTAACTGGTATTCGAAAACGATGTTTTCTCCAAATTGGTATCAAAAAGAGATCGCGCCGAACCAAGTGCGTATATGGCATATGTGCCAAGAAAATTATCGGATGATACTGTTTTACATGCTTTACAATCATACTTGTCATCAAAGGTGGGCGAAGAATTGGTCATCTGGAATATTATTAAGTCTTTTCGGCACAAAAAACAAACCTGTTTACAACAATGTATTTACTTTTGCACCTAAATTCTTTCTCTAAAAAAGCAAATTGATTATGAACCCGATTAAAGAACATAGCCTTTCTATCTACTTACTTTTTTACTTTTTAAGAATGAAAATACATATTTCATGCTAATCATTACGTCATTTTCGAATTTGCTAATTTTACTGTGCATATTATTGACATTTGCTGTCCATTTGCTCTTCAAAAGTTTTTATTTTTTATTTTAAATTGAAATTTAAATCTTGTGTTAACCGTGCGCAGACGATAAACCGTAATCCTTGATAACAATTTTCTTTAAATAATAAGAAATAATATCATAACACAATCTCATTTTATTTCAACATCAAAGCATATCCGTTTTATATTTTCCATATATGACGTCACATTTGCCTTCTTTCTGCACTTACTCAAAATTCATACTCCTTGTATAATTAAAAATACTTGAAAATTTCCGTTTTAATCTTTCAATTAGAAATTAAATTATTATTCTAAGTTTTTATTTTTTGGCAACGAAAAAAGGAAGATGGTTAAATTTTATCGGGAAAATGTCAATTCATTGTGTATGAAAAATAATGAAATTTTGGATTATTAAGCAAAGTATTTGAATAAAACAAATTAAACATAGCCTATGTTTCTGGGTTGTAATCCATCTATATCCAAAAATACAAAAGCATTAATTCATTCGTTTAAATGCTGACTTCATTCAAACATTCGGACACACATTGACATTTATAATATTACTAGCAAACCCCGCGGCTTTGCTCGAGTAATATTTAAAATATGCCAACGGATATTTACATGTCTAACTTTTATTAAAAGGTACTAACTAAATTTTTATTTTATTAAAAGGTAATATTTTATTTTATTAAAAGTTTTTTCTATTAAAAGGTACTTATTACTTTTAGGAATAATTCAAAAATTACTATTTAAAACACAGTTTGATTAAACATCATTATTACACTGCATTAGGCAGAAATGAGACTTAAATTAATAAAATGAAATAAAACTAAATAAATGATAATTTAGAAAATATTTTGAAACTTTTATGCTCGATTAATACGCTCATTTCAGTATTCATTTGAAGTTTTGAATTTTTAGAAACCATCTTCTTAAATCTTAAAATTAACCACCATGTAAAATTCCAAGTCCTACCACCTTTCTCAACATAAAGGTTGAAACAGGAACTGTCACCATTAATTTGCCAACATTAATTTTGAAATAGGTTTGTTATTTCCTAATATTCCACAGAAACGTAATTTAAAAAGCTTTTAAAGCCCTTTTTTAGAACGTTTGTTGTTCCTGTGAGCCAGTGGTAGAATCACCGGCATAAAATGTAGCCTGTGTAGGATCAGAGACTGTTACCATTGATTCACAACTATTACTTTTATAATCGGTTTATATTACCTGAAATTGCATAGAATCGAAATTTAGAACTTTTTTAGAATGCTTTTCGCACCTCCCTTTCGCTTCACACCTTTTTAATTCGAATTTATTTTCGACGTTCCTTCGAGGGCATTTATATTTTATAAGTAACTACCATGTCATATTTAAAGTTTCTAGCCTTTTCAGTATCACAGAAATCGCAATTTAGAAAGTTTTTAGCTCCTTCAACCCTCTGGTGGTAGTGGAATAGACATAAAATATAGCTTATGTTTGAGCAGGTTCTATCACCAAAATTTGTCATCATTATTTTTTTAATTTGTTTGGTAATTTATAAGTTTGCTTAAAAATTGTAATTTATAACGCTTTTCACTCACGTCATTTTTTTTAAATTTGGAATTTTCTTTCGACTGTGCTTAGAAAGCAGTTGCATCTTGTAAGTAAATACCATGCCATACTTCAAAGTGTTAAACCCCTCAGTTGTGCAAAAAACGCAAATTAGAACATGTTTTTCTGTTTCAACCCTCAGATGGTAGTGACAGCAACATAAAATACAACCTATGTTATAGCAGAGACTGTCACAATTGATTTGCAACCATTACTTTTGAAATAGCTTTGGTATTTCTTTAGATTGAGTAGAAATCGCAATTTAGAACGTTTGTAGGACGCTTTTCGCGCATTTTCACCACTTTTTAAATTTCCAATTTTTTCGAAATTGTTCTTAAAGATCATTTATATCTAATAAATATGCACCTTGCCTAATTTTAAGTTGCTAGCCCCTACCGATCACAAAAATCGAAATTTAGAACGCTTTTTTGCTCCTGCAACGTCTTGGTGATAGCGATAACGACACAAAATAGCGTCTATGTTAGAGCAGAGACTGTCAGCATCAATTTCCTAACATTACGTTTGAAATCAGATTCATGTTTCCTGAGATATTGCCGACAAATCGGCATTTAGAACGTTTTTAGAACGCTTTTCGCGCATTTTGCTCCTACATCTCCTCTGGGGTAGTGGAAACGGATATAAAATATAGCCTATCTTGGAGCAAGATCTGTCACCATCATTTTTACAACATTATAATTTAAATCGGTACAGTACTTCCTGAGATTGCATAGAAATCGCAATTTACAATTTTTTACAATGCTTGTTGCGCATTTTGACCCCCTTTTAAATTTCGATTTTTTTAGGAAATGTCCTTAGAGATCATTGATATCTTATAACTACCATTCCAAATTTCACGATTCTAGGCCCTTCCGTAACGCAAAAGCCGCAATTTAGAACGTTTTTCTCCTGCATTCCCTTTGTGGTAGTGGCTCCGACATAAATCATTGCCTATCTTGGAGCAAGGGTTGTCACCATCATTTTGACGCCATAATTTTTATAGATCGGTTTGGTATTTTCTGAGATTGTGCAGAAACCACCCTTAGAACGTTTTTTAGAACGCTTTTCGCGCATTTTCACCCCTTTTAAATTTCGAATTGTTTAAGAACTGTTCTTAGAAATCCTTTATATCTAATAAGTAGCTAATATTTCAAATTTCATATTTCTAGGCCCTTCGGTAACACAAAAATCGCATTTTTAGAACGTTTTTTTCTCCTGCACCCCTTTCGTGTAGTGGAACCGACATAAAACATAGCTTATTTTGGAGCAAGGGTTGTCACCGTCATTTTGACACCCTTATTTTGACACCATTATTTTTTAAATGGGTTTGGTATTTCCTGAGATTGTGTAGAAACCACCATTTAGAACATTTTTTAGAATGATTTTCGCGCATTTTCACCCCTTTCAAATTTCGAATTGTTTAAGAACTGTTCTTAGAAATCCTTTATATCTAATAAGTAGCAAATAATTTCAAATTTCATATTTCTAGGCCCTTCTGTAACACATAAATCGCATTTTTAGAAAGTTTTTTGCTCCTGCACCCCCTTTGGGGTAGTGACACCGACACAAAACATAGCCTATCTTGGAGCAAGCGTTGTCACCATCATGTTGACACCAATATTTTATAAATCGGTTTGGTACTTCCTGAAATTGCGCAAAAATCGCCATTTAGAACGTTTTTCGCGCATTTTCACACTTTTTAATTTCGAATTGTTTAAGAACTTTTCTTAGACATCATTTATATCTTATAAGTAACTAATATTCAAAATTTTATATTTCTAGGCCCATCAGTAACGCTAAAATCGCATTTTTAGAACGTTTTTTGCTCCTGCACACCCTTTGGGGTAGTGGTACCGACATAAAACACATCCTATCTTGGAGCAAGCGTTGTCACCATCATTATGACACCAATATTTTTTTTTTAATCGGTTTGGTATTTCCTGAGATTGTGTAGAAACTACCATTTAGAACGTTTTTTAGAACGCTTTTTGTGCATTTTCACCCTTTTCAATTTCGAATTGTATAAGAACTGTTCTTAGACATTATTTATATTTTATAAGTAACTAATATTCAAAATTTTATATTTCTAAGCCCTTCAGTAACGCTAACATTGCATTTTTAGAACATTTTTTGCTCCTACACCCCCTTTGGGGTAATGACACTGACATAAAACATAGCCTATCTTGGAGCAAGGGTTGTCACCATCATTATGACACCAATATTTTTTAAATCGGTTTGGTATTTCCTGAGATTGTGTAGAAACTACCATTTAGAACGTTTTTTAGAACGCTTTTTGTGCATTTTCACCCCTTTTAAATTTCGAATTGTTTAAGAACTGTTCTTAGACATTATTTATATCTTATAAGTAACTAATATTCGAAATTTTATATTTCTCGGCCCTTCAGTAACGCTAAAATCGCATTTTTAGAACGTTTTTTGCTCCTACACCACCTTTGGGGTAGTGACACCGACATAAAAAACAGCCTATCTTGGAGCAAGCGTTGTCACCATCATTAAGACACCAATATTTTTTAAATCGGTTTGGTATTTCCTGAGATTTTTAGAAACTACCATTTAGAACGTTTTTTAGAACGCTTTTTGTGCATTTTCACCCCTTTTAAATTTCGAATTGTTTAAGAACTGTTCTTAGACATCATTTATATCTTATAAGTAAGTAATATTCAAAATTTTGCATTTCTAGGCCCTTCAGTAACGCTAAAATCGCATTTTTAGAACGTTTTTTGCTCCTACACCCACTTTGGGGTAGTGGCACCGACATAAGATATAGCCTATGTTGTAAGTTGGACTAACACCATCATTTTGATACCATTACTTTTGGAATCGGTTCGGAAGTTCCAGAGCTTACCTCCTACAATTAAACAATTTTTTCCTCTTTATAATAGGAAGTATAGAAGTATAGATAGATTACGCGTCCCAGAATTTTTAGACCACATTTGTTTGTACTGAAATGTATGCAAATGTGGTCATTTTTCTTTCTAAAAGCAATTTCTTTTCTAATAACAGCAATACAATATAATTTTTTAAGGTAAATGTTATCACTAACATCGTTTAAAATAGGTAAATAGGTATTTATATTGTTAATCAATTGAAATTAACAAGCCAAATAAGGTAATCCAAAATCAAAGCACTTGCTTTGTCGAAAAGTTCTCTTCCCGTTCCTCCGTTCGCTAAATTGCTGAAAAATAATTTTTTTCTGACCACACGTGACTCCAGGGGTGATCCTGAGTTTTAAGGGGTCAGGTAGCTTTTATGGATGTAAATACAAGCAAAATGAGTGTACGGCATTGATCACAATATCTTAAAATATATTCATTTTAGGAACTTCAAAATTAACACATATTTGAACAACCTTCCTTTAACTCTTACAGGTCATAGAATAATTTTATGTCTTCACCATAAAATAAAATTAAGGAATTAGAAAAGGTCTTATTTTCTCGGAGAAAAATCATATACAGTCTTGCGCGCAGCATAACATGCATGCGAAATTTCATAATGACCTGAAATCACTTTATATACAGAGGAAAATAGCTTATAATTAAAATGACGAACCTTAGTTACTTTAAATTCTGTATTTGTTTAAAAAATAAAAAAAATATATGAATAATAACAAAATTTAGCACTTTTTTGTATATAGTTATTCATAATTTGAAAAATTCTAACTTAAAAGCAACAATAGTTCGTCATTTTAAGCAGTTGTATGCTATATAACTGCTGCCAAATTTTTATGAAATTCTAGCCAGCCGTTTTGGAGCAATCCTGCGCGCAAGTTGAAAAAAATTTGCATTTTGAGATAATCCAATTTAAAGATAATTTTTTTTTTTAAACTTACTATACAAAATATCTTTAATTATTTAAGCATTTGCATATTTATTTACTTACTTAATTATATAAAAACATAAATTTAATAAGTTATATTATAAAAATAATAGTAAATAATGTGCTCTAAAACATGCAAAATGAATGTAGATGTACAATTAAAATTTATTCATACAAGATTTTTGTATATAATTATTCATAATTAAAAAAACATGTACATAAAAGTTATAATAGTTCGCCGATTTCAACATTTGCATGTTATGTAAGAGCTCTTAACATTTTATAAAATTTTAACCAACCATTTAGGAGAAATCATGCGCGTAATAGAATCGTAAACATAGAAACGAAGATACAGTTTTTGTCATATCAATTTTTGTAAATAATTACTTATAACTTAAAAAATCCTTACATAAATGTGATAATACTTCGTCAATTTCAACATTTACATATTATGTAAGACATGCTAATTTTTTATAAAATTTTAGCCATCCATTTCGGAGAAATCATGCGCGCAATAGAATCGGAAACGTAGAAACGAAAATTCAGTTTTTCGTAACATTATTTTTCTAAATAATTACTCATAATTTAAAAATCCCTACATAAAAGTGTATACTTCATCAATTTCACGATTTACATGTTATGTAACACATATTAATTTTTTATAAAATTTTACCCATCCATTGCGGAGAAATCATGCGCGCAACAGAATCGTAAACGTAGAAACGAAAACACAGTTTTTGTCATGTTAATTTTTGTAAATAATTACTCATAATTTAAAAAATCCTTTCATAATTTAAAATATCCATGTAACAATACTTCATCAATTTCAAGATTTATATGTTATGTAAGACATGTTACATGTTAACTTTTTATAAAATTTTAGCCATCCATTTCGGAGAAATCATGGATGCCACAGAATCGTAAACGTAGAAACGAAAATTCAGTTTTTGTCATATCAATTTTTGTAAATAATTACTCATAACATAGAAAATCCTTACATAAAAGTGATAATACTTCTTCAATTTCAAGATTTTCATGTTATGTAAGACATATTAATTTTTTATAAAATTTTAACCAACTGTTTTAGAAAAATCGCATGCACAATTGGAAAAAAATTACTTTTGTGAAAATTCAATTGCAAGATAAAATTAACTTTTAAAATTTATTGTGGAAAATATTTTTAAATATTGCAAGAATTTATATAATTATTTACTTATCTAATTATTGATATACATGAATTTAATAAATATTATAAAAAGTAATAAATATTGTGCACTAAAACATGACAAATATATGTAGAAATAAAAATAAAATTTACCGTTACAACAGATAGTACTGCAGCATCTGTTTACTTTCATAATCAAGTTGATAAAAAAACTAATTGCAGATTGTGAAAATTGATTTACACATAATAATTAATAAAATATTAATAGATAATTTTTTTAATTGTATGGGCCTTTATCTCACCTTTTCCATCATATAGTCGATAAATTAGAAGACTGCTAAAACAAAAATTATCATATTTTGCAAAGCTATCATCTTATAAGGTAACAGATAGCGAAAAATATTGCATAATATTTATAAGGATTTTAAAAACCGTAAGCATTTAAAATGCGCATGCACGGTAGATTTCGCCTTCCTCCAAGAGAAATTTTTCATTTTGAATATTTTGTTTCATTATTTTACTTTTTCTTGCTTCTTTTGTATTTTGGAGAAAGCGTAAGTTACAAGTAGAAATTCTTTGGTGGTCCAACTCGTTCAAACAACCTCGTGCATGCGAACCAACTGTCAAGCCGAATTCTTGCATTGCATTAATATTTCCTTGATTTCCGTCGTTAAACAAAGCCACTTCTTCATTTGTAGCAATTTCCACAATCCTCCTACCAGCTCCTTGTGTATTTGGACATAATTCCCATATTAAAGAGTTTATTGACTCATTGTTGTTTTGGGTCTTACCTCCATGCATCTAGAGTGAAGTTTTGGTTGTGATAAATCCTTAAAAATTGTTTTCACAACATCCATAAAACTTGTGGGTACTGTGTTCTAGTGTATAATTTTTTCTCAGCACCACAAGCAACTGCTTTATTATATTTACACTAAGACTCACTCCCGGGAAGGCAAAAAGAATGTAGAGGCTGCTGTGTAGTGTACCGCCTATTGGCGACCCGTAACCCTCAAACTAGCCGCCCTTGGCCTTTGGTCTACTTTAAAATTTATGTTTGGGAAAGTATGCTAAGCATTGTATCATGTTACTTTTATTCATAATTTAATTTACTTGGACTCCCTTAAGTATAATTAATATAATCCCTTAAGCTCATATTAGTTTTTGTTGCATTGAAATATCTCAATTTGTTGATTTTCTGTAAGCAAGTAAACTCTGTTGGTTTACAATGGAAGTCTATGGGAATTTGGCGAAATATTAGAGATATGGCCAAGCTGGCGTCACTTTTGGCGACTCATTTTGGTCGCCGAATTTGGTGATATATCGCCATGTTCGCAACAAACTTGGCGGCATTTGGCGAAGGAACAGATATATAGATTGTCATAATTCTTATTTTAAATAACAAAAGTACACATAAATTAGTAAAAGATTAATAAAAATACAAATAAAACGTCGAATTAAAAAGCACTTGATGACGCAACAAACACGTGTCACATGTTTATTGTCGAGTGAATATGACATTTACGATAGGCCATTATTGGCATTTAATCTAATAGTTTGGCAATAGATTTTGGGTCGACGGGATAATCCAGTAGTACCGAACTGCGCAAAAGAAACAACCTTATAACTCCAAAAATTATAATGATATTAACTAATAGTTTACTGCATCGGATTAAGCGTCTCATTTCCAATTAAAATAAATCTTTGAATTGAAATTTGAATGAAATACAGGGTCATGAAAAATCAAAGAGTGTAAAAAATATTATTTCAAATATCTCGTCAACAAATAATAGGATCGACTTCATTCTTTCAGCAAAATTTATATTTTTTTATTGTCTTTTATATTCACTCCTTCAAATAAACAATTTCGAAAATTTTTGTATACCTTTTATCAGAACGAATATTTCGAGAGTCCGAATAAAATAGTTTCGGATAATCGAGATTACTGATATTCAATAGGCTTCTTCCCATTTTTACATGCTAAATACACACCAAATTTCAAGTCTCTATCTGAATTTGTTTGGGAGATAGAGCGTTTACAGACACACACAGAGACAGAGGGAAGGCAAAGATTTTTTTCTAAAAATATGTTTTTCGGAATCGTCAGTGTCTGAAACGTGTAAATCCGTCAAAAAAATTTTTAGATTTTTAAAACGATTACAAGACTTACCCTATATTACGTATGATGTGTAAGTAAAATCAAAAATCAGAAGAGTAAAACAATGTGTTTGAACCTATTCAAAAGATAAATAGCTAGAAAACTGGGGTTGAAATAGAAGTTACTAATTTCTGCTTGCTTTCCTCAGCGGAAATCAAAAATAAAGTCCACAGACTAAAGAAAAATCGGAGTAGAAGTCCTTGAATCTTGTCAACTACAGCCGGCGTCAACTGAGTGAAAAATGTAAACAAACAATCTGGACCTTTAAATGATGATGTTTCATGAAAAGGGGTCTTACTATTTTCCCCATAACTTTGTTTCTAATGTGACACTAATTATGCATTTTTTCCGCGGCTCTTTGACGAAATTCGCGTTTCTTTCGTGATACATTTGCGAATTTCGCGTTTTTCCTGCGCCCCTTTGACAAAATTTCGCTTTTTTCGGGATCCTTCGAAGACATTTGCGGTTTTTTCTGCGATTCTTTGACGAAATTCACGTTTTTTTGCGATCCTTTGACGAAATGCACATTTTTCTCCGATCCTTTAAAGAAATTTGTGGGGTTTTTTTTTCGTGATACTTTAAAGAAATCTGCCATTTTTTGACGAAATTTGCGTTTTTTTTTCTTGATCGCTTGACAAAATTTGCATTTTTTTCTCTACCCTTTGACGAAATTTCCATTTTTTCTCGATCCTTTGATGAAATTTTTGTTTTTTCCACGATCATTTGACCAAATTGGCAATTTTTTCTGCGTACGATTGACGAAATTGATTTTTTTAGGCAACCTTTTGTCGAAATTCGCGATATTTTTTATGTCGGGATTTTCGGACTGATCACTAATTTTTTTAAATTTTCAGACCCGAATGCCTTATATTTTTGGAACAGAATCACCCCTGCTTGAGTCATACGTCACAACCGCCTTCTCCTGATGGTTTATTTAGGGCTACTATAATACGAATTGTCGGAGCCTTGGATTGAATATTACTGTGATTGTGAGCGTGAGGTCTACTAGTTTACAAACTAAAATCTTTTCTGGAATTCAATGATGCAATCACAGACAACTATAAATTATATTGTCTGTGGATGCAATCGTTTTCGAAAAATGGCAAAAGAGCCCAATGCAGTTAGTAGAACAGGGAACGACCATATCATTCCCATATTTACCCTTTGTCCTCCCACATAAGAAATGGCAGGGGCGACTCATCACTCATCCCATAGTCCGCATAAGTTGATGATATGTAGAAGAAAATGCTTGCTTTCAAAGTTTATTTTTGCTACCCACTCTTTGGATAGGTAGGTTTTTGCTTACTAGTGCAAATCTAAATTAGATACCCCATTCTGTATCAAATTTCAGGTTCTCCAAGAAAAAAAAAATTGACTTTGTTGCGTAGTGCGCTAGAAATTTCATTTTACGTCAGAATTCTTTTCCAAAATCTTATAAGAATATCTGGGAGCACGGCAGTGCGTCCGCCAAGTTCGCACAAGCCGTAAGCTACCTTTTCCTGAACCATTTCGGCATACATTTCACCCCCTCATAACGTCATTTTAGGGAGAGATATAGAATTTTTTACTTTATACACATGTTCGTATGATCAAACTGAACTAAGGTTCCACGATTTCATGTTTCTGTATTTAGTAGTTTTCGAAATATTAAATTCCGAAAAAGCGCTTTTTTGTCACTGACTCACTTCGCATCATCAAATAACTAAGGTACTTCTAAAAGTCGTAGAATCATGAAATTTCACAAGTAAGTCGGGTTTGTAGCACAATTAACCAGAAAAATCTAAAAACTCAGAATTTCCGCCTCTAAACCCTTAAAACAGGGGGTGTTGATTTGGCCGTAAACAGTTCCTTCACATTCAATTGCGCCAATGTTGGTCGCCAATACTCGATTACAGAGTTTTGAAGGGGTCACGTAATTTCAAGCAGAATAAAACTTTATATATATGCTTTCCCAAAGATGTTTGTTAAATGGAAAAAAATGAATATACCTAAAAATTTTAATCAGTATTATTTATGATATATTCACGATATTAAAACAATAAAACATTTAACAAAATATAACCGCAATTCGGTATGTTTTCCATATAGTAGCCTTGGCGAAATAGAGAAAATAGCCTTGACGAGAAACGAAATTTGATAATAAAGTACTTTCTGGCCACCTATCTACTGTGTCATATACACAAGCAATTTTTTCCATATGTGTACAATTTATTTAATGTAAGAAACCCGTTTATTTATTTTTATATGCCAACATAAATAATTTGTATATAAAAAACAATATTTTATACGTGTATAAATAAAATGTTTATATGTATATAAATATACATATTCAACAAAAAGTTTTCGGTTAAAAAAAAAAGCGCCAAGTTCTCCTTAATGTTTCGGCCAGAAAAAGTAGTGATATCTGAAGTTCGCACAAGGGCACAAGTTAAAAGCCAAACATCCCAAATCTTTCATTGAAAATGGCTTCCTGCGACTTGGCCGTTAATGCCTTCTACAGCATTTCAAAATTAATGATTGGAAATATCGCATTTATGAATTATTTAAATATTAAAATTAATATTAGTATGCAAAGAGGCAAATTCACATAAAGACATTATAAGTAAAAGATTTCTGATAAATACCATTCAATTTCAACAAACAATGGTTTTGATTACAGATCATTTAGTCCACATGTGGTTTAATTTCCATTTCGTACGGTCTAAAGCTAAAGTCATTAACGTAAAACCTAAGAAATAAAACAAAATTTACTTTCTTCAAATCTCACAATATGTTACATTATATTTTATTGTATAATATTCAAATCTTGTGCATTGACGAAAGAGATTTTTTTCGTTTGAATATTAATTATAGTTTGTTTGCATACATTAAGAGGTATTCGGTTTATAAACTGTTAAAAGCTGATACTAATTATGTGTTAGCAATTAGGGATATCACCTTCTGAATACAAGTATTTTGTTATATTTAACTTCTAAGCATTTAATAGACTGAAGTGGTTTAATGCTTTTTTTAAAATTTGTATTTTATTTCTGTACTTTGTGCCACAAATTGCCTAAAATAATCAAAAAATTTAGTTGTGATGTAGCTTATTTGTACATACTTTAAAATTTGAAAAACCCTCTCGAAGGCATTAACGGCCAAGTCGCAGGAAGCCATTTTCAATGAAAGATTTGGGATGTTTGGCTTTTAACTTGTACCCTTGTGCGAACTTCAGATATCACTACTTTTTCTGGCCGAAACATTAAGGAGAACTTGGCGCTTTTTTTTTTTTTTACCGAAAACTTTTTGTTGGGATATCACTACTTTTTGTATGTCTTTTCTAGTTTTTTTCTAAGCTATATTAATGTAAAAAAACTTAAATTTCAGTACTTTTATGTTAGCCGGGAGCAGATCTCCTAATTAGCATTTTGTTTTTTCCCCAATAGTAGTTTTCTTTTTTTCACATGTGTAAATTAGAAACAATGCTTTGATTTTCAAATAAAATATTTTGGCTTATGTTATTATTTGTTATTTATTTATTTATTTATATGTTAAATATTCTATTAAATAAAATGAGGGAAATGCATCTATTTTAAATGAGATGACTGAAAAGTTTATATTTTTAAATGAAATGAATGCAATATGAACAATAAAGTTGGGGACAGTATTTGGCGATTTGCCACTCGCGCCCGGCTAGCATAAAAATACCTAAATTTATTTTATTGAGCTTTTCAAATTCATACTTTATTTCTTTTTATATTAAAGTACTAGCCGCCTCTAGCAAGCATTATATACTCTATTTATTGCATGTTAAACGTTGCATCATGTTACTGTTATTCATAATTTAATTTACTTGCCCATTCTTTCGCCAAGTCGGAAACTTTTGATAGAGAAATCAAGAACTCTTTACGATCATGGAAGCACATCATATATTTTGTGTTGTTATGTATTTCATTCTTTCATGACAAATATCTCTTAACTCACTTATGCATGTTTCCTTATCAGTTACGATTCGTTCTCTAATGCGGAAATTTTTAATCGTATTAAGTAATCTTTTCTAATTGGGCTCGCTGCCAATTATTGTATTTTAACTGATACGATTGGGTACAAGTGAAATGATTCTTATTAAATCCTTTGATAATATCTGCATTTACATTAAACCATATTGATGCTAATATATTTTTGTTTCATGCTAACCTTTTCAATAGACTCGATTACGGAAGAATAGAAGGTCTACGGGCTCACTGCTATGATCCATTTGAAAATCTATCATTCTTCTCATCTAATCGTGTTGAAGAACTAGCCAATTTGCCATGGTTTTAAGTTTTTAGCTAATTTTATGCGAAACCTGAAAACTAAAATGCGAGGAACCGGATTATAGAAGATCCCTTCTAACGGTACATATCGATTAACAGGTTACGTATTATAAAATTATAATAATCATAAGGAGAATTGTCAGTTCCGGTGCTTTAATAGTTTCCGTAAGTTCTATTTATGTAATACAGAAGTTTCAGCAGAGTAAAGATTAACAACATAGTCACAGTAAGTATAATAACAGTACAGTATATTAACAATAGCAGAGGTTTTGTGTAGTTACGAAACTACTGGCACTTTGGAAATATTCGTACGTTATATTATTTAACTATTCAGATGATATGCGGAAAAATATAAATAGATGGCTCGCATTAATAATTAACTCATTGAAAAATAGCCACAAACGTCAAATACTCTCCAAGCTTGGCGACATTTAGCGAAGTGTCACCAAATTTGGTAATATATCATGTCAATTCTCAAATTTGGCGACAAAAAAGTTTTGTTTGTTCTGACGTCATAACGATGCATATGTATTATTTATTATACACATACCTATAATATGTATGATGCAAATGTATTACGTATTATATGCATCTGTATTATATGTATGATGCATATGTATAAAGTTCTTTAACATCACTAAAACGCACTTAATGGAATAGTGTTCCATAAATAGTAGGGATATTTGCCAGATTGACCAGAGTGCTATTGAGATTAGAATTCCGGGAGGCGTCTGCACATACCATCACCTCATCGAGTTTACAGCTGAAATATTAGGATTAGTTAAAACTAGATTAGTACATTAAAATGCAACTGGTCTGTTAAGTCATATCTTGGTAGAAACAACCTGAAGACCTAATTTTAGTGGGTGACTGATAGGTTTACTATTGCATTTTCCTGCATCCAAAAGTATGGAAACATGGAGGAATGGGTGCAGGAAAACAGAATGGAAAACCCACAAATTAACCGGTAAAATCGGGTCTGTAGGTGGTTTCCACAAAGATATGACTTGGCAGGCCAGTTACCTTTTAATACCCTAATCGATTTTTCACTAGTCCTAAAATTTTAGCCGTCAACTCGATGAGGTGATGATCTGTGCGGACGCCTCCCGGTCTTTAATAAAATTTGTTTTAAGGAAGTAAAAGATAGAAATATGGACAGATAAACTGAAAGATTTGCCTTAGTAAGATTTTTGTAAAAGCATATAAAATTTCATTTAGCTTGAAATCATGTAACACCTTTATAACTCAGGCTAATTTTCTGTAATCGAGTTTTGGCAACCAACATATCTGATCTATAACTATAATCTTTTTTTTACAGATTTAAAATTAACAATAAATTAACAGTAAGTAGGCTAATAATACAATATAATAACATTAGCAGCGGACTTCGGACACCGCATCTGTCGCACATCGTTAAAGACAGCTTTATTAGTTACACATTTCATTTAATTAAAAGCAGATTTTTAAACTTTCATATGAGAATTAGGATATTTTTCCACTATAGGGACCTTGGCGTTTTTTAAAAACCTTGGCGCAATTCGGACTTCAGAAACTGAGATATGTTGCCAAATGATATAAACAACTATGAATACAAACCTGATGAACTTGTAGCTTATTTATATATGTATTTATATACATACAAACATTTTATTTATACACGTATAAAACATTGTTTTTTATATACAAATTATTTATGTTGGTATATAAAAATAAATAAACGAGTTCCTTACATTATATAAAATGTATACATACGGAAAAAATTGCTTGTGTATATGACACAGTAGATAGGTTGCCAGAAAATACGTTATTATCAAATTTCTTTTCTCGTCAAGGCTATTTTCTCTATTTCACCAAGGCTACTATATCGGAAACATACCGAATTGCGGCTATATTTTGTTAAATGCTTTATTGTTTTAATATCGTGAATATATCATAACCTATACTGATTAAAATTTTTAGGTATATTCATTTTTTTTCTATTTAACAAACATCTTTGGAAAAGCATATATATAAAGTTTTATTCTGCTTGAAATTACGTGACCCCTTCAAAACTCTGCAATCGAGTATTGGCGACCAACATTGGCGCAATTGAATGTGAAGGAAGTGTTTACGGCCAAATCAACACCCCCTGTTTTAAGGGTTTAGAGGCGGAAATTCTGTGTTTTCAGATTTTTCTGGTTAATTGTGCTGCAAACCCGACTTACTTGTGAAATTTCATGATTCTACGACTTTTAGAAGTACCTTAGTTATTTGATGATGCGAAGTGAGTCAGTGACAAAAAGGCGCTTTTTCGGAATTCAATATTTCGAAAACTACTAAATACAGAAACATGAAATCGTGGAACCTTAGTTCAGTTTGATCATACGAACATGTGTATGGAAGAAAAAATTCTATATCTCTCCCTAAAACGACGTTATGAGGGGGTGAAAAGTATGCTGAAATGGTTCAGGAAAAGGTAGCTTACGGCTTGTGCGAACTTGGCGGACGCACTGCCGTGCTCCCAGATATAAACAACATACAAGCTCATCAGGTTTGTTTTCATAGTTGTTTATATCATTTGGCAACATATCTCAGTTTCTGAAGTCCGAATTGCGCCAAGATTTTTAAAAAAACGCCAAGGCCCCTATAGTGGAATTCTCATATGAAAGTTTAAAAATCTGCTTTTAATTAAATGAAATGTGTAACTAATAAAGCTGCCTTTAACGATGTGCGACAGATGCGGTGTCCGAAGTCCGCTGCTAATGTTATTATATTGTATTATTAGCCTACTTACTGTTAATTTATTGTTAATTTTAAATCTGCAAACAAAGATTATAGTTATAGATCAGATATGTTGGTTGCCAAAACTCGATTACAGAAAATTAGCCTGAGTTATAAAGGTGTTATATGATTTCAAGCTGAATGAAATTTTATATGCTTTTACAAAAATCTTAATAAGGCAAATCTTTCAGTTTATCTGTCCATATTTCTATCTTTTACTTCCTTAAAACAAATTTTATTAAAGACCGGGAGGCGTCTGTACAGATCATCACCTCATCGAGTTGACGGCAGAAATTTTAGGACTTGTTAAAAATCGATTAGCGTATTAAGATGTAACTGGTCTGCCAAGTCATATCTTTATGGAAACCACCTACAGACCCGATTTTACCGGTTAATTGGTGGATTTTCCATTGTGTTTTCCCGCGCCCATTCCTCCATGTTTCCATACTTTTGGATGCAGGAAAATACAATAGTAAACCTATCAGTCACCCACTAAATTTAGGTCTTCAGGTTGTTTCTACCAAGATATGACTTAACAGACCAGTTGCATTTTAATGTACTAATCTAGCTTTAACTAATCCTAATATTTCAGCTGTAAACTCGATGAGGTGATGGTGTGATATCCCTACTATTTATGGAACACTATTCCTTTAAGTGCGTTTTCGTGATGTTCAAGATCTTTATACATATGCATATAATACATAATACATTTGCATTTGCATCATATTATAGGTATGTGTATAATAAATAATACATATGCATCATTATGACGTCAGAACAAACAAAACATTTTTTGTCGCCAAATTTGAGAATTGACATGATATATTACCAAATTTGGTGAAACTTCGCTAAATGTCGCCAACCTTGGCGAGTATTTGACGTTTGTGGCTATTTTTCAATGAGTTAATTATTAATGCGAGCCATCTATTTATATTTTTCCGCATATCATCTGAATAGTTAAATAATATAACATACGAATATTTCCAAAGTGAAAGTAGTTTCGTCACTGCACAAAATCTCTGCTATTGTTAATATATTGTACTGTTATTATACTTACTGTGACTATGTTATTAATCTTTACTCCGCTGAAACTTCTGTATTATATAAATAGAATTTACGGAATCTATTAAAGCACCGAAACTGACAATTCTCCTTATGATTATTATAATTTTATAATATGTAACCTGTTAATCGATATTTACCGTTGGAAGGAATCTTCTATAATCCGGTTCCTCGCATTTTAGTTTTCAGGTTTCCAATAACATTAGCTAAAAACTTCAAACCATGGCAAATTGGCTAGTTCTTCAACATGATTAGATGAGAAGAATGATAGATTTTCAAATGGATCATAGCAGTGAGCCCGTAGACCTTCTATTCTTCCGTAATCGAGTCTATTGAAACGGTTAGCATGAAACAAAAAGATATTAGCATCAATACGGTTTAATGTAAATGCAGATATTATCAAAGGATTTAATAAGAATAATTTCACTTGTACCCAATCGTATCAGTTAAAATACAATAATTGGCAGTGAGCCCAATTAGAAAAGATTACTTAATACGATTAACAATTTCCGCATTAGAGAACGAATCGTAACTGATAAGGAAACATGCATAATTGAGTTAAGAGATATTTGTCATGAAAAAATGAAATACATAACAACACAAAATATATGATGTGCTTCCATGATCGTAAAGAGTTCTTGATTTCTCCATCAAAAGCTTCCGACTTGGCGAAAGATTGGGCAAGTAAATTAAATTATGAATAACAGTAACATGATGCAACGTTTAACGTGCAATTAATAGAGTATATACTGCTTGCTAGAGGCGGCTAGTACTTTAATATAAAAAGAAATAAAGTATAAATTTGTAAACCTCAATAAAATGAATTTTGATATTTTTATGCTAGTCGGGCTCGAGTGGCAAATCGCCAAATACTGTCCCCAACTCTATTGTTTATATTGCATTCATTTCATTTAAAAATATAAATTTTTCAATCATCTCATTTAAAATAGATGCATTTCTTTCATTTTATTTAATAGAATATTTAACATAGAAATAAATAAATAAATAAATAAATATCAAATTATAACATAAACCAAAATATTTTATTTGAAAATCAAAGCATTGTTTCTAATTTACACATGTGAAAAATGAAAACTACTATTGGCGAAAAAACAAAAAGCTAATTAGGAGATTTGCTCCCGGCTAACATAAAAGTACTGAAATTTTAGTTTTTTTATATTAATATAGCTTAGAAAAAAACTAGAAAAAACATACAAAAAGTAGTGATATCCCAACAAAAAGTTTTCGGTAAAAAAAAGCGCCAAGTTCTCCTTAATGTTTCTGCCAGAAAAAGTAGTGATATCTGAAGTTCGCACAAGGGCACAAGTTAAAAGCCAAACATCCCAAATCTTTCATTGAAAATGGCTTCCTGCGACTTGGCCGTTAATGCCTTCGAGAAGGTTTTTCAAATTTTAAAGTATGTACAAATAAGCTACATGGCAACTACATTTTTTGATTATTTTAGGCATTTTGTGGCACAAAGTACAGAAATAAAATAGACATTTAAAAAAAGCATTTAAACCACTTCAGTCTATTTAAATGCTTAGAAGTTAAATATAACAAAATACTTGTATTCAGAAGGTAATATCCCTAATTGCTAAAACATAATTAGTATCAGCTTTTAACAGTTTATAAATCTAATACCTCTTAATGTATGCAAACAAACTATAATAAATATTCAAACGAAAAAAATCTCTTATGATATCTGAAGTTCGCACAAGTTAAAAGCCAAACATCCCAAATCTTTCATTGAAAATGGCTTCCTGCGACTTGGCCGTTAATGCCTTCGAGAGAGTTTTTCAAATTTTAAAATATGTACAAATGAGTTACATGCCAACTACATTTTTGATTATTTTAGGCATTTTGTGGCACAGAGTAGAGAAATAAAATACACATTTGAAAAAAGCATTTAAACAACTTCAGTCTGTTTAAATGCTTAGAAGTTAAAAATAACAAAATACTTGTATTCAGGAGATACTGTCCCTAATTGCTAAAACATAATTAGTATCAGATTTTTATAAATCGAATACCTCTTAATGTATGCAAACAAACTATAATAAATGTTCAAACGAAAAAAATCTCTTTCGTCAATACACAAGATTTCAATATTATACAATAAAATATAATGTAACATATTGTGAGATTTGAAGTAAGTAAATTTTGTTTTATTTCTTTTGTTTTACGTTAATGACTTTAGCTTTAGACCGTACAAAATGGCAATTAAACCACAAGTGGACTAAATGATCTCTAATCAAATCTAATGTTTGTTGAAACTGAATGGTAGTTATCAGAAATCTTCTACTTATAATGTCTTTATGTGAATTTGCCTCTTTGCATTCTAATATTACTTTTAATATTTAAATAATTCATAAATGCGTAATTTCCAATAATTAATTTTGAAATGCTGTAGAAGGCATTAACGGCCAAGTCGCAGGAAGCCATTTTCAATGAAAGATTTGGGATGTTTGGCTTTTAACTTGTGCCCTTGTGCGAACTTCAGATATCACTACTTTTTCTGGCAGAAACATTAAGGAGAACTTGGCGCTTTTTTTTTTACCGAAAACTTTTTGTTGGGATATATATATATTTCTGCGAAAAAACTAGGGTGTAACCCCTTAGAGGGTGACACCAGGGGTGGACCGCTCGCACGCCCCACCCACTTAGCTATGAAAGTGGCTGATGGTTAAAGTATATCTTAGCTTTTTTTTACACTGTGATTTGTAAGGATAAGCAACAGTTTGTACAAGCATTTTACATTATCCTAATATCCCTAGCTGCCTGCTGTATTTACTTGGCTGCTAACCACATCTGTATACGATGTATAGGGAACTATTGTAAATGTAAACTGAGTCAACTAATTTAGAAATATAATTTTTTCAATTTGGTTTCCAAAAATTCTTTTGATTGCCGTTCTATAATATTTATATCTGACATCTTATCTAAATACATAATAATCTACTCGATAGCATTAACTTACTAAAACCACCCACAAACAATCATGTTTGGAGGCTTTAAAACCTAATGTGTAATCATTCGTCATCGTGTCCACTGCCAATTTACTAAATAGCAAACGTGATTTGGCACCATATATTTTTTTTTGTGATAACCTTTGAATAGTATATATCTATTCAATTAAAAATTGTAATGTTACAAACACCATTCATATTCGACGCAAAGCTACACTGTATGGCCACTCATGATCGGATACTCAATTTTAGACATTTTTTCGAATATTTAAAGATATATTTTTTGGATTTTTCTGGAACCTCAGGGTCATGAAGAATATGATCGACTTCATATTTATGAACGGCGGTTTGATCAGAAGGACAATTAGGGGTTAACAAAAAATCAAAGAAAAAGAATAATGTTTGGGATCCCACTATAAAATAAAATGCACGAAATGATATTTCGCTATAAATTATGAATATGTGGGTATAGTATAATATATGTATTCATTTGTGGGAGAATAGAACGTATATTCATGAAGATATATCGATTTATTTTTTAAGTTCAAAAAATCTTTACATGTTTTTTTGTTTGTATAATGCAAGGATTTTACTAAATTTAACACCAGTTCCAGAAAAGTTGGCAAAATGTAGTAAAAATAATATGGTGTAATTAGAATGTAAATATATTAAATATTTGATGAAATATAATCAGTTGAATGAAATAATTTTTATCTGCGCATGCGCGTACGATAAATTTTTTTTCATGATTTGATAGTCAAATCTATGGAGCAACTCATAAAAAAAGTCAGTCAAATATCGTGAAAATTCAGAAATATATCGGCAATAGACTGAGCTGATTTTGAGTTGTTTTCTAAAAACAGCTAAATGATTAGTGGTTTTCCATAAATTGTCGTTTTTATTTTTATTTTTTTTAATTTTAATTTTTATTGATGCTACAGTTCTTCTCGGAAAATCACCAGAATGAGCATATTCCAATGAAAAAAGATGTATCAAAATCTAAGCATTTCTTCTAAATCTACTCGTTGACATTAATTAAGCACAAACTCCTTTACTGAACGCCAGTTAATAAAAAATGACAATTTGTGGAAAAATCCCTTACCATTCAGCAACTTTTAGAGAACAACTACAAATTCGCTAACTATATTGCCGATATCGTTCTGAATTTTCACCATATTTGACTAGCTTTTTTTTATGAGTTGCTTTGTAAAGTTCACTATCAAATCATGAAAAAAAAAAAAAAAACCTGTTTTATCGTGCGCGCATGCGCAGATAAAAATATTACATTTAACTGTTCATATTTCATCAAATATTAAATATATTTACATTCCAATTACACCATATTATTTCTACTACATTTTGTCAAATTTTCTGATGCTGGGGTTAAATTTAGTAAAATCACTGCATTATATAAACAAAAAACATGTAAAAAATTTTTGAAGTAAAAAAAAAAAATCGGTATATTGCCATGAATATACGTTCTATTCTCCCAAAAATGAATACATATATTGTACTATACCCACATATTCGTAATTTATAGCGAATGATCATTTCGGGCATTTTGTTGTGCACTAGTTTATTCAACATCTTATTCATTTAATATTGGTCCAGATAGAGACACATTTTTCTCCACTTTAAAAGCGCTTCAGCTACATCTTCGTAAGCATACCATTTCCTACCAGTGTTAACATCGACTATGTCTTCACTTTACTTTCAAAATAGCTTCGAAAATTTTTATAACTGTACATTTACACATTTAGACAGATATACATTTTGCAGCAATACCAAATTTTATTTTTTCTCGATTTCTGTCACGATTGTCTTTTTTCTTGCTTCTGCTACAAACACACTTAAGCACGTTTCCTTTTTTAAATATTAATTAGAAATTCCAACTTTACACAACAAACATTATGCAAATTACTTTCGGTCAGCTTTTTGTGTTTTTGGAAAACGTGTTTATAAAACGTTTTTTAATGTTACCTACGCGTGTTGAACTGGAAGCTTTACACGATAAGTTCTCATATCTCTGGTATATTTTCCTGTTTCTAAAAGCTTATTTTCCTAGAATCGCTGATAGTGGCTCACAGATTAAGCACTTAATAAATTTTCACCACCCTAGATTTTGACGAATGAATACACATTTTGTCTGATGTGGTGGCGGAAAATTTGGGTAAGCAAGAATACGCATCAAAATTCTTTCCTTCAGCAAGGTGTAACAACTTTTGTTGACTATGATACTGTGTTAGAGAAAATATTGGACGAATTTCTTCCTTGTACAAAATCCATAAGAAACATTCTCTTAGACATTTTTTAAATCGCGAAACATGTCAAAATCTAATGTTAGAAAATGACTCATTTATACCGGTAACTTAAATTCCGCGATATCGCCTTTTGACTTTTCAGGAAGAAATGTTTTCATCCCCTCGCTTCGTTGCTTTCATACCTTCCCCCGTTTGGTAGCAGAGACCAATATCAATAGTAATTTAAGCGAATTAAGATATTGACCGCACGTAATAGGGTGTATCATAGAATGTATGTAATTTGGAAGCAAAGAGTTATAGCGAATGCACTGTTCAAGAGTTAGGGATGCAGAGGTGAGGAAAAGGAAAGCAAGATTTGAAAGCAAGATCTCTACTAAATAGTCGTCGCGCGGCTATGTTAAATAAGATGTTTTGCTATCTCTATATGGAAGTTACGTGATTTTTTAAAAAAGTTCATAGATCAGGAAATAAATTCGCTAAACAGAAGTACTCGCTAAATAGATGTTAGTTAAATATATGCTCTACAGTACTCATAATGTTTCTGAATCGAGTTTAAGAAATTGTGTCTTTTTCTTTTCGAAGAATCTGCATTACTTTTACCAAAGCATTTTATTGACGGATTTATTAATGCTTGAATATATTTTCTTATCGACAAATCTAAGAGACTTTGCTATTAAAACGCCTATAGTTTCATGTATAAGTGTAGATTTATAAAATAATCCAAAGTACTTACTTTCTTCTATTTAATCATATCATTTAATTTGTTTAATCTATCTTTTATCTTTTTAATCATATTTAATCATATCGAAATATATTTCTGTATAAATTTGCATTACCGAAAAATTTAATTATCGTTCAAAGTAATCAAATTACTATGAAATAATTTTCTTTTTCAGAATGTTGTGATATTCAAATCTTTATGTAATGAAGATAATATAAATAATTAGATAAAAATCTTCAATTTCCGAAATGTAATTACTTTCCCAAATTCAAATTGTGGATAACTAATTTATTCTAAAATGCAAATAGAATGGCTGGTTTGAGATCAGAACTGAATTAAACACGATTTAACATCTAACATCTCTTATTTAATTTGTAGGATGATGAGCCTTGCATATGTTAAAAATATATATTTCGTAAAACACATTCAATTAGAGAAGAAAAAAAATCATTTTTTAAAAACGTCTTCCATTTTACAAAATTTCGTTCAATTACACTAATAAACGGTCAAGTGCTAGTATTACGCGCGTACAGAGGGTTCTGTACAATAATATATGAATTAGTAAGTGTATTATTAAAAAATACCGTAGCTAAAATAATACTTAGACTTCGTAAAAACTATACAACGTAGGGTTGGGTATAGCTGTATGGTATACATGGTGCAAAGGAAAGTCCCTTTAACCTGAAAATACTTGCGAACGGAGAGCTACAGCTATACAAGTGAGGTAACAGTACAGTAAAGCGACTACACCCGACCTACTGCAAACGACAGCAGTACCAATAGTGGCGAAATTTGGAAGATAGCCATTGCAAATCAAAAACGAAAAGAGATAGAGCAAATTTTACAATTAGAAAGTTTTAGAGCATCGATCAATTAGTACGAAATGACATTTGGTTCACACGGATACGATAAATCGGTCCTGTCACCCAAAAATGTCCGAATTCGATGAGCGACGATTTTACTTTGCCTATTCACATTCCGGAAATGTAGCAGTGCACAATTGCAGATTGTGACGTTGTACTGTGCTGTAATGTCTGTAAAGATTTAATTCCCAATGCATTTAGAATTTTAGAATAACCCTTTCAGGGCCAGAAGAATTCTGTTCGTAAACTGATGATATAATTGACTGACAACAGAATATTCAAACGACTTTCTCAGCAAACAAAACCCCGCTAATTTGCACTTTCATTACAAAAGCAAAATTTTAATAAAATATTCTTGGTGTCATTTGTCAGTTTTGGAATTAATATTGGGTGGCAAGACCGTCTAGCCACCGCCCTTGAAAGTGTTAAATCTATGTCACCGTATTGAAAAGGCTTGTAATAGACGTTCCATGCTGAGAAATGTACATGCAGAATTACTCTCATGAATACAAACCTGCATCGTGAGCAATGGCGAACTTTTCGAACATACTAAATATTAACTTTTTATCACTGTGAGATAGTTTGTCTTTTTTTGTGTGTGTGATGTTATCAAAATGTATTGAGATAAGTACGTATTTATAGGATAAATTGTGCGTATTTCTTCATACTTCTGATTATTTCATTCAAACGTTTACACAAAATGGAGTGCATCGATTTCGAACATTTTTGGGTAAACAGGCGAAGATTTATCTTATCCATGTAAACCAAATGTCGTATTCTATTAATTAATTGATGCTCCAAAACTTTATAACTGGAAAATTTGCTCTATTTCTTTTCGTTTTCAATTTGCAGTGGCTATCTTCCAAATTTCGCCACTAGGTAGTGCTGCTGTCGTTTTCATTAAATCGGGCGTAGTCGCTTTACTATACCGTTACCTCACTTGTATAGCTGTAGCTCTCTCCATTCACAAGTTTTTCAGGTTAAAGGGACTTTCCATTACACCCTGTATACTAGAAAAGTATAAATGGATATACCATGAAAGTTGAAAGATTGGAATCTAAATCATTGCAAATATAGCTATTCCGTATATTTGTTATTCCATATAGGTTTTTAGTTAACCTTTAAAGACATAGTAGGTGTATTGAGAGAGTCACTGAATGGAAACTAGTCTCGAATCCCATAGTATTTATGTGATTAATTCGCATTAAATTAATCTGTTTTTAACAATGTGACGTTTATTGCTTTTATACTGCTACTGGGTTTTTGTTATTTGTACTGTGAAAAAAAAAATAATAATGGCCAACAGAAGATATTCTTAATATTTATCTATATTGCAAGATTATTCTAATTAATTTTAGATTTTTACTTAATTGCTCCTAATTCAATATATTTTTTAAATGTAAGAGTAATTAGTAAATGTATGTTCTAATTAATTAAACATTAAGGAAAACTTTTATGGAAATTATTCATCTTGGGATTTAATTACTTGGTAAAAAGTATTGAATTTTTTTCATCAGTCTACCTATTAAACAACGAAAAAAATGATACGTTATTCGAAGATCTTATTGCTTATATTTTCTAATTTTGAATATTTTTTAATGTAATAGTAACAATAGAATCATTTTAATGTAATAGTAACTTCAAGTTTATAAGCAATATATATATATATATTATTCTCATTAGTATTACAAAACTCAGTAAATGTCATAGATAAGGAAATAATACATGTTTCAGCGCCGTTTCAGACGTGTGTTATGTAATAATGTTATTTTTTGCTTTATGTCTATAGGAATCATAAAGTTTTTTGTAGAGTGCCAAAGTGCATAACCACAATCAAACTAGTTAAACCATGAGTCACTTTTATTGTATTTCACCGAATGAGCACTTTCTTTTAAATGTAGCGTATAAAGTTAAGGAATATAAATTACAAAAATTAAATTAAATGTAAAAGTCCATTTTTAAAATTTTCTTGATACAGAGGCAAAAGGCGAGAGGTGTTTTCGGAAAGGAATTGTGGTGTCTATTTAATTATGCCATGACAAAAAAGAAAAAAAATACAGAATCATTTACAAACAATCAAGTTTTAACTATAAAAAGTTAAAACCAGTATAAAATTATTTAAAAGGTGCCAAGACCTATAAAGATATTAAGGTGATTACTCAGTAACTATTTCAATAAATGTATTATCTGACTCATATCTTAAATGAAATATTAAGTTTTATTTTCTTGCATCAAACAATTCCCTACTCCTTTTTTCATTCTGCCCATTCGAACAACAAACTTATTTCAACTCCACATGTACACTGGAGGGTGCCATGCCACTAACAGAGTGGCGCGTTTATCGCCCGTTGGGCGAAAGCATTTGAAAGATCACCACAATATTATTATATCCCAAGATCTTTCGAAAAAACCCTTGTTCATTTTCAAGGGAAAAAGATGTGACTGACATACAAGAAAAACACACTTAAAACAAGATGAATGAGTACGCATGTGCAAGCGAGGTCTAGACGACTACTCCCTAAAGGAGGGGAGGCGAGGTGAAAAAAATTAAGTCATATTATCAGGATCTCTCGAAATACCTAGAATGTTAAACCGAATAGCGGGTATATCGTACATAAGCACATCGTTACAGACAGTATCATTTCTAAGCAAAATCTCAATGGATTCACGGATTATTAAAGATAATGGTTAGATGTAGGAACGATAATTTTAGCTTTTCCGAAGTCTATCTTACTATTTTATTTCTGATGCAATCCGGATAAAGTTGTACTTGGTTTGTGAAATTTGATATCAAATAAATGCTCCTTTAGCCTTTCTTTAAATTTCCTAGATGTCATGCCAATATAGGATAAACTTTTTTGATCGTCTGTGTTGAATTGGATTATGTAAATTCCTGCTTTTCCCCCATTTGGAACTGGATCAATTTTACTGTGAATCAAATCTTTCAATTTTGCTGGAGTTTTAGCTATTAAATTAATATTATATTTTAGTAAAGCACAAGATCAAAAAAGTTTATCCTATATCGGCATGGCATCTCGGAAATTTAAGGAAAGGCTAAAAGAGCGTGAATCTGATATCAAATTTGACAAACCAAGTACAGCTTTATCCAGATTGTATCAGAAAAAAAAATATTAAGATAGACTTCGGAAAAGCTAAAATTATCATTCCTACATCTAACCATTACTCTTCAATAATCCGTGAATCCATTGAGATTTTGCTTAGAAATGATACTGTCTGTAACGATGTCATTTCGTACAATATTCCCGCTATTTGGTTTAGCATTCTAGGTATTTCGAAAGATAATGATAATATGACTTCAGTTTTCACACTCCCCCCCCCCCTTTTTTTTAATGGAGCTGTGGACTAGACCTCGCTTGCACATACGTACTTTTTCATATTGTTTTAAGTGTGTTAGGTAGATTTCGTATGAAATAATACCTATTACATTCTCCCCTATGTTGGAATTTCTGAAATATTTTTGCAGATCTACACCGATCAATACCCCTAGAACCCAAAATCACCCTCAGTAAAAAACTTTATATATCTATCTACCTATCTATATATCTATCTATATATTTATACATATATATATATATATATATATATATATATATCCCCTAGAACCCAAAATCACCCTCAGTAAAAAACTTTATATATCTATCTACCTATATATATATATATATATATATATATATATATATATATATATATATATATATATATATATATATATATATATTAGTCTTCTCGGGACAATTTCATATTAATTTCGAATAGTATACCATCTTTATGGAGAATAATATGCATAATAAGTTTATTTGATATAACTAATGGTATTACAGTTTGCATAAAAATTGGGTTATTATTTTTTTATTATGCCTTTATGCTTTTTAATATTGTTTAGTTTTGAACTTAGTATTAAATGATTAATTATCGGTTATATGTGAATGTTAATCCCAGATTAATATTCTTTAGTTTCTTATGGTTAATATGAAAATTAACCACACAATTTATTTGTTATCAGTAGGCAATTGGGAAATGTAGATTCTGACATAATTATATCAACATCCATTTTTTCCCCTTCCTGTTCATTTTATTAGTTAATCATTTTTTATATTTAAAAGTATTTCTTATATATATTTTTTTAATTATATATAATTTATTTAGTGTTATAGCATCTTGCTATATTATATTATTATTGTTCTAAAATTATTTAAATTTTCCGTATAGATTAATTGGGTATGGTAGTAGAATATAGTATAATCATTCTATTAACATTTGTATTTATTTAATATTTATTTGAATAATGAAATATAATACGGTATTTTTATATTAAAATGTTTTTTTATATAGCAGTTGGTATATTATGATAGTATTAGCTTATAATAGATTAATCTTATGACATCATAATCTTTTCAAGTTAATATCATAGATGGCAGCACCAAAATTTAAATTGGATTCTGTCTGACGTTTCGATTAGCCTAATAATATCAATTTTTAACACACGGTGAAGCTAAATGTTGGCTATTTGCGATAATGTAAACTAATATTTTTGGTATTTTTTACTTTAGTTAAGAAATATAAAAAAAATTTAAAAGTGTTAAAAGGTATTTTACTTATTATGTAATTATTTTCTATTTCTATTTCTATTATTTTAATTGCATTTATCACGGTATTTCAAAATAGATTAACTGTATCCATGAGGTTTTAAAATCTGTGTTAACTTAACTGTAAAAATAACCTTGAACTTATCGAGCTTTTGGATACCATGAGCTGATGTGTATTTGGATAAAATAACTGGGATTTTATTAGGTATTTTGTGTAACATTATTATTTTTCCTTGCTATAAATTAAACATTTAAAAGGTTGTATTGCTTTTTCCAATTCATAACATTTAATATTATTCTGTTTTCATTTGAAACTATTCATTTGGTTATATTGATCGTTAGAGTGCAGGTGAAAAAAAAAATCAGCTTTTAGCTATTTTCTCACAGAAAACGACTAATTTTGCTTATATAATTGAATTCTGTACTCTTGATAACGTAATTCAATATATAAGCTTTTCAATTATTTTTATCGAAATCCATATTCTTTTTTTTTCTTCCTTATTAATTCTTGTTATACAGTACAAGGAACTTTATTTTATATATAGCAGCTTGTATATTATATTTTTGGTATCCATTCAGTGTGTTTTGGGACACTGTATTGTTGTAAATTTATTCATACTATCACAATTTTTGTTGGTGGTCAGTAATTTTTAATTAATGGTTTTATATATATATATATATATACATATAACCTGAGTGATATAGAGATATATAGTGATATAGTGATAGAATATAACTACATAGTGTATATACTGATATGTATATATATATATATATATATATATATATATATATATATATATACATATATATATTACTTTCTTCTGGACACGCTAACTTCCACAATTTTGCACAAATCTCTTCAAAACTGATACATAAAATCAAGGGTAAAGTTCGTTAACGGGATAAATCGGACCAAGGGGATGGAAATAGGGAGGTGTTTTGTGAAAATCGAAAACCCCCCATAACTTCTTAATATTTGTACATATAAAATCAGTTTAAAGTTTTTATTACTTCTAAAAATAGGGCCAAAAATTTATGTATCACAGATTTTTGATCGAATTATAATTGGCTCAAGGGGCGCAAAAAAGTAGGGTTTTGGGGAGAAAAAAATTCATAACTTCGTCAATTCTGAAGATATAAAATCCAGTTAATTTTATTATAAATCAGCTTAATATTATCTACAACTTTTATATTCACAAGTTTTTGATAGGACCAATTCGTACAGCAAAAAAGAAAAAAAAAATTAAAAAAATGAAAACAAAGGGGGGGGGGGGGTTGAAGAAGAAAAAATCCATAACTCCGTGAATTTACAAGATATAAAATTCGCGTGAATTTATCATATATCTTCTTAATATTGTCTACAACATTTATATAGGCAAGTTTTTGACAGCACCAATTCTTACAGCAAAAACAAATTGAAAATACATAGCGGTTGAAGAAAAAAATCCTCTTATTAAAAGTGTATTCAAATCCAAACTGATTATTTTCTGACTCATTTTTAATTCATTTTTGCTCTCAAACGCATCCAACTGGTAGATTCTCTTATTCAAAAACTATACAATGTATCGTAATGATCGATTGTTTGATAAAGGCAGAATAAATTTAAGAAGATGATATCAAAGTGGGCATTTTGAACAGAAATTTCCCGAAGCGATTGTGTTAGAAACGAAAAATATATTCCTACTGAGAAAATAATTGTTCATAAATCAAGTTTTAATTAATTGAACGAAAAATAAAAACACAGGTCTTTTATGAATCTCTTGAAAAATCACGTTAGCAAGTTTAATATTTGTTCTATTAAAAATGAATCTGAAAATGTGCCAGAAAATTTCGAGTTGTTGAGCATGGAAAAATATTTTTTTGAATACATCCTTAACATGATTATGATAAAACCAGCTTTTATATAAAAATGAAGTATAAATTCGTCAAAAACAGCCAGATAAAATTGTTAAAGTGGATAAATCTCGAATCTTGATTTAGTTTTTATTGGTGAAATTAGTATACTTAACTTCGAAATCTACCTCCGCCTGTAGGCCAGGCCGTCAGGGATTTTTTTTTTTTTTTTTTGTATTCCAGTCAGTCACACTTTTTTTGCCTTGAAAATGAACGAGAGTTCGTTCAAAAGATCTCGGGATATAATAACATCTTTATATGTCTTGGCGCCTTTTGAGTAATTTTATGCTGGTTTTAACTTTTTATATTAATAGCAAGGTGAAAATTTCTTCATGGCACTAGTTAATATAGTTTTTTGATTTTATAAAGTTTTAACTGCAAGTACAGGAGTTAAAAATAGAACGATAAAACTTATTTTTTGCGGCATGCAGAAATTTAAATAATTTACTATCTTTTTATCCGACTGAAAAGAAAGGTTATGTGTTTCACGCGTATCTGTGTATGTGAATTTCTTTATACCCTTGAAACATCCCAACGGCTGGATGGATTTTAATGACTGAGGTCTATAACAATTCGTCTTAACGGCCCGATGGTTATAGGCTAGGTTTTGTTTTTATAATTTCAAAATGGCGGCCGTAAAATAAAAAATTGCGGTAGAGACGAAAAACAAATTTACGCACCCTATTGAATGGGATATCATTGGATAGGTCTTTCAAAATGAAGACGATGTTTCATTGACTATTTTACAGTCAGAAGCTCCGTTAAAATATTATACAACCTGTAAGTTGTGTAGATAGGATGTCTAGCTTTACTGCAACTCTAACCATCATAGCCATCTATAGAACTCATCAAAATATTGTTTATAGATAGGAACTAACAATTAAACACAACTTAAAAGTCATAAATACAAGTAAATAAAAAAAAATAGGTAAGTAATAAAAACAAGTACTGTAAAAAAAAAAAAAAAAAAAAAAAAAAAACACCTCAATTTCTACTTAGGTCAATAAGAGAATTTTTTTCTCCCATTCTTCTTTCCTCTTGAGTGTCGCTTAAAATGCTTTGATCAAGAAGAGGGCTCTCTCGGTCTTAAAATACCTTGATCAAGAAGTGTGCTCTCTCGATTATTGAAAATTAATTAATTAAATTTAATTAATGAATTACTATTTGAAAAAAACTGGATTAACATCAAGTTTCATTCACTACAAGTTTAAAAAAAATTTTTTGAGTGTGATTGGATGAATAATAAGTATTTTATTAACGATTGAAAATTTGAACAAGATATATATAGCGAGAGTGTGAGCTAATAGTAGGAATTGAAAAAAAAAGTAGTTTCACATTGATGAAAAATAATTAATTAGTCCGTTTTTTACGCCGTCGGGTTTTTTTAATTTTTAAATTTAATTGTTTATTAATATCTTTTTATTCTAAAAAAAGTAACTTACGCTGTCACCGCGCCTGTTTTGAATTTTTTGTGACCGGAGGTCTTTCTCCGTTAATATTAAGAAAAATATTGAATACAAAAATATGAAAATCTGCAGTATTACAGAGAAATGTTTGATAAACACGCTGATGCAGGCAGTTTTCAAATCGAAGAATTATTTAAAGCGATATTTAATGCTAAAGTTGGACAAAATCGTTCCATTAAAAAAGTTTTATGGGAGCAAAAACTTTGCATGGGAATTATTTCATTTTTAGATCATTTTATACGTTAGAATTTCGCGGTGTGCAGACTTCATTTATTTTTTTAATTTGACTCATTTTTGAGGTTTTATTTCTATTTTAAATTCAAATTTTCAGCAATTCGAAAGATCTATTTAATTCTTTTATAAAATGGCATTAATTTAAACTGTTGCCTACTGTATAAACAGCGCAAAAATTTAAAACTTGACCGCAAATAATATTTCATTTCTAACAAAAGTAGTTTCACGCGAATATTCAAAAGAGAAAGAAAAGTTTGTTGAAAATTATGTCAGATTAAAAAAGATACATTTAAATGTCTTATTTAAAAGAACCTTCTTTTCGGTTTGTTAAAAAATACCGGGAGACAAAGCTTCTGTTTACTTAATTCATTTTATATTAGCTTATTTTGAAATGTTTAAGTGATTTTATTTAATCAAAGACGAAAACAGACATTGTATCTTTTAACAACAGCTGATTTCCCTTAAAATTCCCCAATCAAAGAGAAATGAATAGAAACACGTTTATAGGGAGATCACCACTTTTTTAAAAATTATAATTCAATCTTTCAAAATCTTTTTAAAGCCGATCCAATTAGCGTGCTTTTACAGACTGCGGTGTCCGAACGGGGTTTGGCTCGTAAAGGGCCGAGCCCCCTAGTCTCTCTATTCTAAAAAAAAAAAAGAAACTACCGCTGTCACCTCCGCGGTTTGAATTTTCTGTGGCCGGAGGTCTTTCTTCGTTAATATTAAGAAAAATATTGCATACAAAAATATGAAAATCGATGGTATTATAGAGAAATGCTTGATAAACAAGCTGATGTAGACAGTTTTCAAATCGAAGAATAATTGAAATACATATTTAATGCTAAATTTGGACAAAATCGTTCCATTAAAAACGTTTTATAGCAGCAAAAACTATACATGGGAATTTAATCATTTTTAGATCATTTTATGCATTAGAATTTCCCGGTGTGAAGACTGTATTTATTTTTTTAATTTGGCTCCTTTTTTGAGGATTTATTTCTATTTTAAATTCCAATTTTCAGCATTTCGAGAGATATTTTTTACATTATTTTAGAAAACGGTATTAATTTAAACTGTTGCCAACTGTATAAAAAGCGCAAACAATAATGTTTGCTTCAAATTAAAAATTTATTTACACGTGGCTATTATAAACAGAAAATATAAAAAGCAGGAACTCATTGAAAATTACCTCATAAAAAAAAATATATTTACACGTGAATTTTTAAAGAGAAAGTATATTGTAAAATAATAAATTCATTAACATGCGTTAGAAGTCTTGAATAGGAGAAATTACGTCACATTACACTTATTACATAAAATGAACAAAATATAATATTGCAAAACAGTTTTAATTTAAAAATTGCGCGAGACATTTATTATATATTTTGAGATGATATTTTCAACTATATTTGCTAGGACAGTGCAAATAATATTTCTTTTCTAACAAAAGTATTTTCTCGTGAATATTAAAAAGAAAAAGAAAAGTTTGGTGAAAATTACGTGAGATTAGAAACAATACATTTAAAATGTCAAACAATATATTTAAAAAACTTTCTTTTCGGTTTGCTACAAAATACCGGGAGACAAAGACTCTGTTTACCTAATGTTTAACTGATTTTATTGTAATCAAAGACGGAAATAGCCATTGTATCTTTTAACAGCAGCTGATTTGGCCAAATTTCCCAATCAAAGAGAAATGAAGAGAAACCCGTTTATAGGAAGATCGCCACTGCTTTTTAGCTCACAGGCTGTCAAAGCCTGAGAGCTTTTGTGCCCGCCGGTTCTGTGTGTACGTACGTAACGCGATAACTCTTGATAGAAATATCCGATTTGCTTCAAGATTTTTTTCTAGGTTCATTGTGATAAGGCGCTTCCCTGATTAGTCATGGGAGTTCATTGGTTAAGGATAAAGGTGGAAAAAGGGGGTTAGTCCAACCCCCTTATTCAGATAAATGGGTTTTTCAGGCAGAATGATTCGATTTGCTCCGAATTTGGCATACCGGTTTATTATGATAACGAACTTCCCTGATTAGTTTTGGGGGTTCATTGTTTAAGGATAAAGGGGGAAAAGGGCGGTTAGTCCACTCCCCTTAATTCAGATAAATGTGTTTTTCATGCAGAATTATTTGATTTGCTCCGAATTTGGTATACCGGTTTATTATGTTAAGGAACTTCCCTGATTAGTTTTGGGGGTTCATTGGTTAAGAATAAAGGGGAAAAAGGGGGGCTAGTCCACACGCTTAATTTAGATAAATGGGCTTTTCATGCAGAATTATTCGATTTGCTCCGTATTTGTTCTACCGGTTTATTAAGTTGAGGAACTTACCTGATTAGTTTTGGGGGTTCATTGGTTAAGAATATAGGGGGAAAAGAGGGCCTAGTCCACCCCCTTAATTCAGATAAAAGGGTTTTTCTTGCAGAATTATTCGATTTGCTCCGAATTTGTCATACCGGTTTATTAAGTTAAGGAACTTCCCTTATTAGTTTTGTGGGTTCATTGGTTAAGAATATAGGGGGGAAAGGGGGCTAGTCCACCCCCTTAATTCAGATAAATGGGATTTTCATGCAGAATTATTCGATTTACTCCTAATTTGGTATACCGGTTTAATATGTTAAGGAACTTCTCTGATTAGTTTTGGAGGTTCATTGGTTAAGGATAAAGGGGGAAAAGGGGGTTAGCCCACCCCTCTTAATTTAGATAAATGAGTTTTTCATGCAGAATTATTCGATTTACTCCGAGTTTGGTATACCGGTTTATTATGTTAAGGAACTTCCCTGATTAGTTTTGGGGGTTCATTGGTTAAGGATAAAGGGGGGGGGAGGTGTAGTCCACCCTCTTCATTTAGATAAATGGTTTTTTTGCAGGATTATTCGATTAGCTCCAAATTTGGTATACCGGTTTATTATCTTAAGGAGCTTCCCTGATTAGATTTGAAGGTTCACTGGTTAAGTATAAAAGGGGAAACGGGGGCTAATTCCCCTTTACTTTTTTTTTTAGGGGCATTATTCTTTAAAATAAGAGTATAATATACAATTAGTGTGAATAGCCTGTGAGCTCAATGCCATCAGTTTAGCTGGGCACTTTTCTTTTTTATTAAATTATAATTCAATCTTTCGAAATCTTTTTAAAGCCGATAAAATTAGCGTTGTTTTAGAGTCTGCGGTGTCTGAACGGGGGTTGGCGAGCGTAGCTCGTAGTGGGCAGAGCTCCCTAGTATCATAAAAAAATTCTTAATCAGAAAGTAAATATCAAATTGCAAAACATTAAAGTAATTTAAGGGGATAGAGGACTTTGGAAAACGTAAAAATTAGAACATTTTCTGTCGTATTAAATTTTATTTCTAAAATTTCAACCATATGATTGCATATTTTCATTTTTTTTTAATCTGTAAAGTTACTAAAGTTTTTCTATAAAACTTTGATTCCTAGAAGTTTTATGTAACGGCAACAGCAAGAACTCGTGTAACAGATACACTTTGAACACATATATCATATACACACATCACAACACATCACAACACATATACATATTCATCGATGCTTGGTTTATTTGTGTTTCAGGTTTTGCCTCAGGATTCTGTGCTCATAAAGTTTGTGTTGCAGTTGCAGCCTTACCAACATGTGCGAGTGGGAAATGCTAACCTGGGTATTGTCCTCGTAGCTTGATTGGTAGAGCACTTGGGTTCCGGATTTGATTCCCGATTTGGACATTTTTCACGCTGCTGGTTCTATGCTTTGTTAGCAATGTGGAAAATCACTTATTAAATATTCAATAATTTTGAACGTGATTTCGCTGCTATAAATTGAAAAATTAATTAACATTCTATACTTTTGTAACAATTTGTATTTTTTTTTTTTTTCTAAAGTTGTGGACAATTTTTTTTTTGTTGTTGTGATGGTAAAGAAAAAGGAAATAAATCGTGTATAAAATTTACAGAGTCCTGTTTTAACCATAAAAACGGATAAAATATTTTTATTAAAAAATTATGAAAAAATATCTTTATTTACGATCATTAGAATTTACAAAATGTAAAAAAAAAAAAAAAAAAAAAAAAAAAAAAAAAAAAAAAATGCTTTCAGAGTGTTTTATTCATTTTAGATCTTTTATTTTTATCGTGCATTTTTTTAAACTATTAAAGGCGCAATGGAATAAGCTTAATTTCAGTTTATAGAATTTTTAATTTGATTAAACATTCTATTCTAATAAAGGTAGAATAATGTCTCTAAATGAAATCCTTTAATATCCGTAAGAAAATTAACGAAGAAAATGAGAAAACGAAAACTTAATTGATATTAAATTGTGAGTGATTATGTACACTTAATTTAATTTAACTCAGAAATGTTGCAGATTTCATTGTTCCCGAGTAAAGTAATTGAGTGCAAATGAAATTATTTTCTACACAGCGAAAATTTCTAACAATTTGTAAAGTTACATTATTAAGTTAATTATTCAAGAAAGTGTACTTAAAAAAGTTCTGTTAGATAATTTAAGTAAGAATTTATATTTCCAAAGTATTATTTTTTTAATATATATTATTTTTTAGTAATAATTCATTGTTTTATATTTCTGGATAATAAAATAAAGCTCATCAATGCATTAATTTTCTTTTAAGCCTTAATTGCTGCAAACAAAAATTCAATCTAAAAAGTTATATTAAATTATGAAGGTGCCATGAAAGATAAATATAAGACGTTAAATATCCAGAATAATATATAGAAGAGAGAGGGGTTGGGGGGACATGTGAACATCATAATTTTACAATAGTTTTTTATGTTTTTTGAGTAAAAAAATTGCCAAAGATGACAACACATTTGGACATATTATGATAAATTTTTGAAGCTCTGTGCCATTTTGTTTGTTTTTAGTAGCCAAAGTACAACTTGTAGATCTCAAAAGTAAAATCTCAGATTCAACTTTGAAGCGATTAACTTTATTTATTTATTTGATTTTTATTGTTTTAACATATATACTATGAGCGCTAATAAATATTTTTGATATTTTTTTCTTCTAAAATTGAGAACTGTTAATGATTTATCAATTTAACTCTTGCAGCCATGTGGGACACTTGTGAACAGTCAAGTTTTGGCAGATATGAACATCACATAAATGCCCAATAATCATTCTGTGATTCTGTTTCTTTCAGTTGAATTAGAAGGAAACAATGTCAGCTCTAAATCATATACTTTTCCTGAAATATAAGACATTTCTGTTATGCTAAAAGTTGTGTTGTTTTGAAATTTGCACAACCACATCGGTCAGAAAGTACACAAACAGCAACAAGCTCGTTTACGTACAGTTGTAATTTAGATCAGTTTAATGTCTTATAAAATGCAATAAGTGTTATATATAATTTTAGTTAATGGGTTACAACAATATTTTTATACATTGTTAATACAAAAGTATTGTATTAAACAAGCAATTTATTTCTATTTCATTTGTTCCAAACTTGCAATGATGACTTACGTCTTTCTCTAAAACAACAGCTATGTATATTATGTTTTGAATGGGGATAGATATCAGTAACATTTAAAAATAGTGAAATTTTCAAATTGATAACAAATATAATTTTTGGGTTTGGGGTCAGAACAGATTTGTATTTAATTATTTTCATTTTATAATCTGCTGCTTAAACAAATCAATGTGTAAACAATCAAAGTCAAATAATGTGGTAGGACCCTGTCCACCACTTTGAACTAGAGGGAGCCTGAGAGGCGAGTGCGGGCCTTGAAGAACTGGGTCTCGGTGCTCACTAGTGACGGCGAGGCTCGCAGCAATGCCATGCAGGATCTCCCGGCGCAACCGAAATGTGACGTTAGGAAAAGCGCTGAATGCACTATTTGAGTCACGTGGCCCATTCCGCCGAGATTCAAGTAGCTAGGTCAGTTGTGACCGACCCCTAGATTGGTGGAGAGTGGAGAAGCCCGTTTCTTACCAAAGGGAGGCCGTAGAGGGAGCTAAGCGTCTGGTGTCCCGAAGCCATGCCGTCTTGTCTTGGGAGGGGTTCGTCCCGCAGTGGCTGAACGTAAGGCTGCGGTACTTTCTCCGCAAACCGCCTCCGCAGGGAATCGGTTCGGGGCTCGCTGACGCTGCCGCGACTGAAATCTCAGACAAACTCCCAGTTTGACTCAGGATCTGCGCGCCTGTGCGCTATCGGAGCTTACTGGGCCCGATGGTGAGATCTTATCAGTATCTAAATCTAACTTTCGAACGCATGCCCTGGGATCTTTGAGCGGGCCTGAATTGGGTCGATGGCTTGGTGGACTGGTTGAGCGGGCCGAATGGTTCCGTCCCCTGTTCGTGTTTCAGGTCCATCTCTTGTCGGCGTTTTTCGGGGCTGTTTCGGTGGTCTCAGAACGCACCACTGGTTGATCGACTGAGTCCACGGGTCGTGCGGGCACGCCCCCTGTTCGTGTTCTTTTTCTAATCGGCACTGTGTTTCGGCGACTAACACGTAGTGGTCGCTATTGCACGGGCATAGAGCACTCGTGCTCATGTACCCCGGCGACCGTGAGGTAAGGTAGAGGGGCGGCGGTTGGGCCCGGCTTGACTACGGGCCTTAACACCACTAGCGAGGCGGGATCTATCCCGTCTAGGAGGAGCTTTCCGTGCCCTCCTGGGGTCGCTACCGGCAACTAGTCCGGTCTCTCATGTCTTCCGGCTCAACTACGATTGGTCATCCAGTGGCGGCGGAGATGTTGGCCAAAATCCCCTAGCAAGGCGATGTCTGTGTCGTCAAGAGAGGACTTTCCCTGTCTCTCCGTGGTCCGCTAAGGGCACTTTCATGATCCCTTGAACGAGGCGCTTACTATGGCGTCTAGAGTAACTTTTCCCCTTCACTCCGTGATTTCTACTAGGGGCATCTCCCATTCCTATCGGTTGTTCCTCAAAAATGTCTCTGCGGATAATGGTATCTGATCTTGAGGGATTTCCGTAAAGCAACACCTTCGTGGGAATCCTAACTCCTCTACAGGTGTTCCATTCCCGTGGGTGGCTTGGGTGAACCGCGGCGGGACCAAACGGTGGAACCATCTGGCACTTCGGGCTGGGTGGGGTTCTGTAGTCTCATCTAGACGCCCAAACGCTTGGGTGCAGGGTGCATGCCGAGCGCTGGGCGGTGTGTATCCGTGGGCGATTGCGAGTTGGCGGCGGCTTCACATGAGGAAACTTATACCGTGCCCCTCACGCATTTCTGGGATGTGTCGGGCCTATATCGCCGGACGAAGGCTCACAACTGCGCTTTGAGAGCTAGTTTTAACATATGATATTGTTAATGATTATGATGACAAATTAATATTGAAATTAAAAGCATGTCATTGGATAATTCTCCATGTTTTCATATGTGTCTCACGTGTGTTCACAACCATCTCAACAGTTTGGCACATGTAAACCATTTTTTGAATTAATGAAACTATTAAAAAAAGTAAGAAGTACTATAAAGGTGATTTACAAAAAAAAAAAAAAAAAATACCATGTATACGAAAAAGTTCTGTTTATTATGTTGAGTAGTTTTTGTACACAGAATTTAACTCAATCATGAGAAAAACTATATTTATGTGAACTGTTCACATGTGCCCCCTCTCCCCTACATCATACCTATAATTATGTACATGATTTAAATTAAAATATATAAAGACGAATTGCTACATTTTATACTCAAATAGTTGACGATACTTCAAAAAAAAAAAAAAAAAGTTTTTAAATATCAGATTGCCTTCTAAAAGTGAAAATTAGAAGGAATTTTCTATAGCGTCTGCGCGCTGTCTCTCTGAAATTTTCTTCTTCTACAGAAGCATTTCAAAAAGTTGTTTTGCGTTAAAACTTTGAATTTCTGAGAGCATGCCTGCATTTTCTTAAAAACTCTAATAAAATTCAGATAACCTTAAATTTACTTTTATAATTCAGTGCTAAGATATATTTCATATCCTTTTATCTAAATTGTTTCTTAAATCATAAAACTGTTAAAACTAATTTAGTCTTCCAAAAATTTCGATGTTTTCGGAAAAAAGAATTGGTCACAGTCGATTACGGAGTATAATTATATGGAATTCTTATCGGACGTATTTGATTTTGTTTCTTCATTTACATTTACATATTTTCCAATTCGACCTAGTGTGAATACTATTTCTGTATTTTTATTATGCGAAATAATCGAGTTGTAGTAAGAAGTATTTTATTTCGTCAAAATAACTCCAGTGCTGTCATTTTCCATTAAATTATTTTGTTTATCTTGGTGTGTATAATTACCTCTGAATTTTTATTATATTAGTTCTGAAGTTCCCTGTATAATGTCTCTATTTACACCTATTTTTTTATATCCAATTGATGATTTTTATAACAGCAATTTCTAACCATTCATTTTTTTTTTAATTTAAATTGAACAAAAAATATCGTTGATAACAAAAGCAGAAAAAAGCAGGTACATCAAAATAAATTATGGAATAAATAATGTACACACTTTCTTTACTTTTTCTGTACATTAAACTTTCACTTCAAAAATAACACTTTTATATACACTCAAGCTGTGAGCTAAAATACTTTTAACGAAACTGGAGAAATACGTTACCCGATGATTCTTTAATAAAAGCTTATTATCAAATAAAGATGTAAATATTTTGATCTTTGACTGGAATACGTCATATATTAAGCTATAAAATATTTCTTGATTTATATGAAGCGTAACTCACAAAAGATATTACATGCTCTTGCTTCAGGATGGTGTTTGCTGTGATTTCGAGTTTGTATAATAAGCATTACCGACAGCTGCTTGTAATATTCTCTAAGGCCATTGTTATTTTATCGTTTTAATATATATTGTTATTTCAAATACACCACTTATTTGACAATGATATATGAAAGGAATTGTTTATGTTACTTTCTCCTGCATATTATTTCAAAGTATAATATATCTTTGTTAATGAAATTATTTAACATATAATTATAAAATAACATTTATATGATGTCTGAATATTTGTAAAAAATTAATAAATAAAATTATAAAAAAATGTAGTTCTAAAGTCTTCTTTTTATAATATACAAAAGTTTTAATTTAACAAAAAAATTAGATTTAATGTAGATTTTATAGCGAATTATATTTAAGTTCTTTTTGTTCCCATAGTGGATCTGGTACATTTAATTAATCAAAATAAAATATGTTTCAAGCGATAGGTTTTATTTTATTAATGTATATTGAAATTTTTGTATATTTAGCAAACAAGCATTTTTTTATTCATGTATACTGAAATTTTGCATATATTTAATGGTTTGCAGAAAACTGCAATAAGTTTTTTAGTTCATGTTTCGAATAATGTTCTTTTAATACATTAAGCACATCATTTATTTGGCTAAACTTAAAATTACTCTATTTATTTTGCTTTTAAATTTTTGTGTAAATTTTGTCCATTTTTATTTGATATGCGTGTTTAATAATTAAAAAAGAAAACATTATTTCAAAGACAAATGATAAAAAATGGCAAAAGATCATATTTAAAATAATTTTACTCAAAACGGATATTTTGCACTTAGATTTTTGTATAAATCTTTTGACATTTTTGTTAAGTATTGGTACCATATACATTTTGTTTGACATGCAGTTAAATATGGATCTTAATATCTTTCAGAAACGTATTAAAAAGCGTCCATGAAATTTATTTCTAATCGTCGTTAAAGGGTCTCATACTTTTTAAATGTCCCTCACAAGTGCAAAAGGGATGTAGTTTTAAGATATCATGAGTATCTAAATACTTATTGAGATTGTACAAATATCTGTAATATATTTAAACCGTATTTAAGGCTTTATAAAATGTAAAAATAAACCCTTGTATTATAATATAATAATAAATGCAGTTCAGTTAATATTGCAAAATTGTTTCACGTGGTATTTCACTTTCCGCACGATAACTTAACTTACAATAGATATATAAACGTAAAAAGTATATTAAAATGAGCTCTAACCTATATTGTATAGCATGAATTAATATTATTAAGATAAGTAAATATTTTTTTTTTTATGATTAATTAATTTTTTTTCTCCATTTTTCAAATTTAATTGAATTTTAAAAATAGTTTTTGTCAAAGAATTTATATATCATTAATTCATTCCATAAAGTGGAGTATTAAGTTCATTTTAACATAAGTTTTATGTTGATATATCTATTCTAAGTTAAGTTATAGTGCGGATTGTGACATACCATGTGAAGAAAATTTGCAACATTAATTGAACTATATATTTTATTATATTTATTATATTATAAGAGTTTATTTTTATATATTATAAAGCCTTAAATATGTCTTAAATATAATATAAATGTATATGTAATTTCAATAAGTATTTAAACAGTTAGGATAACTGGAAACAACATGACTTTTAAACTGTCTACAGAGATTTTAAAATGTATGAGGTTCCTTAAGTGAAACTCCAATGATGCGCATTGTTATATACAACTACTATAAGATGCACGTGGTCACATTTCAAAAATTCTAATGATATGTATCCTGCATGTTGCCTTCTATGTGAATACCTGATATTAGTTAAACGTCGATATTGATAAGTGGTTAAAAAAAGCTATGAATTATCTATTTATCTACTTTCTTTAAAAGTAAAAAATAAATGGAATATACGTGGATAGTGAAAAAGAGGCGCTTTAATGCGAATTTGTGTTTGTACCTCTGGATGTAACGTGATCAGTGATATTTTGACTGAAAGTGGCTATATTTCTTTAGAAAATACTAAAAAAAAAATTGTGCACCTGAAATATTTCCATTTAACTTCAATAGAGATCATGTATCGTTAGTCTAATTGTATGGCGAATTTCATGCGAATGTCATACAATGGATCGATTCAAGTGAATTTCGATACATATGCCGCACTTTGTCTGAATTAATTCGAATGATTTGTACCTAAAAAAGCCAATGGAAGAATTGCATATGCAATTTTTTAAGACAAATCTACGTGGTACGAATAGATAAATCGAACGCTGGTATAGATTGAAAGTATATATAAATGTGGAATATTACATATATCTTTATTCAATAATGCATAATATCTATCGAATACACTAAATTATTTCATGCAAGGTTATAATGGTAAGTAAAAAAACGCTTATCGATTCAAGGTAGTCCGATTTCTTTTGGATCAGAATTTTAGACATTCGAGAAGAGACTCTGCAACTAGTAAATTTTACTAGACGATAGACCACAATGAAGAGGACTTTTCTTGGCTTTTATATTATTTATATCATCTTGAATTACACAAAATATGGTTAAACTTTATGTACATAAGTTGAATTAGTATTGAATGCGATATTTATTATTTTGATTGGGAAAAACCCACATCTCAGATCAAATTCTTCGTTAGTTCTAAAAACAACAAAGTTACTGTTGCCAAAAGGCAAAAACAAAAGTTCTCATTCGAGGAGAAAATGGAGATCCATGGAGGTCGTTGTTTTCCAATAATATCCGTTGTATGCTTAGCTAATATGCTTATCTATATCTTTAAGGCATTTATGCATATAAATAAGGGATATTGTACTCACATTACCATCACATAGGTACCACATAATCCACGTTACGTAATTCATCAATTGTTGAGCACTTTGCTCTTTCTACATTCTAGTCGTTAAAACATGGATACTTCAAAATCAATGCACAAATAATTCATAACACATATTGCTGAATCTACCAGTGAAGAACAAAATTAGAAACTCTGTCTCATTGTGTAATACGTGGGGTGCATAGTGAGATAAAATTTCATACTACTTTAAAGTATATAAGAGATTGTAACATACTAAGAGATTGGTTTCCAGTTTTTATCCACGTGTATTAATACACTCGGTACGCAAAGTAATCCCATTGAACAAATTCATATACACCATATTTAAAATATGTTCATTTAACTATAACTTTCTTAATTATCGTTATTTTTCATTATGTCTAATTGAGTAGGAACCTCTTCTAAAATAGACTAGGCATGTAGTAACCAAGAATTCTAAAGCATGCACTCTCAAAAAATCTAACAGAATTGTGTTAGGGAAACGCTTAGAAACTTGCAATTTGGCATAGTAGTTTCTTTAAGATATAAATGTTTTTATTTATTTATTTATTTATTTATTTTTTATGAAAAGTAAAAAAAAAAAAGGAGAGAGAAATTTTAAAGCGGGTGTGGGATTTGCGGAAAGTTTTCTAAAAACTTTCTGAATTATGGTTTCTCTACAATCTCAGGAAGTTCCAAACCGTTAAAAAGTAAGCGTTGAAAGTTGATAGTGACAATCCTTGCTGCAATATAGGCATTTTGCTATATATTCTGCATACCCCTCATGTGACATATGGTTGGAAAGTACTAATGTCCTGTGACGACTTATTCATGTTATGCAGCTGCTGTGCTCCTCCACTCACTTTGACCCCTCGCCCCAGGGATCCGGTCCGAGGTTCGTTCGGTTTGAGATTATATTTTCTACAGGATTTTGTAGTCCGTGCACACCACGCCTGCTTTACGGTGCCTTATATAGCGGGATCCAGTTTGATATTTCATATTACAAAATTACGTATAAATTAGAGGCCCCGATTAAAGAAGGGCCCGCTTGCGGGCGAAGCCACTTAGTACTTATTAACGCCGACTCATTCCAGTCCCCCCCCCCCCCAGACGATTCTTGCTAAATGTATGACGTATAAAAGTGATTGGCAAACTGCAGAAATCGAGAAAAAATTTACACAAACGAAAAATATCGAGATGTCCATACAATCGAGAAAATCGAAAAACACATCTCGTTATCGCCCATCACTAATTAGGGTCCAACAAAAAATCAAAGAAAAAATAATACTTGGGATCACCCTGTAAATCAGAATGCACGAAATTATCTATAGGTACAGAATAGAAATTTATGGATGCTGTACAACATGTTTACTGATTTTTTGTAAGAATAGCACATATTTTCTTGAATATATAGCGATTTTTTTAAATTAAAAAAACTCATGCATGTTTTTAGTTTATATCACGCAGGGTTTTGAACCAAATTTAATGTCAGTTTCAGAAAAATTGGAAAAATATAGTTGAAACAATATAGTGCAATTGGAATATAAATATCATAAATATTTTATGAAATATGAACAAATGTATTAATTTTTTTTGTCAGATATATATTTGTCTATATTTTTATTGTCTTTTTTTATATGATATAAGCTAAAGACAAGCATGAATTTTTAAAACTTTTTAAAAACATCGCTATATCTCCATGAATATTTCGTTCTATTCTTACAAAAATCAGTTAACATGTTGTACAGTATAAGCATATTCGTATTCTGCAGCGTTTGATCATTTCTCGTATTTTTATATACAGAGTGATCCCAAATATTATTATTTTTCTTTGACTTTTGTTGCCTCCCTAATTATCCTACCTAACAAGTGGATGTTGATAAATTTGAAGCCGATTATATTCTTTATAATCTGAAATTCTGGAAGAATCTGATAAGTATATTTCTAAATATTCGACAAAATGTCTAAAATTGGAAGTGTCCGGTCTTTAATAGCCATTTGGTGTATGTACGTTCCTGTAATTGCGTTATAAGAACAGTATACTTGCTCAATAAATTCGTCTGAGATACTTGCTAGAACAATGCACTGTCCCCATTAAATTGGAATTGATTCCGTTTCTCGTACGTTAACGTAACGACAAGTTTTCCACCTTTAGATTTTGTGTGGCACCGTAAATAAACTATTAGAGCTACATACATTGTTAACGAACATATACAGGATACTTCACTGAGAAAAATGACACATTCAAATTTGAGTATATCGACGTTTTCCTGTTGTTATCAAACTTCTTGTTTCAAATATGAAGACCCAATGCTTTCAATTCTGAAATACCAGAAATACTCAGTTTCAAATGAAATTACTTTTCATTCGTTAAACGTAGTAAATATTATCAGGGTAGTTGAATTTATTCATATTATATCATTTGTTATGATTTAGAACGAAACGTTCCTTTCAGTAATAATTTGTAACATTGGATTTATAACACTGATAGGATTTGAAAATCGTTAACGATATATAAATACAAACATAATGTATAATTGTGAATAAACATCTTGAATAAAGCGTTATATGCTTAAATTTGAGTATGTCCGTGTTTTCAGAAATGAGTATATACGTTTCAAACTTGAGTAATTTTGTTTCAGAGCCATTTTGACTATGCGACATACTCAGATTTTAGTATTTTTTAATCAGTTTTAAAAATGTTGTTTTTAGAGTGTTGCAAGATTATTACATTGTCCAATCACTGTCAAATTCGCTCAGTATTTCAGGTGTTATCGTGTTGACAATATTTTCATTTTATATATATATATATATATATATATATGTGTGTATAAAGTTACACAGATAAGTAAATAGACAGGCAAACGATCGAAATAATTAGAGTAAGTTGAATTCTAAAAAATCAGACTAAAATGGCGTTAACATGTGTCTTGGAACTTGAAATAACCGGTACCTATGATCATTTTTCAAAGTATTTTGTACTATTGGATATTTATATACGTACTTATAAGCAAAGAAGCACAAATATATATATATATATATAGTGTGTATATAGACTGTTTTTGTTTTTTACCTGTCTTTCTTGTTTTTGTTTTTATAAATATTTTACTGTTTAAAAATTTCTACAGATATACACCTTCCTTTTGAAGTTATGTTGTTTTAGCATTTTGAAATGATATAATATGCTTTATTGCATTTGAAATGTGCTGCTGTAGCGCCATTCATGCAGTAATTTATCATTAATTTTGGAATAAAATATATATATATATATATATATATATATATATATTATATATATATATATATTAAAAGATAATGTATTGGAAATTTTAAGTATGTATGTAGCTAAATATAATTTGTTTTAATTTTACGTTCTAATTTGAACCATCAGAAATACAGTATAAAATATAAAATCTGAAATATTTTTAACATTACTTATAAATGAATATAAGAGTATCGTGTATTCAACTGTTTGAATTTTGTATTTCACTGAAATGTGGATTAAGGAGAATAATTCAAACCACAAAATTTATTTTATTTACTAATTACACGCTGTTAATTAGTAACTCTTTTAAGAAGGACTTTCATAAAATAAATGAAAGCTGTTATGAACACTCGTAAATCTTAATTATTGTTTAAGCTGTAAGTCACCAATTAATGAGAGCATTATGATTAATTATATATTTTGCAATGAATGATGGAGACTGTTACACTTCAACCTGCAAATATATCATCATTCATTTTAGAATGATAATTGATGAAAATATAATGAATGACTTTTTTCAAATCAATTAGATCCGAAATATTAAATTTGAGTTAAATGAACAAAAAATGAAATTTATAAATTACCTAAAATCTTGTTATGCAAAGGAATCGATCATTAGTAATTCATCACACTATACATTTTACAAAAAAATAATCCAAACACAATAAAATGTTTATTTTGTTTCATATATTAATTGCTAGCTGACTCGGCAGGCCTGTGCCCTTGATAATAAGGTTAAATATACAATCTAAACCCATTACTAAATGATTTTACTTATTTAAATATAAATCTTTCTAAAAGATGAAATTCCCTTCAAATACACATAGAGTTGGGCAACCTAAAGCACCTTATGCAGGTTCGCACGTTACGATCTGTTTTCATTATATTTCTTTATTCTTAAAAAAAGTACCTGAAGATGTCACAGTCGCCGTCGCCGTCGCCACCGTAAATAAATTTTTGTGACCGGAGGTCTTTCTTTCTAAATATTTAGAAAACTCTTACATACAAAAAAAAAAAAATGGTAGCATTACAGAGAACTGCTTGATAAATACACTGAGGCAGACAGTTTTTAATTCGAAGAATCATTTTAATAAATATTAAAGCCGCGCAAAATCGTTCCATTAAAAACGTTTTATAGAAACAAAAACTGTAAATACGAATTTAAGAATGTTTTCTAGGGATATACTTCTCGAGCAGGCAGTGTACATACTCCACTTATTTCTATTTCTATTTTTTATTTTTTTAATTAGGACAGGGGCAACTTTTTTTTAATTAATACAGTGAGACGAAAATTATTATTACAACTTAACAAATGGCAACGATATTTATTCTTTTGAAAAAACTTTGCTACAACTTTAAGCCACACAAATACCCTACACATTAATGTATAAATGGTTTTTAAAAAGTTATTTATAAAAGTACAGAAGCAGCATAAAGGAGTATCGAAAATTGTCTCACTGTGTACCACAAGTGGTACACAGTGAGACAATGTATATATTTTCATAAATCATACATTTTTATACTCTATCATTAATTTTCTGCAGTTTATGACTTCTAATTAATATTTCTAGATAATTTTTTTTTTTTTAAATATGAGCCTCAGTTGGACAATGGCAGACATTGGGCTACCTTCATGCAAACCTTCAGACTCTTACGTTTAGTAGATTTCACTCACCATCGCACGCCCCCACACACAGAGTTAGAGAGAGAGAAAAAGAACAAACCTTCTTTTATTAATAAATAACTTTTTTTACGTCAGAACCGCATAGTAGATACAGAGTGAAGCACGTCTCACTGTGTATTACAACTGTGTGTCTCGCTGTGTACTTTCGTTGCGTTGTAACAAAATGGATGCCATATCTGTTTCATCATCAGTTTCATAGCTTTGAATGCTTGTGTCGTTTTGCCGACATAGTCTATCATTAGATATAGCTAGGTTTGGTTAAGTAAATATATGCCATAATGAAATAAATAAAGTCTAAATTGGATGTTTATGTAACTTTAACCCCTGTAAAAGAAATAATTATTTACTATTTTGTTGGACGAGTAAACGAAGTGCCGAAACTACATACACGTGTTGCATAAGATGAGGTGGTCCTGTGTTTGTTCCAGCTAGGAGAAAAAGTTATAACTATATGTCAAAATGGCTGTTGTCTCACTGTGTACCATGTTTCACTGTGTACTCCTCTAGCCTATTTAAATTTTCATTACATATTCATTTTTAGAAAAATTCGTTTTTTATATCAATTTGTAAAATAGCGCAAAGGATTATCTTTCCTCTCAATTAAAAGAAGTAGTTACACGTGACTAATAAAAATATAAATGAAATTTCAAAATAATAGTTATATGATCACGTGTTGAAAGCGGGAAATAAGGAAAATTACGTCATAAAAACATATTTACACGTTAATATTGAAAAGTAAGGAAAACTTAAAATAATTAAATTACTGCAAGCAAAACCAATTAATGGTACAATTACGTCATATGAACCCCCCCCCCATTAAATGTCGTTATATGTAAAATTCCTAAAATAATTAAATTATTACCCGTGAAAAACTTTTAAGGTCAAAATTAATTAAATTATTACACGCGAAACGCACTTAATGGTGCAAATTACTTCATATATTAAAACTATACATTTAAAACGATTACTTATGGACACTATTCATCTGACGTCACATTGGGAATAACCAAGGCTAGCGAAAAGACAGGCTACCGTTGTGCTTTACGCGTATATATGTTACGGCCAAAACCCGGAGCTTGGCCAGTTCGCGAATTGGCCGGCCAGTTCGGGAACTGGCCGAGATTCCTGGCCAAAACCCGAAATATGTGAAATGAACAGCGTACTTCGGGTTTTGGCCGGCCAATTCGCGAACTGGCCGGGAAGCCTTGGCCAATATACGAAGTGGGGATTCAAGGCTACCCGGTAGGTGGCAATGACGTGCACACTTGATAGGAAAGAACGTTCTATGCTGTGACGATTATATTCTGATATGTTGGACAATTTCCCGCCTCTTTGATATATTTCGATAAATTGGGTTTATTGTGAGCATTATATTCTAATCTGCTGAAGATTTCTGTCCTCTGTGACAAATATCGATGCATCGGATTCATTGTCCAATCCAATAAACAAATTATTTGAGGGACTCTGTAAATAAACGACAAATTTTACCTAACCAATAAACTATAGAAAAATGTTGTAGAGCATATTAGTAATATATAACAGTTTCATTACATTTGAAGTAGTGTAACATCATTAAAATACCCTATAAACGATTTTTTCACATATATCATAATTCTTTATCTGAATTCTTTTGGGAGTCCTATAAACGAACTATAATGGCTACTTAATCAATACTCTATAAAAAAAAAAAAACATATTGCTCACTACATGAGTTAGGAATGTAAATTTTATTATATTTGAAATAGTGTAACATCAATTAAGTGCACTAGAAATGATCTTTCACCATTCACTGCAATGTAACGAAATACTTTTGAGTGTTTCTGTAGACAAACTATAATTGCTACTTATTTCATACCCTTTAGATAACAGTTTGTCGTCCATCTTAATGAAGCATACCTATTTTATTATAATTGAGATAATGTAACAACATTAAAATGCACTGAAAAAAACCATTGATGATACTGTAATGAAATATTTTTGTGTGTTCCTGCAAATTAACCAAAAATAGTACAACTTCACTAGTAATACCAAAATGTGTTTATAAAGCTAAATATTATAACAATTACAAGTCAATCCGAGTCTTTACCCAAGTTAGAGCACGGGCATGCATACGGCCAGACAAATTCAATTCAAAAACACTTTCAACTATGTTAGAAAATGATAAAAAGTAAAAATCGGTTTCTATATACCAATTTCGCGAATTGGCCGATACTGTATGGCCACTTCGCAAACTGGCCGATTGCATCTGGCCAGTTCGGGTTTTGGCCGGCCAATTCCCGAATTGGCCAGTCAGTTTAAAACGTTGTTGGCCAGTTCGCGAATTGGCCGGCCAGTTCGGGAATTGGCCAATTTCGGGTTTTGGCCGTAACATATATATATATATATTTTTTTTTTTTTACAAACTGCTGGAGTCACGTGATGGCCAAATGCACCATTGCAGTTGTGCGAAAAGAGCATTACGTCACTCTACAGGTCTGTAAAAAAAGACTCGTAGAATGCAAATCTTTTTCGTTAGCCTCGGGGAATAACATCATGTGAAAGTAGCTCGGTTAGCAAATTTATTTATATATGATATAGTTATTTATGATGCAGCACAAATATTAGTAAATGCATGCGCAAAATACTTTCGATTTATTTTGTACGAAGTACTTTTCGATAATTACATATTAGAAAATTCGTATATACAGATAAATTAAAATAAAAAATTTACATTTTAAAAATATCATGAAAATATTTATAATGGTGCATTTAAAAAAAAAAAAAAAAAAAAAAAAAAAATCCTGAATAAGCTACACCTGTTCGTGAAAATATCTAAAACTCGATCAAAACGTAAAATATAAACGTAAATTTTCGAAACCTAGTGTTTTCAAAACCATTATTCTGAATGTTATTCCCAAGAAATTTTTTAACCCAACATCAAAAGGAAGTCTATTGTCCATGGAATCGTTATAAAAGCCCGAGGGGCAGGGGCATTTTTTAATTAAGGGGGTCCGGGACACATTTTAAAATATTTTTTATTTATTGAGTTAAAATTCTGAAATTTTTTGTGATGGTTAACCTTATCATTTGTAAACAAAATCACATGATGAAATTTTTCAGAATTTTTTTTAATTAAATTTAAATTTTATTAAAAAAGTGGGGTAATTTAAAATCGTTACAACTCGAAATATTATTTATAGAATTTCATTTTTTTTTCATTTAACGAAACAGAAATATATAAGTTTTAATTTTGATTCGGCATTTTTAAAAATATTAATTTATAAAAGAAATTAAAAATATTTAATGAAAAAAAAATTAAAAAGTGGTGCAACTTTAAAAAAAAATCATATTTTCAAAAATAAATATTTCTTTTCAAATATGCCGAATCAAAATTAAAGGGAAAAAATGAAAAAGGTATGTTCCAAGTTTGGACTCGGTATCTTTAACGGTTCTCGAGTTAAAAGAATTTAAATATGAGAAATGGTAAAAAAACCTATAATGAAGAAAAACGCATTTTTACAAGAAGTAGTTTCCATGACAGCCATTGCTTGAAAGCTAGATTTTGAAAACAAACCAAAACAAAAAATTCATATTTTTTGTTCTCATTCAGATAAAAACATGATTTAAATGTCACTTTAAGCAGGAAAAAACAGAGAATTGTTTTATGGAATAAAATGCTTTTGCAAAATTTGAAGATTTTTGTGTCCCGAACCCCCTTAACCTTTTTTTACAAGCTGATTTTCAAATAAATAAACAGCCGTCCACTAATTCAGATCCAGCCATGCTGAGCGGCCTACCAATTGGTATGAGCTCAACTAGCCCCACCCAACAGCCATCCACTATGGCGACAGGGATGGATGAGGTTATGGTAACTGAAAAATGACAATTCAATCGGAAATCATGGCAACCCTATTACGGAAGACAGTCGCGGTTTGTGATAATATCATTAAATCTTACGTAACCTGGTAATCTATTGAAAACAGTGCACATTAACCATTTTTTTACAGGCTGCGAATTTTGAAATGGGTTTGGCGAGCATAGATCCCAAGGTGTTTTAAAATGAAAAATCGAGGCAACACGCGGCTATGATTAGAACCTTAAATATACCTAAAATCTGTGTTGAATGAATTTACATATTTAAATGAAATCATAAAACATAAAATTATAAATTTAAATATAAATATAGAAATTATAAAATTAAATAAATATAATAATTATATAATTATAAACAATTACCAAATTATAAAATTTAATATTAAAGTAAAATGTCTTATCGTCCGAAATCATTGACATTTTTATGAGTTATAAATTTAATGTTTTGCAAGGGTTCATATAATTTTCGTGAAAACAAAATATCGATATTTAATTGTAAAAATACTAGCAAAATTCAGCCTGGTATTCAGGTTGTCAGCGAACATTTTGCACGTTTTATTTCGTTTAATTTTTTGAATGTTTCAAGATATTGAAATTAATTGCCCAAAAAACGTTTAAAAGATTCTGTTAAAAGACCGACATTTAATATTTTTAGTTCTACAAAAAGATTGTGTCGAGAAAACATAAAGTTACTTCTAGTACCAAATGATTTTAAAAAGACTTAATGTTCATATTTTCAAAAATGGAGACTCAGGTATTTTTCGGTTTTCCGTACCTTCAAAATTCGCGTTGAAGTGCACGCTTATCAAGAAGAAAACGCGAAATCAAACTTTTTTTAACTGGTTAAATTTTCTATTTTTTAAACTATTCGGTCATTACAAAAAAAAAAGTACAAAATTTTAGAATATCGTTTCGGTTTATAGTAATTTCAGACAGTTTCGCAGATGCACGTTTCAAAAAACAACCAAAAAAGAGCGTGTGATTCTTCTCTTCTGCGTTTTGGAATGGGATCGTGGATCACATCGTTGCGCCTTTTTTATCTTTTATTTAGACTACTAAATTTATTTAATATCGCACCTAATACTAATAAAAAATTGAACATCTAAACCCAAGAAGCATCGGTACTTGCCTAGGATTATTATCACCCAAATTTTCTGACCTCTACGTGCGGTAGATTTTCTTAGCCATCGACCTTAGTCAAACAATTACACAAACATTTTTTCTTTTATGAGTACAGATTATTATTAGGTCATAATGACTACATTAAAAAGAGTTGCTTGGACAAAGTTCATCGTGAAAACACAGTTTTCCATCTGAAAACTGACTTTCATAATACTGTCATTTTTAAAATGAAAAACAGTATAATTAATAAATTATATTGTGATTAATATTTTGTGAAACCATGCTAAGTTTCGGCTTTGATTATACTCAGATATTAACAATTTATGTATTGAATTATAAATTTGTGAAAATTTTATCTTTTAAAGCATTTTTCCTGAATTGTTTAAATTACATTAGAAGATTTACATAATTATTTAATAAATTTTAAAAGGATTTTTGAAGGATTGAAGGATTTAGAAGATGAATGAAATTTGAATTTATAGGGGTTTTGTGCAATGTTTATAATCACACTCAGATCGTTTATTTTAAATATTTTTCTTAGCATTTTGCATATTTTGAAAATGTACAAATATAATGTTCTTACAAGAGAAATATAGAAATATTTCCGAATTGAAAACTCCCCCCCCCCCACCTCTAACTACAAAAAGCTGATAAGATGCAAAGGCAAAAGAAATCATCCTTTTAAAAATATTTTTGTTCTGTGCAACCAATAATGCTTTTGGAACAAGATAAAGTAATGCATCTATCACTCATTCTAAACAGTATTACAACTAATCGATGTATTAAATGAATTTTATAGCAAGTTATTTACTTATAAGTACCGTCAGTAGATAAAGGGTTAATGACAACTTCATATTTTTTTTTATTATGCTTGTTTAGGATAAGATAATAATGCTTTTTTTTTCATTTATTGCATTAGTATATTTAACATGTTAATAAACATTGAAATACCATTTTCTGCCAGTTTCGAAGGAAAAGTTATTTTAATATAAACCATTAAAATATCATATAATCAATATAATTGGTAAAGTTTTATTTTTTTTTAAATAACTCGAACAATAATAAATGAATTACTTGAATATTTTATTTCACACGATACTTTACAAACTTACAGAATTAATGAGTATGCATATCTTGAATTACAATCTTATTAAAATATTAACTATTGATGAAGCTCTCTTCCTGTACAGTAAAAAAGAGTGGAATATCATAGTTATTTTGCACACACACACACACACAATTACACACTCATGCACATACACACACACACACACACATATATATATATATTAATTACAAAAAATCTTTACCATGATATTTAAAAAAACAAAAACATAATTACGTAACAATATATAAATCTTGGGAATATTAATAATTACTCAATGTTTTAAAACTGCCATATACCAGTAAAATTTAAATGATTACATTACTCTATGTATTCCTGTGAAACATGATTGTAAGTTAACACGTTATCACAGGTTTAGTAGTCAAAATGTGATATTGCACTCATTAATATTTCGTAAGTAAAAAATACCTATTTTTTCGCAACCATAAGAATCTACTTGATCGAAAACTGACATGTTTCTCATCTTGGATGATTAGTTTTCAAGTTATCAACAAGTATTTAAAACTTGGGAGTTTAATCCAAAATAACTCAAATTAAAGAAGAATGCATCTTTCTTCTCATCTCATATATGCTAAAGGTAGAAAATCTACGATATTTTCTGAATTTCTTTATGATAACTACTATATCATTATTTTAATAGTTTATATGCAGCACAGATTTATGTACCTCATACAGATGTAATCCCCAACAGATATGACTCTTCCATAAGCTCAATGGTAACCGAATCGCAACTTCAGAACCTCTAGTGGCAACAGTCGCAAACGTTTCAGGCAGGTAGCTACAGGTAATTGTTACTTGTCTTATTTGTATAGTATATCTTTTTTGTTATGCTTCGCTAGCGATTTCATCATTTGCTTACGTATGCTGTTGTTTAAAACATAGAATGTGTTTTATTTTATCAAGCAGATACTGGGAATTTTACAAATAATCACCGAAATATGTACTTACACATTTCTTCTTAAAGATTTAACCTTTTTTATAATAATTTAAACAGAGAAATTTTCATATATTTAAATAGTTCCATACTTGTAAAATTTGAACACCATAAGTTATAAATAGTGTCGTAAAATCCCTTTTACATTCCTTAGTGATGTATATGTGATTATTTACAAAAATAATAAATGTAGCACATTTTAACACTAGAACGTCCGGAAATTTTACTCAAGCTTCATAAAAATATTTGACACCAGAATTTTTATTTAAAAGTGTTTGTCTGATTTAACGTAAATTTCTGTGGTTTAAATTAAATTTATTTATGAAGAAACTTCTGGTTCCAGTTGACGTTTAGTCATATGGTCGTAGTCGAATCGACTCTTTCTGATCGTTCTAGTGTTAAAATACTACTTACTGGCACATTTTAAATAATTCGGTTTTAAACATTATTTAATACGATTTGACACTTTTAAATAGTTCAATTAATTTTAATGTCTGCAGTAAAACGTTACATACGGTTAATATTTTTACCTATAAAATGGTTTTATGTAAGTTATTAACATAAAACCATTTGATATAAAAAATATAATAAAAAAAATATTGCATATTTTGTAAACAAAATACTGCATAATAGGATAGATTTGTAGATATTTACGAGATAAATAAAAAATTTCATGCATTATTAAAGTAATACGTAGAATGTAACTTTTCTAACAACTTATTACAAAATCAGAACATATTTTATGTCAATATCAGTGTTACAAACATCAAAATCAAATAAGCTTTGAATAAATCATACAAATGGGAAACTGCCATAAAGATGATGGTGGTAGTATCTCTTACAGCTCCATTGCTCTTGCATTCAATTTTAAATATTGCATAATTTCAATTTCTACATATTCAAGTAAAGTAAACGTGATAATGATAGCACAATTCTGAGAGTGACAGTTTATGTTTACTATGTTTTCAGGCTCCACCGCATTTGTTCCCGCCGAGGTTCCCACCTGTTCTCAGAAGTGGCGCTAGAATAGCGCCGGTACGGGTTTTTGCTCCTCTGTCACATCTGTGTAAAAATATTTAATCTGTGATTTGCAATACCACTAAACCTTCAAGCACTTTTCGTAATCATCCATCTATCAGACGGGGCCAATGGACCCGAAAGGTACATTCAAAATATTTATTCAAACCAGAATTTTCTCTAAAATAAACCAGACAAACACTGAAAATAGAGGCGTCTTAAATTAAATCACATATGTGACTGAAAGAGCAATTACGATACCTAAAAGGCTGAAAGTAAAATTTCAGACGTAATAGATGTCTAAATTTAAGATACATAAGTGTGTTATTATGATCATGGCATAAATGAGCTGAAAAAAAAAATTATGATTATATGTCTGAATTTAAGACACTTGCAATTTTAGACATTTCAGAAATTCAGACATTTGAACACTCGCCAAGTGAAACGAACTGAAGAGAATAGGTTTGTTTGTTGTTACAATAGAGTGGTCACAAGAAATCAATTTTCGAATTTTTTCCGGGGGACCACCCAAAAAGTTGCCAATAGACTAGAAAATGAGATTGGCAAAGTTTTAGCTCATTTGGATAATATTAACCCGTGCCTCATTGAGGTTAAAGTTTGAAAAAAACGTGATTTTTCGTAAAAAAATGATGTTTTTCCTTCGTGAAATAAATACAATTGAACCTAGAAACATAATTCAGTTCTCATTTTATAAGAAAAAGCTTCGTTTTGAAGAACCACACACCATTTTTTTCTAAACATGTATAGATTTAAAAATATGCGCATTTTTCAGGACCATACTTCATCCGAGTCCTAAAAATTTACTTTTTAGGAAAATGCGAAGAAAAATTGTAACATTCTATTTCATCTGCTTTCCACCTTTTGTTTTTCATTTTGAACATAATAAAGGGTTTAATTAAAAAAAAATCCAAATAAAAAAATTTTAAAAAATCGTATTTTAAACTGAAAGAATTTTAAAAAAGGGGGTAAAGAAAGTATAAAAATGAGACCAAATAATGCTCAAATGCATTTTATTATTAAAGTTGTGTTACAAGAAAAGAAGCATAATAAAGAAAATAAATTATTATCCCTTACAATTGTCACATTAACCCTTTCCAGAACAGAAAAATTCTGTTGGTGAAATATTGAAATGATTGACTACACCTAAATTTAGAAACAAGTAAGTTTGGAATTAAAATTAGGTAGTCTCGACATGGGAGAACTGCGCCAGAAAGGGAAAGGTGGTAAATGGCTTAGATAAGGTGCTTTTGAAGAATCCTGAAAAGTTTTTCTACATTCACATACAACTTATAGCATATACCTACTGTTTTTATTTTTCGTCTTTTGTTATACACGAATTGAAATCTCGAGTTAATTTTCTTCCCCTTTCAGCTGTGTCATTGACAACTTTAAAACCATGTTTTCTTGCTTTCAAATAAGGTTTATTTTCACACCATACATTGGGATCAGTAATTAAAAAATGCTTATTAATATAAAATCTCTTAAAAATTTTTATAGTTTGAGATGAAACAAAAACATTGACTTCTTTGTTCAATAAATAATCCACTTCTTTAAAAACTTTTGTTGCTTTTAAATTCTTATCATCATCATCATTTCTTCTTCAAATGACATTAATTTTACAACCATGCTTATGTTGACTTTTTTTTCCCCCCAAAGTATCATCTAAAAATGAAAATGCAACTTGATCCGAGTTAAGATACCAAAGACGGTTTATCATTTTAACGAGTGCTTTGTCTGCAACCTATTTATCAATTTTTCTGTAGTGAACAAGTGATTTTATTATTTGCAGGTCTTGGATTGGGGTCTAAAGTGGGAGTGGGAGTATTGAAGCATGATTTTACATAAATATTGATTAGAAATAAGCAAAAATCTCTAATACCTTCTTTTTCTAAATTTGTTATTGAGAGATTATCTATGACAATATATTTTTAGAGAATAAATTGCCTGTGCTATCCATCTGACATGATTAAAAGCACCAGGTGCTGTGAAAAAAGTCTTTTGTAGGAAGGAGTCCTATAAAAATTAAACAAAATTGGATAAACTCTTTATAATCATCCCTGAGCTGTTAATTTTTAAAAGGTCCTGTAAGAAAACTTGAAATTTCTTCTGAATTAACTATTTATATCTAGTATTTCATCTTCAATAGCATTTTTATATTTACTCTGATTTAGTTTAGACCGCCCAATCAGAATTGTTTTTTTTTAAATATCTGGCTGAGGGGCAGTGATTATTCCCACTTTACAATCAAAACCAGCTTTTAGGATAATTTCTAGATTATGGTGGAGATATGGTAAATACAGAAGACTTTTCCTTTAACAATTTTTATAGAAAAATGCAGGTTCCTCTGAGGCGACCGGTGTTTACTGCAGTTGTATCAAAACATATTGCCTGGATTTTACCAACTTCCTCCACTCTTCAACTGCTGAAAATACAGCTTTCGCCTGAATTATTCCAATACTATTTTCAATCTCTGGAACTCGTAGTAACTGTTCTTCATCCCCAGAACTAATTAAAAATTCTATCCTCTCTACATTTTCTTTATTTAAAAAATGGTGAAGCAGTTTTCCATGCTAGTGAATAACAGTTCTCTCTAAACCTGAATTTTTACATCTGTTTTTGATGATCTCAGTTCTTTGTTTACGAAATAGTTATTTGCGGAGTCGATTGCACTTCTACTTAAAATTAAAGTCTGTAGTTAACTGGTGGATGTAATCTAAATCTAGCAGCTTCTCTGGCGTTCAGTTTCATTTTGCGAATATTATAAAATAAAATACATAAAACTTGACGATTACTTGGTAGCTTACTGTTGATGATTTGGTGAGACAAGTGGCAAATTAAAAAAATCTTACATTTCTGCCATCATATCATAAGGGGGAGGGGGCTTTACGGAAGGTTTCGTCAATTCTAAAAATAGATAACGCTAACAGGTAACAAAAACAGCCTTGTAATAAAAAGAGAAATTCAGAGATTCAACTGCAATACAAATCGAGAAGCTCTTTCTTACTAGACACAGAACTAGATAACTAATAATCAATTATAATTCGTGAAATATTTTTAAAGTTGCAAAAATTGTTCATTTATTTTTGCCCATTAAAGAAAATACTACAAAAAAAATTATCAAAAGTAATAAAATTATTAATTTGTCATTTTTCACTTATGTTTCAAAAATGCAGAGTTTGAGAGTATGGTTCTTGAGCTGACCTGAAAAATACTAATGTTCATTAAATATAAGTTTTGCTGAGAGTAAAAGTTTAAGGCAAGAACTGTTTCTATGAAATAGAACAAGAATCAGGTTTCTAAGACAAATAGTTTTCACGTAAAGAAAGAAAAACGACAATTTTTTGCCAAAAATTGCGAATTTTCAAGACTTCAACCTCGATGAGGCACGGGTTAATGCTATTCATTTCAGTTGAAACTTTGCCAATCTCATTTTCTAACTAATTCGCAACTTTTAGGAGGGTCCCCCCGAAGAAAACGTTAATTTTTTTTTCCCATGTTGCTTGTGACCACCCTATTGTTACAAGCATGAGTGGTGTGCGAGGCGAACGCGACCGGATTTGGTTATTGTTGTTTTGCGGGCAACGGCTATTCTTCAACGGATTGGAGAAGGTGAATTAATGTATCCCAGTAAAGTAAATCTGTGTGAAGTGTAAAAATTACTTTTAAATTTTGATATATTTGATACAAAATAACATTTGATAAATTATTTGAAAATGTGACGATATATTTTTCCTCAATCCGAAATCTCTATAACTGCATTAGTTATTCACTTAATAAATGGCATCGTCAATACGTTATAATCTTATAACGCATTAAAAAATTGTGGTTTATTTCCAAAACGTTACATTGATAGCTTATAAGAACTTTTAATGCTTTGAATCTTCTTCTTACTTGTACATCGAAGTTGAGACAGAAGGTGAGTGATAGTTAATGAAGAGAAAATGATGACACATTACAGTAAACTCTGTACAAGGCGGAATCAATCGGGGCCGAGAAAATTTTTCGCAGTAAACAATATTCCGCCTTAGGCAAATTTTACTCTTTGTCTATGCATTCGCAGGGACTTGAAAATCTTTCCGAGTTAGACAGATTTCAGTCTTACGCAGAGTCCGCCTTACATAGAGTTAGTTTACTGTATTTACTTTCTGTTGTGAAATTCTATGCACATCTATATCTACATCCGTTTGTGTGTTATTAGTTAGAGAAAATGTTTTTTTTTTTTTTTTTTTTTTTTTTTTTTTAGCATAGTTATCGGATGTCTGTATTTTATATCTTTGTGCCTTAGTTTTATAGATACTAGACGGAAGTTTATTTATTACAATATGAAAACAGAACTATTCTGTTTATTGGAATGGTTTGTCTAATCGGCGCGTGCTTGTAAATGGAGATCGAAGAAAAAATAATCAATTGGGAATTACATATTTCATATGGAAATATAAAAATTTCAATATTTCTATAATAGTTTTTATTCACTACTCATCAAATATTCAAAACAATATAGCATGATGTCTATAAAAATACAGTGGGAAAAAATGTGAATGCATATATATTTTTAAAATGGCGTTTAATCATCATATTGTGAAAAATTATTTTACTCAAACTGGATTAACTGTTAGAATTTTGAATATTTGCTTCGAGGTAAGGTGTTCCACTGGTCTGGAATGAGAATTCACAATTTACAACAAATTTTTTTTCAATTATTTATTTTTTTACTGGCAATGTTAAACGTTCTTGTATATATATTATTATTTATTTATTATTTCAATTATTCTTATTAGACTAATTTGCATTTTTAATATTTGTGTTTTTTTTTTTTTTTTTTTTTTTTTTATCAAATAAATATTTTTTATGTGAAAGGATTTATTTGTTTATTTCTGATGCTTTTCAATGAATGCTTATAATTTTCAGTATTAAGGAATATAGTTAATTCTTCTTTAGATCGTTACTATATAAATAAAAATTTCATGTAGTAAATAATTGATTTTTTGTTTGAATAATACTATTTACGGGAAAAATACAGCAATTTCAATTAGAATTGTTAAGATGTATAGATGTTTTGAAATTATAGAATTAATGTTTCCTGCATGTTTAAATATATATATATATATATATATATATAATTTTGTTAATGATTGTAATAAAGCTCGTATCATCTGAACAACATATTAAAAATATTGCTCAGTATAAATTTTTAAAAATCTAATTTTTATATAACTTTGCACAAGTAAGTTCTTTCCTTGCAAATTTCTTTACTTTGTATTATTCATATAATTCTACTTATAAATTTTCAATTTTATCGACAAGAGTACCATTTAATTATCTTACAGAGTATATTATTGAAGTGATTTTTTTTTATATTAACAAATTAAAATTTATTTTTGAAAAATGTCATGAACCTTTTTATTTTGTTTCACATGGTGAATATAGAGTATGAAAGGAAATGTCGAAAGCATAAGGGTTTGTGTTATCGTGAATTTCGGTTTATTTTATAAACTTGCAGTTTTTCTTATTGGAAATAAATCCCTCTTATTGTATTCAATTGCACGACGATACTGTATATACCGGGTGAGCAAAAAGTCCTTATAGACTTTAAAAATTCATAAAAACCGAAAAACTAACCGAAATGAAAAACTGTTTGCAGAATTAGCATCTATAGGTCACGGGAATTTTTTAAAGATAGAAATAAAAAATAACTCAAAAAAACAGCCGACAGATGGCGCTGGTTCGTGCGATTTTGGTGGAAATATGCAAATGAAACGGGGATGAATTTGCTCCTAATCCAGAAATTGTGCACGTAAAATAACTTCACCAACAAAGCTTTATCCTTCATACTCACCATCCTTGATCAAGTACACGGCTCACAACGGTGAACTAGGTCTGGATTAGGAGCGCAAATTCTTAAAACCGTTTCATTTGCATACTTCCACCAAAATCGCACGAACCAGCGCCATCTGTTGGCTGTTTAATGAGTTCCTGTCTTAAAATATTCCCGTGACCTATAGATGCTAATCCTGCAAACAGTTTTTCATTTCGGTTATTTTTTCGGTTTTTATGATTTTTTAAAGTTTATACGGAATTTTTGCTCACCCGGTATATATATATTTAACAGTGCTTATGAAAATTTGTTTCAAAATAGAATACCCATTATGTATATCTTGCGTTACATCCCCATAACATACTTAAATTTTAAAACATGAAGCGATCTAAAAATAATTTTAAACAAAGGATAAAAAACGGTGTAATTAAATATGCGCGGAAAATATTAAAAAAAAAAACAATTTAAATAATGTCATATGTAAAATGTAAAATAATATGAGAAAAAAAAGAACATGGATATAAAACCAATTTTCATCCTTGATAGTAGGATGTATTTTTCTAAGGGTTTTTCATTTTTGTAATAAAATTTAAGACCTAAATAAACATGTTCTGAAAACGCACTTATAATGTAAGATTTCAAACAAGTATTGCCAGTAGCTCTGACTGATTGGTAAATAGTAACTACGCTGATATTTAATATATTTTGAAAAAGCAATATGATTTGAATATTAATTATTCTTATGATTACGTTTGCTCCGAGTACGTATATATTTTCATATTATTATAACATTTTTTAATACAAAATTTTTTTATTGTGATGTTTATGGAAAGAAAATTGTTTTTAGAAGATTTTTTGAACCCCAAAGAATTTGTTATGCATATCTGGGCGTTAAAAAAAAAAAAAAAAAAAAAAGAAAAAAAGAAAAAAAAAAAAAAAGAAACTGATTGAAATTTAAAAGAAAAGGATTTTAAGGGAGTTTCTTGTGTGTGTGTCTGTATTCGTTAATGTAGCATCTCAACGCGCAATGTCTTTTAAATTTAGTCTGTACACTGTAAAAAAAAGTGACCATAGTTACGTTTTATTTGAGTTTATGAAATGCCAAATGAGAATTAAATATACTCTAAGTTTTGTGTAAACACCGAATAAAGTGTCATGATACACTCAAAACGGTTTAATTTTAATATTTTAAAGAAATTGTGGAAACCGAACACCAGTTCGGGTGAAAAGATTTAAAGCGACATATGATTCAGTCCGCCATTTTGAAATCTGTTTATATAGCTGTGTTCCAGGGCTAGGATTTTGTTTGAAAATGTTTCTCAATAATGATCACTAAATAAAATGCAGTTAACCAGACTATGTTGCAGTACCCGAGCTAAAAAGTTTCCTTCATAGCTGAAAAAGTTCTCGTCTTCTTTGGCTAATTTCTTCGGAATAGGGTAAGAAATTAAAACTTATGTTTAACTTTATATTTTTGAAAAATTCCTGTTTAATGTTAATACTGCAATTATTTTCCAACATTTTTAAACCTATTATGTATCTCTAGCTGCTATGTTTAAAATTTTATGAGTATATGAAGTCAACATACTTTTATACTGTATTCTTGCCATTTTCAAATTTTGGCATTCTTGTCACTTTTGAGACGCTCAGTATACAATGAATTCCGCTTGTTAACTTCAAAATAATGTTCGATTCAACTAAATTAAAGATCGTAGATTATTTTTTAATCAAGAATTATAAGTTTTCAATAGGTTTTAACTATTTGCGAGCCATTTTAAAAACTATCGTTTTTAGGATTACGACTTTCGTTTTCCCATTGGAAATACATTACGTAAACAACGATATTCTTAAGTTTTTTTAACTACAAAAACTAACTTTTTCCGGAAAACTAATGTGATATTTAGCTCATATAAAGCTTAAGCTTCAAGAGTGTATTTATTTTTAAAAGTTTTGAACACTTTTTGTATATTTGCTGAGCGTTTCAAAAGCTGACATTTTTCGATTTTCCAGTAAGCCCACGATCATAATACATGGTATTTTTACTGTTATTGACATATTTTAACATAGCTTGTTTTCAAATTTTTATTAATTATTTTTAAAACTAATACTTGTTTTATATTCTATGAAGTACGGGCTTCGCTTCGCCACCCACCGTGTATTCCTGGGTTGAGTTTAGATATGTTTCAAAAAATCATGAAATTTGGTATAAAAAGTTTTGTCTCAGACCACTTTCCCGTAGCGTTAAGCGTTTTGTTTACTTCGTTTTGCACGTTTTTTAACTATTTAAACTAGGGGTGCACAACCTTTTTGAGAGAAGGGCCACTTACAAAAATGCTTCGTTTGTTGAGGGCCAACTCAGTAACGCAGACAGGATTCTATATCGGGAGGTGGTGGTGGGGGGGGGGGGGGGTTAATAACTCTTTATTCTTAACGAATAATGAATTTTTGTATATAAAAATAAACAAATAGAAATAAGTAATTGTATGCAGGGCTTCTTCACATCTGAATTCATATCCCCATATCTGTAACCTAACCATAGAACACTTTATGAAGACTAACTGTTCTTTCGTGATAAATGGAAAATTTTGACAAAATTCACAATTTTTTTTCCACGAGCGATTGAAGAATTTCGCGATATTTTTGTGATCAATTGACAAAAGTTTCTATCAGTTGTCGAAATTCGTGATTTTTTTTAACGCGACAGAGTGACAAAATTCGCGATTTTTTCTCGCGATAAATTGACGAAACTTGCGATTTTTCCGCAGCCGATCACCGAAATTTGAGATTGTTCCACGCCTGATTGGCAAATTTCGCGATTTTGTTCGCCCCGATCAAAGAAATTTGTGATTCTTAACTGACTGACGAAATTTGTAATTTTTTCCCGCGGAAAACGGACGAAATTAATGATTTTTTTCTTGCGATAAACTGACGGAACTCGCGATTTTTCCGCTGCCGATCAACGAAATTTTACGATTCTTAACTGACTATGACGAAATTTGTAATTTCTAGATAAACTGACGAAACTCGTGATTTTTCCGAAGCCGATCAACGAAATTTGAGACTTTTTCACACATGATCGAGAAAGTTCGCGATTTTTGCGAACCCGATCAACGAAATTCGTGATTCTTAACTGAATGACGAAATTTTTAATTTTTTCCCCGCGGAAAATTGACGAAATTCGCGATTTTTTTCTCGTGATAAAATGACGAAACTTGCTGTTTTTCCGAATCCGATCAACGAAATTTGAATTTTTGAGCACCTCTTCAAAATTCTCGATTTTTTCGCACTCGATCAACGAAATTCGCAATTTTTCTGCACTCGGTCAAAGAAATTCGCAATTCTTATCTGAGTCTAACGAAATTTGTAAATTTTCCCGTCGCAATTTGACGAAATTTGTGATAAACTGACGAAACTCGTGATTTTTCCGGATCCGAAAAACGAAATTTGTAATGTTTCACAGCGAGAAATTGACGAAATTAACGATTTTTTTTCTTGCGATAAACTGATTAAACTCGCGATTCAAAACTCGATCAACGAAATTCGAGATTCTTTCGCGCCTGATCAACGAAATTCGCGATTCTTAACTGACTATGACGAAATTTGTAATTTGTAGATAAACTGACGAAACTCGCGGTTTTTCCGCAGTCGATCAACGAAATTCGTGATTCTTAACTGACTGAGGAAATTTGTATTTTTTTCACCGCGGAAAATTGACCAAATTCGCGATTTTTCCTCGTGATAAAATGACGAAACTTGCTATTTTTCCGAATCCGATCAACGAAATTTGTAATTTTTGAGCACCTCTTCAAAATTCGCGCTTTTTCCGCACTCGATCAACGAAACTCGCGATTTTTCTTCACCCGGTCAAAGAAATTCGTACTTCTTATCTGATTCTGACGAAATTTGTAATTTTTCCCGCCGTAATTTGACGAAATTTGCGATAAACTGACGAAACTCGCAATTTTTCCGGATCCGATAAACGAAATTTGCAATGTTTTGCAGCGAGAAATTGACGAAATTACCGATTTTTTCCAGCAACATATGGACAAAAATTGCGATTTTTCCCAGTTATAAATTTTCGATATTCGCGGGCCACAGGTTGTGCATCCCTAATTTAAACCTTATCATTTTGCTTAACTATTAGTATCTTTTAAAACTTAAACTTCAAGCTTTCTAGCGGTGTAGAGTTTATTAATTAATTATGCCGTCAATATTTTCATTTTTAAAGTGATAAAAATTGTTCTTTAGCGCTTGAGAGGTTGGTGGTTTGTAGCCCTCTGTATCCGATTTTTGTACAATTTGTAATGTTTAGTTGTATTTATGGTATGTTTATTTTAATTTCATTTGACTATTTATTCGAAAATCAGTGAGGCTTACGCTGAATTAAAAAAAAGAGTCAAGTACACGTGACGTAAATTCAGATGTAACGAATGAATGATTTGTGAGGAAATTTCGTTTTTTACCAAAATTAAAATGTTTAAAATAAATGTTTTGTTGAGATAATAAATTATCGCAGTTAAAACAATGTTTAGCAGCCTCTTTGCGTGAAACTATATATTGTAAATTATGGTTGCATTAGATTTAAAATGTAATCTTTAAATTGTTTTTTATTTTACTGTTAAAGTGCAAACCTAATAAACAGTAGCGTGACTTTACACCAAAAATGGTGGCAACTAAGTTGCCACTAAAAGTAATGTTTGTTTGCACCATTTGATAGCTGGTGGCTCATTACACCAATTTTCAAATGGAATTTCATTGAACCACATGGGGTGGCAACTTAGTTGCCACCCTTTTTGGTGTAAAGTAAGGGAATTTTTTTTTTTTTTTTTTTTTTTTACAGTAGAATATTATTGATTAGTTATGAACAACTGGACCTAGAATTTATTTGGAACATATTTCCTATACTGTCACAAAAAAGGTAAACCCTTTTGCGCTTTAGAATGTGCATATAAATTGATATACAGCAAAACCTCTGAATAGCGGACACCTCGAGAGCACGAAATTAGTCCGATATTTTGTGGTGTCTACTTTAAAGGATTAAAGACTTACAGATTTAAAGGTGTATAAAAAATAACAAAAAATAGAGGCGTCTGCTATTCGGCTATGTCCGAACCACCGTAACCGTCCGAACCACCCCACCGTTCACCCCACCGTAAACGTTACGGTGGTTTTACATTAAATATATACAGTAAAACCTTCGTAACGGACACTCCTGAATAATGGATACGTCTATTTAGCGAATCATAGGTCTTCTTCCAGAAAGCTAGACCTGATTAAAGCATTGGCTATATCTCCCGCCAATTTTCTATTTTTTATTGGGGGGATACAATTTTCGTAAAACTACGATTTTCAAGATATTTCGAAATTACACATATTATAATGTATATTTTTAACGTTTAGAATAGTACAGTAGGATTTAAGAAGACATTTCCGGTATTCGGGAATGTTCATAAGCGGACATTCCGGAGTCCCGAATTGTTGTCACATCTATTTAATGAACCACTACGTTGGGTTGGACTTTTTGCAGACGCAGGATTTTATTAAATTAGTAGTGAATTGGGCAGAGTCCCCTCCCCTTTGTATTTTGGTGGCCCCAAATTTGGTATTCATTTTTTGTAAAACTGATAATTTGAACGGGCTTTCAACGATATGCTGATTATGATCAATATTTTGAAATTTTAGCGTAGAATAAGATTAAAAGAAAAAAATATATATTTTTAAATACACTAAAATCGTTCAATAGCGAGAACTTCGGGAATGTTGATTTTGTCCGCTATTCGAAAGTGTTTGCATTTTTGAGGTAAACATATATACTTATGCACGAGTTGTAGATTGAAAAAGGTGATCGCTTGCTAAATAGAGTTGTCCGTTATGAAAGTTTTGCTGTAATATCTCCATAACGGACACTCCGAAAGAAATGATACCTCTATTTAGCAAACACATTTTTCAATTCGCAACGCATGCATAGTTCTATGCATTTACCTAAGAAAAGCAAACACCTCCGAATAGCGGATAAAATCTATGATTCCGAGGTGCGCATTATTCACATATTTTACTGTATTTAGATAAATAAATTTTTTGTTCTAAATCTTATTCTCCCCTCTAAATTCAAAGTATTTATATGATGTAAAATAAAGATTTAAATTATCTAGTTTACGAAAATTACATACCAAATGTGGGAGCCCCTAAAATCAGACTATATGAGGGTGGGGGACGACAGTAACGTGGTAAAATATTATTGTAGAATCCAACGTGCTCAAATACAGCTACGTATAATGATTACTCCCCCGCCCCCCACTCCCCCCTCCCCCCCAAAAAGGCTGCGATTCACTCATTTGAAGTGTCTGAAATTGAGACGCAAATAGTGTCTGAAAAAAATTAAGACACTTTAAAAGTCTGAAAATTGAACACTCCGTTTCAGACATTTCAATTTACAGTGGACAATGGAACAATGTAGGCATGTTTTGGATTCCCTAGTTACGGTGCTACCAGGGAATCCAACATCCAGTAGAAAGGCAAATTGTTTTTCCAATTCAATGGGAGACACCGAAGAGAAAGTTTTTTTTTCTTTTTTTAGAAAGCAGACAATTATAAGGTAAATAAATAAGCTAAACAGTTTTAGATAAAAATGCTTGTGTTGTAATATGTTTCTGAAGCTGGAATAAAATTTCCGGCAGTTCTAAGGTTAATATTTACAATAATATCAATCTGTGTTTATCAGATCATCGAAATCAATTGTAAGTCATCAAAAGTGCGTAAATCAGACATAAAAATTTTAATTTAATATAAAATAGTTACATTAAGATTTGAAATTTATTATAAATGTTATTTGAGTAATTGTTTTTAGAATTACAGATAAGGCTATCGTAGAATTTTCTTTCTTTCCACTACGTGTATACTACTGATGACTGTTTAATTTGAATTTGGAGGGAAACGGACAAGATATATAAAAATGGAGAAGTAAACTTAATATAAATTTGATTGAATAATAATGAAAGTGATACTATCATAAATTATGGAGACATATGCAATATCGTAATTTAAAGAAATATTTTAAAAATGCAGGATAAAAATGGTATTTACATCATTTTTCAATTCTCGAAATGCAGATAATATTTCGTATTAATTTATCGTTCTCGTATTAATTCGTATTAAAAATTTCTATCATGGACGTCCGTAATTTATTTTACTGCTATATTGAATTTCTGTCAAAATAAGACAATATAACTTAAATAGTCAATTTACATTGACTTTATTATCCCATCTGTTGAATATATATGATAGAATTATTAGTCTACAAAACCAAATATAAGGAGCATTAAATTTATATAAATATGATAAACTATATTGCTAATGTTCCGACACAATATTAAAACACTTATTCATATTAAATGAAACTGTGTATAAATTTTGACAAAGTATTTTATATTAATCATACCTCAAACAAATAAAGGTGACTTAATTTTCCGCAAAAATTAACATTTTTATATTATGTGTAATATATAAGGGAAAATCTACCCTATATATATAAAATCCTAATGAAACTAATTTATGAAACGGATATGTGAATCGACTAAATAAACAACTGATTATGTTTCAAGCGATTTCTCCTAAAATATGGAATACTTTGCGATGAAATTAACACCAAAAACCAGCATTGATCCGCAGATCTCAAAACTGGTATTAGAATTTTTAATTCGAATTAATTTTCAAAATATTAATTTTTTTTCTAATTTTATATACATTTTCTAATAATGGCAACTCAAATTTTAATCAAACAGATATTTTTTTTCATATTTCAGAAAAGGTTCACATGGTAAACCGGCTATTGTTGTTATTTGATAATAAATGTTTATTTACTTTTATTTCTTTTTATAAATTATATAAATTATTTTGTTCAATAATTATTAACTTTTTTTTTTATTTCCATTAGAAAATAATAGAAAATAATTAAAAAAATACGGTACTACTTAGTTATTCCGTAGACCCATTTCGCCAAATTATATAAATCGCCAAAACACTCCCCAAATTATACAAATTGACGTAATTTTTATTTTAAATAACGAAAGAACAAATAAATTAGTATAACATTTATAAATATACAAATAAGAAGTCGAAATAAAAATCAATTGATGACGTAAACACGTGTAACTTGCTTAAAGTCAAGTGAATGTGACATTTACGATCAACCATTATTGGCATTTATTCTTAAAGTTTGGCGATAGATTTTTGGTCGACGGGATAACTAAGTAATACCAAAAATGCATATGTAACTGGTATTTGAAAACGAAGTTTTCGCCAAATTTTCGTAAAAAAAAAAAAAAAAAAAAAAAAAAAAAAAAAAATCACGCCAAACCTGCTGTGCGTATATGACATCTGGCCAAATATTACCACTCGAAAAAAAAATGCTAACTGGCGAGTTGAAAAAAAGCTATTGGCGAGATTTGCATCCGGCTACCGTAACAGTACCAAGAATTCTTTGCAACTATGGCAAATTTTATGTAGTTTTATTCGAAAAAAAAATTTTTTTTTTATTTTTTTTTTATCAAAATAGAAAATTTACGGTCCCATATTGGCGCGATTTTTTTCTGACGCCAATGTCATACGGAACGGGCACTTAACTGGCGCCAAAGTATCGTTATTTTGCTTGATATGGTAAGCCGGATGTTGTTGTTTATGCTGTTGATGTACTCCCCAAATTGGCGTCGTTAAAAAATCGCGCGAATATGGGACGTATATGACATATGTGCCAAACTTTCATATGAACGGCGAATAGATCAGACCGTATTTGTATATGGCAGTTGATGACTTGAACTATTATAATATAGATGAAATGATGGGGATAGTCACCGACTTGTCACCTGTGTCTGGCTAACATTAAAGTACCAAAATGGCACCTATAGTATAAAAAGCGAAGTGGCCCGTTTGGAACTTTTGATGATAGTCACATGACTTAGGCTATTGTTATAGAGATTGTTTTAAAATACTGGGAGACAAAGACTCTGTATACTTAATTTATTTTATTTTAGTCTTTTTTCAAATGTTTAACTAATCCTCTTTAATCAAAAACGAAAACAAGCATTGGATGTCTTAACAACGACTGATTCGGCCTTAAATTTTTGCAGTCAAGGGGAATTGAATGGAAACCCGTTTACAGGGAGATCTGCACAGCTTTTTTCAGTATAATTCAATCTTCTCTAATAATTTTAAAACCCATCAGATTTGCGTGTTTTTAGATTCTGTGGTGCCAGATCGGGGTTTGGCGAGCGTAGCTTGCAGGGGGCAGAGCTCCCTAGCATTTTAAAATAAATTTAGTAGGATATCACATTAAACTAATATAAATGGTACGAAATTTCTTGTTAACTAAAAGTATCATTATTATTTTGGAAAATGTAAATTTATATTAGGATACATTTCGGTCGTGAAAAACATCTTTGTTGTTACATTCTAATATGTAAAATAATACTCGAAGTTATGTTTGGTGAAAGTTCAATTAATTATACACAAATATCGACTAAACATATTCCAAGGATATTAATTTGTATGCAAGATTGTACTTTGGAAGAAAATAATTTAATTTCGTGTTTTAGTCAATATTTCAAAAATTTTGAGAGTGTGGGTATTAATAATGATTAATTTTAGAACGTTTGATTATTTTATAAACAGTTGAGTACGGATATTCTTTCTAATTGAAATTACCTACTTTCGTTAAATATTCAGAAAATATGTTTTACAATAATTGTAAATGATTTTTTACAGCAAGTGCAGAAGGATTGTAAAGTGAAATGCATGTTGAAAAGAAAAGTGTTATCAAATAAATACGATAGATTACCATTGAATCTCTTGAAAATCATGTAAAATTCTGTTATCATCATTTAAGCTAGTATCACTATGCATTTGTTCTTAGAACTAGAAATCTATTTGGAGAAAATTAAAATTTTTGTAGGATCGTATAAGAATAATTTATGAATTCAACATTTAATGATTTATACTTCGTGCATTTTCGAAAAAACAATTTATTATTTATTATTCGGAACATATTTTTATTGCAGTATAAAAACTTAGGTGGATGTTTAGATTTTTTAAACGATGTTCAGATGAAAAAATTGTAATTTACGACAATGCTTCAGAAAGCACGAATAAAAATAATAAGTTAATTTTGCATTAAAAAAAAAAACAAACAGAATTTTCAATAACTTAAACTGGCTTTAAATCTGTTATCGAGAAGTAAAATTCAAACCAGATTTTTTTTCTCCAAACACATAATACAACCGGCATTAAGGATTTCTTTTTATTTATTTCTTTCTTGTTTTACTATGTTTGTATTTACTATTTTGTACCAGTTGGTGTATTTATGTGACAATTTAATGGCCAAAAATAATAATCTCGTGACAAACCTTCTTGTTTTCAACGTTGAATTTAAATTAGATTCTTCTTAATTTTTGACGAGCAGTTGACGACCCTATATCAAGATTTATAACATGAGCTTACTAAAGAATATAATCAGTGCAGAAACTATTTGAAGAGTGTAAATTTGTATTATCATTCTTAAGAACATGTTTACGATTCATGATGATTTGCCAATTTTTTCAGTCGTTAGAATCGGTAAGGTAAACAAAAAAGCAATAAGAAAACAATCCGAATATTAACATATTTGTAAAATAATGAAAATAAAAGACACCTTCAATAGACTGAGCTCCAACTTTTCCAATTATGAAAACTGATTAATAAATTATGTGAGGACATACATTAAAAATATATAAACGAATTGTATAGTTTCGTTTGATGAAAGTCTAACGAAATATTTTTTTAACAGGTATTACAGTTGAAATTTTCAAAGGTTTTATCTTTTCTTTCTTTTATAACTGGGGATACTCAAAATAGTTTCACGATTTTTATTTCACAGTAGATGCTATTCACGGTAGACTGGTAACCGTGTTATTTTCATATAATGATGTGCAACAGAAGAAATGTTGCAAAAACTTTCTCTCCCATAATGTACAATCATAAAATATAAATAAAAAACTCAGAATAAGTACTCTGCTGAACAACATTCTATTAAAATCTACCCGATCCTTTCGATTATTAATAACGTTTTTTAATTAATGTTACACGTAAATAATACGCAGAGGATCGTTTAACCCTTAAATGCCTGACTTTTCAAAAATCATTGTGATAATGTTTTTCGGCTTTCATTTTTTAAATAAATCATGGGAAAAATACTTAAAAAAATCATATTTTGTTTTAAGTATAGTTTAAGACTAAAAAACGGTTTGTTACTAATCGGCAATACTGGTGTTTATTTGAAAAAATAATTTCCCTTGATAAAATTCTATAATATTAAACACACAAGAATTTTAGGAACTATAATAAGAAATAAATTTTACTTGCTCACTGCAGGTCAAAATAGCGTATTTCGCGAGCTTCCAAACAAAACAAAAAGAACAAGTAGCAACATTTGAAAAAATGATTTTATCTTTATTCTTAAAGAGCACAGGTGTTGCCATCTAATGTTGATAACCGATTTAATAATATTTTCAGAATGTATTTTATTGGCAAAATTTGGCATTATAGCTTCAATATTATTCTAATAGTATTTTAGAGACTAAATTGGGTATGTTGCCGAAAAGCAACACCAGACATTTAAGGGTTAAGCATATAAATTGTGCGAAAGTTTAATTTTCTTTATAACAATAAAATTTGACGTCATATTTGGGTCATTTGTTAAAATTCACTTTAGGATACTAAAGAGAAAGTCCTTCGAACAAGTAGTTAGGGAATCATTCAGCTGTAAAATGAAATTACTAATGATAAAAACATTTTTATGAGTCCCAACATACATTAAAAAACAGTTAGCGTTTTAAGCATAGCTGAAAAACGACTTGGCAAAAAAACTGTAATATAGGATTCGCATATTTGAAGTTCCTAGAAATATATTTCCTCTTAAAAATGTAGTAAAAGTTCATATTTTTTTTAAAAAAATAAATTCAATATAGATATATTTTCGAAAATAATTCTAAAGAAAAAAAATATGAATTGCAAACTACTAGTTTTTTAATATAAATTGATATCAAGAATCTTCAGATATTCAAATTGAAATTTACACTTTATTCCCCTAAGTGTTTTTTCAGTTGTACTTAAAAAACTACCCGCATTTCAATTTGTTTCGTAGCGATTTAAAATTAATTTAATCTTTCGGAGTACATAAAGTATTTTACTGAAAAACTTCGCGTTTGGTATCCTAAAGTAAACTTAAAAAAAAAAAAAAAAAAAAAAAAAAAAAAAAAAAATCCATATGCGATGTTAAACGTAGTTGTTAGCAATGAGAAAATTATCGTTTGGTACAATTTCAATAAGTAGCTTGTCCCAAAGCCATTTTTGTATATAACATTAATTAAGTCGTCTAGTTACAATACCGGCCATCTCGAAATAATAAAATTTTGGGAGAAAGCTGATTTTTGGACCTCACTTAGCATAAATAAGATTGGAACCAAAATTTAGTTTTATAGTCATCAGGAGAGTATATTTGACCAATTTTGGTATGGTTTATTGTTTCCAGATAATAGAAACCTTTACTTAGATCTTAAAAAACTGAAAAAACTCATTTTCCAATTTTGAGGAGTTGGTCGGTTTTGCAACTAGACAACTAAATTTAGTAGATAATTACCAGTCACATTTTTTACGACAATTTTTGACTTTTTTAGTATGGGGTGATTATTTTTTTTTTAACTTTTTTGTTGAACACATAAGGATAAAAATCATATGAAATCATATGTGATTATGCATATATTTATAACATAAATAGGCATGCACATTTCTGAAAATGTTCAACATTAGTCCGGCTTTTGTTTAACCATTTATCTACTGAGGGTACTTATAAGTACCATTAAAACAACTTGTTATAAAATTCTTTTAATAGAACTATTAGTAGTATAATAGTTTACAATGAGCATTACGTTATCATGTTCCAAAAGCATTATCGGATACACAAAACAAAAATATTTTTAAAAGGAGGATTTCTTTTGCCTTTGCATCTTTTCAGCTTTCTTGGCGTTGGAGGGGATTTTTTAATTCGGAAATGTTTCTGTATTCATATTGTAAGAACATTATATTTGCACATTTCCTACTTCTACAAAATAGTAAGAAATATATTTAAAGTAAAAGATTTGAGTGGGATTATAAATATTGCACAAAATCCCTATAAACTGAAATTTAATTAATCGTTCTAAATCCTTCAATCTTTTTCAAATCCTTCTAAATTTATTAAATGATTGTGTAAATCTTCTAATGTAGTTTCAAAAATTAAAAAAAAAAGTGCTTTAGAAGATAAAAATTTTCATGAATTCATAATTCAGTACATGAAGCGTTAAGTTGCTGAAAAATCTTTTGTGTGAAATGTGTGAATATTTGCCAGTTTCCACTCACTACTAAATAAATCTTCAATATATGTTAATAGAATTCTTCATAGCTTAAAATCTGCAAACTACGCTTTATAAAAACTGATGTGTTTCCAATTTTTAGGGTTAAGTACTTAAAAAGTAAAAACGGAGCCATTATAACATCACTCATATGTCTGTCTGCCTGTCTGTCACAACCATTTTACTCGTAAACTGTGGAACGTGGAAACTTAAAATTGGGGATGTAATAAAGACTATTGACCCACTATTAAACATTCATAAATATACTTAGTAAAAATGTAGAAGGGCTACTTAAATTACTTGAAAGAAAAATACTTTTTTTGTATATCGTGTGGGGTATCGTGTAAAAGCTTTCGTAACGCTGAGCTCAAAAATACATTCCTTTAAATTTTATGTATTATATTTTCAAAGATATCGCCGAAAATGTAGCGAAAAAATATGCCACCCCCCCCCCCCTATCTAATTCCGAATATACTGAAATTAAAATTATCAAAAAATTAGAGGTAGTAGACGTTAATTTAAACCTTGGTGGAAAATTAAAGCGATTACCCTACGTCTCACAGTTTTTAGAAAATCGTATTTTTCCGTTACACACAAATTTCGATCCAAGGGTACTCATCAATAATGTTGAGGAGCGCTGGAGGTACCTACCGTAGCAGAAGTATAAAAACATTGTTGATAATGATTTTCGAAAAAAATTGTCAGCCGAGAAATTAACCCTTAAATATATGGACGGTTTGGACATACAAGGACGAAGTACTCTATGTACCTATGGCTTTTAAAGCCTAGTTAAGAACTTTTAATAATATATATGTGTAATGCATTGTACAGTAGCAGAATAAAAGCAATAAACGCCAAATCGTTAAAACAGACTAATTTAAAACGTCTCAGGACTCTTAAAATTGAAAAAAAAGAAAAAAAAAAGACTATTTTGAACATTTAATGTCTTAAAATGTATATGATTTTAAAGCAAAATTTTTATTGGGATGAAAGATGTAAGCATGCTCCTTCATTTCATGTATTTAAGAAATTGAAGTTGCAGAACTCGTATTTAAAGGGGGCTAAAATCCGTCAGACATTTGTCGAGCAAAAAATTGGTGTAACAGCTTACGCGCAGGATTACAAAATAGATATTGCAAATAGAATAAAAATTTTGGAGCCAACTTATACTCCAGATTGTAATAATTTCCCTGAACCTAAATAAATTGGTATTTAAAGCATTTTTATATTTTTAATGCAAATTTGTATTTAACTAATACGAAATTTTGAAAATTTCATCAGTAAAATCACCTAAAAAAATATTTGTTTGAACAATAAAAAGGAAATTTTAGGTTCAGTTTATACAGAATAACACGAAATATGTGTTTAGAAAATTACATGAAAAAATATTCAGAAGTTTTTGAGGTATTCTGCGCGTTACGTCCAAAAACCTCATTTGAAGAAAAATGACTTCAAAGTTTCGGAAACGCCGCTTCAGCTATTGAGCGGGTATAATTCTACAATCCATAACTCCTGTTCTAATGGGAATTTCAAGAAAACAATTATATCAAAACATTCAGAAACGATAGGAGTTTAACATCTAAAAAAATTTTACATTTCTAAAATTTTAAAGCTTTAAGAGTCCTGAGACACCTTAATTAGAATGAATCACATAAATACTATGGGATTTGCAACTTGTTTGCATTGAGTGAAGCTCTCAATACGTGCCGAGTAACTTTAAAAGTTAATTAAAATCCTATCTGGAAAACGCGGCACGGACCAAGGCGGCGTTGCAACTTTGCTACCTCCCTTCAAAGCACGTTTAGCACAATGCCAAATTTAAATTTCGAACAAAGGTTTTGTTTTAGCTACACTGTAGAAAGAAATATTATTATTACGCTGAATTTAGTTTTATGAAATGCAAAATGAAGTTTAACTATGCATTGCTTTTATTGTCAGTATACCAAATTAAGTTCGTCATAAACAGATTAATATAATATTAAAAAACGAGTTATACAGAATAGGTATATTTAATATTATTTAGGATCCATATCTCTTTGAATTTTCATGGTATATCCATTTACACTTTTCTAGTATATGCACTTATACCCAACCCTACGTTGTTTAGTTTTTTTTCCAAAGTCTTAGTATTCCTTTAGAAACGATTTTTTTATTAATACAATTACAAATTCATATATTTATTTTACGGAACTCTCTGTGCGCGACTAATACTCGCACTGGACCTTTTATCAAAATATTGTTTAGGGTAACTCTAGGAGAGATGGCCATAGTTTTTAAAGACTGAAATAAAAATTCTTAGAATGCAAATACAAGAAATATTTTTGCATATTTAAAATCCTTATACATATACTCATAATATTTTATGCAAAAAATAATTAATTATTGAAAACAAAGAGTGTTAAGCAAAATTGAAATTAAAATGGCAGATGGCCATCTCTGCTTAAAGCCGAGGAGAAATGACCATCTAATACAAGAAAGAAAAAGTTAATTTAAATAGCAAAAAATAACACATTTAATTAATCATGCAAAACATATAGCAATTTGTAAAGTTGCAGTTATATGATGGAAAATGAGTGAAAGAAACTCGAAAAAACTAAATTTGAAGTATAATTTCAATACTTCACTTTTCGTAAAATCTTACATGTTTGGCAAAGGTCTTGATAATTTGGACACGTTTCATGGAACCAGGTACCTTATGTATTGTATCCAGACATTTTTTGTGGATGTAATATGATATTGTTTTGCACAATCAGCACAGTGATCCTAATCCAATTTTATTTACTCGGAATCTCTAGAATCTGATAATTTAAATGTGTATAATTTTCTTCGCTACTGGAAATGTCCTGTTTTATTTCTCATGTTAATTGTAGGTTTATTACTTTAATTTAGTTTATTTATCAACCTTATCAGTTTCTGTTATGAGAGTTTCCGACATTTTTCAGTATTTTCTGAAACAAATAAATCATTAGGTCTTGTATTATTATTATTATTATTATTATTATTATTATTATTATTAAAATATCTATATTAGTTAAAATTTCTGATGTCCGCCCAATTTAAAGCATCAATAGCCATTGTGCGTATTTGTTTTAGTCTTAGAAATAAAGATTAGATTATATATGCGCCTTAAAAGTTCATATTAGTCCAAGAGCTGTTAAACATTTTAGGGAAGGTATTTGAGGCACCCTGAAAATTTGTGCAACACTTATTTTGTAATGGCTGAAAACAAAATCGAATATCTGGCTGAAGGATCGCGGCCCAAAAACTGTGCCAGACACGTGTCAAGTGTCATTTTTTGACTACCCACAAAAAAGGTATTTGAGGCACGCTGAGATTGAGACAGAATAATATTTATACTTAGAAAAAAATATTTTGAAAACGACAGACACTTTAGTCGACCCAAAAACTGTGCCAGACACGTGTCAAGTGCCATTTTTTGACAACCCAAAAAAGGTATTTGAGGCACGCTGAGATTGAGGCAGAATAATATTTATGCTTAGAAAAAAAAATTTGAAAATGACAGACACTTTAGTCGGCACAAAAACTGTGCCAGACACGTGTCAAGTGCCAAATGGCACTTGACACGTGTCTGGCACAGTTTTTGGGCCACGATCCTTCAGCCAGACATTCGATTTTGTATTCAGGCATTACAAAAGAAGTGTTGCACAAATTTTCAGGGTGCCTCAAATACCTACTCAAGAGTGTTCAACAGCTCTCATACTATATAGTAATCTATACTCCTATTATAAAGAGGAAAAAATTGTTTATTTGTCGGAGATAAGCTCTGGAACTACCGAACCGATTCCAAAAGTAATGGTATCAAAATGATGGTGTTCGCCCAACTTAGAACATAGGCTATATCTTATGTCGGTGCCACTACCCCAAAGGGCATGTAGGAGCAAAAAACGTTCTAAAAATGAGATTTTAGCTTTACTGAAGGGCCTAGAAATACGAAATTTTGAATTTATATTAGTTACTTATAAGATATAAATGATGTCTAAGAACAGTTCTTAAACAATTCGAAATTTAAAAGGGTTGAAAATGCACAAAAAGTGTTCTAAAAAACGTTCTAAATGGTAGTTTCTACACAATCTCAGGAAATACCAAACCGATTTAAAAAGTATAGGTGTCAAAATGATGGTGACAACGCTTGCTCCAAGATAGGCTATGTTTTATGTCGGTGCCATTACCCCAAAGAGGGTGTAGGAGCAAAAAACGTTCTAAAAATGCGATTTTAGCGTTACTGAAGGGCACAGAAATATGAAATTTTTAATATTAGTTACTTATAAGATATAAATGATATCTAAGAACAGTTCTTAAACAATTCGAAATTTAAAAGGGGTGAAAATGCACAAAAAGCGTTCCAAAAAACGTTCTAAATGGTAGTTTCTACACAATCTCTCGAAATACCAAACCGATTTAAAAAATATTGATGTCAAAATGATGGTGACAACGCTTGTCCAAGATAGGCTATGTTTTATGTCGGTGTCATTACCCCAAAGGGGATGCAGGAGCAAAAAACGTTCTAAAATGTGATTTATGTGTTACCGAAGGGCCTAGAAATATGAAATTTAAAATATTAGCTACTTATTCGATATAAAGGACTTTTAAGAACAGTTCTTAAACAATTCGAAATTTAAAAGGAGTGAAAATGCGCGAAAAGCGTTCTAAAAAACGTTCTAATGGTGGTTTCTACACAATCTCAGGAAATACCAAACCGATCTAAAAAATAATGGCGTCAAAATGATGGTGCAAACCCTTGCTCCAACATAGGCGATGTTTTATGTCGGTTCCACTACCCCAAAGGGGGTGCAGGAGCAAAAAACGTTCTAAATTGCGGCTTTTGCGTTACGGAAGGGCCTAGAATTGCGAAATTTGGAATGATAGTTAGTTATAAGATATAGATGATCTCTAAGGACATTTCCTAAAAAAAATCGAAATTTAAAAGGGGGTCAAAATGCGCAAAAAGCGTTATAAAAAACTTTCTAAATTGCGATTTCTATGCAATCTCAGGAAGTACTGAACCGATTTCAAATATAATGGGGTAAAAATGATGGTGACAGATCTTGCTCCAAGATAGGCTATATTTTATATCTGTTTCCACTACCCCAGAGGAGATGTAGGAGCAAAATGCGCGAAAAGCGTTCTAAAAACGTTCTAGATGCCGATTTGTCGGCAATATCTCAGGAAGAATGAATTAGATTTCAAACGCAATGGTAGGAAATTGATGTTGACAGCCTCTGCTCTAACATAGACGCTATTTTATGTCGGTATCACTATCACCTAGACGTTGCAGGAGCAAAAAAGCGTTCCAAATTTCGATTTCTGTGATCGGTGGGGGCTAGCAACCTAAAATTATGCAAGCTACATATGTATTACATGTAAATGATCTTTAAGAACAGTTTCGAAAAAATTGGAAATTTAAAAAGGGGTGAAAATGCGCGAAAAGTGTTCTAAAAATGTTCTAAATTGCGATTTCTACTCAATCTCAGGAAATTCCAAAGCTATTTCAAAAGTAATGTTTGCAAATCAATGGTGACAGTCCCTGCTATAACATAGGCTATATTTTATGTTGCTGTCACTACCATCTGAGGGTTGAAAAAGCAAAACATGTTCTAATTTGCGTTTTTTGCATAACTGAAGGGTCTAACACTTTGAAGTATGGCATGTTATTTACTTACAAGATGCAACTGCTTTCTATGAACTATCGAAAGAAAATTTCAAATTTAAAAAGATGAAGTGAACGAAAAGCGTTATAAATTACAATTTTTATGTAATCTTTTCAAATACCAAACCGATTAAAACGATGATAACAAATTGTTGGTGATAGAACTTGCTCAAACATAAGTTATATTTTATGTCTGTGCCACTACCACCAGAGGGTTGCAGGAGCTAAAAACTTCCTAAATTGCGATTGCTGTGATACTGAAACGGCTAGAAACTTTAAATATGGCATGGTAGTTACTTATAAAATATAAATGCCCTCGAAGACTGTCGAAAATAAATTCGAACTAAAAAGGGGTGAAGTGAACGGGAGGTGCGAAAAGCATTCTAAAAAAGTCCTAAATTACGATTTCTACGCTATTTCAGGAAATATAAACCAAATATAAAAGTAATAGTTGCGAATCAATGGTAACAGTCTCTGATCCTACACAGGCTATATTTTATGCCGATGATTCTACCACGTGGGATTCACAGAAACAACAAATGCTCTAAAAAAGGCCTTTAAAAGCTTTCTAAATTACGTTTCTGTGGAATATTAGGAAATAACAAACCAATTTCAAAATTAATGTAGGCAAATTAATGGTGACAGTTCCTATTTCAACATAGCCCTTTATGTTGAGAGAGGTGGTAGGTCTTGGAATTTGACATGATGTTTAATTTTAAGATGTAAGAAGATGGTTTCTATAAAATTCAAAACTTCAAATGAATACTGAAATGAGCGTATTAATTGAGCATAAAAGTTTCAAAATATTTTCTAAATTATTATTTATTTAGTTTTATTTCGTTTTATTAATTTAAGTCTCATTTCTGCCTTATGCAGTGTAACAATGATATTTAATCAAACTGTGTTTTAAATAGTAATTTTTTTTTAATTATTCCTAAAAGTAATAAGTACCTTTTAATAAAATAAAATACTACCTTTTAATAAAATGAAAATTTAGTTAGTACCTTTTAATAAAAATTAGACATATAAATATCACTTGGCATATTTCAAATATTACGCGAGCAAAGCCGCGGGGTTTGCTAGTATATATATACATATATAACGTATGTACTGCAAAACATTTAGATACCTAAGTAAAAAAAAAATATATTCAACCACCTAATTAAACACACATTAAAATTACACTTACTTTTTATAATCAAAAAACACAAATGCACGTCGCAATAAATAAACGCATTGAACTATTTCATACGAACAAAGTTTATGTTGCAATCTATGATCAAGTTTTGGAGATATTTAGCCAGGCCATCTCTCCTCAATCCCCATCTATCCTACAGTTACCCTATGTTTAAATATTTCTCTTTTGCTTAACACAAAAGTGTTCTTTTAAACTACAATGCTCTGCCGAAACGAACGAGGGTCGGTCAAATTTTATTGTTTCTTTATGAAATTTCTTTTCATTTCAATTATTTTTCTCAGTTTTAAGAGGTTTTGGTAGAAGTGCCAAATGCTCACATAATATCAGCCTTTCTTCTCTTATTTACAAATCAAAGTAAGACTTTTTCGCACTTGGTCATTCTGTTCCCATAACCCTGGAGAAAGTTTCACATTGTCTAGAAATCCAGTTCTAGACTGGCAAAATGGCCTACATATCCCAAGAATATACCCCTCTTTTCTGCGATTTCTTCAATTTTTAAATAAGCATATGTCTGACGACACGGGTTCTGGAAAATATGGCGGATAGAGATTTTATTAGTAGCCGAAGCTTTACACAAGATTCGTGGTTTCCTGGGCTTTTGCAGGTATAGGTATCGGTAACAAAAAGGCAAACATCGTTGGTATGGATCGCACGGTGCTTTAACTTTAGTACAGACCAAACTTTTTCCTGCAGAAATTTCTAATATGCAGGTCTGGTAAACTTACCTTTTTCTTTGACGTTGGGATGCATTTTAGCATTTAGGAGTTACCTGTTGATGAAGGATATGCAACAAAATCTTTTCAAGACTTTGTAATTATGCAAAAAAATAAATAAATAAATAAATAAATAAATAAATGCGAGATGCTGTCTCGCAAACATATCTGAGTAAGTTTTTGTAATTTAAATTTTGAATTCATAGTAATTTTTCTTTTTTATCGTAAAATAGGTTGTCATATCCAATCTGTTGTAAGATTATGGAACATCGCAGGATGGTATAATATTGGACAATGCTGCACTGTTCTTTATTATTTACATGCAGATTTAATTAGAATTTTTTAAAACAAATTAAAAAATCTTATTGTAAATAAAGAAAAAATATATGTATTGTCTAAAGATCAAACAACATAACAACATATTATTTCTAGTATATGGTAAATCTTTTACTTATATTTATAAGTAAATATACAGTCGCGGAAAAAAAAGTAAACACCCCTTACTAACTCTACAAAAAATTATCGTAGAAGAAAGTCACTAGTATCACACGATTAATAACAAAGTCTACTTTTAAATGATGTAAATAAAATTTGCTTAGGGGGCCATCTACATATTAAAACGAACCATAACTTTGTTTTTTATTTCAATAGCAGTGCACAATTCTGACAGCATAAATGAATTCTACACCCTTCAAATGGCCTAAAGCAAATTTTTATGCAATTCGTACGATAAGTTTCCGAGAAATTAATTATTTTAAAACGAGCGTATCCGAACGGGCTGTATCCGAATTGAAGAACGGTACTCGATTGTTCACCGAGAATGATCAAGGCATCTTAAGCGCCCCTCAAGCAGTCATTGAAGACTGATAGATTACAGGATAACAGAAGAAATTTCGAAATATCTAGTCACTTCTATCATAGACAGCCCCTTAAAACATCATTTTACCGTTTTTTAAGCATACACTGTTAAAAATTTGCAGCATTCTGGAAGGTCATTTGACCGTTTTTTCCGAAAACGGTTAAAACAACTGTAAGTTAACACTATTCTGACCATATTATTGGCCATTTTATGGTCAGAATATAGTTAAATTATGGTTATGAAACCGTTTTTTAAAAAAACGGTCGAATGACCTGCCAGAATACTACAAAATTTTTAACAGTGTAGTTTGAAAACTACTCGGAAGAAAAATGTGAAATTTTGGATTGCCATAAAGTAGGACTTAATAAATCTAAATGCATAAAAAAATTGTAGGTTGCACCTCATAATTTTTTCGAATATTAATTTCATAATTCATAATTCACAACATAAAATTATGAAAATTGCAAATGTTTATGTTTGAGTATTTTAGCATTATTGCTACACAAAAAAATAGCACATTAGGAGAATAATTTCAGAAGATATTAATGAAAATGTGAAAATGTAATTTAACATTATAAGAAGTACGTTTTGAATGTTTATAATTCAAAAACTTATTATTCAAATGACTTGAAATCTGGGTGTCTAAGCATAGTTTGAACCAAAGATATGAAATATCTTGTTAAAATTGGGTATTGCCATTGAAAAAAGTGAAGTTTGAGTTCGTTTTAATATGTAGATGGCCCCGTAAGCAAATTTTATGTACAGCTTTTAGAAGTAGCCTCTATTTCTTATCGTTCGGTACCAGTAAATTTCTTCTACGATAATTTGTTGAAGAGTTACTAAGGGGTGTTTACTTTTTTTCTTTCCACGACTGTACATGCAAATATTATTTTGGAGTTGTTGTTCTCATACTTCTAAGATATTTATGTTTACCAGCTCAAATATAAGATTTTTTATCTAGGTATCTGAAAATTACTGAAACCATGATTTAAAATACATTTTAGTAAATAGTAAATTTTGAACTTAGATAATTTAAATCCTGAACTTGTATGCAACATGCATTTATAATTACTTATATATGATATAATGCCATTTATTTAAACAATCTTTTAAATAAATATTTATACTCTAATCTAAACATGGAAACTTGTAAAAGTTAATAAACACATTTAAATTTAAACATAAATTAGTTATGGAAAAGTCTCTGAATATATTTAATGAAAATGGATTTTTATTTAATAAATCTTAACAATCTAAACATGTATACTCTTAAAAGTTATGGGAAGATTAAAGCAGACATAAACTAATTATGGTAAATATTCTGAATATATTTAATGAAATGAATTATATTAAACCAATATAACTATAAAATAAATATTTACTTTTAGAAGATGTTACGTAATCTCCGTGAAACGTTTGTATTTCACTTATAAAAAGATTCAATAGAATTATATTAAGGCTTAAATTTCATTCCATATTTTAAGAAAGCTCCGTATACAAATATAATTAGAGGCTTTCATGCAGAAATTTTGACTTAATGAAAAATAGATGGAATCAAACGTTGCGCAATTTAATCAAGCTTTTACATTACATTAGGGAGTAAGCTGGCATTGAAAGATACGTATAATGCTAGATTACCTGATAAAATTCAAAATATAATTAATTATTTCTTGTTTACTGATAATGTCTGCAAGAAGAATTTATCCGATTACGTACCTTGTATAATTTTGAAATAATCGAGAAATAACTACTTATTTTTTTTTTCTGGAAAATAATTTTCTTTAAAATTTGCCGTTCACGAGAAGTATGAAATTATTTTAATTATATATATACATATATATATAACATGGATATATTTAAATTAACTATATATAATGACTTTTCGAAATTCTTTTTTTTTTTTTTTTTTTTGTAAAGTAAGTGTCATTTTTTCCTAGCTAAAAAATAAATAACATTAACTAATTATCCTTCGGTTCATTTTTTTGTGAGGTGAAATTTCATTATGTGATTATAAAGAGAATGTAATTTGTCGTTTGTAAAAAAAAAAACTTCAAATAAGTAGAACTTAAATTCTAAAAAGAGCAAATTTTTTAAATATTTTATTTTACTGGTGTTATAACATTTGTATTATTCCTCAATTTTCCGTTTGTGCAGGCACGGTGTTTAAAAGAAAGAAGTAACACCGGGAGAAAAAAAAAACATCCTTGAAAACCAAATTTGATAGTTTATGTTAGTCATTAGCGGTCTTCTAAATCTGGAAAGTTTCGTGGAGTAGTGGACGCTATTATGTATTGTATTAAAGAATCTAAAGCGCATTCTAACGTGAAATTCTTAATATTAGAAAATATATCTGCATGATATCAACAATCCTCCCTCTGATGATTCATGATATCCACAGTTAAGGATCTTTTTCACATTTTTTAGCAATGTCTATTGAACCTGCACTTAGTTAATGAGTATTGTGATGTTATCACTATTACCAGTGGTTTTCTTGAACGTTATCTATGCACTTCATCTGACTGGTATTTAAATGTATAAATAGTTTGTATTAACAAAATTGTACGGAATCAAACACTTTTAATACAGAATTACATTTAAACAAAAATATTTTTCTCTTTATTTTAATATTTTACATCATCAAACTTTAGGTAAAGACAGGAGAGATTGCGCACTAACAGATTCGACAGGAAGGAGTAGATTGCGCGCACAGCGATTCCAAGTAGTTGTACACCAGCATTAGTGCAGAGTCTACATGAATGTGCACATTGATTTTTCCAAACGTCTTGGATAAAGCATTGCTATTTTGTTTTGTTTTTCGAAAGTAAGTGCTTCAATTTCCCTAACTCTTCGTCAGAATTTTTATAGCATGTCAGTAGTACAGAATATTTTGAACTTAAACGATTTCTTATAGGATATTAACGTTGACTAAGCATGCGAACACCAAAAAGTTCTTTAGAAGTAGCCATGTTTAAATAAAAGGCCGCGCAACCTGTCCTACTAAAATAGGAGAGTTTGCGTATCTGCTACTTAGGAGAGATGGCGTATTTCCCCATAAGTTTCAGTGCTAGGAGAGATTACACAGCTTATTGGTAAATTTGCATGAATTTCAAATTATGTGTAAAACATAAGAATGAATCAATTTTGAAATAATTTTTGGAAAAACACATAATTATTAAATCTGGCAAAAAATTAAGCTGAAAAAAAATTTTGCAGATAAAACTTTTATTAATAAATGAATAATACAGTTGTTATTAAATTAATTTTATGTAATTATTTTTGTTAATAAATTAATAAAACGTTTGTAAATAAATTAATTAAATATTTATCTATATATTTTTAATTTATGAACAGTTAATTTGCTAATAAAATAATTTTGTTACCTAAAATAAATTTTCTAATGACACCGATAATGTTTCAGAAAAGGTTTCACCCATTCCAAGTAATATAATGCCATCGAAATCAAAAAGGAAACAGAGTGCAACTAATGTTACTGATCCCCAAAATATACATGAAAAAAGACTTAAGAAGAATGCCGCTCAAAAAAAAAAGGCTGAAAATAAGATTTTTCCAGAAAATGTGGGATAAAAAACTGATGGAAACAAAACGAAGGTCAATCAGGATGGGTGCATTGAACATTTGTTTGCAAATGTACCAGGTGACAACTTCAACCAGTGACTGAATTCAATCTATTGCTTGTTGCAGGTGATTCTACGAAGGCTGCACGAGTTACTACAATAAGTGCATCTATTGTGGACGACAAGAACTTTGGTTAGCAAACAAAATACATTAAAACTGTGAAATGAAAATGAAGTAATTTTCAAGTTAAACAATCAAGTAGATTGATGTTATTTTGTAATCTTAGTAGGGCTTGCTTTTTCTGATATTTTAATCTTCTTCTTAAATTAAAATTATTTAACTATTGTTAATTTTTTTTCTTTTTTTATTATTTAAATATTTGGTTGAACATTTCACTCCTAATACAATAATATTTTCTCACAAAACTTTACAACAATGTCATTTAAGTCTAATTATTATTGTTAAAAATTTAATTGTAGTTATTATTAATAACAATCTCTTCTATTCATGTGCGCAATCTCTCCTACCCATGTGCGCGATCTCTCCTACCCTGTAAGGAGAAATTGGGCAAAATAGATTTCTTGGTTTTATTACTGCTGTTCAATTAAATTACAGTATAACAACAAAATAACAATGGAAATGCATAAAAAACAAATGGAGTCAAAATTATTCATGCATAGTTTACCAAAAAAATTATATTTAGATTTTTTATTATTATTATTTTGAAATGTGCGCAGACTCTCCTAGCTTTACCTTACTATAAAATGTCTTCATGCTCTTCCTCATCGATCTTGAATTGTTTGATACCTCTGTTAAATATAGTTTTCAGTTACAAATAAGATATAAAATTCCTTTCAAATCTGAGTTGGTGAATCTACCATATCGGGACAATAGCCTTTTTTTTTTTTTTTTTTTTTTTTTTTTTTTTTTTTTTTTTTTGAGGAGGTATGATTATCGTCTGTTCGAACACTTTTTGTTTGCTTGGACACAAAAAATCCAAACCAATAGGACATATTCTCCTCTAAGCTGTAATTGAGGCTATGAGGTAAAACAGCGTAGTGCCAGACAGGAAATTATATTAAATGTAAACCATTCATAAAATCGTATGCATTCAGATATACAAAAATTGCTTTTTACCAACGATTTTATGGTTTTTTATTCATAAAGGTTACAACTGCAATTTTATAGTTAGCGCAAAGTTGATAATAATTTGTTTCAAAACGTACAGGTCTTACCAGAAAGTAATGAGACTGATTCCATAAATTTTATTTATTTGAAGATAATTTTACAGACAGATAATATTCTTAAAACTAGCCTCTTTCTACATTAATACAGAGTTGTCAACGACCCTGCCACACATTTACTCCTGCATGGAAGTCATCAACTGGAGTGCAGTTCAGAACGCACGTTACGTTTTCTACAAGTTCTCCAGTTTGTAAAAATGATGACATTTTAAACAGGATTTTTACCGAGGGAATAGAATAAATTTTGGAAGTGACATATCGGGGTTCTACGGTTTTTGGCACAGTTTTGCAATGCTGTATTTTGCAAGGAACTGATTCACTTTGAAGGATGTGTTGGAACGAGCTTGGCACAAAATTTCCGTATTTGAAGTTCTTCGATGACGATTTGATGCACAATCGATTTATGTAAGTCTCAACGTCTCCGAAATCATTCGGACATTCATCCGACAATCAGAATCCAAAAGCGCTTTAATTTTAGCCACATTGTCTAAAGTTCGAAAACTTAATTGACGCCCGGCGCGTTATTCCTCATCGAAGTCCTCTCTTTCATCTACGAAGGCTTTGTGTCACCCAAACACTTGATCCTTCTACAAAGTTTCCTTCCTGTACGCTTCTTATAATATAGCAAACCTCTCAGTTGCCGATTTGTTCATTTTTACACAAAACATTATTGCGTATCGCTGCTCAACACTCCGCTGTATTCTAAAAATGTAACGCCACTTTTAAACATGCGTCTGCTTCACGAGCAATCCGTGCGCTGCAAAGGCTCAAGGCCAACTGACTTCCGCGAGACTCTGTGCACTCTCAGAAAAAAACTGTAAATTTACAGCCGTTTTCTATTCAATGTTCACGGGCAAGAACCTTATTTGATGAAAAACGGTCTGATCCATTAAAAAAATATGGTACGACCCCATACATTTTTTCCGCTAGGGTATAGCCCTTCATTTTAGTCGTGTTTTGAAAAATGATGTCAGTTAATCGCGACCGTCCCATATTTTTTAAGCCGCCAAAATAGCGATTCTGTGATGAATATCTAATGTGCTACGTGTCACGGAACAGTAAGTAAAATGTTGTTGTGTTTTGAAGTGCATTATATCTTTGCCCCGTAAAATTACGGGCTGCACAAAATGACGGGCACGGATTTTTTTTTTTTTTTTTTTTTTTTTTTTTTACAAGATATGACTGTCAGCCTCTGCCCGTAATTTTACATGGATATTTTTAGATACTTAGAAAATTAAAGGCAATCCACATATTTTTTCAGTTCTATCCCATGTGTTAACAAAAATACGGTACGACCCCATATATTTTCTTTCGTGAGGTTGCACACATTGACACAAAATGATGGGCATGGATATTTTTTTTACGGTGTATGCCTGGAATCTCTACTGCCGTCCTCTGCCCATAATTTTACAGGATATATTTAACAGTGCAGCTGAAGGCCCCCCACCTGATGCATCGCCCATAAACTCCACTTTTTGTCCTTCTGCTTAGAGCGAAAATTTCAGTCTCATTACTTCCTGGTCAGACCCTGTATTAAAGTATTACTGAATGAGACAATTTTTATCTAGTTTTCTTCATATATTTTACCAATTTTATATTTTATTACAATTGACTTAAATTTTACCAGCGGAAAATTTTAAAGATTTTAATGTATAATAATACGAAATATAATTTATAACTAGCAATAAATATCGATTAATTTAATAATAAGATCGAAAAAAAATGCGTCAAATATAGCTTATGGAATAATTTCCAACATAATTAGAATACAACGAAACTTCGCTGTTAAATAATGTGAAAAATAAATTATATAAATCATAGTCTAATTATTTTGTGTAGCCATGCATAGTATCTACAAATTTGCGTAGCCTGCTGAATTTCTGTTCAGTTAAATAATTCACTTTCAGAAAATTTTTCCAACAGCACTCGGAATGCACTCTAATTATTTTGTTTATTCCTTTATACAGTAGCGTTCAAAAGTACTTTGACAACGTTATATTCTCTCTTATTTTATTTAATATAAAAATGTAAAAGAAAATATATTCCCTATAATTGAGAACACTATGACTCCAGTTATTCAAATGTATCAAGTTTCAACTTGTTTGTTTACATTCGGCTGCACCGAAGAAATATGACTCCTCCTTAGCTCAAAAGTATTTTGACAATTAGTTTGCATTTAATTTTTGAAGGTGTCAGTGGCGCTATAGCTTCGATTAGTGTTTATATCGACTTATTGTGATTATTTTTAAATGCCGAAATGTAAAAAATATTGAAGTGATTCTAGAAAAGCCGCTGTAAATGCACTTAAGAAAGGTAGACTGCAAGTAGAATTAGCTCGCTCTTTTAACGGGTCTAGGCAACTTGTTATTATATGGAAATTTTTTTTAATAAACAGAAATACATCGAAAATAATCCTCAAAGTGACCATCCGAAAAAAAACAACTTGCATTGTTGACTGTATTATAAAAATGATATCTACAAGTGATTGCCGTAAGTCCGCTGTAATAATAAAAATGAATTGAAAGAAAATTACGGCACAGAAATATACGTTTCATCAGTCAAACTACGCCTAAACCTCTATGGTTTACATGGCAGAAGACCAGCACAAACACGTTTCTTATCTACTAAGAATAAGAAGGCTAGATTTGCATTTGTAAAACGGCATAACCCTTTCAGGATCAAAGCAATTCCATTGCTAAAGTGTTGAAATTAATGATTGACACCGGAATTTTGGTTTAAAAAAATCGGTTTATTATGTGTGTGAAATATAGCTTTTTCTTATTTACAAATAAATTTGTTTTCAAATTCCGGTGTCAGTCATTAAATTCAACCCTTTAGCAATGAAATTTTTTTTTGCCTCTGAAAGGGTTATGCCGTTTTACAAATTCAACTCTAGCCTTCCTATTCTTAGTAGATAACAAACGTGTTTTTGCTGGTCTTCTGCCATGTAAACCATAGAGGTTTAGACGTCGTTTGACTGATGAAACGTTTATTTCTATGCCGTAATTTTCTTTCAGTTCATGTTTTATTATTACAGCGGACTTACGACAATCACTTGTAGATGTCATTTTTATAATACAGTCAACATTGCAAGTTGTTTTTTTTTCGGATGGTTACTTTGAGGCTTATTTTTGATGTATTTCCGTTTATTAAAATCTTTATTCCATGTAATAACAAGTTGCCTAGACCCGTTAAAAGAACGAGCTAATTCTGCTTACAGTCTACCTTTCTTAAGTGCATTTACAGCGGATTTCCTAGAATCACTTCAATATTTTTTACATTTCGGCATTAAAAAATAATCACAATAAGTCGATATAAACACTAATCGAAGCTATAGCGCCACTGACACCTTCAACAATTAAATGCAAACTATGTAATTGTCAAAATACTTTTGAGCTAAGGAGGAATCGTATTTCTTCGGTGGCGCCGAATGTAGTATGTCAAGTTGAAACTTGATACATTTGAATAATTGTAGTCATAGTGTTCTCAATTACAGGGAATATATTTTCTTTTACATTTTTATATTAAATAAAATAAGATATAATATAAGGTTGTCAAAATACTTTTGAGCGCTACTGTAATTTTCAATGATTTCTTACACACCAAATATTAAACTAAAATTTAAATCTGAAAAAAAAACGCTTAGTACAACTTAAAATGTGTTTCCAGCTAGAACAAACAATAAGCGGCAATGCATGTTGTTTTTTTTGCGTAGCTCGGTATAAAAATTTATTTTTGTTAAATAAATTTCTATTAGTGCACTAAATATAGTTCAGCAGGAAAATGCATTAAACAATTAAACTAGTCGCATGAGGCAGTCCGAAAAATTTCTTCTATCTCATACATGTTACTACTTCCTGAAAAATGCAGCATATCAGCTCCACCGGTTAAGCGATTTACTCTAAAATCTAATCATCAACAAGTCAACTTCTAACTAAATATTAAATTTGATGAAAATCCTTGGATTAGTTTTTGAAAGAGAAATATTGCGGAGATTGTAAAAAATTCTGCATATCAGCGCTACCTATTGGGCATTTTACAGCAAAAACTAATTAGGAAGAATTTGTATCAGAGACTAACTAAATTTGTAGCTTGATGAAAATTCATGCATTAGTTCTTGAGATACAGCTATAGCGGAAATCGTGAAAAATGCAGCATAGCAGTGTCATCTATTGACGATTTACACCAAAAACTAAGCAGCACAAATTTATATCATGGACCAATTGAATCTGAAGTTTGATAAAAATTCGTGCATTAGTTCTTGCGATCGAGCTATTGCGACAATCATTAATAAAGCAGCATATCAGCACCACCTGCTGAGCGATTTTCACCAAAAAGTATTCAGCACAAATCTATTATCAAGGGATAACGTAATCTAAATGTTTATGAAAATCCGTGAGATATAGCTATTCTTGAGATATAGCTATTGTGGAAATTGAAAAATGTAGCATAGAAACGCCAACTTTTCGACGATTTACACGAAAAAGCAATCATCACCAGTTTATATTAAGGTCTTACTTGATCTAAAGTTTTGTGAAATTCCTTGCATTACATCTTGAGATAGAGCGACCACAAAAGTTTTGTCTCATACAGACTCAGAGTGACAGACAGACATTTTCTAAAAACCACCAAACCGTATTCAGGACCTTCTAAAACGTATTAATCCATCGAAAGCCAGAAGTCGAAATTTTTCACGAACCCAATTCTTTCTTCTTGTAAATATTGAAGGAAGTAAAAATATCCTTAACCATTTCACTTCTACAGTCTGCAATACTTAAACATTCTTTTGCGTAGGTCAGTTTATAATGAACAGAAAGTATATGCGACACGTATTATGAAAACAAAAATTCGTTAAAATGAATTACCAAGACGAATTGAAATTTGAAAACGTATTTCCAGCAATGTTCGCTCATAGACAGTACTGTAACCGAATTATTTTGTGTATGTCTGTAAATAAATCATAAAAGTAACGCAGGCAATACATGTCAGTAACAAACGTATAATGCAGCTCACCATATAACTTTCCTTAAATTTGATATAGTGTAACAACATTAAAATATGCTGCAAACGATTTTCCCTACCTTGTATATGAATAACTATAAAGCAGGAATTTTGCTTTTTCAGAATTTAGTGTCGCCCCCGATTAAAAGAAGAAAAATATATATAAATATAGATAGTACAAAGCATAATTCAGTTTGAAGATATAAAACACACGCTTTTATTTTATAAAAATTTACGTCATTCGCATCCGCTCAAGAATTCCATATTTACGATCGAGTCATAAATAATATATACAGAAAAGTATGCATATGACGTCACTATCGCAGAATAATACATAAATCCAGCAAAAAAACGATGTCGTCATTCAAGAAACTCGACAAAAAAAAGGTCTAATGATTCATATGTTTGTAACATTAATAACAATTTCTAACATACATAAAATAAAATAAAGTTTAAAATATCGGCATGTTTTATCAGAAATCATAAATTTATATTTTTCAACATAGCACGAATTTTAACTATTATTTTTTCATTTGTTAAGGGAAACTGGCAACCAAAGGATATAATAATCTACTATTTTCTCTTTACTTTCTACAGAAATGGAATTCTTCTGTTGTCAAATTTTAAAACAATGGCGCTAAAAACTACAAAAAATTAATATCTCAAAAATAAATTGAGATGCTGTTTTCAAACAAACTGCATTTTAAAGTACTCTTTCCCCTATACGGCGGTATAAAAATTGACAATGTGCGATGCTTAGAAGTTTCAAGAATTGCAATAGAGATTATCAGTTTTTAATAATGCAATGCTTTATTTTACGGCTGGCTTCTGTAACGAAACTTTGTATTTTAGAGACGACACTTTAATTGCTGGCCGAAAGAAATAGCATATTGGGGACTAATAAATATCATGCATACTATATTCTACCGAAAACATGTTTCAGTACACTTTATAAATGCATATCAATTTCAATATATTTGATTGGGGAACATCATCAAAATGCACCAATTTTTCAACTATGAAAAGTGTTTAGAATTTGATTTCGTTACTGTTGTACAATGTATTAATGTACTAATTAGAAGTTACTTTTTAATGTGTAAATCCTAGGAGTTGAAGAATAATGGAAATATTCTCAACGCACATTCTCAATGACAATTTCAGTACATATAATGTATTTTAAAGTTCTCTAGTACCTTACAAGAGATACATTAATACAAGTAAACATAATGTGATTTGATAATTGAATTAAATCTCATAATTATTTTATATTAAAATATGTTTCTGTTTCATAATTAATTTATGATTCGAAGTAATATTGAGATAATTAAATCTATTTTTCTTTTAAATATTTAAATCAATTAATTTATTAGAAATGTATTCTAGATGCAACTACAGAAAGTGGCGTAGCCGAATAACTAGTTTACTGAATCATGGATAGGACAGTAAAAACGGCTAAGACGGAATCACAAAGAACCTATGAAATATTCCGCAATAAACAGGTGTTCGTCTTAGAAGGTATAATTTAAAGGTATGTCTTCCGCGGGGACTATGAACATTTCCGTTTTAGACATGTTTTCGTTATAAGCACTTTCCGTTTTCACATTATCCATGAAAACTGCTAAAACGTACTCACTCTAAAGTATTCCTCTGAAGAGTATAAATGTATTACATTAAAATCAGTGAAGATGATCTATCTCAAAGGAAAACAATTCAAGATCGACGAAAACAACACTATATATTTATGCTTTTTAACGTTTGAAACCCATCTGAAATTAAACTTGTTCCAATTGTGATTTCTTCTTGGCAGGTTTTCTGTGAACACGGAATCATCTTGTAAACGGAAACATTTTAATGTCCCAAGACGGAAGGATAACTATACAAGTATACACTGATGGAAATTGATTTATGAAAACATGTTTTTTTAACAAAAAATTCTATAATATTCATTAAAATTGAATGAAATTTCATGGGATATACATAGTATGTATAACTAATGAGTTTCAAAAGTAAAATTGCGTACATAATATTAAACATGAAAAAAAGTCAAAAATTAGATTTTCGTAATGTGCAAACATGGAAATTGATTTATGAAATATCACATTCCATTGGCTATTCCGAAGTAATGTGACAAAAATTTACATAAAACAGGGTAACGTGACATACAGAGTAGACATAAAAAACGTTATATTTTGTTAGCAATACATTTCAGTCATACTTTTCACGATGGGTAAACGAAGGATATTGTCTGATGAAGAAAGATCTAAAATCGGTGCATACCTAGAATGCAGAAAGTCTGTTCCCGAAATTAGTAAATTAATTAAAAGATCAGTTGACGTGATACATAACTATAGAGAAGATTCAACAAATTATGGCAAAAATTTAAACAAAAAAGGTAATCCATGTTTAAGTAAGAGAGAGAAAAGGGGGATTCTTCAACTTGCATCAAAAGCCGGTGACAGTTCAAAGTAGATTTGTGCAGATCTATCCCTTCCTGTTACTTCTAGCAGAGTTAGGTAAATTTTACATTCTTCACGGAGGTCGAAAATGAAGTCTGGTCCAAGTTTCTTCTGCGTTAACAAGAAGATGCGTTTACAGTATTGCGAGAAGTGCATAAGAATGGGTGAGAATCGGATGAAAGTCATTTTCTCCCACGAAAAAAGATTTAATTTTGATGGCCCGGATGGTTTAAAGTATTATTGGAGGGATTTCTGAAAAGAACCAAAACCTACATTCAGCAGAAACTTTGGTGGCGGAAGTTTGATGATTTGGGCAGCGATCGCTTATGATGGCAAAAATGAAATTGTAGTTTTAAACAGTCGCCAGATTTCTTTTGATTACAGTTCAGTTTTAGAAAATTTATTTCTTCCATTTGCTTGGCAATATTATGGTTTAGATTACATCTACATGCAAGACAGAGCAAGTATTGACATTTCAAATGCAATGAAAGGGTGGTTTGACGTAAAGAATATTGTTCTTTTAGATCATCCACCTAATAGTCCTGATCTGAATCTCATAGAAAACGTTTGGGGACAGTTTGTTTGAATGGTTTATGCAAATGGGATGCAGTACACATCATTTGTAGAAATGAAAGCTCCAATCTGTCAAAACTGGAAATTAATTGATCAGAAATACATTCAAAAGCTTGTTTTATCAATGCCATCTAGAATAAAAGAAACTCTGATGAATAAAGACGTCTTTACTAACTATTAATTTCAATTAAATGCGATATTTCATAAATCAATTTCCATTTTTTTTTTTGTTACTAAAATCTAATTTTTGACCTTATGTTTTAGCTTATTAATATATAAATTTTATTTTTCTAAATTATTTGTTGTACATAGCATGTATAATGCATGAAATTTCAATCATTTTTAATGAATATTATAGAAGTTTTTGTTAAAAAACCGTGTTTTCATAAATCAATTTCCACCAGTGCACATGCTATTCCATTTACACAAATTTTGTGTAACTAGATTAAACGTAAAACCTCTTTATCTTGGACTTCAATGGGAACAACTCTTGCCGACACTTATGGGAAAAGACCAGTTTACACGAATGCAATAATGGCACATTAGTTGAATTTCTCGACCCTTATCTTTGTTTACCTTATAATGGTCAATATTATCAATTATTTTCAATCTGCTGCAAGCAATTAATAATAGTAACTTTATTTTTGGACTGGTTATTTGTTACCACTTTCAAAATACACTGGCGAGAAAAATTAAAAGAATAATCATAAAAAGGTGGTGTGTGTTAATGCTATAGGATAACTTCCATGAAAGGTGAGTGATTGGGAACTCAATGTCAACATTATCACATAATCCAATGGATTAACCCTACAGAATAATATCCACATTTCTCAGCCCGTACCTTCGGTTCACGTGTGAAAAGGATTGCACGTGGATGATTTTAAATTTAATTTCAAGAATTGCATGAAAGTAATTTCAAGTCTAATTTCAAGTATTGTACGTGTAGTTGTGTAAAATTTTGGCTTGTAATAGGTGGAATATGTCGTCCAGAAGACATCTGACCGATTGCGAGAACTGGCGTGCAGTAGGTAGAATAGAAGCAAGACAGACGCTCTCAGGGGTCTGTAAATACTTAAAAATAGACAAAAGCGCCATGGCAAGGATATGAAACATGTTAACAGACACTGGTAATGTGCACAGATAGTGACATCAAGGTAAAAAAGTGCCACAATAGATTCTCTGGACCGTTATTTGGCAACAATTGCTAAAAGAAACAGGCAACTGACGTCAGTTCAGATTGCAAGGGCATTCGCTGCAGCAACAGTAACTAGACTGTCCAGATTTACTGTGAGCAACAGGCTGTATAAAAAAGGGCTGCATACAAGGAAAACCATTATTTGTACTCCACTAACTCCGGCAGTGAAATGCCCCCGTTTAAAGTAATGCAGAGATCATCGTCATTGAGTACCACGGGCTGGGACCGAGTTCTCCTTACCGATGAATCCTGATTTTGTTTGGAGAATTATTGCAGGCGTGTTATCATATGGAAGGTTATGATATAACACATGCAACAAAGCTGCAAACGTCCGTGAAAAGCAGCATTACAAAGGTCGTGGAATCATGGTATGGGTGGGCATCATTTTGAATGGCCACGCAGACTTACACATCTTTACCAGTGCTACTATGAATGCTAAAATATATAGAGATGAGGTTTTTGATCCTCATGTCAAGTTGTTTAACTACTCCGGGGCCATTTGTGCATAGATGTATATTCAAAAGGTGCTTACAGAACTTGTTTTTGATACCACTAAAAATTAAAAATAGAATTTTCCTTATTTAATTAAGACATTTTCTCGATTGATAATCTAAATTTAATTATTTGACAAAAAGTGGTGTCAAAGGAAAACAATTCCATGTGAAAAACGCAGGTCCCAAACAGGTTAAGGGCGTAAACGAAAGATTTGGAATTTTATGCTTATTAATGGTCCAGAAGTGTTACCCCCTCCACGAAACTCCGAAGTGCCCCTACCAGAGCTGCAGAAATCCCACGCGAAAAAAAATGTCTGGATTCAACATTTCCTTTGACCCCAGTTACTAATTGTGAACACCCAGTTTAACATTGCATCAAGAACTTTTATGGTGGCAATAACAATTTTGTGTATGGAAATGGTGTTGGGTGACATTTTGTCTTAAACGATAAGAAATTGTATTGAAGCTAATCCACGTACCAAAGTCCGGAGCTTACTGCTGAACTTGGAGAATGCTCTAAAATTGTTTCGAACCATCTAAAATTAATTGGTTGGGAAGTACAATAACAGAAACCACCATTATTTTTTAAACATCCTAATATATCCAAAAGAGTGCTAAACCATCACAAATAAATTTGTTACAAAAATTTAACTTCCAAAGACGACCAGACATCGGGAGCAACTATTAGATCGAATATAGTATCAAAAATGGCGAAACATAGAAACCAAAAAGAATTATGGATGTTTTAGACAATTGTAATAAAAGCATTTTTTCTAGCATGAACCGGGGTTGCCAGTTTGGCCTCAATTTTTATTAAGAAAATCCAAATTCGCACCAGAAAATAAAAATAGCCTTTTTGGCTTTATGACAGAAATTTTGTGATTACAAAATTTAAATTTCTTCTTTCAAAATTTCCGGTGTGAATTTGAAATTTCGAATTTAAAGTGGAGGCCAAACTGGTAACCCTGGCATGAACTATATTTGATACGTGTGCTTCTATTACAATTCTAGTTTCTGTAGCTGAAATTGCAAGATCTTTTTCTTAAAGATTAAAACTTTATCTCAAAAACTCGCAACTAACGGCTCACTGACACTTATGTGAAATCATTATCCAATGTTTATTACAGCGCAAGTTCTTAATTCAATGGCAAGAAATTAAACGTGGAAATTTCTGTTTTAAACTTAATCACTTGATCCTAACTTTATCGTAAAGAAATGTTACGTATTATGAAACTTTATTTAAATAAATTTACTAATAATTGCTAAATAAATTAATACTCTTCATATGCACTCAGTTTTTTTACATCAAATGTTTCAAAAATCTTTTTTCACTGATAAATATTAATATTACTTTAATGTATTGTTAGCTGCAGTTACAGAGATTGATCTTACTTTTTTTTTAAAATTAAGATGTTAAATGAGGATATACCTAAATTTTTAAAGTTATTCGAAATACTTCTATTATACATACAGCCAATCCTGTCAAGACGTGATCGGGAGGGACTGAAAAAAAGTTCCATTTTAGACAGGCTACCGTTTAAAGAAGTGTAATTATTTATACTTCTAAGATACCCTACCTCAATAAGATCTATCGCTTGTTTCTTCGGGATCATGAAACTCTTCCGTTTGATACAGTATTCCGTTGCGTTATAGAAAGATTCCGCTTTCAGTGGTTTTACTGTGTTTCACTACAGAGCGGTAAAAACCCCTTTCAGACAGATTTTTAGCAAATTTAATTGTATGGCAATAACATGTAACGCTTCCGTTTAAGGCAGGATTCTGTTAGAAATAATTACTATTTTGGCAGGTTTTACTATTCATACACTGTAAAAAAAAAACGGACTAAAAAACGGAAATACTACTGGCAACCTAGACGCCAGTACTATTTCCGTTTTGTTACGGAATTTTTACCCATAAATTACAGAGAATTTTCCGTTTTTCTGATTAAAAACGGAAATTTTTCTGTAATTTATGGGTAAAAATTCCGTAAAAAAAACGGAAATAGTACTGGCGTCTAGGTTGCCAGTAGTATTTCCGTTTTTTAGTCCGTTTTTTTTTTTTTTTTTTTTTTTTTTATACAGTGTATAATATAAATAAGTATATTTATATAAATACACAAAACTTGTAAAAATGGAACCTTCCTATAACGGAATTCTGTCTTAAACGGAAATGTTCCACGGTGCTATTGAAAAGAATATTATTCAATTACACCTTCAAACACTAAAATCTGTGTAAAACGGAATTTTTCATAAATATTTGCCATTTTATCTTGACAAGCTTTACTATGTAGAACCTGAAGGAAAATTTTTGAACCCCTCCCCCCCCCCCCCGAAACGAAATCCTGGCTACGCCACTGACTACAGATGCATTACATTTTAAAGTTCGGCCGTTTTCTTTCATGCACAGAAATGTTTCGTAATCTCTGTTATACCCAGCAAAAAGCAGTATTCTAGTGCTAACAAAATATATAAAAATTAATTATAAGTTTTGGTAGAAGCAATTAAATTAATCTTATAAATGCGCAAATTTACATAGTTTTAATTAATTTATATATTTATAGAGAGATTTATAGATAGATTTAATTAATAATCAAAGGAGCGAAAAATTATCGCGTATTAAGCGGGATCGCGTAACAACCGTTCGCGTATTAAACGTGATATATTAGTCTTACGGGCGATGTTCAAGGGAAAGGAAAAAATCCGCGTACTAAGTGGAATCGCGTATTAACTGTGAGCTTCTTAACCGAATTCGACTGTACTAGAAAACTATGAATGGGTATGCAACAAAAGTTCAAAGAGGTGCCTAAATAATATCAAATATTGCTATTCTGTATAATTTTTTTTTTTAATCTTATCCTATTCTGTTTCTAGTGAACTTAATTCGTTACTGACAATAAAAGTAGTGCATATTTAAGCTCCATTTGACATTTCATAAAACTAAATTAAGCATAATAATAATCTTTATTTTTCACATTGTAGCTAAAACAAAACCATTCTTCAAAGTTTAATCTTGAAATTGTGCTATGCGCGCTTCGAAAGGTGATCGCAAAGTTGCAACACCGCCTTGGTCCGTGATCGTTTTTTTTCCAGATAGGTTTTTAATTAACATTTAATGTCACGTGAGGCATATTGCGAAATCCCCTCAATGCAAACTGGGCGCGTATCCCATAGTATTTATGTGACCATTTCTAATTAAATTAGCCTGTTCTTGACAATTTGACGTTTATATTTTTTATATTGCTACTGGACATTATCCCAGGGCTGCCATATGCGAATTGTTTTTAATTCTATCTCCAACCTCTTCATAAAAACAAAAATCTATGAAAACATTTTCAAAAGAAATATGCTGCATTTGTTTTAATAGTGGTGCGAATGGAATAGAAAAATATTCACCTGTGGCAGCCCGGTTATTTCGGCTTTAATCCCTTCGGATCGAGCGACCGGTATACATGCCGCATAAGGTGCTCAGAATCCTTGCTTATTCCCACCAGTTATTTTTTATTGTAAATTTTGCCTTATTTAATAAGGGCATTTTCTCGATTCAATTATGCCAAAATTTCTGTTACGAAAAACCGGGGGCAAAAGATTGAAATTTTTGTAAAAGACGCTTATTCCCAACGGGTTAAAAGCCGGTGGTACATAGTGTATGCCGTTCCTGTCATTATGCATGTCCAAACAGTTTCTGTCTTTAAGGGTTAATATCTCCGCTAATTACAGACAATTTTTTTCGAAAATCATTATCTACTATGCTTTTAGATTTCTGTTATGATTGGTACCTCCAGCGCTCCTTAACACTTTTGCTGAATGCCTGCAAATCGAAATTTGTGTGTAACGGAAAAATGCGCTTTTCTCAAAAACTACGTAACCTACGTTAATCACCATAGTTTTCCTGCAAGATTTTAATTAACGTCTACTACCTCTTATTTTTTCATAAACTTAGTTTCATTGTATTTGGAAATAGAGGGGATGTAGGGGTATATTTTTGTACTACATTTTCGACGACATCTCTGAAAATATAATACCTGTAATTAAAAGAAAAGTATTTTTGTGTGCAGCGTTACGAAAGCTTTCACACGATACCCCACACGATATACAAAGGTAACTTTTTTTCCAGTAACTTAATTAGACCCTCTGCGTTTTTCCTAAATATATTTATGACTGTTTAATAATCTGTAAGTATGTGGGACTATAATCTTTATTACTTCCTCCAATTTGAACTTTCCACGTTCCATAGATCAAAAGTAAAATGGTTGTGACATACAGACAGACACAGGAGTGATCTTATAATGGTTCCGTTTTTACATTTTAAGTACATAATCCTAAAAATGAAAAAAAATGTATTTCAAACATTTCTAAAAATTTATTATCATATAGAAATCATAGTAATTGTTTTCCACAAGGAAAATTGAATGAATATTTAAGCTTCTTCGCTTTCATAAAAATATGAACGTCATCAAGGTTTTTGTCTTTTCTTTCATTTAAAAGAAAATTGTATCAGCTTGGGTTAACCCATTATGTCTCAAATTATGAATTGATGGAAATTTCATCTTCCAAAGTATTTTTGTGGCTTTTTTAAGCTACATTAGAATATTTACACAATCATTTAATAAATTTTAGAAGGATTTTCCCAATAAAAATTAATTACTTAAATGTGCATTTATAGGGATTTTGTGGAATATTTCCAACTCCACACAAATCTTTCATTTAAATTATTTTTTTTTTAGTATTTTGAAGAAAGTACAAATATAATGTTCTTACAATAGAAACAGAAATATTTCCGAAATAAGACTCCACCCCCCTAATCTTCCAATTCCAAGAAAAGCTGAAAAGATCCAAAGGCAAAAGAAATCATCCTTTTAAAAAGATTTTTGTTTCGTGCAACCAATAATGCTTTTGGTACAAGATACAGTAAGGTATCTATATATCATTCTAATCTTTACTACTAGTAATGGATTTATTAAATTAATGTTATAAAAAGTTATTTTAATGGCACGAGGTTAGGCTGAAAATAAATGCATAAATGCTTGTAGAACACGAATAAAAACAAATAGCAAGATCAGACAAAAAGTACGTTAAGAGGACAGTGGAGCTTAGAATCCTTAAAAATAATTTTTTATTTTTATTTTTGTAAATTTCAACTTAAATATTATTCAAGGATACATTATATACATTATGGCATGCATTTATTACAAAAAAATTAAAAAAAAATATTTTTGAGAAAAAAATGGAATTTTACGCGTCGCCTTAGAAATCTTCGAAATGCCCCCTGCGTCTTCCATATCAATGACAATCCCCAATATTTTTTATAAAAGTTTGGTTTATATATAGAAATAAAATAGAGCATCGAATTTTATATATTTGAATTTAAAGGTTAAAAAAAAAATCAAAATTTAAAAAATTTTTCAAAAGAAATTTTTTTTTAACATTTAAATTCAAACCTATAAAATTCGATGCTCTATTTTATTTCTATATATCAGGAATGAGATTTCTGCGTTTTTGCACACCAGTATTTTGTTAGAGAAAATGATATTTCATTTAATCGGAACACTGTTGCGATTTAAATGAACAACTCTTCCTCTAAGAATATACCGGTGCGCAAAAACGCGGAAATCTCATCCCTAATATATAAACCAAACTTTTATAAAAAATATTGGGGATTTTCATTGATATGGTAGACGCATGGGACATTTCGAATATTTCTAACACGACGCGTAAAATTCCACTTTTTTCTCAAAATTAATTTTTTTTTAAATTTTTTTTTGTGATAAATGCATGCCATAATGTATATAATGTATCCTTGAATAATATTTAAGAGGAAATTTACAAAAATAAAAAATATATATTTTTTAAGGATTTTAAACTCCACCGCCCCCTTAAAGTACAATTCTTAAGCTTCAAAAATAATATATTCATTTTTCAACATAGTTACATTTAAGGCTAAGAGATTTCTCCCAAGTGTGTAGCAAGTATTTTTTTAAATCCCTCACTGAAAATATCTTCCGAATTTTCTCGAAACTAGGACTTCACAGCTGCCTTCACATCATTGTACGAGGTGTAATAATCACTCTTGAGGTATCTCTTGAGTAGCGGAAAAAAATATAATGGCAAGGCGCAAGATCGGGGAAAGTGGGGAGGGTGTTGAATCAGTTCAAACTTCAGGTTTCGTACAACCTCTACAGTTGCGGATTTTAAGGTATTCCAATTGTTCAATGATGAAAACGACTCGTTCCTTCGATATTCTAATCTGTTTTGCGATACACTTTTGAGAGATTCGCCGGTCATTTTGAATCAAATCGTTGACGAGTTTGCAATGTTTATTGTCGGGCAGTGATCGGTCGTTCGCTGCGCTTTTCATCAATTGATGATAAATCTCAGCATGAGTCACTCTTTCAGCAGATAAAAATTCGATAACAACACGCTGTTTAACTCGCGTTGACATAGCACTAGAACTCGTCTCCATACTTCCGCTTCTGAAAACACACTGGATGAATTCAGCAACTTGAAATCTGCAAATGCGTATAGAGAGGGAATGTTACTTTCACATGTCATCAGGCGCGCTTCTGCAGGTTATTTCGTTCGTGCTCTTTAAGTATGCGTGCATTACTTATCAGCCTACCCACGTATTTTAAAGCACCATCAGGGCATAAAGGGTTAAAATTTTTTAACTGATAATAATTTACGAAAATATATTCTCAAGAACGTGCATTGAAAATGTTATAAACTATTTAAAACCGTTATCAATATATTGGTATAAGTGACACTTCATCCCACTTACATTTATTTTATGAAAAAAAAAATGTATTTCATCTTTTCTAAAAATTTATCTTCTTATAGAAGCCATCGGAATTGCTTTCCACAATGGAAACTGAAGGAATGATTAAGCTACTTCGTTTCAATAAAAATACCAATGTCATCAAGGTTTTGACTATTCTGATATTGAAAAGAATATTATTTGTCAGCGTGGGTTAAAAAGTTTAAAAAAAGATTATAATTTACGAAAAGCTATTATGAGGAATGTGCATTGAATATATTAAGAACTATTTATAATGCCAGGTCATTATATTTGTATAAGTAACAATTAATTCCACTTTCATTTATTAAAAAAAAAAAAATGAAAAAAAAAAGCATTTGAAACATTTCTGAAAATTTATATTCCTATAAAAGCCATTGAAATTGCTTTCCATAATACAATTCCAATGAATGAATGAATGATTAAGCTACTTCGTTTTTATAAAAATACTAAGGTCAACAAGGTTTTTATCTTCTCTTCTAGTTTAAAAATTGTATCTGCCAGCTTTAATTAAAAAAAGTTTGAAAATATTACAATTTACAAAAATCTATTCTCAGGATTATGCATTAAAGATATTAAGAACTATTTAAAATGTCAGGCCAATATATTTATATAAGTAACAATTAATGCCACATTCATTTTTTTTATGAAAAAAAAAAAAAATGTGTTTTACTCCTTTTTAAAAAAAATCACCTTCCTATAGAAGCCATCGGATTTGCTTTCCACAATGGAAAGTAAATGAATATTTAAGCTATCCCTTTTTCATAAAAATATTAAAGTTATCAAGGTTTTTGTCTTCTCTTTAATTTAAAATAATATTATCTCACAGCGTGGGTTAAAATGTATAAAAAAAATATATATATAGTAAAGCGAGGAGAGTTCGCGCGGTAGGAGAGATTGCGCACAAAGAGATTCGACGGGAAGGAGTAGAGTGCGCGCCCAGCAACTCCAGGTAGTTGTACAGCAGCATTAGTGCAGTGTCTATATGAATGTGCATATATATTGTTCCAAGCGTCTTGGATAAAGCAGTGCTATTTTGGTATTTTTTCCAAAGTAAGTGCTTGAATTTTCATAACTGTTCGTCAGAATTTTTATAGAGCGTCAATAATACAAAATATTTTGAACTTAAACAATTTCTTATAAACTACTAACCTGGACTAAGTATGCGAACACCAGAAATTCATTTTAGAAGTGGCCGTATTTAAATAAAAGACCGCGCCATCTCTCCTACCAAAATAGGAGAGTTTGCGCTTCTGCTACTTAGGATTTATTTCCCCATACTTATTTCCCCATAAGTTTAAGTGCTAGGAGAGATAACACAGCTTATTGATAAATTTGTATGAATTGCAAATTACGCGTAAAACATATGAATGAATCAATTTTGAAATAATTTCGGAAAAACACATAATTATCAAAACTAAATTTGCAATAAATTAATTTGCAAAAAAAAAAAAAAAAAAAAAAAAAAAAAAAAAAAAAAAATACTTTTGCAGATAAAAATTTTATTAATAAATTAATAATACAGTTGTTATTAAATAAATTTTATGTAATTATTTCTGTTAATAAATTAATAATATATTTGTTAACAATTTAATTAAATATATTTATTTATTTATTTATTTATTTATTTATTTATTTAATTTATGTGCAATTAATCTGCTAATAAATTGATTTTGTTAACTAAAATAAATTTTCTAATACAATGTTTTGGAAAAGCTTTCACCCATTCCAAGTAGTGTAATGCCATCGAAATCAAAAGGAAACAAAGTGCAACTAATGTTACTGATCCACAAAATACATATGAAAAAAGATTTAAGAAGGATGCCGGTACAAAAAAAAAAAAAAAAAAAAAAAGCCTAAGATAAGGTGCTTTTACAAAAAGTGGGATAAAAAAACTCAAGGGGAAAAAAACGAAGGTCAATGAGGATGAGTGCACTGAGTATCAGGAACTGTACCAGGAGACAATTTCGACAACAGACTGGATTCAATGTATTGCTTGTTGCAGGTGATTGCACGAAAGATGCACGTTTTATAATAATAAGTGCATCGATTGTGGACGACGACAACTTCGGTTAGCAAACAAAATACAATGAAACTGTGGAAATCGAAATGAAGTAATTTTCAATTTAAACATGTTATCTACTAAGTGAATGTTTTTTGTAATCTTAGTAAGGCTTGCTTTTTCTGATATTTTAATCTTTTTAAATTAAAATTTTTAACTGTTGTTAAAATTATTTCTTTTATTTATTATTTAAACATTTGGTTGAAATATTCACTCCTAATACAAAAATATTTACTCACAAAATGTCAATTAAGTGTAATTATTATTGTTAACAATTTAATTGTAGTTATTATTAATAACAATCTGTTCTACCTATGTGCGCAATCTCTCCTACCCATGTGCACGTTCTCTCCTACCCTGTAAGGAGAGATTGCGCAAAATAGTTTTCTTGGTTTTATTACTGCTGTTCTTTTAATTTACAGTATAACAACAAAATAACAATGGAAAGGCATAAAAAACAAATGAAGTCAAAATTATTCATGCATAGTTTAGCAAAATATTAATATTTAGATTTATTATTATTATTATTTTGAAAGGTGCGCAGACTCTCCTCGCCTTACTATAATTTACGAAAAGATATTCTCAGGAATTTGCATTGAAGTTTTTAAGAACTATTTAAAATTCCGGGTCAATATATTTGTATAAGTAACAATTAATGACACTTTCTTTCATTTTCTGAAAAATTAAAAAATATATATATTACTGATTTATAAAAATTTAACTTCCTCTAGAAGCCATTGGAATTGATTTCCATAATTCAAAACTGAATGAATGTTTACTCTACTTCGTTTTTATAAAATTAGGGTATCGTACCCGGGCTTCCTTTGTTGCAGAATATGTGTGTAAACCAATTTTTTTAATTGAAAACTAATGTTTTTTTACATGCAAAATATTTTTTAGATTACCCACTAACAATAAAAAAGCATTTTTCATATGAAAAGTATGATTTTTCAGTCAAATAAAGTTTTGAAATTTATCAAAAGTGATATTTTCGTACTGACCGCGTGCTAAGAGTTATAAGGCCAAAATCTTGCTTCTTGCTCCACCTTTTTATATTCCGATAATTTGAGTGCTTTAACACTAGAAAGACGGGAGTTTTTGTTCAAGTTTTATAAAAATATTTAATACCAGAATTTTTATTTAAAACTGTTTAACTTATTTAATTAGCCCCTTTCTTCCGTTTGTGTCTTTTAAACTCATTTTATAAAGAAATTTGTAGTTCGAACCGAAATATAATCCACAGGGTTGCGGCCAAAATGGCCCCTCACCGACATTCTAGTGTTAAGCGCGTAAGTCCGTTATATGTCTGTTAAATTTGTGTTTTATTTAAATTATTTTATTTCTTTATTCATAGACGAAGTTTTAATTTTTTATGATGATCATTTTTTAGCTGTAAGAAAAAGATGGTGTTATTTTAAGGGCAAACGGACTAATCTCTTGAAATCGCGCTCCACTCGATAGAGATAAATTTTTAAGTAATCCATGCTTAAAAATTATTTTTAAAACCTTAGACAATAGGTAAACTGAGATACTGCACTTTGCAAACAAATTCCATTCGAAAGTTTATTTTCCTTTTGGCTGTCTAAAAATGTACATTGTTCGACTAAAAATATGTTTTATTTGTGTTTCTTTTATTATTATTCTTATCTTTATTTATAAAGGAAGTATTCATTTCGTTATGGAAAATTAATAAGAAATACATGCTAAATAAATTTTGTTGCTTTATGTGCAAAATGCTAATTATTATAATGTATTGAAGCCGGCATGTGGTAAGATAAATTAGAAAAAAAAATCATGCTTGAAAATATTTTTTAAAAATTTTATAAGTCAGTCTATTAAGATACAGATTTTAAACAATTTGTATTTGAAATTAGATTTTTCTCCTTATACAACGTTCTAAAAATTGAAAATATACGGTTTTTCAGAAGATTAAACAATTGCAGTAGCGAAATTTTCAAAACTGCAATTTGATCGTGAAGCGTTGCAGTTCGCAAAATGACGTCTGTGTTACACACATTTTACTTATTACAACTTTATTATACAGGCATTAGTGTCATCAAGGTTTTTGTCTTATCTTTCATTTAAAAGAATATTATCTGTCTGCTTGGAATAAAAAGTTTAAAAAAATAATTTTCGAAAAGCTATTCTCATAAATGTTTTTTGTTTACGTAACAATTAACCCTATTTTTATTTATTTTATGAAAAATTAATATATATATAATAAATTTGAAATCACAAATATATGAAGAAATTGATAAAGTTCTAAAGATGATTTAGAAATGAACATATGAAACCAGTATGTAAAATAAGAAACTATGAACGACTCACAGAATCAAGAGGAGCTTGTGAGTTCATTCATAGAACATGCGTTATTTAATCCAATTTTGTCGGCATTAAGCCTAAAATGACAAAATTTAGCTCCTTATAACGCAAACATTACAGAAAATAGATAATAAAAAGCTAAGAGATCCAAAGAAATATACACCTCATACAGGATATTAAAAATTACTAGAGCACAATACCTGAATGACATACTAAGAGTCAAAACTACTGCATATCAGCATGGAAAACAAAATTAAAACTATTTTAACATGTGATCTACTGTTGAGCATCTGAGTGAAACCCATAACTGTGCTACCATCTGGTGTGAGAAAGGAAAAATGTAAATTGGAACTGGATTAATAACAATAATGTTTAGAGTTGCCATCTTAAGCCCCCCAAAAAATAAAAAATAAAATGAATGAAAATGATTGAAGAAATCAAGATAAGACTTAGATTAACTTTTAGTTAAACTAGAATGAAAAAATAGGAATAAACATAATAAGTACTGAGTGAATACAAAATAAAATAAAGAAAATGAATAAATTAATACAAATAAATAAAGAAAGAAAGAATAATATAATAATAAATAAAAGGGCAATTGATTAAATTAACGTTTTAAAGACAAAAAATTGTAATATAAAAAAATGAGAATGTAAATAACATATAAAAAGTTGAGGAATATTTGAGATAGCAAAATTTAGCCTTGTATTATGTAAATAAATGGGAAAATTTAAAAAGCAATGAGGAATATTGAGATAGTAAAATATATCCTTAAATGATGATGCAATATGTGAAAATTTATTATGTTAAATGCGTGATACCCAATATATTTTTTTTATTATATGTCCATATAATATATACATACACTTAATCCTTTATTTGATTTAGAAGTTATTGGAATTGCTTTCCAAAATGAAACTGAACGTGCATTTAAGCTACTTTGTTTTCGTAAAAATACTATAGGGCATCAAGGTTTTTGTCTTCTCTTTTAGATAAAAGATTATTATCTGTCAACTTGTGTTACCAGATTTAAAAAGCATATTATTTACGAAAATCTATTCTCATAAATGTGTATTGAAGATATTAAGAACCATTTAAAATACAGGGTCAATATATTTGTATAAGCAATAATTATTCCCACTTTCATTTATTTTAGCATGTAAAATACACGCAATAAGTTAAATGGGAAGGACAATATTAATTTAATTTAATCTACAAATACATTTTCTAAATTATTACTTTGAAATAATTATTTCAATTCAATCTATGGGAAATTTAATTACAAACGGGTCAAAATTGCAATATTTCGAAACTGTATAATAAAGCGTTAACTAAATTCAGTGAAAGCACGTATCTTGTTCCATTTAGAAATTTAACGGTCTTAAGTTGCTATTGGAATTGATTTCTATAATGAAATTCTAACGTACATTTAAACTGTTTCGTTTTAATGTAAGTAGTGCTATCATCAGCGTTTACGTTCATAATTACGCCCCCCCTTTTTTGAATGAAACAACTTTACGTTTATTTAAATAAACCAAAAATATTTCTAAAACTAAATTTCAAAATTTAATTTAGAAAAAAGGAGAAAGCTGAACGAATTCTTTTTTCTAAAATTAAATGCGATGATTAAATGCATCTTAAAACTCATCTATAAATTAAAATCCTTTAGCTACCATTTGAATTAATTTCTATAATGGAATCTGATGCGATATTTAAATTTCCTCGTTTTCATGAAAGAAATGACATCATAAAAACTTGCGTCTTTAGTTATATCCTTTTATTTAATGATTATCTATCCGTCAGTTTTAAATGTTTACAGTCAAATCCTAGGGGTTTTGTTCAAATGAAAATAAATAAATAAATAAATAGAAATTATACCAAGTAAAATAATTTCATTAATAACCATATGTAAGCAAGAACAAAAACATTTAGTAATTGTTCTTATGCAAACTATTTTTATTTTATCCGGCGAAAAAGCGCGTCAAAAAATTGCACACGAGCAGGCCCACTGGGTATGTCATTCCCGATGAGTTTTTTAACATCTAAATATCATTAAATGCTCGTTACTTATTTTCTGAAACAAAGATAAAAAAAAAAAAATAATGTTTAAAAAACTCAATCTATAAATATTAACAAGTAAACAAATTTTTTATTACAAAATAAAAATACATGTGCATTTGTATGACACAATCCTCACAAAACAGATTGATATGATCTATACTTTTGTACTTTTCAAATTTTTGGCATGAATATTTAGTTTTTCTGCCCCGCTCCTTTATCGTAGCTTAGATAGTTTGCCATTTAAACTTTAACAGGAAACTCAACATTGAAATCAACAACCGAAAAGAGACTAACTAAAATATATATAAAAGCACAAATAATTCTACAAAAATTGCTTTCAGGTGCATACATTTTATATAAAGATATTTAAAATAAAAATTAAAAATATTTTAAAATACATTAGAAAAATCCAGGACATTTTCAACCATTACAAGGCCGTCATCAGTTGGAATTAAATGTTGTTATTATTTTCTGTGCATTTATTCGAGAACTGTGCAGAAGAAATATTTTTCCCTTCTGGGCAATTCTCGAATAAGCGCGATGAAAATAATAACAACATTTAAATCTTACGGTCTTATAATGGTTGAAACGTGCTGGGTTTTCAACATGTATTTTAAGATATCTTTAATTTGTATTTTAAATATCTTTATATAATATGTATGCACCTGAAACGTATTTTTGTACAATTTTTTGTGCTTTTATATGTATTTTAATTATTTAACTATAGGTGAATATAGGACTAGAATTTTAGCTTTCATTTATCAAAATAGACCGACTCGAGAATTTGCATGGGTATCTCACACCCATTGAATACAATTTCAAAAAATCTATTCTTTGAATTTTACTAAGAATTCTTTCCCTTCATGAGGATGATCTCTAACTCAAGTGCAGTCGTGAAAAAAAAAAAAAAAAAAAAAAAAAAAAAAAAAAAAAAAAAAAAAAGCAAACACCCTCTATTAACTCTTCAACAAATTATCGTAGAAGAAAGTTACTGGTACCGAACAATCGGAAATAAAGTCTACTTTTAAATGATGTGTGTAAAATTTGCTTAGAGGGTCATCTACATATTAAAACGAACCATAACTTTGTTTTTTTTCAATGGCAGTACACATTTCTGGCAGCATAAATGAACTCTACACCCTTAAATTAGCCTAAAAACAAATTTTTATGCAATTCGTACCATCAGTTTCTGAGAAATTTATTATTTTAAGACGAGTGTATTTTAAGGGCTGTATCCAAATTGAAGTTCGGTACTCCATTATTAACCGAGAGAGCCCCCTTCTTGATCAAGGTACCTTAAGCACCACTCAAGCAGTCAATGGAGCCTGTTGGATAACAGGACAGCAGAAGAAATTTCAAAATATCTACTCACTACTATCATAGACGGCCCATTAAACCATCATTTTGCCGTTTTTTAAGCATAATTTGAAAACTATTTGGAAGAAAAATGTGAAATTTTGGATTTTCATAAAGCAGGACTTAATAAATCTAAATCCATCAAAAAAAATTGTAGGTTGCAATTCGTAATTTTTTCGAATATTAATTTCATAATTCATATCATAAAATTATAAAAATTGCAAATTCAGCGTATTTATGTTTGGGTATATTAGTATTATTGATACAAAAAAATTAGCACACTAGGAGCATAATTTCAGGAGACATAAATAAAAATATGAAAATGTAATTTAACATTAGAAGCTCTAAATTTTGAATGTTTATAATTCAAAAACTTATCATTCAAAAGACTTGAAATTTGGTGTCTAAGCATAGTTTGAACCGAAGATTTGAAATTTCTCGTTAAAATTGGGTATTGCCATTGAAAAAAATGAAGTTTGGATTTGTTTTAAAATGTAGATGGCCCCCTAAGAAAATTTTATTTACATCATTTAAAAGTAGACTTTATTTCCAATCGTTCGGTACCAATAATTTTTGTCCACGATAATTTGTTGAGGAGTTAGTATGGGGTGTTTACTTTTTTTCCACGACTGTACATGGGGTTTTACCCTTTTAATGAAATATGTGTGTCAGATAAAAATTAAATTTAAAAAATCAAAAAAAACCCGACTGCGTAAAAAGCGAACAAATTAATTATTTCTCATCAATGTGAAACTATTTTTCTTATATTACATACCTATTTCTTTTTTATTTACTTGTATTGATGACTATTAAGTTGCGTTTAATTGTTAGTTCATATCTATAAGCACTGTTTTGGTGAGGCCTATGGATGTCTATGAAGGTTAGAGTTGAAGTAATGCTAGAGATCCTACCTACACAACTTCGAGGTTGTGTAATATTTAAACGGAGCTTCTGACTGCAAAATAGTCAATGAAACATCGTCTTCATTTTGAAAGACCTATCCAACGATATGCCATTCAATAGGGTGTGTACAGTTTTTTAGTCTCTACCGCCATTTTGAATTTATGAAAACAAAACCTATCATATAACCATCGGACGATTAAGACGAATTGATAGAGACTTCATTCATTATAATCCATCCAGCCGTTGGGATGTTTAGAGGGTATAAAGAAATCCACATATCCAGATACGCGTGAAACACATATCTCTTCTTTCAGTCGGGTAATAAACTAAAGTCTTCAAAAGAAATAATACATTGCAAAGAATAATGGGAAAGTGAAATATTTAAAATGTTTAATATAGAAGAGTCAGATGACTGGAAAATTTCCTGGTATGATTAGCGATAAATGCAGCCCCGTCTATGACATACTTTACATCCGTGCTTTCGAGATAATAAAATATATATATATGGAACAATGCAGGCATGTCTCCGAGAGACCATTTGAGTAAATCCCAGATTGTTTAAAAGTAATGTTGGATTCCATACATGCTCCCATGTGATTTGTGAAAATCTATAAAAATAACAATAAATGCCTGAAGAGAGGAGTGAATTGGCACCGATGGGATACGAACCACGGATCTCATGATCAGGAGGCGAAAACGTTAGCGTCGTGCAAAAGGCCATGCCAGTTACTCTAAGCTAGTAACTCGCTTTATACTGATCATGTGAGATGAGATGGCTACATGTCTGTCTTTCATCTATTTGAAAAAGAGAGATAACTGTTGGAATTTACGTAAGCACATATGATATTTTTTTTTTCAATTCAGTTATACGAATTATTACCCGACTACCAAGAAGGGTTATGTGTTTCACGCGTATCTGCGTAGGCGGATTTCTTCATACCCTCTAAATATCCAAAAGGCTGGATGGATTTTAATGAATGAGGTCTCTATCGATTCATCTTAAACTTCCAACGGTTATAGGCTATGTTTTGTTTCTATAAATTCGAAATGGCGGCCGTAAAATACAAAATGGCTGTAAAGACGAAAAACATTACGCTCCCTATTGAGCGGCATATCATTAGATAAGTCTTTCAAAATGAAGACCATGTTTCATTAACTATTACAGTCAGAAGCTCCATTTAAATATTACACAAACTGGTAGTTGTGTAGGTAGGATCTCTAGCTTTACTGCTACTCTAGCCATCATAGACATCTATAGCCTAAATCAAAACAGTGTTTATAGATACGAACTAACAATTAAACACAACTTAAAAGTCATCAATACAAGTAAAAAAAAAAATAGATAAGTAATATAAAAAAATAGTTGTATAGCAAACATTCAAACCGTGTTTTCTCACAAAAAAATAAAAAATGAGTTATTGTTATTTTTATGAACTCTGTGTTAAATTGCACAGAAATAAATGGTATTTTTTACTAAAAAAAATTTTTCTCCGATTATAAATCAATTTTAAAACTTGACGTTTCAATCGAAGAGTGTTTCCTCCAAAGCCTGCATTCAATCAAGCAGTGATTTCTCCAGTCTGCCAATCACAGTTGTCACTTAATGTGTACTTTCGAAACCTACCATACATATCACAATTGAAACGGATTGTTTTAGAAAAAAATAAGAGAACTGTTAAAGTTAAAGGCTTCCAGAATTATAGATTTCAAGATCTAAATGAAGAATATGATGTAAATCTTCTTAAAAAGGGAGTTACTGTTGCCTTGTTCAAAGGGTTGTTTTAGAATATCTTCCTCTTAGCCACGCCATACCAGTTGAAAAGAACAAAGATGTTAAAAAACTTTTGAAGGTAATGTATAGTGAACAGTGGCAAAATCAACCTGATGATATATTCAAATGATACAACCACATTATCCATGATTGATAAGTCTGCAATAAAGAAGAGGGATATGTGTATAACTGTCTAGATGAAGATATTGCTTTTAAAATTTGAAGCGGATTTCTGGCAAACGAGTATTTATTTAGTAAATATTTAATGAATACTACTAGGTACCATAATCTGTCATTTTATTTTAACAATAATCAACTGAAATTCGGTATTTATTCAAATAAAATAATGCTATTGTATTATTTGTGAGTTAGAACTTATTTCATTCAAAAAGCGTTTTATCCACTTGTCAAACAATCAAAACATGTTTTCTCCTCTAAATTCGGTCAAAACGTGATTTCTCCAAATATTAAATGCATTTTATTAATTTGTTTTATGTTTAATATCTTAGGTATGCTTGCAATTCTTTCTAATAAACAGTAATAAAAATACACAATAAAAATGAGAATTAAATACAAGTTATTTTCTTATTTATCAGTTTTTTGTGTTTTTTGAAAATTTGTATCTGAAGGAGAAAGCATGGTTTGCATGTTTGCTCCACAGTTTAACACTGAAGAAAAACAATTAATTATTTCGCTTTTTTCGGAGTCGGGTTTTTTGATTTTTTAAATTTAATTTTTACTTATTAGTTCATTTCACATAATAAAAACAAATGCGCCAGCGTTGTTTCTCTCTATTCTAAAAAAAAAGTAACTAACGCTGATTTTTTTTTTTTACCCGAAAAAACTCTTTCTTCGTTAATATTAAGAAAACTATTGCATACAAAAATATGATAAACGGTACTTTTATATAGAAATGTTTTATAAACACGCTGATGCAGACAGTTTTTTAAATCGAAGGAATTATTTCAAGCGATATTTAATGTTAAATTTGATCAAAATCGTTCCATTAAAAAAGCTTTAATGGATCAAAAACCAGACATAGGGATTTAATCATTTTTAGATCATTTTATACATTAGAAGTTCCCGGCGTGCAGACTGCATTTAATTTTTTTTATTATTTGACTCATTTTTTGAGGTTTACTTCTATTTTAAATTCAAGTTTTCAGCATTTCGAATGATATTTTTTACAACTTTTAGAAAAGGGTATTATTTTAAATTGTTTCCAAATTTAAAAACCGCGCAAAGAATAATATTTCCTTCAAATTAAAAATTTATTTACACGTGACTGTTATAAACAGAAAAAAAACAATAAAATGACAATTAAATGATTACGCATTAAAAGCAGGAAAATATTAATAATTACGTCATAAAAACTATACTTACACGAAAATTGTAAAATAACAAATTTATTTATATGTGTCCCAAATGGAGGAAATTACGTCACATTTAATATTGCCAAGCCATAACATTTTCAAACAGTGTAAATTAAAAAATAAATTTGCTGGAGACATTTATTTCATATTTTGGGATAATCTTTTTAAACCGTTGTTGAGAATTCTAAGACAGCGCAAATAATATTTCTTTTCTAAGAACAAAAGGATTTTCACGTGAATATTAACAACAGAAAGAAAACTTTGGTGAAAATTACGTCAGATTTAAAATGATATATTTAAAATGTCTTATAAAAAAAAAAAAAATAAAAAATCTTATAGCGGTGTAAAAAAATACTGGGAGACAAAATCTCTCTGTTTACGTAATTCATTTTATGTTAGCTTAGTTTCACATGTTTCAATGATCTGATTTAATCAAAGACGAAAACAACCCGTTAAAATGTCGATCGCCACAGGGAGATCGTTTCTTTTAAATTATGTTTCATTAAAAAAAAAAAAGCAATTTAACAAATTACAACGACGATTTGGAAAATGATTTGTTCGAAGACTAAAATTTAAGACATAAAAAATCGCACGGAGTTGATTATACATCACGTATGCCATGAATTAACCATTAATAGTGTTATTACACTTAAAAATTGCAAGCAACAAAAATCGCCTGCGGCTCCTCAGATTTCCTTAAACTTACGTATTATCCACCTGAAACTTACGTATTATCCAAGCATTTCATTGGATGTTCGGGAAAAGGCTCAGATTTCCAAGAAATCTGACGACCAATTTTAAATGAAATTTCATTCTTAAACTTCTAAATATCCCACAATATTACTTTTTACACCGTCGTATAGAGAAAAAAAATTACTTTTAAATGCAATTTGTTTGAAAGCTGTATCTCAATTTGTTTCTGAGTTATTAATTTTTTTGTAGTTTTTATTACTTTTTTGTCATAGTGGCAACATAATTATTCATCTCTGTTGAAAGTAAAGGGAAATACAGATTACAGTATAGACCAATCAGAAAACGAATAAAATGCGGATTAAACCAATAAAAAGCTTCAGATATGCTTCGGATTTCCTACCCTGACGAGGACAATAACCATTTTTCCAAATGGTTAAAAAAGAATAAGCCGATCAAATTAGCGTGCTTTTAGGGTGTGCTGTGTCTGAACGGGGGTTTGCGGGTGTTGCTCATAAGAGGCAGATCCCCGTAGTTCATGAAAAAAATATGTAATTTTCTCTAATTAAGAAACGCACTTCACAGTATTGTACTTTGACGATATTAACCAGAAGAAGAAAATATGGGAAAATACTTTTGGATAAATAACAATTCTCCCAGTAAAATAGCAATTCACTGGTTCAAATGTCGTTGCTGAAGTGTTTAATGGATTAATTATCTTTTTTTTAAAAGCCATAAAAATGTAAGACATCCGCAAAGATTTCACTGGTATTTTTGCAATTATTGCAATCAGAAAGTTTGTAAAGAAAGTTAAAACATTGAATAAGATGACATTTTAAGATAATTGCAGAACTCGAACTTTTACTACAAAGTTTAACTAAGTGCAGGAAATGATTGTGGATTTTTTTTTTTTTTTTTTTTTTTTGATAAAAATTATCCCCATTAAATGATCGATTTGTTTATATATACTATATAATAAAATGATACTTATTTGCAATTTTTGCTTTTTTTAATTTAAGTAAAATTTATTATATAGGCACTTACGTGAATCATAATTACTTTAAATTCATTTTGTAGTTATTTTTATTTCAATGAAGGCACGTATCATATTTCCTATCAAAAAATTTAATTGCCTAAAATCGTCATTGGAATCGCATTACAAAATGAAATTCCAATGAATATATAAAGTTCCTCGTTTTCGTGAAAGTAATGGAGACTCGGCGTCATAAAAGATTCAATCCTCAGTTATCGTTGTTTTATTTAAAATAAAACTATCTTTAAACTGCTTTTAAAATTTTGAATAAGATCTAATTTAATGAAAATTGCTATTCGCAGGGATGTGCTTTGACGGTGTTAAGATGCGCGTGAATTACTTCCTGGTCATTGTTAGACAAGCATGAGTTACTTTCATTAAAGTGGAAATTTATTTATGTATGTCATATTATTTTGCACATAATATTTAGAGTTTGCTAATTTATTCCTGCAAATTATGAAAAAAAAATCTTTAAGAGGGTTCCCCCGTGTGACGGCCAATATTTTAAGCATTTTGGGGGAATTTTTTTTGGACGACAGATGAAAAAAAATAGAACGTTGAGATTTTTATTATACATTTATTGCTATTTCAAAAAAATATATAAAAAAAATGTGAAGCAAAAATCTTTAATAGAACGTAAGTTACACCACTCTGAAGACGCCTGCCTCCAAAAAAAGAACACTAGCTTCCTCCACGATTTCGGCTGATTGGCTTATCAGAATGAGAAAAAAAAACAGCGTTTTAATCTGTAAGCCAAATTGCATCGAATGAACTAGAATCATTTGAAAATATTGAAAATTGCTTTTTTGGCAGACTTTTGAAAAACAAATTTCAAATTTCATGATATTTTTTCGTTTCAAAAAATAATGATATTCGGAATTCTCGGATGATTGTAGTTCACTCCGTGCGTCTACTCTATAAATTTCAAGTAAATCGGTCAAGATATGATGGAGGAAATTTTTAAAAAAGAGCGTTTTGATAAAAACGCGTTTAAAGTTTCAAGTGCTGTTAAAACGATGAAAATCTCAACTTAACATTAATCTGCGATGCCTGGTCCACGGAGCATTCCTTCCTCTTCCTCTTAGATGTCTATTAACGCGGATTGCTCTGTTCTTGCTTCCATTATAGCATTTTTCGCAACGAAAAAATAAGTTACTCTAGAAATTTCCTTCTATACCTGTGTAAACCACCTAACTCGGCACTTCAAACATCTGCTTCTTCTAAATGGCATATCTTTATAAAGAATTTGAATTTTAAAAAATTATTTTACCATCATATTCTAGACATGTTAAAAGAATCAACTTATGCAAAAGAAAAAAAATCAAGTTTTTGAACCCATTACACGGGGAAACCCACTTAAGTAGAAATTCTGATGTAAAACTATGCAAAATAATTCACTGCATCTATAGCAGAAGGGCTTATAACTATATCTGTAGATTTTCACTTTCGGAAGCGTAAGTAAATCGTAAGTATCTTAGGGGAAGCCCAGGAATAAACCTAGGGACCGGACACTCATGTGAATGTCCAGTCTCCACTCGGCCGACTCGGAGATGCGAATCCCGAACGTCGCGGGTGAATCCTTTAGTACACAGTATTTGCAGTTTTGACGACAAATTCATCCAATAGTTCAGTGTTTTAAGAAGAGTGATGCCCGAGGGTAGCCCTCTTTGGCCGAGAGTGCGTAGCGGTGCGGTGTACTTGGGTAAAACCGGCGCAACTGGCGCATATCTATAAGGCCTCCAAGAGCCTGGTACTTGAATGTAGTATCCCATTTTACACATTTTTCATCAGAGAGCACTAAATATTGTCGTTATAACTATACTGCTTTCCTATAACTTGAGTATAGCTGTAATACGGGAACTCATACAAAAGAAAATTCCCCCGAAGAGTGCACAAGCACAAGCACAAAAAAAAAAAAAAAAAAAAAAAAAAAAAAAAAAAAAAAATGTTGAATCTGTCCTATTTATTTTTTACTTGAGCACGCTGTTATACAAAAGATGTAAAAAATAAATTTATTCGAATGAACATTCTCTATTTTCCCACGAGGGGTCATTATTATTATAACAGAATATTGAGTTGAATCTGCCCTATATTATGTTGTTCTGAATTATGAGTACATCCAGTTATATCCTATGACTATGACTAATAATTTTGACACACATTCATATAATCAATCATAAAAAACAAATTACAAATTTTAGTTATTAAAGCTCTTACTAGAAGCACAATGAACAGAAAAAATCTTCTGTGAAAACCTTTATCAAAATATAAATTTAACAGTAACAGAAAATTATTTTAAAATGTATTGCAATTACATAAAATATTATTATTTTTTAATCAGTTGCCTTATTCAAACCAAGGGGCACTATAAACGCAAATACAAATTGTGCCGATTAATGTACTACGTATTTTTAATTTGTTTACGGCTCTCATACAGTGAAAGACAACAAATAATCTTACTTAATTTCATTATTCTATTTCTAGCTAACGGTGTTAATTTTACATCGCCGCACTCTTATTATTACTATTTACTAAGCAAGGAGGCATAATTATAAAATTACTTATAGTTTCATTTACATATTTACAATAGCTGCCAAACGCAGCTATTCAGCAAAAGTCATATCTTACAACTGCACCGATTCAACTCGGCTACATGCAAAGCTTTACAATCCCAGACTCTCTGTGTATGGTGATGTCATCTATTAATATAGATCGCTATTATTATTCGTATTCTTGATGGGTTGGGATATGACACCCCTCCCCTCATAGCTCAAACGAACTACAGACAATCTTGCTCCTTGACTTCTTCGAACTGGAAAACTTTTCTTACAGTCGTTTTCATTAGTTTCAGTCAATTTGTCTTTCACAGATTTATACGTTGTATTATCATTTTCATTACTCACACCTATACCTGTTACAATATCATGCGAAGGCTGAGATTGGCTTGCTTCTATAGTATTATCATTATTAAGCAGTTCTTTTATTTTTCCATTAATTCCAGAAAAACGGTTTCGGTTAAACCTTTCATATCTATCATAATCACTGTAATTTTTACCACTATGTCCCATATTTTCAAATTTGTCTGAGGTTAGTTTATCATTTCGATTCATCTCTACAACTCTGTTTGGTATTTCATAACTGATCTCTTTATTAAGTCTCAAATGGTCAACGTGACGCTTAAACATTATTCCGTCACATCTATTTACTAAAACCCATCTACTCCCCAATAATTTCATAATTTTTCCTTTTACCCATTTCTCCCCTTTTCTAAAATTTTTAACAAAAACTAAATCATGAAGCTTATATTTGTGAAGGGGTTGCTGTATTTTAGATTTTGATGGTAACAAAAATTGAAGGGCTATTCGAATTGGCCTTCCAAACATTAATTCAGCAGGAGTTTTACCAGTCAACGAATGAGGAGTGGAATGATTTTCTAACAAAAATCGTGAAATTGACAATGTTATGTGACTTTTAACTAGCTTTTAAAGACAATTTTTCACAGTTTGCACATATCTTTCCGCTTGTCCTTTCGAAGACGGATGATATGGTGGTATAGGCGTATGCTTAATTCCATTATTTTTAAAAAATTCCCCAAATTCATCACTAGAGGACCATTATCACTGACCAATTCAACAGGATATCCAAATGTAGCAAAAATTCTCCTTAATACCTTAATTGTAGTTTTACTATCATACCTGGGTACTACCTCTACCTCCAACCATTTAGTATACGAATCGAATACTATTAAAAATATTTTACCTTCGAAAGGACCGGCATGATCTATATGGATCCTTTCCCAGGGCAGTTCAGATTTCCATTACAAGGGATCCATTTTGGGACAATCCCTCGCAAACATCTGACATGTATTACAAGAATTTACCATTTGTTAAATTTCTTTATCCATATTTGACCACCAAACTACCCCCCTAGCTTTCGCTTTCATGCTCGATATACCCTGATGAACGGAATGCAGCAATTTTAATATATATTCACGGCCTTCCTCAGGTACGATCACTCTATGTCCCCACAATAGACAATTTTCTAGACAGGAAATTCCCTCCCCACCTACGAAAATATGGTTGATATTCTTCTGATTTAACCTTTCGCGGCCACCCATGTAACACCCACTCTAAAATTTGTTTAGTTACAGGATTTTCAGTTGTCCACTTTGCAATAGTTTTAGAAGTAATAGGCCAATTAGCGTTATTCGAAACGAAAATTATTTTCGCAGGATTACTTACTATATTTACAGTTTCTAGGAGAGGTAATCTACTTAATGCGTCAGCATTTTTATTATTTTTACCTTCGCGATACTCAGTTGTATAATCATACCCAGCTAACATTAACGACCATCTCAGCATTCTAGGTGATAATGTATCAGGTACCTTTTTAACAGGATCAAACAATCTAATTAAAGGTTTATGATCTGTTATAATTTTAAACTGTTTTCCAGCTAAATATTGGTGAAATTTAGTAAAAATTAGTAAAAAATGAACTCAATTGTGATACATTATTTAGAATAGGAGCATTCAAAATAGCATTAATAGCATTTTTTGGAATAGGTCTAATTCCTTCCTGGGATATTCCATGTCCTAAATAAGAAACTTCCGAAACCAAAAACGTTAATGTTTCCTTGTTTAATCTTATACCATGCTCAGAAAAGCATTTCATCACATTTTATTTTGTAAAAAATATTTCTACCCGTCCGAATGTTTCACAATTTTTGTAGGAGATGTAAATCTGGTCTATTTATATGTTTCGATAAGCATTGTGTTAAAATAAGGACATTGACTAAAATAAGAAAGTAAGAAATTTGCTTAATTTACTATTTGAAGATAGTGGTTAATTCAACTTTCCCCCGAAAGAGAGCACAATATTTTGTATACAAATATTAGTCTACGAAACAGTGGTCAAAGAGCTGTTATAACTTACGTGAAAATTTAAAGTCGATCGGTTAGTTCGTTTTCCAAATTTTAACAAATTGGCGTTCATTCTCTATTAAAAAATGGCGTATATTTTCCTTTTTTAAAGTCGATTTTTTTCAATTTCGAACTAAAAGTTCTGAATATTTTTTTTTTAATTTACATATTCTTAATTAGTGTAAAAATATAGGCCGAGTTGCTAAAGTTTAAAATCTGTAAATGCTGTATTTTTAAAATTTTGATTTAAATTTGAGCTCCCATTAAAATCTTACCCTATGGTTTTTATCTACTCTCCAAAATAAAAGTAGGCGTTTTTCAAAGCAGGCATAATGTCTGCAACTTTTAATAAGTAACATATATCTCACGACTCCCTCAAAAAAGGCACATAAAAAGTCAGAAACGCTATTTTTTTAAAAATAAATCTAGGGCTCCTCCCCGGAATTTCACTCACCATTCTTTTTTACACTTTATCTTTTGTGTTATAAACGTTCTTAAAGTTTCAAACTGATCGCATTATTATATTTCCTAATTTTAACAAAATCGCATTATGTTAGTTCCACATTCCACCACGAGGGAGCGCCCTCTATTCTTAACAAAAGCTCCTTTACACAACCTATTAGTAGATATGTTACTCGAGGAGGTGGCGGTCTTCAGCAAGAATTTAAGATATTTGTTGAAATTACTATTCGAAAATAGTGTAAATTAACTTTTGTCACATTTATATGTACTAAGTATCATGTATCTGAGGACTCCGTCCATAAACCGCACCTGAAACGGTATGAAACTCAAAGGTTTAAAAAAAAAAGAAATATTTCGCCCCTCCCCTCATCCCCCACCTGCCCGAAATTTCACGCGCCATTTTTTATAATATTTTTCTTATGTGTTATAAACTATGTTAAAGTTTCAAGCAGATTGTTTTGTCCGATTTCCTACTTTAAATGAAATCGCGGTCTCTTAGTTTCACTTTCCACCACCAGGGAGCGCACTGTGTTTTTAACAAAACTGTATCTGAGCATAACTCCGTTAAACAACCTATCAGTAGATATGTTACTCGAGGGGGGGGGGTCTTAAGCAAGAAATTAAGATATTTTTGAAATTACTATTCGGAAATAGTGGTAAGAAACTTTTGACATTTTTATATTTAATAAGACACATTTATCCCAGGACTCCGTCAAAAAACCGCAGCGGAAACGGTAAGAAAGTCAAAGGTTTATAAAAAAGAAATCTATTGTCCCTCTCTCTACCTGACCGAAATTCCACGCACCATTCTTATATAAACTTTTCCTAATGCGTTATAAACTATCTTGAAGTTTCAAACAGATCGCCTTCTTACATTCCCTCTTTAAATGAAATCGCGGTCTGTCAGTTCTACATTCTACCACCAGGGAGCGCGCTCTATTCTTAGCAAAAGCGTATATGAACGAAACCTCTTCACGCAACCTACCTGTAGATACATCGGTGGGGGGGGGGGGGGTGTTCTTAAACAAGAATTTAAAATATTTGCTTTGCTTCACCGTTATAGCAGGCGTCTGTACATGTTTCGTAAAATATGTTAATTCCACTTCCCACCTCCAGGGGGCGCACTCTGTTCTTAACAAACCTACATCCGAACGAAACTCCGTTATTAAACTTATTTGTAGATATATTAGTCCAGGGGGCTGGGGAAAGATATAAAAATTTAGGAAATTTGCGGAAAATTACTATTCGGAAATAACCACTACTCATAAATTAAGGGCACAAAAATTTCTGTACGAACATCTGACATGGGTTCCCACTGCCTGCGGCACTGTATAGCAGGCGGGCGATAAATTTGGAACATTTTTCTGTATTTAAAGCGCAATAAAAAAAAAATGCGTTTAAAAATTTCTTTAAAAAAACACTTCTGAAAAAAAATCCTTATAAATATAAAAAAATGAGAATTTAAATTCTATTACAACTGTTGCTACTCGCTACAGGAGCAGAAAGCATTAGAATGTAAGGACTTATTGTTGCCAATTTCTAATTTCTAGTGGTAAAAGAGCCAGTAAGGAGTATTCTAATCTTTTATTTAACGTTTAAAAAACACATTTCTTTCTATCTAAAAAGATGAGCATCAAACAGGCACCTCCAATTTTCAGTAAACCAACCAAAATCGCCGATTTTTTAGCAGATATTATCGCTCAACCAATCAAAGTAGAGAAAAAACAGAAAACAGTGTAGCAAACAAAAAGCCTGATAGGTTGTCAAGATGGTTGCTAGGTTGTGACGTCATTTGAAACTAATCCATTCGCTTAAAGTTCATATTGTCTGCCTGCCTGCCTGCCTGACCGCGGAAAGCCCCGAAATTATAACACCTAGACCTCTGAAATTTTTGTCATGTGTAGATGCTATTACCGGAAAGTGCACTTCACCGCCGGATTTTAAAATTTCAATTTAGATATTAAAAAAAATAAATAAAACGTAATTAAAACGTTATGTGTTAGATGCTATTTACAGCTCTAAGCCAATCCACTGCAATAAAACGTTATGGGTTTCAGGCTACTTACAGCTCTAAGCCAATCCGCAGCAAAGAAGAAACCAGCCAATGAGAGCAGGTGGTAAATATGAGATACAGCGGCTGCATTTCCTAGCCTAACTGTAGCGGGAAATTGCACTGTTTATTTCCCATGCTTTATTTATTTTGTTACTATAAGATTTAATCTTATTGACATTATTTTATAATGTTTTTTATATTGTTTATAAAAAGTGATATAATACAATTCACGTAAGTTACTTTAAATTGTATTCGTTCTTCGTATTCATATCTATTTACATACGCGTAGTCGCCCAAGAATGAAATAGTATAATGTTTCTTGAACTTTCTGGGATCTTAAAGTAATTATTTTTTTTTTCAAATTTGCTGATTATTATTTTTTTTTTTAATTTGCTGAATCAACGCTTCACTGAATGTTTTCATTTCTTAGTAAAAACAGAACTGTACATTTTATAGTAAAGTGTAAGATGAAAACTGTACTTTCTATGAAATGGAAACATTCAGTAAATAATTTCCGTTCTCGGGTGATTAAGAGATGTATGTTGTCATCGCCCAAGAATAGGAATAAAACAAATATTTCTTTTCAGGGGAAATGAATGAAGTTATTTGGGTTTTTCTTTTATCTTTTTTTTCCACTTCCACATATATTATGAGTTTCATATCAAATCCCAATGAAAACATATTTTTTACACTTTACTGAGTGCTTTCATTTCTTATCAAAGTCATGATATGTAACAAGCACGGGGATCTGTTTAGGAAAAATTGGGTTCTTTAAAGGACCCCTCACAAAATTTTTCATTTCAAAACAGGACCCCTCACAACATTTTTCATGTCAAAACTGAACCCTTCACAACAAAACTTTTCACCTTAAAAAAAGGACCCTTCACAAAATTGTCATAAAAGTAGGCTTTTTACAAACTTTTTCACCTGAAAACTAAACTTTTCACGCATTTTCTGAATCAACGCTTCACTGAATGTTTTCTTTTCATTTCTTAGCAAAAGTATAAGATGTATGTTTTGATTTTAAGATTTGTTATTGAACTCTGTTTCATTTAAGGAGGTCCGGGACATACCTATTTTGAAATAATTTTTATTTATTGAGTTACTTTTTTGAAATTTTTTATGATGCTTAACCATAACATGATAAAACTTATTAATCGGTATAACTCGAAATGTTATATGTAGAAGTTAAACTTTTTTTTCTTTTAAATAAACAAATATATAAGTTTTAATTTTGATTCTGCAATTTTAAAATTGTTATTGAACTCAGTTTGCTTCATATACAAATATTCAATGTTTTGATTTATTATTGTTGACCTTATTGGGCGATGGCAACGTACATTTTATACCTGACTGCATGTCCATTCTTGGACGATTATTCTGAAACTCCAAATTTGTCTAATCGCCCCAAGAATCGAATGTTTTTTTTTTAAACATTCAGTAAATAATTTGCGTTCTTGGGCGATTAAGAGTTCATTCATGTGCGATTCTTATGAAACTCCATGTCACAAAATGCACATCTTAACTATTTTACGCACTCAGAATTTTCCATTTTCAGTTCTTTTCCTTTTGTTAATCTTTTCTCTCCACTTTCCCACTGATAAGAAATCGTAATGAAAACATATCTTGCACTTTACTGAATGTTTTCATAGTGCCAGGTCCAGTAGCAGAAAATTCAAGATGGGAGACAGGCGTCACAGATTTTCTTATCTCTTTTGCAGATTATTTTTCCATCAAACCTTTTATTATTTCGCTTTACAATTATGTTTAGCTCTTTATTACTTAATACAAAACTAAAATTATTATCTATAAAAATTAATAAAATGCTTAAAGACATTGCAGGTAAGTGGTGGTTTGATTGATTAATGCTTCAATTGTAAAATATTTTACCAGCAGATTATTTTCTGCCACTGAAGTATCTGTCACAGACACTTGGAGAATTTTCTGCAACTGTGGTGCCAGGCATAGCAGTTTAAAATTTAGGCGTAATTCAGTGAAGAGAAATTATGATTTTTTTTGTTGTTGTTCTGTCGCCATTTGTCAAAGTTCCCGACATTTCTCAGCGACAGATTGGAAAAATTCAGCGTGTGCTTCTGCACAATTTTGTCAAAATTTGCTGTACATTTCCGCGATCTTTTGATGAAATTTGCAATTTATTCCCTCGACTGTTTATCGAATTTTGTGTTTTATTTTTATAGTGATTGTTTTTACAAGATTTTTCATGAAATTCGCGTTATTTTTTTTTTATTTTTTTTTTTTTGCGACCATTAGCCAAAGATTAGACAAACTTTGCTATGCGTTTCTGCGATCTTTTGATGAAATGTACAATATTTTTCTTCGTTTACTGAAATTCACGTTTTTCTTCAGCAATCGTTTCGCAAAATGCACGATCTCCACCCCCCCCCCCCCCAAATCGTTTCACGAAATTTGCAGTTTTTTTTCACGCTTTTTTTTAAACGATCAGTGACAAAATTTGTTTTTCTTTTCCGTGGCCATTTGTCGAACTTTCCTATATTTCTCAGCGGCATATTGGCAAAATTTGTAATCTGCACTCTTCAAACAAACTTTGCTATGCATTTGTGCGATCTTTTGATGAAATTTGCAATGTTTTTCTTCGTTTACTGAAATTCACGCTTATTTTCAGTGATCTTTTCACAAAATGCACGACCCCCCCCCCCCCCCCCCTCGCAAATCGTTTCATGAAATTTGTGGGGTTTTTTTTAACGAACAGTGACAAAATTTGTGTTTTTCTTTTCCGCGGACATTTGTCGAAGTTCCCGATATTTCTCAGCGACAGATTGGCAAAATTGGCATATGCTTCTGCACTTTTTTGACGAAATTTGCTATGCATTTCTGCGATCTTTTGATGAAATTTGCAATTTTTTTTTCGATTGTTTACTGAAATTCGCGGGGTTTTTTTCAGCAATCGTTTGACGAAATTCACGTTTTTTTTCAACGATCTATGATGAAATTTGTTATTTTATTTATTTCTTTTTGGTGACTATTTGCCAAAGTTCCCGATATTTCTCAGCGACAGATTGGCAAAATTCAGTGTGCGCTTCGGCACTCTTTTGTCAAAATTTGCTATAGATTTCCGCGATTTTTTGATGAAATTTGCAATATTTTTCTTCGATTGTTTACTGAAATTCGAGGGCTTTTTGCAGCGATCGTTTCACAAAATGCATGATTTTTTCACAAGATTGTTTGGCGAAATTTGCATTTTTTTTTTTCAATTATCTGTGGCGAATTTTATTTATTTATTTATTTTTTGTCGACTATTTGTCGATTCCTGAGTGACAGATTGGCAAAATTCAACATGTGCTTCTGCGATCTTTTGATGAAATTTTCAATTTTTTTCTTCGATTGTTTCACAAAATTCATGATTATTTTTCCAAGATCTTTGGATGAAATTCTTTTTTTTTTCTAATGATCATTTCACAATTTTTTTCAACGATCTATGACAAATTTTGTTATTTTTTTTTAATTTGTGACAATTTATCGCATGTTATGTGTTCACCGTTCATGGATGTCTAAAAATGTAGTCAACAATTTTAACAGGAAGATAGATTATAAATAACGAACACTCAAAATTTTCGCTTTATTGAATTATGCCTAAACTTTGCACTACACTTTCAATGTGAAAACATTCAATAAAGTATAACGTATGTTTTCATTAAGATGAGAAAATATTAACAAAAGAATAAGAACTGAGTGAAAAATCCTTGAGTTCATGAAATACTTAATATGGTGTGCATTTTGTGATATATTAGGAGTTTTATAAGAACCGCATGTGAATGGACTCTTAATCGCTGAAGAACGGAAATTATTTACTTCATATAAAGTTCAAGAAACACGTTCCATGCTTGGGCGACTATGCATATGTAAATTGCCATTAACATGAAGAACGAATACAACTGAAATTACGCGAAGGATAACACTTTAAAATTTTAAAGAAGGTGGGAGAGTTGAATTTTGAGTTTGGAAGGCGGGTGATGATAATTGTCCTTACAACTGTAGCGTTTTCTTCGATGAGTATCCTTTATATGTTGTTTTCTGACAGAGGTCGTTTTAAAGCTTTTGGCCTGTACATTACTAAGCACTTACTCCTCTCCTCTTAACTAATTTTTTCATCAATAGAGGGTGTTTTAAAATTTTAATTTGGTCATGACTATGGCATACAATGTTACAAAAATTTATGAATAAAATTTGCATAACATCTCAACAATTTGCAACTGCTTCTCCCCCATTTTCACACTGTGAGTGGGTACGTATTTCAGACAAAATCGAGTTGCATATAAAATCATATAAATTAAAGGTTTCTTTATAAATATTACCACGGACCCGGGCAACGCCGGGTGGGTCAGCTAGTTATTAAATATGTTTTCAAAGCACGTGTTTCACATCCATGCTAAAATTTAATGTTTAGTTGAAAAAAACAGTCACTCTTGAAACATTAAGCACTCAAATTGGTTTATTTAATTGTATCCCGGTTTACTTAATTATTTCTGCGAAAGCTTTATAGAACCAACCAGCGCAAAGCAAGCGGAAAGAAAGAAACGTACTTTTGATGAGCGATGCTTTATGAAACAACCAACCGAAAGAAATATGGGGGAAAAAAGGCGTACATTTGATGAGAGTGATGTCCGAATATTAATTAATTACTCAGCTAATAATTAGAATATTAAAATTCTGCGAGCCAGATACATCAGGAGAGACTTTGGTCTATTCTCACAAAAATTTTGAACCTCGTGCGTGCCGTAGATTTTGCTAGCCATCGCACACAGACACACAGAGCGATTTATTCTTTTATTAGTATAGATTTATAACTGCTGCCAAAGGCAGATACTCAGCACAAATCATATCTTACAACTGGATCGATTCCACTCGGCTACATGCAAAGCCTTACCATCTCAGGCTCTCTGTGTATGGTGCTGCCATCTATTAATATAGATCGCTACTATTATTCGTATTCTTGTTGGGTCGGGATATGACAGTTAAAGGCTGAAAAGAAATTGAAGCTGAATCTTGGTTAAACTATAATAGAGTATAAAGTTGGAATATGGTTGTTAGTTGAAAAAAAAAACACATTTTTTAATTTCATTAGGGGACTCTGCCCCCTACGATCTACGCTCGTCAACCCCCATTCAGACACCCCAAACTTTAGCAGTACGCTAATTTGATCGGCTTTTTAAAGATTTCGGAAGATTGAATTATAATTTGAATCTGACAATTATAATTTGACGTAATTTTCTCCAAACTTTTCTTTCTCTTTTTAATATTCACGTAAAAATACTTTTGTTAGAAATGAAATATTATGATCATCTTAAAATATCAAATAAATGTCTTGCGCAATTCTTACATTTAAACTGTTTTGCAATATTATTTTTTGTTCATTTTACGTAATAAGTGTAATGTGACGTAAATGTGACGTAAATTCTCCTATTTAAGACTTCTAACGCATGTACAATATTCTTTCTCTTTTAAAATTCACATGTAATTATAGTTTTTATGACGTAAGTTTCAATGAGTTCCTGCTTTTTATATTTTCTATTTATAATAGTCACGTGTAAAATATTTTTTTTTAATTTGAAGCAAACATTATTGTGTGTACTGTTTATACAGTTGGCAACAGTTTAAATTAATACAATTTTCTAAAATATGTAAAAAATATCTCTCGAAATGCTGAAAATTTGAATTTAAAATAGAAATAATACCTCAAAAAATGAGTCAAATTAAAAAAGTCCTTCCGGCCAGTGCCGGGAGGAAGAGGTAGCTTTCATATTCCTTATTTTAAAAAAGCCAACTTATATTATTCAAACACACGAAGCTCAATTTAGTGGAAACCGAATATAGGAGATTCAATACTAATTTTTATCAATACTAAATCATTATGAATGAGAATTTCGCGAAATTAGTTATTAATTTCGCGCTTAATTAGTAAGTTTATCCAACCTGCTTTTATTTAAAATAATTTATATTTGGCTGCCGAATTCGGCGATTTCCTAAAGTGCCCGCCATTTTAAGACAACATGGTGGATGAGGCTAACCAGTGAACTTGGTCGAGACCTTAGTACTTGCTGTGCACATGCTCACTCACATCGGAATCGGTTGATATATACAAGTGCTGTCGCAGGCAAAAAATCAGATTTTTCAAAATGTCACCCACATTAGAAATTGAAACTGCTATATCTGAGCCATTTTTTAAGATAAAGACAAACAAAAATGCTCCTGAATCCTTATATCAAGGTCAAATGCTTAAGAAAGAAACCTTTTTCAATTTCTAATTATTTTGCAACTCACTTTAAATATAATTTTTTTTTATTTAATGGCTGCCATTTTGAAACAAGATGGCTGATGAAGCTGGGCCAACGAACTTGGTCGACATATTGATGTATACTATCCACATGCCTTCTTACATCGAAATAGGCGAATGCGTGTGTTATCGCGTGACAAATACAAGATCGTTTCAAAATGTTAGCCATGCTAGAAATTCAAAGTGCTATAATTCAACCATTTTTTAAGATATAAACAAAAGAACAAATTTTCAGAAACAAAAACTGCTCCGGAATCAAGGCCAAACACATAAAAAAAATCTTTTTAATTTTCCAATTTTTTAATACCTCATTTTAAATTTTAAATTTAATTTTTTTAATGGCAACCCTTTTGAAACAAGATGGCGAATGAAGCTGGCCAACGAATTCGGTCGAGACATTGGTATGTACTATGTACAGACGAAGTTACATCCAAATCGGTTCATAAATACACCTGTTATCGCGTGACAAATATCAGGTCGTTTTAAAATGTCAGCCACAATAGAAATTCAAAATGCTATAACTCAGCCATTTTTTTAGATAGAGACGAAACAAAAACTGTTCCGGAATCTTTGTATTAAGGTCAAACACATACGAAAAAATCTTTTTCATTTTCCAATTTTTTGGTATCTCATTTTAAATTTTAAATTTTTTACTTTTTTTTTAAATGGCCGCCATTTTGAAACAAGAAGGCGGATGAAGCTGGCCAACGAACTCGGTCGAGACATTGGTATGTACTATGTATAAACGAAGTTACATCCAAATCGGTTGATAAGTACGTCTTTTATTGCGTAACAAAATTCAGGACGTTTCAAAATGTCAGCCTCGCTAGAAATTCAAAATGCTATAACTCAGCCAATTTTTAAGATATAGACGAAACAAAAACTGCTCCGAAATCTTTGTATAAAGGTCAAATACATAAGGAAAAAATATGTTTTCAATTTTCAATTTTTTGGTACCATATTTCAACCTTAAATTTTCCTTAAAAATTTAAATGGCCGCCATTTTTAAAGAAGATGGAGGATGAAGCTGGCCAACGAACTCGGTCGAGACATTGGTATGTACTATGCATAAACGAAGTTACATCCAAATCGGTTCATAAATACGCCTTTTATCGCGTGACAAAATTCAGGACGTTTCAAAATGTCAGCCACACTAGAAATTCAAAATGCTATAACTCAGCCATTTTTTAAGATATAGACGAAACAAAAACTGCTCCGGAATCTTTGTATAAAGGTCAAATAAGTAAGAAAAAATATTTTTCCATTTTCAATTTTTTGGTACCACTTTTCAAATTTTAAATTTTTTTAAAATTTTTAAATGGGCGCCATTTTGAAACTAAATGACGGATGAAGCTGGCCAACGAACTCGGTCGAGACATTCGTATGTACTATGTACACACCGAATTACATCGAAATCGGTTCATAAATACGAGAGTTACAGTGTGACATACGTCAGATATATATATATATATATATATATGGATATATATATATATATATATATATATATATATATCAATTTTGAACGGAGGGTGGTTTTGGGGTCTGGGGGTCATGATCGATGAAAATATACCAAAATTTTTTGAAATTGCTTTCCTCCGAACGGCTGCAATAGGTAGATTTTTGTAATGAAAGCTACCTAAAACTAAATGCAATCTGCACACCGGGAAATTTTGACGCATAAAATGATCTGAAAATGATTAAATTCCTATGTACAGTTTTTGCTCCTATAAAACTTTTTTAATTGAACGATTTGGTCCAAATTTCGCATTAAATATCTCTTAAAATAATTCTTCGATGTGAAAACTGTCTGCATCAGCGTGTTTATCAAACTTTTCTCTATAATACTACCGATTTTTATATTATCCGGGAACTATTAAAACACTATACGGGAACTATTAAAACAACTAAGCGATAAACATAATTCTATTTCTAGTGATAAATCAGAAAATGAAGTTGAAAATTGCGAAATCACAGATAGCGAGACTGATTAATTATCCTTTTACAATAAAAATGACTGAAAAAAAGTCCTTCCGGCCAGTGCCGGGAGGAAGAGGTAGCTTTCAAATTCCTTATTTTAAAAATGCCAACTTATATTATTCAAACACAAGAAGCTCAATTTAGTGAAAACCGAATATAGGAGATTCAATACTAATTTTTATCAATACTAAATCATTATGAATGAGAATTTCGTGAAATTAGACAGCTTTATCCAAGCTGCTTTTATTTAAAGTAACTTATATTTGGCTGAGATGTTGATGTATACTATCCACATGCCTTCTTACATGGAAATAGGCGAATACGTGTGTTATCGCGTGACAAATACAAGATCGTTTCAAAATGTTAGCCATACTAGAAATTCAAAGTGCTATAATCCAACCATTTTTTAAGATATAAACAAAAGAACAAATTTTCAGAAACAAAATCTGCTCCGGAATCTTTGTATCAACGCCAAACACATAAAAAAATCTTTTTCATTTTCCAATTTTTTAATACCTCATTTTAAATTTTAAATTTAATTTTTTTTAAATGGCAACCCTTTTGAAACAAGATGGCGAATGAAGCTGGCCAAGGAACTCGGTCGAGACATTGGTATGTACTATGTACAGACCAAGTAACATCCAAATCGGTTCATAAATACGCTTGTTATCGCGTGACAAAAATCAGGTCGTTTTAAAATGTCAGCCAGAATAGAAATTCAAAATGCTATAACTCAACCATTTTTTTAGATATGGACGAAACAGAAACTGTTCCGGAATCTTTGTATTAAGGTCAAACACATACGAAAAAAATCTTTTTCATTTTCCAATTTTTTGGTATCTCATTTTAAATTTTAATTTTTTTAAATTTTTTTAAATGGCCGCCATTTTGAAACAAGATGGCGGATGAAGATGGCCAACGAACTCGGTCGAGATATTTGTATGTACTATGTACACACCATGGCACATCCAAATCGATTCATAAATACGCCTGTTATCACGTGACAAATATCAGGACGTTTCAAAATATCAGCCACGCTAGAAATTCAAAATGCTATAACTCAGCCATTTTTTAAGATATAGATGAAACAAAAACTGCTCCCGAATCTTTGTATCAAGGTCAAATACATAAGAAAATTTTTTTTTTCACTTTTCAATTTTTTGGTACCACATTTCAAATTTAAATTTTTCTTAAAAATTTAAATGGCTGCCATTTTTAAACAAGATGGTGGATGAAGCTGGCCAACGAACTCGGTCCAGACATTGGTATGTACTATGTACAAACAAAGTTACATCCAAATCGGTTCATAAATACGCCTTTTATCGCGTGACAAAATTCAGGACGTTTCAAAATGTCAGCCACGCTAGAAATTCAAAATGCTATAACTCAGCCATTTTTTAAGATATAGACGAAACAAAAACTGCTCCGGAATCTTTGTATAAAGGTCAAATACATAAAAAAAAAATATTTTTCCATTTTCAATTCTTTGGTACCACATTTCAAATTTAAAATTTTTTAAAAATTTTTAAATGGCCGCCATTTTGAAACAAAATGGCGGATGAAGCTGGCCAACGAACTCGGTCGAGACATTGGTATGTACTATGTACATACCGAATTTCATCCAAATCGGTTCAGAAATTCGAGAGTTACAGTATGACAAAGTTCAGATATATATATATATATATATATATGGATATATATATATATATATATATATCAACTTTTGAACGGAGGGTGGTTTCGGGGTCTGGGGGTCATGATCGATGAAAATATACCAAAATTTTTTGAAATCGCTTTCCTCCGAACGGCTGCAATAGGTAGCTTTTTGTAATGAAAGCTACCTAACAATGCTTGAAAAGCAAATAGAGGAGGATCAAAATATGAAGCCAAATTATGAAGCTAAACTGAAAACTGCAGTGTATCAAATAAAAGCCAACGGGTTGGGAAAATTCCGTAACATTTTGAGTCATGGGGCAAGTCTATTATTTATGCAGGGAAAATACAGCTCACTGATAAAGATAAGTCAAATGTTATCACTTCCTAAATCAAGCAAGATAAAGACAGCATTTCGAAATATTATTCGTTTCATTCTACGTTCAAAGTACTCAGCAAAAAAAAAAAAAAAAAAAAAAAAAAATTCATACTCTTCTCGAAACGTTTAATCAACTCTTTTCTACTCAAATTCTGGAAATAATTGTACTTCAAACTTTTTCTGAAATAAGAAGAAAGGAATATTATAATGCTGAGCCAAAATTTACTCTACCAGTGTTGAAGAATTTAAAGCTTTATTGTGATTACTTGTTTTGCAGGCGACTTGAAAAATAGTCATTTAGCAGCAAATGCGTTATCTGATGCGACATTATGGGATCAACCATACACAGCTGGAATGAGCGAAGTGAGATTTCGTTTTTTGCTGAACTGCCTACGTTTTGACGCAACACGAACTAGGTTTAAAAGAAATATATATATATATATATTTATAATTAATATATATCAATATATAATTGATGCCTTTACTCGAAGCGTGTGGTTTACGGAATGTAGTGGAAACAGATCGCTTTTGATTTAGGTCGGTCGGTTTCATTTAGCTTTAATCTTGTTTCATTCGTTTTTGCAGTATGGTCTCGACAGGTAAATCTGGGGAATGCTGCATGCTTAAAAACAGTTTTAACCCTGCATTAGCGTGTCATAAGCCACGCAACCTGTCTCCATGTTTAATTAGTTATTTGCCTTGTTTCTTATGGTTGGATTGTTTATGTTAAAGTTGGTTATGTAGTGTTTCTTTAAGATCGTTTATTAAGTTAAATTATAGTTCTTATTTGGTATGGTTCATTTAATTTTGTACTTCAATGTTATATATATATATATATATATATATATATATCCATTAATTAAACATTACCGACCATCATCAAAAACCGCAATAATGAAATGTGAATGAAATGACAATAAATTACATAACTAGAAAGGTAGAAATCATAAAATGAAAATTTGCGATGATAAGAATGAAAAATTTAATGGAATTTCCTAATAGAGGTATCAGATAACTACAAAGTAGAAATCATATAGATAATACACTAAGATTATGCGCTATTGCAGCAAAGATCTAAGCGTATAATATTTAAAAGATTGCTAAAACATTTAGCTATCTAGGTATATATATAAATATATATAAGATACCAATATTAAGGAAAAAATAATTCAAAATGAATTGTTGCATTCAAAATGAAAAGATATAATAAAAAAACATCATAAAAAGCTTACATTCATAATTACATGCGCAAATGCAGCATAATTATTTGAATGTTAATATATAACCATTAATTAAACATTATCGACCATCATCAAAAACCGCAATATTGTGAATGAAATGACAATAAAATACATAACAAGAAAGGTAAAAATCATAAAATGAAAATTTGCGAAGATAAGAATGAAAAATTTAATGGAATTTCCTAAGAGAGGTATCAAATAACTCAAAAGTAGAAAGCATATAGATAATACACAAAGATTATGCGCTATTATATATATATGTAAATCTACACCTATAAGGGAGATTTGGGATGAATTCTTTAAGTGTTAAATGGATTCTTAAAAACTTGGATCCTATGTTAATATTCGTGAACAATTATTAGCCTATAGAGGAATGTGTCACTTAAGAATGTACATACCGAATAAGCCTGCCAAATACGGCATCAAAATAATAATGATTTGCAATTTAGGAACATTATAAATACATTGTTTAAAATATGACGTAATTTTCCCCTTTTAATACTTTTCACAACTAATAATTTTATTTATTTTAAAGTTTTCTTTCTTTTATAATATTCACATGTAAAGTTCTTGGAAATAGTGCTATTTTGGATTTTAAAATATATGTAATTTCCCCATTAAGTGCGTTTGGGACGTAATAATTTTATTATTTAAAAAAATTGTTTTTTACTTTAATACTCACGTGTAAATATATTTTTCAAATTAAAAATGTTTGAAATTATGATTACTCTTTTTTTTTTAAATTTTGCAACAAACTGTAAAAATTGAATTTATCGAAATGTCAAACAAAGCGCTATTGAGATAAGGAAATTTTGAACAAAACATTAAAAAAAACTTAATCCCTGCATATGTATTTAAGCGCTAATTATATAATAAATATCTTCTAGTGAACATGAATGCTGTATAAAATTTCACAATGTTTAAAATAGTGTAACACCCTTTCAAGGACGGTGGCTAGACGGTCTACCACCTAATTTTAATTGCAAAACTGACAAATGGCACCAAGAATATTTTAATAAAATTTTGCTTTTGTAATGAAAGTGCAAGTTAGCGGGGTTTTCTTTTCCGAGAAATTCATTTGAATATTCTGGTGTCAGTCAATTATTTCATCAGTTTACGAACTGAATTCTTCTGGGCCTGAAAGGATTAAAATGCACCACAAATGATTTTCCTCCACAGATCTTAATGTAACCGAAGACTTTTGGGCGAACGCGTAAATGAAATTTTAATGCTTCATTCAAGACACTTCATTTTCAAAAGCGAACATGCCAGGGTAAAACTCAATAACATATATCAATTGCATAGCAATCCGAGTATATTTACGTGACTTAGATGTCCGAAAGACCGATTCAGAAATACCTTTTCAAATATGTTGGAAAGTGATAAAAAGGAAAGAAATGACAAAGTTTACATTTGACTCAGAAAAATCTTAAACAAGTTGGAAATTTCACGTCAAACGTGGCAAATGTGGTGCGTTTGTACTAACTAGTTTTAAAAATGTTTTTTGCACAGCATATTGTACTGAATGTATATTTTAGTGCGCTTCATAAGGGCATATCAATTTCATTCTGATCGAAAAGCTGCAACAGCATTAAAATGCACTTGAAATATTTTTTTCCCATTGGTCGTAATGTAACGGAAAATTTTGACTATCCCTGTAATTAAACTATACATCCGATTTTCATAAAATTTGAAATGAATCTACAAAATTTTGCAAAAATTATATATTTAAAATTTCAGATCATTCAGTTGAGAAATTTTTGCTTTGCGGACGGACGGACGGACAGACGCACAGACATACAGACGGACGGATCGAACGACGACTATAGGTGCTACGTATTTATATAATTGCGAACACACCTAAAAAGCATACTTCAGCAAGATACTTTCACTGCTTATTATATCTAAATTTGCATCTGCTCTTTTAAAACGAAACTTCAACCCCCACAAAATCGATCGCAAAATCTTTAAACATTTCTATAGGCACTGTAAAGATAAGTATAAAATTAGATTTAAAGCTAATCAAAACACTAAAAACCTGATTTCCAACTAGTGTACCTCCAATACAGGGTGTTCCTCCAAATCGACTGGTAATTTTTTTTTACAAAACAAGATTTAACCGGAATTAAGGCTATCCTATTTGAATTTATTCCATCCAAGACCCTCCGACGGGCTTGCTGTGGATTACTGCGTATTTGGACATTTAAGACAAGTCCTTTATAAGCGGGATCGCAAAACATTGCATGGACTCTGGACGATTGTGGGCGAGGAATGTAACAAAATTAATCTTATTATTTCAGGAAAAGATTTTTTATCTTGAGAATTAGGATGTATTATGACAGTTTAACAAAAGGACTATATAAAAGAACAGATTAGAAATTAAAATTCTTATTTTATTTTTTATCAATTGCTTTTTCATAAATAGATATTAATAGCGTTTTCATAAAATATTATGAACAGACACGGTATACATATACGAGCAGCTAGATTACGGAAGTTTTACTCGTTTACACTTAAAACAATATAAATGGCTAAAAGTTTGTTTCCAGTTAATTTTCCATATCGAAATTAACAATTTATCAATAAATAGATAAATAAATAAATATAGCCTACATTTAGCTGACATGTGTGCAATCAAACTACCTGCTTAAATACTGCAATAATGGGGATGAAAAAGTTGCGGTATGTAGCAAAATTTTTATCTATTTCTTCGGCTGTTTATATCTCTCAATCGACAACCACTAAAGTATTGCTTTTAATAAATTTTAAAATTTCATTTAAGTATATAATTGATATTTTCCATATAAGATTGCTTTTTAGTGTTGTTACTGAGAAATGATAAATTAAAAAGTTAAGTATGTGATAAGTTAAGAAAGTTTAATTTTATGTTTATAATTTGAAATGATTTATACTCTAGGGATAATAGAAATAAAATACATTTTTCATAGAAATTCAACATTTTTTTCATTCTGAATATGTTGCATATATTTTCGTTCTTCCCCGACATACAAAACAAATTCTCACATAGCAAAATTTTCTTTCCAACTAAAACTTCTGTTTAAAAGTCTCGAAATATTTTTCAGATATATCTGTTTTGTTTTATTTTATGTTTGTTTTCCTGACAAAATCAAATCGTAAACCTTATATGTTTAGAAAAGAATCGAAAATTGTTCTTCAGCTGTTTACTACAGAATAATGCGGGATAGCAAATAAAATAATGTCGGATCTTTTGCTAAGGAAAACAATGCTTCAGACAGACCTGTCTCTAAATCTAATAAACATACAGAAAAGCAAACATCAAAAGGACCTCGAAACTCTTTTAGAAAATGTTTAAGTAAACACAAACTAAATTGAGCAATTAATGGTCTTTTTAAAGAACACTTTTTATCCTATTAATTTCACACTATTAACTCCTACTAGAAGAAACAAGAAAGAAAAAAATCCCTGCCGGCCCGGCCTACAGGCGGAGGTAGATTTCGAAGTTAAGTATACTAATTTCACAAACAAAAACCAAATCATGATTAGAGATAAACCCACTTTAACAATTTTATCTGGCCGCTTTTGACGAGTTTTTATTTCATTTTTATATAATAACTGGTTTTATCAGAATCATATTAGGGTGGTATTAAAAAAAAATACTTTTCTATGCTCAACAACTCGAAATTTTCTGGCATAACTCCAAATTCATTTTTAATAGGAAAAACATGAAACTTGTTGACGTGATTTTTGAAGCGATTTATAAGCGACCTGTGTTTTTAATTTTCGTTCAATTAATTAAAACTTGATATATAATCAATTATTTTCTCAGTAAGACAATATTTTTTGTTTCGAACACAATCGCTTCGGGAAATTCCGTTCAAAATGCCCACTTTGACATCATTTTTTGAAATATATTCTCCCTCTGTCAAAAATTCGATCATTACGGTACATTATATAGTTTCTGAATAAGCGAATCTACCGATTGGATGCGTTTGAGGGCAAAAATGAATTTAAAAATGAGTCAGAAAATAAGCAGTTTGGATTTGAATACTCCCTTAATACGATTATTTCTCCAACACAATCCGCTTCGAGAAATTCCGTTCAAAATGCCCACTTTGACATCATTTTTGAAATATATTCTGCCTCTATCAAAAAATTGACCATTACGGTACATTAAAAAGTTTCTGAGTAAGAAAAGGTACCAATTGGAAGCCTTTGAGAGCAAAAATGAATTGTAAAATGAGTCAGAAAATAAGCAGTTTGGATTTGAATACACCCTTACTAAGATGATTTTTTTCTTCAACCGCTATGTATTTTTAATTTGTTTTTGCTGTAAGAATTGGTCCTATCCAAAACTTGTCTATATAAATGTTGAAGACAATATTAAGAAGATATATGATAAATTCATGGGGATTTTAAATCTTTTGAATTGACGGAGAAGGATTTTTTTCTTCTTCAAACGCCCTTTTTGTTTTCGTTTTTATTTATTTATTTTTTTTTTTTTTGCGGTACGAATTGGTTCTATCAAAAACTCGTGAATATAAAAGTTGTAGATAATGTTAAGGAGATTCATGATAAAATTAATTGGATTTGATATCTTGAGAATTGACGAAGTTATGAATTTTTTTCTTCCAAAAACCCTATTTTTGCGCCCCTTGAGCCCATTTTTAACTTTATCAAAAATCTGTGATACATAAATTTTTAGCTCTATTTTTAGAAGTAATAAAAACTTTAAACTGATTCGATATGTGCAAAATTAAAGAAGTTATGGGTTTTTTTCGGTTTCACAAAATTCCTCCGTATTCCCATCCCCTCGGTCCGATTTTGCCCATTAACAAACTTGTCCGAGATTTTATGCCCCTTGATTTTACGTATCAGTTTGGAAGAGATTGGTGCAGAATTGTGAAAGTTATCGTGTCCAGAAGAAAGTGATATATATAGATAGATACATACATGGATATATATATATATATAGATAGATAGATAGATAGATAAAGTTTTTTACTGAGGGTGGTTTTGGGCTCTAGGGGTCATGATTGGTGTAGATCTGCAAAAAATTTTCAGAAATTCCAACATAGGAACGATCCCAATAGGTAGTATTTCATACGAAATCTACCTAAAAATTATACGTCAAGCATAGATTATGAAGCACTTTGAAACGCATTCAGAATAATGATACAAAACTGCACCGTTACAAAATGTCTAATTCAAACATATGGAAACGCATAACACATCTGAAAACCCAATTTATACTGTTCCCGTCTACAATGGTGAAATTACCCAAATTCTCATATCAGCCCTGTATATCTTGCATACAGGGCCCTATTGTATAGTCATCTTGTAATGAAATGCAGTGATTTATATCAATTTCAGTACATTTGAAATAGCGTAGTGTCATTAAAATACACAGCAAACAGTTTTTACCATTGAAAATAATGTAACGGATTTCTTTTGAGTGTCCCTGTAAAAGAATTATTAATCCGACATAATTCATATACAGTACCAAATATGCCTTGTTGACGTTAAATAAGATTTATCAATTGCATAAAAATCCGAGTACATTTACTGGAGTTAGAGAGCGTGGCCAGACAGACGGACAGACAAACCGAATGCATAAAGACTTTTAAACTTTGTGGGAAAGTGTTAAAAAGAGAAAGCACTTTCTGCAGCCATTCTTGCGTCTAAAACAAACAAACAAGATTCGAAACTAGGTTGTAAGTTGAAGCTTTACATTTGGAAGAAACATTAAGAAAAAAAAAATTGAAAAACTCAGTGTTTTTTTTTTTTTTAACATAATGGTTTCATAAATATTTCTAAAGCAATGGTTATTTGCATTATTTTATTATTGCTAGTATTATGTAGTATTACAGAGAGAAAGCGAAGTGAAAATCCAAAGAAACATTTTAGATTCAACTAAGTGGAAAACTTTCGACCCAAGTAGCTATCTATTAAAGTGGGAATACATTGTTATCTATACAAATATAATAAAGAGAGAGCTCCTGTTTGACTGATTGGCTCATCAATGGCGAGCTAAAACGACTAAAACCAAACGATATTTGGAAAGTAGATTGCTGTTGCGACGTAGGCAAGCAATAAGGATGGATTTTTGAAAATTTAACACCTAAGGGGTTAAATAAGTCAGAAAGTTATAGGTAATTCTGTAATATCTCAGCAGCAGCTTTCGGTAGGAGCGTAAAATTCAGCATAACAAATATACTAATAAAATTAAGCAGGTATTTTAGCGATTTCAGAAATTCAACCAATACTGTTTTGGGACATTTTAGGACATTTCACCATATCTCAATAGCAGTTTTCGGTAGGAGTGTGGAATTTAGCATAACAAATCTACTAAACAAATAGTTAAACGGTGTAGCTCAGCGATTTTAGAAATTCGACAACCAATAGGGTTACATGGCGAGTCAAAAGTTTTAAATCATTTCCCCGTATCTCAGTTGCAGTTTTAGGTAGAGGCGTAAAATACAAGTAAACCAATCTCCTAAAAATAGTTAAAGGCGTCTTTCAAAAATTTTAGAGCTGTTCTAGTGATTTCGTCGCCAACATCGTCTATGGACTTAATAATGGAATATTAAACGAATAAGATACCTATTGCTGATTTTGGATTAAATATTTTGTGTAAAACATTTTTCCAAGTAATTTGCTTTATTTCATAATATATAGATGCCATGGCTTGGATTTTGAAATTTGGTACATGTCGGCCCAGTTTCTCTAATGGAGAAGTTTTCTTTGATGATTTTATATACGGCAATTTTATATATCTGTGTGTGTTGGCAGATTTCTATAAATTTTTAATATCTTGTTTCGTGGCATTTGAAATGGAATATTGACATAGTTAAGATATTATGACGATAAAATATGAACCTAAGAACACGGAAGTATCGGTTACCTCAAAAATTATAGAAATTTTTTTTAAAGGAATTGTCTATTCATAGAAGTGCCGTCACATCCAACTACAATGACACCTTATCTTACAATGTTTTCTCAGATAGATGTAAAGCAATGCTTTTAAGAATATCCCTTCCGGTTCCATTGTAGTAATAATATGATCAATTTATTTTGAACGCGTCTCCTGAATAAAAAAAAAAATGTGTTTTTTTTGACAATATTTTCCAAATTCCTTGTATGATTAACCAAATAAACATATTGACAGAATTAAAGTAGTTTTCCGCTATTTTTTAATTACAAAAGTGACGTTTACGAACTTTTAGAAGTAGGCCTGAATATTTTATTTTTCGTTATTTAATTTCCAAATAGCAATTTTTAACATATTTTTCAAAATATAATTGCACATCGCGACCTAAAGATATTAACCGAGTTTAAATATTTTTTGCGTTATTCTTCTAACTACAAAATCTGAAATTACGCGCTATTAGAAGTATGTATGAATATTTTAATTTTTATAATTTATTTCAAAAATCGTCGATCTTGATGAAATTTTCTAAAATGCATTTGCGATGCGTGACTTTAAAGTAATAACCGATGTAAACAAAATCTTTTGCGTGATTTGCCGAATTACAAGAGGAAAATTCAATGTGCTATTAGAACATTTTTCTTTAAAAAAGGTTTTTTTCGACACACATTAGCGTGCATGCTTGTTGGTATCCTTGTGCAAGCCTTACATTAGTAAATCAATAAAAATAGAAAATCTGTCATTCTGGTATCGAGTACAACAGAGAAACTTTTTCATTTTTATATCTTATCATATACAAAGATATCTATGAGAAAATGTTTGTCACGACACAAGAAATAAAAAAAAACTTAAAAAAAGAGACTTTTTAAGTGCCAAAAAATAGTATTGATTTTAAAAGATATTGCTTTTCTTTGTAATAAATCGTTGACAATCATAACAATTTGATACATAAAATCGAAGTATTAATAACTTAGACGTTTTAAATTTTCTGAAATATCAGTTTTTTAACCAAATAAAATTATTAGGCGCGTTTAAATGAAACCCATTCGACAGTTCCAGTAAGCGGAACATAAATAAAAGAAACACAAAACTGAATGAAATAGAAACAATAGTATATAACTAAACGTTTCAGTATATAGGGGAAATGGGGGGCACATGTGAACATGAGGCAGATGTGAACATCGCAATTTTAAAACAGTTATTATAAGTTTTTTTATTTGAAAAAAAAAATAACTAAAGATGATAGCACCTGTAGACATATGGTAAAAAATTTTTGAAGCTCTTTGAAATTTTGTTTGTCCTCTGTATCCAAAACACTGTTTTTAGATCTCAAAAGTAAAATATTTGTTTCAAGTTGATAAGTAAATATTTTTTTATTATTTATTCATTTATTTGAATTTGAGTGCTTAACATATACTATGAATACCAATAAATATTTTTAATAAAGTTCTTTTTCTTCTAAAATTGAGAGATGTTAATTTTTTATCAATTTATCAGTAGCAGCAATGTGGGGCACTTGAGAACAGACTAGTTGGGGCAGATATGAACAGTTCATAAGTGACCCAATAATCATTCTGTGATTCTGTTCCTTTAAGTTAACTTAATGATAAATTACCAAACTAAATGATCAGTTCCATTGTATATAATTTTCCTTAAATAGAAGATATTTTCCTCAAACAAAGTTGATTTCGTATTGAAACTTCCACAAACACATCTTTCAGCAAATACATAAAGAGCAACATGCTCGTTTACGTTCAATTGTACTTTAAACTATTTTCCTCAAACAAAGTTGATTTCGTATTGAAACTTCCACAAACACATCTTTCAGCAAATACATAAAGAGCAACAAGCTCGTTTACGTTCAATTGTACTTTAAATAAATTTAATGTTTTTATGATTCTTCCTTGTGACATAGCGTTTATTATTCAAAACTCACTGCAGATGGCAGCACTAAAATCTGAAAAAGTTGTCTTTCTGAACAGAAGTAGTTTCTGCGAATAAATTAGATGTTTAATTCATTGTAAATCATATTATTTTTAACTCTTTTTTAATTTAAAAATTTTTATTGTCATTTTTAAGTAATGTGATATTAATAATTGTCTTTTTTTCTTTTTATTAGATAATTTATTTCTGTATTTTTGTTATGTTCTGCGAACCTGTCATCAAAGCTTAGAATGATAAGATTCGTAGTGCTAAAAGTCATTCTTATTCTGTATGATTAAAAAAATATGAAAAGTCAACTTAAATCTCGTATTCATTTAAGAAAATCCTTTATTCATTAAGTAATTTTTTTAATCTCGACTCACTAATGCCAGTAGTCAAAGGTTCCTGAGTTTTTAATTAAGTGATTTTGTAATTCATCTATCACACGGCAGGATTCTGCAACGAGAAACAAAAGGTACTGTCTTTTAAATTCATCCTGATTCTTGAGATAAAATCTTGTATTCTATCATTCTTAAAATTTTACATAATACTTTGCTGGTCCATCATAAGCCTGAGATAACTAGTGAAAATCTTATTTAATTCATATATATTATGGCAAAAACAAAAGCAGAAACTGCTTCTGAATCAAAATTTCTTTTTACTATCAAAGAAATAAAGTGATGTAGGTATCAAGTTACTGACGCAATTGAGAATAAAAATTTTAAGCTAATTGAAAAATTGAAATCTGAGCTCAATAATTTAGCAAATGATCTAAAAAAATCTTATTTTGGCGTAGCTGAAGAAAGCGCAAATTCTTTATATGATAACTTTACTGAAGCTAAAGATATAGTTGTTGATGATTTAGTTAAAATCGAGCAGTTCTTAGAAAATCAAGGCGTAAAATCACAAGAAAATAAAAGTGCAGCCAATAATAGCTCAAATATAAGTGTTAATAATAACGCATTAAAATTACCTAAGTTTGAATTACTCATATTTTATGGTGATATCACTCAATGGATAACCTTTAAGGAAACATTTTTAACTGCAATTTATAATAATGAGTCTCTTTAAAATCAGTTGAAATTTTCTTATTTAATAGCTAGTGTTAAAAATTATCTTTGTAAATTAATTTCCGGCTTCTCAATTTCTGGTGATAATTATAAGGAAGCTTGGGAAACGTTAGTTAATAGATATGACAATCGAAAGAATTTAGCATATTCATCGCTGTCTAAATTTGTTAATGCCAAACCACTGAAATAGCCCACGCAGAAAACCATCTTAGAGTTATTAGATACGTGCAATGAAGTTATCCGAAATTTAAAATCTTTGAACTATGAATTTAATGAATTTGTTGATTTGATTTTAGTGTATATAGTACAAACGAAATTTGATGAATCCTTAAAAAGAAACAGTGGGATATATCATTAAATAAAGATTCATTTCCAACTTACGCAATGTTAATGACGTTTATCGAAAAACAGGCTCGTAGTTTGCAAAGCTTAACTACTTACTGCTTAACTAGTTACTGAATTTTTTAAAGGTGAATCCAAATCTAATCAAAAATTTGAAAATAAGTCTCGACATTTTTCAAAAAAATCTGTCATCAATGCAATCGTGATGGTTAATGTAAATAAATCTCCAAACCTTTCATGTGCACAGTGTAAAGAATCTCACGAACACTACCACGTATTGAGCTTTGTTCTGCTCTTTTACTAACCAAGTTATGCTCAGTCATTATCGATACTTTACAAATAAACTTTGACAATATTTATCTATGCTCAGTTTCGCAGATTGTTCTCAGCTGATTAAAATCACCTCCCTTAAAAGGGAATCAATTCGTTCTAAATCGAGTGTGTAAAAATTAAATCATTAAGGCCTCCATGTGAGTGAAATCATATTCCAGGTATTTTAAATCCTGAAAATTCAGCTTCTAGTGTATTCCACCACAAAAGCTTCTTCATCATTATCTATGGTGGCATGGACCTCCGTAACTGCTATCAAATGAACCAATCCTAATACATTTGTACAATCCACCGATATCTGAGTTAAATCCAGCACTTCAACCAGCAAGCAACGTAACTAAAGTGATTGCCCTTCCAAACTTTATTCTTAAGTCCTCGAAATTCTCTAATCTATCAAGAGTCACAGCGTGGTGGCTTAGATTAATCTATAATGCTAGGCATAGTGCTGCAAAAAAATCTTGAAATCTGGGTGCACAAGAAATCTCTGATTCTATTCAATGCATTGGGAAATTAGCACAAAGTTCTGAATTCTACACAGAGCTTAAATTATTAAAGGAAAGAAATCCCTTACCAAGTAATAGTAAATTATTATCATTAAATGTGTTTTTAGATTGGAGTGATATTTTTTGAGTTGGTAGTCGTTTGTCACAACATCAGACATTGAGTTTTGATAGAAAGTATCCTATGCTACTTCCGAAATGTCCCGTTATTACAAAGTTATTGATAAAAGATGTCCAAGAGCAACATCTACATACAGGTATAAAGCTAGAACTTTCTATATTACGACAACAGTACTGGTTTGTGAACGGTCGTTCTACTGTACGACAAGATCTCCACAAATGTTTGCTTTGCAGACGCCTTAAGTTTCAAGCTTGTCAACAAATGTTGGGAGATCTTCCCGTTGACAGAATCACCCCAATCTTTCCATTTTCCACTGTGGGTTTAGATTTTGCCGGACCCTGTCTAACTAAACCAAATTTACCAAGTAGTAAGATCAAAATGAAATCTTATATAGCAGTATTCGTCTGTATGTGCACTAAGGCGGTACATCTTGTGTTAGTATCAGACTTGTCTGTGCAAGCCTTGCTAGCAGACTTGAAGTGATTTATCGCGCGTAGAGGTCTACCGCCCGATGTATATTCATATAATGCAAAAAACTTCACAGGTCTGGCTAATCAGTTAAAGCAGCTATTCCAATATTTGAGGGAAAATGAAGTTCAAGAATTTCTTTCGAGCCAGAAAATCAATTGGAATTTCATCCCTCCACATGTGCCACACTTTGGTGGTCTATGGGAGGCAGCTGTAAAGCTTACTAAAAATCACATACTAAGAGCATGTGACTCTAGTGTATTGAAATTTGAGGAATTAACTACTTTGCTATGTCAAATTGAAAGTTGTATAAATGCAAGACCCTTAAACACTATGTCTTCGGATCCATCAGATCCACGTGCGATAACTCTAGGTAATTTTCTAATAGGTGCACCCCTCCTTGATATTCCAGAATCTTCGAATTCACGAGCTCTAAATTCAAATGGTCGGTGGCGCTTGATAGATAAAGCAAATAATTAATTTTGGTGTAGAGGGCCACGTGAATATCTTCAACATCTCCAACAGCGTCCAAAATGGACTACTCCACAAGCTAGTTTATGAGAAGGAGACTTGGTTATTGTTCAAGGTAGATTTCAGCCCATGAGATGGAAGCTGGGCCGCATTCTAAAAACTTTTCCTGGACCGGACAATCTTGTACGACTCGTCCGGATTAAAACAACTGGCGGTGACATCAAGCGTCCCATTTCAAAGGTGTCCCCTATCTTGCTGAGGGAGGAGGATGCATGATTCTTCCTTATGACAAACTTTTATTATTCAAAACTCACTGTAGATGGCAGCACCAAAATTGAAAAAGCTGTGTTTCTGAACAGAACTATTTACTGCGGATAAATTAGATGTTTAATTGATTGTAAATCATATTCTTTTTAACTCTTTTTTAATTTTAAAATTCTTATTGTCATTTTTATGTAATATGTATATTAATCATTATGTTTCTTTTCTTTTTATTAGATAATTTATTCCTGTATTTTTGTTATGTTCTGCGAACCTGTCATCGAAGCTTAGAATGCTTTGAATTGTAATGCTAAAAGTCACTCTGATTCTGTATGATTAAAAAATATGAAAAGTCAAGTTAAATCTCGTATTCATTTAAGAAAATTCTTTATTCTTTAAGTAATTTTATTAATCTCGACTCACCAATGCAAGTAGTCAATGGTTCCTGAGTTTTTAATTAAATGATTTCGTAAAACATCTATCGCACGGCTGGATTCTGCAACGAGAAACCAAAGGTACTTTTCCTTAAATTCATTCTGATTCTTGAAATAAAATATTGTATTCTATCAATCTTAAAATTTTACAGTTTTCTTAAATGGAATATGTGCTATATATTATTTTACTAAACGGTTTGCAACAATATTTTTTATGCATTGTTAATACAAAAGTATTACATTGAACAACTTTGCAAATTTTTCTATTACATTTGTTCTAAACTTGCAATGATGGTTTGCTTCCATCTTTAAACAGTTATGTATATAATGCTTTGAATGGAGATAGATATCAGTAATATTTTAAGAAAGTAAAATTTTTAAACTGATAACTAGAGCAAAAAATCCCGATTGTAACCCCCCCCCCCCCTCTCTTTCAAAACCAAAAGGAGTTAAGGGTTACAGTCCAGACTTTTTCATTATTAAAATATCTACATTTCTATATCTTTATCTATAATTTACAAGTAAATAAGGCCAATACAGGAGTGAAATCCTTTCGTATTTCGACAGATTTCCGATAAATAGTATGTAAATAATCCCTCCCTAAAATTCCCCTCAAACAAAAACCCCTAAACAAAATTTAAAAGTATTAATTTCTTATTTTTTTAATTGCTTCTTTTTTATTTTATTGCAACAATACATTATGAATCATCTAAGCCTCCCCCCTTCAAAAAAAAAAATCTACCTATTTTCATTTTATAATCTTTTGCTAAAACATATCACCCAGAAACTAGAGAAATATACATATAGATTTTTCTTTATGGTGAACTTAACAGGTAATATAAGTAATGATTACGATAACAAAAGAATAACAGAGTAAAAAGCTTGTTTAATGATATTTTTTCCTTGTGTTCACATGTGCCCTACGTGTGTTCACAACTACCCCGCTGATGGGACACTTGTGAACAATTTTTTGAATTCATAAATCTATTAAAAAATGTGAGAAGTATACAGGTGATTTTTAAAATATTACCATGCATAAAAGAAAGTTCTGTTCACTATGCTGAGTAGTTTTTGTTTATAGAAATTAAACCAGTTATGAGAAAAAGCTATATTTATACGAACTGTTCACATGTGCCCCCATCTCCCCTACATTAGTTTAGTAAAAGTCACCCATTGCGTTGAACCATGCTAACCATTGTTTGGAAAGGCGTCGAATGACGTCGATGATGAAGGATTTCGATTGTTGCTAGAACAAAAGAAACATGAAATTCACTTGTCAAATCACGAATACTTCGCCGACGTTTCATCTTGACCTCAGACTCAATATCACCTATCAGTATACCAGTAACAACTTTGTGCGCCTGACTACGAAGCGTCAAATCAGTAGTCTTCTCACGGTCGTCGCTGAACAAGAACATCTTCGAAAATTGCGCAACAGTTATCTTTAATAAGCACTTTTCTCCCTGAAAAACAAATTTTTCGATAAATGTGAACAAGATTGCAACCCACTGCCCATTAAAATGCGTTACATGACGTTGGTCTTTTTTGGATGGATTCGTAATCAATCCAGCTATCTTGGATGTACTGCCACCTTCAATCAACGAAAGCAGATTTTTTTTTTTTTTTTTTTTTTCAACGAAAAGCATGCTCCATACATTTGACGATACTTGCTCATGCGCATTTCTAACTTAAACTTAAAAAAAAAAAGTAACTAATTTAATGTTTCCGAGATATTGTTTTTATTGTTAACTTATTTAATCTGTGGAAATGCTATCGAATAATATACTTTTTTCTTTAATACTCATACACACGTTAAGTGTAAGAATGAAAACAAACGCTTTGAAAACGTGTCGAAGTATTTAAACTCCAAATCTTTTAGGAAAAAATGCAATTTAAGAGGTCAGAAAGATTTCAGATGCGTAAAATTGATCGACGGATACGAAAGCTGTCATTGATTTAGAGTATTACTTGTTTTTTTTGTTTTTTTTTTTTTTTTTTTTTTTTTTTCATTTGTTTATTGATGTTTTATGGAAATAAAACATATATATTTTAAAAATAAAAAGCTTTAAAATTGTATGACAAACAAAATGCAGCAAAATTAGTTTTGCTACAATTTTGAAATCCAGGTGCGTATTTTTAGATCGTCATTCCTTCTTTATATTGCTTTTTACCCTGTTCCATAATTGTACCAGAAAAACAAACAAAGAAAAAAGGTTTTCAAAGTTACAAAAAAATATGTATATATGTGATGCGTTTTTTAGCATTATATATAATTTTTAGCTTTTAATTTTTTTTTTTAGATTTAATCAAGTAAGAATATAATACGCAGTTTAAACAATTTTGAATTAAATTTTTTAATCATTTATATATATATATATATTTTAGAAGTAATCGAGCAGTATATACAATTATAAAATACATATTCAAACCTTTTATATATTATTTTTTCAGAATTAATAAAGCAGTATAAAAATTTTTGAATTATATTCATTTTCGTATGTAAATAATTAAGAATAATAAGAATAATAAGAATCGAATAAGAAGAAAAAACAATAAATGACAGCTAGAAAATATGGAGTCTGACCTTTCAAATCGTGAAAAAAACGTTTTGTGAGATTATTTTTGGCCTACAATAATAAAACTTTTTTTTTTTTTTTTTACATTTATTTAAATTTAGCAAACACATATATAAATTTAATTTCTATAAAACATAAATGAATAAAGGCAAATAGATATAATAGTTAATAAATAGTAATAAGTTAAATGGTTAAAAGTTAATAATAGTAATAATTATTTACAGGTTCCCTAATATATGATCAAATGTTAGTCCTTGAAGGGGACAGTGGACTTTTAAAATCACGAAATTCCACTAAAGAGTTGCTAAATCTAATTCAGAGAATTATGAAAATAGATTCTCAAATTTATCTGATGATTAAAGATCTTATAAATTTCGATACATCTTCTCAGAGATGTAAGCTTTTATATTTGCGAAACCTGTAAAAATATATAAGTTATGCAGTTTTTCGTCTAGCTCCTCTGTCTGTCTGTCCGTCAGTCTGTCTGTCTGTCAGTCAGTTGCAGAGCTCGTTGTCTGAAACTATATATGTTGGGTACTTGAAATTTCGCATACTTATAGCTGAACACCTAACATCAAAAGACAAATCATAAAATTTTGAAAAAGTCTTATATTTACTCATCTGGGTACTAACTTGTGTAATATGAGCTTTTTTTTTCTAACTGAGCCGCTATTTAAGTTGAAGACTTGAAATTCCGCATAGTTATAGCAGAACACTTGCGATCACATTAAAAATCATAAAATTATAAAGAAAAGTCTTATATTATTTACCCCTCCGGGCTCTAACTTGTGTATTTTAAGCATTTTTTCTAACCTCCCCCCATTGCACCGGATGGGAACTTTTCTAACTTTTGCCGACACCCCTTTGGCCACTCTTTCATATTATGCACATAGCCTTACATCTTTCAGTTCCACTTTTTACCGCCAGGAGGAGCCTACCTATCTCGGCTGCAATGGGCCCGATCATCTCGACTAATATATCTATGGATAGGTTGTAAGACGGAATTTCGTTCCGATAGAGCTTTGTGTAGAATAAAGTGGGCTCCCTGGTTGCAAAATGTAGAATTAACAGATTTCACAAAAGGATAAAGTGTTTTGAAAGGAATATTAAACAAAATCCTCTGTGTAATCTGTGATCACACTTGTTTTAAATTTAAAAGGCATGGGAATTTTCGCAAATTTTTTACATTTAAAACATTCTACGCGCATTCCTAGTTATCAGATTCTTTTGAAATTTATACTGTATATCCTCTATACCACCGGTTCCCAATCTACGGGTCGCGGCGGATGTTTTGTTGGGTCACCGAACAATCGAGGTTTGCCTCAAAAATTTAACTTTTATTTCATCTGCTTAAAAAATATATAACAAATACAATATTTTATAACCTCAATAATCATGAAAGCTATTATATTAAACTAAAGCTTCTTGAGAAGACAGTGTTTTTTTAAACAGACTGTTGGCATTATGTTTTGACTTCGTTGTGAGATATGTCAGTAATCTCGCAATCGTTATGGCAACCCTGGAAAAATCCTTAATTTCCTTTTGGATGAACATAGAAGAAGAATATCCAGAAATCTGTAAATCAGCTTTGAGGTCTTATATGAGTTTTAACACGACATACTTCTGTGAACAATCTTTTTCTACTTTGCAGTTTATGGAAAACAAGTACAGAAACAAACTGCGCATAGAAAGAGAATTAACCCTTAAATGCCTGATTTTTCAAAAATCATTGTAATATTGTTTTTTGTATTTCATTTTTTAAATAAATCATGCAAAAAATACTTTAAAAAATCATATTTTGTTTTAAGTGTAGTTTACGGCTAAAAAACAGTTTGTTACTAATCGGCAATACTGGTGTTTAATTGAAAAAATAATTTCCCTTGATAAAATTCTATAACATTAAAAACACAAGAATTTTAGGAACTATAATAAAAAATATATTTTACTTGCTCACTGCAGGTCAAAAAAGGGTATTTCGCAAGCTTCCAAACAAAACAAAAACAACAAGTAGCAACAATTGAAAAAATAAATCGATCTTTATTCTTAAACAGCACAGGTGTTGCCATCTACATGTTAAAAATCGATTTTATAATATTTTCAGAATGTATTTTATTGGCAACATTAGGCATTATAGCTTCAATATTATTCTAATAGTATTTTAGAGCCTAAATTGGGCATGTTGCGAAAAAGCAACACCAGGCATTTAAGGGTTAAGTTAAATATAAAGTTGTGTTTTAACAATAATTAAAAGTATTTTATCATTATATTTGTTGTTTTAATTGTTATTCAACATACACACATTAACTTTTGTTAATTGTGCATCCTTCGTACGAAAATTTGCCTTTATCATAGGTTTGGACAGTAAATAGCTTATAGAGATCATACAAAATTTCCATGCTTATATTAAATACATCCTCATATCAGGTGGGTCGCGAAATTTTTTTAACTTAAGGGTGTGTCGCAAACAAATAAGGGTTGAGAACTGCTCTTTAAAATCTTTTGAAATCTTGAGAAAATCTTTATTTTTCCTTCATTATGTAACTGCATAAAGAGAGTTTCAAGAAAATAAAACTACTTTAATGCTTTCAAAATATTATTTATACGGATCAGATGTATATCAATGAAAAATGGAGAACTAATAAGAATTTTTTTTAGACATTATTTGTTTTGATTCTTTTGTGTACTTTTTATTAAATTTTTTCATATATGCTTTATGTTTTTTTTATTATTAAGAGCATTGTATAAAATTATGTGATCGGCGAGCAGTTCCACATTTTGCAACTGTTTATAGTATGAATATTCCCATTAAATGTCTGGCACGTCCATCTAATATCTTATGCTTTGCTTTGCTATAATCCTACATGAATTAATTAAAACGAAGAAAACTTATCAGTATCCAGGGTGTCCGGTTTCATCGGTGTCCAATGGGTAATTCCTAAACCGTTAGTCATAGACATATAGTTCCAATTAACAAAATGTTTTAAATCAGAAAAAAATATTTTAAAAGCGATTTTGGTCAATAAAAACATTTCTTAAAAAATTACGAAATTTAAATTTTTATACTGTCCCCGGTCCTATAAGTTATATTTTGTAAAATTTTTCTATTACCCTGACAAGTAAGACAAAAAAAGTCCCATTGGTATAACAATAAAATTGAGCGTGTTATGAAACTTTAAAAATGCATTACTTATGCCAATTTTCTCCTCTGAAAACAAATGAGTTCGGCTTGGCTTTGAGGGGTCACATACCAAGTGCTAAAAGTATTCGAAGACCTTATTTCATGTGCCTCTGCGCTTTGAAAAAAATCGCACAAGTATTACGATTAGGTTAGCATTTATTAAGTTTCAGATTGGCTAAAATAACATATGTTTTATTTTGTCAGGATTTGAGACTGTTTCTTTTAGGATTTCTTTTAACGAAAATTATGTTATTTTTATAAGTTTTTATGTAACTTCTATGATCGTATGTATGTTTTTCCAGTTCAAAATTTGTACTCGAACTTTTAACTCACTTTTTAAATATCCGATCGAGATTACATTTTACATACTGGTGCAAATGCAATAACAATCTAATATTATTATGATTTTCGGTGGTTACCATTTATATTTATTTTACAGGATAACACAAAAATTTCGAATAGATTACCGCCAAGAAGTTTAAGAAAAAGTTTCAGATTAGATAATACAAGACTGCGATTGTTGTTATTATTTTTTTTTTTTTTACTTTTATGTATTTTTTAGCACTGAATCCGAAAATTACATTAATTTTTAACCATCATTGCCGGATATTTCGCAAATCATAAATTGTCAAATTTAAAGAATAATAAAAATCGGATGCTATAAAGTAGAAGAGATGGTTGTGTTTTTTTGACTTTTGATAATCGATTTTTACGTACTTTTTAGCACTGAATCTGAAAATGACCTTCATTTTAAAAAATCACGTTATAATTTTTTGGCAAATCGTAAATGTGTAATTTAAAGTATAGCGAAAATCTTATACTATAAAACATATGTATTTTTGTTTTGTTTTATTTTATTTTATTTTAATTTATTCGATATTTTTGCTTATCCTGGGATTCTTACAGCTAAATAGCTGAGTGGTCCGATGAGATAAGGGAGGAGATTCAATTTTAACTTTGAATGTTTTAACTTTGAAATTTGCGAAAAATCCTGATGTGATGGCTAAAAATGAAGGTCAATTTCAGATTCAGCGGTGCATAATACATAAAAATCAATTATCAAAAGCTAAAAAACATGACATAACCCAACTTTTGCAGCCTAGTGTAACTTAATAATATTTTTAAATACGCATCATTTTGCAAAGAATTGAGTCTGTTAATTTAGCACCACTTTATTTAACAAAAATTCTGTCTTTTCTTTCTTCTTAAATGTTTATTACAAATTGTAAATTTTGCATTAATACGTCAGAATGATTAAAGATTTCGAAATATTTCAATGTTAATTTTACTCTCAACCATTTTTTTAATATATCTGACGATAATTTTAATTATATTTCGACTAAATTTGTGAATAACCCCCAATTTGCAGCAAAAAATATGCTCTAACTTTAAACAGCTATTACTCGGTCAATTTTAATCGTAGAATAACAGAACCTTTTGTGTATTACTTGTCAGTGTAAAAGGAAAATTTTACTAAATATAACTTATAGGATCGGGGGACCGTATAAAAATTTAAATTTTGTAATTTTTTAAGATTTTTTTTTTTTTTACCCAGATCGCTTTTAAAATATTTTTTTACCTGATATTAAAATTTTTTTGTAATTGGAACTATATGTCTATGACTAACGGTTTGGGAATTAGCCATTGGAAATCGTTGAGATCGGACACCCTGTATATTTCTCTTCAAAATCTTCAAATCTTCAAATAACAATTTCACTTTTTAAGTAGTACAATTTATTTTTTTCTTACTGTTATTTTTTTTCTCTCAATCAATTTTTGATCATTATTTAGCAACTTTCCTTATGTTGCATGATTTCTTAAGCAAACTGAAGAACTATCCTTCATTTCTTATATACTCAGTTTCTTCATAATTTTTCGATTACTCAGTTACGTTAATTCTTTGATTATTCAGTCAATTTTTCGTTACTTCAATTCGAATTGTGGACAATGCCAGCTGTGCCGAGAATTTCAGAAACAAAAAGAGGGGATTAATTACACTCTAAAAATATTTCTTCCGATTTTCCCCCTATTTAGATTAAATTACAGAGAACGTTCCAAGAGCATAGAACTAATTTAATACTCCTACGTTACTTTTAAAGTGTTCCCCAAAGTATAGTCTGCCTACCGGCACTGGTACTTGAGTCTACGAATACTGGTATGCGAAACATATATTCTGAATGAAATGGTGTGAAATTAAAGATTCCTGGATTTTCGATTTCAACACCTTTCTTAGCACATGTAAACAAATATCTTCACTTCGCTGGGGATTTTTTAAATAGCTGATAATTGTATATAATTTAATTGTATAATTTCACTTTCAATAGTGAAAATGTAATTTTAAATCTATATCATGGATTGAGGAGTGTTTTGTAAAAAAAAATTCCTTATTCTGCTTTCCTGTCAAGAATTTATTTAGAATATTTTTAAAAGGATGAATTTACAGAATTTTATTTGCTTAAGCAAATCGAATAGGCTGAAATTCCTATGAAATCTGTTAAATACTTTCTAGTGTTTATCACAACTTATGCATGTGAATGAATTTACACCAATTGTTTAGAAGAAAATGAAATTCAGTTAAAATTACACAATAAATTAGAGATAGCTAAAATTCGCAACATTGAATCATACACGAAAGTTCTACGTAGAGTTGCAAAGGGTGGAAAAAATCGGGTTTAAACGAATTAACTGAGTTTTTTGGGCGGAAATTAAAAGAATTTTTGTGAGTTCTAACTTTTTTTAATTTATTATTTTTAATGATTTAAATTTTTTTCAAGGTAAATAAAATGTTTTTTTGCAAATGTAAATAACATAAATATAGAAAAATAACTTCCGTTTACATGAAAATTAATTAACTATGTACTTAATTTGGAGAAATATGAAGTTAGATAAATTAAAATATCATAATTTGATATTTAAATCTTCCATAAGTAAAAAGCGGCAGAGCCAGATGACAGACTCATCTTGCCTGGCATGAATTTAACCATCACCCTTGTTCTACGAAACGGCCATTGTAAACCAAAAGAAAATGAACAAAAGAAAAATAATTCAATTGAAAATGCAATGTAACGCGCTAGAAAATAAATATAGAGAATCCCTGAATTGTAGATATGCCAGTTAACAAACTTGAAACGCGAAATCATAAATTTGGAGAATTCATAATGAAAACTGTACCTTAACCTTTTCAGAAATGTGCTTGAAATTCTGAAAAATAAAAATTTTAAATTAAAAAAATGACTGGTTCTGTTTACTATCAAAACTCCTGAAAAAATTCAATATTCCGAAAAATACCGAGTTTATTCCCTAAAAGCACCTGGTATATTCCCGATCCTCAAAATCCGCATGATTTTTGCAACTGTAGTTCTACGCTTGATTAAGTAGACCATTCTTTTGTAACAGAAATAAAAATGATGTTACCGTATAATAAATATTCCATATTTGAGTACCAGTGGTATATATAAGTGCATGACAGTAACTCACAAGATGTAGCTTCTCATCCCCTTCGCCTTTTCAGTTATTTTATAAAATTTTGCATATTATCAATATACAATACTGAATATTATTTGTATTATTGTCAATAAAAATAATGTAAGTACCGTTTCAGCAATGTAATTATGTAACTTTAAATAACAGCGTTTATTTACCGATTAATAAAATTGAGGATTCCGAGCTTTCTTACATATATGTGGACGCTAGAAAACTAATATATATGAATCGCTTTATTAATCCAACTTTAGGCTTTTGGCGGCACTTTCAGAATTAGGAGACTTTTCTTTAAATCAGTCTTTACCAGTATTAAATCAGTCTGATGTTAAGTCAAAATTATAAAGTTCGACTTAGTGGTAAGACAGTCTGAAAGTTTGGGAACCTCTGGTTTAAATTGTTTGCGTATTTAATATTGAAAAATTATAAACTAATAGCATTTTTGGAGATATGGCATGTTGAAGAATTTTATTTCTTTTTCTTTTCTTTTAACTTAATTTTAATTCCTTCTTTCAATCAATGTTTAAAGGTAATTTTTAAAGTTGCTCTAACATCGCTAAAAATTCAAGACATTTAGTAGCGCTGTAAAATACGAATAAGAATATTATGCTATAATTTTTAAATCTTTATTACTGTTCATTGGCACACGAAAACTTTTCATCAGAGACTTTTACAAAGGATAGATATCACTTTATTATATGTATCGCTTTGCTGATTTTCTTTGACAAAATACCGATTCTGGGCAAAATATTAGTATTTAAAAATATTATGTTAGCCTTTTAAAGTGCAAGATATTGTGCCTATGTGTCTATATGTGTCTGCGCATAACATTATTCAATTCATTATTTTGAAACATTTAGAATAAAGTATCCTTTTTAACACTTTCCAGCATAGATGAAAAGTGGTTATGAATTCGATTTGTGTATCCGTCTGTCAGCCCGCGCTCTGTGTAAATATAATCTGATTGCCATGAAATTTATGTATGTTATTGTGGTGGTCATGGCATGTTCGGTATTGAATATAAAGGGTGTAGCAAATACGGTTCATTTACAGGGGCGCTGAAAAGAATTCCACCATGCTACGGTCTATAGGCAAAAAGCGTTTGTGAAGTATTTTAATGGTTGATATTATACTATTTTAAGCGTATATTCAAATTGATATTTATCACTGAAGTATACTACAGGGTTTTTACTATAGAACGTGGTGAGTATAGAATTTGTCTTTCATTTACAGCCACACTGAAAAGAATTTGGCCGCAGAAGCAAATGAAAAATAATTGAAATATTGAAGACTACGAGCAATAATTACTGAAAGTGCATTTTCAGTTCTGGTATGTGTTTTTAAACTTAATTTTTCTTTAAATATTAGTTGGTGTCTATAAATTCTGTAGATCATACATGGGACTGCATAAAAATTTTCAACAACATCCGTTTTTTGGCGGAAATTGCTGAATGGAAAATTTCAATTGTGCTATGCGTTTATCTGAACTAACATTTTGCATTATATGTAGTATACATACATATCTATAGATCATATACAAGACTGTACAAGAAAATCGCATATTTTCCCGACTATTCCTGGTAATAACAGAAATTGGGCTTCTAATTCCATTATGCGTTTTTCAAATTGTTGTATTAGACACCATCTTTCACTTTAATAAACTTTGAAGTTTTGTTACAGCACTCTGAAAGGGTTGGAAAGCTTTTAATAATCTTTACCATACGCCTGATTTTTCGTTTTTGTTTAAAATAAAGTAGGGAATTGTTCTTCATTTCTTTCTCCGACCAATTACTGCAATAGTCTGATATTTCGCTTCTTTTTAACCGAACGCCAGTTGTGCTGCTAATTTAAGAGGCAAAGAGTGTACTTAATTACACTTTCCTTTTACAAAATCCCTTTTTTTCATAATTAGATAATAGCATAGAATGCGCTTCAAGAAAATAAAGCTGATTTAATGTTTTCTTTTCTCTGGATTATTGGATTGCTAGCTAAAAAAATTCAAAAACTATTTGTTGTAGATTTTTTATTCTTTGCCATTTTTTCTAGTTGATTTTAATTCGTTTTCTCAGATATTGTTTGAAAAATATTGTAATAGTTAGACATACTCTAATTTATTTGAATTTGTAGGGAATAAATTTCATAGTATTTTAATGAACTAATAGGAATTTTGTGCTTTATTCTTTTAAGGCTGTTAAGTAGTTTTTTGATAGAGCAAAGCAATTTTAAAAAGTATATACACGACTTCAATATCCTTTATTATTTACGGCTTACTTTATAATTTATGGTAAAAAACAGTCTTTAAGGAGTAAGGATCTTAAATATATTAATAATTTTAATAATTCAATTTTAACCATTAAAAAACCCCATGGTTTGCAATAATATATAAGGGGTGTCCAAGTGAAAGTGGACACAGAATGTTTTGTAGAAGTAAGTGCTTTTTACAACTCTAAAAATAATCACAATATCTGCTGAGGCATTTATTCCATCATGCCACCAGTAGGTCGGTAATATTGGCGTAGGGATGATGTTGGAAGAATGTTTATACCCTATCCTTCACTTCGTCGAAGTAAACAATTGTCCTCGGAGTGTCTTCGTAAGCGTCTCAAAGATGTGAATGAATGTTTCGAAATTCCACAGATTGTCACTTGCTTGTTATTTCTAACCATCTCATCGACACCTGCGAGTGATGTATTAGCGATGGCAACTTGGCCTAGTATTGGTGTATCTTTGAGTGTCTGTCTGCTTGTCTGAAACTCTTGCACCAGTTGTTCAAATCTGTACGGCCTAAAAAGTGTTCACCATAAACGTGCTTCATTCAACGAAAAATGTCTAAGTACTTTGCCCCTTTAGCCAAAGAAAAAAAAAAACGCACTACGCCTCGCCGATCGACTCTGGATGCTTCCAATCCTGTCTATCCCATATTTTAGCCGTCAGTTACCTACACACAACTTCTTTCCAAACAATGCAACTTTGACTAATACGCCATTAACCCAGCGCGAAGCCAAAATCAGATGAAAAATCATTTCGGCAACTTTGGTAACGTCGCTAAATCAGCTGTACACTTTTCAATTGGGATCTCCGTATAACAACACGGGCAACGTACTGTACAACAAAGCAGAGTAAAGTTTAAACAACAACATTTAATGATGTTCTAGTTTAGAGCAATACCCAGTAGTACAATAAAATTAATTAACGTGAATAATCCAATATAAATAAAATGGAATAAGTTACATAATTACACGGGTGGCGTATAAGGTACGCAATTAATGGATTAAAAAAAAAACATTCAGGACATATGGATATAACTCCAGTTGTCATAAAGCCGATAAATATACATATGTTATTACATTAAATAAATAAAAAAATACTATAAGGAAATAATGATGACGAATAGCTTTAAGATGTTGCAGATGTGCGTCATAAAGTCTCTGACACCCAAAAAGTTTCTTTTCTAACAAGTGCAACGTTTTCATAAAAAGTTTTCTGTGCACGACATAAAATTAAATATTAAGAAGTAAATATGGTAAATTATAACTGGATAAAATCAAATTCATATTAAATGTTTTCATGGTCCTCTAATCCAGTATTATTATTTATTTTTCAATATAACTGAAAAGTTACCGGGGAAAAATGTCAAAAGTTTGCATATGCTTATTATGCTTATATAAAGCATTAACGGAATAAATGGAAACAATCATAGATTTTCATTCATGTATTTTTAAATATTAATTCCATAAGTTTTATTAGAAGTAAGAAAATTATAGGAAATGAAATATACATATTAAAAACTTATGTTTTTATCTTTAATTAGTATTTTGGTAAAGAAAAATAACTTTTAATGTTATGATTTTGTGAAATACAATTACAAATATAATAAAGTAATTGTAGGCTTAGAATTTTATATTAATTTAAAATTGAATTTTTCTTCGAGATATCTTGAAATGTTTCATTTCGGCGTAAAATTAAACAAAAGAAAAAAATAGGTGTTTCATTGAAAATGAGATGAATAATTAAAGATTGATTTAGAACTCAGGAAAGATATTTCTTTTCTCTTATTTGAAAGAAAACTTTAATCATTTCATAAAATCTAGAACTTTAAAATATATAATGTGAACATTAAAAAGGTCCACAATCTTACTTAAAAGGCGAATAATGTAATGAAAAAGATGTTACGAGTTTGAAATATGATATTTTAAACTTGTAACTTCTTTTTCATTACATTAGTTGAATTTTAAGTTAGATTGTGGACGTTATTAATGTCCATATTATATGTTTTATGTTGAATCAAGGTGAAAAATTGCGTTTCGTCTTATGATATTATAGAACTTTAATAAAATATTTACTTTTCTCATCATCGATTACCATCTATAGGTCTTTTAAATATACTATAAAAAATTTAATGCATGTGATGTCAAAGATGTTACAAGTTTAAAATATGATATTTTAAACTTGTAACTTCTTTTTCATTACATTAGTCGCCTTTTAAATAAGATTGTGAACGTTTTTAATATTCATATTATATGTTTTATGTTGAATCAAGGTGAAAAATTGCGTTTCGTCTTATGATATTATAGGACTTTAATAAATTATTTACTTTTCTCATCATCGATTAACATCTAAAGGTCTTTTAAATATACTATAAAAAATTTAAAACATGTGATGTCAAAGATGTTACAAGTTTAAAATATGATGTTTTAAACTTGTAACTTCTTTTTCATTACATTAGTCGCCTTTTAAGTAAGATTGTGAACGTTTTTAATGTTCATATTATATGTTTTATGTCGAATCAAGGTGAAAAATTGCGTTTCGTCTTATCATATTATAGAACTTTTATAAAATATTTACTTTTCTCATCATCGATTACCATCTAAAGGTCTTTTAAATATACTATAAAAAATTTAATGCATGTGATGTCAAAGATGTTACAAGTTTAAAATATGATGTTTTAAACTTGTAACTTCTTTTTCATTACATTAGTCACCTTTTAAGTAAGATTGTGAACGTTTTTAATGTTCATATTATATGTTTTATGTCGAATCAAGGTGAAAAATTGCGTTTCGTCTTATCATATTATAGAACTTTTATAAAATATTTACTTTTCTCATCATCGATTACCATCTAAAGGTCTTTTAAATATACTATAAAAAATTTAATGCATGTGATGTCAAAGATGTTACAAGTTTAAAATATGATGTTTTAAACTCGTAACTTCTTTTTCATTACATTAGTCGCCTTTTAAGTAAGATTGTGAACGTTTTTAATGTTCATGTTATATGTTTTATGTTGAATCAAGGTGAAAATTTGCGTTTCGCCTTATCATATTATAGAACTTTTATAAAATATTTACTTTTCTCATCATCGATTACCATCTAAAGGTCTTTTAAATATAGCTACTATAAAAAATTTAAATCATGTGATGTCAAAGATGTTACAAGTTTAAAATAGGATATTTTAAACTTGTAACTTCTTTTTCATTACATTAGTCACCTTTTAAGTAAGATTGTGAACGTTTTTAATGTTCATGTTATATGTTTTATGTTGAATCAAGGTGAAAATTTGCGTTTCGCCTTATCATATTATAGAACTTTTATAAAATATTTACTTTTCTCATCATCGATTACCATCTAAAGGTCTTTTAAATATAGCTACTATAAAAAATTTAAATCATGTGATGTCAAAGATGTTACAAGTTTAAAATAGGATATTTTAAACTTGTAACTTCTTTTTCATTACATTAGTCACCTTTTAAGTAAGATTGTGAACGTTTTTAATGTTCATATTATATGTTTTATGTCGAATCAAGGTGAAAAATTGCGTTTCGTCTTATCATATTATAGAACTTTTATAAAATATTTACTTTTCTCATCATCGATTACCATCTAAAGGTCTTTTAAATATACTATAAAAAATTTAATGCATGTGATGTCAAAGATGTTACAAGTTTAAAATATGATGTTTTAAACTCGTAACTTCTTTTTCATTACATTAGTCGCCTTTTAAGTAAGATTGTGAACGTTTTTAATGTTTATATTATATGTTTTATGTTGAATCAAGGTGAAAAATTGCGTTTCGTCTTATCATATTATAGAACTTTTATAAAATATTTACTTTTCTCATCATCGATTACCATCTAAATGTCTTTTAAATATACTATAAAAAATTTAAATCATGTGATGTCAAAGATGTTACAAGTTTAAAATAGGATATTTTATACTTGTAACTTCTTTTTCATTACATTAGTCACCTTTTAAGTAAGATTGTGAACGTTTTTAATGTTCATATTATATGTTTTATGTTGAATCAAGGTGAAAAATTGCGTTTCGCCTTATGATATTATAGAACTTTAATAAAATATTTAGTTTTCTCATCATCGATTACCATCTAAAGGTGTTTTAAATATTCTATAAAAAATTTAAAACATGTGATGTCAAATAAGTTTTTGTTAAAAACAGGTTACAAAATAGGTGGAACCATCTTAATTTTTTTTATTAAACCCGTGTTTCGGATATTTTATATTAATTAAACATTATTTAAAACAAACGTATTTCTTAGACATGTTGTAAATACAGATGTTAAAATATATTTAAACAATCAAAATTCATGAATGCAATTTAAACTGCCGAGGATATGGTGGTAAAGAGATATAGCTACTAAATGTCTTTTTATGTATTCATTTTTCAGGACTATGTATTGTATATAAATAAATAAAAGCGAATATTTTTATGTTTTTGCTTTTAATATCAGTGTGGATATAGAAGAGTATTCTAGAGTACTTCGATATTAGGCTGACGCACGCAGAAGATGAACAGTGAGCGTATCTCTTTTTAACATAAAAATGTTTATAAATAAATTTAGCAGAAAACATTTTAATCAAATATGTAGAGTTAAATTTTCACCTCACCTTCAAATACATTTATGTGGTCGTATAGTATATTCAATATATGGTGCTTAACGTATTTTATAAGGATTTAGGGTTTTATTTTCTTAAAAACATTGTAAACGAGGATACAAATACACGAAATTTTGTTTAATGATTCCAGGTTCATTTAGAGTTGGATATGAAGCCTAAGATAAATATCTTAAAAAAAGATCTTTATGGATCAATAAAAAATCTTTTTATAAAACTGACGTTACATAACTTCCTCGACCATTTCTACTTCTATGAATAATTGAATGAATAGCTTCCAATAATTCAAAACTGATGACCAACGGCAATGTTTACATCTAAGGCTAAACCTACGAACATTTTCTTTAGGTGACAAGTTTTGAAATTTATTGCACGTAATTTTATTATTTGGGATGATACAAAAAAAAGCATTTAACAGTAGTTCAAACTTAATTTTGGAAAAAAAAAATTGACTATAAAGGTGATATCAAACAAAGATACATTATTCAATGGATAATATTTTTATAACATCCATAAAATAAAGAAAGTATTAATAGAGAAAAGGATATAATTCTAGATTATGCGGACATTGCAAGAAAATGAAAATGGCTTTAGCAAGGCCAACATATTTATTTATTCTTACTTATACTGCCAACATATTTACTTATTAATTGGAAAGGCAATTAAAAAATAATAAATTTATAAGACACAGAATACATTTCGTTACTATATTGTTACTATATTGACTGTCCATTCTCGATGGTGTCCAAAGGTTAATTCCCAAACCGTTAGTTTTAAACATATACTTCTAATTACAAACATATTTTAAATAAAACAAATAAAAAGGAAAGTGCCCAGTTAAACTGGTGGCATTGAGCTCACAATAATTGTATATTATACTTATTTCAAAGAAAAATGATCTTTGAAAATAAATTAGGTTGGATCATCTACCTGTTTCACCCCATTTATACTTAACAAATGAACCTCCAAATCTATTCAGGGAAGCGCCTTACCAGAATAAAACGGCGTACCAAATTTGAAGCAAATCGGATAATTTTGCCACATAAAATCCCATTTATCTAAATTGGGGTTGGGGGGGGGGGGTATTAGCTCCCCCATTTCTCTCTTTATGCCGAGCCAATGAACTTTCAAATCTAACCAGAAAAGCTCTTTATCAGAATGAACCTAGAAAAAAATAAAGTAAACTGCATAATTCTGTATAAAACCCATTTATCTAAACCAAAGGGAGGGGACTTGCGCCAATTTCCCTCTTCTATACTTAAAATATAAACCTCCAAATCAAATGAAGGAAGCGCCATGTCGGAATACACTGGTATATCAAATTTGAAACTAATTGAATAATTCTGCATGAAAAACCCATTTATCTAAATTAAGGGAGGGGTAGGCCCCTGTCCTCTCTTTATACTTAATTAATGAACCTCCAAATCTAATCAAGGCAGCTCCTTAACATACTAAACCGGTATATCAAATTGGGAGCAAATAGTATAATTCTACATGAAAAAAATCATTTATCTAAATTAAGGGGGGGGGGGGGCAAGCCCCTTACCCTTCTTTATACCTAAGTAATGGACTTCCAAATATAATCAGGAAAGCTTCTTAACAACCGGTCTCCAACCGGTATACCGAATTTGGAGAAAATCGAATATTCCTGCATGAAAACCCATTTATCTAAATTAAGGGGAGTGGATTAGCCCTTTTTTCTCCCTTTATCCTTAACCAATGGACCCACAAAACTAATCAGGGAAGCGCCTTATCAGGATAAACCTAGAAAATTTTTTTGAAGCAAATCGGTTGTTTCTATCAAGAGTTATCGCGTTACGTACATACATACAGAACCGGCGGGCGCATAAGCTCTCAGGCTTTGATAGCGTGTGAGCTAAAAATTATTCTAAAGTTCGTTTGGATCAATAAAAACATTTCTTAAAAAGTTACGAAATTTATTTTTTTAAATGGTTCCCCAGTACTATAAGTCATAAGGGAGAGTAGCCGGATTTGGACCACTTCACTTATTTGAAGATGTAACTCACTTCGTTTTCGAAATATCTGAAAAATATCACTACATGTGCTCTTTCTATTCACCTACTAACAAAAAAAATCTTTAGAACAAGTTATTTTTAAAAATCTTAAGTTTCATTTTAATTCGAAAATTATGTCAAAAGTGCTTCAAATTCAGCGAATGGTCACCGAAGTTGAACCCCCAGTCTCCTAAATTGGACCAAACAATATTAAGCTGTTTTATGAGCAGGGAACATAACTAATTTAATTGAAATCAAAGTTTGCGAATAATGAAACACTGAAACAAAATAAGAGCATTTAAGTACAGGGCGTGTTCGCAAAGTTTCAAGACTGGTCTGCGAATACAAAATTTATTAAACATTTTGTACAGCGAACTAAAATTTTTCAAAAATTAACTCTTGGACATCAACACACTGCTGCCAGCATTTTTTCCATGATCCATATGCTCCCTGGAAGTCTTCGCGCGCAAAGCTGAAAGGATCTCATCGAAGCTGCTTGGATCGCTAGAATCGCGTCGAACCGTTTCCCTTTCAGGTCTTTCTTCATCCGGGGAAAAATGTCGCTGGGAGCAAGGTCGGGGCTGTAGAGGGCTTGTGGCAGTATTGTCATGTTAAACTTAGCCAAAACTTTGGCAGCAGCGAGCGGCGCGTGAGAGGGCGCATTGTCGTTGTGAACAATCCAATCATCTCAGATGTCTTTGCGGGCGCACCGTACTTTATACTTCAAATGGTGATGCATTCTAGCGTAAGACTGACCTGACCCGGAAATCTTTTCATACGTTAAAAGTAACTAAACGTCGGTATTTCAAAACAATCTTTTAAAAAACATTTTGGCGAGCGGCCCATTTTTGTCCGCAGCCCTTTATTCTTCTACTCTTGTCCGACTCTTTTGCGGAAGCAAGCTTCATAGGTCCCCAGCCACGTTCCGAGTAAAAGACATTCTAGCGAAAGCAAAAGCATTCTAGCGAAAAAATTGAAAATTGAAACCGGACAAATTGAAAAGGGAAATTACTTAAATTAAAGAGACCTAAAATCGGGAAGGGAGGGCTCGGGGCGATGAAGCTACCGAACGACTCCTACTGCTTCTAGCTTATTATTACTCGCGGTTGGGGGTGCTTCACATACAAAATTTTCTAAACGATCGAAATAGTAGAAATATTAAAAAGTAAATGAAATCTGATAAATTTTAGTTGGAAACATTAAATGCGGGCTGTTTCGACGGGGTTTCTCTCGGTTTTGTCTCATGTTGTTACTACTAAGTAAAAATACTTTTCACAAAATTTTAAAGAGGTCTTGGATACAGTTATATTTATATTAGATTAAAATTTCATAGAGTTTGCAAGATAATTTTTACACGGCAGGAAAAACGTTATATTTAGAACCGGTGAACATGTTAAATTGTTCGGTCTACAAGAACATTTTTTAAACTATGAAATGACTATACGTGATAAAACAAGCAAATGTCTTCTTATGTTCGCTTTTAAAACTAATTATAAATAAATTTTCGCGGATTTTTCATTTAAATTAAAAATTCCTATAAAATCTGGTTTAATATATCAAAGGATAAAAATTAGATTTCAATTAAGATTATTACCACGACCCAGGGAAACGACACTACATACATTCTGATACATTCGATTTTTTAAAAGTTTCTATCATTAAAATATGTAGTTCAGTTTGTTTTCTAATTTTATATTCATTTTCTTCTAAATACTTGATTAATTAATTATTCTAAAAAATTATCAAAATAAAAGATTGAAAATATCAAAAATTAAATCTTTATAAAAGATTTCCTGGAGAATTTTAATGTTTGTCTGTAGGACATACCTTTGAAAAAAGCACTGAATTTTTAAACTGGGCTTCATTAAGTTTAAATTCTTATATTTATCTACGATTAATCATCATCAATCCCCGATTGTTTCGGTTAATAAACCACATTCTTGTCAAAATTATTTAAAAATTGATGAAATTTGATATTTGCACTTTACTGAAATGCGAAACATTGATATGCAATGAAATTGTGGTATTAGTATTGAAGTTTTAAAAGTTAAGGTAAATGCTATTATTTACATAATCATTTGTGATAAAATAAATTATTTCATTACTAATGAAAAGGGTACTTTTTCATTTATATTAAATTAAACTGAGATTATAGTCATAGTTTTGTTTTTCTTCAGATACTACAAATCGATTTGTTTTGCTTTTATTTTTTAATTCTGCAACAAGAAAATCGAGAACTGATTTAGACGAATAACATTTGATCATATATATTTCCATGATACTTGACTCAGTGACATCTCACAGAGATTTCTACAAGCTTAAAGATACATGCTTTCAAAATATAATTTAAACACTTCAGTTAACCTCAACCTGTAGCATTAAACCTTAGATTATGTACTCATAATAGCATGAAATTAAAAAAAAAAATCTATAGACCTATTTCGATTATTAGATATATATAAAAATTTGATTTCTTTCCTAAACTTTAAAAGTATGAACGACTACAAATCTTTGGAAGTAGGTAACGTATTTTAAATATGCAAGTATTAACGTATTGTAACATATTATGCAAGCATATAAGGAACAAATATTACAATAAATAATCGCAAACTATTTCTAATAAAGGGGCATATAAAATAAAAAAGTCCTTCCGGCCAGTGCCGGGAGGAAGAGGTAGCTTTCATAATTCTTATTTAAAAAAAAGCCAAATTATATCATTCAAACACACGAAGCTCAATTTAGTGGAAACCGAATATAGGAGATTCAATACTAATTTTTATCAATATAATGAATGAGAATTTCGCGAAATTAGTCAGCTTTATCCAAGCTGCTTTTTTTTAAAGTAACATATATTTGGCTGCCAAATTCGGCAATTTCTTAAAGTGCCTGTCCTTTTAAGACAACATGGTGGATGAGGCTAAGCAGTGAACTTGGTAGAGACCTTAGTAATTGCTGTGCACATGCTCACTCACATCGGAATCGGTTAATATATAGGAGTGCTGTCGCATGCAAAAAATCAGATTTTTCAAAATGTCACCCACAATAGAAATTGAAACTGCTATATCTGAGCCATTTTTTAAGGTAAAGACAAACAAAAAATGCTCCTGAATCCTTATATCAAGGTCAAATACTTAAGAAAGAAACCTTTTTCAATTTCTAATTTTTTTGCACCCCACTTTAAATATATATATATTTTTTAATTTAATGGTCGCCATTTTGAAACAAGATGGCTGATGAATCTGGCCAGCGAACTTGGTCGAGGTGTTGAGTATACTATCCACATGCCTTCTTACATCGAAATAGGCGAATACGTGTGTTATCGCGTGACAAATACAAGATCGTATCAAAATGTTAGCCATGCTAGAAATTCAAAGTGCTATAAATCAACCATATTTTTTAAGATATAAACAAAAGAACAAATTTTCAGAAACAAAAACTGCTCCGGAATCTTTGTATCAAGGCCAAACACATAAAAAAATCTTTTTCATTTTCCAATTGTTTAATACCTCATTTTGAATTTTAAATTTAATTTTTTTAAATGGCAACCCTTTTGAAACAAGATGGCGAATGAAGCTGGCCAACGAACTCGGTCGAGACATTGGTATGTACTATGTACAGACCAAGTTACATCCAAATAGGTTCATAATTACGCCTGTTATCGCGTGACAAAAATCAGGTCGTTTTAAAATGTCAGCCACAAGAGAAATTCAAAATGCTATTACTCAGCCATTTTTTTTAGATATAGAAGAAAGATAAACTGTTCCGGAATCTTTGTATTAAGGTCAAACACGTACAAAAAAAGTCCTTCCGGCCAGTGCCGGGAGGAAGAGGTAGCTTTCATATTCCTTATTTTTAAAAAGCCAACTTATATTATTCAAACACACGAAGCTCAATTAAGTGGAAACCGAATGTAGGAGATTCAATACTAATTTTTATCAATACTAAATCATTATGAATGAGAATTTCGCGAAATTAGTCAGCTTTATCCAAGCTGCTTTTATTTAAAGTCACTTATATTTGGCTGCCAAATTCGGCGATTTCTTAAAGTGCCTGCCATTTTAAGACAACATGGTAGATGAGGCTAACCAGTGAACTTGGTCGAGACCTTAGTAATTGCTGTGCACATGCTCACTCATATCGGAATCGGTTGATATATACGAGTGCTGTCGCAGGCCAAAAAATCAGATTTTTCAAAATATCACCCACTTTAGAAATTGAAATTGCTATATCTAAGCCATTTTTTAAGATAAAGACAAACAAAAAATGCTCCTGAATCCTTATATCAAGGTCAAATACTTAAGAAAGAAACCTTTTTCAATTTCTAATTTTTTTGCACCTCACTTTAAATATAATTTTTTTTAATTTAATGGTCGACATTTTGAAACAAGATGGCTGATGAAGCTGGCCAGCGAACTTGGTCGAGATATTGATGTATACTATCCACATGCCTTCTTCCATCGAAATAGGCGAATACGTGTGGTATTGCGTGACAAATACAAGATCGTTTCAAAGTGTTAGCCATGATAGAAATTCAAAGTGCTATAATTCAACCACTTTTTAAGATATAAACAAAAAAACATATTTTCAGAAACAAAATCTGCTCCAGAATCTTTGTATCAAGGCCAAACACATATAAAAATCTTTTTCATTTTCCAATTTTTTAATACCTCATTTTAAATTTTAAATTACATTTTTTTTTAAAATGGCAACCCTTTTGAAACAAGATGGCGAATGAAGCTGGCCAACGAACTCGGTCGAGACATTGGTATGCACTATTTACAGACCAAGTTACATTCAAATCGGTTCATAAATACGCCTGTTATCGCGTGACAAATATCAGGTCGTTTTAAAATGTCAGCCACAATAGAAATTCAAAATGTTATAACTCAGCCATTTTTTTAGATGTAGACGAAACAAAACCTGTTCCGGAATCTTTGTATTAAGGTCAAACACATACAAAAAAAATCTTTTTCATTTTTCAATTTTTTGGTATCTCATTTTAAATTTAATTTTTTTTTAATTTTTTTAAATTGCCACCATTTTGAAACAAGATGGCGAATGAAGCTGGTCAACGAACTCGGTTGAGTTATTTGTATGTACTATGTACACACCAAGGTACATCCAAATCGGTTCATAAATACGTCTGTTATCACGTGGCAAATATCAGGACGTTTCAAAATGTCAGCCACGCTAGAAATTCAAAATGCTATAACTCAGCCATTTTTTAAGATATAGACGATACAAAAACTGCTCCCGAATCTTTTTATCAAGGTCAAACACATAAGAAAAAAATATTTTTTCAATTTTCAATTTTTTGCTACCACATTTCAAATTTAAATTTTTCTTAAAATTTTAAATGGCCGCCATTTTTAAACAAGATGGCGGATGAAGCTGGCCAACGAACTCGTTCGAGACATTGGTCTGTACTATGTATAAACGAAGTTACATCTAAATCGGTTCATAAATACGCCTTTTATCGCGTGACAAAATTCAGGATGTTTCAAAATGTCAGCTTTGCTAGAAATTCAAAATGCTATAACTCAGCCATTTTTTAAGATATAGACGAAACAAAAACTGCTACGGAGTCTTTGTATAAAGGTCAAATACATAAGAAAAAAATATTTTTCCATTTTCAATTTTTTGGTACCACATTTCAAATTTTAAATTTTTTAAAATTTTTAAATGGCCGCCATTTTGAAACAAAATGGCGGATGAAGCTGGCCAACGAACTCGGTCGAGACATTGGTATGTACTAGTTACACACCGAATCGGTTCCAAATCGGTTCATAAATACGAGAGTTACAGTGTGACATAGGTCAGATATATATATATATATATATATGGATATATATATATATATATATATGGATATATATATATATATATATATATATATATATATATATATATATATTGAGATATATATATATATATATCAATTTTGAACGGAGGGTGGTTTCGGGGTCTGGGGGTCATGATCGATGAAAATATACCAAAATTTTTTGAAATCGCTTTCCTCCGAACGGCTGCAAAAGGTAGCTTTTTGTAAAGAAAGCTACCTAAAAATCTTTTTCACTTTCCAATTTTTTGGTATCTCATTTAAATTTTTTTATTTTTTTATTTTTTTAAATGGCCGCCATTTTGAAACAAGATGGCGTATGAAGCCGGCCAACGAACTCGGTCGAGATATTTGTATGTACTATGTACACACCAAGGTACATCCAAGTCGGTTCATAAATACGCCTGTTATTACGTGAGAAAAATCAGGACGTCTCAAAATGTCAGCCACGCTAGAAATTCAAAATGCTATAACTCAGCCATTTCTTAAGATATAGACGAAACAAAAACTGCTCCCGAATCTTTTTATCAAGGTCAAACACATAAGAAAAAAATATTTTTTCAATTTTTAATTGTTTGGTACCACGTTTCAAATTTAAATTTTTCTTAAAAATTTAAATGGCCACAATTTTTAAAGAAGATGGCGGATGAAGCTGGCCAACGAACCCGGTCGAGACATTGGTATGTACTATGTATAAACGAAGTTACATTCAAATCGGTTCATAAATACGCCTTTTATCGCGTGACAAAATTCAGGACGTTTCAAAATGTCAGCCACGCTAGAAATTCAAAATGCTATAACTCAGCCATTTTTTAAGATATAGACAAAACAAAAACTGCTCCGAAATCTTTGTATAAAGGTCAAATACATAAGAAAAAATATTTTTCCATTTTCAATTTTTTGGTACCACATTTCAAATTTTAAATTTTTAAAAAATTTTTAAATGCCCGCCATTTTGAAACAAAATGGCGGATGAAGCTGGGCAACGTACTCGGTCGAGAGATTGGTATGTACTATGTACACACTGAATTACATCCAAATCGGTTCATAAATACGCCTTTTATCGCGTGACAAATTTCAGGACGTTTCAAAATGTCAGCCACGCTAGAAATTCAAAATGCTATAACTCAGCCATTTTTTAAGATATAGACGAAACAAAAACTGCTCCGGAATCTTTGTATAAAGGTCAAATACATAAGAAAAAAATATTTTTCCATTTTTAATTTTTTGGTACCACATTTCAAGTTTAAAAATTTTTTAAAAATTTTAAATGGCCGCCACTTTGAAACAAAACGGCGGATGAAGCTGGCCAACGAACTCGTTCGAGACATTGGTATGTACTATGTACACACCGAATTACATCGAAATCGGTTCATAATTACGGGAGTTACAGTGTGACATAGGTCATATATATATATATATATATATCAATTTTGAACGGAGGGTGGTTTCGGGGTCTGGGGGTCATGATCGATGAAAATATACCAAATTTTTTTGAAATCGCTTTCCTCCGAACGGCTGCAATAGGTAGCTTTTTTGTAAAGAAAGCTGCCTAATAAAGCAATATGTTTGGATCATTTATCAGTAAATAAATGCAGTACACAATTAGCCAATTTAATTATAAGGTTTGTTATAAGCAAAAATAGGATAAAAATAACACATTTTAAACCACTTTTTAACAAGTATTTAATTTTTAGAATTAACACATTTATTATATGATATCAGATGCAGTAACCATTTATAAATAATATTATGTATCATCATGAAACACTTACCAAAATAATTTTAAATGGATCTATAAAAGCAATATAAACACATAATACAAAAGTTAGTAAAATAAAAATTGATTAATAAAATATACCAAAACAAATTTCATTAGTAATTTTAATGAAGAAGAATTAAAATATCATAATATAAATCGAAAATATATCTAGATTTTTATTTTTCAACGAAAGAAAATATTTGTGAAAATTTTGCAATTTGTGCTTGTGAGTTAGCCAGAAAGATGTAAGTTGATATGGAAGCCATTGTTCATCATCAATCCACTAATATCTGTGTTTTTCAACCAAATTCTTGTCAAAAACAAAATCATATATGGATGTGACCTTATGTGAATCAATGTGTTTAAATTAATTGGCGGGGTAATATATGAAATTTACCTTTTAAACATTGAAATAAAATGTATCTTGATATGTAAAAAAATTCAATACAAACACTTAAATTTTGGCTTCTCACCATTTTAATTCTAATTTCATTAATAGAATGTATTTATTATCTTTTATTTCAGAATAAAATGTTCTTTACTAAATCAGTCTTTTAAATGAATCTTTAAAAATATGCTACACATGTAATCCGGCGAATTTTAATAAGCTGAATTAAATTTAAGCATGCATTAGTTGCTGAAATGTACCTAACTATACATTTAATCAGAAATTATAACGAAGATGAAATTAATATCCAAATATAAATAGAAAACTACTTTATTTTTTATTCTTAAAAGGAGTACGATGTTTGACATTTCACTCATATATAGATATATTAGGATTACATTAATTCTGAAAATTTATTACACATTTTAGCAAATGTTGTATAGTTATAATTAGTGAATCTCATGCACAGCTTTACTCTTAAAAAGTGAAAACTGCAATAAACTCTCATGTGTAATTTAAGGAGACTTTTACCTTCAAGGGAACGAGAAAATCGATAATAAAAGTGCACAATATAAAGATAGATTAATTTTTAAATTCTAGATAGTCATTAATTTTCTAAAGTTTCTTGATTACAACTCCATAAAGAATTTATCCAAAGAGATTCAAGCAAATTTGAACAAATCAGGAACTAAGTGTTTTAAAATCAAAACTTAAAGATTTCTCCTTTAAAATATATTTTGTATTAAAATGTATTTTTTGAAAAATATATTAAAACAAATTAAGTGTAAATTTGATATATTTATATATCTTATAAAAAAAAAAAAATATGCGTAAAAATGGACTTTATAAACTAAATCGCATATTTGCGTTTGTTTATATAAGGGGAGTTTTCTTTTATTATTTTTTCAAGAAATGATTTCAATTAATTAATTTCCCGAATTATCAGGATTTCTATCGGTCAGGGAATTACTTTAAGCTGGATACGCACCAGTATTTTCTTTGTGTAAAAGTCGTCTTTTGCAATCGCGCTATTACATAACTCGAGTTTATCTACATAGCATCACTGATATATCACCTGCAAGTGCAGGAACTCAGATATATTTTAACTGAGATACAATACGGCTGAGATACAATAAGATATAATACTTATATGGCTATACTATCCTAAGTACAGTCGTGGAAAAAAAAGTAAATACCCTCTACTAACTCTGCAACAAATCATGGTAGAAGAAACCAAATTATAAAATGCCTCACAATGTTCACTGTCGGTATCAAATTTCTCAAAATTAGACTATTATTATTTTACCTCTGTAGCAATCATATGTTGTTCTGAACAAGCATAAGCCTTTAATATTCTGTATATTTAAGATTTTTTTATGCCTAACTTATTTTTTAACATATAATAGGGATATTAATGACTTTTTATGATACATTAATTTCGATATATGAAAATTTGCTTGAAATTAAGATGTATAATAATTAAGATGCTACTTGGCGCAGAATGATATATATATATTTTTTTTTCATATTTCTAGTGGCATTACCTATACTATTCTCCCATTGGCTGGTACCCGTATTTTACTGTCTCCCCGTTGGTTAACGAACTTTTCAGTTGAATCTGCTTCTCCTCTATATAAGTGAGCAAGTTTCTGTTATCCTTCGCACTGAGGAAGGTACGCTAAACGCTACCGAAACTAGTCTGCTGAATGTTTGTTTATTCTGACGTTTATAACGTTGCTTTTAAATTTATATAAAGTAAATTGTATTCGATATTTAGGGTATATGAATAAAACAGGCATACAAAATAACTGTATTGCAATTTTCAAGTGAACTGTAAGCTGTAAATAGCTGATCTTATGTGTACTTATAAAAAAAAAGACGGGTGTAGATTTAGATTTGAAATTTGTGAAGGTCGTTTATGCACATTGCACGAATTGAATAAGCAAATTTCTATTGGAGAAAGTCGGTGAATACGGAAATATACTACTTTACCAGCTAAAATTAGGTACTTTATTACCCTTATACAAAAAAGAAAAAAAATATTTTACAAGATAAAAAAGGTGTTCTTCATTTTATTTTTATCAAAAGCTTGTTCAACCTCGGACACAATTTTTTTAAATGGTATATTAGTAAAGAATTAGAAAATAACACAATTTTCTAAAATTATTATGAATTACAGATTTTTCATTGTTTTACATTATATTTTGATACTGTGCATTGATTTTGTTTCTGAAGAATTATTTAAAAGCTATTTTTTAAATTGCTGTAATTTTTCCCGTTTAAAAAAATATTAATTTATTCGCTTTGGTTGCATGTTAATTAAGAAATTGGAAACTTTGTGTTATATTTTTAATATATTTTCCGGTGTTTATCAGCACATTCATAGTAATCTATATAGTAATTAAGCACGAGTTAAAATCTCGGTATTATATATGTGTTCTCTTCTAATTTTATCTGACAAACACAGTTTAGGAAGTACACAAGTTAAATCTATTTTCAAAAATAATAATGTTTCATAATAACAAGTAATATAAAAATTTTGTTTTTAAAGCCATTTCTTACTTAGGTCATCAAAGAAAAAATTAACACAATCCCTTAAGCCAATATTAGTTTTTGTTGCATTAAAATATCTCAATTTGTTGATTTTCTATAAGCAAGTAGGTTTACAAAGGAAGTCTATGGGAATTTGGCGAAATATTACAGATATCGCCAAGTTGGCGTCACTTTTGGCGACTCATTTTGGCCGCCAAATTTGGCGATATATCGCTAAGTTGGCGACAAAGTTGGCGGTATTTGGTGTCAGAACAGGGTCCCCCCTATGGTAACCCCCCTTATAGATATGAAGATGCATTAAATGCTTCTAGAACCAATGACCGCCATTTTGTCTCCCATGTAAAACTAATATTAATTATATAAAATATAATTAATGAATTAATATTTGAAAAAAACTGTATCAATTGTCATCCAATACAAGTTTTAAAAAAAAATTATTTCAACTTGATAGGATGAATAATAAGTATTTTATTAACGATTGAAAATTTGAACAAGATATATAAATAAATAAATAAATATAGGGAGAGTGTGAACTAATAGTAGGAATTGAATAATTACCACTCCACATTTAAATTAGCAGTGCAAATTTGTGAAATCAGTGGCATTGCTATAACATCGCCATTCAAAGTAAGAAATATTATTCATCTCAGACTCATATGCACCCGTTTTCGGATAATACATTTTTTATCACGAAAGAATCGGATTTAAATAATTTAATGAAATTTTGAATAAATATTATTCGCTTTTTTATGTCTCTAATTACGGCAATGCACCAGAGCTTACAAGGAAAGTCTCCATACGGGCATATTCAGAAAAATCTGAAAACATTACAGAGTGTTCTTCTCATATGGATATATACAGTCGAACCCCGTTAATACGCGAATCAAGGGACCGATCAAAATTCGCGTATTAAACGGGTTCGCGTATTAACCGAAGTTCGCGAATTTCGACCAGTAGTGCATATAATAACAACCTATACAGATAAAATACACCTTTATGACAGTTTTTAGCGTTTTTAAGACATAAACTGACATTTATTTGTTTTTATCACTATGCGTTTATTAATCAAGAACGTTCGATATCTGGAAATTCAAATAACAGTTATTGTCTTAAGTAAAAATCCTATGTTTTTTTTTTCAAAATTACATTTATTATATACGTCACATAAAGCTGAACAAAACGAACATAAAAATGTGTGCTAACCATGATGTAAACTAAAACTACTGTTAATAAAATAAAAATCCTTGTTAGCTATACAGAACAAATAGAAAATAGCGTCGATAATATTAAAATATCGATATAAAAAACCAAAAGTTAAAATCTAATAAAGTCAATAGTGACATAAAAATTTCCTTTTGTCAAAGTGACATGCGGCTGATCAGTATGATTTTTCAGACCTATAAGGAAAGGGCACGTTTACAAACAAACACTTCCGTCAAGCAATATACCACTACATTTATTTATTTATTGAACAACATATGACTTGTGTGCTTGACATGAGAGCCCACTTATAAGTCAGAGACAAGATAGCACAAGGAAATATTACAACACAAGATAAATACATCCTGGGAGTTCCACACAAAGAGTATGTGCAATGGAACCAGCGGGAATCGAACACACAATCTACTACGCTCGCAAGCGATTAGCATCGTGGTGTTTTGACCACTCGGCCACATACCACTACATTTTTTGTCATAGCGATCATTGCAGAAATCGTCTTGGCGACGTAGGCAAATCGTATTATAGGCCTGTTAAACATAGACCAATCAAATTTCCAGAGCTCATGTGTACAGTAGAAGTCATAAGGAACGGACAGTTTTTTCTTGCCTTTCCACAGTAGTTCGACCAACATTGACGTCAGCTGCCCTTTTCTTATTCAGCTTATGGTAAAGCCCACTCGTCGAGGGCCCTTCTGTCAATGACGATGCAAACTTTATAAGAAAACTGAACGACTCCGTAACTGTGAAGGATGGAAATCGGGCAGGGAGCAGGTTCATTCGCTTCTTTCTCCTCAGGCGGTTTACCAGTCGCAATTGATGTCACCTAGACTTCTGAGCTCGGAGGTTACTAGATCTTTGTCGATATTAATGAACGTGTCTAAATCAACAAAATCCTCCCTTACAGTTTCTTGTTTACCAAGATCAGGGTGCGAGGTCGGCTCTTTACAAATGATGTCCTCACTACACTGTTAAAAGTATCCTGAAAAATTACCTCTGTTTTTAAAGGATATCTATTTTCTGACCAATGAGAACACGCCATAATCGTTTATGAAGCGTTCTCATTCGTCAGAAAATAGATAGCCTTTAAAAACAGAGGTAATTTTTCACGATATTTTTAACAGTGTACTTTCAAAACGCCCTTTCCTGAAACAATTTGCAATCATCGTTAGTGCGACACTCTGCCATGATACAGTAAGCATGTTAACGTCGAGGATTTTAATAGCATGACACTTTTAGCAGTAAAGGTTGCTACCGTGTTCCATTTGGTGAATGTGCCTTCGTACTACGCGAGTCTTTTAATTTTCCTTGTCACTGTTAATGATTCCGTGGTTCGTTGGGTGAGTGACACTGTTCGAATTTGAAGAAAAAATTCAATTTGGACATTCATCAGGACTTCGTTACTTTCCTGAAGCGCAGGGCGGTTGTCCACAAGCAATAACACATGGCGTGATTCTTTTCCCCTACGCCGGTCAAAATTATGAACCCGTGTTAAAAAAGGGTGCCCGTCGTCCAAGATCTGCGCTGACTTTCGTACAGGAAAGGAAGATTTTTAATGTTTTTAAAGCATCGCAGGTTCCTGAATTCCCTATGAATAGAAGCTTTAACTTGTCTGATCAGTGGCGCATTCAAGATTACGCTTTGGAGGGGGCTAGCCTGTTTTAGAGGCCTATATGTGCCCAGCTATGACCCGGTCCGGCCCGCCTCCCAGCTCTGTTGTCTTTCTTAGATTTGATTTGATGGGACGTGCCAGATCAGTTCCTAAATTACAGTTTTTCTGCTAACAGAATCGTAACCAGCTAGAGGAAGCTCTGGAAAGTTTTGGTGGGGCTGATTCTGAATGCTTTTAATATGTTAAATAATGAAATTCTTTACAAATATATATCTTAGTTTTCACGATTTTTTCGTGTGTTTCTGTAGTTGGATAATTTTAAAGTGTCTTTGCGATCAAATGATTTAAAATTTTATTTTTAAATTATCAAAATATTTTAAAAGTTAAAGAGAGCAAGAGATTGCATGTGGTCTTAAATTTTTAATTAAGTAAATTTTAAACATGCTAATATTTCGAATTTCATAATGAAATTTATAAAAGAGCAGCGTGTGACAAAATTAATATTTTTGCAAAAATTCCGATTTTATGAGAACCTATTAATAATAATAATAATATTCTTTCATAATAAAAAAAATTAAATATTTAGTATAGTCTGGGAAGAGCTTCAGCCCCCTTAGCTCCCCCGTGGGTGCGCTAATGTGTCTGATCCATCAGATTTGGTATTGAGAAGAAGAGTAAGATGCTCTTTGCTTAATTTACACCCAGGACATGTTTCTCCTTTTATAGTCGTTGTTTGTTCGATGTCATTTTCTGAAAATGCCCAAATTCATACAGTTTGTAAATATCACGGTTTAAGTAGTTTTTACAAACTACGGAAGCTCATATGTTTTCCATCAATAAACTTCTTCATTATTGACTGCTGCTGATTTATCACACACTTTCTTGAATTTTATTCCGTGGCGGCGAGCTTTAAATCGATGTATCCATTCATTTGAGGCATTGAAATCTTACAATCCCATTTTTGCTCTACGGACTTCGTTTCCTTGTCTGAACAGTCCCTCTTAGACTATCAAATCAAATCAAATCAAATCGAATCAAATCCCATTTTGGCGGCAACATCAGAAGCTTTTTCTTGTATTAACATGTCGCTTATTGGGATATTCGTAGGCCGCGCTGTGAACAAACGACTCGTGGAGGGCCTTCTCCATGTCCTCAAACTTAGTAATTTTTATTTTCTCTTTCCTTGTTTCCCTAATAACAGCTTGTTTGACATCCCAAATCTTCAAGAAAGTCCTTAAAGTTGATTCCGTATGCCTTTTTCTTTCGAGAACGCCGGCTTATTCAGGACAGCCTGGGCATTGTACTGGTTTATAATTTGTAACTTCTCAGTGACAGAGAGAGCCTTTTTAAAAAATATATGTTTTGCTCCTTATGCCATCGTAAAAACTAGATTAAACTCTTAAAAGCACACGTGGATATCGTAGATCGGATTCTACCGGGAGTGACAAACAATCATCTTCCTTCCTAATCACAGCACTGAACAAACAGCTAATTGGAACTGCTCTAAATTAGCATGGGGGTCATATCGTTCACAGTAAATTTTCTCTTCTCTCTTACTGACCTGTTTGACTATAAATAGTAATCAGCGCCGGGAAAGATTTCTCCTTTAAGAAAGGAGTAGTTCAAAACTGATAATTTTAGTAAAGCTACACATAGATGTAATAAATTTGGACAGAAAAATCATTCATAGTTTAAAGAATCGTTGTATGTAATGCTTGGGACAGTATTCCCTCTATAATCTCCTCTGTTTCAAATCAAGCTCATTCGCGTATTAAACGTAGGTTTTTATTGCCAAGGGACTGATAAAATTTCGCGTCTTAAGTGGGTTCGCGTATTAAGAGGGGGTTTTTTAATGCAAAATATAGGCGTTGTTTAAGGGACCGAAGAAAATTCGCGTATTAAACGGTTTCGCGTATTAAGCAGGGCGCGTATTAACGGGGTTCGACTGTATGTTTATATATAAAAAAAAAAAAAAAAAATTGACGGAACCTCGAAAGAACGTTTGTAAAAAAATATTAAAAATTTCGCTTATTTAGCGATTTATCATTGGTTGGCGATGAAATGAAATTTCGAAAAATACTTTTTATGTCGAATACTCTTTAAGATAAAACTGTTTCATATTGAACTTGTTTAAGTAAATTCAATGTAAATAACTCTAGTTTTGTCAGTTTTAGTTTGATTTAACTATAGTTTTGTCATATATATATATATATATATATATAAACCAGTATAAGATTATATTTAGCCTGAACCAGCGCATCCCCCCACACCTCCAAACACTAACAAAAACTAGGAAAAAACAGGCTGCGGCCTCATCGGCAGTGGGTCATATCTCAAAAGCAGCCGAGCATTCAAAAAAATATATATAAAATATGTGGCAGTGGGTTTCGGCCAGAACAGTGATAGCAAAATCAAATGTTAAACATTCGATTACTATTATTACATGCTCCCCCACCGGACCCTACGCAAACATTATTAAATGAATGCCTTACATGGAACAAAGTAAAAGATGCAAAAAATATGTTCGTTGAAAAAACCACACTCAACCAACTCAGCCACGTTGCCATAACCAAAATATAAACCATAAAACAAACTAAGCAAGGCAGAATCCAATATCCAGTCAACAAATCCAAATTCATTCCAGGTCTGTTGCCAATCGACACAGCACATCATCATAAAACCGTCCTTGAACAGGCTTTAGGAAATATGAGTCATTCACTGACGTCGAAAAGCAATCGATCAGTAATGAAGAAAATCTGCAAAATCTGAATATTTTTTTTTATAAAATTTAAAGGAATATTATTTTTGTAATATAGATTACTTTTAAAATGAAACAATTCCTTTTTAAACAAATGTTTATCTGTACAAATTCTAATAAATCGAAATATTTGACTTATAATTATATTAATGTATATACGTTTGTAAATATTGGAGCACCAGTGAACAAGCTGATTAACATGAAAATTAAAACTATTACGTTTATTGTAGGTTGAAATAAGTGCTTTGTTATCTATTAAAATTAATTTTAAATCAAGGTAATCAGCCTCCAAACCATTATTATTTGTTTTCTTTAATGTCAGGGAATCAGGATAAATTCCTTACATATATATATATACTTACAATGAAAGTTAAATTTCAAATTTTATGAATAAAAACAAAATAAAAATTATTTCAGTATCTCAAAATTAAGTCCAATTGATCACTGTTGATTCATTTTTGTTACTATGGAAGCGACGAATTATTATATATTAAAATGAATAACTGGCAAATGAATCTTGCGTTTATTTTGAAATACGCTTAAATATATGAAAGTATTTTTTATATATGAAATTGTTTTTAAAGTAATAAAATTAAATAACGAGAAACATAAATATGCAATACGAAAAAAAAAATAACTCTCTCATTGATTATGTTTAAATCCATTAAACAGTTTTTACACGCATTCTAAAAATCAATTCACAAACAATTTTCAGGTGCATAAAAATCGTTTGCTTTTGACGAGGAAAAATACTGCTCGCCAAATCACGTGACGCTTTCGTCTTTTCGCTCCAAATACTCGAAAGTATTTTATTTTTTTACAGACATTCTACTACAATTCCGCCGCTAAATTTGACTTATCATTTATTACATGCATAGTTAGTTTAATTGGTTTTTTTTTTTCAAAATATTCTGAGTATGCCCAGTAAGGAGATCTTCCTTGTTAGTTTTAGGTAGAATTCTTAAGAAATACTGCCTATTACATTCCCCCCTATGCTGGAATTTCTGAAATTTTTTTTGGATATCTACGCCGGTCAGGATCACTAGAAACCAAGGCCACGCCCTGTTCAAAACTTTATCTATCTATCTATCTATCTATCTATCTATCTATCTATCTATCTATATCTATATATATATATATTATAATATATATAAATATATTATAAAAACTAAGACAACTGGAAATTCCTTAAATTTAAATTAAAAACCAAACGTATAACTAAACTAAAAACACATCATTAACAAATGAACAAACAGAAAACATAAACGAAAGAGAAATTTATACAACCATCTAAAAAACAAGGAAACGGGTAGCTCGGCATACGACACGCACTGCGTGGTTAATCTATATTTACATGCACTACGGTCCCCCTCACCTGTCACAACCAGGAAAACTTCAAAACAGAAAAGAAAGGAGATGAAATGTAAACCAAACAATTAATTTCCACCAGGTCCAATCGACACACCTCTAGGATCGGACACTGAATAAAACTCAACTCAATAACTCTTACTTTTGCTCAAATCATAAACTAAACCATTAATAAATCTCGGAGGATAACCCTGCGAACTGGCGATAGTATAATATTCGAACATTTCACCAAACAATCCATCCGAACTTGAAATTAATCTCTCTATGCGATTTAAACCTTTACAAAGATGATCTTAAAAATAGATATGTGCACATTACTTTGAAAATTCAAAATTTTCAAAGTATCAAAGATGAAACAATCTCTTTTATCATATACACCTGTAACTAGACCCTTTCTATTAATTTCCAAAAAGGTATCTAAATAATTCACTTTTTGATGACTATTAGAAGTATATTTTTAAATCGATGCGGAAGGATAAAAATAAAAACACATTCGTTTTCAATCTTATTTGTTTTAACATATAAAATATCAGCTATATATCTGTAGAAATATAAATCTTTATTTAACTGTAATCCATCTTCATACATAAACAGATAAATATCCGCCAATATAGAACTGCAACTACCTCCCATAGATATTCCTCTAATCTGTTTATAAACATTTTTCCATCAATAAGGTAGTTTTCATAAGCGAAAAAATTAAACAGATTGGTAAAATTATCGATGTCTGTATCATATGCATTATATTTCTCATAAAACACCATTAGTGTGTTGCTTTAGTCTATTAAATCAATACTGCGGTATAGATCCTCGAAGTCAAATGCGTATAAACCTGTAATATTTTTCAATTTATATATATGTCTTAGGCTAATTGAGAAATCAGGCTCCTTGCAAACAGCCTAGGCTCTTTGCAAAGGCGCAGCTGATTGGACAATCATCTCCCTTTTTCCAATTAGACTGATATTTTTCAGGCTTATTGCAACGAGCCTAGAAAGCGTTAGGCTAATTAAAAAATGACCACTTATTATCCGACCAGGGTGATTTTTTAGGCTTATTAACCTATAACCCGACCCGAACCCAATAAATAAATTACAACAGACCGTACCCCGATTCGAGCAAGACAAAATAATTTCTGTCTACATGCAACCCAACCGAACCTGAAAGTTCCATTTGAAAAATCCCGAAATCTGACCCGAACCAAATCTGATAACCGACAAAAATATTCTAAAGCACCATAATCCGATTCGAGTAAGACAAAATAATTCCCGTGAACACGCAGCCAGAACGGAACCTAAAAATTCCATTAGAAAAAACTCGAAACTGACACGAACCAAATCTGAACGCAGCAAAAATATTCCAAAGAACCATAACCCGAAACGAGCAAGACAAAATAATTTCCGTTGACACGGAACCGATCGAAATCTAAAATATGTGTTTGAAAAATTCCGAAATATGACCCAAACCAAATATGATAACCAACAAAAGTATTCTAAAGAGCACTAACCCGATCCGAGCAAGACAAAATAATTTCTTTGGACGCGCATACCAAACCGAACCTAAACGTTTCATTTGAAAAAAAAAAATCATGAAGTATGACATGAACCAAGTCCGAACCTGACAAAAATATTCCGAAGAAACATAACCAATCCAAGCAAGACAAAATAATTTCCGTGAACACGCAACTAGACCCGAACCTAAAAATTCTATTAGAAAAATCCCGAAATCTAAACCCGACCAAAATATTCCAAGGAACCATAACCCGATCCGAGCAAGACAAAATAATTTCCGTGGACACGCAACCCGATCCGATCCTAAACATTTCATTTGAAAAAAAACCTGAAATTTGACATGAACCAAATTTGAGCCAGACAAAAATATTCCGGAGAACCATAACCCGATCCGAGCAAAACAGAATAATTTCAGCGAACACGCAACCAGACACGAACCTAAAAATTCTATTAGAGAAAACACGAATTCTGACGTGAAGCAAATCTGAACCCGACACAAATATTCCAAAGAAACATAACCCGATCCGAGCAAGTCAAATTAATTTCCTTTGTAACGCAACCCGAATCGAACGTAAAAGCTTCATTTGAAAAAAATCTGAAATCTGACCTGAACCAAATCTGAACCCGACAAAAATATTCCGAAGAACCATAACCCGATTCGAGCAAGACAAAATAATTTCCGTGAACACGCAAACAGTCCGAATCCAGTCCATTAGAAAAAACCCGAAATCTGACATGAACCAAATCTGAACCCTCAAAAATATTCCAAAGAAACATAACCCGATCCGAACAAGAAAAAATTATTTCTGTGTACACGCAGCCCGATCCGAGCAACACAAAATAATTTCTGTCTGCACGCAGCCCGATCAGAGAAAGACAAAATAATTTTTGTGTACACGCAGCCCGATCTGAACCTAAAAATTTAGTTTGAAAAAAAACCCGAAATATGACCCGTACTAAATATGATGAAAATATGATGACCGACAAAAATATTCCAAAGAACCATAACCGGATCCGAGCAAGACAAAATAATTTCCGTCGACGTGCAACCCGATCCGAACCTGAAACTTCTAATTTAAGTTAACCCGAACCGTACTACCTAAAATAAAAATACGTCAGGCCGTACCCCGATACGAGCAAGGCAAATCAATTTACGTTTACACACAATACGACCAGAATTTGAAAATTCCATTTGAAGTTAACCTGAAACCCGACCAGAGCCCGATCTGAAAACGACAAAATTATTTTAAAGAACCGTAACCCGATCCGAGCAGGATAAATTTAGTTCTGTAGACAGGCAACCGGATCTGAACTTAAAGGTTCCATTTGAAGACAACCTGAAAACCGACCACAACCAGGTTTCGGATTGAGTACAATTAGTTCTTTAAGGTTCGTATCGGGTTGTCGGTATACGGAAATTATTTTGTCTTGCTCACATCGATTTATAGTTCTTTGGAATGTTTTCGTCGGGTTAAGATTTGGTTCGGGTCGGGTTTCAGGTTGACTACAAATAAAAATTTTAACTTCTGGTCGCGTTGCATGTCCACGGAAACTAGTTTGTCTTGTTCGGATCCGGTTATAGATCTTTCGAATATTTATGTCTGGTTCAGTTTTGGTTCATGTCAGATTTCAGGTTTTTTTCAAATGAAATTTTTAGGTTCGATTCGGGTTGCGTTTCCAAAGAAATTATTTTGTCTTGCTCGGATCGGGTTATGGATTTTTAGCATATTTTTGTCGGTTATCATATTTGGTTCGGGTCATATATTTGATTTATTTTCAAACAAAATTTTTACGTTCGGATCGGGTTGCGTGTCCACGGAAATTAATTTGTCTTGCTCGGATCGGGTTATGTTTCTTTGGAATTTTTTTGTCGGGTTCAGATTTGGTTCATGTCATACTTCAGGTTTTTTTCAAATGGAATTTTTGGTTCGGTTCGGGTTGCATGTCCAAGGAAATTATTTTGTCATGCTCGGATCGGGTTATGGTTCTTTAGAGTATTTTTGAGGTTCTCATATTTGGTTTGGGGCATATTTCAGATTTTTTTCAAACAAAAGTTTTAGGTTTGGATCGGGTTGTGTGTCCACGATAATTATTTGTCTTGCTCGGATCGGGTTATGTTTCTTTGGCTTATTTTTGTCGGGTTCAGATTTGGTTCATGTGACATTTCGGGTTTTTTCTAATAGAATTTTTAGGTTCGGGTCCGGTTGCTTGTTCACGGAAGTTATTTTGTCTTGCTTGGATCGGGTTATGGTTCTTTAGAATATTTTTGTCGGTTATCATATTTGGTTCGGGTCATACTTTGGAAATTTTCAAACAAATATTTTAGGTTTGGATCGGGTTGAGTGTCCGTCCACGGAAATTATTTTATCTTGCTCGGATCGGGTTATGGTTCTTTGGAATATTTTAGTCGGGTTCAGATTTGGTTCATGTCAGATTTCGGGTTTTCTCTAATCAAATATTTAGGTTCGGTTCTAGTTGCGTATTCACGGAAATTATTTTGTCCTTCTCGGATCAGGTTGGGGCTTTAGAATATTTTTGTCGGTTATCAGATTAGGTTCGGTTCAGATTTCGGGTTTTTTCAAATGGAACTTTCAGGTTCGGGTCTGGTTGCATGTAGACTGAAATTATTTTGTCTTGCTCAGACTGGAGTAAGGTCTGTTGTAATTTATTTTTCGGGTTCGGTTCGGGTTATGGGTTAATAAGCCTAAAAAATCACTCTGATTGTATAATAAGTGGTCATTTTTCAAATAGCCTAACGCTTTCTAAGCTCATTGTAAGAAGCCTGAAAAATATGAGGCTGATTGGAAAAAGGGAGATGATTCTCCAATTTGCCCGGCTCTTTGCAAAGAGCTTAGGCTGTTTGCAAAGAGCTTGATTTCTCAATTATGACATATATAACACTTTTTTATAGACACGATAACTTCCATAATTCTGCACAAATCTCTTCCAAACTGATTCATAAAATCAAGGGGTAGAAAATCTCGGCTATGCTCTTTAAGGGGAAAATTGGACAAAGGGGTGTGAAAATAGGAAGGGGTTTTGTGATATCTAAAAAAATCCCATAACTTCTTAATTATAATACAAATGAAATCTATCTATCTATCTATCTGTCTGTCTGTCTCTCTCTATATATAAGGTGTTCTGGTGTAATAACGCAAAGTGCTAATATTACGCTTGATTGTGAAAGAATCCGAGTGATGGCACATACTGATTCTGTGCAGAAGGGCTCTGTGTCATCTGAAACACAAAAAACCGCTGAAAGTTAAATTGTTGCATTTGTAGGCCTTATCGCTTTAAGAAATACCTAAAATAAACGTCCGATCTAAAATCTGCGAGATAACTACTGTGATTTGAAGACTATATATTTATCAGGAAATACGTTTTTTATTAAATAAATTTGTAGTGTGTTTCATGTACTTTCAAAATGTTGTGGAAGATTTTGAATGTGTTTGCAAGCAACTTCGTAGTTTAAAATATACTGCGCAATAAATATACTGGGGTAACAATCTTGGAGCCGTTCCTTGGAGTTATTATGCCGGTTAATTCTTCTCAGTGGCAGAACTCCATCCGAAGATGTTTTTATTTTATTTTATCTTATTTTATGCACGAGAGAGCATAAATTTTGTCAATTTTGATTTATTTTGCATTATTGTCAATTTTGAATGAATAAAATGATATTAAAACGATTTTTGATATTCTAATTCCAACATTTTCAATCTCAGGCTGCTATTAAATTCTAATGTGATTGTTCGATTGAGTTCTAAAGTTTAACTGTCTCAGCATAAATTAATAATATTAAACATTGTTCAGATTACATTAAATACATAAATTCAGGGTTATATTCATTAACAAAGTACCTATTATCTATTAAAGTCAATAAAAAGTAATATATATTTCTTTATGAAATTCAATTTTGCAGCTTTATAATATAGATTTTTATTTCTTTTAATTAACAGTTCCAATGATGAACCAGGAATTAATGTTCTATTTTCGTATCAGGATGAATTGGATGGTGTAAACATTTAACTTATTGCAAACATTATGTGTTTTGAAAAGTAATTAAGTTGATTTATGGTAAGTTTTATCTTTTTTCTGAAGATATTATAAGAAGATAATATACATTTCTGAAGATAATATACATTTTATTAAGTGAGATGCCTGTGAGATATTCATCTGTGAGACCACTCGATCAAAAGTTGATTAAAAGGTGCGATTAACTCATAAAATACTGTTTCCCCCCTAAACTTTTTGTACAGGATTAATTCTAGTTAAATTTCATCCATTCAAATATTTATAACGATCTTACTAAGTCTCTAAACTTGTATTCTGATAATGAGAGATTAACTCTAAGAATATTATTTATAAATTAAACTTTTTGTATAGTTTTAATTCTAATGCAATTTCACCCATTCAAATACTTTTAGCAATAGTACTATGATTACGAACGGAAGAAAATTTCAGTAGTAATTATAGTTAAATTGGAAATTACAAGTTAACACCCCCTTTGAATCAATCATTTCCATCTACAAATTGGAAAAAAGCAGCGATCAGTGAGATCGCTAACAGCAGTAAGAGGTTACTTTTGTCGGCAATATAGTGGTAATGAAATATAACCACATGAATCATATATAAAATTCAATAAGAAATCTAACATGGATATTGATTTTTGTCAAAAATATTATGTAATTAATTAAAAAAACATGTTTTAAATAGTTGCGACATTTTAAATTTCGGTCTGTGCTAATTCGTTTTACTCTGGAGTTTACGGGTTAAAAAGCATTTTCAAGACATTTATAAAAATGCTTGTTATGTTGTAAAGGCTTTACATAACATTCCTCCTTCTTAAATATACATAAATTTAATTTTGTATATTTTGTTTATTTTAATAAACTACTTCAATTTACCACCTTTCAATTTGACAGCTAATTTTACTAAGTTTTTAAATATTAAAATTCTAAAATCTTTATTTTTAATTATTTTATTTTGGAATAACGTTTATTGAGTTGTAATATTTTTTCTCATTGCGGTGTTAAAATTTCAGCTCAATTGATTTTGAACTTTACCAGATAAGTACGAAAATATATTTGAATATTTTCTCTCTTTTAAAAGACGCGCACTCTTGCGTTTTGACGGCCATGTTTTTTCTTTTCTGACAGCTCTTCTTGAGATGGCTTGGGGACGCGAGAGGGTTATTGAACTCCCGAGTTTAGGAATTCGTAGGGGATCTTACTTCGTGGAGAACGGTGATTGGAAGTCTCGTGGGATGGGGGATATGGGTTTTTACCCCCCTCGTGGACATTTAGCTCCTATACCGCAAGGTTGGCTGTCCACGAGTGGGTGATTTCTGTGATTTCTTTTTTCCCAACTGCCGAAAATCGTTCTTAAAAAATCATTTTTTGAGGAGTTGAATTCGAAATCCCGTGCTAGATAGACGTATCCCATCTGTTCTCTTCGCCGTTGGGCGTGGGCCCCGGTGAGCCTAACAAATAACGTTATGGATTAATTCAATTTCGCTTTAATTTCTTTCAGTGTTGCACAATATAAAAATAACAATAAAGAATGATCAGAGTGTAACATTGTATATCCTAAAGTTTTCAGAATCATTCCGATTCTCAATTTCTTAATGAGCGCGTCGTTTAACTACAATGATTGTTTCCTCGGATTCCATGCGGAGCGCACCGATAAACTGTACTGTTTTCTCATTATGGTCATTTTGATGGATTCAACGCATCCTTACTTTAAAATGGTTTGGTTGGATGAAGAATAATCGTTTGATTTTACCGTGATTGCAATTATTTCATCAGAATTATGACAATTGCCGTATTTTGAATCATATCCCCCCTTCTCTAAAAAATTGCCTTATCTGACTCAGCGTGTCTTAGCCTTCAAGTGAGATAACCAGATGTCCATATTCTTTAAAAACTCACCATTATACCTATCTGACTCATCATCCATTGGATTGCTATAATCATCGTATAGAATTTCTGTTTGACATCGTACTTGAAAGGTAATATTATGGAAATGAACATTAGTAACTCGAATTTTTGATTTTAAATTATTTGGATAATGAAACTATTAACGGTGAAACAGTATTTGAACTATCCGAGAACTTTTTGAAACGTTAAAATAAAAATATAATATGTATGGAATGTATCATCAACCCCCTTTAATTAAAATATCAATGTTATTTAAAATGAAATAGCTGCCAAGAGAATTTCAAGAATAATAGTGATTGTATCTTACATTTATGCCTTTAGTTGATATTTAAAAGATCCGGATCTAAAAGTGTTTATGATATAATTAATGTGTTTGCTTATAATAAATTTAATTGTACAATTTACAGTCTTTTCCTTTGAGTTTGTAAGTATCATTTTATCTTCATGGGGTGAGTAATATATTCCTTGTTTATATTTAAACATTTTCTTTTTTAGATTTAATTTAATTTAATTACGACGCATTTAACTTCGCCACTATACTTAACGGTCGTAGTGCGATTTTGGGAGATGTGAATTGAATTTATTTCGATCAGATTTAAATATTTCTTTTCGAATTTTCGTTTCAATTTACATGTCCCAGGGTCACATTACAGTGTTAACAAGAATATTTATTACATATAACTCTGGTTATTATAAAATTTCACATGATAAAATTATTACATTTAAAAACAGTTAAAACCGTGCAATGTTTCTAAGAATTCTATTTAAACGGTCCTTTTTAAGCAAAGAGAAGCTCAGGGTCTGATATTCTGTTGCCTTCCACCTCCCATTTTTTTTTTTTTTTTTAACAAAAAAATGAACATTTTCTGTCCTTAGAATGCACATATGGAAACATAAATACTGATTTAGATAAACAAAGTTAAGACCGTGCAATGTGTCTAATAATTCTATTTAAGCGGGACTTTTTATGCAAAGAGAAGCTCACTAGATCCAATTCACAAGATATTAAATCCGCTTTAATTTATTATAAAATTTCTTAATTTTATCTACAACTTTCTTACTGACAAGTTTTTGATAGGACAGACTCTTATAGCAAAGACAAATTAAATAAAAATAGGGGTGGAAGAAAAATGTATCGTTTTAGCATGATTCTGATAAAATCAGCTCTTACAGAAAAATGAAATTAAAAACTCGTCAAAAGTGGACAGATTAAGATCATTTTAAAACTTTCTTTATCTCTGATCTTCATTTAGTTTTTATTGGCGAAATTAGTATTTAACTTCAAATCTTACCGCCGCCTGTAGGCCGAGCCAGCAGGGATTATTAAATTTTACCTAAACCAGTTCTGCTGCTAATTTCACAGAAAACTGATACTCTTAAATTACAGTTTTATTTTTCTCCACAGAGAAAGAGTTCTCCAGAAACGCAGAACTAATTTAATTCTTTCAAGATATTGAGATATTGTTTAGTTTGTTCGGATGTGTTTGAAAGAAGAAAGAGAAATTAAAAGGATTTTTTGTTAAATTAATTGTGGGAGAATATTTAGTATTTTTCATATCCCGTTTGTGCTTTGTTTTTCCACTCAAGCTTATTTCAAATCTATGAGATCTCTCTGAATGTAAAGCTATCCTGAATAATTTCAATTAATGTCTGGAACGTCTATCGATGATTTCTATTGTACTTTTGCTTTATTATTCTCATATACACAGTAAAAAAAAATTATGTAAATCTACAAAGCTGGATTTTGTAAAAGCTACAGAAATGTGTATGCTTACTAAAATTTTACCTGTACACTGTACATAAAAATGATATAGATCTACAAAAGTAGTTTTTGATAACTACATAAATCTGTATGCTTACTAAAATTTTACTTTTAACTAGGGATAATTACATGATTTTTTGTTTTGTTTGCAGCACATAAAAAGTTCTTGGCAACTCAGATTCTTAGAAAATTCTTAGTAACCTTATATATATATATATTTGCAGTGTAAAGGTCAATCTGTTACATGATTTTCTTTTTGTTGCAGTTACATAAAAAGTTCTAGGCATTCCACTTTCACAGAGAATTCTTTGCAGTTTTTTTACATTGTACACATTAATTAGAAGTACACTGTAAAAAAATCCGCAATATTACTAAGAATTTTACATGAAACTCGGATGCCTAGAGCTCAGTGGCGTGGCGTCCGGTCATCGCTGGATGCGGCGATGACCAAGCAATATTTTAAAACTCTTAATAAGCTTTTAAAACTCTACGATCCAGTTTTAGCAGAACATTTGGAGTTCATGTATAAGTGAAGGTAAGATTTAAAGTTTCTTTTTTGAACATTCAACCATTGAATTTTAGAGTTAATAATTTTTCACCACAAACTTAAATAATTGTGATGACCACCGAAAATTTTCACGCCACGCCACTGCTAGAGCTTATTATGTAACTGGAACAAAACAAATTCATGTAACACGTTTGCACTGCAAAAAAATCTGTAAGGTTACTAAGATTTTTTTAGTAAACTGGGATGCCTAGAACCTTTTATGTAACTGCAAAAAAAAAAAAAAAAAAAAAAAAAAAATATATATATATATATATATATATATATATGTAATTGTCCCACGTTAGAGAAAATAATTTATTAAGCATACAGATTTCTGTAGCTTTACAAACCTAGTTTTGCAGTTTTATGTTTTTCTTTTGTAACGCGTATAGATAAAACTTCAGTAAGCATATAGATTTCTGAAGCTTTTACAAAAACAAGTTTTGTAGATTTACCACATATTTTTTACAGTGTAATAAAATGTGTCGCAGCATTTCTATTCAAATTCTAAATGTAGGGGAGACCGGGGGAATGGCGCCACTCGGGGTTATGACGTCACCCCGCCTAATTTAAAAACTAACGGCAGTATGAGATAGTGAATGCGCCTGTACTATAGCGGCCAACAATAGAAACAGTGCCTAGAGTGAGAGTGATTTTTTTGTACGTCGTTCGTTTGTTATAGTGAAAAATGTAGTTTTCATTTAGTTGCTTCTTATTTTGGAGTTTCAAATCAGTAGAGGTAAATACATTTTATTGTAACATTAAGTACTTAAGATAAAATTACGGTAATCTACATGCATTTGCCGATATTTTGATGCAATTTATTGAACAAGTTCGGTTCCTCTTTTAGCTTTTCTGGGGAATTTCCGGTAGGTTGTCCTCTCAGGGTAATGCCGCCACTATGGCAAAGAGCAACTTTTTCAATTTGAGTTAAATTGTAAGCTTAGCACATTAATAAATCTAGTTTAAGGGTGTATTCCGATCCAAACTGCTTATTTTCTGATTCATTTTAAAATTCATTTTTGCTCTCAAACGCATCAAACTGGGAAATTCTCTTATTTAGAAACTATATAATGTGCCGTGCTTCTTAATTTTTTGATAAATGCAGAAAATACTGTAAAAAACGCTGTCAAAATTGGCGTTTGAACCGAATTTTCCAAAGCGGGCGATCTGGGAATGAAAAAAAATGGTCATACTGAGAAAATAATTGTTTAAAAATCAAATTCTAATTAATTGAGTTGAAAATGAAATCACACGGTATGTTAAACATGTCTTCAGAAATCACCCCAGCAAGTTTCATGTTTTTACTTTTAAAAATGAGTCTGAAAATGTCTCAGAAAATTTCGAGCTGTTGAGGGTGGAAAAATATTTTTTCGAATACACCCTTAAGGAATATTGTAATTATTCATTATTTTGCTAAATTATTGCATTCTAAATATTTTCAGTAGGTTATGAGTCTCCTAGTATCCATTTTATGTATTTACTAGGTCATTAAAGAGTGGCGTCATTACCCCGATACAGTGGCGGAATTACCCCAGTGTCCTGGGTAATCCCGCCACTGTACAGAGGTTGAAAGAATTTTTTTTTATGTGTGCTTACTTTACAGTTATGATTACGGTTAAATTTATACAGATACTAAAGATAATGATTCAGCTTTGGAATTTTTACTATTAAAAAATAAACATTTTTGGGGGGTGAAAAAATTTAAATTCCCTTAAGGTGTCGCCATTCCCCCGGTCTCCCCTAATTTATTCCCATTTTGAAGTAACCTTATTCGTTTCTTAGTCACGGGTAAATAATTTTGCATAATGTCTTTGTCCTCATTATTGCATCAGCATTCCGTATGGAGTATCAATTTGTCAGCAAGCAAAATGAAGTATTCATAATTTAATTTTCAACCCAAATAATGCAATACTCTAATTTCTAGTACAATGTATTTTCTTTTACTTAACGACAGCTGTGCTTATAATTGAAAACGCAAATTCTTTGTACTTAATGAGAATTTTCGTCATTTTTTTCTAATAAAGTAATTGCACGGGAAAATTTTGAAATGAATAGAACTATTTTCAACCTTCTGAGATATTGTTTAAACTGATAGAAATGGACTCGACTGGGGAAACTGAATCGGTATCATGAATAAAAATTATAATGATTCCCTTCACTACCAATTTTTTTTGTGGGATATTTTAAATCAAATTTAGCACTGTGTTTTGAAGGGGCTGCCATCTACCGAGCAAACTTTCAAATATGATCCCAAATGAACGTGAGAGACCAGTGGGACAATCGTTTCACGGACTGTTGTGTACAGTGGTAATGTTTGAAGCTGCACTGAGACATAGTGTCTCACTGGGAGACAAAGGGTCAATTTATTCTTAATACTTTTATCAAATTTGTGATATATCTATCAGAATTTACATTATTTATATGTTTATGTTATTTTCTAAATTCATAAATTTTTAATTACAACGAAGAAACTAAAGCCTTGGAAAACATATTGCACTTTTTGAGTTCGAAAGTAAGAAATAATAACTTAATTCAAAACTTACTAGCCCCACCAGTGGCTGAGAGGTTCTGCTCTCGAAGCTGGTAGACGGGAGGTGCTGAGTTCGACCCCAATCGCGCCCGTCGGCCTAACCGTTCGGAGTTTTCGTGGTTTTCTTCGACCCATGTATTTCCAAGCGTAAATACGGGTCTGGTTCCCTTAGAAAGACCCCCAGGAAGGGCACTCCCCTTGGGCCTATATCCCTAGCGTAGATAATCGGCCGTCAAAAATCAACCAACCAACCATCAACCAAAACTTACTTGTTTCTCACTTACATGTGTCAGCTTTCAGATTGTACACTGTAAAAAAAAAAAAAAAAAAAAAAAAAAAAAAAAAAAAAAAAATCGGTAAAGTTGCTAAGAATTTTCTAGGATACTGGGGTTTCTAGAATTCTTTATGTAACGGGAACAGCAAAAATTGATGTAACAAATACACTTTTACACTGTAAATCTAAAAATATGTAAGCTTATTAAGAATTTTTTAGGAAACTGAGATGCCTAGAACTTTTTATGTAACTGCAAACCGGGTTACAGATAAAAGTTTATTAAGATTACTGTAATTTTAGTAGATTCTTTTGTAAAGCTACAGATTTCTGTAGTTTTACAAAAACCAGTTTTGTAGATTTGCATCTCTTTTTGTATAGTATACAGATAAAACTTTAGTAAGAATACAGATTTTTGTTTACATCTGCAGGGATTACATCTATTTTTTTTTAAGTGTACTTTTCTTATAATATTTGCATAATCTTTCCGTTTAGTACATGATTTTATTAGTAAAGTCAAACAACTGTGTTTTGTAATATTTTCACATAATTAACACAATACGCATATACGTTGTTTATAATTTCCACAATGCCAGCTGGCTGCTTATCTAAAAGACTATGGTTGTACTTAAATGAAATTTTATTAAAGAATAAAAAAAGACCTTTAGAATTCTTTCTTATTAAGTAACTGTACAGGGAACGTATAAAAAATTAATATAATGGTCCTGAGATATTCTCTACACTGTAAAAAAAAAATCAATAAAGTTACTAAAGTTTTTCTAGGAAACTGGGATTCCTAGCACTTTTTATGTAACGGCAACAACAAAATTTCATGTAACAGACACTTTTGCGCCGAAAATCAAAAAATCTGTAAGGTTACTAAGAATGTTTTAGGAAACTGTAATGCCTAGAACTTTTCATGTAACTACAGCCAGGGTTACAGATAAAATTTTAGTAAGATTACTGTAATTTTACCAGATTAATTTGTAAAGTTACAGATTTATGTAGCTTTACAAAATCTACACTGTAAAAAAAAATCTGTAGTTCTACAGATGTAAAAATACATGCTTACTAAACTTTCACCTGTAACTGTACGAAAAAAGCTGCAAATCTACAAAACTAGTTTTTGTAAAGCTACAAAAATCTGTAACTTTACAAATGAATCTGCTAAAATTTCAGTAATCTTACTAAACTTTTATTTGTAACCCTGGCTGCAGTTACATGAAAAGTTCTCGGAATCCCAGTTTCCAAAAAAATTCTTAGTAACCTTACAGATTTTTTGATTTTCTGCGCAAAAGTGTGTCTGTTACATGAAATTTTGTTGTTGATGTTACATGAAAAGTTCTAGGAATCCCAGTTTTCTAGAAAAACTTTAGTAACTTCACAGATTTTTTTTTACAGTGTAGTTTTGTAGATTTGCATCTTCTTTTGTAGAGTTACAGATGAAAGTTTAGTAAGCATGTAACTTTACATCTGTAAAACTACAGATTTTTTTTTACAGTGTAGACTGTTTTTGTAAAAATTAATGTAAATATAAGCTAAAAAAAATCCTGAGCCATCTTTTACATAGAAATTTATATATATAGTGTATCATTAATCTATCCCAAATTACATATATTTTTTTCAGTAAATAAAAAAATATCAGTTTCCTATTCCACCTAATTACTACAATATTTCAGTACTCCTTTTTTTATTTCAAATAATATTGCATCTAATATCATAGACATTGTGCACAGTTAATTACAACATTAATTTAAAAAACAAAATCACTTTTTTACTAATTAGAAAACTGCAGAAAATGATTTATAAAAAATAGAAATAATTTAATCCTCCCGAGATAATGTCCTAATGTTGTTACTACGAGCATTAATGAAGACTAAGAAAATAAAAATTTATATTCAAACATCATTTGTCAATTATCATTTAGTATTTTTCATTTTCGTTTGAAATTTAAATTTTATTTCTTCTCTGAAACAATGACTAAATGAATGTAATTTATGGTGTCGCTCTATTTTTCTATTATTTTCAAGAAATTCAATTGTGACATTTGGTAAAACTTTAATGAACAAACGGGAAATTTTGTGCTATTCCTTAACCCTTTTATAAATATTCATTAGTGCATTGAAGATTATTTGCCGAGCCATTTTAATAGAATACTAATTACTTTATTACATTCGTCTCTATGCTATTTTTATCTTACAAATGCTATTTGTGCCATACGCAATAAAAGGTTGAAATCTAAAAATAATAATTTCCCTTATAAAAAACTAGGACTTATTTTTGTCTCACACATATGTATCTGTTCTTTCATAATACCTTTTCGATATTCGCCTGAACGTTTCGAATAGAGTATCATTTCTTATGTAAACTAAAGAATTCTTCTTTGTTTCTTATTCCAACTAATTACTGCAATAGGCTAATACTTCGTTTCTAATTTGACACAAACCCAGCCGAGCTGCTAATTTGACAAGCAAAGGGGGCACTCAGTTAAAATTTTCTTTTTAAAAGTCTCTCTGATTTTTTAAACTAATTAGATAATTACATTTCAAGTACATTTCAAGAAAATGAAACTAATTTATGATTTTCGAGTTATTATTTGGATTGTGCGTATATATTATAGGAGAACACTGTAAACCGATATATATTTATATAAAATATTATTTTTTGAAGAATATTTATTATTTATCATTATCCATTTGCATTTGATTTCATTTGTTTTTAATTAATTCTTTAAAACTTTGTGCATTATTTAAAGATTTTCCTCAATTTGTAAGAAATAAATTTGTCCATTTTTCTTATATTGTAAATAAGAAGATCACTTTGAAGGTTTAAAAAAATCTATTTTTCAAATATATTGGCGTGGATACGTTGCAATGTTACAAATCCGGTCAAAATTAATTTCTTAAAAATTCCAATTAGAACAGAAGTTATCGCAAAAGATATATTCATAAAAACATTTGCAGTTATTCTATAAAGTAAACTATGGAGTCCTTTTTCTCGAAAGTGTAAATTTTGGCTTTTCGCGCACTCTCATATAAAAACTAATTATCATAGAACTTTGAAATTGTCCATATTACTAATTTATATATATACTTTTTTGCTAAACATAAATTTAGCTTGTTTTTTGTTGTAGAAAATTGTATAGTAAAAAATTAAACCTAAACTTTTTGGTAAATTTTCTGATTTATAATTATAAAAGACTAAATTAAGCTAAAGTATTCGAATATACGTTTAATTTATGTTCAGTGTAAAGTATATCTTTATAAGTCAAAACAAACGGAATATTAAATATTTACCTCTAATTGAATTTTTTTAATCTTGCGCTTTTTTAAATATTTACAAAATGCGTATTTTAGTATTAGTATTTTTAATAAGCCATTTTTGTCGGTGTGATTTAAGTGATTACTGTTGCTAAATATATATATTTGAATGTTTATTTCTTAAACCATAAGAATATTTGAAAATATCGAAAAACATATTGAACTTCATTCATTGATTTTGAAGCTACAAAGTTTTTCGTACCTTCATTATTGTTATTTTCAGACAAATAAACGTGATCTCCTCCATTTAAATAAATTTATGTTCATTTTATGCTAAGATTTTCAAAGATTTTATTTTTTTATTAGTACACTGAAGACATTATTCGGAGAAATTTAACACTAAATCAAATTCAATTATTATATAATGTGTCTCTTACGAATTTATCTTGGTATTTATGGATGAATGAGGTTAAATTTATTAAAGATTTGAATATGTATATTCGTTTTAAGTTTCTGTTTTTTAAAAATACATCCCACAGTACAATTTTTCCAAACATATGTTTAGCTGATATGACAATTTTTTAATAGGTACGAGAAGAGTATTGCGAAATAGACAATAAACTGTAGGATATTCCATCTAAAAAGACTACTTCTGTGGCAACCATATATGTGGGGCTTACAAGCATAGTGAACAAAGTTCATTTTGAATAAAACAATGAGATATCCCAATTAGAAGGTGTATAAAATTTGATTTATTCTCTCCCACAGTGAACCAAGTCTGTAAACAGATGCCATATGAGGGGCTCACAACCAGAGCAGACCAAGTCCAATGTTCTCTATTGTGAATAATAACATTTTAAAGTTCATAATAAATAATTAATTCAGGTCAAGTGATTTATAAGGGCCATGTGTGTCAACATTAAAATTAAAGCATCATTTTTACAGTGTCCTACTTTTACAAATAACAAATTAATATTTCTATTGTAAATGTATACGGTTTTTTTTTTAAAAAATGAGGATTTGGTCCAGTAAGATTGTGAAATTTCCATGTGTAAATAAAGACTTGTTTATTATGATTACAAAAAACACTTGATTTTGATTTATATATGCATATTCTAAATTGTGACTCTACATTAAACATAAAGAGTGAAACATATTACCAATTATCGAAACCATTCACTGTACACAATACCATCATCATCATCATCATTATCATGTGCTTTAGAAGAAGTAGCTTGGCGCCTTGTATTGTCATCTACTGGAAGATTCTTGAAGTATACATTATGAATGAGCGGAATGTATGGCAGAGTAGCCATGATATCTTTCTTTTTGTCCGAACTGATTTTTCTACGGCCTGCGTATAATGCATCTTGACCGACATTTGACGAAAAAAGTAACTTGCGCCCACGAGCTCATTTTTCTACATTTATTTTGCGAAAAGGTTGATCCTCATTGGGGATTTCTTTGAAAAGTAACATGGAGGGGGAATCTCTCACTACTTGCCGCCATCTAATTTATATCCAACTAAAACAAGCTTCCACGGTATCTTTCTTTCTGTTTGTGTCATTTTTTCCAACGCTGTAGTAGAAACAAAGTCGGAATCCTTAACTTCAGTAACATCAAAGTTAGGACATTTTCTCTTTTTATTCATAATAGTTTCCTTCTAGTCTCCAGGAACAGAGCTGTGTTGTTTCTTGCGACTTGCTGCTTCAATCAGACGAAATTCTGCATCTTTCGCAAGGAAAGAGTCGCCGGACATCATGAATTTGAGGTCAATTGTTTCTGCTGTTGCGTTTGTACTATTAACTTGTTTCAACAGCGTAAGAGACATTTTGATGTTCCTATTTTGGCAATCTCTGGCATCAGAATATCGAAAAATTTTCTTATGTGTAGAGGCTTTCTCTTTTAGGTGTCTTGCAACAATGCTAGAAATGTCTTGAGAACCTCTCTCATGACATGAAATAGAGGCATGATGTCTCTATTTCATCCCAGCCGTTTATGTATCCCATATTATTATTAAAGGAATGCACCACAAATCTGTAAAAATATAGATTGTGTTTATGGATGTTGACAGGTTAGGAAAGGGAAGTGCTTTTTGAAAGTCGAATGTACAGCAATAAGTTCATCTGAGGATTTCATTTTATCAATTTTCTTTTTCTCTCTAGCCTGTTTAGATTTCCGAAAATGGAGCTCTCCTTCGGTTTCAAGACCTTTTGTAGTGTTTTCATCATTTTCTGTCGAAAACTTGATTGATATGTCATCGCATAAGTTACATGTATCTATACTTGGCGGCTTGAAGTGTAAATTAATCTTTGTGCTGAAGACTTTGTAATAGAATTAATTTTCACGGGTGTCTTATACTTTGTCTCACATACATTCTTCTCTAGGACGAAGACTGAACTATGCGATTAGAGTATTTTTTCCTTGTAATGATTTTTTTTAAGAAAAGCGCTGTTATTACGTTTACCATTTGTTTATCGAGAAAAGGGGGTGGGGAGGACTCATCAAAAACTATATTACTTTCCATTTATAGTTTGTCCATCTGATGATTCACGAATGTTTATCGTTCAACAGAAGTTTTGAAATCGTTACTTATTCAATCTACAACGTTTTTTGTTAACAATGAGCGAAGATTTAGACAAGAATGAACCACAGATGAAAGAGTAGTACACTGATGAATGGACTTGATTCATTATGGTTGTGAAGGTTTCTTGTATTACTTCACTAACTCTGGACACATATGCAATCTATGAAAAAGTATGTGAACTATAAACTTGGTGCACTATGGCAGTAGTTAGACCACAGATTACTGCACATTCTACATGAACTATCTCATTTAAAAAAAAATGGACTTGGTCTACTATGGTTGTGAGCTCCTCATATATGAGAAAATGTGAGAAAACAGGCTTAACTGTTGGAGTAGATAAAACTTATTTTAAGTACATTCTAAATGGACTATAGCATTTTTTTCAACTCATTTTGATCTGATATAGTTGTGACCCTCACATATGCTGATTTTGAATTGAATGATATGATTCGATATTTCTGGGGAAAAATAAATCTAATTTTATTGTAAATTTAGAAGGCAATTACACTATTAATTTTATTAAATACAATATTTCAAATATTAATTTATTTTTACAATTTAAGTCAGAAGTTTTTTCAATAAAAATGCACATATTCTATAAATTTATTTGCAAAAGCATTTCGTTCTTCCAAGATGAGGCTTCTAATATCTGAGCTAGAAGAAGAGACGTTATTTGGGTGAATTCTTACAAAAAGGACTTCGTTTTGAAGAATTTATTCAAAAGTATTTTAGATTTATGAATTAAAATAAATGCTTAGAAAAATGTAAATTTTTTCGCAAAAATATTTTGTTTTTAACGTCGTTTTGAAAAGTTTTAATCACCCTCTAAGGCATTAGTAGAAAATATTACTTTCTATTTTGAATTATATTAAAAAAGCTATTATGGATTTTTTTTCTTTTTGAGGCAGTGGAATTTATTTCAATGTTCCAGTCTATCGATGATTTTTTTTAATTTCTCAAATAAATTTATTCCTGAAGCTTGAACATGTGAATATAAGTTTGTATTTCTAGAAAACACATGTCAATCACCATATTAAATTCAATATCTATTCAAATAAAATGTAATTTATATTTGGAAATAATGTCAAACAATGATAACTAACAGTTTCCATCGTTTTCTATTTTCTTCGTTTTATGCACAAAAATGGGGTAATATAGTTGCCATATATAGAGTAATATAGTTCATTTGAAATTTGATTTTCATTTGAAATATTGTATGCAGGGCAAATGTTTCTCTCTGGGAAAATATCCAAGTATTAATATAGTTTAAATCGATGCTTGATTTAATTAAGGTTCATGTTTGCCCCATGTCGGTGACTCATGAAAAATATTTCATCTTGTGCTGCGTTTGAAGCCTTGCCAACATATAATAGGGAGAAATTTTCCAGGCTGGGTATCATTCTATGTGGTTTAGTTGGTAGAGTCCTGGCATGGTATCTTTTTCACTATGTTGGCCTTAGCAGCTTATAGACATTTAATTTGAAATTTGGTTTTCATTTGAAAAAATATTTACCAATCTTTTCAACGATTTTGAATTCGATGCTGTATGCATCATGACATCTTATTCTGTGATCTACAACAATTACGCTATAGATTAAGATGCGCTTGCTAATAATGGAAAAGAAAGTATTTGTTTTTATGGTTTTCTGCAATAGATTTCTTGTATGATTTAACAGATTTTTTTTCTTGTACAATATGTCCTACACATTGAATGAACTATAATTTGATAACTGTTTTTAGCCATTTATTTAAATGTCTTCCACTTATAGTCACATTTATCCAAACTTGCTGTAAAAAAGTACTACAGCCCTTATTCCAATTTTCACTTAATCATTCGAAATGCAGCTCTCATCACATACAAGGAATACTACTTTTTCAATCTCCATTTTTCCGATATTGATAAACAATCAACAAAGAATCATTTTATACTCTCAAAATTATTTAAACTTTCTACAACACGCTTGGAAAATAAAAGTATTCACTTTCTGAAAACTTACAAAGAATAACCGAACTTCGTCAGTAAATTGGGATTTAACACCAGTGAAAGACTTGAAATGAAATGCAGCTAAGATACCATTATCTGGTATTTTCGCACATAAGAAAGGGGTGATAGGATATTCGGCATAATACCTACTTCACAAGTGCGTGAAATAGGTTTACAAACAAATGAGCAGTCCAGACAGGAGTTTAGGGGAGGAATCGAAAATAGATACGCAATGCGTATTACGCATTTGTTTTGCTTCTTGGGCACGTTCAGTATGATTGTATGTCCCTATTTTTGCAATTATGTTAGCTTTTTTAAATTTTTGACAGAGAAGATCAGGTGGGACAAAAAATTTTAATCATACTTTTTGTAGAACATTAAATTAGCTACATCTTTATAATTGACTTTTTTCCCCCTACATGCCATCGTTCATGACATAATCTCAGGAAACCGATTTGCAAGGTCATTCCTACTCTCAAGCATTGCTTAAAAGTTATTTTTAAAGCTGAACTAATTTATCTCATTCTTTTATAAATTAGTTTTGTGAATTTGTTTTATGGTTAATCATGAAATAGGGATTTTGAGTTATAAACTCCAACGTTCGTCTGTCATTTATAAGCAGATACACTGTAAAAAAAAACGACATTTTTACAGTACAAAGTACTGTTCATCTCGCGCACAAACTCGATCACAGTTTAATGTACTGTATCTTTCTTTGGTTTCCTGACTATTTAAACATGGAAAATACAGTAGTTGCGTAAAATTAACAGCACAATGTACTGGCAATTTGGACGCCAGTAGTTTTTGCTGTGGTCCAAATGCGTCCAAAATTGCCACTACATTGTACTGTTAATTTTACGCAACTACTGTATTTTTCATGTTTAAATAGTCAGAAAACCAAAGAAAGATACAGTACATTCAACTGTGATCGAATTGTGCTGGCAAATTTACAGTGTACTTTATATTCTGTAAAGTACACAAGTTATAATATCATTATTATATATATTTCCTCTTCTAACTTTATCTGACGCACACACTTTAATTCGTACGTAATTTAAACATATTAAGAAAATTATAATGTCACTCAATAGTAATCGCCGCTCTACTTTTAAATTATCAGTACAGTTTAATGAAATTAACAACGTTGCTGTAGAATAACATGTCTATGTTGTTATAATCCTCATGCGAATATTAAATACAATAATAAAAAATATATTATAAAACGTGTCGCAGTACGTAAATTCAAAAACCACAAATAACAACATCGCCACTCAAAGTACCAAAGATTATTTGTCTGAGAATCATATCCATATGTTTTCGGATAATATCTCTTTGATCATGATCGAATCAACGTTCTGTTTAGTATATACATCATTTAATGAAATTTTAAAAATGTATTATTTGCTTATTTTTGTCCATCAAATTACTCGTACTTCGCCTTTAATTTGACCTAATCACAGCTCCGCTGCTAATTTAACCCTTAAATGTCGGGTGTTGCTTTTCGGCAACATACCCAATTTAGGCTCTAAAATACTATTAGAATAATATTGAAGCTATAATGCCTAATGTTGCCAATAAAATACATTCTCAAAATATTATTAACTTGATTTTCAACATGTAGATGGCAACTTTTGTGCTGTTTAGGAATAAAGATAGATTTATTTTTTCAATTGTTGCTACTTGTTCTTTTTGTTTTGTTTGGAATCTTGCAAAATACCCTATTTTATTCTGCAGTGAGCAAGTAAAATTTATTTCTTATTATAGTTCCTAACATTCTTGTGTGTTTAATATTATAGAATTTTATCAAGGAAAATTATTTTTTTAATTAAAAACCAATATTGCTGATTAGTAACAAACTGTTTTTTAACCGTAAACTACACTTAAAACAAAATATGATTTTTTTAGGTATTTTTCCATGATTTATTTAAAAAATGAAAGCCGAAAAATGATTTTTGAAAAATCAGGCATTTAAGGGTTAAGATGAAATTGTGGCTCTGAATTACAATTTAAAAAAAAAAATCATTTTTTTTTCCAATTAGATAACGCCACAGAGAATGAAAAGAAAAAAAAACTAATTTAATGCGTCCGTTATTAATGATTAATGATTAGTTTGTACGAATATACGTAAATTTAGAAGGATAATTAAAAAAATTGTGACATCATTCGTGAAAGAATTTTAATTCTTTTCCCTTTTTCGTGTTCACTACTTTATTTTTTCAGCCAAGCATTTTTAAAAATCTATGAAAATTCAGTAATACCTCTTATTCCTCCGTTTCAAAGCTATTATGCATTGTTTCATTAAATTCGTCTTTCGAATATTATGTGCTTTTCTTTTATGTGCTCATACATAATTAATTAAAATTAAAAAAATATGTCACAGCATTTCTATTCAAAATCTAAAACAAATACCTTCGTATTTTGAAGTACTGGAGCTGATTTGCTACTTACTCCTCTGTATCTAAATTTGCATAATGTCTTCTTTAACATTATTAAATGAAAATTACATGTTGAATATCATTTTGTAAGTAAACAAAAAGACGTGTAATAAAACACACATACTGCAATAGATATTACAACACTCATACACACATAAATAACGCCTGCATTCAACAGTTAAAGGTATATATAAATATTATACAGACATACATACAATAAATACAATAAACCCAACTGGAGTGAAAAATTAGTCAGAGCCAGGAATCGAACCCGGGACCACAGTATACAAGACTGCTGCTCTAACCACTAAGCTACTCCGGCCGATGCATGAGTCCTAGCTCTGGCTAATTTTTCACTCCGATTGGGTTTATTGTATTTATTGTATGTATGTCTGTGCAATATTTATATATACCTTTAAAAAGACGTGTTATTCGTCTATTTTTCAATTAAATAATGCAATATTCTTGTACATAGAATTTAATTTTACTTAATGCATCATGTGCAAATAAATGAGGATTATAGTGTACCCCAATTTTCGTAAAAGTAAATAATTCTTCATGCTTCATCCTAATACAGCAGATTAACAGGAAATATTTCAAAAAATAAAAATAATGTAATTCCTACGTGATATTTTTAGACTGTTTGTGTATATATTAATAAACTATGGAAACTTCATTGATAATGAAATAAAAATATACAACCCACACATAAATTATTCTTAATACTTTTAATAAATTATTCGCATTTCTATAGAATAACTTAATTTTATTATTTTGAGACTCATAAAATCCTTAAATAAAACGAAGAAAATATAGTTCCAGAAAACACGCTGCGATATTTGTGTTTGGAAGTGGAAAATAATAACTTATCCCTTAAAATTAACTAGAACCTATGTTATTTCTGAATCATATGTATCATCATATGTTCGGATAGTAGCTGTCACATTATATTATTTGCACGATCTTTCCGTATGTAGCATCCTTTTGTTAGTAAAGTCAAATGATACTTTTTTAAAAATTTAATGCAAGCAATTCTCTTGTATGTCGTTTACAGTTGCACACATGCCAAGCTATGTTGCTTGTTTGAAAGACACAAACTGTAGTTATATGTAATTTTCTTTTTCAAAAAGTCTTTGAAGACAGTTTTGCTTAATTAAATAAAAGATAATATTTAATAATAATAAAAAAACTAATTTAGTGCTCCTGCTTAGATTGTTTCTTTTAGCATTAATTAAGAAATTTTTGTTAAAAGTAATACAAGCCATCATTAATTCAGAAATTTGGTATATTAATGTATCATTATCACAGTGTGTATAAATTTATAATTAAAAAAAGAATAGCTTTAATTTCCCTATTCCTTTCAATTACTGTAATATCCTCGTATTTCGTTTTTATTTAATACAATACTATAATTGCATCAAATTTAAAAGACAAATTCTATACTTAATTACAACTTTTAATTAAAACGTTTCAAGATTTACTCCTAATTAGATAACATCAAACAGAAGTTTTATTGGAAAATATAACTAATTTAATGCTCCCAAGATAATATTTAGATTGTTTTTTTAAATATTAATGATGAATAAAGAAATAAAAGTATGTTTTCAAAATATCATTTAATTTTTTTTTTTATTATTTTCCTTTTTCTTTTTCTTTGAATTTGAATTTCTTCTATCAAGCATTGATTAAATGTATGCCATTCATGAAGATGCTCTATTTGCTCTCACTTTCAAAAAAATTCATTAGGGTCATTTGGTATCACTTTAATGAGCAAATAGAAATTATGTGCTATTTTTAAAGCAATTTTAATTGTTCAGTATACTGAAAAAAAATTTTCTTAATCTGGGAAATGTAATATAACCACGAATTAAAATATAAAATAACATCTACCTAATTAAACATGATTTCGAAAAATGTTCATTATATTTAGGAAAATTAAAAGGCAATATATTTCGTGATTTAAAGAAACATTTATAAAAACAACGTTTCTTTTGCTAGCCCTCAATGCAGCGTTCATTAAATGCTATCAGTTCCCAAGTAAACATCTTGAAGTTCAAAAAAATATATTTTACTTACAAACATTATAAATTAACAGCATTAACTTGAGCATTAAAATTAATAATATATATATATATATATATATATATATTACTTATGCAATCCTAAACAAAATTACGCATTTAAAATGTTTAGTTGAGAATTAGTGTTATCCTAAAAACCGGAAATCCGATTTTAGAAATTTGATTCACCCACTTTAAAAACTATTCGAAAACCTTTCCGAAAATGTTTTGCAGCAAAGTAATTTTTTTTATAAATATTTCCTTTACACTAGAAAATATATTGCTTTCTTTGTTTACTAACAATAAAGAACGCTTTTGGAAGTTATGTGCAACTTAGGTAGGAATATTGTACATTTTTGTTCGTTGTTATTAGAGATGGGAAAATAGAGTTACTTTTTGTTAACAGGTTGCATGCTTCCAAACTTGTACAAGTAACAGGTTACAACAACCTGTTATTTAGGTAACGCATAACTAACGGCTGTGTATGCTGTCATCGGATGTTTTAATTAGTAGGCCTTGAAACAAAATTTTTGAAATAATTTTAGAACGTAAGTATAGACACTGTTTTTTGTTGAAATGTTTTTTGTCTCTTCCCACGAAGTCCTGTTCTTGTCATTATAGTATTTGCAGGAATTTGGGATGACTTGGAAACCCTGGGTTAGTATTGAGGAGCTTCCGTGCCAAATGGGATGTTATACTTAAAGTCAAATTATAAATAAATAAATAAATAAATATATATATATATATATTCTTTTTCAACTAAAATCTATTGAATACTAAATAATTTCCTAGGGATGTCCACAGAAAGGTATTGCTAGAAGGTGACTTCCTTGGTACGTCCCTGGGAATGTCATCCCGTGGAGGATACTCCTCGGGAATCTCTCAGGACGTTACTCCTCAGTATATTATTAAATTAGCTTCATCAGGAGATCCTGCACTTGTCATTTTAAATTTTGGAGGAATTTGGGATGAGTTGGGGCTCCCAAGTAAGAATTTTGGAGCTCCTGTGCTATATGGGAAACTGTCAGACATTTGTCGAGCAGAACAGCTTACACGCAAGATTAAACAAAAAAAAAAAAAAAAAAAACCTTTGTAACTAGAATTAATTTTTTTGTGCCTAATTAAACTTTAGATTATAATAATTACCTTTAATCGAAATAAATATGTATTTAAAGAATTTCTATATTTTAAATGCAAAGTTGTATTTAGCTAATACACAGTTTTGAAAATTTCAACAGTATAGTCACGTAAAAAAATATTCTTTTAATAATAAAAAGGAAATTTTAGGTTCTGTTTATACAGACTAACATGAAACATAAGTTTTAATAATTTCATGAAAAAATGTTCAGATCTTTTTGAGATATCATGCGTGTTATGCCCAAAAACATCATTTGGAGAAAATTTACTTCAAAGTTTTGGGAAACGCCACTTCTGCTATTGAGGGGGTACCATTCTAAAACCCATAACTTCTGTTGTAATAGGAATTTCAAGGAAACAGTTATATCCAAATGTTCCGAAAAAATGGGAGTTAACACCTTCGGGACGGGAGCCTTTTACGAAATTTTTAATCTTTTATCACCGTTTTTTAAAAACAGAAATTTGTGTCTTCTTGAATCGAGAAATTGCGCTGATTAAATAAGGCAAATTTTACAGTAAAATTTTACTGGTGAGAAAAAACAAGGATTCTCAACGCTTTATGCGGCACGTATACATCTCACTCGTCCCCAAGGGGTTAAACAGTTAAAAAAATTAAAATATGAAAAATTTGAAGCTTTAAGAGTCCTGAGACCCCTTAATCATTCAAATTCAAAGAAACTGCCTCCAGGTCAAAAATAGATAACGAACTAACTCTTACAATGCAATGAAGTCGGAATTATTTCCATCCTCTGATGACCTTTATTAAAAAACACGTTTTACTTTTCATTCCATTAAATCCCATGTACTAAAATGATTTTATTGTAACACAATTTATCTGCATAACAAATTACAAGAGTTTAACTTATATCAGTGTGATGTGTTAAAAAATATTTTCCCTTCGTATTGAATTAAAGCAGTTGCAGTATTAGAATCAACAGCAATGAATACTTGTAATAAAATAACTGTCAAGCTCCATACGTATTCTCAGAACATTTAAAAAAGTCATGGCGTTCTTTTCTAGTTAATGGCCAGGTGTTTGCTAGTGAATTGGACTCTAATTGGTTGTTTGCGAATTGCTTCACAGCTACTAAGCTTTACTCATTTTTCTGCATGCAGTAGATGATACTTAAATGATAAGCTACTAAAAACATGAAAGGAAGATTTTCGACTGTCTGCAGTGGTAATGATTTCTTTCTATTAGCTTTGGCGCGTCATAATAAGCGTTCATAAATGTTTAAAATATGACTCCTTTTTTTATTTGAAAGAGCATTTTTAAGACCTTATTTTATTAGTATCGAAAAGAAATTTCGTAATTTTTATTTTTGTTATAATTTTAATATGTACTTCTAAAAAAACCATTATTTCACATTTTTCTTTTTCTTTTTCTTTTCTGTTCTTTTCTTTTTTTAATATAATTTGCAGTTAATGCGCTCAAAATTTAACAGAGACTTTCCGTTAAACCGTTACTAAATAATCCACTATAAAAGAATAACATTGTTATTTATCCTAATCCAATAACCAGTTCCCATCTTTAGTTGTTATGTTACATTTTCGTTCCTTTTTCAATTCCTACTATTAGTTCACACTCTTCCTATATTTATTTATTCATTTATTTATTTATATATCTTGTTCAAATTTTCAATCGTTAATAAAATACATATTATTCATCCTATCAAGTTGAAATAAATTTTTTTAAACTTGTACTGGATGACAATTGATGTTAATACAGTTTTTTCAAATATTAATTCATTAATTAAATTTTAATTAATTCATTTTAGTTTTGCATGGGAGACAAAATGGCGATCATTGGTTCTAGAAGCATTTAATGCATCTTCATATCTATAAGGGGGTTACCATAGGGGGAACCCTGTTATGTCGCCAAATACCGCCAAGTTTGTCGCCAATTTGGCGATATATCGCATCGCCAAATTTGGCGACAAAAATGAGTCGCTAAATGTGACGTCTACTTGGCGATATCTCTAATATTTCGAAAATTTCCATAGACTTCCCTTGTAAACCTACTTGCTTATAGAAAATCAACAAATTGAGATATTTTAATGCTACAAAAACTAATATTAGCTTAAGGGATTATATAAAATCTTTCTCTGATGACCTAAGTAGGAATTGTCTTTAAAAACAAAAAAAAATTATATTATTTGTTTATCGTGTAGAACACTGAAGATTATCTGCTGTGACATTTAACAAGAATTCAAATTACTTATTTTATTCTTTGATTTGCTATTTTTATCAGACATGAGAAATTTTGGAACGGCTATTATACAGTTTTGTTCGTGGTTATGTCACATTTTCTGTCCTTTTTTAACGTGTAGAACATCGAAGATCATTTGCAGAGACATTTAAGAAGAATTAAAATCACCTTATTTGTTGATGTGCTGTTCAGATCTAACAAAATCATGTTTAATTTGGGAAAGGCTATTATACATTTTTGTTCCTGGTTATGTTATATTTTCCGTTCTTTTTTTACCGTGTAGAACACTGAATATTATCTGCAGAGACATTTAGCAAGAATTCAAATCACTATATTGTATTCGTCGATTTGCTGTTTTTATCTGATAAATTACGTTTATGTAGTAAGCAGTAAAATGTCCAAATCTAATAATAATAACTTTCTTTCTAAAAGACTAGACCCTTTTTTTATCGCATATGTTTTTTTTTTTTTTTTTTTTTTTTTTATAAAACATTATTTGATGAACATTTTTTTATTATCTGTTGGTGCCAGATTTTAATTTGTTTTTTAAATACTTTTTTTAAGTACTGTGCAATATTTAAAGCTTTTTTCACTTTTTAAGAAATATGTATTTTTTTTCATTTTGATAACATTTAAATGATTTAATGTCGCTTTTACGCTGTTTTATCAAGGCTTTTATGTTTTTCCTTAGCACACTAACGGAATTATGTGGAGTGATTTGAAACTAGATCAAATTCAAATATTATATATCCTGTATTTTCGGATTTCATCTAATAAATCGTGATTAGGGGTTAAGGAATTGAAATGTATTTGAATATATAGGGTGATTCAAAAAAGTTTACAAAATGCTATGGCAAATCAGGCATTGTACAGGGAAAAAGTATCACATAGGAACACAGGATAGCAAATCACTTGATTTTATATTTTTTTATGTTATTTTGTAATTTTTTTTTTATCACCCTGTATATATTTCTTTCAGGATAAGTACATTTCATAGTGCCATTTTTAGAGCATATTTTTAGCTGTCAATGTTAGTTGTTAGAATAATTTATATCTACCCAATGGGAAAAAAAAACTCTTGATAATTTAATTTTTTTTGTGTGAGTTGATATTTTAAACATTGTTGCATAAGCATCAGACGTACATAACTGACGGACCTTCCGAGTTTTAAATTACGAGTATTTCCGAATAGCAGAAAATTGTGTTACAGTTAATAGCATTTCTCTGCCATTGAAGAAATGAAAATTTTTATTCGAAAAATGTGGTACAACAAATTGGAAGTTTTGGAGATATGCATATAGAGTTATAATTTGATTATTGGAAATGATTAGGAAAAAATGTCCTGAATCTAGTTGTATCTTCTGGGTCGTAATTTACTTTTTAAAATAGATAAATTATTTAACGTAAAGATAAACTGTGTTGACTGTCGGCGGCTGATTTACCACTTTTTACAAATAAAAATCTTTACATTAATAAGTACACAATATCTGTCATTAAGAAAGGCGAATATTATTTTGCGTAAATAAAAGTATGAGAGTACATTTCGTGAAAGTACATTCTGAGTGAGTACCACCGATGTAAAGACATTATTTTATAACAAAAGTTACTATTTTAAATGTTCTATTTCACAGAAAGAAATGGTCCATTTTGTAGTTTTAATATCTAAGTTATTTGTAAATTTTCTAAATATATATATTTTTAATTTATTGAAAATTGCTTTTTGAATCTTACTTATTTGGTTAGTCTTTTCATGTAATTGAAAATAAAAAAAAATATAAGTTAGTAAAATTTCTCCGCTTTACGTAAACGCATTATAAACATATAACCGTTTAAGAATGCTCTCTTTTAATTACTTACAGATTTCACTAAGGGTCGGAAACGTAGAAAGATTTAACTCGGTTAATAGAAGTTTCGAATAGAGTAGAATAAAATTTGTTTTAAAATTGAAATAATACACATATACATAATGAAAGGTCACATTTAAATTCACCGACATTATATATATTAAACGGAAACATCATATAAACAAAATTATGTTAATTAAATTTAAAAATAAGTTTGAGATTTAATGTGGTAAAAAAAAAAAAAATAAATAAATAAAACCAAGAAAAAAAAACAATTTCTTTCTTTAAAAGGACACATTTAAAATACTGCATTTTAATTAGTCTATACATCGATGGTACTCAGAACTGTTTCCAAAAAACACTCTTATATTACTATTTGCGTAAAATAATATCCGCTGTTAGCTTTTGGGCAATCACATATAATCCAAGTCAGTGACGCCGCTTAGTTAAGAGTCCACTATTAGTCGCTAACTGGTAGGAGAAATGTTCATATATTCGTGTACACTGCTGCATATGTAGGGCCCGCCTTCCGGAAATTTTCTTCGACCTAATTCGCAAAACTTCAGTCAGTTATTATTGGAATTCCGATTTTTTTTTTTTTTTTTTTTTTTTTTTTTTTTTTTTTGGATCTTGAAGAGTTTAGGCAATGTTTCATTTTTAACAATCTTCGTCTTCATGATTTATAAGCAATGGAGTTCAAACAGAATATTTTCATCGAGACAATTCTATGCTAGTTTGCGCAGGAATTTTCAGGCCGGTGAAAAATGGCATAATTACATACAAGTCACGATTTTTGAGAACCAGTATGTTCTGTAGAACATTTTTTTTAGACTTAATAATATTTTTTGAAAATCTCTACTTGTTTACCGATTGTGGGAGGGCTTAATTGAAAACAATACCAAATTCTTCCATTCGCTACTCCATCTCGCTTCCTCATTGGTGCTTCTCATTTCTTAAATTTAGTTCGTGTTCCCTCGCTTCTTCTTCGAATAAGTGATTTTTTTATGACTTTGGGACTGACATCGTATGGAATCGCTACAACACACGGTGAATTCCCATAAATATTGTCTCTGTCATCATAAATTTTATGCTAAAAGCATCGTAAATTTGTGTAACGGATGTATTTTCTTGTCACAAACTGGCGTCTGTGTGGCACTTTATTGCCCCTAATTGCGTTATCCTGTCTGAAGTATTTGGTAGTTTTAATTACTCTGTTTACATAGATATAAATATTATGAAAATTTTAATTTTTGATCTTATTATAAAATAAATTCAATATTCTTAAACATTATATTTTTACAAACACAATGGTACCAATCCACACAATATTTATTTGTTTATATACCCATTGTAAATTATTAAATTTTTTTATACAAATGCTATTCGGATTTTTCCAATTTAATTTAGTTTATTTATTTCGTAAAGAAATATTTTTTGAAATTCAATTAATTATTTTTTAAATAATACTAGGGGACCGTACCCGGGCTTCCCGGGTTAAAGAATATAGGTGAAAACATTTTTTTAAATTGAAAAATAATAATTTTTTATATGCAATATTTTTTTTTAGATTGCACACTTACATTAAAAAAGCATTTTTCATATGAAAAATACGAATTATATAATCAAATAAATTTTTGAAATTTATCAAAATATATATTTTCTTATTAGCCGCATGCTAAGAGTTGTTTGACCAAGGATTTGCTACTTACGGCATCATTTTATATTCTGATAATTTCAGAGCTTATACATGTGTATTAAATTTGTTTTTTATTTATATTAAACATTTGGAAAAATGGTTATTTTCCTCTTCAGGGTAGGAAATAAAAAGCATAGCTGAAGCTTTTTATTGGTTTAATCCGCATTTTATTCGTTTTCTGATTGGTCTATACAGTAATCTGTATTTCCCTTTACTTTCAACGGAGATGGATACTTCTGTTGCCACTATGAGAAAGAATTAATAAAAAATACAAAAGTAAAATTAATAACTCAGAAACAAATTAAGATACAGCTTTCAAACAGATTGCATTTAAAAGAACATCTTTTTCTCTATATGACGGTGTAAAAAGTAATACTGTGGAATGTTTAGAAGTTTAAGAATGAAATTTCATTTAAAATTGGTCTTCATATTTCCTGGAAATCTGACGATGGAAAAGCCCTTTCCCGAACAGCCAATGAAATGCTTGGATAATACGTAAGTTTCAGGTAGATAATACGTACGAATAGCAGGCGATTTTTTGTCGCTTGCAATTTTTACGTGTAATAACACTTTTAATGTTTAATGCATGACGTACGTAATGTATGATCAACTCCGTGCGATTTTTTATGTCTTAAATTTTAGTCTTCGAAAAAATCATTTTCCAAATGGTTGTTGTAATTTGTTAAATTGCTTTTTTTCTTTTTCTTTTTTCCTTTTTCTTTTTTTTTAATTTATTTATTCATAGGGACGTTTTTTTATTGGATATTAGCCGTAAGAAAATGATGAACTCGTAATTTTTTTTAAGAGCAAACGGATTAATCTTTCATAATCGAGCTCCTCGCGATATAGACAAATTAAAAAAATATTTCACGCTTTAAACTTGTTTTTAAAACCATAGACAATCAGTAAACTGAGATGAACTTTGCAAACAAATTCCATTTGAAACAAAATCATATTTGGTGATCTAAAAATTTAAATCGTACGATTACAAATATATTAGATTTGTGTTTTTTTTCAATATTATTCTTTTATTTGTTTATAAAAGAAGTATTAATTCGTTAATTTGTCTTTCGCAAATATGTTAGATTGGTGTTTTCTTTTAATATTATTCTTTTATTTGTTTAAAAAGGAAGTATTAATTTCGTTATGTAAAAATAGTCAGAAACAAATGCTGAAAAAGGTTTGTTGCTTTATGTGCAAAATGTTTATTATTATTATGTATTGAAACCGACACGTTATAAGATAAACTTATTAAAATAATCATGCTTAAAAATTATATTAGAAAATATAATACATCAGTCAATTAAGATACAGGTTTTAAACAAATTGCATTGAAAGTAACGTGCGACGAAAACTGAAAATGTACGATGGTCAGAAGATTAAACCAGTATGTTGTGGCCATCACAAACTTTCTTCTATATAAATCACGTTAATTAAATCATTTAAATAGTGATAAAATTACATCAATTTAGCATCAATTCATATCAAATTATATCTGAATTTGAAGTTTGATGAAAATTCATGCATTAGTTTTAGAGATAGAACTATAGCGGAAATACAGAAAAATGTAGCATAGCAGCGACACCTGTTGAGCGATTTGCACCAAAACATAAACAGCACTAATTCATATCAAGGTCTAACCTGAATCTAAAGTTTGTTGAAAATCCAAGCATTAGTTCTTGAGATAGCGCTATGGTGGAAATTCTGAAAAATGTAGCCTTAGCAGCGCCACCTGTTAAGCGATTTGCACCAAAACATAAACAGCATTAATTCATATCAAGGTCCTACCTAAATCTAAAGTTTGTTGAAAATCCAAGCATTAGTTCTTGAGATAAAGCTATTGCGGAAATTGCAAAAAATGCAGCATAGCAGCGCCACCTGTTGAGCGATTTACACCAAAATCTATAAAACGCCAATTCATGTCAAGGTATACCTGAATATGAAGTTTGATGAAAATTCGTGCATTAGTTATTGAGATAGACCTATGGTGGAAATTCTGAAAAATGCTCCATAGCAACGCCACCTGTTTAGCGATTTGCTCCAAAACAAAAAAAGCACTAATTCATATCAAAGTATACTTGAATCTGAATTTTGATGAAAATCCAAGGATTAGTTGTTGAGATAGAGCTATTGCGGAAATCGTAAAAAATGCAGTATAGCAGCGCCACCTGTTGAGCGATTTACACCAAAATGTACAAAACTTCCAATCATGACAAGGACTAACAGAATCTGAAGTTTGATGAAAATCCGTGCATTAGTTCTGGAGATTGAGCTATTGTTGAAATGTGAAAAAGGCTGCATAGCAGCGTCACCTGTTGAGCGATTTAAACCAAAAACTAATCAACACCAATTTATATCAGGGACTAACTGAATATAAATTTTTATTAAATTCCATGCATTAGTTCTTGAGATAGAGCGCCCACAAAATTTGTGTCACATGCAGACAAACAGACTCACAGATGCACAGATTCACAGACAGACATTTTGTAAAAACATGTTTTTCGGAATCTCTAACTCCTAAAACGTGTAAATCCGTCGAAAACCGAAAGTCGAAAATTTTCTCGAATCCAATACTTTCTTCTTGTTAAGATAGAAGATAGTAAAAATTGCAGTAGCGAAAATTTCAAGAGCGAAATTTTATCGTGAAGTGTTGCCATTCGCTAAATGACGTCAGCATTGCGCACAGATACCCTTGTTCTTTATAATATAAATACTTAATCAGTAAAATATAACAAAGATCAGTTATTAGGATGTGGTTATCAATTGAGACTCTTATGCTGGGTATTCCGGAATGAAAAGCAGAAATCTTCACCTTCTCAAAATTTACATACACACTTCTCATATCCATATCCATCATTTAAAAAAAATGTATTTTGTTTGGTCATTTAAAAATTATTTTAACTCAAAACTTGAAGTCCCGATTATCAGCAACAACTTTTATGTGAACAGACGCACTCTTTACTTGAGATTCAAATCTCAATTCCGGAGAGAAAAAAATTCCGTAATTTATGTTTTTTAGACACGTTTGTGCTAAAATGTTTACTTTTATCTAAGAAAATGAACGTTTTCATTTAAATATGACTTCATTTTCACTTAAATGAACATTTCGCCTAGTATCTGAAACTTAGTATCAGTACACATGCAGAAAGAAAAACAATATACAAAATTTATGAGGAAAAATGCGTGTTTCCAAATGCAGTATGTCATTTTCCGCTATTATTCCCGTAATATAATAAGATGGCTCCTAATGCAATTTTGCGCCACTAAACCCTATACAATAATTTTTATTAACAATCTTGAATTTTTATCACAAAATGGCATGAATAAAGATAAAGATACCTCATTATTTCTCTCTTGTGTGCAATAATAAAAGCTATCTAATTTTCACCATTTTGAAGAAATTTCATAATTTTTTTTTAAAATTAAGATATAAAAGAGGGGATATTTAAAAAAGAAACAGATAGTGCGATCACCTCTACAAATGAACAGCTTTCAGTTTAAAAAAAAAATATTAGTAAAATTGGTTCAGCAGAAAGATCAGGGCAGATGACTAAACAATGCACTTGTGATTTAAATATATATATTATATAAAGGTATAAAACATCTTAAACCTCTAATTATTTGCTTGCTTGTCTAACTCGGCGAAGCAAATCCATCCAGGCGAGAATCATCAATTTCTGTAATATAAATCGCTATTATTTGCATGTCACCTCTCTTTTATAAAGACACTCTAAATGTTTGTAAAACATTGCGTTTTACAGTGTGTGATTTTGATTACAATATTTTCAAAAGTGAAGCATTTTCGCCTGTGAAGAATTTCAAAGCAGCTGCGCTGTGAAAATGACGCACTTCTACAAAACATAATTCAGTTATAAGAATTAAAATATACGCTTTTTTTATAAAATGACGTCATTTGCAGCCGCTAAATAATCCAGTCTTAAACTTCGTCTATAGAAAAGTATGCATATGACGTCATTATCACGGAATAACAGACAATATTCTTGATATAGCCCGTATTAAACTTTTTTTTAAGTTTTATGCGAAAATGGCAACAAAAAGATACAGTAATCTCCTATTTTTGACTATTTTCCGTTTACTTTCAAAGACATGCGGTACTTTTCTTGCCACGATTAGAAAAATGGTATTAAAAACTACAAAAAAATTAATATCTCTAAAATAAACTGATATACAGCTTTCAAACAAATTGCATTTGCAAGAGCATATTTTTCCTCTTACGACGGTGTAAAAATTTTAAATGTGCAATGTTTAAAATTAAAAAAAATTGCAGTAGAGAAAATTGCAAAACCGAAATTTTATTTCAAATTTCAAAGTACTGCCATTCGCCAAATGACGTATGCGTTACGCACAGATATGGTTGTTCTTTATAATATAGATAGATAGATTGGATTGTGCTGTTTTATTTAATTTTTTTAAATGATTAACAAGCTTTGTCGAATAGTTTTCTATTCAGCACTCTGCGACCTTCTGGAAATCCAAATACTACTATGTAATAATTATTTATTTATATATAAAAGGTAAATCTCGACTATTAAGATATATCTGGATTCAGGAAACTTTTTTTCTAATAATAATTTTGTAACATTGCATAGCTCTAAATCTTAAAAATTTTTGAGTACCACTTTTTTGAATGGAAAATTTACTTTATTTAATAGTATTAACATACTCGTATTCAATAAATTTGAATATCTGTCTTATGTACATGTATTGAGTGCGCAACAATATTTTAAAAATCAAGTCACTCAAAAAATAAAAATAAGAATTTAACAGTTTTTACGACATTGAGTAATTATTAACTTTTCAATTAACTAAATATATCAGCTAATAATGTGTTGTGGAAAATGATATTGTAGGATGTGTTTTTTAAAAAGAAACTTAAAAGAAATATATATATGCGTATTTTTAATAGATTTATGCTACTTTATCGATAAATACCATTTAATGGACACAATTACACAAGACAACGTACATAATATTTAATATAATGTACTGATAAATTATTCCGCAGAATTACTTTAGTGTGCTAAAAACAACATAAAACAAGTGCCTAGGAAATGTAAGATATCTTCAAATCAACGTTATCGCATTAAACTGCTATCAAAATGGACAAATTAATTTCTTTCAAATTAAGAGAAAATAGATCTGCTATGACAAAGTTTCCTACACGTTCAATAATACCTATTAAAATAAAACATCACACTTAAATAAGACGAAAGATGATAAACAGTTTACAAAACCCAGAACGCATTTGATAAAACATTTTCTGAAATTAACAACAAATGTTCTAAAAATATCCCAATTCATTTGAGCAGCTCCTAATCTGATCTATGATTTTTTTATATATACCGGGTGAGCCTAACAACTTTATAACTTTCAACTTTAAAAAACTGTGATAAAGAAGTGCGGTTTGCAAGAAAGGGCTCACAAGGTAGTCAGTTTCTGTAAGCAGAAAAAAATATATATATAGTTAAAAAAATCACATATAGAGGGCTCTGACGACCCGTAAAAAAATGAACAGGGTAACAATAGGCTCCTATCGTTCATTTGTTCCATAAACTCCAGAACGTTCTACGACAAAACTGATGTCCTGTAAATTGTGATTATCAGCGCCCTCTACATGTGATTTTTAAACTTTTTTTTCTTTTTTTTTTTTTTTTTTCTGCTGAAAATCATCCGACTACCTTGTTAGCCCTTTCTTGCAAACCGCACTGCTTTATCATAATTTCTTCCTTTTTTATGAGTTTTTAAAGTTGTAACGAACTTTTGCCTCACCGGGTACATCTGAGAACTACAGAGCTTACAAGGCCTCCATACGGGCATATTCAGAAAAATCTGAACAAATTACAGAGTGTTCTTCTCATGTGGATATACATGTTTATAAAAAAAAAAAAAATGGCGAAACCTCGGTAGAACGTTCGTAAAAAAAAAATATGAAAATTTCGTTTATTTGGCAATTTATCATCGGTTAATGATGAAATGAAATTTTGAAAAATGCTTTTTTATGTCGAATATTCTTTAAGATAAAAATGTTGCATATTGGACTTGTTTAAATATATTTAATGTTAATAACTGTAGTTTTGTCAGTTTTAGTTTGATTTAACTATAGTTTTGTCACGTATATATATATATATATATGTTTATAATGAAAGTTAAATATCAAATTTTATGAATTAAAACAAAATTTAAATAAATTTAAATTGTTTCAATATTTCAAAATTAAGTCCAATTGAGCATTGTCGATTCAATTTTGTTTCTATGGAAAAGACGAATTCTTTGACATTGAAATGAATAACTGGTAAATGAATCTTGTCTTTATTTCGGAATACGCTCAAATATATGAAAGTATTTTTATATGTGAAATTGTTTTAAAATAATAAAATTAAATGACAGAAAGCATAAATATTTATTACGGAAAAATGTATTTATTAAAATCTCTCTTTGTTTATGTTTAAATTCATTAAATAATTTTTACACGTATTCTAAAAATAAATTAACAAACAATTTTCAGGTGTATTAAAGTCGTTTGCTTTTGGCGAGGGAAAGTACTGCTCGCCAAATCGCGTGACGCTTTCGTCTTTTCGCGCCAAGTACTCGAAAGTATTTTATTTTTGTACAGACTTTCTACTGCAATTCCGCCGTTAAATTGGACTGATGCTTTATTACATACATAATTAGTTTAATTGGTATTTTTTTATTCAAAATAGTCTGAGTATGCCCAATAAGGAGACCTTTCCTTGTCAGTTCAATTAGGAATCGTAATAAACAACTGAAAATTCCCTTTCAGCAATAACCGAATGAACGGAATATGTACTTGATATTGTTCGAAATTCATTTATCGTCTACCAAGGCTCAGTGCGAGCATTTTTGTGTAAGTTTAATTTCTAAGAAATGCCAACGTACTTTTTTGTTGACATGTAATTTATTCTATTCTGACAGAGTTGTGAAACCAAGAGGGTTTATAATTAAAAGCGTGATACAGTTCACTTTGTTTATTTAATGTGTTTCTGAGTTATTGACGAATTCGTGTTTATTTAATTTCAACCAGCGCGTTATCAGATATATTTTATGCAGCTTTGTGTAAGATCTATATAATTAATACGCACCAAATCACATGAAATTTTGTTTTTTGTAATAGAAAAAAAAATTCGTCAACTGAAAACGCACTTTTACTAATTAGTGTTCGAAGACAGTAATCAAACAGACTTATTTTCTGTATCCCTGTGAATGTACGATTTCTTTTGTGTGTCCCTTTAAATAAGCGATGATCTCTGTGTACACTGCATTGCATAGTTAATATCTTGTAGCGCGCCTCGGTGATATAATATATATATATCATTAATAATTAAAAATGCAAAAACACCGTAACTCTGGAAAGAAAGTGTATTTCAGCAGTATTTAACTATAAAAAATCCCCAAAACTTTCAAAAATACAGTTAAAAAATAAAACACAGGCAAAAAATGTCTGTTCTTCTTCAGTGGGAAGACAGACAGACCTAACTCCATTCCCACTGTTAATAGCTTGCAGGTTTCTGAACACACGTCTATCCTGTACTCAGTATAGAAAAAAAAACTATTGTCATTTTAGAAACAAAATTCAAATTGAATTTTGTTTCTAAAATGACAATAGTTTTTTTTTTTTTGCATGTTTCTGAACACTTGTCCATCCTGCACTCAATATAGAAAAAAAAACTATTGTCATTTTAGTCACAAAATTCAAAGAATTTTGTTTCTAAAATGACAATAGTTTTTTTGCAGGTTTGTGAACACACGTCCATCCTGCACTCAATACAGAAAAAACTATTGTCATTTTAGAAACAAACTTCAAATTGAATTTTGTTTCTAAAATGACAGTAGTTGTTTTGCATGTTTCTGAACACACGTCCATCCTGCACTCAATATAGAAAAAAACAAACTATTGTCATTTTAGTTTATACAGTTAATTTTAAAGATGTCCAAGCACAATGAATCTAGAACAGTTTTTACCAAACGGGCTGATAGCAGGGCAGCACTCAGTTCTAATTTAGGCAAAGATATTGGTTTTAGTGGTGAAACTCTTGTTTTTGTACTTAGTATTCGAACTGACACAGTTGAATCATTTGATAAGAATATTAAATAAACTACTGCACTATATACCATTAAGGACGCGTTACAAAACGTATGAATTTCAAATTGGTTAGCTGAGGGAATAATTGCTAACCGAGGAACAGTGATAGATGTTAAACATGCAAGTTCTTCCCGAATTTTTATCCACCTATTTTTTATGAGTAGTGGAATAGGATCGTCCCAAGCCAGATGAAGACTTAGATCCTGAAGTAGAATTTTTGCAGAAATTATAAAGGGAGAGATCCAACCAAGTGTATCAAACATTTTGTCTGTATCCGACAATATAGATCTCTTTGTAAATTCTTTTAATTTTGGTTCTATGGTTACACTAATTTTGAAGACATCGCGATTTGAGTCCCATTTTAATCCTAGTACTTTTATTGAATTATAGTTTTAAATATATAAATCGGATTTAGTCTGAATTAAATTTTCAGGTATGATTTTAGTACACAAATGTCATTTGATGTCCACTTGCGTAATTGAAATCCGTCTCTTTTCATTAATTTTTGAAACTCGGATATCAATTTAATAGCTTCTTCGGGAGATGATGCACCTGTAAGTAAGTCATCGACATAATAATCACGTAATACAATGTTTGACACTAATGGAAAATTTAGTTTTTCACCCAACGCTAATTTTTGTAGAACTTTAGTAGCTAAATATGGGCTATAGGCTAATCCATATGTTACTGTAGTGAAACGATATTCACTAATATCATCGGAAAATTTATCTTTCGAGAGAATTCGTTGAAAATCTTCATCTTCGGGATATATCTTAATTTGACGAAACATTTTAGCAATATCAGCGTTAATAGCTATAGCGTGTGGGATCGCAGCAAAATAAAAACAACTTTTGTTGAACCCTAGGTCCTATAATTAAATTTTAATTAAGAGAAACATTATTTGTAGTTTTTGCACTCCCATCAAACACAACTCTATGAGGGTTGCTGTGCTAGATTCTCTAATGACTGGATGATGTGGAAGATAATAAACTTCATTAATGGGTTTTTGAATTTCGCCCTTCGATATTTTCTCCGTATGTCCCATATCAAGATATTCATTCATAAATATATTATACAATAATTTTCAAACAAATCGGGTTCTCTATTAAATCTTTTTTCTAAGTTTAGAAATCTTTTCATAGCTAGTGATTTTGACTCCCCTAATTCTTTACATTGCTTCTTAAATGGCAAACGCACAATATATCTTCCATTCGAATCTCGTGAATGGGATGTATCGAAAACATCCTCACAATATTTTTCTTCATTTATGTATATTTCCTTAAAGGGGATGTTTTCTAACTTCCAGAACATTTTCACATAATCTCTTTCAATATTTTCAAAATTAACTATAATATTTGGTTTACTTGGTTACTTTGGTTTACTTGGTTGGCAAAAATCACATTTTTTCGCGATTCTTTGACGAAATTCAAAATCCTTCACTAAAATTCGCAGTCTTTCCACGATCTTTCAAAGAAATTTGCATATTACATGATCTTTGGATGAAATTCGTGTATTTCGCACAATCTTTTGCAGAAATTTGAATATTTTACACGATCCTTTGGAAAAAATCATGTTTTTTTTTGCAATTCTGCGATGAAAATCGTGTCTTTTTCGTGATCCTTTAACGAAAATTGCATTTTTCCCGCAATCCTTTGCCAAAAATTGTGCATTTTCCACAATCTTTCGCCAAAAATCTGGCGTTTTCCACGATCTATCGCCAAAATTCGCTCATTTTCCACAATCTTTTAACAAAAGTCACGTTTATTTCGCAATCATTCGACAAAAATCACATTTCTTTGCGATTCTTTAACGAAATTGTCGATCCTTCGACGAAATTCTCGTTTTTCCCACGACCTTCCCAAAAGCAGAATTTTCTGTGTCAGTCTGCAGCAAACTAAAATTTATCTACGACCCAATAAGCCTACTATCATAAGAAATAACAGAAACACTTAAAGTAAGCAAAATTTCCATTTATAAAGAAAATATAATATAAGGATACAACAAATACCGTAAATCTAGAGACTTAAAGCAAATTTCAGCTATTTTTTAAGCCCAGCATTTCTTTTTAAGTTGGTGAATTAATCTACAAGGTTTAAAATAATCTGCAGCGCCCGCTTCCGTGCTTCACTGTTTCTGCTACTGGGACGACCTTTAAAAGACGTTCGCATATTTTACACGATCGTTTGACAAAATTCGCATATTTTACACGAACATTTGACAGAAATCACATTTTTTTTCGCGATTCTTTGACGAAATTCACAGTCTTTCCATGACCTTTCGAAGAAATTTGCATATTACATGATCTTTGGATGAAATTCATGTATTTTTCGCACAATCTTTTGCAGAAATTCGAATATTTTACACGATTTTTTGGTGAAAATCATGATTTTTTTCAATTCTGCGATGAAAATCATGTCTTTTTCGTGATCCTTTAACGAAAATCGCATTTTTCTCGCAATCCTTTGCCAAAAATTGTGCATTTTCCATGATCTTTTGCCAAAAATCTCGCATTTTTCACGATCTTTTGCCAAAAATTTCACGTTTTCCATAATCTTTTAACAAAATTCACGTTTTTTTATGATCATTTGACAAAAATCACATTTTTTTTCAATTCTTTAACTAAATTCGCAATCCTTCAATGAAATTCACGGTTTTCCCACGACCTTTCAAAGAAATTCGCATATTACACGATCTTTCAAAGAAATTCGCATATTACACGATCTTTCAAAGAAATTCGCATATTTTACACGATTGTTTGACGAAACACGCACATTTTTTCACAATCATTTGACAAAAATCACATTGTTTTTTGCAATTCTTTGACAAAATTTGCGATCCTTTGCCGAAATTTGCAGTTTTTCCACGACCTTTCAAAGAAATTTGCATATTACACGATCTTTTGATGAAATTCGTGTATTTTGCTCAATCTTTTGAAGAAATCGGCATATTTTGCATGATTATTGGTGAAAATAGTGTTTTTCACAATTCTTTGATGAAAATCGTGTCTTTTCCATGATCCTTTAACGAAAATCGCATCTTTCGCCAAAAATCTCACATTTTCCATGATCTTTTGCCAAAATTCCTCATCTTGCACGATATTTAGTAAAATTCACGTTTTTTTTGCGACCATTGATAAAAACCACATTTTTTCGCGATTCTTTGACGAAATTAATGTTTTTTCCACAACCTTTCAGACAAATTCACATATTACACGATCGCATCATGTTTAATTTTTTCTCCAACATTTTTTAGAAAATATTTGTAAATTCCCTTACTTTTCCTATATATTTTGAAATTTCCCTGACTGTCCATGACACTGGGAACACAGTAAATATAAAAAATATAATCATTGAAACAGCCCTCAGTCTCAGTCAGGGCTGTCTGCCCACTTACCCGCCCCAAAAAACCCGGGTGGGCTTTTTTAAAAAACCCCACTTAATAAAACCCCAAAAAACCCACATAAAAGTGGGTTTTATTGGGGTTTTTTGGTTTATACAAGTTTTTTGCTGCACAGTATCATTTATTTTTAATTACTACTTATTTGTTATGATTCTGTTATACATGCAAGATAAAAATTTAATTAAATTTAGGTTTTCAGACATCTTTGTATAAAAAGATAAAAATGATTTGAAAGAGCTGCAAAACCCAAACCTCATCAAATTAAAATTATCCAAAAGGAAAAAATGACTATTTTTTATCATTCATTATCTAATATGTAAAAATGAAAATTTGTCCGTCTGTAATTCTATACAAATCGACAGTTTGGAAGACAGGATTGTGAAACGTTACACATATGTGTATTAAAACACGGCCGAGGCAACTAAATTAATCCGGATCTAAATAACTTATAGTTAATTTTTAATTAATAAAACATCACCAATTTAACAGCAAGTTCCTATCAAATTTAAACATTTTACGTTATAGCAGTTGCTAACAATTAAAAATCCACAATAAAATTCTTATCACAAAAATTCCTTTTCTATTGCAAGATTTCTATGTGAAAAATGAAATAAATAGTTTGTCGAATATAAAAAAATTAATATTACATCATAACTTTTCTATTGCAAGATTTCCAAATAAAAAATGAAATAAATAGTTTGACAAATTTAAAAAAGAAGTTAATATTACGTCACATTGGAAATGTAATGGATGGTTTTGGAAATGTAATGTAATGGATGGCAGGTGAATATATAATGTCATATGAGTTTGAAAAAGCACATTGAAACATGATAAAAACCTGAGCATAAGCTCGATAAGATAATTGGCATTTTAACATTTTGAAGTTCTCTGAATTTGTTTTCGCCATTTTTAAATCTATTCCATATACATACTCTTGTGTATGCATGTATATTAGAATTTCCACAAAGGTTTAGGTCATTAGAGCTCATTTTTAGTGAAGAACTGAAATAAAGATGACAAATTGCCATTTTTCTTTAATAATGAAAAATTCTGTAAATAACAAAATACTCGGAAACAACTTTTCATCAAAAGGTTTTAATCTCGGTCTCAATCCAGATCACAGATTATATTTACTAAGTAAGTAGGTAATCTGTCGTCTGGATTAAATGAATAAAAAAAGAGTGAAAATTACGTAAATTAACAGGCAATCCTTGATTTTTTCAAAACAAACATTCTTAAAATTCTGTGCAACGCCGGCTACTTTAGCTAGCATTATATATATATATATATATATATATATATATATACTATTACATATCATTCATTAAGGTCCATATAATTTATTTAAAAATATTTTATAACAGTTGCTTAAAAATATGTTTATAATGTATTAAGTATTTTAAAGTTGAACTGCATTTAATATTTCATTTTATTTTACACTCAAAAATCCCCATTTTTGTTATTAAGAGGTACCACGTAAAATAACAGATACGATGAAAATAAGAAAATGATAAAGGAGGCATTTGTAGTCTGTACCTGTCTGAATAAAAAAACTTTTTTTCTTTAGACACTCTACATATAAGTAAAATTGAAATCTATTAAATACAGCCACAACTGCAAAAATACATAATACATTATGAACACATTTTCTATGTACTATTAAAAAAATGAATTATAACCTATACACTATAGTCATTTTTCCTATGTAGTCATAAAAAATTAAAAATACAAGTTCTTTGGATTATATTAATTTGGTGAGGGTTGGGTCTTGCAGTTCGTTCAAATCATTTTTAATTTTTATGCAAAGATGTCTGAAAATCTAAATTTAATTCAAATTTTATCTTCCATATATAATAGAATCATAACAAGTAAGTAATTAAACATAGTTGGCACTGTTCAAAGAAATGGCAGCAAAAAACTCCAAAAACCTGAAAGAAACCAAAAAACCCCAATAAAACCCACACGGGTTGGGCTTTTTTTTAAAAACCCGGGTTTTTTTCAGCCCTGGTCTCAGTACAGAAAACAAAATTAAAAACATAAAAAAAAATTAGAAATATTAAGCAAATTACTTATAAATAAAAGAAATACTTCTTTGACGGGCATAAAGTAAACACCACCCATATGTACTGATTTAAGACATAATGTAAACAAAAGAAAATTACATAAAATAAAATTTATATGCACTTAGCAAAACACACCAAGCTGCTACGCTTTATTAGACAATTATCAACCAATTGTGTTCTTAAAAAGAAAATAAATCACTTACCGGTGAAATGGTAATCCAACTTTAAATCAATAAGCTGTACAATAAACAACTTATAAATGTAATACATTTTTATTTGGTACAGATGTCATATAGACTCCATATTGGCACGATTTTTTTCTGACGCCAATGTCATATAAGCACCGGGTACTTAACTAACACCAAAGTGTCATTATTTTGCTTGATATGGTAAACCGGGTATAGATGATATGGTAACGAGGTTTGGTTGGTGTTATGGTAACATCTGTGCCGAATATTTTTACGAGTGCAGTGACATGCTTTTTTTAAACTGCCAAAATGCACTCCTACCAGAGTTTCCTTAGGCAGTTTAGGGCGGGGGTGGGGGGTGGAGTTTGAACTGCACACCACCTGCCCTTTGGTTGATTTGATTTGATTTGATTATCGGAGCCTACGCTCGATTATGAGGTTTTCAGCTTCGCTTCACTTGGCGGTTTGTACCTCTAATGATCCAAAATTGCTAATACAGTTCTCTATAAACAGCTCTTTCAGTAGAAGTTACATCCCTAGATGAGAACTTGTTTTTATTGGGATTAAATTCCAGGAAGAACTCCCCTTCATCAGAATCTGTTGGTTCTCGGTAGAAAAGAAATAAGGTGCTTGGAGGCAGATTTGCCCGCTGCTACAGCCAGGTCACATATATCATGGGAAGTCGCACTGATCAGACAGATCCAATCGCTGATAGAGTTGAGCTTGCTCTGTGCGAAACGTTCAGCACTCTAGAAGGTAGTGGTCAGTGGTTTCCAAGACTTGACACTCTGAGCAGAGGTATGAATTCCATACGCCAAAACGATGAAATTGTGCCATGGTAGGCAACGAGCGGGTCTATATGACCTTTGGTTCAAAAAACAGCGTTCGAAATCCTTGGTGGTCCGCTGTCCGAGACCACCAAAAGCGCAATCGGACCACTAATTTGAAAACATTAGTGGTCTGCAGGACCAGTAACTTTTCCCCCCTTTTCTCACAGGTAAACTTAATTTACCCGTCCCCTAGAAAACCACAACCAAACACAAATCACACGATTTAAAAAAAATTGCATTAAATCTCAGTCATTTGAAATAAATAATCAGATGAATAAAATATCTAATTAATAATTTTATAGTTTTTCGTTATGTATACAGTTTATTTAATTTTTAGTAAATTATAATTTTACATTTTACTATGCTGAAAATTTTGGATGGCTGTAAAGGAAGTTTGGTTTATATTCTAAGAGGGGGGGGGGGGGAAGGTCACTCAAAGGTTAAAGGGACTTAATAGAATTTTATGTAGCGGGCCAGTGATGATAACTGCGGACCAGTAAATTCTCATGCTTACTGGTCCTTGGGACCAGTGACTTTTTTTAATCAATTCTACCACTGTAAAATATCACTCTTCTTGTCCCACATCCAAAAAATTTGCATGCACATTGTTTTAAATAAATTATATATCTAAGTTAAAAACATTTCATTGTTTAAAACAAGCAGCACTACTTGAAAATTTATGTATTTAAAAAAAAAAAAAAAAAAAAAAAAAAAAAAAAACGAACAATACACAAAAACTGCAACTAATCAATAAAAAACTTAAATTGATTCTTGAACGCTTTTGTTTTGTAATAACAATGACTCAAAAACTCTATAACTCAACTAGCTTCTAGTTAACTAGGGAAAAAAAAAACACCTCTATTATTCTTTTGAAAAAAGCAAATAACAATAATGATAATATCTTGAAACTACAAAATTCTCCTCCGAAATATTTGTATTGGTAAGATTTGTTTTAAAAAAAGCATGGTCTCAGAGTCCTTTCAAAGAGACAAATCTAGCTCGGTATATAATTTTAGCAATTTTGTGGTTATGGACATTCATTTAAAAAACAATAATTAACGAGGAAGTATTACAAGAACGAAAAGGGCTATAAAAATTAAGAGGAACGATCAAGTGTAGCATAAGAAAAAGTGAGCGGGAATGGAGTCACATGTATTGTAAACAATCGCCGGATATCGACAGTTGAGTTGAGGAGTTCTTCTGCTGCCGGGATACAGATACATTTACGCTGTTAGCGAAATGAGATTGACCAATCAAAAAACTTGCTTCCTTAAAGCAGGGAAAAGTTCCCGAAATACAAGCTTCTGATTGGTCGATCTCGTTTCGCTAACAGTGCAAAATCTATCTGGATCCCGGAAAGAATTTAGAATAAAAAAAATTATTTAAATGATATTAATTATTATATATTATTAATAATTATTAATTATAAATATTTATTATTAATTATTTAAATTATATTATATTATTTATATTATGTGATATATAATTAATATTACATATTAATATTATATTATGTGTTATTAATAATTATTAATTATTAATAATTATTAATTATAAATAATTATTATTAATTATTTAAATTATATTATTTATATTACGTAATATAAAATTAATATTATATATTAAAATTATATGATTTATATGTTAATAAATATCAATAATTATTAATTATAAATATTATTATTAATTATTTTATTAATTATTATATTAATAATTTAAATAATAAATAATTATTTAGAGTCAGAAATGCAACCTCAGCTGCATAAACAATAATCAAATATTCCAATGTAAATTTAAAATAAAATATTTAATAAGAATTATTTTTTTTTCATTCGTTTTTATAAAGTAGAAGTAATTTTCATACAAACTGGAAGTCATGTCTTTTCGGGGAGAAGGGCAAATTGCGCATTTAGTAAATCCGGGTCCGGGTGTGCTATGAAAAAGAAGAAAGGGGGATGGGATGCCTTCTCCCTGGATTTTGAAATTAAAGTTAAAAAAAAAAAAATTCTTCTTTTGAAAAACATAGTAGAATTTATTCTTTTCGAGTAAGTAAAAAAAAAAAAAAAAAAAAAAAAAATAAAAAAGGAAGCGTTTTTCCGTTTAGGGGAGGAGGGTGACATAGGAGAGCAACTGCCCATCCCTAGATTTTCAAATCAGTAACTAATTTTATTTTCTTAATTTGAAAAACATAATAAAATTAATTCTTTGCCAGTGATAAAAAAAAACAAAACAGAAACCAATAATTTTCCGTTGGGAGGAGGGGGGTGGGTGTCATATGACAGTCATTTGTTCCTGCCTGGATTTAAAAATATAAGTACCTAATTTTTTTCACCGATTTTGAAATACTGAAACATTTTTTAATTCGAGTGATTTAAATTAAAAGAGGAATCAAAAAGTTTCAGTTGAGGGAGCGGTATAGGAGGCCCATTGCCCTTCCGTGGATTTTGAAATTGTACAAACTAAATTTTCCTTTTTTTCTTATTTTGAAAACATAGTAGAATTTTTTTTTTTTTTTCGAGTAACTTAAAAAAAAAGGAACCAAGAAATTTCTGTTTAGGGGAAGGTGGCACAGGAGACCAACTGCCCCTCCCTAGATATTTCAATTTAAGTAACCCAATTTTTTTTCTCCTGCTATGAAAAACATACTATTTATTCTTTGCGAGTAACTTAAAAATTAAGGTAACCAAAAATTTTTCGTTAAAAGGGGGGAGCCTAGGGGAGTGTCATTGCCGCTGGATTTTGATATATGTATATATACCTGTATTTTCTTTTTCTCCGATTTTGTATAAATTTTATTTATACGCAGAAACTTAAAATAATAGACGGACAGTATAGCAGAAATATCAGTTGCCCGGGGTTGGGGGGGGGATAAGAGAAAAGCCATTTCCCTTCCCTGGATTTTGAAATTTAAGTAATTAAATTTTCTTTCTTTTTTTTATGAAATGCATAGTAAAATTCATTCTTTTTCAACATTTTAAAATAAAAGAAATAAAAAAAATCCGTTAAGGAGGGTGGGGGGATGGAAGGCCCATGCCAATCCCTGCAGTCTGAAATTTAATTAACGGAATTATGTTATTTTCTCCGATTTTGACAAATATAGTAAAATTTATTTATTCCGTAAAGCTTAAAACTAAACAGAAACTAAGAATTTTTCTGTTGGGGGAGAGATTCACCCCCCTCCATGTCTCATTCTTAGTAGTTAATTTCGGTAGAGTTTTTTTTATGTTTATGTATTTAAACTTTATCGTAAAGTCAGGTTAAAAACAGTGTAATTTTTTTTATTATTTTTTTTTGTTGGGGGGGGGGGGAGGAAGATGTAGCCCGAGGTCATCGGCATTCCCCTCCCGGATTTTGACATTTAGTTTTAACTAAATATTTTCTTTTTCTCTGATTAACACATAATAAAATTTATCCTTTTCAGCCAAGTAAAATAATTAAACACTGAGAGAAAGACGGGAAACTGGTAAAATTAAAGAGATGAAATTACTTCAATACTGCTGTATTACTACAGACGCAAAATCTCATAATTTTAAAAGTTTATGATGACTTCACTTAAACTATAGTCTTTTTGAGGTTAATAGCACAGAGAATTTTTGAAATAAAGGACCACAAAATTACGCCACATTAGCCGCAGAATTTCTAAAGTATTTTTATAGTCGAGATTGCACTACAGAAAATCTATAGTTGACTATAGAAAAACATCAAAAATACTCCACTTCTGTAGAAAAACTGCAGTTCATTTTTAGCTGGGGAAGTTTTCACAGAAAAAGCTTTGCCACTAAACTAAAAAAATATATATATAATTTAGATGATGAGTAGGACTTACTGTATTTAAAAAATACAATTTTTAATCAGAGCAATAAAAAAATTATAAAAACAACATAAGAAAATAATAATAATTCCTGTACTAAAATTCATAGCACAATAATTATATAAATGAAAGGGTAAAATATACAAGGAAAAATAAATAATCTCCCAATTTCAAGGTGCTATTATCTATAACAAGATTTTTTCTAGTTTTCTAAATTTATTTCTAAGCATTACTGCAGAATCAATTGGGACCAATAGATCGTCTTTAGTGCTCCAATATATATCTTCTCTGAGTACTTGGTGACATCCACTAAACAACAATAATCCAAAATTTTGACATATAATATTTCCATCTACAGCTACAATTTTTCCTTTTTGAGATGCATAAAATGTTGTCATATTTGCTACACGCAGTAGACATTCTATTAGAAAGAACTTATGAATTATTTCAGCTAGAGATAAAGCAACCAACTCAGGAAACATTTTAGAAATATTTGCAGTGCTTTTAGTTTTTAGAATTTTTTAAAATTTTGCACTTTTTTTTTGCAGCAATGTTGGATACTGTTCTCTTTCTACATAATTTTTTGCTTCATATTCAGTCTTCCTTTTGACGTTGAAGGTACGTCAGGATCAAATCCGTCTTCTTTAGAAATTTCAATGTGATCTACATTTCTAGAGCTATTTCAAATTCACCATAAAGAACTGTTGGCAGAACAGGCTTAAAAATGTCGCATATTTATATTTTCCTCATCTATTAAACTTCCACTTTCTTCTTGAGGCAGTTTACAAATATCAATGTATTCTTCATCAGAATCATCCGATAATTCATAAAAGTATTCAAATGCGTCTTTTGATGTACAAAATGGTTTTGAAAGAGACATCTCACCTGTATGGCGTACCCTAACTAACTGAAAAACAATACAGAGGGAAGTAAAAACGATGAGAATTCCTTATTTTCCGATATCCCCGCTCCAATCGAATCTTGGCTCTGAATTTGTGTCATAAACAACGTGTGACTATCAACAAACACACGTGTTTTTCATCGGCAACTATGAGCAATCTGCTTCAGACCGGAGAATGTGTATGAAAGATTGGGGGGGGGGGGGAGGGAGTGTGCAAGGAAATAAAAGTAGATCAAAGCCGTAAACATCTTTCATTGACCCTTACTAAAATTCCGCATTCGGATACTTTTTACCAATACTTATATGTACTGTAATTAAAGAACTTTATCAAGTTAAAAAATAAACCTTTACACGCCAATGTTCCATTTCTGGAACATGCAGATTTGTTAGCCAAAAGAAACAATAAAAATATTTTTTATTTGTTAGAACTTATGTTCTACGAATAAAATGATCATTTTTTACTACTCTAACTTAGTTATAAAAAACATATGTTAAATTTTCTATGAATTTCGAAAATTCTATATGAATTTTTGATTTTTGTTCGATGAAAAGTCTAAAAAAAGACCGAAATTGTGATTTTCTCCCCTACACACTATTTATTTTATTACCACAATATCGACGCCAAAAAATCAATTCACACTTTATTTTTAAATAATAATTTTTTTAACGCAATGCGAATAAAATTGCATTTTTCGCAGAATTTTGAAATTGATGTTCCAGTTATGAATCATTGGCGTGTTTCTTAGAATATCTTTCAGATGGCAAGTCCCACGCGACACTATACTTCGAGTCTTCAATAGGTATTGATTTTATTATTTTCAAGACGTCTCCTTGACAAGATAATTTCAAATGTTGCAGCTTCTGAGCTGGCGATAAATTTGTATTATTATTTATGCTCGCATTAAATAAATCTTTAAAACTCAACCATTCATGAATTCGACCACTAAATGATGGTAGAGAAAGCTTTGGTAACTTTATTTCATTAACTACCTTCTTCAGATTGTCCACATTTATTTTTCTAGCTGTAATTGCATGTTCGATTTTTACTATCAATTCATCAAAAATGTATTGCTGTTCGTCTTTTTCTTCTATAAATAAATCGATGTATTTTTCTTCACACGCAGAAAAAATCGCTTTATACAATGCCTTCAACTCTTCCTCTAATTTTTCCGTTTCTTTTTTCAATAGTTGAAGTTGTTCTAATTCACACACATTCTGATCAGTTTTAAGGAATTTATTTTTCAATCTCGTTATTGAAGATTTCAACACTCGTTTATCAGTTGCTACTTTTTTATCCATTTTTTGTACCGTAAAATTTATTTGAATGAAGCAGTAGACTGTAAATACTAAATTTTTCACGATATTTAATTGAAAGTTTTCACAAATTCACAAATAAAATATCCACTTAGGGATCACAATACACTTGTCGAGTATCTGGTAAAGAAAAAAAAAATCAACAACAAATTCCCTGCGCAGAGGGAAAAACTGAGTACGTGTTTTCCTTTATCCCTACGCAGAGGGAAAAGGACTGGTAAATTCAGCTCCACTTTAGCAGAACTGATACACATGCAATAAAGAATTATAAAAGCAATTAAAAACTAAACAATATTAATGTAACGGAATTATTTTTATATTTTGAGTCGCTGTAAATGAACGAGGAATGTTACGCACACAATATTCTATAGTAAATAATTTCAGTGCACTTCAGTAATGCATATCAAGTTCAATATATTTAAAATAGTGTCACATCATTAAAATACATAGTAAAAAACTTTTCATCATAAACTAAGATTTAATGGAATTCTTCTGATTTCCCCTGTGAACGAACTATAAATGTTACATACTTTATTTTTAATATCGAACATACCACGTTAAAGCTGAATAACATATATCAATTCAATAAAAATCCATGTATACTTAATAGAATTAGAGCACAGGTATACAGAAAAAAACGAAATCATAAACATTTTTAAAGTATGTTTTAAATTGTTAAAAAGGAAATTAAGTTAAAGAGACAATGAAAAATGAAAAATAATAAGAAGTAAAACAAATCTTATTAGTTTCTAGTTCTCCATAACAAATACACATATAACGTAAATAATACCTTGGAAAAATTAAGTTACTTTTCTTCTTTAAAACGTAATCTATACAATAGTCTAATTAGTAAAAAAAAAAAAAAAAACAGAGAGATTAAGTACATCCTTTGTTTCTTAAATTACATGACAGCTGGCTGTGTGTCAAATTAGTAAAGAAGTGTTAAACTATTGCAGTAATTAGTAGGAAAACGAAACAAAAACATTTATTTAGTTTACATAAAAAAATATACCCTATTGTGAAAAATTCATGGAATAACGATAGGAAAGAGATTATGCAGGAGAAGAAACATGTGTGAGACAAAAATAAGACCTGGCGTTTTATAAGAGAAATCATTATTTTTAGATTTCGGCCTTATATTGCGTAATACATAAATAGCTTAGTGAGATAGAAAAAAGCTCATCGACGAATATAATAAATGATTCGTACTATTTTTAAATGTCTCTGCAGAATATCTTCAGCGGGATAATGAGCAATTAAAAAAGACTTAAGAAATAGCACATATTTCCTGTTTGCTCATTAAAGTTATATCGAATGACTATAGGTGCAGATTCACGGTTGCCAGTCGCCACGTGGCGAATACATTTTTTGCTTTGGAGACTAATTTTTGGCGTCTAAGTCGCCAGCCTTTAGTCAGTTTCGTGTTTTTTCACCACAATTCTCTGACGATAAACTCGTTTCTCTCTCTCTCTTTCTCTTTCGATTCTCTGACGAAAATCGCGTTTTTTTCGAGAGTCTGAAACGAAAACCGCGTTTCTTTTTTGCGATCCTTTGACGAAATTCAGGTTTTTATAGCGATTTTTTTTATGAAATTCGCGTTTTTTTGTGATGCTTTGATGAAATTAGCGCTTTTTTCGCAATCTTTTGATGAAATTTGCGGGTTTTTTGCGATCCTTTGATAAAATTCGTGTTTTTTCTGTGATCTGCTGAATGAATTTACGTTTTTTTCTGCAAACTCTGATGAAATTCGCTTTGTTTCTGCGATCCTTTAACAAAATTGATGTTTTTTTTTCGTTATCTTTTGACGAAGTTGACGATCTTCTGCAAAGATTGGTGAAATCCGTATGTTCTCGAAATTCTTTGATGAAAAACGCAATTTTTTTCGGGATTCTTTGACAAAATTCGCGTTTTTTCCTGATCCTTTGACGAAGTGGACGAATTTTCACAGAAGATTGGCTAAATTCACGTTTTCTTTCGCGATCAGTTGACAAAATTAGCGTTTATTCGATATTTTGACGTAATTTGTTAGGTTTTTTGAGATCCTTTGACACAATTACGCTTTTTTACGCTATTTGACACTTTTTTCTGCTGATGATTGACAAAACTAATTTTCTCGGCGACCATTTGGTGAAATTCTTGATATTTTTTATATCCGAATTTTTGGAACCGAATGCCTTAAATTTTTGGAGATTTCATAGCAGAATCACCCATGTAATTGTCTGAGATGAGATTTTTTTAACATAATTTTTCTTGTAGGTTCTAGAAAAAAACAATATTTGAATTGTAATTTGATTTTTATAGTGCAAAATAATCTCACACATTCGCAATTTCTTTTTATCCCTCTTGTATGACAAAATGAAAATAAGAAATAATGTTTTACTAATATTCTCCACAACCGTGATTGCTTATATTATTCTTATAGATATATATATTTTTAAATCTATCTTACCCAATTTATCTTCTGACTGTACATAGCTTAAGATTTATATTATACTTAATTTATATCCAAATTAAAAGAATTGCGTGATTAAATGAACTATACACATTTGATGTAATTAGCCTATTTCTTCTGTGCATGTTTAGAGTATTTTTCACTTTGAATTCCTGAATTTTCCCCTCTTACAAACGCTATTGCTTTTATAGGTTTCTTTCACAATGTGGCGACTGGATTATTTAGGTTTAGGAGCCACTGGCTCCTTAAACATTTTGGGAATCTTCACCTATACGAAAGACACAACAAAATTTCTTTAAACTGAGAGAAAATATCGCTCACGGGCAAGAAGAGTGACACATCTCGACAAAAGTAAATTTCACAGGAGAGGCTAAAGGAAAAATTGCATGATTTTACTGTAACATGAAATTATAGCTCTTAGCTTTGGATGCAGGAATGAAAACGTGCATAAAAGCATAAAACTCCTTAAGAATGAAGATGTAGGATGAGGTTTGGAGGGTTGGGTAATTTTATCTCCCCACACAATCCAACCCTTTATGTGGTCACAAATGGACATATAGCGTAATAAAGTGATTTAACGAATATCTACACCTATAAAACTGTTTGTGTAGCAAGACGAACCTATGACAGACCTATCGGTGGAATAAAACGCAAAATGAGTTTTTGCGAGATGTGTCGCTTTTCTTGCGGGTGTGCGATATGTACTCTATAGAGTAATTTAATTACAAAAATAATCAGCGAGATTGAGTACATCCTTTGTTTTTTAAATTAGCATCACAGCTGGCTGTGTGTCAAATTACTAAAAACATAATAAACTATTGACTTAAATGATGGAATACGAAACAAAGAAAATTTCCTTAGTTTACTTAAGAAATGATATTCTATACAAAATGTTCATAAAATAATGGTATGAAAGACTTTATGCTAGAGCAGAAACATACACGGAAAAAAAAGTAAGGTCTAGTGTTTTATAAAGAAAATTATTGTTTTTGGGTTTTGGCCTTTTTTTCCGTACTACATAAACAGCATTTGTCTTAAAAAAAGAAAGACAACGAATGTAATAAAATAATTTGCACTATTTTTAAATGTATCTGGAGAATATCTTCAACGTGCTAATGAAGAATTAAACAGGGCTTAACAAATAAGAGAAAATAAAGCGCTCCATAAATCACATACATTTAGTCAAAGCTTGTGAGATAGAATTAAAATAAAATTTCAAAGAAAAATTAAAAATATTAAATGCAATCAACAAATGATATTTGAAAATATGCTTTTATTTCATTAGTCTTTATTAATGTTTGTACAGCAATCTGAACATTATCTCGGGATGTTTAAATTGCTTCTATTTTTCTATAAACCTTCTGTTTGCAGTTATCTAATTAGCAAAAAATGATTTTTTAAAAGTTAAATTAGTAATTAAGTATACAATCTGTCTTTTAAATTACACGCAATTCTATTAATGTATAAAACGAAAAATCAATACTGGATTATTACCGTAATTAGGAGAAATAGGAAAAGGGAAAAATTATTTTTATTTACATAACAAAAAATATTTAATTTGCGATAAATTAATGTTACACTGTATACTTAAATATACATTTCTCAATAAATAATAGCTCAGCACTTTTTTTTGGCTTAAATGTATACATTATTTCTGACAGAATAAATTTAAATCATATCTTATGACAATTATATTAGTTTTTTAAACATTCTCTGTACAGTTATATAAATACTGTATTTATTTATGTAGAAAATTTTCTGAAGGACTTTTTTTTTAAACTGAATTTCATGTAAGTACAACATTTGTCATTTACATAAGCAGCACAGCTTCCATTGGGAAAATTATGTACAATGTATATGGGTAAAGGTGATCTGCCACTCACGATTTTAGACGTTTTGTTAAATATCTAGAAAACTACATATGGAATTATCCTGAAACTCCTGGAGTGTAAGCAGAATAGTACAGATCATAAATTTCCGTGAGGAGTTTTTCCCAAAATCGCATAGGAGGCCGTCGACAAACTGAAAAAGAATTAATATCTTTTCGATAACTCTGTAAAAACTAATGTAGCAAACGCGTTAAAAGTCTTATTGTATTAAACTGTGTTCATTTTTATGAGGATAGCATGTATAGTTGTCGAGAAATTAAAGTTTTTATAAAAGGAGCCCAAAATTTTGCAAAGTTTTTTGTTTATAATTTGTAGAGTCTTTCATATAAAACACAAAGTTCTCTTCAGAAAATATCACAAACAACTTTATACACAATACCCTGCAATCAGAATTAAAAAATAATTGGATGAAAAATGAGCTCGTTTATTAAATAACGATTTACTGGGCATGCTCGAATGTAATCAAAATATAATTTACATAATGTACTACCTAAATGTATGGAGAAACTTTTGTAAAAGTCTCAAAAACATAGTTTGAAAAGTTTGACAATTATCGTTGATATAATAAGCTCAAAATCCGTTATTCCCAAAAGGAAGCAAAAAGATAAGGGTTTGTATCCAAATACAGTAGTCCGTGCAATATTGTGCTACAAAAGTTGCTCTATACATTTAGCTACCACATTCTGAACATTATATTTTGATTGCGTTCGAGTATGCGCAGTGAAAACTTATTTAGTTAACTTGCTCATTTTTAATACAGTTTTTACTATATTTTAATTCCGATTGCATGATATTGTGTACAATGTTGTTTGTCGTGTTTTTTGAAAAGAACTTTTTTTTTTTATTAAGAGCTCTGGAAATTATAAGCATAAAATTTGGCAAAATTTGAGACTGTTTTCATGAAAACCTGAATTTATCTTCAAGTATACATGCTATCCTCATAAAAAATAAACAAAAATTATTACAATAAGCCACAAATCATAATCCACAGTTGAACGCTTTTGCTACACTAGTTTTGACAGGGTTATCCAAAAGATATTCCTTCTTTTTCATTTTGTTGACGGTCCCCTATGGAGTGTCGGGAAGAAAACTTCGCGGAAATATATGACCTGTATCATTCCTCATGTATTTTTCTAGATATTTAACAAAACGTCAAATATCACGAGCATCCGGTCACCTTTGGCCATACAGTATTAATTAGGTGAATATATAATAAAACACAAACATTTGACTTAACTAACAACAGGATGCACTAAACTGAAAGATTATGCAAATATAATCAGAAAGGTACTGTGGGAAAGCTGATACATACGAGTCAGAATCATATAGGATCAGGAACTACGTTATTATTTTTTTCCTCTTTCGAACTAAAATACTGTAACATGTTTTCTCAGTCTTTAATTTCTTCGTTGTATTAAAGTTAAATGATTATTGAAAATAACATAACATTGTTTTCGAAAGATATATCACTAATTGAGATATTATAGTTTTTATTCTAATACCGATTCAGTTTCCCCAGTAGTTCCCAATTCTAACAGTTTAAATAATATCTCATAACATTGAATCTAATTCTATTGTCTTGAAAATATTCCCGTGCAATTAATTACCTTATTAAAAATAAAGCAGAATTATTTCTTTGAAGTAAATTTTTATTAAGTACAAAATCTTAGAGTGTTAAATTAGTTGCGCAGCTGGTATTAAGTAAAAGTAAATGATACTATACGAAAAGTTCAGTCAATAATGATCGGAAAGTTATTAAGCCAGTGCGGATATATATGTGCGAGACAAAAAATAAGGTATATCTCTTTAAAAGGATAGTAATTATTTCCAAATTTGGCCTTTTATTACATCCTACGCAAATCTTATTTATCAGATTTTAAAAAAATCAAAGAGACGAATATAATAAAGTTTTTGAATTCTTGCTAAATGTGAAATCTACAGAATATATTCAGTTTGCTACACGGTTAGAAAAACCACATGTTTTTTTAATCTACGGAAATATAATATAACCAGAAACTAAAATATATAATAACCTCTTCCGAATTACCCACGGTTTCCAAAAACGTTCTTTATATTTGAAAGTTGAGAAGTCCGTAAATTTTTCTAGTTTTAAAGAAGCGTTTATGAAAATAATTCAAGTTGCTGCCGCTGATTTTCGGAAACGTATTCTGGTAGTTTTAGTCGGTAAGTTTACTCAAATCGGAATAACTGTTTTTAGGATTCTATTAAGCTGTTTCATGACTCTTAAAGCTTCAAAATTTTCGAAATTTATTTTTTTTAGATCTTTAACTCCTATCTTTTCTGAACATTGTGATAGAATTGTTTACACGAAATTCCCATTAGAACAAAAGTTATGGCTTTAAGAATTATATGCGTACAATGGTCCGAATTTTTGAAGCCATTTTCCTCCAAATGACGTTTCTGGGCATAACGCACAGGATATCTCAAAACAGTCTAAATATTTTTTCATTAATTATTCAGAATATGTGTTTCATGTTAGTCTGTATAAACTGAACCTAAAATTTTCTTTTATTGTTAAAAAATAAATAAAAAAATATTTTTTAGGTGATTATATTGTTGAAATTTTCAAAATTTTGCATTAGCTAATTACAACTTTGTATCAAAAATATAAAAATGCCATAAATACAAATTTATTTAGGTTAAGGGTAATTATTATAGTCTGAAGTATAAGTAGACAACAAAATTTTTATTCTTGTCGCAATATTTATTTTGGAATCGTGCGCGTAAGCTGTTATACTAATTTTCAGCTCGTTAAATGTGTGACTGTTTGGAGTCCCCTGTAAATGCTAATTATGGATCTTGCAATTTTTTTAAATACATGAAACGAAATAACATACTTATATCTTTTATCCAAATAAAATTTGAGTTTTAAAATCATATACATTTTAAGAATGAAATGTTGAATATGGTCTTTTTTTCATTTTTTTTTACAATTTTAAGAGTACCGAGGCACCTTAATTCTCAAATAAACGTTTTCAATTGCGCATTTAAGTTTATATATGTATGAGTAAAAACAATATATATATATATATATATATATATATATATATACTAATAATTTTACTAATAAATTTAACTCTGGTAATTTACCATGGTGGCCGGTAAAACATGTATGTTCAAAATAAAAAATACTTAAATCACTAAAAGCCATAATTTAAACACAATATATAAATAAAGCACTGAAAATATCCTGACGTATACGTTTCGTGAGTACTGGGACTCACATCATCAGTGTATAATATCAAACATACCTCGAAGTACATGCAAATCGGAAACCCAAATGTCAGTAAACAAAGTAACGAACGACCATCATGTTCCAACGAGCAATGAGATCAATGCTGAAGTGAACTATCGCACTGAAGCATTTTCATTTTTGATTCGGCCACTATTGCAAAGAAATTAGCTACGATTAGATTTAGACATTTTTAACGCTAGTCATATTCAGAAATTTAGAAACTACTTGATTAACGATTCTTCTCACCTTTCTGGGTGGATTTGTTGTTTCGCGAAGCTTCACATCCGCTTTGAACTCATTGGTTACTACAATATTATTGTCGTTCGGTACTTTGCTTATAGTCCAGACAATAGGGAAATTTACCTAGCATAATTAATGGTAGTTCTGGAAATTGGCTTACTTTATGTTTTTTGGGTCGCTGAATCCGAATTTGTAACTTCCCACCAAAATTTCCCCCGGCAACCCCCCCAAATTTTGGTAAAATGCCCCCCAAAAAGGTTTTTATTAAATAAATCAATTTCTTTTAGTTTTTTAGGGAAAAGTATCTAGAAATTCAGAAAGTAGACAACATTTGAAACAAATTAGATGTATTATATTATGACCTAGGATGAAGGGGAAGGGGGGATCTGCTCGGAACATGCGCGTGGTGCTGCGTGTACTAAGTTGAGCAATTCCACTTAACCACTCACACGTTTACATTCGCCTTCCCATCTCCCCTCCGAGCTTTCCTTTTAAGGTTTACTTTAAGTTTTTTGGGTCGCTGAATCCGAATTTTTAACTTACCCCCCAAATTTCCCCCCCCCCAAAAAAACTCCCCAAAATAGTTGTTATTAACTTAAATGTCTTATTGTTTTAGGGGAAAAGCATTACGAAATTCAGAAACTAGACAAAATTTGCGATAAATAGGATATATAATATTATGACGTAGGATAAACGGGGAGAGAGGGGGCTGCCTCGGAACATTTCCCGCGCGCTTTTCTCAAAACCCAATTTTTTTGAAAAAATCAATCTTTTGGGGGTTTGCCGTGTGAAATTTTGTTGGGAAGTTCCAAATTCGGTTTCAGCGACCCGAAAAACATAAAGTGAGCCGAATTCCAGAACTAGTATTAATTTTTCCAGGTAAAATCCCTTATTGCCTCGACTTCATATCTTAGTGCACGTAGCGCCACAGTGCATGTTCAGAGGCAGCCCTCCCCCTCCCCGTTCATCCTACGTCATAATGTCATGTACCCTATTTGTTGCAAATTTTGTCTAGCTTCTGAATTTCGTAATGCTTTCCCCCTAAAACAATAAGAAATGTAAGTTAAAAACAACTATTTGGGGGGGGGGGGTTCAGGGGGAAATTTTTTTGGGGGGCAGTTAAAAATTTGGATTCAGCGACCAAAAGGCTTAAAGTAAACCTTATAGAGAAAGTTCGGAGGGGAGATGGGAGGGCGAATGTAAACGTGCGAGTGGTTAAGTGGAATTGCGCAACTTAGTTCACGCAGCACCGTGCACATGTTCCGAGGCAGATTCCCCCTTCCCCTTTATCCTAAGTCATAATATCATATATCTAATTTGTTGCAAATTTTGTCTACTTTCTGAATTTCTAGATACTTTTGCCCTAAAACACTAAAAGCAATTGATTTTTTTTTATAAAAACCTTTTTTTTGGGGGGGGGGGCATTTTACCAAAATTTGGGGGGTTGCCGGGGGAAATTTTGGTGGGAAGTTAAAAATTCGGATTCAGCGACCCAAAAAACATATAGTAAGCCTTTTTCCAGAACTACCATGAATTTGCTAGGTAAAGCCCCTATACGGTCTCTATTGCTTAGACTATTGTTGACACCGGACATTTGTTTTTCGACTTGCATGTAGTTGGGAGGATGTTTGACACTGATGTTGCGAGGATGTTATACACTGATGATGCGAGTCCCACTACTCACGAAATGTATATGTCTAGATATTATCAGTGCTTGACTTATATATTGTGTGTTTAAACGTTGTTTTTTAGTGATTTAGTTCTATTTATCTTTATATATTGTAAAAATATTTACTTGAGAATTTATAGAATTTGAAAAATCCTGTATTCAAGGTTAAGAAAACTGATAAATACACATTAAAAAGTACTTCGGAACTTATGGAAAAATCAGAGGCAGGAAAAGAAATTTCTATAACTGCTTCTTTAAATCACAATTATATTGATTTAAAATTTTTATGAATATAATGAAAGCTTTTTAGAATTTTGGATAGCGCAGTATTTTCGTTCGTGGTTATACTTTTAAAGATTAAGAATTTTTTTTAGTGTACTGAACCATTAAAAGTCTTTAGAAATAAGCGCACAATTCCTCATTTAAGTGATGCCAAATGGCTCAATTGAATTTCTTGATACTGACAGAAAGTTCAGATTCTTCATAAATAGTATACTTTTAATATATGCTTGGGAGAACCCTCATAGCATGCATGGTTACAGTGACGTTATTATGACGTCACTGTAAGTCACTGTGGTCACGTCACATCTGTGACCAAAATGCCACCACTCAGTGATTTCACATTGTGACTGAGATGTGAACTTCTTAGAAAACTTTAGACAATTACAAAAATTCTTCAAAAGATGTTACTTATTGTAAAATTTTATTTTTCTGGCAATAAAAAAAAATTGTAACGCCACTGTTATGTCACAGCATGTAACGTACGTCACGTCACATATGTGACAAAGAAAACACCATATTGTAAATCACAGTGTGACAAAAAAATTAACTTCAAAATTTTTTTGAAAATGAAGAGAAATATTTAAAACAGGCCCTAGTTACAGCTGCATAAGCAATGAATATATATTAGTGGATAGCAAATAGTAAATTCAGACACGAAAAGAAGGGGGGTGGAGAGAAAGGAAAATCCACGGTATAAGTAACAACAAACTAGATTTCCATGCTATATTTTATCAATTTGATATCTAAGACAGTGAAAGTATACTTTTTTCATGATTTCAATTTTATCTAGCATTGCAATTTAATATAATAATACTTCACTGATTGTTATTATTATAAAAGTATATCTCGGAAAAATGCTACGTGTTGGAACAATTTGGATAACCTATTTAGAATTAGAAATATTAAATCTATACGCTTTACATATTTAGTTTACAGGAAGGAATTTTTTTAATTTTTTTGCCGACCACTGGTCGAAACACTTCTGTGGTTTCAAACTAAAAAAATTCTATTACAGTTAAGTCTGCAGATTTTAATGAGCACGCAGAAATAATCTTCAGAGTTTAGTCATATATGCATTTATTGCTTTATAATTTGCATTCAAGTCATATTTCTTCCTGTTAATCTATTTTTAGTAAGTGTTTTTTTTTTGTTTTTTTTTTTTTTACTTCTTTCAGCCTTTTTAAATAAAATTAGCATTTTCCGAAAAAAAAATATATATACAAAATTTATGCAAAACACATGATATAATTAATTATTCGCATTTCCAATTTGTGTTTTAGAGATATGATATTTAAAAAAGTTATTTTACAAATTGTTTTATTCTGCAGAAAATTAACATGAAAAGAATGACAGATTGACAAAGAAAATTTTTTTATTCTCGAAAAAATTTTATTTATTTATTAAGATATTTTTTATTTATTTCGTGTGAAACAAACTTTACTTAAAAAAGGGGGGGTGGGTGGTATTATTAGCATTAAATTTATTTTTACACATTTTAAAAATTTAAGCGATGTTTTATCTAATAAACTTCCATTTTCAAATGAATTTTTTTGAAACTGATAAAAAAGAAATGGTAAAATGCATTGGAAAATTCTTCAAATAGAAAATTTTAATTACAGACTGTCTCATAAAACTATTGCGCATAAAAGTGCTAAATCTGTTCAAAAGCAAATAAACAGTAAAATCACCTGCCGAAGGTCGTCTGCGTAGGATATGACCGCAACCACAGTGTAAACAGAGAACTTTTTGTAATACACGCGGGAAAAGCACATCACGAAGTCTACAATGTCAGCTTTTGTTTATGCTTTTTTTAATGTAAGAATAAGACGTCTGCCAATTTCGGACAAAAATACTCGAATATTATTAATTTATAGCATAATAGGTAAGCTTATTTAATTTAATTTTTTTATTTCTGTTTTGTATATTATGATTATGAATTAAATAGTTTTATGTTATACATATGGAAAGAAACTGATCTGGGTTTGTTTTGAAGCGAAATTTTCCTATTCGATTCTATGTCGTAAAATGTGTTAATCTGCCAACGCTCAAAAAAAAAAAAAAAAAAAAAAAAAAAAAAAAAAAAAAAAAAAAAAAAAACTGACGCAGAAATCTATGCCTACATTCATAGTGGGAAGAATATAAACATTAATTTGTAGTTACTTGAGATTGAGACAGTGATGTGGAATTTTTTTCGGCTTCTTACTTTTTTTCTGATTACTAACACTCATATAAAAGTATTTATCGTCATTATTGTTTTGAAGTTAAATATTATATTCGAATATTATGATATTACGAAACTGTTTCAGTTTAGAGATTAAGATTATAGTGGGAAAATGTCTTTTTACATATTATAATAGTAAAACTTTGGAAACATTTTTTTTTCATTGCCAATAATATTTTAAATTAGTATTTAAAATCCTAAATCTTCATACCAATGTTTTCAGATTTAACATTTGCCGAAATTATAAAATAATAGGAATCCCTTATAACATATGGAGATATTTTTGAGAAAGTGTTAAATCTAATAATGCATTTAATTCATCTATTGTAGTTTGTTGTTTAATAGTACAATTAAAAATACTAATTATTATTTTTAGTGTTTTTCAAATTGGTATATATATATATTTTATTGTATGTAAGTATTTTTTTTGCTATTTTTGATTTTAATCAAACATTTAATTATAGACATTCAGAATCAGTTATTAAATTTTCTTCCATTGTAAACTCATTTTCTACGTTTTCGATACACATAAATATTGGCATTAAGGGTGTATTCGAAAATATATTTTTCCTCCTTCAACAGCCCGATATTTTCTGAGACATTTTCAGACTCATTTTTAAAAGTAAAAACATGACATTTGCTGAGGTGATTTTTGAAGAGATGTTTAAGAGGCCGTGTGATTTCATTTTCCCCTCAATTCATTAGAATTTCAGTTTTAAATAATTATTTTCTCAGTATGACAGTATATCAGTTTTTTTCATTCCCAGATCTTCCGCTGCGAAAAATTCGGTTCAAAACGCCTACTTTGACAGCATTGTTTTTGTAATATTTTCTGCATTTATCAAAAAATCGAGAAGCACGGCACATTAGTTAGTTTCTAAATAAGAGTATTTCTCATTTTGATGCGTTTGAGAACAAAAATGAATTTAAAAATGAATCAGAAAATAAGCAGTTTGGATTGAAATACACCCTTAAAAAATAAAATATATTTAAGCATTGAAATAAAGTGTTTTCCATGCCTGATAGCAAGTTTATAGATTAAACTGCTTCAGTATATATTTTTTAAAGCTGATATTTACATGCATAATATAGGACTGAATATTTTTTTAAAGAGATTAATAACTACTTTTTACATTAAAATGTTTTCAAACAATAAAAATGGTTCATATATGCAGTCATTTATTTTACTTTTACATTTCCTTTTTAACACCTTTCAAATAAGTAGAAAAGTGTTTATGACTTTGGTTTGTCTAGCCGTCTGTCCGCGCTCTAACTCTCGTAAATATACTCGGATTGCCTTGAAATTTTTAGATTTTATTGACGTTTACCATAACTCGGTCCCTATATGTAACGAAGTTTGTAGCATGTTTAGTTCATTTACAGGGACAGTCAAAAGTATTCCGTTACATTACGGCCTATGGAAAAAAATCGTTTCAAAGGATTTTTCATGATTTTACACGTTTTCAAACAGAAACAAATTATATGCATTTATGAAGCTTACTAAAATATGCATTCTGAAGAATACGCGATGCAAAGAATAGTTATTGTTCATTTACAGGGCTAAAAAGGAATTCCAATACATAATGATATAGCGGTGGAGGGAATTGCTTGCGGCGTACTTTAATTATGTTAATCTATTTCATATATAATGAAAATCATATACGTCGCTGATATTCACATACTATAAATTTTTCATGTAGAATACGAAGTGTGTATAGCATTCACAGGCAGACACAATATAGTTCAGATACTATATTGTATCCGAAATACTGTTCATTAGTGATGATTGCTGGAAATGCATTTTTAATTACGATATGCGCTTTTATGATTCACTATATTTATGCATAGTATATGGTGTATATAAATGCTATAATTCATATACAGGGCTACACAAAAGTATTCGCAAGGGTTACTGGGTATGAGCGCAAGTTACTTAAATGTGGTTTTTAAATGCGTTATGCATTTTTACGCTGAACTGAATTTAATTTACTGTTTGTAGAATATAGATAAAATGATGTACAGTGTCATGCAAAGAATTGGATACATGGCCGTCTATAAATTATAATTTCTGCAAATGTGATTTCAGATTTTTCAAGTGTTTTTTAGTTTGAATTAAATTTTACCTAAACAGTGGCGTGTAATGAAGGTTCTAGGTCAACTACAGGGTTGTACAAAAGTATTCAAGTATGTTTCCATATATTAGTATAAATTGCTGAAAGAGAGTTTCAACCTGTTATGCGTTCTTTTGCTAAACTAAATTATCCCATTATATAATATACATATCAACCTACAGATCAAATACAGGGCTGTTCAAAAGAATTGGAAAACCTATTTAGCTATGGATAGTAACTGCGGAAATCAGTTTTTCAAATGTTTTATGCGTTTTCTAAAATGTTTACATAGTTATCTTATTTAACTTATTTCCCTAAATAACGATGATTTGTTAAAGCATTCGGGAAGTGTTGGAAAGTGTTTTATAATCTATGCTTAACGCATCATTTTGCTTACTTGTTTTTTCTATTTCCCAGATCAGTCTTTTCCTATGGAACATACCAAATCTATTTAGTTCATTTTCACAAAATACAATATACACAGAAATAAAAAAAATAAATAAATATGGCTTATGTCGTATTTAATAAAGCAAAGATTAATCACAACCAAAACACCTTAAAATCTTGCACATTCTTAATATCAAGCTTGAACTCAAGATCAAGCTTAGAACTTAATAAAAAAAGATGTAAGTTGACAAACATTGTTTTTTAAGTGGAAAAATTAAAACAATTTTAGAAGAATAGGACTCCAAAATAGCTATGTTTTGCTAAAAAGTACGGTAAAAAGATACGATTGTATATCTCAAACAAAACTTTATTTTAAAATTGTGCATTTTACAATTCATCACAGTATTAATACTTGGAAATTTTTCCACAGAGAAACATTCGGTTTGCATACAATATTTCAAATGAAAATCAAATTTCAAATTAATTGCTTAAAAGGCGCAAAGGACAACCTAGTGAAAAGAGTCCATGCCGGACTCGAACCCGTGCCATCAGTATAGCGCACTGACATTCTACGGACTAAACCACATGGAACGACACTCAGCCAGGAAAATTTCTCGTTATTACTTGTTGGCAAGGCTACAAAAGCAGCACAAGATGGGATATTTATCGTGAGCCACCGACATGGGGCGAACACGAAACTTAAGTAAATCCAGCATCGATTGAAATTATATTAATTATTGGAAAATTTTCCAGAGAGAAACATTCGCCTTGCATACAGTATTTCAAATGAAAATCAAATTTCAAATTAAAATTGCCTTTTAAGCATGTAATTTGAAATTTGATTTTCATTTGGAATATTGTATGCAAGGCGAATGGTTCTCTCTGGAAAAATTTCCAAGTATTAATATAGATTCAATCGATGGTGGATTGAATTAATTTTCCTGTCTGTTCCATGTCAGTGGCTCACGATAAATATCCCATCTTGTGCTGCCTTTGTAGCCTTGCCAACATGTAATTGTGTGAAATTTTCCAGGCAGGGTATCGTTCCATGTGGTTTAGTCGGTAGAATGTCAGTGCGCAATACTGATGGCCCGGGTTCGAGTCCCGGCATGGAATCTTTTTCACTAGGTTGGCCTTTACGCCTTTTAATCAATTAATTTGAAATTTGATTTTCATTTGAAATCATCACAGTGTTTATGGTAAGTTCATCACAAGTGACACATATTTCACAAATTTATCACAATGTGACTTTAAAGCATTGTCGCTTTCGTCACATGGTCGTCACAAAATTAATGCCAAAATAGTCACAAATGACACACTTTTCACAAATTTGTCACACTGTGACTTCACAGAGTGGTCACAATGTGACGTCACAAACGACCTCTAAAACGGCCATAACGGCTTCGCATTCTAGTCACTATGACGTCACATCGTCGGTCACAAAGTCACAGTGTGACTTCAAAACGACGTCGCCGTGAAGTCACCATGCCTTACGGGAAGAAATTAAATTTAATGTTCAATTAAAATAGAAATAATAAACAATAATCAAAAAATTATGTTTTGAAAGCATAATTTTATTTTCCCATTCCTCTTTAATGTTTACAAAAACAATCTTATGATTTTTTCTGGAGCATTAAATTAGATCTATTTTCTAATAAAACTTCTCTTTGCAGTTATGTAATTGAGAGAAAAAACGTAAACACTTTTTGATTTGAAGTAGCAATTAACCATACAATTTGTCTTTTAAATGAGATGCTAAAAACGAGTATTGTATTAAATAAAAACATACTGCAAATATAATGAAAAACTTCAGAGAAATAGGAAACGAATGTTTTTTCTCCTTTACTTAAAACAGTCTATTATTTCGCGGTAAGCTACTGATTTACTATATATATAAATTCCTGATGTAAATGATATCTTTTAATTATTTTTCGCTAAAATATCTTCATTAATGGTTACATAAACAGTGTAAAGAAAATCTTAGGAGCATAAAAGCATATTTTTCAAACGTTCTCTGAGCAGTTATATAATTTAAAAAATATTCTAAAGAATTTTTTTCATTTGAGAGCAACATTTGTCTATCAAATAAATATCACCTGCGAGAATTTGTGAAATTGTGAACGACATAATACATTTTTGTTTAAATTAGTTGAAAAGAGAATAAGAAACACTCGTTTGACTTAATGACGAAATCGTTTGACTTACAAAACGATAATTTAAACGGAAGGATTGACAAATATGACGAGACAGCTAATATCCAAAAGTTGATACATATGAGTCAGAAATTAATAAATTATTGTACTTAATAGAGCAAAGTTGTCATTTTTTACTTTGGAATTTAAATATTTCAATACGTTTATAGACGATTTATTTTGTTTGTTGTATTTAAATTTTGCATGATTATCAGAAATAACACAGGCAACTTTTTCGATGGATATTCCACTAAATTAACATACGTATTAAGAATAATTGAAATGTGTTATTATTATTTTTTATACTGATATTGATTCCTTTTTAAACACTTAATTCCAGTTTTTTGTTAATACAGACAAAAACAGTAAAAAAAAAAAAAAAAAACAATATTCCGGAAGAATTAAATTAGAATAAGAAAAACTTGGACTTAGCTGTCAAAATTTAATAATTAAAAATCTTACGATACTCATCAGCGTACATGTATGCATGTACACAGATGAGTATCGTAAGATTTTTAATTATTGAATAAAATTAGATTATTCCTTTTCATTTAACGTAAAAGGATGAAATATGAAGGATTTTTTTTTTCTTTGGAGTAAGTTGCAGCTAAATACAAACGTTCTACCTTATGTTAGCTACATAGCTCGCATTACGCAAATCTTAATACAATATACTAGAATAATGCATTATTTTAATTGAAAAATAAACGAAGAACACTTCCTTTCGTCTACTTTTAAAAGGATATTCAGTATGTAATGCTGATGCAATAAGGATGACGAAGACGCGATGGAAATTTAGTTACAGAAAAGTAAGAAAAAAAATAAGCTGTAGTGCTTCAAATTATGGAGGCATTAGTTTTCTATTTTGAATAGAAATGCTTTGTCACATTTTATTAATTTTAATTAATGTATGTTTGAGTATATAAAAGAAAAAAAACATCATAAATACGCGAAAGACACTTAATGGAATTATATATAATTTTAATGAAATTATAACGTATAGGTTTAAAACTGAGAAATAAAAGCTGCTGCGAAATCGCATTGATTTGAAAAAAAATGCTCGATGTCGAAAAAAAGAAAGCAAAAATGGTAAATGAAAAGGAATAATAAATTCTTCTACAAATTATGTCACAAAAATCTTTTTATTTTCCCATTTTTCATTCAAACACACTAAAACAAACTAAACAACATTCAGGAAGAATAAATTAGTTCAATATTCTTGAAGATTTTTTCTGTAGTTATCTAATTAGAAAAAAAGAAAAGGGATTTTTTTTTATTTTAATTAAGAACACAATTTTTCTGTTAAATTAGTTGCACAGCTGACATTAGGTAAAATTAAAAGCGAAGCTCTTGCTTTAATTGGATGGAAAAAAGAAGCACATAGCATTTTTTTCATAAATGAAGTATACACTAAACTGGAAGTTGATTCGATAGTGATCAGTATGACGTTACCGGAAAACACTTGCATATGAGTTAATGAGGAATAATATATCGTAAATATAAATGTCGAAAGTAATATTTCTGCATTAGAGGCTTGCGTGCTGCGACACATTTTCTAAAGATTCCTTTATATTATTGCATTTAATGTACCTATGAGTATAAAAATAACATTAAAATGTTATTCTATAAAAATGCCACTCATTAAAAATATTCTGGGTAATATAAATGTACGGCAATGGCTACTATTAAAAGCCATTAATAATTCTTTAATAGGTTTAAAGTACATAATCTAAAAACAGCGTTTGTCATACAAATTGGGATAGGAGCCGTATTTGATAACGATATTTTATCTCGTACTTAATTTCTCTAAAGAATAGTATGAATGTGATTATAAAAGACAGAACAGCCTTGAAATATATAGCACAAAATCCTAATTTTCTCATTCAAAAGCGACAGAATTTCACAAATTACTTTCGTAAAAAAATATAGAAATTAGACAACCTTTACAAACAGCTTTTAAACAATACTATGCATCGAAATCATTATAGCACGTAGAAAAATGATGAAGAATAACAAAAAAACTTCAACAAATCAATTTCAAAAACACCGTTTTAGTTCCTACTTCTTCACTTATATACAGTAAAAAAACTTTTTCTTACGTTGAACAAACTTTTAATTCTTGAGTAGCTGGATATATAAGCCCGTGATACCTCGTTTTAACATTTGGAGTTGATATCCGGTTGAACCTTAACTCCAAATAGTTGGACGAGATTTCTTCATCTTATATTTGCCGCTATCGCAACAACAAAGTTGGACCTACAACAGTATGTTAATAGAATACATACACTCGAAATAATATCTCAGAAGTAATAAATTAGTTCTGTTTTCTTGAAAGTTTTTACGTGTAATTATCTAATTAAAAAAATTGAATTTTTTAAAACTAAAACTAAATCTAAAAAATATAAAAATATTATCTACATTATAAAAGACAAAATATATGTAGGTAACGCTGACTTCATTTTGCGAATGGCAACCTCAGATTATCAAATTTAACCTTTATTTACTTTTATTACGATATTTTAAATTTCTGAATGTCGCACATTTTGTATTTTTACATCGTCGAATAGAGAAGAGAACACTTTAAAACGCAATTTTTTTAAAAGCTGTATAGCAATTTGTTTAAAAAATCTATCTCAGTTTACTCATTTTTCATTGTTTTTTAAATAGTTTTCAAGCATGAATTTTGTTTTCAAATCTATCTCTATCGCATGCAGACGATTAGGAGAGATAAATCCGTTTGCACTTAAATGTATATAAAAAGTTCATAATTTGTTTCCATCTTATATTCCATTGATTAATTGCATGTTTTTAATCAAACGTATTTTATTGTATGTAAGAACCTGTCGAAATACACGTCCATGATCTCTTTGTCTTTAGTTTGTGCAGATAATTTGAGGATGTTAAGGGGGTCCGGGACACATTTTCAAAAAAAAAAAAAAAAATATTTATTGAGTAAAAATTCTGAATCTTTTTGTGATGGTTAACCTTATCATTTGTAAACAAAATCACATAATAAAACTTCTCATCATATTTTAGAAAAAAAAAAAATTATATTTAAAATTTATTAAAAAAGTGGGGTAAATTAAAATCGTTATAACTCGGAATATTATTTATAGAATTTATTTTTTTTTATCATTTAAATAAACAGAAATATATAAGTTTTAATTTTCATTCAGCATTTTAAAAAATATTAATTTATAAAAAGTTAAAAATATTTAACGAAAAAATTAAAAAAAATGGTGGTGCAACTTTTTTTTAAAAGAATCATATTTTCAAAAGTAAATATTTTTTTCAAATATGCTGAATCAAAATTAAAATAAACAATTGAAAAAGATATGTTCCACGTTTGAAACCGTTATCTTTTATGATTCTCGAGTTATAAGCATTTAAATTTGAGAAATGGTGAAAAAAACACTATCATGAAGGAAAACGCATTTTTACAAGAAGTCGTTTCCATGACAGCCATTGCTTGAAAGCTAAATTTTGAAAAAAAAAAAAAAAAAAAAAGTAAAAAAATAATATTTTTTGTTCTAATTCAGATAGAAACATTATTTAAATGTCATTTTATGCAGGAAAAAACAGAGAAATTTTTAACGAAATAAAATATTTTTGCAAAATTTGAAGATTTTTGTGTCCCGGACCCACTTAAGAAAAGAAGAAAAAAAACATGTATGATGGTTGTCACCTACTATATTCTGTAACCCGAGAACCCCGAGCTTATCCCCTTGCATAAATAAAACTTTAAAATAAAACTAAACCTGTGGAGCTGCAATTCATTAAGTATGATGACCTAGAGTGACCATCCCTGTTTTCTGGCTCACGAGTCCTACGGTGCATGTAACCAGTCAGGCGATCACACTGATACTGGAAACTTTGTATCACAATAAACTTTGCTACTCATTTTATAGATCCCGTGTAATTGAAAGATTGAGTGCACCGCATCCTGTCCGCAATCCGGAGTCGGTCTGTGCACCTATAGCGTGATAGAATAATCCGCTGACTTTTGAGTTCATGCACTTCTTAAGAACACTCTTTTTCTTTTGATTTAGATGCACGGATCACATTATGTAAAATAATAGCGAAGATCTAGAACATTAATGTAATTAGATTGATAAAGAAAAAAAGAAAATTTATTTTTTTAACTTAAAAAATGCTGCACAATAAAGAAAGTTGATACAATAATGATTAAGTAAACATTATATGGAATCTAGAAACAAATTACATGTGAAACTTCGAAATCAAAGTTAATCTGAAACTTGAATGTTACGAAAAAATTCTACGATTACGTTTTCATTTTTGTAATTAATGTATGTTTGAGACCACTCACTTTTTGAAACTGAAACAGGAAATCAAATAACAGTAAATAATATAAAAAACCTTTATGTTTAAAAAAAATTGCTGAACTTTTTTTTTCAAACGTATGCAATCGATTTACAACATACTTTTGATGGTTGATTTTTGTTTTCCTAAGTTATTAGAAGAAAGACCATAGAAAATTATTTCTATCATTTTATTATTTTCCTAAACTACAGTTTTAGGAGTAAGTTGAATCGTACATCCACTTTTGATTTCCAAACTTTCATTTAAAAAGAAAGCAAAGTTCCTGGTGTTTGACTTTAATATACTTATTAGATTTGGAGACTGACACTTTTTAAAATTTCTTTTCTCTCATTTTTTTTTTTTGTTTTGTTTTGCAAAATATCCAATTTTATCTCCTGTACTCCTGAAGATAAAAACTAAAGTAACTTTTCGACTCCTTTGCAAACTTCTAACGTTAACTAAAAAGAACGTACAAAAGCTACGTACACCTGAAAAATTAGAAGAGATTTTTGAAAGAGTCGTTGCAGTTGAAAAGAACAGGATTTTACGTTAGTTGAAACAAACAACCTTAATTGACACTATAACTTTTTGTATAATTTTGAGTATATACCTATAAAATTAAACAAAAAAGAAACTATCGTGCGTCAAGCATAGATTATGAAACACTTTCTAACACATTCAGAATAATGTAACAAAACTGCACCTTTTAAAAAAATATAATATTACGTCTCATTCAACCATATGGAAACGCTTAACATATTTCAAAACCCAATTTCAGCTGTTCCCATCTACAATCGGAAAATTAGTCAATTTTTTTCAGCAACCCTGTATATGCTATATAGATTTGTATCTATTAATTACATGTATGTCCAAACTTAGTTCGCTTAATAAATACATATACTTCAGTGAATATCCGCTAATAAGAAGTGTGTGAAATATTTTGTGCAGCCCTGTACATGCGGTATAGAATTTATATACAAGGAGTAACATGCAAAAAATTTGATAAATTTAAAATCGCATACCTAATTTTTTTTAAGCACTGCAGCAATTATTACTCAACGACAGTACTGTAACCGATTTCTTTTATGTGCCCCTGTAACTGAATAAAAAATGCTATGATTAACCTGAAATAAAAATGATCATAGTGAAAAGCAGTGATTTAATCAGTTTCAAAACATTTAATATAGCCTAATGTCATTAAAATTCTCCGAAAACGATTTTTCCTCATATACCATACTGTATTGAAATACTTTTGAATGCTCCTGTAAATGAACTGTTAATCCTACATACTTCATATATCAAACACACTTTGGTGAACCTAAATAACCTTTATCAATTGCATGAAAATCGAAGTATATTTACGGGATTTAGAGCGTGGAAAGACGGACAGACAAACCGAATGCATAAACACTTTTCAACTTTGTTGGAAAGTGTTAAAAAGAAATGTTCAAATCAGCTATTTTATGTGAGATCCGCAACTACATCCGCTCTGAAAATAGATTGTATAAAATGACTGTGGAAGTGAAAAAGCAAGTCAGTGGAAGTGATAAAGCAAGTCTGTGGAAGTCAAAATAACAGGCAGAGAAAGATTAACACAAAGTATATATGACGTGCGTCATTCCATGGCCGTTTCCTGACTGTGTGCAATGCACACTGTGTATAGAATTGTCCTTGTATCAGTAAATAAACCTAAAGCAGATAAAGCTAGGAATTGTATAACAACTGTCTACCTATACCAGATTTGGAGAACCTTTTTATAGACGAGTGCAATCATTTTTTCCAAAAATATTTTACATGAACTTGACGTTTCAACTAATAAAAGTTTTTTAGTGTATTGAAATTTAGTGTATTGAAAAATCATGAATAAAAATCACTTATTAAGATAAAAAAAATGAATATTGTACTGCAATAATCTTAAAAACAATTATATTTTAGAAATTATTTAAAAGAATTGTGTGATTAATTGTGTTGTTGCATCTTAGAGAAGAAATAATTAATATCAGGTCAATAGTCAGTTAATTTCAACAGAATGCAAACTGAACTGGATTTATCTCACAACTGCTTTTTATTTGATTTTTTGTATTGTTCATTTGCGAAAACAATGGCCTTCCGGACATAGATGGAAAAATTATTAAAAGGGAAAACGCCAGTTTTTTTTTTTTTTTTTTTTTTTTTTTTTTTTTTTTTTTTTTTAAGTAGTTCTGAAATTATTTTCCGAGTTCCCAGAACTTTACCATTGGTACTTTTACTAATGCGGTAATTTACGTATTTTAAATAGACCCAATTAAAATTCTGAAATTTCCAATTAATCCAGTTTTGGCAAGATGCGGCCATCTAAGTTTGTGCATTTTGTGCAATATCACTGTATATTGATTCAGAGCCACATGCAACAACGCGCCATAATTATTTTTTCGCGTACCACCTTTGGCACGCGTGCCATAGGTTCGCCGTCCCTGACGATACTAAAATGACTATATGCTCTATGGTAAGAATTATTTTAGAAGGTTGTATAAACACGCGAGTTGGTCTGTTTTAAAAAAGATTATAGAAAATTCCATGATATTGCCGAGACACACGTCGCATTTTTGTAGTTCGGTGCCATACATTTCCCTTTAATTGAAGGGTTTTCTAGTTCTTGGGTTGAAATTAACCCGTGTCGTGACAGCTGACGGCTGTTTTGTGATTGATTAAATAAGACCAATTAAAACTTAGAAAATCAACTTGTTTAAAAGGGTAAAGCTAAAAATGTTAGTTTCTCCTGAAAATCTTTTTAACTCAACAAACTTGACCGATTTCAAAGTTAAATACCGCTTACGGGGGCCGGTAAAGCAAAATTCAACCAAAAAAGCGATTTTTACTTTTTTATATCATTAAATAGTTTAAACTTTTATCTTTCCAACGATGCGTCACATATGTTTATATATATATATATAAATAAGTGTTGAAATTATTCATTCTTTTCTAAGAGTACTTGACAGCTTAATGGTCATTTAAATCTTTAATTGCCTTTTTCTCAAAATTAGGATTTTTCATGTTTATGTTTCTTTTTTTCAATATCTATTAAACTTAAGAACTCAGTTTTTTTTAATACTTATATTATGTTATATTGTATACTTTAACACAGGGATTTAATGATTTGTTGAGAATTATTTTTTTTTAGGCAGTGAAATCTTACCAAAAATTCTTATTTAAAAATGACTTTCGGCAAATAATTAATAATTAAATTTGAGTTTCACTTAGAAAGAAAATGGTCTGTTAAAATACGTAAATCATGTTATTTTAACTATTCTAAAAAATCTAGACCCCTATCTTTCACCATTTCTGAGAAAGAGATACATAAATTTGGTGAATATAACATGGCGGAGATAGGGCTTTGCCGTTCCCTTAAATCAATTAGTCAATTAAAAAACTGCTTGTTTTAATTTGTTTATCATTCAACTAAAACACTAAAATGTTTCATGTTGTGATATGCAACGGTTTTTGCGTTATAGGACAAAGAAATCAAACATCACAATAAATATAATTACGGAAATATACCAACATTATTCACTTTTTTGGGACTGATAGATTATGGAATACAGAAATCTCGTAAATATACTCGTATTGCCATGAAAGTCTTATATGTTATCTTTGTATATTTTTTACTTTCTTCTATCTTCAATAGAAGAAAGTATTGTAATCGAAATTTTTTTCGACTTCCGGTTTTCGACGGATTTGCATGTTTTAGGGGTTAGAGATTCTAAAAAACATGTTTATAGAAAATGTCTGTCTGTCTGTCTGTGTGTCCGTCTGTCCGTCTGTCTGTCGCCATTGTACCATCAAAAAGTGTATGAAGTTATGTATAGAATTAAACCAAAATTTTATTATAAGTTTTTGGCTATGGCAAGCAGGTCCTTCCGGAATTTGGAAAAAATTCGCCGGTAGGGGGCGCTGATATAACAATTTTTGTGCGATTTTGAATATTGTACCATCCAAAAGTGTATGGATTTATGCATAGAATTTAACCAAATTATTAGTTTAAGTTTTTGGATATGACAAGCAGATCCTCCCTGAATTTGGAAAAAATTCGCCGGTAGGGGGTGCTGTAAATGCGTTTTTTGTGCGATTTTGAATATTGTACCATCGAAAAGTGTATGAAGTTATGCATAGAATTGAACCAAATTTTTATTTTAAGTTTTTGGCTATGGCAAGCAGGTCCTCCCTGAATTTGGAAAAAAAATCGTCGGTAGGGGGCGCTGTAATAGCGATTTTTGTGCGAATTTGAATATTGTACCGTCCACAAGTGTATGAAGTTATGCATAGAATTAAACCAAATTTTTATTTTAAGTTTTTGGCTATGGCAAGCAGGTCCTCCCTGAATTTGGAAAAAATTCGCTAGTAGGGGGCGCTGTAATAGCGATTTTTGTGCGATTTTGAATATTGTACCGTCCAAAAGTTTATGAAGTTATGCATAGAATTAAACCAAATTTTTATTTTAAGTTTTTGGATATGGCAAGCAGGTCCTCCATGAATTTGCAAAAAATTCGCCGTTAGGGGGCGCTGTAATAGCGATTTTTGTGCGATTTTGAATATTGCACTATCGAAAAGTGTATGGAGTTATGCATAGAATTGAACCAAAAAAAAATTTAAGTTCTTGGCTATGGCAAGGAGGTCCTCCCTTAATTTGTAAAAAACTCGCTCGTAGAGGGCGCAGTAATAGCGATTTTTGTACAATTTTTGTGCCATTTTGAATATTGTACCGCCGAAAAGTGTATGAAGTTATGCATAGAATTGAACCAAATTTTATGTGTTTATTTTTGGTCATGTCACGAAGGTCCTCCCTGAATTTGGAAAAATTCTGCCGGAAGGGGGCACTATAATTGCGATGTCTGTACCATTTTCATTATTGTACCATCGAAAAGTGTATGAAGTTAAACCTTATAATTGAACCAAATTTTTTGTGCATGTTTCTGGCTATGGCAAACAAGTCCTCCCTGAACTTGAAAAAATTCCCAAAGAAGGGGGCGCTATAATTCCGATCTCTGTGCCATTTTCATTATTGTACCATCGAACAGCGTATAAAATTATGCATACAATTGAACCAAAATGTTTGTGCTTGTTTTTCGCTTTGGCCAACAGGTTCTCCTTGAATTTTGAAATATTGCGCGGTAAAGGGGCTCCGTGCTAGCGATTTTTGTATACTTTTCTTGATTTTCCTAGTTCTATTGTGCATCGGCTGCTCATGCAGCGGCGGGAACTCACTTCCTGCTATGCCGGCTATTCGCAAACAGCTGATAACGACAGAATAAGGAAAAATTAATAATTTTAACAAATATCATGATATAGATTAACTCGTTTTTAGTCCGTTTAATTGACTTGAGCAGAAATTTAAGATGAAAATCAAAGTTGGTATAGTATTGAACTAATAATACTGAAGTATTAACATGTGTAACTAGGTTTTGAAATATTAAGATGTATAAGATAGAAGAAAGTTTTGGGATTGGCACATCCAACTAGTTTATATTGAAAATGAAGTGTGTAACATTTATAGTCCGTTTACAGGGATTCACAAAAAATTGTGCTACATTATGGCCGATAGGGAAGAATTATTTGCGGTGCATTTTATTTATGCTTCGATAGTTTAAAAAATAATAAATTTATTTGCATTACTCAGATGGAATGCAGCAAGTTTCCTCAGGAGTATAGCACAAGTAGCATTTATAGTTCTTATTGAAGAATGCACAGCAGAATTCCATTATATTATAATCTAAGAAGAAAAATCTGTTTTAGTGTATTTTAATGATGTTATGATACTTGAACCATAATGAAACTTTTGAAGTTTACGAGAGGTTTTCTATCAATTGTACAGTGCATAGTCTTTATCCTTCATTTACAGAGATACAAAATAGAATGTGGTTAGTTGACTGAATAAGAACTATATGTCCTGTAAATAGGTTTCTGCTGGGGTATGCATTTTTGCACTTACCGAATTTTGAGTGTATGAGATGGCGTTTAATAATTCAATAGATATCATACAGGGGCGCACGAAGGACCTCGCGCACATTACGAGATATGACAACAATTTCTGAAAAGGGATTTTTTCTGAGTTAAATGCCATTTTAAGTTTCTTAATTAGACATCGCAGTTCATTCTAGGAAAAAAAATGAAAATTAATTATTCTCTTATTAAGAATCTTTTTTTCTGTTAGAAAAAGTTTTGCAATTGAGTCCTTATTCCTGATTTTTCGCTCATTTGTTTTAAAATTAATAGACAAATTTATAGTATCCACCACTTTTAAAACAACACTCATTAAAACACAATAAAACTTAACGGTGCTAGTCACTCAGCTTGGGAATTCTCCTCCGTAATGTTAAGTCTATGGACCTTTCATGCATTTGGACTTTTCATATATTTAAAATAACTTCTCGGGAAATTCATATTTTTAACATTTTTTTGTGTACTCTTATTAAAGGATGTCTCTCAGTTTTCAAAATATTTCTAAAATGTATGCTGAATTTAATATTTTATGTGTTAAAAGCTGTGAGTAACATTTTAACACTTCATATAAAATTAAGTCTGTACTTTAGAAATATTTTGAGAACTAAGAATAAAGATACATCTTTTAGGAAGTGTACAAAAAAAGTAGAAGTTAAAAATATTAATTTACCGAGGTGATATTTTAAATATACGAATGCGTCATATACCCATAGACTTTATATTAGTAAGAGGAAATCGGAAGCTGAGGGACCAGCCCCCCTAACAAGGGATTTAATGCTGTTTGTAAGAGAAAAAAAAACAAACATTTAAGCGTCTTTGACTTTTCAACTGAAGCTCATATAGTGTGGATGCAGGTTAGATTCCCCACCCGGTTAGCTGACTTATTCATTTCAGCTATTTCACGTGTAGCGGAAATAGTAACGTTCTACAACCTTTTGCTAACGTTCTACTAGACAAAGTTATTGTGATTTAAGTCTTCAATAAAAGTTTGCTTTTTTGTACTCTCTTAGGAGATAGAGACAAGCAGATGTCGAAATGTAATGCAGCTACTAAAGATTTTTCATCATATATTTATTGAATACTAGATAGTACCCGTCAAGATTTGACGGTAAATAACTTGAATGTTTCATTAGAAAAATTCTTGAATTTTTAATATGTTGCTTTTAAATTAACTATTGAAATTGTGACGAATTTATATATTGCGTAAGTGATTGCTATTTCTTTAAGGCGATAGATGGTGCTGTCAGTCTAACAAATTTCTAAAGTGAAAGAATTTTAAATGTTATAATTTACAACCAATTATTCTTGCTTTTATCAGAAATTTACCTAAAAATACTGGACTTTTATTTTATTTACTACGGTCCCTCTTTTTTTAAAAAACCATATTTATTTTTATTTATTTATATATATATATATTTAATTACACGACCATTAAAAGCTGCCATGAATTTTATTTCTATCTGTCTCCTTCGCTAAACACCTATATTTGAAATTTGATGCAGCTATCGATCTATATGTTTTTTATTACTTGAATTTTATTTAACATTTTTATACATTTTTTAAATATTAAATCATAGATATCAAGGTAATATTCTTTTGTAGATAAATATGAATATTTTTTCTTCCCATTTTATTTTTTATGCAAATGAATGACAAACTTTTCTTTTTGACACACACACAGCTATATTCTTGATAATGGTCAGAAAATATAACAACAATTGAAGATCAGCTCAATTTATTTAATTGATAATTACATGCAAAGTATTTTAAATATAAAGTCATTATTTATTCAAAAGATTGTTGAATGTTAAATTTTATTTAATTATAAATCTTTCAAATAATAATAATAAGCAAATGAAAATCCTATAACGTCTCTTCCTAATAAAATATGTCATTATTTAAATGGACTATCGACCAAAATACTACACATCATTCTGCAATACTTGGCCTCGAACCTGCGTCCTCTACAAAAATTCAGAGCTGTAAACTGCTGCGTTAGCCCGCTACGCTAGGAAAAACTCGCTTCACTCCCTTCTAAATTTAAAAAAAAAAAAAAAAAAAAAAAAAAAAATTACGCATGTGCAATTGTCTCGAATTTGGGTTTTGATTTTGCAAAAATAGTTTTGCGTTTTAACGTTTATGATGCCTTATTTTTTCAAAGAAGCAGATACAACTTAAAATGCTAGTTTCCCAGTCTTCGCGTATAACATTTGGCAATTTATAAAACGGATCACCAGCCATAAATTTTAGCCTCAAATCACTGTCTTTATCGTCTGTGTGTGATATGGCCAAAACAATATGACAGCCCCGAAATAAATCGTACCTAGCTCTTAAAACCGAAACAACAAACGTTTGAATTGTTAATAACGCTGAAAGAGCCAAATAATATTTACTTTGTGAAATAAAAAAAAAGTTAGTTTACTGTAAGATCGAATAAATTGTATTTGAGAAGCAGACGCTCTTAAAACAACTTCTACCTGTGATGTGTTAGTTCAACTGAGCGATCATCACTGCGCATGTGCAGCGCATCACTAAAAAGGCAGACTTGTACTTATATACTGCGCATGTGTAGCTCTAGAATTTTAATTTCAAATTATGGCTAATAAATAAAATATTTGAACAAACGAATGTACGATAACAAATCTGTAGCCAAACATCTTCCATTTAAAAAAAAACGGTGTAATTTGATGCAGTAGTTTCTTCTCACGGACTGTCGAAAGAAAATGCTTAGCGTTTAAAATATGTGGATTGTTTAAACAGATATCGCGTTATGCGTTAGTGTAGGCTACATCCACAGTTATTGCTACTTCCAGAGATACTGGCTGGGCACCTATACCTGATTAAAAATATTCTTGCCCCAACTTACATCTGTGATATACACTATATGGCCAAAGGTGAGTGGCCACTTGCGATTTTTGGCGTTTTCTTAAATATCTAAAAAAAAATACATGAGCAATTATTCTGCAACTCCAGGTGTGTAAACATAATAGAACCGGTCATATATTTCTAGATTACTGAATTCCAGATTATTCTGAAACTCCAGGTGTGCAAACAGAATAGTACTGGTCATATATTTCCAGAAGATTTTTTTCCAGAAACCCAATAGGGTACCGTCAACAAATTGATAAAAACGAATATCTTTTGGACAACCCTGTATAAACTAATGTAGAAAAACCGTTCAAACTGTAGATTACTATTAATTGCCTTATTGTAATGCATTGTGTTCATTTTTAAATTAAAGTTTTTATAAAAAAAAGTCCCAAACTTTGCCAAGTTTTTTGCTTATAATTTGTAGAGTTCTTAATATAAAAAAAATCTTTTAAGAAAATATGACAAATAACATTGTACCCGTAACAAAAGGTAACCGAACGTAAACAAAATATAATTTGCATAATGTGCTAGCTAAATGTATAGAGCAACTTTTGTGAAAATCTCAAAAATATAGTTTGAAAAGTCTGAAAATTATCGTTCATAGAATAAGATCAAAATCCGTTATTCCAAAAAGGAAGTAAAAAGTAGAGGGGCTGTATCAAAATACAGTAGTACATGCAATAATGTGTATGCTATACTGGCACTAATCAATGGATATATGGATACAGTTCATCATCGTTTTGCTTCATTTTGGAAACAACGGATTTTGAGATTATTCTATTATCGACAATTTTCAGAATTTTCAAGCTATGTTTTTGAGACTTTTACAAAAGTTGCATTTACTTTACACATTATGCTCGTTATATTTTGTTTACATTCGGGCATGCACAGTGAATAATTAATTAGTAAAACTACGCATTTTGCATACAATTTTTATTATTATTTTTTCTGATTGCAGGGTATTGTGTACAATGTTATTTGTCATATTTTCTGAAAAGAGCTTTTTTTATATTACGAACTCTACAAATTATGAGCAAAAAACTTGGCAAAATTCGGGACTATTTTTATAAAAACTTTAATTTCTCTACGAATATACATGCAATTCTCATAAAAATGAACACAATTTATTACAATAACGCACTTAATCATAATCTACAGTTTGATCGTTTTTGCTACATTAGTTCATACAGGGTTGTCCAAAAGATATTACTTTTTTTTTCAATTTGTTGACGGTCCACTATGGGATTTCGTGAAAAAAATCTTCACGGAAATATACGACGTGTACTATTGTGTTTACACACCTGGAGTTTCAAGATAATTCCTCATGTATTTTTGTAGATATTTAAGAAAACGTCAAAAATTGCAAGTTGTCGGTCACCTTTAGCCATATAGTGTATGCGTCAGTTGCGATTCGGGATAAGACGTCCCATTTGTAATTAGCATATAACTTTGCTCGGCGAGAATATGTTTTTTAAATTTTCAGGATTCTTGATTTAAAAAAAAACTGCTTTTTTCCTTTTGCTTGATTACAGGGCTTCATAATACAATAATTTCAATAATTTCATAATAACTCAGGAGCCGCTGTTAATAGTGATAAGTTCTCCATTTACGCAATACATTTTTTTCATATCAGAAATTTAGCTCAAAGAATTGCAATTCCCTCACATTTTTAAGTAAAAAATATTTAAGTGTTTTGCATTTATAGCAGTGCTCAGAAAATTTTAATTCCCACATTCCGATATTTCCCTCTCTTTATTTCAGTATATATTCAGAATAGTCCAGGCAATAGAGACCGCATAGGGGCTCTACCTAGCAAAATTCGTGGTAGTTCTGTAAAAAGGCTTACTATATGTTTTTGGGGTCGCTGTTTCCGAATTTTTAATTTCCCACCAAAATTTCCCCCGGCAACCTCCCCAAATTTTGGTAAAATACCCCCAAAAAAGGTTTTTATTAAAAAAATTGATTTTTATTAATTTAGTGGAAAAGTATCTAGAAATTCAGAAAGTAGACAAAATTTGCAACAAATTAGATATATAACATTATGACTTAGGATGAAGGGGAAGGAGGGGGTTCTGCCTCGGAACATGCGCGCTGTGCTGCGTGAACTAAGTTGCGCAATTCCATTTAACCACTCACACGTTCACATTCGCCCTCCCATTTCCCCTCCGAACTTTCTCTATAAGGTTTACTTTAAGTTTTTTGGGTCACTGAATCCGAATTTTTAACTTCCCCCCCAAAATTTCCCTTCCGACCCGCCCTCCCCCAAATAGTTGTTTGGGGTGCAAATTTCTGATTGTTTTAGGGGGAAAGCATTACGAAATTCTGAAACTAGACAAATTTTTCAACAAATAGGATATATGACATTATGACGTAGGATGCACGGGGAGGGGGAGGGCAACCTCTGAACATGCACTGCGAGGTTACGTGCACTAAGTTATGATGTCCAGGCATTAGGGGATTTCACCTGTAAAAATTAATACTAGTTCTGGATTTCGACTCACTTTATGTTTTTTGGGTCGCTGAATCCGAATTTGTCACTTCCCACCAAAATTTCACCCGGCAACCCCCCCCCCCCCACAATTTTTTTTTTAAAGTTTGGTTTTTGAGAAAAGAGCGCGGGGAATGTTCCGGGGCAGCCCCTCTCTCCCCGTTTATCCTACGTCATAATGTCATATATCCTATTTGTTCCAAATTTTGTCTAGTTTCTGAATTTCGTAATGCTTTTCCCCTAAAACAATAAAAAATTTAAGTTAATAACAACTATTTTGGGGGTAAGTTAAAAATTCTAATTCAGCGACCCAAAAAACTTAAAGTAAACCTTATAAGGAAAGTTCGGAGGGGAGATGGGAGGGCGAATGTAAACGTGTGAGTGGTTAAGTGGAATTGCGCAACTTTCCACGCAGCACCGCGCGCATGTTCCAAGGCAGATCCCCTCTTCCCTTTCATCCTAAGTCATAATGTCATATATCTAATTTGTTGCAAATTTTGTCTACATTCTGAATTTCTTGATACCTTTCCCCTAAAATTTTTGATTGAAATTTTTCCCCCTTGATTTTTTTTAATTAAAAATTATACCAAAATTTTTACCAAAATTTGGGGGCGTTGCCGGGGACGAAATTTTGGTGGGAAGTTACAAATTCAGATTCAGCGACCCAAAAAACTTAAAGTAAGCCGATTTCCAGAAAAACCATTAATTTTGCTATGTAAAATTCCCTATTGCCTGGACTATAAGCACTAAATCGAAATCTAAATACAAAATAGAAATCTAAAATTGTTTAAGTATAGGGCAATTCCATCGTAACTGACTTAACATATGATCATGAAATTTTGTTTTCAAAACTCCGTAGAAAATTTACTAATAAAGCTAGAACAAATTTTTACAATTTAAAATATTTCTTACTAACGACTTAATATCCAAATACCTGCAGATTATTTAAATCTCTTCTTTGGTCCACAAAATTGCATTTCAAAATTCTGTGACTGACGTAACATAAAATAGACAAACTTTTTTTTCTGCCTTCATTGAAGTGTAAATATTATCAAAACTACTCCATTAACAAAAGTGATTTAATGTTCTCAACAACACTAAGTAATACCAAAATATAAAAGTAACTGGTTTTATTAATTTCTGAATAATAAAAAAGAAAAAAAATGGCATTTACACGCGTAACTGACGTGACTTTTATTGTGTAACTTACGTAACATTATGAATTTACAAAGACAATAATGGTTCGTAACTTAGTTTGTAAATAGTAATTTACAATGCCTTTTTATTAGGATTTTATTATAGAATATAAAAATATCAAGTTTTCCAATCATACCTTAAAATTAAACATATTAAAAATTTTATTCCCACCCCCTGAAAATAATAATTTTCTGTGGAATTGCCCTATACCATTATCACAGCAAACTTCGAAAGGATTTACAAAGGGACATCATATTAGAGATATAATCCACATGTTTTTTTCATTTATTTAAATATTATTCTTGGAAATTTTAATGATCCCGCTCACTTTAATTTAAATTACATTAGTTTAATCTTCTGTAGAATAATAATAAAAAAAAAAATATTTGAACTTATTTATTCTGAAACAAAAATATATTACGCATTTAATTTGAGAGTTTTAATTATTTTTCGCATTAGATTTTAGAGTTTTTACACCTAGTATAAGAAAGAAGGGATTTAGTTTAGATTAAAGAAGTTTAGCCTTCGTTAGAATTATTCCATTGGCTTCAAATTGTGTATATTAAATTATTGAGGAAAGGCGCTTCCAGAATTAAATTTTAGAGTTTATGCATGGAAATTAAGAAGGGTGGGAGTTACCCTACTTTGTTTACATTAAACCCTAATTTCTGTTAGACGTTTCACAGTCCGTAGCTTTTTTTCCATTTTCACAGTTTCACTTGTAATATCCATTTTAACTACAGATACCAGTGCAATTTTTTTTTGAGCTCTAGTATTATCGATAGAAAAATTTGAAAATTTCAAATTTAATTATAATAGTCTTGTACAAAATGTTTAGTACAAAAACAGTATTTTGTGTATTAATCGAGTATTTTATTCATTTTTTGATGAAGCCGTCTCACAGACAGCTCACAGTAGTTATGCGAAAATTTCTGTCGCAACTGTTAAGGGTTAAACAATTACCATCAGTTAAGGGTTAACAAACAACAACCTTCGTTAGAATTACCCGATTTGCTTCAATTTATATATACCGGCTTTTTGGGGAAAGACAGTGCGTTGATTGTTTGGAATGGTTACATGAGTGTTAAGACATATACAGTGCCCAACATCCGTTGAAATATTTCCGGCAAAAAAGAAAAATTGGAAAAAATTAAGTAAAAATAAAAAGTTTCTATTCAAGGTTTTTTAATAACATTTTTAAAGAAATCCCACATTTGATGTAAATTGGACATTAAATGAAATTCAAGTCTTTTTTTTAAATATAAATTTTACTTACTCATGCTTTCTATTCTTTTAAAAATGGAGCATCTATCCCGATCTACTGGGGCGTCGAGCCTGAGATCCGGGTTAAATGGCCAAAATCATTAAGTTTTTAAATAAAAATACTATTTTATCTGGTATTTACATCACAGTAGTATTTTTTATTGTGTTTTACATAAAATTTGGAGAGACAGTTTATTTGTGCACTGACGGAATTATTACTACACCGCGTCCCAAATGTTTATAGAATGAATGAAATTTGCATTAACATAAAAAGTAATAAGGTACAATTAAAATTCGTGAGATAGGTAATAAATAAAACCAGTTTTGCTGATATACACATATAAATTATGATCAAAGGTTTGAAATTATAAAATATACATTAAATTATATAAAAATGTGCTGTCCCAAATGTATAGACACAATACAACATTACATGTTTTCTTTTACATTTTTGTTTACAAAATAAAATATTTTTATTTTCGTCTGCTTCTATAAATGAAGAATAATTTTTCCCTTTAATTGAAATATCGTAAGCTGTATTTTATCTTAATAATTTATTGAAACTGTGTGGAATCAAATGAGTTCAATGTATTGTTTTGAATGTGATTCGGAAAAGACATTTTCTGCATATTCTGATAAAAATGCCACGTTCTAAAGACATTTCTAAAGACGAAATTATTAAGATTTTACATTTAAAAGCGCAAGGACAAAATCCTGTACAAATATCGAGAAGAATAATGAGATCCTTGGGCAGTATTTATAGAGTTTTGAGCTCAGGTGGAACATAGAATATTAGGAAGAAACTCGGAAGAATAAAGAAAACAGTGTTATGTGATGTTAGAATGTTATTAAAAACGGCTTCAGTTGATAATTTATCTGTGTGTGAAATTGCATCAAATTCCAGAATTTCAAAAAGTACAGTACAGAGAAGAATTAAAGCTTCAAAAAATATTGTTTACCGGAGAATGAAAGCAAAACCTTGCTTAAAGCAGAGACATAAAGATGCACGTCTAAAGTGGGCTGAAAAGCATATGTCCTACAGTGAAAAATGGATTTCTGTCATCTTCAGTAATGAAAAGAAGTGGAATTTAGACGGCCCTGATGATCATAAATTTTACTGGCATTACCTAAGAAAAGAACCCAAGAATTGTTTCAGCATGCAACAATGCGGAGTTTCCATAATGACCTGTGGAGGATTTTCTTTAAACGCAAAACATTTCTAGGATTTATGGACCGAGAAATGAAATCAGAGGATTATCAGAATATTTTACGTACCAATTTACTGCCAATTATGGATTTGCTAGCAGGACCGGACTGTGTTTTCCAACAAGATGAGGCATCCATCGATACCTCCACGTCATCGAAAACATGATTTAGGCAAAACAATATCACACTATTAGACTGGCCAGCACTTAGTCCAGATTTGAATCCCATGGAGATCATATGGGGGATATTATCTCGTAAAATATATGAAAATGGAAAGCAATATACATGTGTGAATGACTTAAAAATTGCAATTGACCAAGCGTGGTATGAAATGCCTCCTTCTGTAATGCAATTCTTAGTTAATTCTATGGAACAACGTGTATTTGATGTTATAAAGTTTCGTGGCAATACAATTAAATATTAAAAGTAAGTTTTTAGTTACTTTTATAAATGTAAAACCAAAAAAAATTACAATTGTCTATACTTTTAGGACAGCACGTTTTTATATAATTTAATGTATATTTTATAATTTCAAACATTTGATCATAATTTATATATGTATATCAGAAAAACTGCTTTTATTTATTACCTATCCCACGAATTTTAATTGTACCTTATTACTTTTTATGTTAATGCAAATTTCATTGATTCTCTAAACTTTTGGGACGCGGTGTATAAAAAAAAAAAAGTAGTCTTAAGCGGGGCAACTATACCAGACTTAACCTAATATCGACTCTAAATTTCTTGCGCAGTTCGCAAATTTTCTGATGTAATAATAGACGCCATTTAATGCGTTTGAAAAATAATTTAACTTTTAAAATCTTAAATTGCTCTTTCCCTATATCGAGAAGCTATTCTATATTAAATCTTCCATTTTCCGTATTATACGATAAAGTTTTATAAAAAAGAATAATGACACAAAACAAACATAATAGGTTTTCATAATACTCTTATATAAGACAAAATAGAGGAATGCTTCATCACCTTTCTTTATGGGAAAAGGAATTGCTTCTAAAAGATCAGATCCAAGTCTTCTTTGGGGTATAATAGAGTGTAGAAAAATATTCACACAGTATTAGAAATAGATTTAATTATATTTTCTAACATTTAATGATATTTTTAAATTACTTCAATCTTTCATAAAATATTTTTAAATGGATGTAAAGCATTTTTTTTTTTAATAGATTTGAAATGTATTTATGAAAGAATGATTTTGAAAATTTAAAATTCTTACATTAATTACAAAATTGCAAAACGATCCTAATAAAATATTTACAAGCATTAAAAATATTTATTAATAATTATTATTAATTAATTTATAGCTTAAAAGCCATTTGGTAATATCTAAAATAAGTTTCATTCAGGACAAGTAAAACATTATAGGGAATTTACTGCTGTTTGAAAAGGAAAAGAAATGGTTTGAATTATTTGACAATACTTCTAAAACACATACAGCATTGATTCCAACTTTTTTCCATTTGATAACTTCCATTTACTCTTCCGTTTAAAGCGTTTTAAACAGATATGATTGTTCCAATCTTAAATTATTCTTTCTTTAAATGGAGACGTTATGCTGTATTATGTCATCTGCTAGTTGTATTGCTCGGTACCTTTCTATAAAAAGAATTGTAACATTAAAGACTTATAATAGGTTTTCATAAATAATCCTGTAAAATACGAAATAGACAAATATCTCACTACTTTTATGTAAAAAAAAAAGAAAATGAAAAAGATAATCAAAAGACGTTCTTTGTTAGATTATAATAGATGGATAAACATTTAGGGACAGGTTCTTAAAAATAAAAATATTATATTTTCTAACATTAAGAACTATTCTTAAAATTATTGTTAATCGCCTGATTTCTTTTTGGATGCTGCTAAACTAAAGCCAATCCCAAGTTTTATTAATGAAATACAACCAAAATCTACCAGTATCTAAAATAACATTCATTAACAAAATAAACAAATTTAGAATATTATAAAATTCAAATAAAATTTCCGTTAAAATACGGAAACACACTGGCAATAGAGACGCCAGTACTATTTCCGTATTTTAACAAAAAACTTTTTTCCGTAATTTCAAGAAAAAATTCCGTTTTTTCACAACCTTTTTCCATTTTTCCATATTCCCGTATTTAAAATGTACCGTCTCAAAAAAAAAAAATATAATAACTTTTCAAGGAGAAACTTACATATTTATGAATTTGACTCTTCGCTTTTCACGGACACGCTTACATCAAGGTCAGAAAATCACAGTTTAATTCAAACAACACAAAATCAACAACACGTACCCTGACGGGAATCGAATCATGGACCTGTCCTCTTCCGGATTAGTGATCTTAACGATTACGCACAAACTACGTGTTCAAATATCATTTCTTATTTCAGTTGTTTTTTATAAAGAAAAGGCTAACATGCTAAATAAGGAAGGTATTTTCGTAGAGATAATATTTTTCAATTGAGTGTACAATTCTGAATATTTTACACATTTCCACCCTATAATTTTGAATATTTAGCTTTTTTGTTTCGTGCATTATAAAAGATAAATTTTACTCTTTAAAATATCACAGGTATGAAAGTATGTATTAAGAGTAATAACTACTTCTTTTTTGCAAGATTTTTTAATTTTTATTTTAATATCACTTTTATTTATTTATTTATTTATTCATTTAGTTTTATAAGAATACCAACATATTTTTTTTCAATCATGTAATTTTTCAAAATTATTTGTCTGATGATCTACTGTGAACTCAAGTAAATATAGTTATACATGGTATTAAAATAAATTTCCTTTATTGCTTATTAAACTTAGATAAACGTAAACTTTATAATTTCATTATTATATTTCAGATACGTTTTAAATTTTATGTGCGAATCTGTTAAAGTGATTAGATTAAAAAAATATTAAAATTAAAAATAGTTTTTTTTTTCCTTTTAAAACATCCTAACACAAACGTCATAAAAAAATATCAACAGCTTACTATAAAAAAAAAGTCATATATTATTTTAAAATCATAATGGAAAATAATCTGTAACATTTCTTTTTTAACGATCTGAAACTTAAAAAAGTTATTAATAAGATTTCAATTTTATATAAATATCGTAAAAATACGTTAGCTTTTCACACAAAAAAAAATTACAGAGAGTTGTTTTAAAGTACAAATTATAGATGATCCCATACTTTTAATCGGTTTTACTTTAAAATTCATCTAAAACATACTATTTAGCCATTATTGGAAAATCATTGAATATATTTTCATTATAGATTACAATAAAAATAATATCACTATAAGACAAGTATATACAACATTTAATTACTTTGCTTTTCAAACCAAAGCAACTATTTCAAGACATTATTTGCGGAACTGTTTTGAAAGCAATATACTAATATTCCGTAAAATTTAGGGAAAACTTATTAGATTTATACGGACTTATAATCTCAAAATGTCACTTACCGAAATTGTACTGTTTTCTTTGAAAAATGAAACTATCTCGTAAAATTTTATGGTAAAATTTGTCTATATTGAAGGATTCTTTTCTTTTACACTGAAAAATGAATCTGTATTAAATTACTTTGAAAAATGAATTAAATGCATTGTGTAATTTGACATTTATCTGTGAAAATCATACAATCTTGATTTTATTATATATATATAAAATATCCACTTAATAGATGCCATTTAATTTCTTTTGAAAGAAATTAAGTCTTTGAAAAGATTGAAGGTTTTAGGGGTTTTTTAGTGTTGGTTATTAGGGAAGTTGCCGAAAAGTTGTGGAATGGTCTCAGAAATGTACTCACAAAATTTTAAAATAATCAATAAATATCTTCCGGTTCCAGTTTAGGGTCTAAGTATGCAATTTTAGCTGAAAATGTTGAAAATTTTCACATTTCAGTAATATTTTTAACTTTCAACTTTTTCTTCGCGCTAGCGCGGAAAAGTTGAAACAATATATAAGGGACATAAGTCCAAAATTTTAGAGCAGTTAATAAATGTCTTTCGGTTCCAGTTTGGGGTCTAATTATGTAAAATTAGCCGAAAATGATGTAAATTTTCACATTTTAGGGATTTTTCATATTTCCGATTTTCTATTCCCGCTAGCACGGAGAAGTTGGAAGAATATACAAGAATGATAAGTGCAAAATTTCAGAATAATAAATAAATATCTCCCGGGGTCTAAATAAGAAAAATTATGCAAAAGAGAAGAAAATTTAGGGGTCGAAATATAGAAAAAAAAAATGGAAAACTTTTGCATACAAATTTATTTATGGAAGCTTTAAACCTTTCGTCATGTGTTCGTTCTACAAGTGAGAAGTAATCGGAGGTTCCGTTAGTGGTAATTCTGGCAGTCTGTGAGATCCAAATAAGATTTAGCTTTAAAGTTAAAGGCACACACGATAATTTGGAACACACGGACTTCTGCTCTCGTTTTTTCCCTTGCTTTCAAAATCCTACGTAGCGCAAGTTCTCACACATTCTGGTTTGGGTTGACAAGCATTGCAAAGATTATTATTGAATCAGGATGACCAAAATAACCATTTCTTTGGGTGACGCGATCCACAACTAGCTGCAGATCATCTGAAAGATAACGTGAATCTTGAATTGTTGTGCTTCATCTGTGCAAATGGCATGCGATTTGATTGTGAGTTTATCACTAACTGAGTTTATCATAAAAGTTTACGCACCTGCGTGGTTTACAATCAAATCTCCAATTGCACAGATGAGCATGAAATTTTTGGAATGCCATTCAAATTTCACGTTATCTTACAGATGATCTGAAGCTAGTTGTGGATCGCGTCTCCCAGATAAATGTTTATTTTGGTCATCCTGAATCAATAATCCTTGCAATGCTTGTTGACACAAAGTAGAATGTGCGAGAACTTAGGATTGTGAAAGCAAGGGGAAAATCGAGAGTAGGAGTTCGTATGTTGCAAATTCTTGCACTTAACTTTAAAGCTAAATGTTACGTGGATCTCATAGACTGGCAGAATTGCCAACTACCGGAACCTCCATATATGACTGTCGAACGAGCACAAATGCAACTGATAAAATCTGGCGAATATCCGGTATCGCCATTGGGAAACATAAACTTTCCGTGCCACACTTAATGTGTTGAAAGGGGAGTAAAACTGACAACAGAAGCTCACTTTGCAGTCATCTGAGAGAAAAAGCGTGATGGCTACATCATATCCAGAATGGAGTCAAGGCGTGCTATGCCATCGTTTAAAATCAAAAGCCAGTATAAAGTGAAAAATATAGAAACAAGTGAATGAAATGCATTTAATGCATATTTGCAACTTTTATTCTGGAACTCCAAATACTCTTAGTTATACAAAGTCTGTGTATTGCGTGAATAATAAGATTTATTGTTTAATGTTCCTAATTATTATTTACGAATGTCTAATTTTGTAAAAAGAAATGTTTAAAGCTTCCATAAATAAATTTTTATGCAAAAATGTTTTCCATTTGTTTTCTATATTTCGACCCCTAAATTTTCTTTTCTTTTGCATAATTTTTCCTATTTAGATTCCGAAAGAGGAACCGGAAGATATTTATTGATTATTCTAAAATTTTGCACTTATCATTCTTCTATATTTTCCCAACTTTTCCGTGCTAGCGGGAATAGAAAATCGGAAATATAAAAAATCACAAAAATGTGAAAATTTACATCATTTTCGGCTAATTTTCCATATTTAGACCCCAAACTGGAACCGGAAGATATTTATTAACTGCTCTAAACTTTTGTACTTATGTTCCTTATATATTCTTTCAACTTTTCCGCGCTAGCGTGAAGAAAAAGTTGAAAGTTAAAAATATTACTGAAATGTGAAAATTTACAACATTTTCGGCTAAAATTGCATAATTAGACCATAAACTGCAACCGGAAGATATTTATTGATTATTTTAAAATTTTGTGAGTATATTTCTGAGACCATTCCACAACTTTTCCATGCTAGCGGGAGAAGAATTTCGAAAAAACGATTTTTACGCTCCGCCCTATTTGTTATCTTTCATTTTATTATTTCTTTCCAAATAGTCTGCACGGGTCTATAGAAATGTTGAAACAGATATGTAGATAATAGCTTTTTAGTAATACTTCAATAAAATCCTTCTATATATATAAAAAAGTTTTGATTTGGAAATGTACCAATGAAAATCTGTGTAAATATTCCCGGCAGATCGGCATCAAATTTGAATGCTTAATCATGGCCTTTCTTCGTTAATATTAAAAAAACCGTTGCATACAAAAATATGAAAATCGGTAATATTATAGAAAAATATTTGATAAACAAGCTGATGCAGGCAGTTTTCAAATCGAAGAATTATTTTAAGAGATATTTAATGCCAAAGTTGGACAAAATCGTTCCATTAAAAAAGTTTTATAGGAGCAAAAACTGTACATAGGAATTTAATCATTTTTAGATCATTTTATGCGTCAGAATTTCCCGGTGTGCGGACCGCATTTAGTATTTATATTTGACTCATTTTTTGAGGTTTTATTTCTATTTTAAATTCAAATTTTCAGCATTTCGAGAGATATTTTTTACAAAATTTAGAAAATAGTATTAATTTAAACTGTTGCCAACTGTATAAACAGCGCAAACAATAATGTTTGCTTCAAATTAAAAATTTATTTTACACGTGACTATTATAAACAGAAAATATAAAAAGCAGGAACTCATTGAAAATTACGTCATAAAAACTATACTTACAAGTGAATTTTAAAAGAGAAAGAATATTGTAAAATAATAAATTCATTACCATGCGTTAGAAGTCTTAAATATGAGAATTTGCGGCACATTTACATCACATTACACTTATTACGTAAAATTAACAAAAAATATTATTGCAAAACAGTTTAAATTTAAATATTGCGCGAGACATTAATTTGATATTTCAAGAGCATCATAATATTTCATTTCCAACAAAAGTATTTTTACGTGAATATTAAAAAGAGAAAGAAAAATTTGGTGAAAATTACGTTAGATACAAATTATAATTCAATCTTCTGAATTCTTTTTAAAGCCGATCAAATTAGCGTGCTGTTAAAGTCTGCGGTGTCTGAACGGCGAGATGACGAGCGTAGCTCGTAGGGGGCAGAGCCCCCTAGTACAAAACAAAAAAATATGTCGTTGTTTTCTTCAAACAAGAAAACATTTTAAGCTAAGAGATGCGTCCGTTGAAATTATCTGTTTTATACTAATGCCGTTTAAAAATGTACAGACTTTTTTTTACGAAAAAAAGAAAATTGTTTTGCAGTGTGTTTACAAATTATTGTCGATATTTCATACCTCATAACATTTCATTTAAGAACATGAAAAAAAAATACATATTTGTGAAGTACGTCCTTGTGAGTCATTAGTTGTTACAAGTTGTTATCCGTAAATGGGAGAGTATATTTAATTTAATTTAATAAACCACTTACTCTATATACCTTTAGTTATGATCTTGTTCCATTGTGTATTATCTTGTGCAGTTACCTTCTGGAATTTTAATATGTAATAATTCAAAAATATATTTAATAAGAATACTAATATTACATAAAATTAACTTAAATTATAAAACTGTGTACATATACATAATTTAACATCAGAATTAAATTCTCCTAAATGATTATTTTCAGACATAACAGAAGAGACTGCAAAAAGGATTTACGAAACTATTGTAATCTTATCTGTAGGCAAAAAAGCACTTTACATTTTCGGTATCTATGCTCGATCTAAATTTGTTATTAATAAAATCAGCATTATTAAATACTATTTTTACTGGTAGCGTTGATACAGTGAACTGTATCATTAATTTACTTAATAATGAGGGTACAGAAAATTTGGTGATACCTATTTTCCTCCAGATTTAATATAATACTCACCCAAAATTCAGACATTTCTTTGTAACTTTAAATAATTGTCATAAAACACGAATTTCGGAGAGATTCTATCCTAAGTCCTTCTTCCTATTATAAGGCCATATACATCTATGAAAACATTTGAAACATGTTTCAATGATTTCTTCAAGTAGATAGATCAGGATTGTGTGCATTATGAAACCGAATGGCATTTCAAAAATTGTTTTATCTTCTGAAAAAAAAGTCCTTCCGGCCAGTGCCGGGAGGAAGAGGTAGCTTTCATATTCCTTATTTTTAAAAAGCCAACATATATTATTCAAACACACGAAGCTCAATTTAGTGGAAACCGAATATAGGAGATTCAATACTAATTTTTATCAATACTAAATCATAATGAATGAGAATTTCGCAAAATTAGTCAGCTTTATCCAAGCTGCTTTTATTTAAAATAACTTATATTTCGCTGCCAAATTCGGCGATTTCTTAAAGTGCCTGCCATTTTAAGACAACATGCTGGATGAGGGTAACCAGTGAACTTGCTCGAGACCTTAGTAATTGCTGTGCACATGCTCACTCACATCGGAATCGGTTGATATATACGAGTGCTGTCGCATGCAAAAAATCAGATTTTTCAAAATGTCACCCACAATAGAAATTGAAACTGCTATATCTGAGCCATTTTTTAAGGTAAAGACAAACAAAAAAGGCTCCTGAATTCTTATATCAAGGTCAAATACATAAGAAAGAAACCTTTTTCAATTTCTAATTGTTTTTTGCACCTCACTTTAAATATATATATTTTTCTTAATTTAATGGCATTGGCTTTTATTTAAAGTAAGTTACATATAAATGCCAAATTCGGAAACTTCTTAAAGTGCCTGCCGTTTTAAGACAACATGGTGGATGAGGCTAACCAGTGAACTTCGTCGAGACCTTAGTAATTGCTGTGCACCTGCTCACTCACATCGGAATCGGTTGATACATACGAGTGCTGTCGCAGGCAAAAAATCAGATTTTTCAAAATGTCACCCACGTTAGAAATTGAAACTGCTATATCTGAGCCATTTATTAAGATAAAGACAAACAAAAAATGCTCTTGAATCCTTATATCAAGGTCAAATACGTAAGAAAGAAACCTTTTTCAATTTCTAATTTTTCTGCACCTCATTTTAAATATATATATTTTTAATTTAATGGCCGCCATTTTGAAACAAGATAGCTGATGAAGCTGGCCAGCGAACTTGGTCGAGATATTGATGTATACTATCCACATGCCTTCTTCCATCGAAATAGGCGAATACGTGTGGTATCGCGAGACAAATACAGGATCGTTTCAAAGTGTTAGCCATGATAGAAATTCAAAGTGCTATAATTCAACCACATTTTAAGATATAAACAAAAGAACAAATTTTCAGAAACAAAAACTGCTCCAGAATCTTTGTATCAAGGCCAAACACATAAAAAAAATCTTTTTCATTTTCCAGTTTTTTTATACCTCATTTTAAATTTTTAATTACATTTTTTTTAAATGGCAACCCTTTTGAAACAAGATGGCGAATGAAGCTGGCCAACAAACTCGGTCGAAACATTGGTATGTACTATGTACAGACCAAGTTACATTCAAATCGGTTCATAAATACGCCTGTTATCGCGTGACAAAAATCAGGGCGTTTCAAAATGTCAGCCACGCTAGAAATTCAAAATGCTATAACACAGCCATTTTTTAAGATATAGACGAAACAAAAACTGCTCCCGAATCTTTTTATCGAGGTCAAACACATAAGAAGAAATATTTTTTTCAATTTTCAATTTTTTGATACCACATTTCAAATTTAAATTTTTCTTAAAATTTTAAATGGCCGCCATTTTTAAACAAAATGGCGGATGAAGCTGGCCAACGAACTCAGTCGAGACATTGGTCTGTACTATGTATAAACGAAGTTACATCTAAATCGGTTCATAAATACGCCTTTTATCGCGTGACAAATTTTAGGACGTTTCAAAATGTCAGCTTCGCTAGAAATTCAAAATGCTATAACTCAGCCATTTTTTAAGATATAGACGAAACAAAAACTGCTACGGAGTCTTTGTATAAAGGTCAAATACATAAGAAAAAAATATTTTTCCATTTTCAATTTTTTGGTACCACATTTTAAATTTAAAATGTTTTTAAAATTTTTAAATGGCCGCCATTTTGAAACAAAATGGCGGATGAAGCTGGCCAACAAACTCGGTCGAGACATTGGTATGTACTATGTACGCACAGAATTACATCCAAATCGGTTCATAAATACGAGAATTACAGTGTGACATAGGTCAGATATATATATATATATATATATATATATTATACTTACAGCTTTAATTCATAATAATTGACGGTGGTAGGTTATGTTTAATTAATGGTTATATATATATATATATATATATATATATTGATATATATATATATATATCAATTTTGAACGGAGGGTGGTTTCTGGGTCTGGGGGTCATGATTGATGAAAATATACCAAAATTTTTTGAAATCGCTTTCCTCCGAACGGCTGCAATAGGTAGCTTTTTGTAAAGAAAGCTACCTAATACCAAACTATGTGTCTTCAATCCGAGTTCATGCAATTAAGAGATTGAGAGAAAAACTTCTCGGGCACTGGTGGGGCACTTTCTTATTTCTGGTAAAAAGATGAAATACTTTTTGATTACTATTTTAACAAAGTATCGCGAAAAAGCTACTATCTGTATTTGTTCTGCAATTTTTATATAACCTGCGCAGGGTATTGGAAATACATGATAAAATGCAGTATAGCACTACTGTTTTCTAATACTTTAAATAGTATTTTTTATTACAGTTGAAAGGTACTTAATCGTACGATGAAGACAAATTCGAAGTTCAAATCTTAAAAAAAAAATCTCAAATTACTCAGTGAATTTGATTTATTTTTCAAACTACAATAAATATTCTACAACGTTTTATTTTATTAATTAAGCCTTAATTGCATAGTGTGACTTGGGGTTTGCATGACGTTTTTTATTGCTATTTTGCGCTTTCTATTGGTCTTTTGGTAAACTATTACGTGTTACTAAATTGTTGTAACATGCAGTTATGGTCGTGAAGTCCTTTTTCTTTTGTTCTGATTTGTTATCACAGGGATGTTATAATATATTTCGTTGATACTTTACGCAATCTGCCCGAGATGTGTTTTTTCTCTATATTTCTGAGGTAGCAATTATTAATTCCGCAAACTATTAAAAGCATTGAGAAAGTTATTATATAGTTGGATACTTGTTCTTGTGCAGTACAAACACTTTAAAGTAAGTATATAATTTAAGCTTATAATTTCTGAGCTATTAGGTAGCTTTCATTACAAAAATCTTCCTATTGCAGCCGTTCGGACGAAAGCGATTTCCAAAAAATTTGGTATATTTTCATTGATCATGACCCCCAGACCCCGAAACCACCCTCCGTTCAAAATTGACACATATATATATATATATATACTCTCATTGCCATAAAAATTTGCGCACCAAGAAAAAGATGTCCAAATGAAACGAAATTTGACACGCGTAAGTACTACTGTCATATAAGTAAGTGAGTAGAAACCAAAGAAAAAGGATCATTTATTGCAGAAAAAAGTACAAATGAACGGGAATTTTAGTACTCTGTTGGACCCCCTCTAGAGCCAATGCACGATGCGATACGAGCGGGCATTGAGGCATACAAGTTCCGCATGATGTCCTGAGACATCTCGTTCCACAGTTGCTGTAAACGCGCCTCGAGTTCAACCAAATTCGTAGAGTAGCCAACTTGCCGTCCCAAATGATCCCAGTTATGCTCGATTGGTGACAAATCTGGGGATCGAGCAGGCTAGGGAAGGATGGTAATGTGGCGGAGGCAGGCTTGTGACATCCTTGCTGTGTGTGGCCGAGCATTGTCTTGCTGAAAAATGGCTCCTGGGAGCCCTGCCACGAGTGGCAGCACATGTGGCTGAAGAATGTCCTGGACGTACCGTTGGGCTGTCATTGTGCCACGGATCAATAGTAGGGATAACCGTGTATCGTAAGCAATGGCACCCCATACCATCACACCAGCTGTGAGAGCGATGTGTCGCTGTAAAGCGAAGGCAGGATTGAGGCATTCACCACGTGGCCTCCACACACGAACACGATTGTCATCGCTGCTCAAATTGAATCTAGAGTCGTCGCTGAAGACGACCTGGTTCCATTCCGTTGCAGTCCAATCCTGTCGTAAGCGACACCATCCAAACGGAGGCGTCGGTGGGTGGGTGTCATTGGCAGCACACGTAATGGGCGCCGTGATACCAGATATCCTTCGGCCAGGCACCTTGCGATGGTTCGGAAAGACACAAGGATCCGTAGTGAAGATTCTGCATGTGTCTGGATAGCGGCCACTGAGGCAGTTGGCTCTACGCGTGCGTTTCGTATGATGTGACGGTCTTCTCGACGACTGGTCTGTCGAGTACGTCCCGAGCCTGGTGGCCGTGTAAATGACGTCTCTTCAGTCAACTGGTCCCAACACCTCCTCTCAGTAAAATCAGAACGGCCTACTTGACGAGCTACTCGCCGAGCTGACCACCCAGCTTCCATCATCCCGATGATTCTTACCCTCTAAAACTCTGACAGCTGATCATATTGTCTTCGATGGCTGCGTAACGGCATGTCTACCTCAGCGTTTCCTTTGCAAAAGAAAAGGTACACTCAGACATGTTCTGCTTACCAGTTTTATACTCCAAGGAGGACAAAGTTCAACGCCCTCTAGTGGCATTACGCAATGCGCAATCACGCTGCATTTCTAATCATTTGCATATCTGCCTAATATGTACCTTCATGCCAAGTTTCGTTACGATCCCACAATTATTTCTTGGTGCGCAAATTTTTATGGCAATGAGTGTATATATATATATATATCTGACCTTTGTCACACTGTAACACTCGTATTTATGAACCGATTTGGGTGTAATTCGGTGTGTACATAGTACATACTAATGTTTCGACAAAGTTCGTTGGCCAGTTTCATCCGCCATTTTCTTTCAAAATGGCGGCGATTTAAATTTTTTTTTAAATTTAAAATTTGAAATGTGGTACCAAAAAATTGAAAATGGAAAAATATTTTTTCTTATGTATTTGACCTTTATAAAAAGATTCCGGAGCAGTTTTTGTTTCGTCTATATCTTAAAAAATGGCTGAGTTATAGCATTTTGAATTTCTATCGTGGCTGACATTTTGAAACGTCCTGAATTTTGTCACGGGATAAAAGGCGTATTTATGAACCGATTTGGATGTAACTTCGTTTATACATAGTACATACCAATGTCTCGACCGAGTTCGTTGGCCAGCTTCATCCGCCATCTTGTTTAAAAATGGCGGTCATTTAAATTTTTAAGAAAAATTTAATTTTGAAATGTGGTACCAAAAAATCGAAATTGAAAAAATATTTTTTTCTTATGTGTTTGACCTTGATAAAAAGATTCAGGAGCAGTTTTTGTTTCGTCTATATCTTTAAAAAATGGCTGAGTTATAGCATTTTGAATTTCTAGCGTGGCTGACATTTTGAAAGGTCCTGATTATTGTCACGTGATAACAGGCATATTTATGAACCGATTTGGATGTACCTTGGTGTGTACATAGTACATACAAATATCTCGACCGAGTTCGTTGTCCAGCTTCATCCGCCATCTTGTTTCAAAATGACGCCCATTTAAAAAAATTAAAAAAAAATACATTTAAAAAACGATACCAAAAAATTGGAAAATGAAAAAGATTTTTTCGTATGTGTTTCACCTTAATACAAAGATTCCGGAACAGTTTTTGTTTCGTTTATATCTAAAAAAATGGTTGAGTTATAGCATTTTGAATTTCTTTTGTGGCTGACATTTTAAAACGACCTGATTTTTGTCACGCGATAACAGGTGTATTTATGAACCGATTTGGATGTAACTTGGTTTGTACATAGTACATACCAATGTCTCGACCGAGTTCATTGGGCAGCTTCATTTGCCATCCTGTTTCAAAAGGGTTGCCATTTAAAAAAAAAATAAAAAAAAATTAAAATTTAAAATGAGGTATTAAAAAACTGGAAAATGAAAAAGATTTTTTTTTATGTGTTTGGCTTTGATACAAAGATTACGGAGCAATTTTTGTTTCTGAAAATTTGTTCTTTTGTTTATATCTTAAAAAATGGTTGAATTATAGCACTTTGAATTTCTAGATTGGCTAACATTTTGAAACGATCATGTATTTGTCACGCGATAACACACGTATTCACCTATTTCGATGTAAGAACGCATGTGGATAGTATACATAAATATCTCGACCAAGTTCGCTGGCCAACTTCATCAGCCATCTTGTTTCAAAATGGCGGCCATTAAATTAAAAAAAAATATATTTAAAGTAAGGTACAAAAAAATTAGAAATTAAAAAAGGTTTCTTTCTTAAGTATTTGACCTTGATATAAGGATTCAGGAGCATTTTCTGTTTGTCTTTATCTTAAAAAACTGCTCAGATGTAGCAATTTCTATATCTAATGTGGGTGACATTTTGAAAAATCTGAATTTTTGCCTGCGACAGCGCTCGTATATATCAATCGATTCCGATGTGAGTGAGCATATGCACAGCAACTACTAAGGTCTCGACCAAGTTCACTGGTTAGCCTCATACACCATGTTGTCTTAAAATGGCAGGCACTTTAAGAAGTTTCCGAATTTGGCAGCCATATGTAAGTTACTTTAAATAAAAGCAGCTTGGATAAAGCTGACTAATTTCGCGAAATTCTCATTCATAATGATTTAGTATTGATAAAAATTAGTATTGAATCTCCTATATTCGGTTTCCACTAAATTCAGCTTCTTGTGTTTGAATAATATAAGTTGAATTTTTTAAAATAAGGAATATGAAAGCTACCTCTTCCTCCCGGCACTGGCTGGGAGGGCTTTTTTTTAAATGTAACTCAGGAGAGATACTACGACATCGTATCCAGCAGAAACATAAATACCTTTTTCACCATTTTTCTAGTAGAAAAGTACCTAAATTTGTCTCCAATATAATGTTTTCCATACAAAACAAAAAAGTAATGCATTGTAGTGCTAATGAATCTTATTTTAGAGATTGCTAAATTATAATTGTTTTTCATTCATAAAAATTGAGATTGGCTTTAGTTTAGCCACAGTGATAAAAGAAATCTGGCGATTTAAGATATTTTGAAAAAATAGTACCCAAGGTTAGAAAAGATAATTACGCTCACCGGCAAGAAAAGCTAAGCACTCAGTCTAACTCTAGTCCACTGCTCACAATGTACACACGAGGAGACTGCCGCCTTCCCCTCCGCCACCTTTTAAGCTTATAAGGAGAGGGCTAACCTTGTTAATCACAGATTTTGACTATTTTAATATATGTTGTAGGGTAGAGCCTCCTTAGTGTCTGGTTCAACGGATTTTATCCAACGCTCCTTATTTCTTGAGAAACCGTGGTGTCTAATAATAGTACACAACTTAAATACTTACATTGCAAACGCAATGATAGGTTGATCGTATCTAAGTTGGTAGGGCGTTCGCTGGCTGATCTGCGGACCCGAGTTCGGGACCCAAACGCGCTATATTTGTTTTTCACATTTTTTGTTTTATAAATATATTTGTAATTATAATTTAATAATTTCAATTACAAATTTTAATATCATACATTAATTATAATGTTAAAAAGTTAAATTTATCATTTTTTTATTTTTAAACTATTATTTCTCATCCTTTAAAGAGGTTTAAAAAGAAATTGGATCTATTATTGTATGTACTCTCTATATATTATAAAAAATTCAAAAATCGTGATGTTGTGGTGCCATCTAGTTATGATAAAATAAAAGAATATTCAAATAAAATAAAAATAAAAGCAAAAAGAAGATAAAGGTGAAAGCGCAAGCATACATATTACAAATTAAAAAATCTTTAATATGCAAAAAATCGGTTGTAATTTAATTTTGATGCTAATTTTTAATATAATTATGATTGTTACTTTAAAAACAGAATAATAGTATTATCGCATTCACTTCCTTTCTTAAAGCTATACGTAAATGATATTTCTTTAAAATCACGAATTGACACAATTGCTCAATATCATTGCATCGACAAAGAATATATGAAATACATTTCAAAAGTGATTATTAAAAAATTAACAGTTTTATGATGTTTTATACAACTATTTAGTTAAAAGTAAAAAATTAAATAGGTTAAAATTATAATTGATGTACAATATTATAAATTTTAATTGACAATGAGATTATTAATTGTACTTACAAGCATATTTATAAAACAAAAAATGAAAAAAAAACAAATGTAGCGCATTCAGGTATCGAACCCGGGCCCGCGGATCAGCCGGAAATCGCCGTACCAACTGAGCTACGACCAACCTATCATCGCCGTTGCAAAGTAAGTATTTAAATTGTGTATTATTATTAGACCCCCCGGTTTCTCAAGAACTAAAGAGCGTTGGATAAAATCCGTTGAACCTGACACTAAGGGGTCTCTACCCTACAACATATATTAAAATAATCAAAATCTGTGGTTAACAAGGTTGGCCCTCTCCTTGTTAGATGAATTGCGTCGATTGCGTCTATAAGCACGTGACCTCTGGTAAACTATATTTGCGCTAAACTAATTGTTAAGCATGTTATGGTAGAGCATTTATATAGCTTTGCTAAAGATGAAATGCTGATAAAATGGTGAGAGCAGGTGAACTCCTCATGTGAACATTGTGAGTGGTGGTTTAAATAACCCATTGTTTCGTCGAATGAATTGCATTCGTATAAGTGTGAAGGATTGCGACATCTTTAAGCTGAAATACAGCTTCAAAGACCAACAGACATTCGGTGCCGAAAATGTCCTTAAGTTTTCTAGTTCAGTTATTCCTAGTGCTTGCAAGAATACGTTTTTTCGGAATAATCTGAGTCGCTACAGATACGTGAAATTCAATTCCTTCGCGTATTCTGTTTACATCGAATGTTTAAATTGGAAGCAGACTGGAAAATACATGGTGCGTACTGAACCACTGCATTATCTTATAGGATTTGTAGAGCGATTTAAAGGAGCACCTTTTTTTTTAATTGGGATCTGGATAATGATTACATTGCGATACCTGGTACTCCCAGTAGGGAGCGTATATCAAGTGATCCGCATTCAAAAATTCTATTTGTATCGGGAAATAAACCAATGTTTTTTCGTTATAATGTGCCTACTATGGTCAGTCGCTATCTTGATTGTTCTAAAGTACTAACTGTGCCTACAGATACACACCTAGATGTATTTCTTCAAAGATGCTGTGGCCAAGGCAATTTTAGAGCTCCGTCAAATTGGTACGGCTCTTTACGTGATCTGTTTACAGGAGATAGCAAAAAGCAAATAAAACAAATTGCAGAAGACATACCTGTTCAATTTAATTTATATGTTACATCTCATTTAGACTGTATATTTAAAGGATATAAATATGTTTAAAAATGAAATATTATGAAATATTTTGTATTTTTAAATTTTATTTTATAATAAATTCGTGCTCTAGCACTTTGAAACTTAAAATTTGTGTTTATTTATTGTGTGTTAAAAAAAAAAAAAAAAAAAAAAAAAAAAAACACAAATGATTTTTTTTCAGCTTGCTAACATAAAAAAATATTTATACATGGGCTTTGGACATCCGCCATCTTGGACGTCCGCCATCTTGGATTTTATATCCCCCGGACGACCAATGTGTTAGGTGGCCGCCATCTTGGACGTCCGCCACCTTGGATTGCATAATCCCTGGACGTCTGCCATTTTGAACGGCCGCCATCTTGGACGTCTAGAGAATCTGATAAGCGGCTTGGACCCCTTCTTCCAACTAAAATTAGCATTACCTTAGTTGGAAGACGTCCAACGTCCAAGTGACCTTTGTACTGTCCAGATTCTGACGTCACGCCTGCGTATCCCGTCCAATTTTCAGCCTGCTGATCACGTGACCACTGACTGGACTTCAGTTATTTTTTTTTCAGATTTATTCGTGACGTAGGCTTCTGCTATTACGTAATCGCGATAACGGGCGGGAGGTCTGGGGGATAGTCTTGCTCTGTGATTAAATTGATCTGTCACTTGTAATTAGCTGACTGTGCGTGTTTCGAGCGTTTCTGGAACGTAGTTCTGCTTAGTCAGGCGCAATCGAACCTGTGCTGATAGTATGTTTGATTCGCTTGCATAAAAACTTCTGAGCGCCTGTGTAATGTTAGTCTGTAGCATTATATACAGGGTGTTATCAACACACTTACGCAGGCGCTCAGCAGTTTTTATGCAAGCGTATCAAATATACTATCAGCACAGGTTCGATTGCGCCTGACTAAGCAGAACTACATTCCAGAAACACTCGAAACATGCACAGTCAGCTAATTACAAGTGACAGATCAATTTAATCACAGAGCAAGACTATCCCGCAGACCTCCCGCCCGTTATCGCGATTACGTAATAGCAGAAGCCTACGTCACGAATAAATCTGAAAAAAAAAATAACTGAAGTCCAGTCAGTGGTCACGTGATCAGCAGGCTGAAAATTGGACGGGATACGCCGGCGTGACGTCAGAATCTGGACAGTACAAAGGTCACTTGGACGTTGGACGTCTTCCAACTAAGGTAATGCTAATTTTAGTTGGAAGAAGGGGTCCAAGCCGCTTATCAGATTTTCTAGACGTCCAAGATGGCGGCCGTTCAAAATGGCGGACGTCCAGGGATTATGCAATCCAAGATGACGGACGTCCAAGATGGCGGATGTCCAATGTCCATCTATGATTAAAAACACATGTTTTTTAACTAAAAAATATCTGAAAATTAAAATTTGTGTTAATTAAATAAGAAACAAACAAATTTTAAGTTTTAAAAGTGCTACTGCACGCATTTATTTGAAATAAATGTCACAGAGATATCAGTGGCGTGGCGTGATAATTTTCGGTGGTCATCGCAATTATTTAAGTTTGTGGTGAAAAATTATTAACTCAAAAATTCAATGGTTGAATGTTCAAAAAAGAAACTTTAAATCTTACCTTCACTTATACATGAACTCCAAATGTTCTGCTAAAACTGCATCGTAGAGTTTTAAAAGCTTATTAAGAGTTTTAAAATATTGCTTGGTCATCGCCGCATCCAGCGATGACCGGACGCCACGCTACTGAGAGATATATATAAATAATAGAATATTAGATTACTATGTACAGGAAATTAAAGTATTTACATTTTTTTTTCTAGAAAAAAAACAGGCTTTGTAAAATAACTGGTATAGTTACGTGCAAGCACTGGGCGAACATCTCCAAGCTATTTGGTTCGCTTCGGGCTAGGCAAAAAGTCGTCCTCACTGTCCTCATTTTCACATGGACCCTCAGATACAGCACGGGAATAGCCGAGAACCGGAGATCTCGAGCGGACGACTACAGTACGAGACTCACACGCAACAGTACACTTAGAAATACTCGCTTGGTGAACATTGTGTTTTTCAGCACATAGTCTTGCTCTGTGATTAAATTGATCTAGAACTTGTAATTAGCTGACTGTGCGTGTTTCGAGTGTTTCTGGAAATGTAGTTCTGCTTATTCAGGCGCAATCGAACCTGTGCTGATAGTATTTTTGATTCGCTTGCATAAAAACTGCTGAGCGGCTGCGTAATGTTAGACTGAATATTAATTGCACTGTAGATAAATACAGGGTATATAAAGATGCGAATTAAATTAAATTTATATTTTAAACATGGATTCTCCTGTTCAAAGACGTACATTTTATGCACGAGTTTTCTCATGTCTACGAGCATTAAAAGATGTGAGAGACAAATTAGATGATGACGAAAATTTTTCAAGAGATGGAAATGATATTGAGCTGACAGACTTAAGAATTGTGACTATTAGAAAGCTAGACAGGCACCTACAAGCTATCGAGGAGGTGACTCGTCGAATGCTTTTCCAAGAAAATACCAATCTGTTAACAGTACTCCGTATAAAAATTTTGTCATTCCAGGCTCAATTGAGAATAATGCAATCAATTGAATGTCAAATATTGAAAACCGACATACGTACGTGCATAAAATTAACTAAAACATTGAACAAATGGCTACAAAATCTTACTTTAGAGGTATAATGTCTACATTATATGTTCACGTTTTTGCATGCTTATCTGTGATTTATCATTTTATCAGCATTTCATCCTTAGCAAAGCTATATAAATGCTGTACCATAGCATGCTTAACTATTAGTTTAGCGCAAATATGGTTTACCAGAGGTCACGTGCTTATAGACGCAATCGACGCAATTCATCTAAGCCTAAAAGATGGCGGAGGGGAAGGCGGCGGTCTCCTCGTGTGAACATTGTGAGCAGTGGTTTAAATAACCCATTGGTTCGTCGAATGAATTGCATTCGTATAAGTGTGAAGGATTGCGACATCTTTAAACTGAAATACAGCTTCAAAGACCAACAGACATTCGGTGCCGAGAATGTCCTTAAGTTTTCTAGTTCAGTTATTCCTTGTGCTTGCAAGAATGCGTTTTTTAGGAATAATCTGAGTCGCTACAGCACTCGACAAAAGTAAATTTTACCGGAGAGGCAAATGGAAGTTTCACATTTTTTTTTAAATGCAACATATGACAGTACTTAACTCTTTATGTATCTCAAAAGGGTACAAAAAATGCGTAAAATCCTTAAGAATCAAGACATAAAAGAGATAGAGTGGATTTAGTAAATTTACAACCCTCCGCATAATACATGTAACCCCTTGTTGAGCTGAGACACTTTTCTTTTTGCACAATTTGTCAAATTCCAGTCGCCTTTCAAAATAATACGAGCAAAAATGTGGATTTTTAACACTTTTCAAAAAAGTTGGAAAGTGTTTATGAATTTGGTTTGTCTGTCTGTCTGTATGTTTGACCGTCTATCTGGCAGTCTATTTTCTGTCTATCTGGCAGCCTGTTTTCTGTCTATCTGTCCGTCTGTGCTCTAACTCGCGTAAATATAGTCCGATTGCCATGAAATTCTTAGATGTTATTGGGTATCACTATGGTGTGTTTTCTATTGTTAATGAAGTCTATAGCATATACAGCTCATTTACAGAGACACTAAAAAGAATTCCGGTGCATGGGGTTACATTACGGTGTATGGGGAAAAATCATTTGCGGTGTATTTTAATGACATCACACCATTTTAAAGATACTGAAATTCATATATATAACATTCATATAAACTGAGGTGTACTACGGCATGTACTGTAGAATATGGTGTGCATAGAAGTTATCGTTCATTTACAGGGACATACAAAAGAATTTGTCTGAAGAAGAAATTTAACTATTGAAGTCTATGAACAATAATTGCTCGAAGTGCGTTTGCAGTTGTGGTACACGTTTTTATATTGAACTATATTTTTAAATACTACTTTGTATGGATGTGTTCTATTGGTCATATACAGGGCTACACAAAACGTATCAAGCACATTTCCGTTTATTCACGGAAATAGCTCAATGGAAATATTGAACTGTACTATGCGTTTCACTGAACCAACTTTTAACATACTATGTACTATATATACAAATCTATAGATCATATACAGGGCTGCTCAAAAAATTGATATATTTACGACTTGATTGTAATACCAGAATTTGAGTTTTTAAATGTAATATGAGTATTTAAAATTGCTTATTTAGACATGATATTTCACCTTCAGAAACTGTGAAGTTTTATTACAGTAAGCTGATTATGTTGGAAAGTGTTACATAATCTAAGCTGGACGCATGATATTTCACTCTTGTTTTAAATCACAGTGTTTTAACTTTAATATATTATTATTAGTTATCAAAAATATTAGTTTGCATCAATGTAAGAATCAACCACAGACAAACATAACAAGGTTTGTAGGAAACTAAATTAAAGGAAAAAGAATATTTCAAAACATTTTATAATTATTATGCAACTATATCTAAGTATACAAGAACTGATTATAAAATTAATAAATCACATAGACGTAATTCGTCATTAGCATATTTTCTATACCAATTGAAAAATAGAAGAGGTAGGTAAGTATATTCATTGTAAATGTTATAATGCAGAAAAAAGGGCATAACTTTGAAGAATATGCTTGGAACCAATTAAAGGACAAGCAGTCTTGTTTCTTCCGCTTACTCCAAGGAAAGGTTTTCGAATACGCTTTATGTATAGGTAAAAGCTCTCTTTTACGTCTCGCTTTAATTTTCAACTCAGAAAAATCGCCCTGGTCATAATAATATTTTAAGTTGAATAAAAAAGGTGTTGATTTTTCAAATCTTAAAATTTTGATTCTTGAAAACTAAAGAACGTTACCTTCATTATATTTCAGATAATTTCAAAGCACACACCATTTCACCACTCAAAAATCAGAATGAATTAACTCATTCACTGAAAAATGACGCCCTGTTTGATTTTGGCTTTCTAATTAATGTCACGTTCTGTTGAAGGATGTAAATTTAGCCGTATTTTTTTCTCTATTACTCAATAGACAGCATCGCCTTCATTTTACGTGTGTCCACAAATCAAGAATTTTATTGTTATTTTAAAGATTTGTAGTGTCATAACAGCAGCCATGAATAATGAAATAATATGTTTATTTTTATTTTGTCCGCAGCAGTTATCACAGTAAAAAGCTGATTCCTCCTTTTCACCGTCAACAATTGTAAATACATCCACAAATAAGTACCTATTTTATTCGCTCCGCGTTGACCCTTATATTCATTCCAAAAATGACATTCGACAGCATCACTACCTACCTGACAAATTGTCCAGTTGTAACTATAAATCTATGGCCTAACTGTTAATGAATTGACAATATATTAAATACCAACAGAGCAATATTTCGCCAAATTAGGAAATTTTCTTATATTTATTACTAAGGCGATAACGAATTTTATAAATTGTTCGAGTATGAGCTTATGGAAAACGTTTTGTGAGATGCGTCGTTTTTCTTGTTTCATCACTGTGCATTTCCTATAATGGAAAAGTGACACATAGTGTAATATAGAGGTTTTCCGTATAACGAAACGAAAAATAATTTGCCTATTTGACACACCTATTTATGGAATAAAACACAAAATGAATTTTTGCGAGATGTGTCACTTTTCTTGCTGGTGAGAGATTATTTCTATTTTTAATGACCTGTACACTGTAAAAAAAAATCTGTGAAGTTACTAAAGTTTTTCTAGGAAACTGGGATTCCTAGAACTTTTCATGTAACGGCAACAACAAAATTTCATGTAACAGACACAATTTTGCGCCGAAAATCAAAAAATCTGTAAGGTTACTAAGAATTTTTTTGGAAACTGGGATTCCGAGAACTTTTCATGTAACTGCAGCCAGGGTTACAAATAAAAGTTTAGTAAGATTACTGAAATTTTAGCAGATTCTTTTGTAAAGTTATAGATTTTTGTAGCTTTACAAAAACTAGTTTTGTAGATTTGCAGCTTTTTTCGTACAGTTACAGGTGAAAGTTTAGTAAGCATGTAACTTTACATCTGTAGAACTACAGATTTTTTTTTTACAGTGTAGCTGGATTTTTACGCTTCCATTATAATCCAAAAAAGAACTTCTTTTGATGGAACTGTTGGAATCATTTTATTTTCTTTTAAATAAATATGGTAAAATGTTTTATATTTTTTTATTGTAAAGGATTATTTAAGAAAATACTATAAAAAGTATTTACAGCTATTATAGTTTTTTTGTGCTACAATGCTCTTTACAGAACGGTAGCGAGCATTTGAAATAGCGGATTTCATAATGCAACATGGCGTTTCTATTTCAAGAAAGACCAATTAGAGATTGATAGAAAAATATCCTTTCCAATTGCAGTAAATAACATCTCTTATCATTTTTTTTTAATGACAATTGGTACTGCATACGTATGAGAAGGAATAACTCAAATTATTTGCTTTTCCTTTGAATCTTCATTAAATTTCTGCATGAAAAATGTTTTATTTTTCTTTAAAGAATCTACTCTTAGGGATTATGAAATTATAACTGATTTTCAGTTATAAAGTAACCTATCAGTAAATAGTTGAAATTATTTTTAATGCTTTTAAATGTAATATGCAGTGTTTTGTTTTTTTTTTGTAATTAGTATAACTGTTTTTAAAAATTTAACACAATTTGTTCGCAAAATTCATTTTAAATGTGTTTGAAAGTAAAATATATTCTACATCCATTATATAAAGTTATTTATGCTTGCACGAGATTATTTTAAAATAATATCTAAGGTTATAAAATATATCTATTTCAATTTTTAATTCTTTGTGAATAATTTTTTATACTGCATTATAATCCAAAAAACACAAGCATCAGATAATCTCTTAGAAGCAATTCTTTTTACTCTAAAAAAAGTGATGGTATATTTTTATATTTTAAGAGTATTACAGGAAAGCTATTATGTTGGTCTTGTGTTACGATTCTTTTTCTAGAATGATAGCATGTAATAAAGAAATTTGGTATAGTTTCTCGATACAGAGAAAGAACAATTTAGGATTTCAAAAACTCAATTATTTTTTAAACTCTTTAAATTCCTGCTATTATTATGGTATAAAATTTCCGATTCGCACCAGAAATTTAGAATCGATTTTATATCAGCATCAGACGAAATGTCAAATATGTTGAAGCATTTGCTTTTCCTTACAAATAACATTAAATTACTCAAAAAGTTTTATTGTCTCTAAATGAGAGTTTTTATTTTTTTAAGTGTGTTTTTTTTTTTCGTTTATAAAGAAAATGAGCATGATTTTAGTTTTACCTCATCAGTCTGTTAGATCGATGTCTTTATAATCATATCGATTTTAAAATAGAAATTTCTCTTAGATAATTTGTCTTACAATTTATTTATAAATAGATAGTAATAGAAAAATATTAATTTATAAATACAATATAGCACTTTAAAAAACGGGAGAAACATTTTAAATTTCATTTTACCTTAACACATTAATTGTCGTCTATTATTAAGATAGAAAAATATCGAATCACGCCAGATAATTTGAGACCATACTGTATGTGTTTCAGAAAAAATGTGAAAAACTCTTTTTTTATATTTGAAACGTTTGTAAATATTGTATAATTATTTATTTTCCCTTAATTAGTTTGTTTTAAATATAGCCACTTTTCGGTTGATTTTTAACTATAAAGAGTATTAAAAAATTTATTTGATCCTCATTATTATGTTTGACCGATTCGCTTGTAAAGAAAATGACGATATGACGTTTACATTTAATTTGAAAACAGTGCATAGAGTTAGAAAATATAACTATTTTTTTAATTATCAATAAAAACATTTTTAGATATGCATTTGAAACCAACCATGAATTTTCTCTGATGCATCTCGGTGAATAAATTATTTTTCTGTTAAAAATAGATGATAAATCTTTTATGCAAAAACATACCTCTAAAGTGCTTTAAAATCAGCCCACAGATATATATCTATTCTTTAAAAAAATAATGCTGAATTTTCAACCGCCATAAATAAATTACTTGGAACTTTTCCAGTTTCTCAACATATAGCGGAAAAACCATTGCATATAATAATTTGTAAAATGGTAGTATTATAATATATATGATAAATGTTTGATAAACAATTTAGAATAGAATTTTTTAATCGAAGAAATTTTGTAAGCGTTATTTAATATTGAAATGATTGAAGATAGTTCAGTTATGTAAGTTGTATCTACTAAAAAACAACTTTTCAAAAGTGAAAAAAAAGCCAAGCAAAACTAAAGAAAAGAAAAAAGGGGAAAATTGTGGCTAAAAAATAGTGTGATATCAAATTTCCAAGCTTATATTATGGTACTTATTTAACATTTTGTATTAAAAATTTACCATACGTAAGTCGAGTACCTAAGTATGCGTTGATCGAAAGCCTTTTCTCCTTTACTAAATACATCATAACGTGTTTCTGAAAATTAATTTTTTTTAAATTATGCATGATGGGCTTGGCGGCAATCTTTCCATATTTTACACAAATTTCTAAGCACAAAAGTATATTGTTAAGATCGGAAATTTGAAATTGTTGCTAAAGCAAACATTTTATGCTTTTAATTTATGAAAATGCGTGCCTTGAAATTTGTGTCTTAAAATAAAGTTGAAGTAACTTCAGGTTTCATCTTATGATTCTTTTTTTCGGAGGGGGTTAATTAATTAGTTAAAGCAGTAAAAATCAATTTGTTATTTTTTTCAAAATAAAAGACAATCTTAATTTATCTGTCTGTAGCCAAAACCAGAAGTTCAAAATTCTTAATAATGCAAACATATTACGAGCTTGTCTGCTTAGAAATTTGTGTAAAATATGGAAAGATGGCCGCCAAGCCCATCATGCATAAGTTAAAAAAATTAATTTTCAGAAACACGTTATGATGTATTTAGTAAAGGAGAAAAGGCTTTCTATCAACGCATACTTAGGTACTCGACTTACGTATGGTAAATTTTGAATAAAAAATGTTAAATAAGTACCATAATATAAGCTTGGAAATTCGATATCACACTATTTTTTAGCCACAATTTTCCCGTTTTTTCTTTTCTTTTGTTTTGCTTGGCTTTTTTTTACTTTTGAAAAGTTGTTTTTTAGTAGATATAAGTCCCTTTTTTAAACAGATTATATATAATTGAAATAATTCTACTCGCTAAAATTAGTCCTTGTATAGCCTTTATCAGCAGGGAACAAACACAATAGTATACATTTTGTTTACTTTTCATTCATTTTTTAGAGTAATTAATAATTTAAAAGTAAGGAAAGTCAATTTTTTCTTTCAAAGTATCACTCTTTCTCAATTTATATCTCCTTAAAATTCTCTATGAAGGAGGAAAATTTGGTAAAAATCAAATAGAGTCAAAATAAAATATATATTTACAGTTAGCCTGTCAGTTAATTGTTTGTTCTAACTTTTTTTTGCTGACGGTTTTGCAAAAAAAAAATTACCTTTACAAATACCTACGGATAATCCGAGAATGAAGCCCCGCATGCATCTAAAGAATCGAAGATCTGTCTAAAGAAGTAAATCCAGCATTTCTAGACATGATGAGGAAACATTTTCGATAAAAAAAATCTAAAAATTTAAAGATATAAACTGTGCATATAACTTCATTTTCATTTAGATCCCGATATAGAGAAGAAAGAATAAATATGTAATTTTACTCAAGTCTGTTTATCCATACTTATTTGCATAAATGTGAGAATAGAATTTCGTTTAAAAATTCCCCTAAATTGATTATCTTTAATAGTCTATTATTAAAGCCGCATAAACATTAGAATTAAATTTTTTCCAGTTAAAAATTGCCTGAAATCTATTGTCTTATCGTTCGTCAAATTTGTTTTATGTTTTTTTTAATACCCAGACACCTTTTCTAAACTCTGACAAAAGATCACAGAAATACTGAAGTTATCCAAATACTTATATCTTTCTATCGTATTTCTTTTTTGAGGGGGGGGGGGTGACGAAGAACGCTTAAGAACTTCGTTTTGTTCTTAGAATTCTGAATTAATCATTGAAAAGATCTACCTGCATAAGTTTTGTTGCAGAATTTTCATTAGCTAAGAGTTGCATCAACTTATACATCATGTGAATATATTAAATTACTTTTGTAAAGTACTAGATGGGAGCCATTGATATTTTCAGAGCATTTGCCTACATTTTAAACTTAAGTCATTTACAACTATTCATTCATTTTCTATACGAATTAAAGAAGTCGTTGTTTCCATGGCAACAGTACCTTTCACTATTGCTTGTTTGTTTGTTTGTTTGTTTTATTGAACACATATATATCAGATAAGCGCTCTCAAGCGATTAGCGGCGTTGTGTCTTATCCACTCGGCCACGGTGCTTTCTCTAATACCCAGATACTCAAATTTAACCAGTTGCGCTTATAATTATGCTCATAACAGAGTACATTTATATGTAAGAGTGGTGACATATGCACAAGTCATGTACTCATATTCAAGTTTTTGTCCAAAGTACAGTAACTCAGTTTTCAGTAATAGACGTGGAAGATTTCGATTAAACTAACCAGAAATGTTAAAAAAAAATTGGCTTTCTGATTTGATTTTATTCAAAATCGTCTCAACCAACCAAAGTTAATGTCCGGGATCCAGATAGATTTTTCTCTGTTAGTAAAATTAGATTGACCAATCAGTAGCCTCCATCCTTGCAGGCTTTTCGGTGTTTACTGCAAACATAAAAAAGTTTTCAAAAATGCAGGCTTCTGATTAATCAATCTCATCTCGCTAATAGCGTAAAATCTATCTTGATCTCGGCCTATTCAACGCCCTTTAAATATTCGAGAAAGCCTTGACACGCGTCAGGAAAATATCAGACAAAGCAGGCAAAACAAAGAAGAAAAATCATTCATTGGCTCGTTCATATCCACGAGCCAATGAATGATTTTGTTCCTTTGCTTTGCCTGCTTTGTGCGATGTTTTCGTGACGCGTGTCAAGACTTTCTCAAATATCTAGGGGGCGTTGGTTTATTTCACCATCATGAAGATATGAAAGGAAAGGAGCAGACATGTCAATCTTCCCGTGTGAAAAACTACATACCACAAAAAAAGAGTTCTTTCTCCCTCTTCTGCCCTCTTCTTTCTTGATTTTGACCGATAACAGCCCATTTAGCAGTCTCCAGTGCAAGATGCCGCTATATATGGCGGACCCAAGGGGGAGTGTGTTAGCGTGACCAATGACATAATAGGCCAGTTCATGACGTTTAAAAGCACACGGATTTGGATCATCTTTACACGATTATTAGTATAAAACGGTGCGCCAATTTTTTTTGTGTCCATTTCCGTGTACAGATAAACAACTCCGTGTGACGTGATGAGCTGGCCACACTTTAGGAACAGCTTCAAATGACGTCATCTATATCTACTTCGAAACTATATCAAACGAAAAAGACAGGCTACCGCGGTGCTACAGTGTCTAGAATATATAGTGTGGAAATCCAATCAGTAGATCACAGCGATATCTGCAGGATATTTCCCAAAACTCCAAGACAATTTGGTCTAGACGCTGTAATATATATATATATATATATATATATATATATATTTACGTTTTATTAACATACATCTGACCTGTGTGCTTGGCGTCAAACCCGCTGTAATAATACCATGTTTGCTTTGAAATTTGAAAATATATCGCAGATGTCGCTGCGATAATCTCCCTGGATTTCAGCATCAGTGCACATTTAAGGGATACACTTCTTAGCGGTTCTTGGATAGCAAATTCCCACATTATGTATTCTAGACGCTGTAGCGGTGCATTACACATGTCTCTTTCTTATTTAAAAAGTATCCTGCAGATGTCGATGCAAATGACTGTTTGGAAATCGACATCGTTGTACATTTAAGGGATTCAATACTTCCGTGCTTTTTTAAGTATTGCTGGGATAGTCGATTTCTACAACATATAATCTAGACGCTATAACGGAGCTATAGTTTCTAGAAGATATAGTTTTAAAATCGGATTATTAAAAAGGTGCTAAAAAATTGTATCCCATAAATGTTGAACGAGGCTGAACGACGAATGTCGATTACAGCGACATATGGTAATTCAAACGTAACTATTTCAAAAGAAAACGTTTCGCTCAGAGAAGATCTAGAAAATGTTGCTCCTATCGACATTTGTCATTCAGTATTTTTCAATATTTATGGGATTCAATGTTTAGCACTTTTTAAAGCATTACTGGAATAGCCTGTTTCCACACTATGACCGTGATCTAGGTAGATTTTTCTCTGTTATCGTAATGAGATTGACCAATCAGAGGAAAGAATTTTTGCTAACTTTTCACTGTTTGCAAAAATGTAGCTGGATCCCGGCCTATATTTCTAGATGCTATAACTGAGCTCAGGAATAGTACAGAAAGCAAACTCCATATTTTGATACATTAAGGCCGGGATCTAATTCGGAACAAGTGTGTCTCTATAACGAAGTAGCGACATACGGCCAATAAATGTTTATTGGTAAAAGTGACAAAAACAAATCGTTAAAGTTCTTTGCGAGCATGCCATTATCGTCAGGCTAATGCATGTTGAATTATTTCCTAGTCTAATAGAGATCGTCCATATGCGTATCTTCTAAAGTAGGATATTCCAAATTTGGGTTCGAGGCGGAAAAAGTCACGTGGTACCGGTAATTTACCCAAAGAATTTCTAACTGATAAGAAGGGAATCGGGAAACTACACTGTTAAAAATTTCGTGAAAAATTACCCCTGTTCTTAAAGGTTCTCTATTTTCTGACCAATGAGAACGCTATATAAACGCCTATGAAGCGTTCTCATTGGTCATAATACAGATAGCCTTTAAAAACAGAGGTAATTTTTCACGATATTTTTAACAGTGTACTACTGCTTTCTCCCATGAACTATTTCATTGGCTAGCGGGGATTTACATTACGTAGACGGAGCCTTCCCTTCTTTACGCTAGACGTTCTTGCCTTGACTATGTGATCATAACGTGAATTGAATATCCTCTATTCAAGAAAGCGGATTGCCGTACTTTCGACAAAAACTTGAAATGAGCATGCCTCCTGTGCATATATCACTACTCTTATGTATAAAGGCTCTCTGTTATGGTGTTGTTTCTGATACAGCGCCTAGAATACCTAGTGTGGAAATATGTTATCCAAACAGTTCTAAAAATTTGTATCCCTTAAATGTGCGACGATACTGCTAAAATTTCAAATGTCAATCGCAGCGACATCTGCGGGATTTTCGTATTACTATTAATACATTGTATAGACTAGCAATTTCTTGCAATTGTAGAAAATATCCTGCAGATGTCTCTGCGATCTGCATATTACAGCAGTATCATTGCACATTTAAGGGATACAATATTTTAGCGATTTTTTAAGTATTACAGTGTTAGCCGATTTCAACACTATATATTCTAGGCGCTATAGTTTCTGGGCGCTGTTGGTTAAATTTCGATATTTGTGTTTTAGAGTGAACAATAGAGAAAAGTACTAAAACTATTGAAACAACAACTTCTTTAATATTGAAATGTATAGCAAAGGAGTTCACAATCAATGCCTTAAATAGTTTCGAATATGCACTGTTGTTATGACATCAATACCCTTCCTGGATGTGGAAATGCAAAATTGTGTTCAACATAATTGGCCGCAATCTAGATAAATTCTTCGGTGTTAGCGAAACGAGATTCATCAATCAGAAGCTTGCACTTTTGCGAACTTTTCGCTGTTTGCAGCAATGCAGGCTATTGATTGGTGAATCTCGTTTCGCTAACAGCGAAAAATCTATCTGTATCCCAGCCTAGATTTCTGTAAAAAATTGCACTTCATCCACGGCACTAAGAAAATGACTCAAAACTTTTATGACATAGCCCGGGATCCAGAAACAGCAAAAATTCTCAAACATTCTGGCTTCTGATTGGTCAAACTCATTTCGCTAACAGCGAAAAGTCTATCTGGATCTCGGCCATAGTTTTCTTCGATGAAATCAATGCAAAAGGATAATATAAAAGAATAGTATAAGGCTTCTAAAATGGTTTGGCGGGTTTATCGCTGTTTAGCCTAATTTATAAACTTTAGAATTAATTAACAGTTTTTCGCTAATTAAGAATAGAAAATTTGTGTTTTCAAAGCTGAATTTTATAAAAGCACGTAGATTGAGTAAATATCTGTCCAAAAATGCAATCCTTACTTTTTTATGTCCATTATTTAAGTCTCTACCTCGATTGAAGCATAAAGTGTGACGAAGAAAATAAATTTGTCATTTTCAGTATCTCGACGTTATTTTAAAAAATCTATATCTCTGTTTATAATTAATTTATGAGGATGCATTTGGTCTCAAATTGAAGATCTTTTCCATTAGATCCTTCTGATTTTGGTTTTATTTTTCTGCAATGATTGGTTCTTTTGATATGGGAAATTTTACGCTGGCATGTTTGGTCGATTTAACATGGAAAAGCTGTCTTCAGTATAATAAGCAGTTACGGTGTCTTGCGTTTTATTCTTGGCGTTTGTTTGTTTGGCGATGTTAGCATTTTTTTTCAGCTTGGCTTGGCAGAACAACCGTCCTGCTTGATAAGATCAAATCTACCAATACCAATTTAACCATATGTTCAGATATGTACGTGAATAGAATGTGTTGTCAAACCATGTTTTTTTTTTATTTATCTAATTTTTAGAGGGTTTTTTTTTATCATTATTTAAAATTTCATTTTCTGAATAGCGACGTATTTAACATTTTGAAAAGCCATTTTTACCTATTGTTGCCATATAAAAAAACCTCAAATAGTATTATTTCCAAATATTTTTTAATAAAAAGATATATTTACACATAAATATTAAAAAAAGAAATAAAACATTAAAACAAATAAGTTATCACGCACGAAAGGGGTTTTATGGCGATAATTATGTTATATTTAAAACGAGGTATTTTAAATTTCATATTTAAAGCATTCCCTTATAGTGTCGAAAAGAAATTAATAGTGGTCCCAACACCAAAATATCCCTGTCAACTCGACCTACAGGACGAGGTAGATTTCGAAGTTAAGTACTAATTTCACCAACAAACAATAAATCAAGATTAGAGGTAAACCCAGTTTTAAAAAAAATTTCTGGCCGCTATTGAAGAATTTTTAATTTCATTTTTCTTTTAGATCGCGTTTTATCAGAGTCATGTTAAGGCGGTATTTAAAAAAATATTTTTCCGCGCTCAACAACTCGAAATTTTCTGACACATTTTCTGACTCATTTTTAAAAGTAAAAACATGAAAATTGTTGATGTGATTTTTTTTTCAAGAGATTTATAAGTGACCTGTGTTTTTATTTTTCGTTCAATTAATTAGAACTTGATTTACGATTATTTTTACTGCACGGCGGTTTTTGTCTTTTCCAACACTATCGATTCCGGAAATACGGTTCAAGATGCCCAATTTGACAGTATTTTTTGAAATATATTCTGCCTTTATTAAAAAAAATAGACCTATACGCACATTATATAGTTTCTGAATAACAGAACCTGCCAATTGGATGCGTTTGAGAGCGAAAATTAATTTAATAAACGTTCAAGTCCGAGTATTACTCGGCCCCACCAGTGGCCGAGAGGTTCGGGTAGACGGGTCTGGTAGACGGGAAGTGCTGGGTTCGATCCCAATCGCGCCCGTCGGCCTAATCGTTCGGAGTTTTCGTGGTTTTCTTCGAGCCGTGGATCTTCCACGCGTTAATACGGATTAGGTTCCCTTAGAAAGACCCCCACGGAGGGCACTCCCCCCGGGCCTATATCCCTCGTGTAGATAATTGGCCGTCAAATATCAACCCAACCCAACCCGAGTATTACTTGCGCACAGCGGGTTCCGTAGAATAAATATATGAATTTGTAAAGATATTATAAAAAAACCATTGCTAAAAGAAAGAGATATGGAACCTAAATAATATCAAATATAATTTGTATAACTCTTTTTTTAATATTATCCTAATCTGTTTATGATGAACTTAATTCGGTACTGACAATAAAAGCAGTGCATAGTTAAACTTCATTTGGCATTTCATAAAACTAAATTCAGCGTAGTAATAACCTTTATTTCTACAGTGTAGCTAAAACAAAAACTTTGTTCAAAGTTTAAATTTGGCATTGTGCTAAGTGCGCTTCGAAAGGAGGTCTCAAAGTTGTTACGCCGCCTTGGTCAGTGCCGCGTTTTTCCAGATAGGTGTTTAATTAACTTTTAAAGCCACCCGAGGCGTATTGAGAGATACACTCAATGCAAACTATCGCGAATCCCACAGTATTTATGCGATTCATATTAATTAAAAACCTTTCGAAGGCGGTGCCCTTAAAAAAAGGACACCTACTTTTAATTCCAAAACAAACAATCGGCACCAAGAATATTTAATTAAAATTTTCCTTTTATCATGTACGTGAAAATAAACAAGTTCGCATTTTCTAATAAATTCGTTTATAAATTCTGGTGTCAGTTCGTTATTTCACAAGTTTATAAATAGAATTACTACCTTCCAAAAAGGGTTAAGTGGTCGCAGGAGTCTTAAAACTTCGAAATTTAAGAAATTTTATTTTATTTAGATGTTAAACTCCTATCTTTTCTGAATATTTTGATATAATTGTTTCCTTAAAATTCCCGTTAGAACAGAAGTTATGGCTTTTAGAATTATACCCACACAATAGCTGAAGCGGTGATTCCGAAAGTTTGAAGTCCTTTTTCTCCAAATCGGGTTTTATGGGCATAACGCAGAGGATATCTCAAAAGTTTTTGAATATTTTTTCATGAAATTGTCAAAACATGTATTTCATGTTTTTGTGTATAAACTGAACCAAAATTTTCCTTTTTATTGTTCAAAGAAATGTTTTTTTAGGTGATTTTACTGTTGATATTTTCAAACTTTTGTATTAGCTAAATGCAACATTACATTAAAAATATAAAAGTGCTTTAAATACAAATTTATTTAAGTTCAGGGAAATTATTATAATCTTAAGTATAAATAAGCACCAAAATTTTTAATTCTAGTTGCAATATTTATTTTGTCATTCGGCACGTAAACTGTTATCCCATTTTTTTGTTCGACAAAAGTCTAACAGTTTCGAGCCCCCTATAAATACTAATTCTGTATCTTGCAATTTTTTAAATACATGAAACGAAAGAACATACTTATATCTTTCATTCCAATTAAAATTGTGTTTTAAAATCATATACATTTTTGGACATTAAATGTTGAAAATGGTCTTTTTTTCATTTTTTCCACTTTTTAGAGTTTCGAGCCCCTTAAATTAATATGTTTTTAACAATTTGATGTTTATTGCTTTTATACTGTTACTGGACATTACACTACACATATATATATCATTAAAAGTTTTTAACTAGGCATAGTGTACACCGCCCCTGTCCTTTTGTATGTCCAAACTGGCCTATCTTTAAGGGTTAATATCTCAGCTAATTACTGATGATTTTTTCTCGAAAATCATTATCAACAATGCTTTTATACTTCTGCAACGATAGGTATATCCAGCGATGCTCAACAATTTTTCTAAATGCCTGTAAATCGAAATTTGAGTATAACAGAAAAATGCTAATTTATCAAAAAATATGTGACCTAGGATAATTGCTATAATTTTCCGGCAAGGTTTATATTAACGTCTACTACCTCTAATTTTTTCATAATTTTAGCTTCAGTAGTTTCGGAATTAGATGGGGGGGACATATTTTTGAGTTACATTTTCGACAATATTTTTTAAAATGTAATACCTAAAAGTAAAAGAAAATATTTTTGAGTTCAGCGTTACGAAAGCTTTCACAAGATACCCAACATGATATACAAAGAAAATAATTTTTTTTTTCAAGTAGCATAATTTGCCCCCCTACATTTTTACTAAATATATTTATGAATGTTTATTAATCTGAAAATATGTGGGTCGATGGTCTTTATTACTTCCCCGAATTTGAACTTTCCACGTTCCATAGTTTACGAGTAAAATGGCTGTGACAGACAGACAGACAGACGGACAGACATAGGAGTGATCTTATAATGGTTCCACTTTTACTTTTTAAGTACGGAACCCTAAAAATGTGTCAGAAAAAGAGGCGCTGGGATTTGAGTACACCCTTCTTTCGATAACCTCTATTTATTTTTTATTTTATTTATTTATTTTTGATTTTTGCTGCAACAGTTGATCCTATCAAAAACTTGTCAATATGAAAGGTGCAGATAACATTGAGAATATGCATATAAATTTAAGCGAATTTAATGTTTTGTGAATTGACGAAGTTATGAATGTTTTTCTCTTTCAACCCCTCCCCCCTTCTTTTTCCGTTTTTAATTTTGGTTTGCAGTAACAGTTTGTCCTATCAAAAATTCGTCAATGTAAAAGTTGCAGATAATATTAAAAAGTTTATAATAAGTTTAAGTACATTTGATGTATTATGAATTGACGAAGTATTTAAATTTTTTCTCCCTAAAACCCTCATTTTGTGCCCCTTGAGCCCATTTTAAATTTTATCAAATATTTCTAATACATAAATTTTTGTCCTTTTCATAGAGCTAATAATAAATTTAAACTGATTTTATATGCATAAAAATTAGTACGTTATGGAGTTTTTTCGGTTTTTACAATACCCCTATCTAATTTCACCCTCTTAATCCAATTTTGACCATTAACGAACTTGACCGAGATTTGCTAGCCCTTTATTTTATGTATCAGTTTGGAAGAGATTTGCGCAAAATTACGGAAGTTATCGTGTCCATCAAAAAGTGATAAATAAATAAATATATGTAATATATCGCACGTTCCGGAATCTGTAGAAGAAGTCACGGCCTGTTCACTTCCCAGCATATGTCCGTACAGGTGTTTTTTTTATATGTAAGTACATCTTGGGGTGTCATACTTGGATAATAATTGGACTCGGGAACCTTTTGGTGGGCTGAATTCCTTTATTTGGCCGTTCCATCTTACAGTCCGATTCGCGAGTCTGGTCGGAGGACCTTGAGCCCGTTAGGTGATGATTTTAGGAGCTACATCGCCATAGGTTTTGCAGGCATGTCAAAACTGCAAATTCTCTCGTTTTTGGCGCGGGTTTTAGCTAATATCTTGGGGTTTATCATATTGTTGTGACGAAATTTGATCACCACAAACACACACAAGGTCGCGTGAAGTAATAGGGTTAGTACAAGAAAGGATAGCTATATTACCTCGTCATTGCGTTGTCAAAATGACATAATGAGGTAATATGGAATGTTTAATAGGGAAAGAGTAAATTTTGACAATAACCGCGGGTACGCATTATTTAACGTTAACTCAAACTCACTGTTCCATTTCAAGTTTTCGTTAAATACATACGTAGAACAACAACAAAGAAAGTAAAATGAAAGAGTGAGACTTAAAAGAAAAGGGGAATAAATAAGATATTTTAAAATTATAGAAAAAAAATCATGAAAATTTTTGCAAAGCACAATGAAAATAAATGATTAAAACCAATATGATAATAGTAATTTTAGAAATTTATCTTTTACAATTGATGGTCAACTGCAAATAATTTTACCATGAAGTCATATATTACCACACTGTAAATAAATCGCGCACCTGTAAATAAAGTTCCCGATTTTATTGCGCGCATCTGAAATTTCTTAAAAAAATAAAATATAGACAAACTCTTAATTTTAAAATGAGACAGAGTCTAGAATTACATTTTAAAGTATACTTTAATAACAAAATTCAGTCACACCCAATATGGACTGCAAACTTAAGATTTTAAGAATAAGTGATACTTTTTACAAATATGCTCAGCCAATAATAAATACTTTTTTTTCTTCTTTACAAATATGCTCAGTCGAGCTCTTACGATAAAGTTTACCCTTTATATTTATTTTAATAAGTAAAGAGGTGAGAATATTGAGATGAACCTATCATTCATTGGCTTTTAATGATATTTCACTAATTATAGGCATTTCATTATCAATCTAGCTTAATTAAATAAAATTATAGAGCCAAATTATTATATCGTTTATGTATCTTGGCTATCCTATTAAAATTTTGGGATGATAATTTTAAGATTTAAAACTTTAAAAGAGTAAACCAATTTTTTTCGCTGTGGATTCTCCACATTAATAAAGTCCTGAATTTTATATTGAATAAAATTTAGTATAAGCGAAGATAAAATGGTAACCAGCATTATATGAAGTATTAAAATGAATAATTATTGTGGATCACCCATTTTACTGACTTGTGATGAAGTCATCTGTGAGTAGAATTCCAAACTCCTGTAACGTCGCTGCGTGCAGTTCGGTCTTTTTTTTTTTTTTTTTTTTTTTTTTTTTTTTTTTTTCTAGCCGGCGTGAGCACACTTTTTTCCTAGTACTACATCGTTTACGTTTCTCCAAGCAACTAGCGTTCTCAAAGCCGGAAGTTCTCGCCTGTCCGTCGTGTGTTCTTGTTGCTAGGGTCATCAGACGTCAATTTATTGGCTGTTTATAGCACTCCCATTATACCGGTCACTTTCAAGGACCTTCCACTTTCTGGAACCTTCCTGGTGACATTGAGGAGCCTAAGTGACAATATCTGTCTCTTTTTGTAAACAAGGGAGACCAACGAAAAAAAAAAAAAAACTGGTTCCATTTAAAAATGTGTTTAATTATTAATCTATTAATTTAATTCAAATTTAAATTTTGGATTTGAATGTATTTAATCAAAAGCTTCAAAATGATACAAAATATTATTATTTTAATAATTATGAAAAATAAAATAATAAGTAATTCTTTATAATTAATATATTTCAAAAATAAAATTCAATTAAATTAATGCTGCACAATTGTAGAAATAAGAATAAAAAAGTTTGCTGTAAAAATCTTTAGAACACATATTTTACAGCAGAGGGCATAGTTGTAAATTTGGAAGAAACATTTCTTTAATTGGTTGATTAGCTTTTGATTGATTGTCCAGGCTCAGATGCCAGACCTGGGCTTGGCCGGCCTGGGAATCAGCTAACCACAACTGAATATGAATATTCCGAACAACAGCATTTTTTCTCTTAAAGGTCGTCCGAAAATGATATCAGAAAGTAATATTTCTGGGAAACAAAGATACAAAGGTTAAAACTGGTTTTAGAATGAGATTTAAAGTTAGAAGAATGAGGCTTCGGATTTAAATTTAAACTTTTGAAATTTAATTTGGAATTTTGAATTTTATAAAGGGTTTTATCCTTTATATATATATATATATATATATAATACATTTTCAAAAAATACATCTGCTGCAAGTAATTTTCCGTGTAACTGCAATGACCCCACTCTAAAAAAATACATAAACAATGATCATGGACATATAATCACTGGAAATCTTGATATTGTTAATGATTTTAAATTGAAACAACTAATGGGTTATGGTACTAAATATAGACTTCCATCTAAATTTAATGTTAAATCTATTATCAAACAGTTTACATATGATATTGATATTTTTATTTATAAAATTTCTATCTCTTATAATAAGCCTATTGAATATTTTAATCAATGGAAAATATTAGTAATTGAAAAATTAACTATGGCTTTAAAAATAATATTGCTGATTTGGTTTCTATTAATACAAAGCATTTTTTCCAACAAATTACTAAATTACAAAAAAACTACGTTATTACATATGTAGACAAATCTCCTAACAATTATGCTATTATATGTAAATCATATTATCACCAACTTCTTACAAATTGTATTTCTTCTAATAAGTCATTTCAAAAAACTAATGAAAATGTAATTGTAAATAATCGTGAAATTTGAAGTTATTATAAAATATTAAATATTTTATGTACTAACTTTAATTATCCATATTTAGTTCATATTCCCAAATTTCATAAAACTCCAATTAAATTTAGGACTGTAACTATTGGTTGCAATACATATAATAATAAAGCCAATAAACTTCTCTTAAAAATTCTTAATCAATTATATGTACTTACTACAAACAATGATAATACACATTGTATAAAAAATAGCTATCTACTTGTCAATATTTTTAAAAAATCTTCATTGTGTTTATAATATAACGACATATGACTTCAAAGATCTTTTTAATAATATGCACCTATTAGATTTACATAAAATCATAAATACTATATTTAAAAAGTATTATAAAAAACTGGAATTACCATCTAATATAGATATTGCATATTTTAAATCTTTAACTAACTTCATTATATATAATAATTATATATTGCAAGATAACACTTTATATTTACAGCATGTCGGTATACCACAAGGCGGTTGTACTTCCAGTTTACTCTCAGACTTATACTTATATCATTATGAACGTAATTTTACTAATAATAATCTACATTTATATCGTCATATTGATGACATAATTTTAATTGATACTGATCAATCTGCAATTACTCGATTTCCAGTTGATTATCCCACTAATTTGGAATTAACGGAAAACCTTTTATCTAACAATACAATTAACTTCTTAGATCTTAAAATTACAATAGAAGACAACAAAACAATCACAGATTTATATGACAAACGTAAAGAATTTAAATTCAAAGTTAATACATTTACAAATTTTAAATCTTGTCTACATCATTCTGTATTTCGAAATATAATACTTAATCATTTATATACAATAAAATGTTTATGTTCTTCTCCTCTAATTAACAATAATATTAAAAAACTAATTTATGATGCATTAAATCATGGTTTTCCAAAAAAATTCATATATTCATTAATATACAATTAGTACTTTTCTTACATGATCTTTTAAAACAAATTAACACATGCGTAAACAAAATTGCAAAAAATTATAAAATAAAAAAAATAACTATAAAAAATAAAAAATTGTAAAACAATATAAAAAAATTATTATAGGTTGGTTGGGTGGGTAGATGTTAGAGTACGGAGGAGGGTGGTGTTGTCTGGATAATACGCAATGTTTAATTATAAAAAAAGGGGGGGTTGTATTATTACTATATTTATGATACGTATTTTATATGGATGTTGATTTGATATTTTATATGTAATTGGAGAATTTCATTAATATTATAATTAGCTTAATTATTGATTAATCTTATTTACAATCATTTGTTATTAAATTTTAATTTACTAAGGACAATATCATATTAATTAATAATAGTATGTCATTTTTATAGTGATTAATATACATATAAGTATGATTAATATAAATATGGTTATACTGTATGTATTAAAATTGGGTAATTATTTTTATTATTATTCCTCTATTCTTTTTAATATTTATCTATTTTCAATTTATTATCGGATTAATGTTTTTGAATGTCCCACATTCATACTTTTGGATTTTTATGGATGTATGAAAATAATCCACACTCTATATTTGTGCTTTTTAAGTAATGGGAATTTAAGTATCATTTAACTTTCTATATACTTCCATATGTTTTTTATTTCCTGTTCATTTTATAATTATATTATATATAATTGATTTAAAAGATAATTTTTATATTGATTTTAATGATTATTTATATTAATTATTACTGAATTTATTTTGTTTTCTAGCATATAGTTATATGCTATATATTATCAATGTTCTAGAATTATTTAAATTCTTAGTTTAGTTTATATAAGTTAGCTAATAGAATATTTTGTATGCTTTTAAATTTTATTAACAATAGTTTTTTTTTTTAAATACATTGTGTGGTTTATATTAGGTTTATAATTATCTATATATAAGGATATGTTTGGTTTTGCTGCTAAAAAAATTATTTACATTCAAATGCTTACAAATATTTATCTTTTGACAGTTGAATAATAAAAGTTATACTAGATGGCAGCACCAAAATTTGACTATTGAAGATAGCTCTAAATTTTAATTTTTCTAGCTCTATTTCAGTTATAATTTACTACACCAGGGGGTATTTTTAGCTAAAATTTGACGATAATGTTAAACAGTTATTAATTAATTTAATAGTGCATTTTAAATAATGTAATTACTATCTATTTATTTTATATTATATTAATTGTATTTAACAAGGTATTTCAAATTTTATTTCAAAATGTTTTAACTGCATCCTTTGGTATCAATTACTGTGATTTCTTAACTGTTTTATTCACCTTAATCTTTAGGATATTCTGGTAGCCATGTGCGTGGATATTTGTAAAATACTGAAATATTAATGGGTATGGTGTTTATTATTTATATTGAATATCCTATAAATATTTAAATAGGTTTTATTGATTCTTCCATTTCATATTATTTGTTTCTATTCTGTTTTCATTTTTAATCAATTCACTTGATTTTAATGGTTGTTTGGGCACAGGGGAAAATAATTTTTAGCTTTAGCTTATTTTTCTCACAGGAAACGACCATTTTGCTTATATCATTGAATTCTGTCCCCTTGACAACGTAATTCAATGTATAAGCTTTTCCATTTTTTGTCGGTGTCCGCTTTTTTCTTTTTCTTCCATAATAATTCTTATAATAAATTATTATTTTTTTCTTTTTATACTTGCTGCTTTAATTCATAATATTTGATGGTGGTAGGTTATGTTTAATTAATGGTTATATATGTATATATATATACACATATACATAAAATTTTTTACTGAGGATGGTTTTGGGTTCTAGCGGTCATGATGTATGTAGATCTGTAATTTTTTTCAGAAATTGAAACATAGGGGAGATTGCAATAGCCAATATTTCATACGAAATCATTTCACAAAAAATAACGCCTTAAGGATTGGATTCACGGAGCTCAAACCACCCATTTTGAACAACGATGTCATTCCAGAACCTATAGAATTTGAAATAACAAAGTTATTTTTAATTTCTTCCATTGGGAAATAGATTGTAACGTTTAAATTAATTTATTACTGTATTCTTAAAATATATGAAGCATGAAGAAATAACTTCGAGATCTTAAGTATTAATTTAAGATATTTTAATAAAATTAGTAAAATCTGTTACACTTAAAAAAAAAAAAAAAAATTTGGCGTGATATAATAAATAAATTCAATTTTTTTTTTTTTTTTTTTTTTTTTTTTTTTTTTTTTTTTTTTTGCAAAAAAGTGTTGGAAATTGACATTTATTTGTTGTGTTGTTTAAAAATATTTATTATTGATATTGGTTTTGAATAAATGTGGTGTATGTTTATGGTTAATGAATTTTTAGAATTATTTTAAAGTTAATGATGGCCAACTGAAAATTCTTTCAATTAAAATTGAAATATATAAAAAAATATCTTGAAAAGTAGCTACAATTTATTTTATTGATTTAATTTTCTGGATGAAACTTATTATGGTCCAAAGTTACTAGACACTAAACAAATACATGTGTTAAAATGATCAACTTTTAAGTTTTTACAACGGTAATATTTTTAGTTCTGACAATTTTTTTTCATTAAGAATATGCATTTTTTATTTATTTATTTTTTTAAATTTATATAGTTAATGAAATAATTTTGACCTAAGTGTAGTTGATTTTAAACAAACATATATGTTTACGTAATTTTTACCTAATTTCATCACAATCCATATATAATTTCTCAAGATATCATCTTCGCAATAACTTATGGGGTAAAAAAAAGAGCTATTTTGATTCCAACAATGCACAAATTCTGTAAGAGGCTAATAAATTTCTGATGACAGCATATTACAAAGCACAATCTGTTTAATCCATATCCACAATTTCATGTTTAAACATAAAAAGATTTTGAAAATAGACTAATTCAAATTTTGAATTTTTTCGTTAAATTTCGTCACATTTAAAAGATACAAGACCCCTTAAATTCCTTAGTACTAGAAAGCTTTATATGAGAACATTCTACTTTAATGGAGTAAATTATCCAACGTAAATTTTGAAAATTAAGCTCAGAAATCTTCAGACAGGCCATAATTTTTTAATATTAAATGTATTAAAGTTACATCTTTATGATATTTCTGATAAATTTAAACCCTTTCATGAAATGTAACAAAGTTAAATCAGTAGTTTATTTTTTTTTAAATTGTTATAAATTTTGAATTTATTATAATAATAAAATTAATATAATGATAATAGTAATATAATAAATAATTAAATTAAATAACTATTAAATAACTAATAGATTCTGTTTAGGATTAAAAGTGCAAACTAAAATGGGGATATATACTTGTTAAGAGTTTTGTTTTGAATATATTATTTATACAGTCATAATTTAATTAACACTTAAATGCATTGTGTAACTCAAGAGTTACGAGATATTTTCTTGTCATTTGGCGCTTTCTATTGATCGTTTGGTGAACTATTACGTGTTACTTACGTGTGATATCATGCATTTAAGGTTGTGACGTCTGTTTTTGTACCGATTTGTTATCACGGAGAGTTTATAACATCTTTTGTTGATATTGCTTGCAATGTAATCGACTAGCGTTTTTGTCTCTATCTTTATTAGGTAATCATTATTAATTCTGAGAACTGTTAAAATAATTATAAAAATTATTATATCGTTGTATAGTTGTTATTGTGCACTGTAAACACTTTAAAGTAAGTATATAATTTAAAATTATTATTTTTTGAGCAGTTTTCGTTATGTTACTCAGGAGTGACATTATGAGGTCCAACAGAAACATATATATTTTTTTTTTCACTTTTTTATATTGGGTAACAAAAAAAAGAGAGAAATATAATTTTTCCTAACAAAGTAAAAAATCATGCACTGAAGAGATCGATGAATTAATTTAATCAAATACACCTGAATGTAACACCATACCAATGGATGAACCTGAATGAACACCATAACAATGTCCAGTGTTCATGCTGCTTTTTATGTTTATTCTCTTTATTTATTTATTTTTACGCTATACTTACAAACTGTAAGGACTTTATTTATAATTTTATCTTTGTATTTTTTGTATTACCTCTAGAGCTAGGACGAGTTCGATATTGTGTGCTGGTTTCTTTTTTGGCATTAAATGAATCGATGTGGTTACGATCTTCAACCTTTGGGGTTACTTTTTTTCTAGAATGGAATTTATTCATACGTTTTTTGTGTACTTTTTTGCATTTAGCATATTTTTTTCGGGAAATTTTTATAACTTTTGTTTTAATTTGACATATATCATAAATATATAAAATTATATATAAGTACATAATATTTATTTATAAGTGTATATTGTATGTACATGTAAGGTATATCTCTATATGTAATATATATACATAAAAATAAAACTATCGGTATAAACATCGTATATTTTTAACATGTGACATATATAACATTTATTAAATATATATATGTTTATAAATATATAAAGACCATGTTTTACCGCCATCTTGAAAAATTGTATAAGATGCTATAATGGCGTTTTAGCGCTATTTTGGATTTCGCGCCAACCAGCACACAATATAGAACTCTTCCCCTAGAGCCATATCTAAGACTTCGTTTTTACCTTAATTTAAGATTTTCTTTTTCTTCTCCTCTCTCTCTCTCTCACTTTAGAGTATTTATGTTTAATAACATTTGCTAATATATTTAGGTTTTTGATGTTTTAATATATTTTTATTATTATTTATTCATTTGTAGGTTATACGTACAAACTGCAACTGTTTTATTTATAATTGTATCTTTTTTATTTTTGTATTACTTCTAGAACCTTCTGTACTATATATATATATATATATATATATATATATTTTTTTTTTTGGGGGGGGGGGGGGGCAGTTAAGATTTTCTTTTTCCTCTTCTTTCTATCTCTCTTTCTCTTTAGAATATTTAAGTTTAATAATAAATGCCATTTTTAATAATAAATGCCATATTTAACATCCTGGTGCTGTTCTTTATGTTTATTCTTATCATTAGATTATTTTTATGCTATACTTACGAACTGTAAATATTTATTTTATTTATAATTTTATCTTTGTATTTTTTCTATTACCTCTAGAGCATTCTCTATTTTTTCGTGTTTACGGATAGTTAAGAATTTTTTTCTTCTTCTCTCCCTCTCTTTGGCATATTTCAATTTAATAACAATTGATAATATTTAACTTCCAGATATATGCAAACCTTGTAATCTGAACTTCCTTTAACCGGATTGCCCGGATTTTTCCGTTTCTAGAAATCATGTTAAAATGGCTATAGACATTTTTTTTAAACAGAATTTTATTTTGAACCATATATAGAAAGAAGTGATATTAAAGATATTATAGCATCAAACTGCAATTAATAAATATATATATCCTGGAATGTACAAGCATTCTTATAAAAATGCAGGAAAACCCTCGGACGGTGAAAGGGTTGACACTTCAGGTCATCAGATCTCCAACACCATTGTTTGTGGAGAGGAACAAAATAAATTTATAATTCTGCCTTATCTTAAAAGCATTCTATAAAATGCCTAACCTTGTTTATATAATTCTCGTGCGATATAATTTATTTTTCTTTGGAAACTCTTTAGTCTTTTCATTTTTTTCAATCTTTAATACCGGCATGTTTACATTTCACCTCTTTTCCTCATGCCCGTAGTTTACACCTTTAGCTTTCTCATTTGCTGAGTGGGGGAGACCGGGACTAGTGGGCGCAGTTTTTAGTTTTTGATTTTTATAAAATTTTTATTTCAGTTTTTTAACAAACTTTAGCTGCACTTTTAAAGAACGGACATTTGGCTATAAATACCCGGAGATTTGAGTTTGTAGCTTTTGTAATTTATGTTTAGCGGGAGACTAAAGCAAAAGGAAAATTGTGCGCCAACCTACCCCGTCACGGGGCAAGTTGCCTATACCTATGGTGTAAATTGGCACACGCTTTATAAAAAAATTTAAATGAAGCTCAAATACGACACGAAGTTAAGCGAAATCAATTTCATCAACCAGTAAGTTTAGACAAAAGAGTTTTCAACTAGAAAACAGGAATTCTGCTTTTTCAGAATTTAGTGTCGCCTCCGATGAAAAAAAAATATATATGTATATAAATATAGATAATACAAAACACATTTCAGTTTTACGACTTAAAACACACGCTTTTATTTTATGAAAAATGACGACATTCCTATCCTCTGAAGAAATCCTCATTTACGATCCAGTCTTAAACAACATCTCATATGACGTAATTATCGCTGAATAACACACACACACACAAAAAAAAACATGTCACTCAAGAAACTCGACAAAAAAGTCGCTATTTAATTATTCATATGCCTTCATTTGTTTGTATTAAATAATTAAATTAAATATATTTTTAATAGCTCCATGTTTTATCAGAAATCATTAATTTATATTATTCCAAAATGGCACGTATTTTAAATACATTTTTTCAGTATTAATGGGAAAATGGCAACAAAAATATATAATTGCTATTTTCCAACAATTTGTTCTTTACTTTCTACAGAGATGGAGTACTTGAGTTGCCAAAATTAAAAAAAAAATTGCACTGAAAACTACAAAAAAAAAAAAAAAAAGATTATCTAAAAAATAAATTTATATGCTTTTTTCAAACAAATTGCATTTAAAAGTACTTTGTGCGATGTTTAAAAGTTTTAAAAAATTGCAGTAGAGTATTTAACAGTACATTGATACGCCTGCATTGTTTTTTGGCTGGCTTATACAAAGGAAGTCATTTTTTGGAGACGACACTTTGTTTGCTGGGAGAAAGAAAAAGCATACCGAGGGTGAATAAAGAATGATTTAAAACTACTTTCTGTAAACGGCTCAGTATGTCGAACACCTTTAACCGAGGTAGTGCTGATTTCATTGCCTAGTTAATTGTAAAAGTAGTACTTATTAACATTTATTTCTTCCTTTGAAACATAAAATAATTCATGAAATATTGTAATGAAGACAAACTAAATCCAATCTTCATTTAAAATAAATAAATAAAGAAAAAAACGTAATCACAGTTGAACAATCACCAAATCTAAAATATATCTCACTAAGAAAAATTAAACAGCACAGGGGTTTTAATTCTATTTGTAATGCAAAGCAATATCTTTGGCGCATTTCACGTTTCTTCCGAAGTTCAGAAAATATGTATGATATCGATTCCAAATTTCTGGTGGACTTCAATAGTTTCCTACTCTAATAATAGATAAGGTGATGTCTGTAATATCGCACCCCTTTCTAAAATTATATATGTTTTTGGTATTTTTCAATTTAATTAATAACTTTCAGGTGATTTTCGTAGGTGCGTTATTGATTCTTCGTACCACATATAGCCAGCTCAATAGCTCAAATAATAAAAAAATAAAAAAATACAATACCACGAAAAGGTATATTTAGGACGTTTGGAAAAATGTTTTCCTAATATCGCACTATGTGTTTTCCTAATATTGCACAGGGCGATATTACAGGGTTCGTACAATTCAAGGACTTTCAAGCACCTTTTACCAGAATTTTCGTAAAGTAATATTTGCCTTATTTAATTAAAAAAATAACTCTTTAGCTATAGTGACCAGAACTTTGTGAAATTTCTTGTACTAAAACAGCTAAAATCCCCTAAATCCCAGGATGCCTACGAACCCTGTATTAGGGGTATTTTTTGAAGTAGTCATAAAAATGGAATGCGGGAGGCAAATAAATATAACCTTCCGAGACGGTATCCCTTACACAAATTTTATTTTGTTGGCTCTGCTTTTTACAGAACGGTTCCCCTTACTGGTGAAAAACAAAGAATTGCTCTAATTAAAAAAAGACAAATATTACATTTATTTATTAATGGTGCCAAAAACAAATTCACATGCAATTTTTGACGATGAATACATGCATCACCTCTCCTAAAAGACTTAAAGAACGTTTTTTATTGATATTATATTTAATGAAGAACTTATTTTTGTCAGATTATGATATTTTATAAATAATTAATGGTAAACTCGACATTAACAAATGATCCATTTTTCTTCACAGCAGTCCATCAGTTGAGTAAAGCTGGTTATATAAAGGACATTAACAATCATTTTTGCTGCCTTGGTCGTCACTAGATGCTGCCAACGGTTTTATTTTTAATTTCAATAGCTTCCTTCTTTCTTCTTTCTGTGTTTTTTTTTTTTTTTTTTTTTTTTTCATTTTGGTGCAAAAATATTTTTTGCAGCCTTAGTATTTTTCTTTTTAGCAAGGTCTTCAGCAAGTTTTACTTTATAGATAATTCTTATCAGAACTGTTGTTGAGCAACTTGGGCGTCCTTATTTGATTACTTGAAAGATTTTTTTCATGGTGGCAAAGAGCTTATATCCATTTGAAAGGTTTTGCTACCATTTGGTGATGGACAGGAGGATACACAGCCGGACTGTTTTTGGATTAAATTTATCACATTTGTTTACAGGTGGTTCGATACCACTGGTTGAGGCTCATGTTGTTCCTGTTTAATTTGACTTGTTTCAGCTGGACGACATGTCAGTGATGGACACATAGTGTTTTCTGGATGTGCTAGTTTCTAAGAAGTCTCAGCAAATTCAACCACTGCAAGTTTATGGTTTTCGAATTTGTTTCTATTCAAAAGAAAAATACATAAAAACAATCTTAGAAATTATTTCGTAAATAAAACAGTTCGTATTTAGAACCTTAAATAAAATACTTTGCGTAATATCACACAGTGCGATATTAGGACTACAGGCGGGGTACGATAGCAGGAAGAATGAAACATTGCAATTTGTCCGACTCTGCCGGTGAAATTAAGAATAGAAAGAACTTACACTATATCTTGTTAAACTGCATGATTATGTGCTTGTATTTACGTTACAATAATTAAGAACAGCACTTACTTTGAAAACGATTTTTCATTGCATGATGAAGTTGGCAAAAAGTTTAGTTTTGCACAAAACTTTTAAAAAATAACTTTAACTAAACACAACTAAGTATTTTACCAAGGCGCTTATTCGACTGACGCCTTGCTGCTAGACACTAGTTGAACCAGAACGCATACGCGACGAGATCATGAGGGGTGCGATATAATGTAATGGTGCAATATTAGGGGCATTTCCCCTATCATTTAATATATATATATATTTTAAATATGTATTTTTAGAAATGAAAACTTGTTGTAAGAATCATTATATCGTCCATTATTTAACACTTTCCAACATAGATGACATATTAATGATGAATTCTTTATAAGGGTTTTAATTCATTTTAACACCAAGTTTCACAAAGAAAGGTATTTTTTTTTATACTAACACACAAAAAACAATTTCAGAAGTGGGACGTACAGGCAATTATACATAAATCACTTCTACCATGTATTAACCATTTGGAAAAATGGTTATTGTTCTCGTCAGGATGGGAAATCAAAAGCATATCTGAAGGTTTTTATTGGTTTAATCCGCATTTTATTCGTGTTCTGATTGGTCTATACAGTAACCTGTATTTCCCTTTACTTTCAACAGAGATGGGCAACAGAGTGTTGCCACTATGACAAAAAAAGTAATAAAAACTACAAAAAAAAGTTAATAACTCAGAAACAAATTGAGATACAGCTTTCAAACAAATTGCATTTAAAAGTACATTTTTTTCTCTATACGACGATATAAAAAGTAATAGTGTGGGATGTTTAGAAGTTTAAGAAATAAATTTCATTTAAAATTGGCCGTCAGATGTCTTGGAAATCTGACGATGGAAAAGTCTTTTCCAGAACAGCCAATGAAATGCTTGGATAATACGTAAGTTTCAGGTGGATAATACGTACGAGTCGCAGGCGATTTTTGTCGCTTGGAATTTTTACGTGTAATAACACTATTAATGTTTAATTCGTGGCGTACGTAATGTATGATCAACTCCGTGCGATTTTTTATGTCTTAAATTTTAGTCTTCGAAAAAATCATTTTTCAAATGATCGTTGTAATTTATTAAATTGCTTTTTTTTTTCTTTTTTTTTTTTTTTAATCTGATTGTGCAGCTCCAAACAGATCTTATCTTCATCTATCCGAAAAACATTTATATAAATGTTATGAGACAATCTGGTTTGAGATTTTGGATAATTCATTCTTTTACCTTAAAAAAAAAAAAAAAAAAAAAAAAAAAAAAAAAAAAAAAAAAAAAAAAAGTATGACTTTGTAAAGCTCACAACTGAGGACGTACAGTCGTGGGGAAAAAAAGTAAACACCCCCTACTAACTCCCCAACAAATTACCGTAGAAGAAAGTTACTGGTACCGAACGATTGGAAATAAAGTGTACTTTTAAATGATGCATATAAAATTTCCTTAGGGGGCCATCTACATATTAAAACGAAGCATAACTTTATTTTTTTCAATAGCAGTATATAGTTCTGACATCATAAATGAACTCTACACCCTACAATTAACTTAAAAGCGAATTTTTATACAATTCGTACCATAAGTTTCCGAGAAATTATTTATTTTAAAACGAGATTATTTTAAGGGCTGTATCCAAATTGAAGTTCCATACTCCATTGTTAACCGAGAGAGCCGCTTTCTTGATCAAGGCACCTTAAGCACCACTCAAGGAGTCAATGAAGCCTGTCAGATAGTACAGCAGAATAAATTCCAAAATAGGGTGACGGAGACAGTAGTTGATCAAATAAGGTCGGCGCTACGGGGTTTTTATAATATTTCCTTCCTTTTAAATTTTAGAAGTAAACTAACATGATTGCTACAATCCTTAATGAATGTCCTATGATGGACAAAAATGAAATCTGCTGAAATTAAATAGCAACAAAATTATAAGTAAATAGTTTCTTGGATTGCCATTTACCCAGTAGTTGATCAATCGAAGAAATCAATCAAAAATTCAAAAATTTATCTTTAAAATATCACGTTTAAGGTTTGATTAACAATAATTCATATAAAACTATTATTTGAAATAAGCAAGATGGAAGTGGATTATTTTAACTTACCGTAATTGTCTCCAACTCATCAAAAACTAAATTTTTACATTTTCATATAAAAGAAATCATAAAATGTCTTCTCTTACAGCAGGCAATTGACAACAATGTGACAACAGGGGTTCCAACATTCAAACAAAAATATTATGTCTAGTGCCAGATGTAAAAATCATTTCCGCCTGAAATGGTGCACTATTTAAAAAATTTGATCAACTACTGGAGGGGTATCAACTACTGGAGCAGTCACCCTATCTACTCACTTCCATCATAGACGGCCCCTGAAACAACCATTTTGTCGTTTTTGTAAGCATAATTTGAAAACTACTTAGAAGAAAAATGTGAAATTTTGGTTTTCCATAAAGCAAGACTTAATAAATCTAAATCCATCAAAAAAATTTTAAGTTGCATTTCATAATTTTTTCGAATATTAATTTCATAATTCATATCATAAAATTATAAAAATTGCAAATTCAGCGTATTTATGTTTGGGTGTATTAGTATTATTGCTACAAAAAAAAATAGCACATTAGGAGCATAATTTCAGGAGATATAAATAAAAATATGACAATGTAATTTAACATTAGAAGCACTAAAATTTGAATGTTTATAATTCAAAAACTTATCATTCAAATGACTGGAAATTCGGTATTTAGGCATAGTTTGAACCGAAGATTTGAAATATCTCGTTAAAATTGGGTATTGCCATTGAAAAAAATTAAGTTTGGATTCGTTTTAACATATAGATGACTCCCTAAGAAGCTTTTATATACATCATTTAAAAGTAGACTTTATTTCAAATCGTTCGGTACCAGTAACTTTCTTCTACGATAATTTGTTGAGGAGTTAGTTGGGGGTGTCCACTTTTTTTTCCACGACTGTACATCATTATGTAACATTAACCTGTTCTGAAATCAAAAAATAATGACATTACTTTTTGCGTACCGTTCTGTTTTCATATTAAAGCTGCGCACATAGTTGATTAAAATGAATTAAAATGTCTCATCAAGAATTTCTTTTTATTATGCAATTATTGATTCTTGTATTAACTAAATATTTCAGCTAATTACGTTAATGGAGAATATGTTGTGTGAAAAGTCTTCGTTAAAAAATGAAAAGAAAAATATGATTTACTTAATATAATTAAGCTGCATAGTACATAAACTTATAGGATGGTATCAGGATAAACGGTGGATACAAAAAAGTTGTTGGATCTCTAGTTTAATGTCTGATAAGAACATTTTTAATCTACCTGTAAAAAAAAAAATCCCTTAAATCATTGCACAAAATCCCTATTATTTCATTAAGCGTCTATCAAATGACACAAATTAATTTCTAGAAACTTTTATATAATAAAGCATCTACAAAAAAACGTAGTTTTAAACAATTCGGAATAAATAAAAAAAATAAAACGCCAAAAAAAATTTTCATGTATTCTTTCAAACAAAAATCTATTTCGTTAATTGCTTTTTATTAATACTCACACAAACAAAGTAATATATCGGAAACTGGAAATTTATTTTATTTTCTTGAAATGTTCTATGTGCATCCGGGTTACTTAATTATCACAATATCTGACAGAGTTAAAAAAAATCTAATTAAGGGCGCTATTTGTCACTTAAATTTGCTTACAATGGATAAAATAAAAAAAACGATGTATTAGAGCATTGGATTAACAAAGATAAAAATGGTTATATTTGAAACTACTACTATAATTTATTTTGAAAGTTATATGTTAATTGGAATTTTATTTATCAATGTTATAAAAAATATATATCGAAAACTAATATGCATGTATCCTAGTCAAGTATGATGTAGTACTTCAAAAGGCGGGCGTATGATAATTAGATTATGAAAGAAAACACTGCAGCAGGTTTCTTTTCTTTTAATTAGTGAATGTATGCGTAAAACAAAAAGAAAACAAAGAGAAATACACGAATAAAAATTGTCAAACATGCATTAGAAATATTCTAATTAATGAAAAAATAGCGACTCATTTATTATACAGGGTGTGTGACAATTTCCTCTGGGGTTTGGTAGGCTTAGGAAAAAAGATTACCTATACAGCAACAAAGTTGACTTTACTGGAGAAAGAAACATTACAAATTTTATTTCACAAATGTTCAATATGTGAACCTTTGGTGATATCAAGTCTAAAATCAAATACTTCCCACACTCGCTTCAACTTCACATCTGTAACACCGCACTTGCTTGACGGATTGAGTTCCTCGGACGCTTCTCCAACACGAGTAACCATTTCCGCCGACTGGCCTGGACGACCAGTTCGTTGTGCATCACGCAAGCAACCATTTTTCTCCAATTTTCGAAACCACGCGTGAATTGGATTGTCCGTTCGTGGTTACAATCCATATTCTGTACGAAATTTTCATTGAAATGTTACAGCAGAATGAGTTTTCGCAAATTGTAACACTCAGTAATCTGTTTGTGAGACTGTAAACCTCGTTATCTTATGTGCAAAATTTTCTAAATTGTGTTTTTCTGTTATTTCCAGCTGCTATCAGAACTAGTGGTGCCATCTACTAAGTCATTTGTAGAACAAAACTTGACCAATGACAAATGAAGAAATCTCGAATACCTACGCAGGTCGTAATGCCTGCTTTACCTTCACTTTGATATTGTTGTGTCTATGATGATTGCATAGATGAATTCATCAGATAGTGAACTTTGCTGCAAACTCGTTCAGTGAAAATGGTATTGTCAAGCAAATACTCGAGGAAGGGAAAAAAGCCGACAAGGCCATAAAAAGTATTTTTTTTTCATTATATAAATTAATGCAGTAATAAAAATTTAATCCTATAAGCTATAATTTATAAAATAATATGAAAATATAAGCGTTAAGAAGGTGAATTATAACCGCTGCTAAACGTAAAGGCTGGGTGACAGCAATCAGAATGAAAAAAATAAAAATTAAAAATTGAGAGCCAGAAATAAAAAAGCAAAAGAGAAATTTTGAATTTAGATTTTCCTCAACAATGCATTTTAAGATGGTTCCCTCCTCTTCCTCCTTTTGGAAGGAGGTGCGAAACCATCATCTCGACTTTGAATGATAGCGGTGTTTTCCTACCGACAGTGTTGTTTATATTATATTGTCTAATAGACCGCAAAACATCCTTGTGTATTAGAACACGATCTCTGTGAAAGTTTTGAGCAAATTTTTTGATGACTTGCAAGATAGCCGAATGTTGAGATCAAAATGATTGATATCTTTCCGGACGAACGTGGCTGCATATACAATCTAACGTAAATTTTTATTTTGTGCGGTTTGAAGTTTCTGCATCCGAGTTTCACAGACAGATCCCCATACTACTGACCCGTAGGTCATGGTGGATCTTAAAAAGAATTTATACAGCAGTAACTGGTTTAAAATAGACAGACAGTTATGTTTAGCTAAGAGAGATTTGAGGGATGCACGGGCTACGGCAGTCTTGATGAGCACGTCAGTGATCTGTCTAGCCCAGCTTACTTTTGCGTTTAGGTAAATTCCTAGACATTTATATTCGGTGACCCAGGGGATATCTTCACCATTATGAGAGAGATTTGTGTCAGGGAAGATAGATTTTCTGGAAAGCATCATGGCGGCACTTTTTTCTGCGTTAACCTTTATGTGTCAGTTTCTAAGCCAAATAAAATGGCCTGAAGATAGGATTGGTGTTGTACAATCACAATGTGTTTATGTTTCTTACTGTAAATGATGGCCGTGTCATCCACATATCCTAAAAGAAAACAAAACTTGTAATATTTCTTTCTCTATAAAAGTCAACTTTGTTGCTGTATTGGTAATTTATATAAGCTTTCCAAAGTCCGGTAAGAATTGTAACACACCCTCTATAGCAGATTTTATTTTTGAAGCATTCCTTGAAAAAAAAAAGCAACATTTTCTTTTTACAACAAACATATGTTATGCACAGTTTCGGAAAAGTAAACAATTTCTGTAAATGGTAAAAGAATTTTTTAAGTAACACTTTCTAATTTTTAATTAAAATTTAGAATAATCTAAAAAATGACTAGCTTTTCTGATACTTATCATAGACAGTTAAAACTTTATTGTTGCGTTGCATGATTTTATTCGAAGTTATTCTTAAAATTATAGAGAAAACATGCCTCCAAACTTATTTAATTAAATCATCTTCCACCACATACCAACTGTGTATTAAATTGATAACACTTTACAAAAACTAATTATTTTAGCTTATAATGAAATTTTTGGAAGAATTTTATAACAATAATTATTGAGATACGTAGTCAGATTTTTGCAGATAATTTAATTTTAAGAAAAGGGGCTTTTTAAACACCAATGAATTGAACGTTATCTCCTCATAAATACTTTTCCGAATAGTCATATACCTGATTTATATTTCCTTTAAAACAAAAGACATTTCTAAAACGCTTTTTTCCAAATCGAATCGTTACTTTTAAAGTTATAGTACATTTATTGGAAAAAATGTCACTTTATGTCCACAGAATTTCTTTCCAAAAATCATAGTCATGCAGAAAGTACCTATTCTAAGAATGCGTTCCTTAGAATTTTTTATTTATTTATTTATTTATTTATTTATTTTTTTTTTGGGGGGGGGGGGGGTTACTTCCAACATGATCGAGTCTGTTCGTAAATCCGTATTGGTTAATTTCTATCACATTCTCGTTTTAATTCGCCTAAAATTTACAGATATTCTTATTTTGATACAAAGATATATTATAGGTATTATCTGTAAAAATCCAAGTATGTTTAAAACAACTCGGTAAAATGATGTGTTTTAAATAATTATCATTACTCAGACGTAATAGTCCTGTACAGTTCGTGATCGAATAGCATTAAAAATTAAATGTAATTCATTTATCGAAGCATGAATATAGTTACTAGATACATAATCATTTCATTACTGATGTCCGCAATTATTATTTTATCCTTCTATATATAAAAAAAAAGTATTGATTTGGAAATGGACCAATGAAAATCTGCGTAGATATTCCCGGCAGATCGGCATCCAATTTGAATGCTTAAGCATGGCTTTTCTTCGTTAATATTAAAAAAACTGTTGCATACAAAAATATGAAAATCGGTAGTATTATAGAGAAATGTTTCATAAACACGCTGATGCAGACAGTTTTCAAATCGAAGAATTATTTTAAGAGATATTTAATGCCAAAATTGGACAAAATCGTTCCATTAAAAAAGTTTTATAGGAGCAAAAAGTGTACATAGGAATTTAATCATATTTAGATCATTTTATGCGTCAGAATTTCCCGGTGTACAGGCTGCATTTAGTTTTTTCATTTTTTGAGGTTTTATTTCTATTTTAAATTCAAATTTTTAGCATTTCGAGAGATATTTTTTTACATATTTTAGAAAATTGTATTAATTTAAACTGTTGCCAACTGTATAAACAGCGCTAACAATAACGTTTGCTTCAAATTAAAAATTTATTTTACACGTGACTATTATAAACAGAAAATATAAAAAGCAGGAACTCATTGAAAATTACGTCATGAAAACTATACTTACATGTGAATTTTAAAAGAGAAAGAATATTGTAAAATAATAAATTCATTAACATGCGTTAGAATGTTTAAATAGGAGAATTTACGTCACATTTACGTCACATTACACTTATTACGCAAAATGAACAAAAAATAATATTGCAAAACATTTTAAATTTAAAAATGGCGCGAGACATTTATTTGATATTTTAAGATGATCATAATATTTCTTTTCTAACAAAAGTATTTTTACGTGAATAAAAAAGTTATATAAAATATATATCCTTCTGTATGTAAAAAAAAGTTTTGATTTGGAAATGGACCAATGAACATCTGCGTAGATATTCCGGGTTGATCCGCATCCAATTTGAATGCTTAAGTATGGCCTTTCATCGTTAATATTAAGAAAACTGTTGCATACAAAAATATGAAAATCGGTGGTATTATAGAAAAATGTTTGATAAACACGCTGATGCAGACAGTTTTCAAATCGAAGAATTATTTTAAGAGATATTTAATGCTAAAGTTGGACAAAGTCGTTCCATTAAAAAAGCTTTATTTGAGCAAAAACTATGCATGAGAATTTAATCATTTTTAGATCATTTTATACGTTATAAGTTCCCAATGCGCAGATTGCATTTATTTTTCTTATTTGACGCATTTTTTGAGGTTTTATTTCTATTTTTAATTCAAATTTTCAGCATTTCGAGAGATGTTTTTTACAAATTTTAGAAAATGTCATTAATTTAAACTGTTGCCAATTGTATAAACAACGAAACAAATTATCATATCAAATATTTCTTCAAATTAAAAATTTATTCACACGTGACTATTACAAACAGAAAAAAAACTTTAAAATTAGAATTAAATGATTACATGTTAAAAGCAGGAAAATTACGTCATAAGAACCATATTTACACTTGAATTTTACGTCATATTTAAAATGCCCCAAAAATATGGTAAAACAATTTAAATTGAAAAATATATTTGCGCGAGATATTTTGAGATAATCTTTTCAACTATTATCGTGAATTCGAAGACAGCGCAAATAATACTTCCTTCTAACAACAAAAGTATTTTTACATGAATATTAATAAGAGAAATAAAAGTTTGGTGTAAATTACGTCAGATTTGAAACGATACATTTAAAATGAATTATTTAAAAGAACTATCTTATAGCGCTGCTAAAAAATACCGGGATACAATGACACTGTTTACTTAATTCATTTTACATTAGCTTATTTTCAAATAACTAATGTGTTTAATTAAATACGAAAATAGCTATTGTATCTCTTAACAGCAACAGATTTGGTCTTAAAAATCCCCAATCCAAGAAAAACGAATGGAAACCCGTTTACAGAGAGATCGCTACTGTTTTTTTAATTTTAATTCAATATTTTTAAAGCCGATCAAATGCGTGCAATTAGCGTGCTTTTTGGATTTTGGTGTGCCTGAACGGGGGTTGGCGAGCGTAGCTCGAAGGGGGCAGAGCCCCCTAGTATATAAAAAAAAAGTTTTGATTTGGAAATGGACCAATGAAAATCTGCGTAGATATTCCGGGTAGATCGGCATCCAATTTGAATGCTTAAGCATGGCATTTCATCGTTAATATTAAAAAAACTGTTGCATACAAAAATATGAAAATCGGTCGTATTATAGAGAAATGTTTGATAAACACGCTGATGCAGACAGTTTTCAAATCGAAGAATTATTTTAAGAGATGTTTAATGCTAAAGTTGGACAAAATCGTTCCATTAAAAAAGTTTTATTGGAGCAAAAACTATACATGAGAATTTAATCATTTTTAGATCATTTTATACGTTATACGTTCCCGGTTTGCAGATTGCATTTATTTTTCTTATTTGACTCATTTTTTGAGGTTTTATTTCTATTTCAAATTCAAATTTTCAGCATTTCGAAAGATATTTTTTACAAATTTTAGAAAATGTTATTAATTTAAACTGTTGCCAATTGTATAAACAGCGCAAACAATAATGTTTACTTCAAATTAAAAATTTATTTACACGTAACTATTACAAACAGAAAAAAAAAAACCCTTTAAAATTTGAATTAAATGATTACATGTTAAAAGCAGGAAAATTACGTCATAAGAACCATATTTACACTTGAATTGCAATACAAAATCTAAAAAAAAAAAAAAAAAAAAATCATTATTATGCGTTAAAACTTGTAATTGGAGGAAATTACGTCATATTTAAAATGGCCAAAAAATATGGCAAAACAATTTAAATTGAAAAATATATTTGCGCGAGATATTTTGAGATAATCTTTTCAACTATTATCGTGAATTCGAAGACAGCGCAAATAATATTTCCTTCTAACAACAAAAGTTTTTTCACGTGGATATTAATAAGAGAAATAAAAGTTTGGTGTAAATTACGTCAGATTTGAAACGATACATTTAAAATGAATTATTTAAAAGAACTATCTTATAGCGCTGTTTAAAAATACCGGGTGACAATGACACTGTTTACTTAATTCATTTTACATTAGCTTATTTTCAAATGTTTAACTATTTTTTTTAATTAAATACGAAAACAGCCATTGTATCTCTTAACAGCAGCAGATCTGGTCTTTAAAATCCCCAATTCAAGGAAAAGGAATGGAAAATCGTTTACAGAGAGATTGCTACAGCTTTTTCTTTTTCTTTTTTCTTTTTTTTTTTTTTTTTTAAATTTTAATTCAATATTTTTAACGCCGATCAAATTAGCGTGCTTTTTGGATTTTGGTGTGCCTGAACGGGGGTGGCGTACTATACCTCCTAGTGTACTATATAAAAGGCTCTAGGAAAGTGTTAGTAAGTTTTCCGCGGTTGCCCAGAGTTGATAGGAGCGAAATTAATATATTGATGCATGTGACTTTTTCCACGGTGTACCTTGAAAATTTTTTATTCATTTTTATTTTTTTGACATATAAAATTTAATCAGTGTTCGCCACAAAATAAATATAAGCATTGATTTTAACGAAGCTTGGTTTTGTGTATAAAAGTAAGTTCATGTATTTTTAGTTATATTTTGTTATATTTATTTAATAAAACTAATAAAATATTTGGACTAATTTTCTAAGCATACTAGAAATAAAATAATACAAATATACACAAGAACAAAGAATTAACAGCCATTAATTTTAAAGATAGTTACGAACCACATTTTTTCAAAAACTGCAACTCAATAGTAAACAAATAAACAAAAACGACATATAAAGTCAAATAACCTGTTACCATTCGAGACAAATACCAAACTTTTTCTAGTTTCTTTCTAAACGTAATTCATCTATTTTGACGTAGTTTCTTTTGGTATTTGTTTCATTTGAACAATTATAACAAAAAAAAAAATGTAAAATACGTTTTTTTTTTTTTTTCTTTTAGCAGTAAAATATTCCCGGATAAGACTACAAATCTATTATTATGAGTTCATTAGTTGTTTTATTAATTTTGCACATTCATTATTAAAATTCAAAAGAAATTGGAACTGTTCTTAATTCTTGCATCTAGGTACTACGTGTATTATTATATTTAAAGAGAGGTTTCCCTTCATTTTTAAGACCCTGCAACAAAGTGGAAAATTGTTTATGCATTTGGTTTCTCTGTTCTTCTGCCCGACTCTCCACGCTCTAACTCCCGTAAATATAGTCAGATTTTCATGCAATTGATAAACATTGTTTAGGGTCAGAAAAGCATGTTTGGTATTGTATTATAAGTACGTGGAATTGATAATTCATTTGCAGGGGCACTCAAAAGTATTCCGTTAAATTATAGTCAATGGGAAAAAATCAATTGCAGTGTATTTTAATGAAAATAGGCTATTTCAAAAGTATTGAAGTTAATATAAATCATTCAATTTCACTACAAGATGGTTACTATAAGGCACGCAATACAATATATACAGGGCTTATCAAAGAATTCGGATAATCTACCAATTGTAGATGGGAACAGATAAAGTTGGGTTATCAAATGTGTTATGCGTTTCCATTTGGTTGAATTTGACATAATATGTTAACTTATTAAACTGAGCAATTTTGTATTATTATTCTGAAAGTGTTGGAAAGTGTTTCATATTTTATGCTTGACGCATAATTTTTTTATTCTTGTTTATACCTCAAAGAATACGACTTTAATTTTCTTAGCTCTCTCATATTTTTCAGTAGTAAACAGATGAGGCAATAATTTTGAAGTGAAAACTTCTTTAGGCGCGTTGAGCTTTTTTTGAGATGGAGAAAAACCACTGATTTGGAGACACTGTTACGTAACCGACATGCTAGCATTTTGGCACATAGACACTAGCGCGCCAAGCGCTGAATGACAGGAACTTTTCCATCTTCAGCTCAATACGCAAAAGAAGCACGAAGCTAAAACTCACTTTTTCTCCCGGCGTTCACACAGGAACACACACACATATATTATCAGTTTTCAAAAACTTCTTTAGGCGCGTTGAGCTTTCTTTGAGATGGAGAAAAACCACTGATTTGGAGACACTGTTACGTAACCGACATGCTAGCATTTTGGCACATAGACACTAGCGCGCCAAGCGTAATATAATTGTGGTATTGTATTCATTAATAAAAATACTTTTGGATAGTATTGAATTGGGGTATGGATTTCAATATTCGGATAGTATTGAATTGTAATGGTTGCCGTTTATATTTCACCGGATAAATCTTTAAATGAAATACGAGAATTTTTGTACGAAAATTTGTTTATTTATATGTACATGTATAATTTAATATAATAATATATATTACAAATTATTAATGTTCATTTATATGTAATTTATAGTTAAATTTTATTACTATGAAAATTGTAATATAATTTTGGTAGTAATAGTTTATAATAATGAATAAAAAAACACTACATTTAAAAGTATTTCCTGCACAATAAAACATTTCCTGACGATTAAGAAACACACACGTAATTGTAGAAGTTTTCACTTCTATTGGCACTCCCGGAGTGCCACTGTTTTTTTTTTCTAAACTTTCGTTAGTAGACAAAGAAAAATGCGCAAAAACAAAATATTATACAAAAATCCCAGAAAAATTATATTCGAAAAAATGTTTCTAAAAAATATTGTTACATAAGGCATATAAAATATTATACATAAAATCCCAGAAAAATTATTGGATAAAATGTTTCTAAAAAAATTTGTTAAGTATGACATGGTTACGTCATGGCGACGTAGTTGTGAAGACACACTGTGACATTGTGACCGTCACGTGACGTTGATGTGAATTCATAGTGACTAGAATGTTAAGTCGTTTTTGCCGTTTTAGAGCTCTTTTCAGACGTCACATTGTGACGAATTTGTGAGGTCACGGTGTGACAAATTTCTGAAAAATGTGCCATCTGTGATGAAATTGTCTTTCACGCTGTGATGATTCTCAGACGACAGTAATATTATTGTGAAGTCACATTGTGACAATTTTGTGAAAATTGTGTGAGTTTTGATGATTTTGTCAGTAACGTTGCAACGAATATGTGACTACAGTGACAATGTTGTGAAGTCACACTGTGACACACATGTACAGTTGTAAACACCTATACATGTCACACATAGTCACACTTATACATGTTGTAAAATCATTATACCGTTATTATACTTCGGCGATACATCATAGTTAAACCTTGGGGACTGTATAACAAAAAATATATCAAAAGAATTTTACAGAATCAAAGTGCAATGCCCCGCAGATTTCAAATTTTGTTGCCCCTAAATATACTATTGCAATAAATGAGAATGTTGAAAGCAACTGAATGATCGATCTATCACAATGTTTTAAAAATTAGCTATTTTTTTTTTTTTAAGTATTAAAATTACCAAAAAAAAACCCATTTTGGTTTAAATTGTCGAAGATTTATCAAAATAAAATTTATATTAAATATATAATATCTTATAATATATACAGTACGTTTTATATTATTTAACACTACGACGGCCGCGTTTTCAATATACCTAGAACGGCCGTCATTTTGACCGCTCTTTCGAAAAAACTAAAAAAAATGTAATTTTAACTAAAATAATACTAAAAACGCCTTTCCGGGAAACAAGTTTAATGACAAACTACCTAAAAGACTTACATTTTAAAAATATTTTTCAAGCCAATAAAACATTTTACATTCTTTTACTCTTCCTAGGTAATCTTAATGATATAAAATCCTGAAATTAGATAATGTAAGCGTCATATTTTTTTATAATTATAAACATAATATATATTTTCAAATTGCTTTTCAAAGTCAGCAATTTTATTAATAGATTAGAAAAAATATAATACTGAAATATATACATACTTCAGTTTATTTCACAAGCAAAGCAGACGGATACTATCCTTTCTTCTAACATGCATGGTCCGCAAACATATTTCTGGCATCTTGAACATTGTTTGGAACTTTTATTTCCTTTACAGTTCTTGAGTATTTGACACTGCTTTCGTTTTCTTTTTTCAATTCGGGAAGCATTTTGATTTGATTGTCATCTTACAACCTGTTTCGATCAATATTTTTTTACGGAGTTCATCAGATATTTTCAAAATATATTCCCGACGACTGATGTTTGAGTAAAATGTTTCTTTGTATATCAACCATGAATTTATTGCAGCTAGATCAAGTATGTTAAAAAGACATGCACTGGCCATCGTCTGGAAAAAGATTTCGTAGAGTATTTTCGGGACATTTGATCCAAAACATCAAGACCACACTTAGTACAATTGCAGAATTGGATAACCTCCGGAGTCTTATTTCGTTGTCTGATACATTAAAATTTTTATGCAATGAACTTAGCAAAAGCACATTCTTTTTTTTTTTTTTTTTTTTTTTTTTTTTTTTTTTTTTTTTGCACTGGTATGATGTTAAAGTAATACCTTCGTTTGAAATTATTTTGCTAGAATAGAGCTCATCTTTTTATTTTTATTTTTTTTTTTTTTTATTTTTTTTTTTTTTTTTAAGTTATATGACTCCTCTTTTTTTGCTCTGTTTATTGTTCCCACCAAACTTGAACCATTTCTCTTTAAATTCTTTGCCATATTCAGTGTTGTAATATAATTGCCAGTCGTAACATTTCTCGCACTGTTATAAAAGGGTTCCATCAAACAATACACTGCGTGTTCTCCAACTGTTACATGAAGAGGTCGCATTTCTTCTTTTCCTAAGTATGGAAACCCATGCAGAACAAACTTCGTTGATAAATTAACAGCTAAACAAAATTTTATCCCAAATTTGTCAGGCTTTTGCGGCATGTACTGAATAAATTTGCACCTTGCTTTGATTGGAAATAACTGCTCATCAACAGTGATGGTTTCACCAGGTTAACACGATAGACAGTTTTCAATAAAATTGTTCCAAACTTCGGAAACAAGAACGAATCTGTCATTTTGCAACCTTTGTGATCTAATCGATTTGACATCAAATCGCAAGTATCACATAATTTCTTTAAATCTTCTTCGTGACGTAGTTTCGTTAAAATATCTGCTCCCCCATTTTTTAGACCACAAGGAATCGATCGAAAGTCCTTTTACATGCAAAGCACGTCGAATATACAGTAATGAAATAAAGGCATCAAGTTCATCTAATGAAAGTTTCCAATTATTATCTCCAGATCTCCGTACGGCTTCAATTTGTGTGCAATACTGTATGTGTTTCAAAATCTTTTCAGTTAGAAAAAGGCGCCAAGCACTGATCGCATTATCAAAGCTAATTTTTCTTTTAGCGTAAAATGAGGGGCCAGCGTTTTCACGCAAAACATTATACAGTGGCTGTCTTCCAGAACTATTTTGCGATATATTCTTCCATATGGTTCCATCTGCGGCTATTACTTCTGCAGAATTATTTTCATCACTATTAGTTTGCTGATTTTTTCTTCTTCCACGACTATTTTTCCGTCCACGACTACGTCCTTGAATAACTTCTTCATCTGTTTCATTATCAGAACTAGAGGATGAAATATTATGAGGATTTTCTATTTGATGTATTTTGAAATCAAAACTCGAATCAGACTTGATATCATCGCCCTCGATATCACTTTCGATATCATTTTCATCTTCATTTTCAGAAGCAGAATTTTCGGATGATAAATCTTGCATTGACTGCACAATTGCTTCCGCAGTCTGAAAGTTCTTCCCGACAGTTCTACGAGACATTATTAGAATAATAATAATAATTATTATTTAACTGAAAATATCTGTTCATATCATTTTCAAATGGAAGTAACAAATTGAGTATTGCTTCACTAATAAAGTGTTCGCTTATTCAAACATTTTACTGGGTATCTCTGCCGTCGGAGCATGCGCGGAAGCAACAGGGACAGGTGTCTTCCGAAGAAATCGGAATAAACCAGATGTTTAGCACCCTTCTACCCCCACATCTATATGTTCTTTGTATAAAAACCTCTTTCACAATATGAAAATAATGATTTTATCTGACAAGTGTTGAATTCAGGGGATGAAAATAATGTTTGCTCCGGGGGGACTTCTCCCCGGAGATGTGAGATATTCTCATGGAAGATTTGAGATTTTGTGCTTTCAATGGTCAAAAAGTGCCTCCCGGAATTGTATAATGTCCGCCTCGTAGCCACAGAAATACCTCCCGGAAAAAAATGTTTGAATTCAACACTGTATCAGGCGCTGGTCATTTTGACCGTTTTTGGTCGTTCTAGGTATATAAGTTTTTTTTTTTTTTTCAAAAACTAACAACAATATTTGAATGAATATTTGTTTTGTATATTTCCAATGAATATTTAGGAAAAGTAAAAATTTATCGCAGCAATAGGTGAAAGCAAAACAGAGATATGCGAGATGAAAATCCGTTTACGGTGAAAATGACCGACTTGGCCGTTCTACTATTTTAAGCTATAGAAAATACTAAATGAAATTAATTTATCTCATTTAATAAATATTGTGAACTCTTAAGTCACTGGTGAAGTGATTTTTTCGATTACACAACATGTATAAAAAAATTGAAAATTAAAAAGGAATTTCGATGTTAACTAATTACATTTTATATGTTTTATGATATTGATTACTATAAAAAAAAGTCTATATATGACTGTAATTCAAACAAGTTGGCACAGAGAAAATAGGCTAAATTTAAGCATACGCTATGTGCAAACCACTTAAAATATGATGCAATATTAAAAAAAAAAATAAGGTGTTAAATTACTTTAATACCCTTAGTACTTTCAAATATAAAAACATAGCCTTCGTCAGAGAAATACAAGAAATACTATTGTTATTAAAGTCTTATTTTCAAAATTCACGTAGATGGTGCCGAAAGGAGTGAAAGTGGAAGTCAAATTTTTAGATCCGGAAAACATTGGGAAAATAAAACATGGATATAGGGAAGTGGAATATTACTCGTTTTATGATTCTTTAAGCAAACTGAGCCAAATTATGGGTATGTTGCAGGATAAAACGTCATTACAAACAGTATTTTCTTTAGAAATAATTTCTATTGATTCACGGCTAATTAAATCATGATAATTCTTTAAGGGATATATAATTTTTGCGTCTTCGAAATTAACTTGTATATTCTATTATATTATAGTACTAGCAGATCTACCCGGCTTCGCTCGTGTCAATAATAAGTGTCCTCCCGTATAAAATACATTAAAATGAAATAATACGGCAATGACAATAACTGAAATTGGTGCATTCCCGTTCACGAATCGTTAAAAAGACCAATAAGAAATATAAGTAAAATAGTCTTAATTGCGTCTAATAATTAACTATACCATAATAATATATGTTCCAAACAGATGTCGAAATATATATTAAAGTACAATTATTTGCTTAAAAGTTGTCATTTGAATAAAGAAACACATTAAAAATATTAAAAATTTACATGTTTCGACTCTTTCATTGAGTCATATTCAGAATATACAAAAAAATTACAAACACAATGCCAATTAAGACATTATAATGATGATAGCAACGACCTAACCCATAAATTTTGCCTTTACTGAAATTTTTCTTAACTTCTGTACATCACGCAATTTCATTTTTCACACTGTCGAATAGAAAACAGTTCTTTCAGATGAAATTCTTTTGAAATTTGTATCTCAATTTTCTCATTTGAATGGATTTTAAATAAATTTTCAATCATGGATAATTTTTAATTTGCATACAGCGCTATTACGAAACATATACCTGACTGCTTTCAATGCCATAGACATTGCTATGAGTAACTCTAGCATCATATTGTTTATGGCAACAACCTAACCCAACCATAAATTTAACTTTTAGGCCAATGTCTTACGGACGTCTTTCTTCACGCTTTTTTACTTACGTATTATCCATTCACAATACCTTACTGCAATTTGACCTTTAAACATCGCATATTTGATTATTCTAACGTCTAATAGAATACAAAAAGTACTTGCAGTAATATTTGTTTGAAAAGTATATCTCGGTTTACAGATTGTTTATCTATTTTAAATGAATTTTCAATCATGGAGATATTCTTAAATATATCTGCAACCCAAAAAGATAGATATATCCGTTTACTATTAATCCAATATCATGAAGAAAAGATAATCTATGAGTAACGCCTAGCATCATATTGTTGGTGGCAACAACCTAACCGTACCATAAATTACGCTTTTACTGGAATTTGATCTCTAAACATCATGCATCCCATTATTCCAACGTCTAACAGAAAACAAAACCCACTTTCCGTAATTTGTTTGAAAAGTTTATGTCAGTTTACAGATTTTTTATGTTTTTTAAAGTAATTCTTAACCTAAAATTTTTTTAAATATGCCTGCAACCCAGTTACAAAAGATTAACTTAATTCCCCAAAAACATTGTAAATAATTCAGTATTTGTTTGTTTTTGGGTACTTTTACATAACTAAATCGGCAAATTTCGGTATTTCTTTGTTTTCGTGTGGGAATCTCATTCCTGCTGCTTATAACTTGGGTTCTTCCGAAATAATTTTAATTCAACTTACAATATTAGTTTTTCAGTTAAGGTTTTGGTGCGTAATATTTTTATACGCAGAATAGTCATAGAATTATACGGGGAAATTCCATAATCATATGGAACCCGATTATGAAAGATTAGTCTTTTTAAAATTTCTGAATAGATTTCATTGGAACTTGTATTGTTTTTTAGATAATTTTACACGGATGTTTTTAAATTATTGCATATAGCTTTTGCTTCGCTTTGTTATAAAATTATAGAAGAAAGTTAAATTGTCGGGGTGAACCCGATTATAAAAGGTTAGCCTTTTTTAAAAGTTCTACTGGACAGATTTTGATGAAATTTGCACTATTAAATTCCACCTAACATTCTGGAATAGTTTTGATATATAACATTTTATTGTACGTACATTGTTACAGAATTAACTGAAATGTTCTATAATCAGGCGAAACCAATTCTGAATGATTATCCTTTTAAAAAAGTTAGATAATTTTTTAGGAATAGTTTTAGTATATTGCATATCCGTCTACAATTCTTAAACCAAATCCTGCTGTAAATGATCGACTAAAAAATTAGGTCCTAAATAGCCGAAATTTTGTCTTACACATTAGAAAATATAACAGAGCAGTGATGATCGTATCGTTTTCCGCCATACGGAAGGACATTTGAGATAAAGACACATATTGCTTTAAAATGGAATATCAAATTCACCCATATATTTCCTTTAATTAAAGATTTGTTCGGAGAATTTGTCCGCAACAAAGAAATGTGGTATTCAGATAAATAAGTGATTGCTGAAACGAAACTGATCGCTAAAACGAAAATACCAAAAATACTTTTCCCTGTAGTTGTTGAGAAATCTAACAAATGTAGTAAGGGTTAAAAACATATGCGTGTTTCAAATTAAAAACGATTTTTAATTATGTACTATTAACGGGCAGTATATCAGGCATCTTTAATACATCTATACAATGATTCATCGCCGATAATTTTTAAATGGAAACTCATATTCCCATTCATAAAATCCAAATCCTCAGCCGAGTTCAATCGTAATGTAACTCATGAAATATTGTTTAAAAAAGATAAAAAGCTTACCCTAAAAAATAGTATTTAGAATTTCTATTTAATATAAATCATAGAAAAATCGCATTTTATATAACCGTATTCGATATAAATCGTAGAATATTATCGCTGCATTTCAGGTATTAAAACTTTTATCTAAATGATATAATTAAAGATACAGCATTACAAAGAAATTGGAAATAAATTGTAGCAACTGGTTTTTAGAACCAGTTGAAATTATATTGACGAAATTGACGTCATATCTGGTGTAGAAGGATGCCGTGTATTGTATGTATTTACGAATAGACATCACACGAACAATAAAGGTTACATATACATATTTAGTGCATCAACCATAACATGGAACTACAAGAGAGAGACCTTAGCTCGGCTCTCGTCCTGTCCCTTCTGCCCTCTTTTTCTCGTAACAGCCTCCTCCATAGCAAAAGGTGCTGCCGAGCACGACCTCTGTTGGCAACGCCAACGGGAGGATGGGTTCTGACCCTACACCCCCCCCCCCCGCAAGATGAGTGTTTGGGGATGTTTCTCCAATAAACACATATCTGAACTATAGGTCAGAATATACCCAAAAATGAACAATTTTGGCTGTTTTCTTCTCAAATATAATGGTACGAATTCTCACGTATATATATATATATATGAAATACACAAAAAAAAAACATTTACCATAAAGCAAAATACAGCAAATAACACTAATGAAAAATGAACAGACGTAAAGATGCCTTGTTACATTGCCACAATAAAATAATAATAATAAAAATAGTAATAAATGACAGACGAAAAGATGCTTAGTACAATCATACCAATCGTGAAAGTGCATCTGCATTCGTCATTTTTGAACCTGGGCAATGCTGAATATTTATGTTATATTTTTGGAGAGCTAAAGCCCATCGCTGCAGTTTCGATGACTGTGGTGCATTTCTTGTCAAGAAAGTCAATGGATTGTGATCAGTATACAGTTCGATATTTACACCAAAAATTAAAGTTTCAAAATGTTTTAGTGTCCACACAATTGCGTATGCTTCTCTTTCAATGGTTGACCAGGCTTGTTGCATTGGAGTCAATTTCTGGCTCGCATAAGAAATCGGGCGGACTTTCCCGTTAATTTCCTGGGAAATGCAAGCTCCTATACCGAATTGAGATGCATCCGTCTGAATTATATAAGGGTTCCCGTAGATGGGTGTGTATAGAGTGGGGCCTCCTTGAGTGCCCGTTTCAGTTGTTGGAAAGCTGTTTCGTGAACAGAATTCCATATTAGTGTTTCAGGAAATTTCTTTTTCGTAAGCTCGGTGAGAGGCAGAACAGCCTCAGAAAAATGAGATATATAATCCCGGTAGTAATTACACAGGCTTAAGATACTTCTCAGTTGAGTTTTTGTTTTTGGAGTCGATAATTTTTCGATTGTTTGAATTTTTGCGGGATCAGGTTGGTGCTTACCTGAGCCTATCAAGTGTCCTAAGTATTTAATTTGGGTTTTCTCAAAAGAGCACTTGTCAATATTGACGGTGAATCCCAGTTCATCAAGCTTATTTAACACGGTATCTAGATGAATTAAATGTGAATGCCAGTCTGTAGAAAATACGGCAATATCGTCAATATACGCACGAGAGAATTCTTCGAATTCTCGAAGGGCTTTATTCATTGAACGCTGAAAACTCGCAGCCGCATTTTTAAGCCCATACGGCATTACTTTAAATCTATACTGTCCACGGTGCGTCTTAAAGGATGTAAAATCACGGCTTTCTTCTTCTATGGGGATTGCCCAGTAACCTTTGAGCAAATCTAAGGTTGTAATAATGTTAGCCTGTCCGATGCTATACATTAAACTCGTCGCATCTTCCATGGGAAAGTCATCAGATTTAGTCACAGCATTTAGAGCTCGATAGTCCACACATAAGCGTATATTACCGTCTTTCTTTTGCACACACACCACTGGGTGTGCTATCTCTGCCGGACTCTCCTCAATCAAACCTAACTCTAGGAGTTCATTTATTTGTTCATCCACTTTCGATTTTAATGTCTCTGGAATCCTATAAACATATGGTTTCTTTCTCTCTGCGTTTGTAATTAACCGAATCTTGTGAGGATCTACCGCCGCAACTCTGATCTTCTTTCTGAATAGGATCTCATATTTCTTCAATAATTGTTCCAAATCTCGTTTTTCATTAGTTTGTAGGTGAGACAATTTAATGTCAGCAAAGACATCGTTCTTTTCATTTTGCATATTCTCGGGACTAGCCTGAATATCCCCGAAGTCACTTTCCTCTTCGAAAACGATCCCTATAGCATTAATTCTAGGATAAAACTTCTTAATTTTATTTACATGCACTTTCTTAATAGTCCCATCTTGTAATTTTACCTTATACGCGTGTGGGGGACAAAATTCTATAATTTCCCCAGGACCTGTCCACCGCGCATATATTTTATTATTAGAGTCCGGAATGAGAAGAAATACCTGATCACCTACTGAAAATTTTCTAATAGATGACCTTTTATTGAAATAGTCAGTATAAGTTTTTTGCCTATTCGCCGCCGTAATAGATGCAAGATCAGCAGCTCTTTCCATTCTAATCTTAAGGTTTTGTAAATAATCGGTTGCAGACTCGGTTATATTTACTGGAAGATGTATTTCTCCCGCCCAGGTAGACTTTAAGATTGCTAACGGCGTCCGCGCTTCCCTACCATATAACAATTTGAATGGAGAGATCCCGGTGGTGCAATTAGGCACTTCACGATATGCGAATAAAAGAAAAGGAATCTGCTTATTCCAGTCTCTCGGATCCTCTCGAATAACATGGTGTAACATGTTTTTAATACCCTATTAAATCGTTCAACCAAACCATTGCTGGCCGCATATCCGGGGCAAGAAAATCGGGGGCTGGATCCTAATCTTTTTTGAAATTCTTGAGTTAATGCGGACGTGAAATTGGTGCCCTGATCACTAGCAATAATATTGGGAATACCTGTTCTACAAAATACTTGCAATAATGAATCGCAAGCTGTCTTTGCAGTAAGAGATCTCATAGGTATGGCCTCAGGCCATCGAGTATGCTGATCTATGAGACTTAAAACATACTTATGACCTCTTCCTGAGGGTGGATCAATCGGTCCAATTACGTCAACGTTCACCACCTCAAACGGGAGTTCCGGTCTTAAAAGTGGGGTAATTGGGGCTCTATCACTTATCTTTTCAGTGGTTCTTAATTGGCATTTTTCGCATGTTTTGCAAAACTCCATTATATCTTTAGACATGTTAGGCCAAAAGAAATTGTAACGAATCCGTTCTTTCGTTTTCCTGTAACCCAAGTGAGCGCCAAAAATTGATTCATGTGCTAGTTTCAAGACCTCTTCTCTTTTACTTTGGAGTAACGCCAGTTGAAACACCGATTCACCTATAACTTTATCCTTATGATAAATCAACCCGTCAATACTAGTAAAATTCCCTTTTCCCATCTCTAGATCTTTACGTACGTTTTTAAGGGTTTCGCATTTAGCTTACTCTTCCTTAAAAAGGTTAACAGTGGATATTTGTTCTAAAGTGTTGCTTCTGAGTGCGGCTGCTTTAATTCCGCACTCTACAGTTATCGGTTTACTTAGCGCATCATTATCCGATATCTCAATCTTCGAAAATTTCCTCTCATTCTTTAAAAATTCCGTTCGTAAACCCCCGATAGCTCCGCTAGTCTCTGCTTCATCATTTCCCTTCCCGACCTCTATAGTCTGGATATTGGAGGTTGTATTTTCTTTCAGTAGTTCGTATATTTCAGGCGGTAATAAACAAGGAAAATCCAGCCTTTCAGTTACAGCGACTTCAATATCAACGGGCTTACTTATCCGGCCTTGTCCATACCAAATTCCTATTGGAATAACACACAACATAGCTTCAATAGTCTCGCCGAAAGCTGACCTCAGCTGAACCAGACCGTGACTTCTTTCTAAACATTCCCGCGGAATACATGATTCTTTAAAAACCGTATATTCAGTTCCAGAATCCAGGATGCTTTCAACTTCCTTCCCTACTATGTTCAAAGTTACCGTTTCTACGGGGAAAACGGAGGGGGTCGGCATACTATCTCCGAATGATCTAACTTTAGCGACCACTGGTCTATCTTCTAATTTTTCACTTTTCCCCGTTTCTTGGCTCCCGATCTTATCTGAGTGCCTTCTACAATCTTTTGCAAAATGATGTAGACCGCAGATGCAGCAGGTTTTATTATGGTTTCGTCCGCGTGAATTATTATCGCTTCTTAATGGAGGGGAACGTATCTCGGGGAATTCACCTCATTTAAGATTTTCCTCTAGAAGTATAGTAAATATCACATTCTGTCGCAAGATGAGGGGGTAAGAACCAATCCTCAGCCTGTCTTATCCCTATATGCGTCGCGGTTTCTTGATCTAATGTACTGAACAATTTGTCTGAAACTATTAGATCCTTTAAATTCTGGAAGGTTTCTACTTTCCGCAACTTACAATAATATTCCCAATTGGTAGTCAAGCGCGATGCAAATTGAATATGGGTCTCTCCTGACTTCCTTTCAGCGGTACGGAAATTTTCTAAACATACTTGCGGGGTAGGTTCATACTCTCTCAACACTATGTTTTTAACTTGTTCGTAATTAGTGATATGTTCGTCACTAATGTATGTTAATATGTTGTTCGATTTCTCTCCTAATATATTAATAAGCATTTCCGCTTTGAGGTCTTCGGGTACCTCCTTAATTTTGAAGGCCCTTTCTAAAGAGCTGAAAAATAAATTCCAAATTTCTGGTTCTGATGGGACCGGAATCGTTAAAGTTTTTACGCTTTTTAATAGCGATTCTATAGGTATTTTTTTCACGCCCGCATCACTTGATGCCTCACTTGAGGCATTTCCATTAAATTTAAGTTTGGCCTGTTCCAGCTCAAATTGTTTTTCAAGCCGTAATTTTTCCACTTCATTTTCTATTCTTAATTTTTCAACGCGAATTTTTTCCAATTCAATTTTATTGCTTTCTTCTAATTTACTTTTTCCGCTTCAGCCTTTCTCTCATTAATAATTGTATTTAAAGTGTCCTCAACAAAATCTTTCTGATTCGTATAAACGTCTGATTTTTCTAGGATATTTTTTAATTGGATTACTTTTGAATCTGGGGGAAATTCCAAATTGAGTTCCTCTAGTAACTTTTGGAGGTCCCCTTTATTCGCGCCTTTCAACATTTTTTTTCCCTTATTAATTACAAAAAAAAAATAATAATAAAAAAAATCGAAGCTAACTCACCACCCGCTAGTCAGGCTAGTCTCGATCCTGCCGGCTGCGCCACTGTAGAAGGATGCCGTGTGTTGTATGTATAAGCTCACAACCACTATTCTTTTGGTCAAATGAAACACTGACATTTATTTACGAATAGACATCACACGAACAATAAAGGTTACATATACATATTTAGTGCATCAACCATAACATGGAACATCAAGAGAGAGACCCTAGCTCTGCTCTCGTCCTGTCCCTTCTGCCCTCTTTTTCTCGTAACAGCCTCCTCCATAGCAAAAGGTGCTGCCGAGCACGACCTCTGTTGGCAACGCCAGCGGGAGGATGGGTTCTGACCCTACATCTGGCAAACGATTTTTTTTATTATTATTTTCTCTTTCCTTAATTGATTTCTATAAAATTGAAACTAATTCATTAAAATAGATTTTTTATCTTCAGAAACATTCCATTAAGGTACAGCGTAATTTTAAAACATGCTTAGTTAGTTTTTTCATAAATATATGAAAAATGTGCATTTTCTTCTCAACATGACGTCAATTTCAAAAACAGCAAAAATTGAGTGAAACAATCCGATTTTTTATTGGCTTATAAAACAAAGTATTCGAGTTATCAATTTTTTTTAATTATTGAGCAGTTTTTTAGATGTGGCAACAGGAAAGAAACTATTGAATTTGAAAATTTAAAAAGAGATATTTCTATAATGTTAAATTATGAAAGGTGGTAGAAAAAAGGAATAAATAGTGTTCTGATGATATTTTAAAGTCAACAGTGATCTTTTTCACGTTCTAAAACGTACGTACAGCAAGTTTTGTGCAAATCGGTCTAAAATTGAAGATTTGTATAAAGGACATACAATCTGAGAACTGCTTATATATATATATATAGATTTCTTGTATTTCTCTGACGAAGGCTATGTTTATATAGTTGAAAGTACTAAGGATATTAAAATAATTTAACATCTTTTTTTTAAATATTGTGTCATCTTTTAAGTAGTTTGCACATAGTGTAAGTTTAACTTTTAATGATGAATTAAGCATTTCTATTTATTTATTTATTTACTGAAAATAGTGTACTTCTTTATTATACAAGCCCCTATAAATTTGATTATGCAAAAATTGCAGTTACGTTCTTGCATACGTTATATATATATGTATGTATGTTATCCTTATAATATTATAAATGTCAATGTGTGTCCGAATGTTTGAATGAAGTCAGCATATAAACGAATGAATTAATGCTTTTGTATTTTTGGACATATATGGATTACAACCCGGAAATGAACATAGGGTAAGTTTAATTTGTTTTATTCAAATATTTTGCTTAATAATAAAAAATTTCATTCTTTTTCATACACAATGAACTGACATTTTTCCGATAAAATTTAACCATCTTCCTTTTTTCGTTGCCAAAAAATAACAACAAAAATAATTTAACTTTTATTGAAAGATTAAAACGGAAATTTTCAAGTATTTTTAATAATACAAGGTGCATGAATTTTGAATAAGTGCGGAAAGAAGGCAAGTGTGACGTCATATATGGAAAATATAAAACGGATATGCTTTGATGTTAAAATAAAATGAGATTGTGTTAAGGAATTAATTCTTATTATTTAAAGAAAATTGTTATCAAGGCTTACGGTTTATCGTCTGCGCACGGTTAACACAAAGATTTAAATTTCAATTTAAAATTAAAAAAAAACTTTTTCAGAGCAAATGGATAGCAAATGTCAATAATATGCACAGTAAAATTAGCAAATTCAAAAATGACGTAATGATTAGCAGAAAATATGTATTTTCATTCTTAAAAAGTAAAAAAAAAAAAAAAAATAACTAGATAGAAAGGTTATGTTCAGTAATCGGGATCGTAATCAATTTGCTTTTTTTAGAGAAAAAATTAGGTGCAAAATTAAATACATTGTTGTAAACAGGTTTGTTTTTTATTTGGTAAAGACTTAATAATATTCCAGATGACCGATTCTTCGCCCACATTTGATGACAAGTATGATTGTAAAACATATAAAAAGTATCATCCGATAATTTTCTTGGCACAGATGCCATATACGTACTTGGTTTGGCGCGATCTGTTTTTGATACCAATTTCGAGAAAACATCGTTTTTGAATACCAGTTACATGTATATTTTAAAATTATGTTCTATTACTTAAAAAAGGAAATAACAATAAATAAAAAAAAGTTTTATTAAGAACTGTAGAACAAAGCAATTTATATAATTTTAAAAGAAAATTAAAGTAAATAAACTATTTATTAATAAATAAACAACAATAGCTGGGTTACCATGTCAAGCAAAATAATCTATGTTGGCGACAATTAGGTACCCCGGTCCGTATATGACATCTTTGCCATTTTCTTATTACTTCATGATATAAACAGACTTCCTGGTTCAGCGTATAAATCTCAGTTATGTCAATGACCTTATAATAAAGAATTACCTTAAATTACTCGTACTAGCCGCCCTTGGCGACCAATTTGGTCTCCCTTAAAATTTATGTTTGGAAAAGCATGCTAAACATTGTATCTGTTACTTTTATTCAGAATTTAATTTACTTGGACTCCCTTAACCCTCTCGCTGCACAACCCGAGATTTCCTCGGACAACGTAAAAGTAGCAAAATTTGCGCAATCCGAGATTTCCTCGGGGATTCATTTTTTCCACTGGCGACTTTTTTTTATTTCAACTCCGACCACTTTTTAAATACAAAAAAATTCACACAGACTTTAGCAACATCTACAAGAGAAATATACTGCAAAATTGATTTTCTTACAATAGTGGTGCAAGACTATAAAAATAGTCTCCATGGACAGTCCTGATTTCGCCTAATTTCTAATATGATATCCCATTTAAGATCTTGAACTCTTTTACAAAAAAATGTTTACATATTTAAACTCTAAGCTATATATAGATTTGAAATATGTAATAAACAAATGCGTGACTTTTAAACCTACATTGATAGAAAAAAAAATACGCAGCGAGAGGGTTAAATATAATTAATATAATCCCTTAAGCTAATATTAGTTTTTGTTGCATTAAAATATCTCAATTTGTTCATTTTCTGTAAGCAAGTAAATCCTATTGGTTTAGAATGGAAGTTAATGGGAATTTGGCGAATTATTTGAGATATCGCCAAGTTCGCGTCACTTTTGGTGGCAGAATACGGTCCCCTACGGGTACCCCCCCCCCTTATAGGTACAGAGATACTTTAAATGCTGTTCAATAACCAATGAGATGCGTTTCATTTGGGCGTTGCCATTAAACAATTAAGAAATAATTGCAATTTATGTGCCACGTACGATAGCGTAATATATATTTATATATATAGATTGTCTCTTATAAAATGTGATAAACAATTGGTTTATTATATATATTTTTTTTAATTATCGGTAGGGAAATGCTTTGTTTAATTAATTCATTTCTTCTTTTTATGTTACGTGAACGACGTCACGGGTAACATCGGTAGGGAAATGCTTTGCTTAATTAATTCATTTCTTCTTTTTATGTTACGTGAACGACGTCACGGGTAACATCGGTAGGGAAATGCTTTGTTTAATTCATTTCTTCTTTTTATGTTACGTGAACGACGTCACGGGTAACAGCTAGTATATATATATATATATATATATAATGCTTTCAAAAAAATTTTTAAAAACAAATAACCCAGTGCATCAGGCGCAACGCAGCTTCTTATATGCACTAAGTGAATATATCTCTAATAAAAGTGAATGACTATGAAAATTATTATGAAAAGAGGGTGCAAAACAACAATAAAAATCCATGAAAATTTATAACGAAAAAAACAACAAACAAACCACTCCCTGCTCTTCAGAAAGTGGGAGGAGTGAAAAAAGCAGGTATCAAAAACAGAAATTGGATCCTCACGGGTTTCGCAAGATATGGCCAACCCACATACTCCAAAAGTATAACAATAGATTTAAACTTTCAAAAACACAACATAAAAAAGCTATTTTATAATTTTAACGAATCAAAAACAAATATAACCAACCAATTCAAATCCAAGAAAACCGATTTAGCTTATAAAACGTAAATAAAAATTAATAAAAAAAATTTTTAAAAATTCTTTTTTAATATGACTAATTCATTAAGCAATTAGAAGTATTGAACATGTGAGAAGGCCATATCCCCACCTTTACCCATGAAGACCTGAAAAAAAATTGCTACCTTTAAAACAATCACTACGCTCCACTTCTTTCCATCAGCAGGAGTTGCAAGCAAGGCCATAATCCAAGTTAGACCAGCGTCGTGAAGACTTGTCTTTCCATTATCCTCATAATCATTAATTTTCTTTCCAAGTCACCGCAGTTTCTACTTGAAGCACATCAACATGCAGACGTTCTTAAAGACTTTAGTCCACACCCTTCATTTTATTCAAGCAGCTACCTTGGCGTCCATTACGGTGTTTGGCCGCTTAGCTGTTGCCACTTTATAAAACACTTGTTAAGTTGATTTACATAATGAAAAATAAACTGGTATGGAAATAAATTATTATAAAAAAGATTAGCAGTAAATTTAAAAATCTGTGAACTCAAAAATTCTCTATTACTACAAATTCTATAAAATCTATTAATTTGTCCCACAATGATGTTATTAAAAACCCTCTTACTTAGATTTGAATACCAGTGTGGCATCGATTGAGTATTAAAATTAAAAAAATCCCGTTTATCAAAAAGCTTAATTAGTATATTGTTATCATTAATTAAAATGTCTAAATCCAAAAAATTAACATGCAAATTATCAACAGAAGCCTTATTTAATTTTAAACATGGAGGATAGATATCGTTAATCGATACCAAAAGTTTGTCATCGAATATTATTAAATCATCGATATACCTTAAAACTGAATAACTCTTATTACTGTTTAAAACATAATTAAATTCATAATAAAAAAGAAACAGATTTGCAGCAGAACTCGAAAAATTAGTTCCCATACCGATACCACATACCTGGTAGAAAAATGAGCTAATGGAAGTAATGAAATTATTAAGAAAACAGAAATTACATAAACTCAAGAAAAAATCTCTTTTAATTCCAAGCTCCTCCTCAATACAGAACATATCAAAAATATTTTTTAGTGTATCATAAAGTAAATCTATAGGTATATTAGAAAAAATACGCCCACAAATTTGTATACCTATGATTTTGAAAACCTTTTTTCTAATATACCTATAGATTTACTTTATGATACACTAAAAAATATGTTTGATATGTTCTGTATTGAGGAGGAGCTTGGAATTAAAAGAGATTTTTTCTTGAGTTTATGTAATTTCTGTTTTCTTAATAATTTCATTACTTTCAATAGCTCATTTTTCTACCAGGTATGTGGTATCGGTATGGGAACTAATTTTTCGAGTTCTGCTGCAAATCTGTTTCTTTTTTATTATGAATTTAATTATGTTTTAAACAGTAATAAGAGTTATTCAGTTTTAAGGTATATCGATGATTTAATAATATTCGATGACAAACTTTTGGTATCGATTAACGATATCTATCCTCCATGTTTAAAATTAAATAAGGCTTCTGTTGATAATTTGCATGTTAATTTTTTGGATTTAGACATTTTAATTAATGATAACAATATACTAATTAAGCTTTTTGATAAACGGGATTTTTTTAATTTTAATACTCAATCGATGCCACACTGGTATTCAAATCTAAGTAAGAGGGTTTTTAATAACATCATTGTGGGACAAATTAATAGATTTTATAGAATTTGTAGTAATAGAGAATTTTTGAGTTCACAGATTTTTAAATTTACTGCTAATCTTTTTTATAATAATTTATTTCCATACCAGTTTATTTTTCATTATGTAAATCAACTTAACAAGTGTTTTATAAAGTGGCAACAGCTAAGCGGCCAAACACCGTAATGGACGCCAAGGTAGCTGCTTGAATAAAATGAAGGGTGTGGACTAAAGTCTTTAAGAACGTCTGCATGTTGATGTGCTTCAAGTAGAGACTGCGGTGACTTGGAAAGAAAATTAATGATTATGAGGATAATGGAAAGACAAGTCTTCACGACGCTGGTCTAACTTGGATTATGGCCTTGCTTGCAACTCCTGCTGATGGAAAGAAGTGGAGCGTAGTGATTGTTTTAAAGGTAGCAAGTTTTTTTCAGGTCTTCATGGGTAAAGGTGGGGATATGGCCTTCTCACATGTTCAATACTTCTAATTGCTTAATGAATTAGTCATATTAAAAAAGAATTTTTAAAAATTTTTTTTATTAATTTTTATTTACGTTTTATAAGCTAAATCGGTTTTCTTGGATTTGAATTGGTTGGTTATATTTGTTTTTGATTCGTTAAAATTATAAAATAGCTTTTTTATGTTGTGTTTTTGAAAGTTTAAATCTATTGTTATACTTTTGGAGTATGTGGGTTGGCCATATCTTGCGAAACCCGTGAGGATCCAATTTCTGTTTTTGATACCTGCTTTTTTCACTCCTCCCACTATTTGAAGAGCAGGGAGTGGTTTGTTTGTTGTTTTTTTCGTTATAAATTTTCATGGATTTTTATTGTTGTTTTGCACCCTCTTTTCATAATAATTTTCATAGTCATTCACTTTTATTAGATATATATATATATATATATATATATATGTGTGTGTGTATATGATGTATATATAAACTACCCGCTTTTTATGCCAGATATATGCATATATAATATATATATGTCATAGAAACACACATATATGTTATAATATTCTCTAACGCAAAGGCGTAGTTGAAAATCCTAACGGCTAATCTGTTACGATATCGGGTTACTGGAAAACAAATCGTCGACTTCATAGCGATGTAGATGAATGTAGCATGGAGTTGGCGCATAGATGTTCGAACATGTAGTAAAGGAAACTAGGGCAACAGCTTATCCCATTTAAGTGAACAGCTTAATCGTTGTATACGCTGATAATTTCTCATTAAAGATGATTGGCAGTGAAGTGGCTTATGACAAAAACAATGGAAATGAAAATTGGGATTTCTTCAGGAGATAAGTAACGAAAGCAATACTGTTCGCAGAATTTTAAGCATTATCAAGTTTGGTATTACCTTGTAGGTTTTGATGCGCACATTTCATTTCCACAAAAATTTACTTTTACCCACCCTTAGGGGGGCGGGGTGGGGGGTTTATTTATTTATTTATTTATTTATTTATTTTTCTTTTACACGTTTGTCGAGTATGGTATCAAACTATAGGTCTTCATGCACATATCTCATATTAATATTTTAATATAATTATTTTCCCACCCTGCGCCGATAGAGGGCGCTCTAAAAACCACAATTTCGGTTTTTCTCGCATATTAACTGTGCAAGCTTTGTTTTATATTATTTATAACGTCTAACTGTGCCTCTCTAACTTATCAAGTGTATCATCTTCTGGCAAATAAGTGCAACTTGTTTGTTTTTAAATTAACTTATATTGTAAATATATCATATATATGTGAATGTAAATAAAAATCTTTTGCAAAACAAAAATTATTATGTAAATGCTATCCCGACTGCAACGAGGTAATAAGCACTGATATTCAAAATTTCACTCGAATGATCAGAATTATTCAAAATCATCCCCTCTTTTATTTTTGTTATTATTCAAAATTTCCCTCCTTTTTTTTTTTTTTTTTTTTTTTTTTTTTTTTTTTTTTTTTTTTTTCTTCCTCTCTACAATTTATAAAATTCCCCCTATCCAAACGCTAAATTTACTTTTTAACTTCGTCATTTTTGGTGATAATAATCACCTGCTTTTGCTATTTCTTTCTGTGTCCCTTTCTTTCAAATAACATAGGGCGGGGCCCTAGTGACGCCTAGACCTTTATAATCCATCTAAATTAATATAATTTGTTAAAAAAATTTATTAGCAAGTAAATTAGTCAACTTCTTACCTAACTTTATCACCTCACTTCAAGTAGAAATGGGCAAGTATAGAGATAAGCTTCCTCTCACGACTGGCCGAATGCGACGTTCAGACAGACTCAACTCAATAAAGTCTGATAATACACAACAGACCCTGAAAGACATGTTTATAACAGATCTCCTTTATAAAGGTAAACAGATCGTGATAAAGGGCCTTAAGTGCTCTGAGGACAGTGAGGACGATACAATCCAAAATAATCTGAAAATACTAAAGAGGATATTCATGGCCCTGATGCCGAAATGCACTGAATTGACAGCAGAACTAGAAAAACAACAAGACCTGAAAAAGTTACAGGAGGAAACCATAGCAAAACAAGAATGCTCTATCGTAGAGTTAAAAACAATGTTAATAAATGCCTAAGCTCTATACCCTCTTTAGAAGATATCGGCGAAAAATTCAAAACAGTATTAGAAGAGAACTCGCACAATAGCCCAACCATCATACCCCTCCCACCACCAAGAGAATCGCCGGATCTGCCTGTAACTCAGCCAACATTAGTACATGGTCCAGATACAGCTCGCCCAATCAGTATCACGGCCCAAACCCACCCATCGCATGACAGAGCCTATAAAAGAACACTAATAGTCAAAGGAACCTCAAAGATGCCTGGCCAAACAATACAACAACAAATACTTAAGCATAATGGCCACACTGCAGCTAAAGTAGAGAAAATATTTATAAGACAACACCAAATGGAAATTAAGTGTAAATCCGAAGCTGATGCCTCATACCTCAAAAGAGAATTACAGAAGAACCAGATTCTAAATAGAACTCTAGTAGTTCTACATAAAACCATTCCCACATTTAAGATGATCCTGCTAGACGTACCAGAACAAATAACAGACACACAAATAAAGGAAAATATACAAACCAACTTCCAGGCAAGAGAAGATGAGCTATTGTTTCTCACTTCATTCAAATCGAGGAAGTCACAAAATACAAAGAACTGGATAATAGTCATGCCCAGAGGTTTAGGAAGGGCCATTATAGCATCAAATGGACTAACCCTTGGACTTAAGTCATGCCGTCTGCGACCTCACACATCGGTGCAAAGATGCACGAATTGCCAAGCGTTTGATCACGACAGAAAACGTTGTAGAAGCAGAGAATACTGCTCTAACTGTGGGGATGCGCATGAACCAAGGGCATGTGACTTGCCACATGGCTGCGTCAATTGCCTAGCGCATAATAATGTTGAAGGGACTCGCTTCAATACCAAGCACGCAGCTTCGGATCCCATCTGCCCGGTTTTCCAAGCAGCGTATGCCAACGAAAGAGAACGCCTTAATAGCATCTTTCTTCAAAGCAACCCAGTCGAACCACCAATCCAGGAATTCCAACAAACAGTGGACTCTCAGCATCCCCCACAATGGACTGCCAGGGACTGAACACCTGTCTACCGACACTGGCCACTCCCGCCCCATGAAGATACTCACGACACTCATCACCGTGCAGGCCAAAGAGGTAGGCCCTTTTAAAACTAAACCTAACACTTTATAATTATTTCTCCATTTGGAGTTTCCCCAAGTACTCTATTTATATAGCAATCTATTAATTTAGCAATTATATCAGATGACTTCTTCCCAGGATCCCTCTATTAAATTGCCACCATCTCCCCCTTTTGGCTATATTAAATTTGTACAAATCAACCTAAATCACTGTAAATCAGCAAATGTATCCTTGAGGAATTTTATGATCACATCTGGAGCGGATATTGCACTGCTGCAGGATGCTTACTGTAACAATGGCAAAGTTCCGGACATTCCGTCGTCCTGGCCAATTTTCTCATCGAAAGCAAATACGGCTCATGTGGTCGTCAAGAACACAAACATAAATTACACACATCTTTTCACAGGTCAACACTGCGCCTTCATAACCATCACAGCCAAGGAGGGTCAGCTGATAGTTGGCTCGACTTATGCTGCACCACGCTTAGATTTTGAGGATACCCTCGAAGAGTGGGAACACCTTATCACACAAAGGCATTACTTCATTTGTGGCGGAGATTTTAATGCGCAATCAACCCTATGGGGTTATGCGCGGTCCAATGCCCGTGAAGAACCCCTAATTGAATATCTGATTAAAAACAATCTAGCCATATCAAATATCGACAACACAACACACACATTTGTCAAAGAAGACAGCACAGGCAGAGTGGTGGCCAGGGGTTTCCCGGATCACACCCTGGTCAACCCTTTGGCCAATCACAAAATTCGTGATTGGCATGTCTCGGATATTCATAGCGACTCTGACCACAAATACATTTGTTGGCATGATTTCAACATTTTGGATATTTAGAACTATTTTTTTGAAGGAAAAAGATATATATATATATGAATAAGTTTACTGTCGATATCATCTATGTATATATTTATCTAAGTGATTATTTTATCTAATTGATTAATTTTTTAATTCAAGTTTTTTTTTATCTAAGTGATTATTTTATCTAAGTTATTTTATCTAATTGATTAATTTTTTAATTCAAGTTTTTTTTTTTCAATGTACAGTATTATTGTTTTTATGTATGCATTTATTAGTACATTATTATTATTTTATTAAGGATGGGTACCAAGAGCATTAAGTATTTTCCCAGGCAAGTGTTTTGCTAAGGGGAAAGCTTAATTGCCAGTTACTATCTGTATGTATGATATTACGATGTAAAGTAAAGAATTGGACAGTTTTGGTACAAAAGAGGGACTTTTATGACCTCATGTTTTATGGGACAGCTGCAGGATCTTCGTGTGGGAGCCCGCGGTCTCGTGGGAAAGTGGGGTTTGAATATCGGATGTAGGAGGGTCGGAAGGCCCTCTGCATTTCGGGGACCCACTGACCACTGGCCGACACGAAGGCGGGTCCAGACAGCGGCGAGTGGTTGGAGATTTTAATTATGCTGAATATGTTAATTCGCATCCACCACTCAGGGCCGCACATGCAAATTTTTAACAGAGAGAGATTTTCTTTTTCTCAAAAAAAAGACAGATGTACAAAAAGAGTTCCAGAGTGCGGTGGTTATTTTTTTCAAGCCCATTTTTGGCTGATCTGCCCATATTTACTTGCGCTGTCTAAGACGAGCAATATAGTAGTGTTAATTTTTTTTTAAAAAAATGATTTAAACATTTTTGCTTTTGGCCCAGACCTGGGTGGAATTTAGTGTAAATAAAACTAAAATTACGGAACACGAATATGTGTGTTGTGGTTCTACAAACAAAAAAAAAGAACTTTTGGATATATATATATAACTGTCAAGTCCACAACTCTAAAAGGATCTTGTGACCCCAATGGGGAAAAAGGTACGATGTTATGGATGTTCTCTTTTCTATTGTGTACCGTTTTAATATCAAATGTTTTGAATTGGGAATAGGGTGCCCAGGAGAACTTGTCAACTTCAATTAATATCCAAATTAGTGGGTTTTTTTATGAGTTATTATTTTGGATGGTAAAAGTATGAATTATTTAATTGTAACTTAATATAATTTGCCTGTGGTGTAAATAAATGATGTATTATTATTAATTCCCTTCTTTGTTATTATTTGTTAAAAGTCTTGCTAATTACTTATTTTACGTATTTAGAAATTACCTGACTGCTTAATATTATTATTAGACCATATATGTAAAAGCCATAATTAAATTTATCTTGTAGGGTTGGTTTGTCTGAAAATTGGGGAGTTATATTTAGTGGTTTTAATTATATTATATATTTCCCTTCAAACCAATTGGCCATAGGTTAGTTATCTTCTAAACATTTCACAACGCAGTGTCTTATTTATTCAAGATAACCTTTTAGGTAAATGACCGTAGGTTATCTATTAACTAACTAGGCTTTGCGATCACCAGGTCCTCTATAATTAGAGGCCCCTATAAGATAGATTTTCTTTTGGATCAAGTAAGTTTCGGAGAAAAGGGTGCGCCCAACACTCTTGTTAGCTTGTGTTAGGGAATTTATAGATAAATTAAGATATTCATTAACCTAATTTTTAATAGTTGTCTAGATCTTGCCAGCATGGGCTTCCCCGATACTTAGGTGGTACCGTGATCTCTTCCTTTGGGAACGTGAGGTTATTATTGTTTTATCTTAATTATAATTACATTTTGGGTCAAATTAATTACATTAATAATTTTTTGTATACTTTAGGTATTAAAATTCTAAGGATATTTAGGTCTAAATTATTATGCAGATAATTTCAATTTTTTCATCCTACATATTAAATTTTTTTTGTTTTGTCCGAATGACAAAGTTCTCCTGTGGACAAAACAAAGATTGGCACAACTTTTATAACAAGGTTCAGTCATGACAAATGATAATATGAGAAAATATATTATTGAAAATTATATATTTACTTTTTATATATGTTTTTCTCAGGTTTAGGAGTTTGTTAAATATATCGAGTTGAATTATAATGAGTAATTGTATATTATACATGTGCATTAAGAAATAATAATAGAGGGGTATTATTATGATAAAAGAAAAAATAAATAAGAAAAAATAAATAAATAAAAAGAAAATAATAAAATTTTTCTATAATTTATCAGTGCAACTGATAGAAAAGTTAGAAATACATAGATGTAAAAAAAAAAAAAAAAAAAAAAAAAAATATATATATATATATATATATATATACAGTTATGTGTGGCTGAGATGGTGCACTTGAAGAAAGATTTATATACATTACATTAATTTTTCTTTTCCTCTATTTTTCGGAAGAATTTATTTTTTTTGGAGTATGCGTTATATGTACTGTGATTAGTTCTCTTATTCCTAAGGGTTTTTCTTTGAATGGTGTGTTTATATTTCTTTACATTTTATATTTGATTTTTCATGGTATTTCATATTATTAATAATTTTTGCAATTGGAAATTTTACACCCAATTTATTTAAAATAATGTTAGCGCATGGGAAATAAGTCTAAAATTAAAAAGGGTACCAGTTCGGAATTTAATAATTTCATTATTGAAGCGCGTACCCGTCTTGCACAGAGTAAGTTAAAAAATTCAACGAATAAAGTAAATATGTCTAAAACGGATACCGAAAAGGCGAATACGGATAATTTATTAAATGTGATTGCACCATATGATGGGAAGAAAGAATGTAATATACATTATTTTATTCAGGAGTTCGATAGAGCTGCCGTCCAGACGAACTTTTCTAATGAAGTGAAATTAATAATTTTACGCTCAAAATTTGTCGGAACGGCACGTGAAAGGTTGCAAACGGATGTAGAACTAAATTCGGAAACCGATTATGCGAAATTTAAAGAAAAAGCGATCCAAACCTTTGACACAAAAAAAAACATTCGGTGAATCACATAATGATTTTTCAAAGATTCAACAAAAACCAGCGGAGAGTATGTCGGATTATATTGTGAGATTTAATCTGGTAGCTGCGAAATTTTTTGACATTTCGGGTCTTTCTAACAAGGCAGATGCGCGGAAATTATTTGATTTGATGAAATTACACCGATTCTTAGAATCTATCAAACCGGATATTGCTTTGGAAATAAGAAAGAGAGCGATTGATCAGTATAAGGAAGCAACCGAAATTGCCTTAACAGTGGAAGAGGCGTTTTTGTCGGTTAAGTTTGAGGAATTAAATGCGATAGGTACAAGTACAACAACTGAATTTTGCGAATCATTATTAAGAAAAAATGAAAAACAAGAAAAGGAATTAAATCAGTTGAGAGCTGAATTGGAAAAATTAAAATGTAAGCCAACAGAAAAATGGCAAAATAATTCACGAAATAATACGAGGTATTGTAATATATGTAATTTAAGAAATCATGATACGGAAGAATGTCGTTATAATGTAAATAATAAAAGAGAGTATCGGAATAATGATTATCAACAGAATTTTCCAACACATGGACAAAATATGCAGGGATTTACAAGCTCTAATAATGAGTCTCGGAATTTTCAGGGGTACGGAAGTGTAGGTAATTGGAATTTTCCTCCACCACCCTCCTTCATTGCCAATGGGTCAAAATTATCAGTATAATTATGTCCCACAGGGACAGCCTTCAGGTTATGGTAATTATGGTGTGGGAAATATTCATCCTAATTATAACTATGGGCAGAATTTTCCGAATGGGCAGGGGTATCACCCACAAAATCAAGGTCAAATAAATCCCCAGGAAAATTATAGGAATGTGAATAATGCGAATCGCGATAATAGTACATCAAATAAAACAGAGGGACGTAAGATAACGGGAAATAAGCAACGTTCGGGAAACATATAAGGGGATCTGGGGATACTAAGAATGAGGAGCAGGAATCTGTCCTCAGATCCCAAAATACGAAGGTTATAGCGAGTGTTAGTGATAAAGAAATGGAAAATGTACCAATTATTAATTTTGATATTAAAGGAATAAAAGTTTCAGCTCTTTTAGATACGGGCGGAGCAGTGTCTTTAATTTCAGCCAGTTTATTTGAAAAAATAAAAGAAAATAATGTAAAATTTAAATATTTGGGCCATAGGATTAGAATACAATCTTTTAGCGGTACATCAATTCCATTTACACATTGTATACAATTGTCATTTAAATTACAGAATGCATTTACTTCTGGCACATTTTATGTAACAGAAAATAATTTTAAGGCATCTTATAATATGTTGTTGGGATATGATTATTTAAAAACAAATCAAATGGTGATTGACATAGAAAAAAAAATGTTGAAATTTAAAAATGCGAAAATTCCACTCAATCATAATGATAACAAATTACCAGTGCAGGACATAAATATTATAATTACTGAAGAAGTAGAAAATGTAGTTACTAAAAAGGAGAGTAAGAGAAACAAAATATGGGTAAAATCAGTGCACAAAATTTATATTGCTGCAGGGCAAGAAAAAATAGCTACTTTACTATGTCCTGATTTTATAGAAGAAAACAGTATGGTACTTTTTGAGCCAGATATTCATAATTTGGGCATTAAATGTTATAACTCGGTACACGAAATATCTCAGAACAGAATTATTAATGTAATAATTAAGAATATTTCGGATAAGAAAATTATTCTACAGAAGGGTACAAAATTTGGGAATTTAATTTTAGACATTGATTTTGGAACGGATGAAGTGCCTGAAAATATTATAGACGGTAAGGTACATGAGATTAATACTTTAAGTATTGAGGAAGTTCGTAAATTGAGGGAAACAGAAATTTCACCGGAAGATTTTGATCTTGCGCATCTTCCCAAAGAACTACAGGAAAAGATGGAGAACCTTTTGATGCAACATTTACATGCATTTTCGAAATCTTACAAATCGTTAGGTCAGACATCCTTAGTCACCCCCCAAATCAAATTGGCGCACAATCATGCTATACAGTCTAAACCTTATAAGATTCCTCATACAGTGCGAGAATATGCACAAGCAGAGATAAGAAAGTTGTTGGAGGCAAATATTATTGAGAAAAGCAAATCTTCGTACGCGTTTCCGGTATTATTTGTAAAAAAGAAGACTGCGGAGAACCAGGAGTTAAAATATCGTTTAGCTTGTGATTATAGATTACTAAATGCAATATTAGAAGGATATGCTTATCCGATACCTGATATTCGTGAATTGTTGCAGAAAATTAGCGGAAAAAAATTTTATACAGTCCTGGACCTCCACAGCGCATTTTTCCAAATAAATTTACAACCACAAGACAGGGAAAAATTAGCATTTATAACGGAATTTGGCAAGTTTCAGCCAGTGAGAATGAATTTTGGCTTGAAGGTCAGTCCAACTACTTTCGCAGAATTAATGGACTTAGTTTTAGGCGACTTCAATAAAGAGGAAGTCACATATTTTATAGACGATGTCCTTATTGCGGCGAATTCGGTGGAAAGAATGCTAACTCTAATTGCAGAGGTCTTAAAAAAATTGATTGACAACAATTTAACAATAGAGCCACGAAAGATGCAAATATGCAAACATGAAATTGAATTCTTAGGTTTTAGGGTTCATGAAAACGGTTATTCTCCTTCGAAAAAGAATATTGAAAAAATTCAAAATTTGGCAAGACCTAAAAACAAAAAGGGTGTCAAATCTCTTTTAGGAATGGCCAATTACTTTAGATCGTTAATACATAAATATTCGGAAATTGTAGATCCATTAGTTCAAATGACCAAAGAAAAAGTAAAATTTAATTGGAACGAAGAGGCGGAAAAAGCATTTTTGGCCATTCAAGAAGCTATTTTACATAATCCAACTTTAAAAGCGCCAAATTTCAACAAGGAATTTTTTTTAATTACGGACGCATCTAAGACAGCACTTTCTGCAATCTTAGCACAGAAACAGGGAGAGGATTATGTACCGATTGAATTTTACGGACGAAAATTAAAGGATTCTGAGAAAAAATATCCTAGTATAAAGTACGAATTACTAGCGATTCATGATGCTTGTGTTTATTTTGAAAATTTTCTTTTGGGAAAAAAATTTACAATACTCACCGATTCTAAAGCTTTGACTGATCATCTTAAGTTAGAAAAACAGAGCGATATCATAGCAAGGTGGATAATGAGGTTAGGGAATTTTGATTTTGAGATAGGATTTATTCCTGGCGAAGAGAACCCGGCAGATTTCGTCTCAAGAAATATAAATAATATAACAGCTTTAAATGAACTTCAAAATGATTTATTTAAAGTTAATTCTAATCTTTCAGAAGAAAAGATAAGAGAGGCTCAAAATGATGATCCAAAACTTAAATTAATTATTCAGAAAATTGAAAATGGTAAACCAAATCGCCAGACTAAGAAATTTGAGTTAAAGGACAACAAAGTACTAATATTGAAGCAACGGTATAAAGATAAACCACTGCTGATAGCTCCTAATAAATTAATATTTGAAATAATTCAAGAAGCTCATAAGGCACATTTTGGTTTTCCCAAAACATATGAATTAGTGAAAACAAGATTTTACTGGTTTGGGATGTATAGGGATGTAAAAAATTATTGTGCAGCTTGCATACCTTGTAATAAAAATAAGCAGCATAAAATGATTAAGGTTCCCTTACAGAAAGTGGAGAAAGATCATATAATAGGCTCAGTGGTGCATACGGATATTGTGGGCAAACTACCACAGACCTTAAAAAAACACTGTTTTATCTTGACGATCATTGACGTTGCGTCAAGATTTTTACAGGCAATACCATTGCGTAATGTAGAGACACAAACGATACTAAATGCACTCACAAATTACATTAGTACATTTGGCCTCTTTCGAGAATTAATTGTGGATAACGCGAAATATTTTCGGGGAACCCTTTTTAAAGAATTTATGACAGCAATGGGGGTGAACCTCCACTTTTGCTCTACTTATAAACCTTCCTCGTATGGAATTCTTGAAGTGACTCACAAAGAGTTAAAGTCGTCGATTAGTGCAATGGCAAGAACAACAACGGAATGGGATATAAGGTTGCCGTTCTTTATTCTGTCGCATAATACTTCGATGCACAGAGCTTTAGGATACCGTCCTGATAAGCTGTTTTTCGCTAGAGAAACGGCCAACCATTTTACAGCTCTAGAGGAGCCGGATATGTTATGTACACAACAGTTTGTTCAAAAACGTATTGCACATATGAAAGAAGTTTATAAAACTGCACTCGCAAACCAAGAACGAATGGCGAAAGAATATGTGGGCAAAGATTTTGAAAAAGTTGTGAAATTGGAAATTGGGGATCAAGTATACTTAAAAAATGTTGGACGCCCATTGGCGTTACATCCTAAGTTCGACGGTCCTTATGAAGTTGTAAAGGTGGCAAGACGCAATAATTATATTTTGAAACATATACTCGAACCTAATAAAAAAAAGATTCAACGCCATATTACTCACATGTGGAAGCCAAGTGCTAAAATTAAATTACCTCAAACGAACGACAACGATGAGGAAAGTACGGAAGAAGTGTAAAAATATTTTAAATTTTCTTCATTTTTATGTTTTTTTAGAAGTAGAGGTTGATCTAACTAAAGTATTACACACAAAAAAAAAAAAAAAAAAGAAGACGGGCGGGAGCTGAATTGTTCTGGTGTATCTACTAGTGTGTATGTTTAGTGTATATAGTGTGTTTAGTAACATAATTCAAAGTTTACTTGTTATTTTTCTGTTTATGATGATAAATATGTCACCGAATTGTTCTTTTGTATCTACTAGTGTTTAAGTTTAATGTATATAGGATATTTAGTCAGATAATTCGAAATAGGTTTCTATTTTTCGTTCTTTAGGGTGATAAACAGGCCACCGAATTGTGCTTCTGTATCTACTAGTGTTTAAGTTAGTATATGTAGTGTAGTGATTCACATGGCCTAAGAGGTGCTTTATATTTTTGAGGTTTAGGGTTATAAACTTGTTATTGAATTGTTTTTATGTATCTACTAGCGTGTAAGTTTTAGTATGTATAACAGGGTAATTAATGTAGTTTAATATTGGCGATGGAGATAAACAGGTAGTTTAACGGCTTTTATGTATCTACTAGTGTGTAAGTTTTAATATATATAGTATATTAATCTAGATAGTTTAACAGTTGCGAGGGTGATAAACATATCACTTAAAGGTTCTTATTCAAATATTAATTTTTATATCTAAGGGCATATATTGATATAAGAAAAGTGTCTTTTCTTTGCATATTTCGGTTATTTATAGTATATTAAAGCATGTAAAATAGTAAAATAGGTAGAATATGTAGCAAAATACATATATATAAATAGTAGACAAATGCTCACAAGCATAGGATGGTGTGTTTTTTTTCCCCTCTTTCTCTCTCACTCTGGTGCACTGTAACAGTCTGGGAGTACGTTTTGGGAGAATGGTAATTACTAGGTTCCAGTCTATTAATAATACACATAGAGCGGATTTATCACTAAGTGAAGAAAAAAAAAGGAAGAGGGAGAACTTATAATATACATTGTTTTGCTTAGGCATACTAGGTTGTAAATAGCGATGATTTTTGATGTTCTCTGGAATTTTAGTTAGTATTTTAAACTTTTTGTAATTACGATTCCTGCGGAATATATTTTAGTTAGTTGCACCTTTAACCAAGTGGTTAAAATAGTGGCTAGATAGTTTTAGGTAAAAGGTTCAAGCAAAGAACATACTTCATTTTATTATTTTTTATTATTATTTAGTTAAGCAAATTTCTAGTAGAAATAGTTTAATGAGGAAAATGGTATAAATCCATAAATAAAGTGAAAAAAAATTATAAACATAGTAGATCTATGATTTTTGACTAATTTTTGATATATTACTGTAAAATATAAAAATTTAATATTTCACTTTTATAATATTTACAATACTTGGAATAATGGTATTATTAATGAATAATTAAAAATAATAATAATAATAATAAAAATTGGAAAAGTTACTGTATTATTGGGGTATAATTACTATTGTTGGGGGGGGGGGGTAAGTTATATGGTTGGTAAATGGATATACATGACTAAAATGTTTTTTTTTCCCAAATTGGCCATATAAAAAAAAAAAAAAATATTTTTTTTGGTTGTGGTGGATTTTAAAGTAGGGCTCTGAACACTGGTTTTGTAACTACTAGTCATTAGACAAATGGATACATGTAAAAAGCATGTGGTACGACTCTAAGTTAACCTTTTGCGGGCTCCACACCACTGTTTTAGGTCCTAATAAAATCCGGTGGACTCTAATTTAAAAAAAAAAAAAGGGATATTTTTTTAATATAAATGGGGGGGGGGGGTGCCTACAAGATAATAAATAGGGAACTCTAAAACATTTTAACAAGAATAAATAATTATTTTTATATACACACATATATATATATTCGGAATTCAAGTTAAAACACAAAGGGAATACATAAAACAACTCTTTTTTTTTCCTCTCTCTTACACAAATAAAGTAATAAATACAATTTATATAACATAAGCAAAAGTATGTGCATAGGGTCACTCCGTACGGATAAGTAAGTAAGGAATGTAATAGGTAATAACTCGCTGTCAGTTAGTTTCTGTTTACCACGCAATAAGTGCGCGCGCAGGGCAGGAAAGACATTCAGAGAAGGGATTGTTTTTCTCTCTTGGAGAACTCCCCATCCTCTTTTTGGAGCATCAGTTCACGATCTCTCTTTACAGAAACGAGAGAAGGAATTCGGGTTCAGAGAAAGGGGAGGATGAAGGGGGAGTGAATAACTACTCAATATTTTTACTTTTTGGTTCATGACAGCGGGATTTTTGGAAAAGGGGATTTTCAAAATTTCTATGGGAACTGCACACATAGATAAAAAAATGTTGCAGGATAAATTTTTGGGGATGCATAATTAAAAGGGATTTGCACTTTTTAAAGGGGGGGTGGTGGTATTTAAACAACACCTAAATTAATAAGGATATTAGGATAACTGTGGAAGATGGATTAACAGCAGAGTAGGGTATATTTTATAAATAATTATTAATATAAAACTGGGCAGAGCCAAAGATAAATATGTATATACATTTTTTTTTGGTTTTGGCAACTTCTTTTGGGGATGTACTTTTTTTTTCTTCCCAAGAAAAGTAAATATATAACAAGGGTATTTACGGTTCCAGTTATTTTACAAACGATTCGAATGAAATGGATACATTATATTTATAGAAATAAAATCTTAATCAAATAAACTGATAAGCAGTAAAAACAAAAAAAAAAGAAAATCAGTAGGTTTGGAAAAGGGCTCCCTATGCACACACATCAATATATAAGATTCAAATTCATATTGTATTTAAATACAAAACAGATAGTATTGTGCAAAAAAAAAATAAATAAATAAATAAATAAAAATAGTAAATTAGGGACATACATCTGCTTCACCTTGCCTGAAAACATTTTATCACATTTCATATATATATAAAGAATTGTCATGCAGAGGCATGCGGTTTAAAATCAGATAAATAAACAGATAAAAAACTGTCATGCAGAGTACGTGCAGTAAGAAATTAAATAAATAAAAATAAATTGACCAGCAGGCATTCGGGTGGAAGTTTAAATGTTGTGGCCGCTCTAGCGGACACATAGTTTTAAACATACTGGCATCAAGAAAATTCAATTGGATTTTCCCCCCCTTTTATGAATAATAAAATAATGAATACTTTTTTTTTCTTCTAAATTTGATTTTAAATTCTGGTGTCAGTTTTGCATTTCATCTTTTCGGAATACAGATTGCTTGACACCGAAAAGAAATAATTTAAGATTTAAGTGTGCGAAAAAAAAAAAAATAATAATAATAATAATGAATAAATAATTAAGATTAATACTATTTATACCTTATGTATATATATATATATATATATATTCTACTAGTATAAATAGAAAAACAATTCATATTGTCCTAAGTAAGTATTTTTATTAATAAATGCTAGTTATGGTGTGTAGAAGGTAGCGGTTACACCCCAAGGGCAATGTTTACTACAGGTCAAGAAAATTTAAAGGGTCAAATGTAAATAAACAGTCGCCTAGCGCCATCTACGTGCATTTCAGAGAAACATGCAAAATGTATTCAAAGACAGGCATGCAGAAATGGTAATTTTATCTTACCGGTTTTCGCTCTCTGTAGAAATCCTGGATTCAGTCAGGAAGGTTCGCCACATTGCGAGCGCCAGATGTAATTTTTTAACCAGGAGCAACAATTTTTTTTTTCTTCTTCTTGTTCACTGAAATAACCCGCATAGTATTAGCATAATACATAAAAAGACATTACGTATAGATATATAGGACATTTAAACGGTATTGGGTTAGAAAATATCTTTAACAAATTAAGATAAAATAAATTAAAGTAGAGGATAATTTTTCTTTTCTCGTCTTTTCGTTAGTCAAAATTTACATTTTTAAAAAGGAAGGACTATTATCAGATTTAAACAATTTAATCCCGTCAAGTGTGGTGCATACTGGATGGTAAAAAATTCATTAACGAATGTAGGTTGCAATTAAATTAATAAGAATTTTTATCTATTGGTATATCTTTTTTTTATTTTTTGGTATGTATTAAATTTGAAATAATACAAATTAATTAAATAAATATAACAAAATAAATTTCATAATACAAGTAAATACGCAAAAAGAAAAACAAAATTAATTATTATTATTTTCTTTTTCTCTCTCTACGGACTCTTTTGGTATATATATTTTTTTTAGTTACGAGGTAATACAGCTTTTTTTTGTTGTTTTTTTTTAAGTAACATAAAAAAATCTACACGTAAGAGAAAATATAGAGTACATAAAAGGGTTTACCAGGGGTATCAGAACTGGGAGAGCTAGGTTAAAATGAAAAGAAAATGTATTATTGAACACTGTAGGTTAAAAAAAAAAAAAAAAAAAAAAATCTATTTATAATTTTTGTTTTCTCTTGTGGAATAATAATTAAATCATTATTTAAATTAATTTTTACTTACATTTTTGTGTGGAGAGCAGAAAGAGGGCTGATCAGCTTCCAGGCATTGATATTCTCTGCAGGCGGAGAATTATTTGTAGCCGGCCGGCATTGTGTGGAAGAGGATCATGTCTTTCTTCAGGGTTCCCCTGTAAAAATATAGATTGGGTGCAGGTATTAGGGTATTGTATTTAAAAAAATAAGGGTTTCCACATACAACAACAAAAAAAAAAAAAGAAAGAAAGAAAGAAAAAGCATTCGTGGTTTTAATTCAATTTTAAGAGTATCAGTTGAAAACGATATTTATATATTTTAGATAAGAGTATTCGTGGTGTTATTATTGATAATTTTTTTTTCCTTGTTTTCTTTTTTTTTCTCTCGGGGTGAATACAAAATTAATTGTTTAGGATATTTTAATATAAAGTATACAGAACCCGTTTATTCTGCAATATACTGTAAATTCGAAGGCGCGGTTCAACTTTATTAGTTACGAATTAAGTTTCGTCTTATACAGGTGTCAGTAAAAGTGAGGGATTCCAATGAACAGGAATAACATTTTTGGATGTTATATTTTAAGAAAGTATATCGAGTTTTTCTTAGCACTTTTCATAGGTCTAAATGGAACTAACATTTATAGGGGAGACAGTAATCAAATAAGGATATCAGATGCTGTTTGTAAGAAAACAGGCTACAGTTCCGTACGGGAGGAAGTGAAACTGGTTTCGTGGAATGTCATTGATGCAGCAAAATGGCTACTAGGCTTCCGTATTTGCATTACAAACACTTGTATTATAGTTAATTATTATAGTAAATAGTACGAAAAGAAGTTGTTTTTGTTGCGTAGGCGGTGTATAGGGTGCAGATTAAGGAATACGGAGAAGTAATGTAAAGATAATACATGTATTACAGGGATTAATAGAAGTAATTGTTACTTACTTTGCAAACGGAATATCCACGCCTCTCTCTTAAGGGTCACTCCAGCACCAGCTCGTACTAGACTTGGCTTGGCATTCAGGGGTGACCTTCGGCCGCTCTGGAATTATCACTTTCCAGCCTGTTTCGATACATTATAATGGGCGATTCTAAGTGTTATCGATGGCAGGTAACGGGTAGCTGGAAAAGTGGATATTTTTTTTTCTTCTTTCTCCTCTTTTGTTGACGCTATTAGAAATTGTAATTTTACGATAGCTTGTATTGCACTGTTTGCTAGGGTGGTTAAAGTACCTATTGAGGAAAAGGGAGTAGTGAAGCGGTGAATGAGTGGAAACAATTCACTTATTTATATGAAAGAAAAGAATAAATAGAAGAAGAGTGTTTGAGTAATTTATTTAAAATAAAGTAACATGATAGTACTTACACTCATAATTTGTAATTTCAGATAAAGGATTCAGTCACAAAATAATATGAAATACTGTTTTTTTTTTCTTTTCTGCTTTCTTTTGTTTTTAAATTTCTACTATCTCTATCTCCTTCTCTGGGTGGAAGTGCTGTTTTTGTTTTGTTTTTTTTTTTTGTTTTTTTTTAAGTCTGAGACTGAGTTTCTTATATTTGAGAGAATATTAATAGTTATTTGGTTAACTTTTAATTAGAGGGTACGTTTAGAGAATCACGTAATTTACTGAATGAAAGTATCGAATTTACTATATGAGAATCAATTTTAGATATTGTGGTTGCATAGTTTTAAAAATATATGTGTGTTGTAAACTATAAAGGTAGTGAAATAATTGTAAAAAAAAGTATTTGAAAAATGTAAGAATATGTATTGATATATTTGCTTGTTTGGTAGTTAAATGATTATTCGGTGTAAAAAGTTATGTTGGTAAATATGTTTCATTGTGTGTTATAAACCTTTCTTAATATGCATATTTAAATGTTGTACTTATGTAGTCATGAACTGAATACTTGCTTTGTGTAAAAAAGTGTGCTAAACTTTGTGGATCAGTATTTAAACTCTTTGGCATAATTAATTAGGTTCCTAATTTTGGGATTTTATCTTTTATGATTAACTTTTTGTTTTCTCTTCTAAATTGGTACACATATATACAATTTTTGGGAACATTCAGGGGCTGTACCTTCATCACAGAGAGACAGAACTCATGCAGTATGCGACTGTGATGGTTATGGGGAACACTGCTTTAGGGACCGTATACAAATCTGCATAAAACCGTGGACAGAATAAGAAGGAATATTCATCTTATGTACAATGTACAATTTAGGGTACAGGCATATTTTAATGAACTATACAGATAACATCAGCGTGTATTTGATAATGAACATTCCTATCTCTGCACGGACTTCACAGAGTTTTGAACACTACGGAAGAGGTGAATCAGGGAGCATAGAGGAGATGCCCCAGTGCCTTACAGATCTGCAACGTCCAGCCGTTGGAGAGGCTTTCGGTGTTTGATAAGGACATCGGTCCACTTGAAAGATGTTATAGTTCCTGTACATGGACTTTCAAGTGCTTTGTGTTGGGGGGAAGTAATGTTGGCATGATTTCAACATTTTGGATATTTAGAACTATTTTTTTTAAGGAAAAAGATATATATATATATATGAATAAGTTTACTGTCGATATCATCTATGTATATATTTATCTAAGTGATTATTTTATCTAATTGATTAATTTTTTAATTCAAGTTTTTTTTTTATCTAAGTGATTATTTTATCTAAGTTATTTTATCTAATTGATTAATTTTTTAATTCAAGTTTTTTTTTTCAATGTACAGTATTATTGTTTTTATGTATGCATTTATTAGTACATTATTATTATTTTATTAAGGATGGGTACCAAGAGCATTAAGTATTTTCCCAGGCAAGTGTTTTGCTAAGGGGAAAGCTTAATTGCCAGTTACTATCTGTATGTATGATATTACGATGTAAAGTAAAGAATTGGACAGTTTTGGTACAAAAGAGGGACATTTATGACCTCATGTTTTATGGGACAGCTGCAGGATCTTCGTGTGGGAGCCCGCGGTCTCGTGGGAAAGTGGGGTTTGAATATCGGATGTAGGAGGGTCGGAAGGCCCTCTGCATTTCGGGGACCCACTGACCACTGGCCGACACGAAGGCGGGTCCAGACAGCGGCGAGTGGTTGGAGATTTTAATTATGCTGAATATGTTAATTCGCATCCACCACTCAGGGCCGCACATGCAAATTTTTAACAGAGAGAGATTTTCTTTTTCTCAAAAAAAAGACAGATGTACAAAAAGAGTTCCAGAGTGCGGTGGTTATTTTTTTCAAGCCCATTTTTGGCTGATCTGCCCATATTTACTTGCGCTGTCTAAGACGAGCAATATAGTAGTGTTAATTTTTTTAAAAAAAAATGATTTAAACATTTTTGCTTTTGGCCCAGACCTGGGTGGAATTTAGTGTAAATAAAACTAAAATTACGGAACACGAATATGTGTGTTGTGGTTCTACAAACAAAAAAAAAGAACTTTTGGATATATATATATAACTGTCAAGTCCACAACTCTAAAAGGATCTTGTGACCCCAATGGGGAAAAAGGTACGATGTTATGGATGTTCTCTTTTCTATTGTGTACCGTTTTAATATCAAATGTTTTGAATTGGGAATAGGGTGCCCAGGAGAACTTGTCAACTTCAATTAATATCCAAATTAGTGGTTTTTTTTTATGAGTTATTATTTTGGATGGTAAAAGTATGAATTATTTAATTGTAACTTAATATAATTTGCCTGTGGTGTAAATAAATGATGTATTATTATTAATTCCCTTCTTTGTTATTATTTGTTAAAAGTCTTGCTAATTACTTATTTTACGTATTTAGAAATTACCTGACTGCTTAATATTATTATTAGACCATATATGTAAAAGCCATAATTAAATTTATCTTGTAGGGTTGGTTTGTCTGAAAATTGGGGAGTTATATTTAGTGGTTTTAATTATATTATATATTTCCCTTCAAACCAATTGGCCATAGGTTAGTTATCTTCTAAACATTTCACAACGCAGTGTCTTATTTATTCAAGATAACCTTTTAGGTAAATGACCGTAGGTTATCTATTAACTAACTAGGCTTTGCGATCACCAGGTCCTCTATAATTAGAGGCCCCTATAAGATAGATTTTCTTTTGGATCAAGTAAGTTTCGGAGAAAAGGGTGCGCCCAACACTCTTGTTAGCTTGTGTTAGGGAATTTATAGATAAATTAAGATATTCATTAACCTAATTTTTAATAGTTGTCTAGATCTTGCCAGCAACATTACTTTTGGTTTCGAAATTACACCACTTTACACCATGCAACGCAGGTTTAATACCACACGAGGTAACCTGCGCAAGTTTACACACATAATAAAAACTCACAAATCACTCCTCAGCCAACACCTAAAGGATGTCACAGATACAACAAAACTTAATCACCTCACAGAGGTCCTTATAAATACAATGCAGATGGCAGCTAAAGCATCCTTTAGATACAAAAACACACATAGGTCTGTCAATTTCTCCTTCTGGACGGCAGACCTCCGCACAAAACGTAACCAACTAACAGCCTTAAGAAGGAAGTTGAAATCACTTCGACCAACACAAGAGGACACGGACAACTTCCGAGCACTAGCAGCACGCTACAAACTGTTGTCAGCTAAATATAAACGCAGTGTTCTTGATGCCAAGAATCAAGCATGGCGGAAATTCTGCAGCAATCAAACCGATCCCAATGGCACTGCACAAAAATTCTTCACGGGTAAATTCTTTCGGCCAGACGAAATTAAGCTTGAACTGCCCTCGTCTAGAGCGTCCAAGCAGCACAATATGGAGTACTTAACAAAAGAACTTTTCGGACCTTCGGCATATCCAAACAACAATAATGATAACCTAACATTTAATGCACCAGACGACCTCCCTTTTACAAAAGCAGAGCTATCACAGGCATTCAAAACGTTCGATGACAAAAAAGCTCCAGGCCCTGACTGTATTGATTTTCGCATCCTAAATTTAACATTCAAAATTATTCCAAATATATTCACAAGATGGGCAAATCTTTGCCTATCGTACAATTACTTCCCGCTCACTCTGAGACAGGGAGAGGTAGTCTACTTCCAGAAGCAAGGGAAGAATCCCTCTGAACCCAGTGCATATAGACCAATCTGCCTTCTTCCAACGTTAGGCAAATTACTAGAAAAACTCCTAGTAACACGATTAGTACATTACTTGGAATCCCGCAATATCCTGCACCACAGGCAATACGGGTTCAGAGAGGGCAGATCTTGTGAAAAAGCTTTGTTCGACATCATGTCCTCCGTAGCCCTCAGTCAAGACTCTGGACTCTACACTTCCCTAGTCTCCCTTGACATCAAAGGTGCATTTGATAATGTGGAGTGGCGGGACATCTTACTCCAGCTTATTGCAATCGACTGTCCGGGAAATATAGCTGGAACCATCGGCTCATATCTCTCTCGCCGAAGCATATTAATTAACTGGGGCACTGGCACATCAGTGCACCAACTAGAAAAAGGCTGCCCACAAGGGTCCTGCCTTGGACCAATTCTTTGGTTGCTCATAGCAAACGTAATATTAAAAGAACTCGATAAATTAGGCTTTTTGCTCTTCGCCTTTGCCGATGATTTCAGCTTTATCTTCTCTGGTCGCCGGCGCCTAGATCTTGAAATTGCGGCACGTCAAGCATTCCCTGTTTTCCTACAGCTGCTGACCGACCTACACCTCCAGCTCTCACCAGGAAAATCTCAAGCACTTACATTTGACAAACCCATAGTTCTCAAACGCAACCCCGTGAGGCGAATCAACGGGCGCAGCGTCAAACACGTTAAACACATGAAATTATTAGGAATTACAATAGACAAACATCGGAGCTGGACGGAACACATCAACGCACTTAAATTACGCTTAGCAACACTTCACAATAATAGTTGCAAATTAACATCTAAATCTTGGGGCATTAAGCCCAACATGTTAAAAATGTGGTACCACACAATTGTGGAACGGATCATCTTCTACGTCGTGGGCGTCTGGGGAGGAAACCTCACCAATAGAGTCAAGGACAAACTTCCCTCACTGCAAAGGATGTTCCTACTACGAATGGCGAGGGGGTATAAAACAATCTCCACAGACGCGCTCGCAGTACTTACGGGTATCCCTCCCATAAAAATAACACTAAATTATGAATACACCAAAAACAGAATCCTTCACCTCGATCACAAACAAACGCAAGACGCGCATTTTCCACAGACAGACATACAAAGGAAAGTCAGCAGCTGGTTCCTGCATCCTGCAAAAGAAACATCACATCTGCAAGTCAACCCTTCTAAACATTCATTTGTACCCTCAAGAGTCCCAATCGTATACACTGATGGATCCCGCACGGAATCGGGCGTGGCGTCAGCATTCTGCGTCATGCGGAACGATGTGGTGGTCCATGAATGGGCCTGTAGAATCGGAGATGATAACTCTGTATTCCAAGCAGAACTTTTTGCGATTCTGCGGGCACTAGATTGGATCTCTTCCCAACCTCCTTCCTTCACCAGGCTGTACAGTGATAGTCTTTCAGGCTTACAGTCAATCTTCGCGCACAGAACTAAGAACCCTTTAGTCCTTGACATAAAAATTAAGTTACTCTCTCTCATACACAAAGTCGCCCTGGGTCACGTGTCGACCCACATTGGCATTGAGGGCAATGAGCGGGCTGACAGGTTGGCTAAAGAAGCAACGGCTAGAACATCAATAGATTTTACCCTTCCCCTCCCCCCCTCACACATTCGCAGAAGGTTGAATCAAAAAATCATCTCAGAGTGGCAAATTTATTGGGATGCGTCTACCAAAGGTAGATACACATACGATCTCATACGTATAGTGTCAAGAGAAATGTACTTTCTCTCACCAGCAACTACAGCATTCCTCTCTGGCCATGGACCATTCAAAGAATACTTGAAACGTTTCTATCGGGCAGCCACCCCCTTCTGTGAGTGTGGCGAGGTCGGCTCTCCAGAACATAGCTACTATCACTGCACACTTAACCAAGCCTGGCATATTAAACGCCCCCGCATCCTTCCCAAAAATTGGCTTTCCAATATTCTAACAAGACCCCTTCTTTTAGGCAAATTAAATAGAATTTATAAATTTCAAATGGAACTAACAAACCTCACCTCGTAGACCTGCATGGTGCTGCAACTTACCCACAACCTTGCGGCTACTCCTCCACAATTAACTGGACTTTTTGTGTGATCCAGCACACTCCACGCTCACCCATTCTGCTCACCCACCCCTTGTCGCGAGGGAGCAGCCTGTGCTCCGGCGGGAGGAGCTTGTATTGTACATATTATTCTTTTATTCTTCTTCTTCTTTTTTTTTTTTTTTTTTTTTTTTGTTAACGAATCCCCGCGTGTCGGGGAGCACTCCGGGTGGGGCAAATAGAGTCTACATCGGACCCTTGAGGTCTGGTGATTCTGTCCCACTTAGGCATTAAAAAAAAAAAAAAAAAAAAAAAAAAAAGATCGGGTAGCAGTTCTCACAAATCACGATGCAGTGCCATCAATAACTTCGATGTCGAAACATCTATAATCAATAGTAATCACTTGATTACATCAAAAAGGTAAAATCAAAAGGGTAAAATCTTTAGAAAAAACGTGATTTTGTCAAACACACAGCCAGGGGGCAGTTTACATTTCAAAGATTTCAGCAAAAACTATTGGAGAATCGTGCATAACTACTTTTTACTCTCCAAGCGTAGGAATACAATTTTGACGTATTACGCGCTGTAAACCAATCAATCTATCTGGCTGAATGTACGTTGCACTGAACACCATAACTGTGATATTATCATAAATAGTAAAAAGAGATTGTAATCTACTACGAAATTTTTAAAAGAAAGTGCGGTGAAAATTATTAGAAATGCTGATAAACATATTTATTTTTATATGACACAATAAAAAACAGACAATGAACACAGTATCATATGTTAACTACTTTTTTTTTGCAAATAAAGTATAAAAATTTAGACCATAAACACAAAATAGAACCACGCATAGGTTTATTATTATTTTTAATATTTTATTATCAATATATTATTAATACTTTAGATGGTAATTATAAATAAGAAATACATTTTAATCACGCTGGTTACAAAGAGTGAGTATAATTTTGATATATAAAATCATTCCGGAAAAAAATAAATGTATCCAGATTAAAAAGTAAATAATAAAATATGGTTATTACATTTTAGATTCATACGGTTCAAGTATTTGCGTTACTTCATATTTAAACTCTTACTGATTGCGTAACTTCTATATTTTCAAATGCCAAAAGACCTCAAGTTCACTTTGAAAACATTCCAATAAGACTGTTTAGCAGCTGAAAAGCTTTCACTCGCTATAACTATTTCTTTATAGATTTTATAACATTTTATCATGTTGAATAATATATTAAATAAATATTAACACAGTTTTTTCATAACGTTACATATGCCCGCTTTTTTAATAGTCTCAGTTGTGTTGTATTTTTTTATAAATTCCTCTTCTGAGCAGATGCAAATTTTAAAATAAAAATATGCAATGCAAATTGTTTCAGAACATCACTTAATACAAAATACAAACTAGGTTTGCAAATAATTTTATTCTATAAAAGGAATTTTTTTATTAAATAACTTAATTATCTTTAAATTTTTAATAATTGCATTAATGATTGATTATAATACTTCTACATATACATCCATATTTATCAAAACATGTGGTATTACCAAATATTTTAAATAAGAAAACAAATCAGATTAAAATGAAATTTAAATCACTAATTTTGCTAATCTGATCAAAATTATTGATAAGGAAGTTATATATTTCAACAAAATAAATAATGATCATAATGAAATATTTATGTTCTATAACATGTTTATGAGTAGCTAACTAAACTCGTTGTAATAATAATAAAAAAAACAGGCAAAATAATATTTTTACATACCTATTTTTCAAATACGTGATGATAATTTTTCTATTCTGAATTTTGGAGCACAAATTAAGTACAATAAAAAGTACGATAGCAAAGACTTGAATCATTTTCAACAAGTCAAAGCTACTGTCAATTTCTTGGGCTTATATTTTGTTAGCTGTATTAACTTGGATCCTGAGGACCTTCTTGTTTAAGTTTTCAAATCCGTGTCAATACGCACCTTTAACAGGTCTATGCTCATGCTGTCCACTGAACTTCCAGCGTCCAATCTAAAAAGATTCTCTCTTTGCTCCCTGCGGTCGTATCGTCTGCAGACGATTTTTTAGTATCGAAGCAGGTGTCTTTCAGTTTATTTGTTTTTGTATACAACAGATTCCGAACTTAAATGCGTAATAATTTTATGAGAGTGTGTAATTAAAATTTTCTATTTGAAGAATTTTTTATTGTATTTCACCTTTTATTTTTATCAGATTTGAAACAACTCAATTTAAAATGTATTGTAAAGTTTATTTCATGCAAATTATAATAATAGATAAAACACTGCTTATGTGATGTGTAAAAATAAATTTAATAGTAATAATGAAAACCCCCCTTTTTAAAAAGTAAAGTTTGTACCACAGGTAATAAATACAAAATATCTTCTTAAAAAATATAATAGGGTTATCGAGAGAAAAATTTTTCTTTGTCAATCTATCATTCTTTTCATATTAATTTTTCGTAGAATAAAACATCTTAGAAAATAACGGTTTTAAGATATAGCTTGAAAACAAAAAAATGGGAATACGAATAATTAATTATGTCGCGCGTTTTGCATAAATTTTGTACATTTATTTTACATTCGGTAAATGATAATTTTATTTTAAACGTCTGAAAGAAGTAGAATTTTTTTTAAAAAATAGTTACATAAAATAGATAAACACTACAGAAAAAAATATGACTTGAATTCAAATTGTAAAACAGGAAATGCATGTATGACTAAACTTTGAAGACGCTTTTTGCGTGCTCATTAAAAGCTGCAGACTTAACTGTAATAGAATTTTTTTTAGTTTGAAACCACATAAGTGTTTCGAATACTTTTCGAAAACTTCTAGTATAACAGATGATCATTTACAAAAATCATTATAAAAGATAAGTCAAGGTATGTTTACCTAAAATATTTTTTAATTAGGTGGAATTCGTATAATTAGAAAATCATTTTGTGTCATGAATTAATTACATTTTATTTTATATGAAAATAAAAAGTTTTGCTTAGAGGTACGGAGCCATCTTGGGCCACGGCTAAAAAAAATTCTAAATCGCAGAAAATTATTTTTTACCATAACACGGTTTGCATAATTTTTGTAATTTTTTAAATTTTTCTAAGAAGTTCACATATCACTGAGTGGTGGTACTAGACCCACGCCCTCACACAAATATGGGGGCTGTTGTAGGCGAAGGTATTTCCGCTCTTGTACACTATATGGCTAAAGGTGACCGGCCACTTGCGATTTTAGACGTTTTGTTAAATATCTAGAAAACTGCATGAGGAAATATCCTGAAACTCCAGGTGTGTAAACAGAATAGTACAGGTCATACATTTCCATGAGGATTTTTTCCCGAAAACCCATAGGGGACCATAGAATAACATACAAGATCGGACACTCCCATCACTTCCATGGATTATAATGGTAATTAATTGCGATCGGAGCACCTTTTGTGGCAATGTTGAAGAAACTCCTCAACCTTGTAATATTATTCTTATTGAGTATCTACCTTATTGTAATCTTTTTTTAATGGTGCATGTTTACGTTTTCAATGGAATCTTACACCGATATATGAACATAGAATAGCTATTCTATTTAATACATATAATATTTATTATGTGTTCATGCGCGGATATATCGTTTTTTTTTTTTTTTTTTTTTTTTTTACTTGATGAGTGAAAACGATTTAAGTGCAACGAAAAACAATTAAAAAATTTTGCCTTGAATGCTATGTATCAAAAACAATGGTGTAATATAAAAATATACTAAATAGTGCCTGAGTAGTGGACGTAGGTCTGAGTGACATCACTGAGTGGTGGCATTTTGGTCACAGATGTGACGTGACAAAAATGACTTACAGTGACTTCACAATGAATTCACTGTGACCATGCATGTTATGAGGGATGTATTTGTTTTTAATAGAAAACAAATGACAACTGCAACTTTATGGCTAAAATTATAAGGAATAAAAATATAAAGGTAAAAGAAAATATCTGTAATCTTACTTTTAGTTTTTGTTTTAAATTATATGGTTTTTTTATATACAAGAATAATACATTTGTGCTTTATATGGAAAAGGAAGTTATTTTGGAAAAAATATTTTTAATTTGCCTAAATAATTTTACTATTAACATTGCGGTTTTAAAGAAATGCCAATATAACAAAAGAAGTACAATTTAAAATTAAAAACAATCACTTGAAAATTCATTTCAAAACACAGAATTTAATAGCAAAATTTCATTACAATACAACTAAAATAAAATTTACTGATCAACGACAAGCATCTTGATAGGCAATTTACTCTCCGTTTAATTTATTTTTTACTATGTAAATTTGTTCTATGTAAATATTTACTAAGTAAATATCTCCAGTGCATTTTAACAAAAAAATAAAATTTAATTCAATAATTACAGAATTCAAGTTAATAATATTTTTTTTCTAGCCGAATAATACTGCATAATTTAAAAAACCTCTAAGCATGTTTTTAAAATAAACGTAGTACTGAAATATATTTGGAACTCAGAAAGTTATATCACTGTTGTATTATAGGAGTATTATTAAGTAAGAATAGGTATTATTATTAAAAAAAATGTCTTATTTATAATTTTTTGCAAATGCCATTATCAGCTGTACTACGTCATTGTGTCTTTATTAGTAACGGCGCTTTTAGGTAGATTTCGTAAGAAATACTACCTATTGCGGTCGTTACCATGGTGCGACTTTTGAAAAATTCCTTCATAACTTTTCATTATAGGACTCCAGGAACCCAAAACCACACCCACCTAAAAAGTTTATATATATATATATATATATATGAATATATATATATATATCATATATATATCATATATATATATATGAATATATATATGAATATATATATATATATATATATATATATATATATATATAAAATAGTTTTTTGTTGGTGATTACTGTGCTTTACGTTTATATATATATATGTATGTATGTATGTACTAAATTTTGTCCGCACGATAACAGTCGCAATTATGCACGGATCGTCTTCAAACTCGCCAACAACTTTGAGATGGCTAATATCTCGGCGGGGATTGAAAATGGGAAAAATCGACTCAAGGGAATGGAAATGGGGCGGGTTCAAAATTTTTAATACCGTCTTAACATGATTCTGATAAAACCAGCTCTTTCACAACAATGACAGAAAAAAAAAATTTTTTTTCGTTATAGCAGTTGCCAACAATTAAAAAAAGCAATAAAATTCTCACCACAACAATTGCTTTGCTATTGAAAGATTTTCACGTGAAAATTAAATTAAATAAACAATTTGACGAATTGAAAACAAATTGAATATTACGTCATAAGTTTTCTACAGCAAGATTTTGGCATGAAAACTCAAAATGAAATAAATAGTTTGACGAATGAAAAAAAAAAATCCAAATATTGCGTCATATTAGAAATATAATGGACCTCAGCAGGTGAATATTTAACGTCATGTGAGTTTGGAGAAATGTATTAAAACATGATAAAAAGCCTACTATGGAAATATTAACATATTTTAACACTTTGAGGTTCTCTGAATTTGCTTTAGCCATTTTTAAACCTATTCCATACACATGCGTGCGTGTATTCGAGTATATTAAATTCTCACAAAATGTTTAGCTCCCAAGAGCTCATTCTTAGTGAAGGAACTGGGTTTATCTCTAATCTTGATTTAAGTTTTGCTGGTGAATTTAGCACTTAACTTCGAAATCTACCTCCACCTGTAGGCCCAAGCCGGCAGGGATTTTTTTAATGTATAGCAGTAGTTGTGACGTGTAGATACTGTGACGATTCGGTGAATTTCAAACGAATCTGTGATTACGGTGATGGTCATTTAGTTTATTTCGTTAGAAAATATTATGACAGATTTTAACTTTTGTGACAATTTTGGGAAATATTCTGTTTTTAGTAGCTTAAAAAAATTGTAATTATGCTTTTTTATTCTTCTGTAACAAATATGTTTCAGAATGAAAATTAAATCCTGCAGATAAAATACTAAAAGTTGTAAAACTAATACTATTTTTTTTTCAAAATAACAAAATTAGCATCAATTATTTAAAAATTCAATACGGTGTTCTTTTAAAGATACATGATATAGAATAATTCTTGCTCCTCTAATAAATAAACAACGAACTAGCATTTGAATGTAAACATTGACAGTGTACTGCACGTCAAAGTGCAAATTTTATATATTTTTGCTTAGAAAAATGGTACTTGGTATAACTGTAAATGAAAAAAAAAAGTCAATATCACATTTATCTTTATTTGTTTCTTACTTAAGAGAGCAAAAATGCCAACATTAAATGATCAGCTATTTTAACTTTTGCATTGATTGGATATAAGGACTTATTTTAAATTTAAACGATTTCATAAATTGAAAAAAAAAATATTAACTGAATCTAAAGATTATCTTGAAACTCAAATGCATCTATTAACTACTTGATCGAATGGAGGGAATGGTAGTTCTTTAATTGAGTAATTTCCTCTAACCTTTAAAAAATATTTCCTTAATTTCGCTAAAATGAAATCCAACGAACATAACATTCATAGTAGATCATCATTTTTTAACTTTTAAAATTTAATAAATGAGTGATGCATTATGTAGTTAGAGTATATATTATATAGATCATATATAGGTCTGAACAAAAGAAAGTGTAATATAAATTACTATGAACAGCGGCTGCTAAAACTAGATTTTTAACTGTAATATAGTTTTTTTAGATTACTTATTTTTAGATATGTTATTTTGTTCATAAAAAAATAATACATAAATAATTTCTTAACAATATTCTATTAATGTTGTAAAGTATTTTAAACATGTGATTTATGATTCATTGGTGATTTTTTTCTTTCTTTCTTTTTTTTTTTTTTTTTTTTTTTTTTTACTTCAAAATGAGTTAGTCGTGATACTTTTGAAGTTAATAAAGCTTTCGTATTTTCTTGTGAATCCTATTTTTCACATGACCCTAAAGATAGAAATCACCTGGATTAATATGTGGTGAATACGGTAGCCAATGGCAGTGCACTGCAATTGCGATTTGGTTATTAATATGTGAAAACCCGCATTCCGAATTCACTGTTAATGGCTACTAAAACACCTTCCTAGAGATAGTTTTGTACATACCGCACATAGTTACCATTTTTAAAACAATACAAATAACGACGGTTTGGAATACATCTTATGAAAAATCAAAGTGAAACAATTTACCTTTATGATTTATCTGATTGCACAAATGCTCCTGAGTGCAGACCCGTCGAATGTGTAACTAAGGTGTTGGACGTTTCGTCATGTCCAATCTGTGTCGGATCGCTAGATTGCGCGCATACAAAGTAACGTTTAGTGATGTTTAGAGAATTTATTTCAGTTGAAATTTGTATGTTAAATAAAACTCACAATGTATTATGAAATATCTTGCATTTGTCACAGCGTGAGAAATCAAAACATATATTTCGTAAAAGTAAGGTATGAACCCACTTATAAGAAAATATATAGCCAGCCCGCTGAAAGGATAAAGTCCATTTATTATTTAATCATTAGCTGAATTTAGACATATATGTTGTATTCGAAGTATTTTGACCCACAAACCGTTTTCTGAAGACACGTATTTTGTGTTTGTGATATCTGATTATTATTTTAGAAAAGTTATTTATTATTGTATCTTTACGTCAGGAACTTTTTATTACGACTTATTAATTATTTAATTTAGAAACCCTCTATTATCTGTTTTTACTTACCTTCTCCTATTTTGAAAATCTGTCATAGAACATACTCAACTACAACTGAAATTTTAAATAATAATTGAAACATTTTTTTTTTTCTTTTACGATCCATTGTTTCTTAAATTACTCTATCAAACAGGCACACATACAAGTTTTGATATTTTAAAGAATACAAAAAAAAAAAAAAAAAAATGACTTTTCTTTTTATTGTAATAAGTAGATTTACTTTTGGAAGATGTTTTCTTTTCATATCATCGAATTACAAGTACATCGTATAAAACATTTAATGTAATCATTTATAAATGATAAAAGTAATTAATATTTAAAAGCAAAGCAGATTTTCAGAAATTTATTAGCAATTAAAACAAGAAAAAATAGTTTGAACGTTATATATCTAAAAATACTCTTAATAATGACACTTGATGATGCAATTAGTAGTTTAAATAATTATCTTAAACAAAAAACATAACTAATAAACTCCATTCTCTTGTATTCTTAAGAAGTAATCTTAAAATTATCTGTAGAAAACTAAAAAAAAAATAAAGGAAATAATAAGAAATTAAAACTTATTGCGATTTAATTAACCTGCCCTTCTTACTAAAATACATTTAAGTGTTTGTATCAGTAGGGATATTTAATTGGTTTAAATATTTCAACAACTATAGAAAAAAATTGGTTTTTAAAAGTTAACAAAACAAAGACCTTTCTACTTACGAAAGAAACTTATAAAATTTTGAAATACAATTAACTACAAAATCTAATGAATAGTAGTTAAATCTAAAATTAAACTTAGAATATTGAAAAATGTTTAAATTAGCAATAATATAATTTTAGACTCAATTAACACAGAGTTAATTCTAATTATAAATTGAGAATGATTACATTTCAGTATTCAAATTAGCCCTTCATATTTTATAAATGGAGGTATTTTTATTTTCTTAGGTAGTGTATCCGTATACCAATAAATAACGCTTAAATACACACTAAGTAACACATTAAGTATCATTTAAGTATCACAAGAAATAACCCACAAAAATAATAAATGAAAATAATTTGAAAAAAAAACTACCAAGCACCTAAAATTAAACTGTATAATTGTCTGAGAGAAGCGACGACTAATACATAACGCAATATTTCTTTGAGGCATTTTTAACTACGGCAGATATTAAAACCATTCGATAAGTATAACTCAAAAAAATATTTGTTGGATTTTGTTCTAATTTTCGCAGAAGGTACCTAAGAGGGTAACAGAGGGTAACAACGTTAATCCACCTATTATAAAGAATAAGTTTCAAACCACTTGGAAATTATATATATATATATATATATATATATATATATTGAAAAATAGATTGATATATATATATATATATATATATATATGCACAATTAAAGTACATACTTCATGAAAATTTAATATTTTAGTGATATTTTAGTTTAATAGAACGGGAAAATAAATCGGGATTTTGTTTCTATTTGAAAGAAAAAAGCCTTAGTAACTTAATATTTGGGATTTGGTGATAATCGCTCCAATAACATTTTTGACACTTTTTTAACACAGTCGTTGAATAAAAGAGTAGACACCCCCTATTAATTCTGCAACAAATTCTTCTTGAAGAAAGTAACTGGTACTAAAAAATTGGAAGTAAAGTTTACTTTTTTGTGTATATAAAATTGGCTTAGGGGGCCATCTACAGATCAAAACAAATCCATTTTTTTTTAATAGCAATACTTAAATTTGACACAATAAATAAATTCTACATCATTCAATTAGTTCTGTAAATGTAGGAATTCAAAGCTGCTAATGTTTGTATATGGCTATTATTTCTTTGTTTGATAGAAAAATCGTTAAAAGAAGAATTTTAAAAAGTTGAAAACCTAGGATTAAATGCAGGTCACACCTAGAAAACTATAAATAAACTTATTCAAAGAGCAAGAGTCCTCATCCAATCATTACACAAAAATTCAAATACACCCTATCTCATTCCATATATGGATGAAATAGCTTTAATAACTAAAAGAGAGTTTGAGAAATTGGATAAACGGGATTCAATAACTCCCAATCCACACCTATTCAAAACAATAAGAAATGAAATAGAAAATTATGAAAAAAATTCAACAGGGAGTATATTTATGAAATAAATTGCCTAAATATTATTTTTAAAAATCACAGGCATGGCAAAAAGAAAAATAGAAGAACGGCAGACAGAGCATATCAGGAACCTCAAATTAAATAAAGAAACTACAGACCTAGAAAGAAAGAATGTAATAACCCCTCTACAGATTGAAACCTTAAAAATAGAGAAAATAGCAAATTTTGAAAATACATATAATGCCCTATTACGAGAAGCAATTTAAATTACTACTTCAAAAACTGAAGTTTGCAAGGACATGATATACGCCGCTATTGACTGTCGATGTAAAAGAAAAATGCTAAGAGAGGGAAAAAGAGAAAGGGATAAATGAAAAACGGGGAAATCTACTGATCTTAAACATGATAAGTGCATAAACTAAGGCATTTATAAATTACAACTGCGAATGCTCCAGAAAGAGTGAAAACGTTCTTGTCATGTATTGTATATTATATGTAAACTCGTGGATGTGTTTTTCATATGTTACATCTATTGAATTTTATATATAACATGCTATAATAAATATAAAAAAAAAACTTACCTATATGTCTTACAGACAGCAAATTTGTTTTGAAATATTCAATAATGTCTGATAACAGGTATATAAATGGTGAAATTGTAAAAACAGACATTACAACCTAAAAAAGTGGATATCTACTTTATTTAAAATGAAAGATACTATTTATATTATGGGTACTTATGAGTTATCCCTGCAATATCAGTTTCACTTTGTCAACAATAGTGCCGAAAATATAAATTTCAGTAATACATATATATATATATATATTACGAAACAATTTAATAGGTTACGTCGAAATATCACGTCGTGCTTTTTATTACATATTACTGGATCCATACCACATTTTAATCAGCCGTTGGTGATGTTGTATAGCAATCCTACCACTTAGCACAAGCATTGCTAGTGGAGGTGTCAACTCTGAAAATTTAGCAGCTGTAGAGCGATGTTAATTTTTGTAGGGTCCAATCAAACACTTACTTATTCATGATGAAGACAAGGCAGGTTAGGCCGCGTCAGTGGTGAAAAAAGGCGTATGAAGAAATCGGGGTTTTCCCAATTACAACATGGAAACGTAGTCATAGGAAAACTATTTATTCCATCAGAACATACCAACACTAAACAATTCCCACAGGATGAGAAATCAGAGCATTCCACTCGAGCCTAAACTAGTTACTCATGCGAATTAAATGTTAATTCACGAAATGATTATTCTACATGGCTTAGGACACCGGGTAACAGGTTATGCAAACAATCAAACAGCACAAAAATCTAGTTCTGAGCTCATGCTCGAACTATTTATTAGAATAAGCGAAGGAATTCCGATTGAAATGGAAACTTCAGGCTAAACTAACCAAAATCACGAACGAGCTTCGAATTGAAACTGGGATCCGACACTCAGCCAATGGAGAGCGATCAAGAAACGTCACGGGAAAGAATCCCGACGCCGCTAATGGAAGAATTTCGATGTGAAAAGGTTGTCGCCTAGCGGGCGGAAAAATGAGATGAAATAGAATAAAAATGTAAAAATGGCTTTGATAAACATTCGAAAAATAAATAACTGCGTTCAGAACTTTACAGTTTGGTAGACGATAAAAATTAATGAAGGGATTAAAAGTTTAGATTACGTTTTGGAATAAATCTAATTAAGATACATGTTTTAAAATTATAGGAATTTAATTAGAAATAAATAATAGAGCGTATTAAAAAAAGGAAATAATGAATAGGCCGGCAATTTAGAATAATTTAAATGAATAGCAAAAGTAAAAATTTTTATATAACATATATATTTACTCTCTTCATTGTAACTGCATAGTTAATGTTATATTGCTGCTGTATGAAAGGCAGTGGAAGTAGTGTTTATATACATGTAATTATACAATATGATAAAGCATATATATATATATATATATATATATATATATATATACAATATATTGTATTTATTCATATAGTATATTTAATTTAAAGAATATTTATATTATGCTTATTCTCGAGAGCATAACAATCTACTAGAAATAAAACTGTAATTGTTAATTTAGTTTATTGCTAAAATTCGTCAACTTCATGTTATGTATTTAATAAATATATATTTTATTTATTTACGTAATTTCTTTACTTTTATCTTAGTTATTATTTTTGACGATGTTTATTATTTATTAAATGTACATTAAATTACAGTTTTGAACCAATTGGCAATTTCCAAAGATAAATGCCATCTGGCGATTGTCGAGCATATTTTTGCGATCTATTTTCCTGTCACGGCTAATAGGCATGTACAATATCTTATTGCTGTGTTTTCCTCAGCACACGAAAATCGACTGCAGCCTCTCGATGTGTCTTTTTTGGTACCTCTTAATACATTTTATGACCAGGAGGGAAGGAAAGTGTTCGTAAATCCTTCTGGACGCTGTATAATGATTTAAAAAGATGCAATACTTTTCAGAGATTCTTTTTCAAGACCAGATACTATGCAAACTGGCGAGAAAGGTTTTGAAAAACCGGGATCAATATATTTAACAGAGATATATATTCCCTGAGCATTTTTTACATTTTTTGAACCAAAGGAAAGATCTGCCAATATTGATTCAAAGAATTACGAAGTGCCAAATGAAGTAAATCTCAAACTCCAACCTTCTACATCATCAATTTAAGAAATATGTAATTGAGTTTTTAGCTTTTCTCCAAATAAAAAAGAGAAAATTATAAGATGACAGATTATTCTGCTATTTTAACATCATCGGTTACAAAGTGATATTGTAGAGAAGGAGGAAAAAATAATAATGTAACAGCTCATTATTCAAGTAACCCAATAATCCCGATCCCAGAACTCTTAATTCTGAAAAATGGAAGAAAATGAAAACTGGCGAATCAGTTTTATCACCTGATGAGGAAAAAAATGATAATGGTAATGATTGTACTTCTGTAATAAAGTATATGTAAACTCAAAGGTCAAAAAGATGGATTCAGTGTTTCAGCTGTAGAAGCTGGCCACATGAAGCCTATTCAAGTACTAAAGAATGGGATAATAAGTTCATATGATTTTTTTTGGCTGTATCAAGCTAATATTTATTAATAACAATAATGAGAGTAATACTTTTTGTTGTATTGGTAACTTCATTGTTTGTCGTCCAAATAAACTTGTGCAATAAAATTTCGCATTATACTTCTAATTTACGTTATTTCATATGGATACCCCAATTTTCTCAACCGGTCGTTCGAAACGTGAACAATTTTCCATAAAATTTTATATCCTGTCAACCATAGTGTTTTCTTCTAAAAATCTGCCTTGAGTTCTGATGGTCTTCGACTTGTATAATAAATAACTTGTAAGATTTCTTTTAGTTAAATATATTTTTCGGTACGCCAAAATGTGTTATCTTCAACATTTTGGACAACTTTCTCTTACTGAGGTCGTAAAAACTCAAAATTTAAAATTTAGTAATTTTAATACTTAAGATATATCTTATAGCTATTAAATTGTCCTGAAATTAAAAAATGCTATTTTATTGTCTGTGTATGAAGTTTATATATGTTTCATTTCATTAAAATACATTAGTAATCTATTCAATGAAGTGCATATGCTATCTGAAGAATGCCAGTAATTTTCAAACATTTTGAAAAAAGAAAATAGAATCCCAACAAAAAGTTTTCGGTAAAAAAAAAAGCGCCAAGTTCTCCTTAATGTTTCGGCCAGAAAAAGTAGTGATATCTGAAGTTCGCACAAGTTAAAAGCCAAACATCCCAAATCTTTCATTGAAAATGGCTTCCTGCGACTTGGACGTTAATGCCTTCTACAGCATTTCAAAATTAATAATTGGAAATTACGCATTTATGAATTATTTAAATATTAAAAGTAATATTAGAATGCAAAGAGACAAATTCACATAAAGACATTCTAAGTAAAAGATTTCTGATAACTACCATTCAGTTTCAACAAACATTAGTTTTGATTACAGATCATTTAGTCCACTTGTGATTTAATTGCCATTTTGTACGGTCTAAAGCTAAAGTCATTAACGTAAAATATAAGAAATAAAACAAAATTTACTTACTTCAAATCTCACAATATGTTACATTATATTTTATTGTATAATATTGAAATCTTGTGTATTGGCGAAAGAGATTTTTTTCGTTTAAACATTTATTATAGTTTGTTTGCATACATTAACAGGTATTCGATTTATAAACTGTTAAAAGCTGATACTAATTATGTTTTAGCAATTAGGGATATTATCTCCTGAATACAAGTATTTGGTTATTTTTAACTTCTAAGCATTTAAATAGACTGAAGTTGTTTAAATGCTTTTTTCAAATTTGTATTTTATTTCTGTACTCTGTGCCACAAAATGCCTAAAATAATCAAAAAATGTAGCTGGCATGTAGCTCATTTGTACATATTTTAAAATTTGAAAAACTCTCTCGAAGGCATTAACGGCCAAGTCGCAGGAAGCCATTTTCAATGAAAGATTTGGGATGTTTGGCTTTTAACTTGTGCGAACTTCAGATATCACTACTTTTTCTGGCCGAAACATTAAGGAGAACTTGGCGCTTTTTTTTTTACCGAAAACTTTTTGTTGGGATATCACTACTTTTTGTATGTTTTTTCAAGTTTGTTATTCTAAACTACATTAATATGAAAAAAACTTAAATTTCGGTATTTTTATGCTAGCCGGGAGCAAATCTCCTCAATAGCCTTTTGTTTTTTCGCCAATAGCAGTTTTCATTTTTCACATGTGTAAATTAGAAACAATACTTTGATTTTCAAATAAAATACTTTGGTTTATGTTATTATTTCTTATTTATTTATTTATTTATTTCTATGTTAAATATTCTATTAAATAAAATGAGGGAAGTGCATCTATTTTAAATGAGATGACTGAAAAGTATATATCTTTAAATGAAATGAATGCAATATGAACAATGGAGTTGGGAACTGTATTTGGCGATTTGCCACTTGCGCCTGGCTAACATAAAAATACCTAAATTTATTTTATTGGGCTTTTCAAATTTATACTTTATTTCTTTTTATATTAAAGTACTAGCCACCTCTAGCAAGCAGTATTTACCGTATTAATTCCATGTTAAACGTTGCATCATGTTACTGTGATTCATAATTTAATTTACTTGCCCATTCTTTCGCCAAGTCGGAAGCTTTTGATAGAGAAATCCAGAACTCTTTACGATCATATGGAAGCACATCATATATTTTGTGTTGTTATGTATTTCATTTTTCGTGACAAATATCTCTTAACTCACTTATGCATGTTTCCTTAACAGTTACTATTCGTTCTCTAATGCGGAAATTTTTAATCCTATTAAGTAATCTTTTCTAATTGGGCTCACTGCCAATTGTTGTATTTTAACTGACTAGGGGGGCTCCGCCAACCTGCTCACTACGCTCACCAATCCCCGCATAATTCCATTCGGTACGCGGTTCCATTCCATTCGGTATCGCGAATCAATCCCTATTTTCGAGCCAACCCCAGACTCGATTTTTAGATTCCACTTGGTAAAAACGTGCTCCTCCCAAACTCCTGACAATTTTATTTCCTTATCTCCAAGCACTTATAATCATTAGAGCTTACAGAGTTTCATTATAAAAATTATGAAATATAAAATTATATATATATTAATATGAATATTGTAAATAGTCAGTGTTTGTGCTTAAAAATAATGTAAATAGTTCAATTAAGCTCTATTCATAAGCTAATATTAGTTTTTGTTGCATTGAAATATCTCAGTTTGTTGATTTTTTGCAAGAAGTAAACCCTATACGCGGATATACTACTATACTACTATTGAATTTCAATGGGAGTCTATGGAGATTTGGCGAAATACTGGAAATTCTGGTCGCCTAATTTGGCGATATATCGCCAAGTTGGCGACGTTTGGCGTCAGAAAGCTGTGACGAATCAGAAGCGTTCCGCGGTATCTACGCAGATTTTCTTTGGTCCATTTCCAAATCGTTACTTTTTTTTTATTATAGAAGGATACGACTGGGTACAAGTGAAATGGTTCTTATGATATCCTTTGACAATATCTGCATTTGCATTAAACCATGTTGATGCTAATATCTTTTTGTTTCCCGTTAACCTTTTCAATAGACTCAATTACGGAAGAAAAGGTCTACCGGCTCACTGCCATGATCCATTTGAAATCTATCATTCTTCTCATCTGATCGTGTTGAAGAATTAGTCAATGTGCCATGGTTTTAAGATTTTAGCTAATTTTATTAGAAACCTGAAAACTAAAATGCGAGGAACCGGATTATAGAAGATTCATTCTAACGTACATATCGATTAAAAGGTTACATATTATAGAATTATAATAATCTTAAGGAGAACTGGCAGTTTCAATGCTTTTGTAGCGATCTCATCTCACATGATCAGTATAGTGAGTTACTAGATTAGAGTAACTGACTTGGCCTTTTGCTCGACGCTAGTGTTCTCACCTCCTGATCATGGTATCCGTGGTTCGTATCCCATCGGCACCAATTGCGCCAAAATTTAATAGTTTCCGTAAATTCTCTTTATATAATACAGAAGTTTTAGCGGTGTAAAGATTAACAACATAGTCACAGCAAGTATAATAATAGTACAATATAATAACAATAGCAGAGGTTTTGGGCAGTGATGGAACTATTAGTACTTTGGAAATATTAGTACGTTATATCATTTAACTATTCAGATGATATGTGGAAAATAAAAATAGATGGCTCACATTAATAATTAACTCATTGAAAAATAGCCACTAGTGTCAAATATTCGCCAAACTTGGCGACATTTAGCAAAGTTTCGCCAAATTTGGTAATATATCATGTCAATTCTCAAATTAGACGACAAAAAATGTTTCGTTTATTCTGACGTCATAATGATGCATATGTATTATGTATTATACACATACCTATAATATGTATGATGCAAATGTATTACGTATTATATGCATATGTATAATATGTATGATGCATATGCATAAGTTCATAAACATCACTAAAACGCACTTAAAGGAATAGTGTTCCATAAATAGTAGGGATAATTACCAGATTGACAAGAGTGCTATTGAGATTAGAATTCCTACATTTATAATAGAATGGGAGGCGCCTGTACACACCATCACCTCATCGAGTTTACAGCTGAAATTTTTGGATTAGTTAAAACTAGGTTAGCATATTTAAATGCAACTGGTCTGTTAAGTCATATCTTGGTAGAAACCACATGAAGACTAATTTTAGAGGTTAACTGATAGGTTTACTATTGTATTTTAATGCATCCAAAAGTTTGGAAACATGGAGGAATAGGGGCAGGAAAACACAATGGAAAATCCACCAACTAACCCGTAAAATTGGGTCTGTAGGTGGTTTCCCCAAATATATGACTTGGCAGACCAGTTACATTTCAATACGCTAATCGATATTTAACTAATCCTAAAATTTCAGCCGTCAACTCGATGAGGTGATGATCTGTGCAGACGCCTCCTGGTCTTTAATAAAATTTGTTTTAAGGAAGTAAAAGATAGAAAGATGGACAGATAAACTGAAAGATTTGCCTTATTAAGATTTTGTAAAAGCGTATAAAAATTCATTCAGCTTGAAATCATGTAACACCTTTATAACTCAGGCTAATTTTCTGTAATCGGGTCTTGGCGACCAACATATCTTATCTATAACTATAATTTTTCTTTTACAGATTTAAAATTAACAATAAATTAACAGCAAGTAGGCTAATAATACAGTATAATAACATTAGCAGCGGACTTTGGACGCCGCGTCTGTCGCACATCGTTAACGACAGTTTATTAGTTACACATTTCATTTAATTAAAAGGAGATTTTTAAACTTTCATATGGAATTAGGATATTTTTCCACTATAGGGACCTTGGCATATTTTTTTAAATCTTGGCGCAATTCGGATTTCAGAAACTGAGATATGTTGCCAAATGATATAAATAACTATGAAAACAAACCTGATGAACTTTTATGTTATATATGTATTTATATGCATATAAACATTTTATTTATACATGCATAAAATATTACTTTTTATATACAAATTATTTATGTTGGTATATAAAAATAAATAAACGGATTCTTTACATTAAATAAGTTTATACATATGGAAAAAATTGCTTGTGTATATGACACAGTAAATAGGTTGCCTGAAAATACGTTATTATCAAATTTCTTTTCTCGTCAAGGCTATTTTCTGTATTTCGCCAAGGCTAATATATCGGAAACGTACCGAATTGCGGTTATATTTTGTTAGATGTTTTATTGTTTTAATATCTTAAATATATCATAACCTATACTGTTTAAAATTTTTGGGTGTATTCAGTTTTTCTATTTAAAAAACATCTTTGGAAAAGCATATATGTAAAATGTTATTCTGCTTGAAATCACGTGGTCCCCTTCCAAACTCTGTAATCGAGTGTTGGCGACCACGTTGGCGCAATTGAATGTGAAGGAACTGTTTGCGGCCAAATGAACACCCCCTGTTTGAAGTGTTTAGAGGCAGAAATTCTGTGTTTTCAGATTTTTTTGGTTAATTGTGCTACAAACCCGACTTACTTGTGAAATTTCATGATTCTACGACTTTTAGAAGTACTTTAGTTATTTGATGATGCGAAGTGAGTCAGTGACAAAAAAGCGCTTTTTCGGAATTTAATATTTCGAAAACTACTAAATATAGAAACATGAAATCTTGGCACCTTAGTTCAGTTTGACCATACGAACATGTGTGTAAAAGAAAAATTTCTATATCTCTCCCTAAAACGACGTTAAGAGGGGGTGAAAAGTATGCCGAAATGGTTCAGGAAAAGGTAGCTTACGGCTTGTGCGAACTTGGCGGACGCACTGCCGTGCTCCCAGATACGATTAAAAATAAATTTTGTAACTTAAATTAATAAAAATAGCATGACTTATTTGTAATTATTTAAAAATATATAATACTTTTTTAAAGCAAATTTAAGCGAGATGTACAGTAGGGTGGAGTGAGAAAATTAAAATCAGAAATTTAAAAAGCCTAATTGTGGAAAAGTTACCTATTATAAAGTCTCTTTATACTACAAAATCTCAATTAAATCAAATGAAATTCTTGGCTACCCAGATAATTTTAAAATTCAGCAATTTAGTGTAATTTCTGACAAAAGTAAAGAGAACAACAACAAAAAAATTCTCGTTTACAATAATTTTGATTTGAAACCACTGTTGGTTGAAATTAAACTGCCAAAGAAATCAGAAGTTTAAGACTTACTGTAACACTGGGGATTAAGGAATTCGCTTTTCAAAATCACAATTTACGAGAGCATACTCCTATATTGGCCTATCTCTCATATAGCATTTGGAGTCGGATGATGTTTTATTCCTTGTTATTGCAAGCACGACTATGTTATTTATTTGAGTTGGTTGATTTTCTTATTAGTGCGTATATTACTTAGTTTGCATTAAGTTTTGCTATGTATTTTTTGTGCTATTAATGTTATGTATATTTAATTTAGCTATCATCTCAATTTCTTTCTACTCAGGGCGTAAAGAAATACCTCGGCCGAGGTCAGACTACTTGTACAATGTGTTTGGTGCTCCTGGATTTTTTAAACATAATTTGCTACCGGACCTACGTCGCCGTTATAAAATATTATTTATATATACGACAAGAACTTATAACCCTGTAAGACCCGATGTATTTGTAAACAAAGATAGTCATGCCTGTAGAAATTAAAACATGGACTGCAACCGCTACCTGTTGATAAAAAATTATACTTTACTCTAACTGCAAAACCAGAACGATCATTCGATTCGAGTTTTTATTACATACGGCTCAGAAACAAAAATTTAAATGAATGTATAACCCGCACGATCATGTGGGTTGGGTCTTTAAGGGTTACGAGAATACATAAATAAGAGACTGGTGTATCTGATATGTGTTCATCATTAATGAAAGATCTTAAAAGCATAAGGGAAAAAAGTTAAACTCCTATTGTAAGAGATCAACAAATAAATTAATGCGAAATATTAAAAAAAAAAACTATTTTAAATTTCCAATTATAAACATTTAGTGTCCGATTATTTATTTATTAATGCAAGACAGATATTTTTTTTTTATTTCTTTCGTAAAACTCTTATCAGCAGTGACGTAAAAATAAACGACTAGCTGAATATATGTGAAAAAAATATCTCCTTTTATTATATAGTTTTAGTGAGGGGGTTTTTTTTCTGAAAAAGTACGCTACTGTTGGTTGCTTCTTTTGTTGTTTCAGTGAAAGAACGATTTATAAAATTTGAAATCCGTTTAATTAGTAATTAGTATACAAAATTTTTTAACTAAAATACGGTATAAATTTTAAATCTTAATATAAACCCATGCAAACTGAATATGTGTAAAATTCATTTTTCTTATTTCACGGTATTATTTCACGGTATATTATTTCACGGTATTAAAACATAAATTATTCATTATTTTACTATTTATATTGGGATACTTATCTTCAGTAAAATTTTCAATTAAATATATATTTAGAAATTTGTGGTATCTAATCTATGATTAAATTTAATTTGGATTATTACCTTTCTCGTGATATTTGTAGATTACACGTTTATATAATTTTCCAAGTATTTATTTTAAAAAGAACTTTCACGAATGAAATGATGTATAGTTTACATGCAAATGTAAACTAAGTATGATCATAGAATATAAAATTTGAAATTTCAAACATTAAATGCTTTCTGAGAAAGGATTTATTAGTATGAGTGGTTTTCTCATCAATACTAATATTATAAAGAAATAATGCTACTGTGCAATATACAATGAATTATACATTTAACGTCTGAATTTGAAACTTTTAAAAGACTAAATGAAATAAAGAAAATAAGATAGATTTGACTTCAGTTTTACTGAAAACATTAAAAATACTTTCAGTAAACATTTCGCTAAGCAACCACAAGGAATCAACAGTACAATTTAAACATTGTTAAAACAAACAACAAAAAATCAAGTAGAGTTAAAGTAAAAGTATTTTTTTAAAAACAACATTGAATGAAGCTGTTCCATTCCTGGTGAATATTGTTTCTTTTTAAAAAATAACTGCGTATGATTTGTTCTGGTTTTTGTTTTTACGTCTAAATTGTACTGATGAAGCCTTGTGGTTCCTTGGTAAAACGTTTACTAAATGTATTTTTAATGTTTTTAATAAAACTGTATTGAAGTCTGCGTGTTTGTAGGGATAATCTGTGGAACTACCGAACCGATTTCAAAAGTAACGGTAGCAAATTAATGTTTATAGTCCCTGTTCTAACATAGTAAATTTTTATGGCATAACCCCCAAGGGAGCGGAGGAGCAATATACTTTCTAAAAATGCGAGTTTTGTGTTACCGAAGGGGCTAGAATTTTTAAAATTGGCATGGTAGACTTATAAGATATAAATGTACTTTAATAAGTGTTTTTCTAAAAGAAACTAAATTTAAAAAGGGTGAAAATCCGCGAAAAGCGTCCTAAAAACGTTCAAAATTACGATTTCTATCCAATCTCAGGAAATACGCAACCGATTTCAAAATTAATTGTTGCAACTTGATGGTGACAGTCTTTACTCCTACATAGGTTATATTTTATGTCAGTGCCACTACTACCTGGGGGTTGAAGGAGCAACAAATGTTCTAAATCGCAATTTGTGTGGGTCTGAAGTGGCTAACAACTTTGAATTTGCATCATAGATACGTATAACTTTTAAATTCTATGTAGACTTATGTTTCTGAAAATTGAAACACCATGAAGGAATGACGCGATTGAGCTGAAAATTTCAGAGAATGCAAAGTATAGTATGTTATGCAAATGATTGCAATTACAGAGTGCGTGAACTGAGAAGCGTCCTCTGCACCTCTGCTGAAATCGTATAAATTGAGGGCTGTAATTGGACGTTAATATTTCTCTGTGGTTTTCTGCTAGTGGAAACGTTAGGTGGGACGAAATTATGCCTCTTCGAACAAAGAGGGTGACATTTTAACAACGGACGAGGTTTGAACAGGGGAGAATCATCAGTCTTCATGAAGAAGGATTTTCCTGTCGTGCAATAGCAGCTCGTGTCCATCGTAGTAGTAGCAGAATGCTCCGAGGTTGGAAGAAGTGGACCCACGAGGATCAGACAACTCGGAAATATGACTGTTTATCTCGAACGATGACGCCAACACGCGATAATAGAGTCATGGCTCACATGGAGCTGACAAACCGTGCACCTTCGTCTTACCAGCTGGCTGCACAGTGGTGAACTGCTACAGGAGTATCACTCTCTGCTTTGTGAATTCGCCTACGTCTGCTGCACAGTGGACTGCGTGCCATAACTCCTTTATTGAGGGTCTATCTACGCCTGTGGATGGAATGTGCTCTTGAACATAGAGACTGGTCTTCGGATTGGCAACCAGTCCTTATTTTGACAAATCCCGATTTAATTTGTGATGCCATGGTTGCTGCTTCGTGTTAGACGTTATGTCGGTGAATGCTACCTTCCGGATTGCATTATGGACATCATAGTTGCCGAACACCGAGATTTATGGTCTGGGGTACGATTCTCGTCATGGATGATCGCAGCTGTTGTGAATTCTGGGTAATCTGCACAGACACAGGTACATCAGTGAACTGTCGGAGCCCGAAGTCTTTCCTTTCCTTCAAGGTATTCCTGGATCTATTTTTTAATAAGTTAATGCCCGATCCGTAAGGAATGTTCAAGTCTTCTTGTCAACAGAACACATACAGCGTCTTCCGTGGCCTGCGTATTCGCCGGATATATCAACTACTGAACATGTGTGTAATTTCGTTGATCGGCATCTCGCTCGTGATCCTTGTTCTATAGCTACTACAGGTGAACTTTGGGTACGCGTACAAAGAATATGGAATTCTCTTTCCCAGGCAGATATTGAAAATCTGTTTAACTTTATGAGGCGTCGTATAGCAACACTTATTTCAGCGCGTGCCTGATACACCAAATATTGATTTCGTACACTTAATATTGTCCTTTTGCTTTCAAAATGTATTCGTTTGTTTATATCTGTACCAGTCGCTTGTATGTTAAATTTAATTTAATTCAAATGATTTTTTAATGGTGTTGCAATTTTCATAAACACGAGTGTAAGAACAGTCGAAAAAACATTCCAAATTTCAAAAGTTGTAAAATGTGCGAAAAATGTTCTAAAAACGTTCTAAATTTCGATTTCTATGCAATATCAGGAAATACCAAACAGATTTAAAAAATAATAGTTGAAAATTGATGGTGACAGTCCTTGCCCCAACATAGGTTAGATTTCATATATGTGCCACTACCATCTGGGGGTTTCAGGAGCAAAAAAAGTTCTAAATTGCGATTTTTGTGATACTGAAGTGGCTAACAACTTGAAAATTGGCATGTTAGTTATTTATATGTGTTGTTTTATAACGGCAAATTATCAACACAAGGGATATAGGGCCGAAGGGGGGAGAGTGCTCTCCTCGGGGGTCTTTCGAAGGGAACCTAACCCGTGTTAACGCAAAGAAATCCAAGGCTGGAAGAAAGCCACGGAAAACTCCGAAAGATTTGGAGGACGGGCGCGATTAGGTTTGAACCCAGCCCCTCCCATCTACCAGCTTCGAGAGCAGAACCTTTCTGCCGCTCGTGGGGCAGTTATTTATAAGATTTAAATTCCATATAAAAACAGTCGAAAAACAATTCGAAATTTAAAAGGTGTGGAAATCTGTGAAAAGCGTTCTAAAAAGTTTTAAATTACGATTTCTGTGAAGTCTCAGGAAATACCAAACAGATTTCAGAATTAAAGGTTCCAAATTGACGGTGACAGAACTTGCTCCAACATAGGTCATATTAAATGCCTTTGCCACAACCATCTGTGGTTTCAGGAGCAAAAAACATTCTAAATTGTGATTTTTGTGATACTGAAGTGGCTAACAACTTTAAATTTGTCATGGTAGTTACTTATAAGATTTACATCCTATTTAAAAACAGTCGGAAAAAATTCAAAATTTAAAAGGGATTAAAATGCGTGAGAAGTATTATAAAAATGGTCTAAGTTACGATTTCTAGACAATTGTTCAAAAAAATAAAAACTTGAACTTTGACGTGGTAGATATTTATAGGACATATGCTATCTAAAATAGTTTCTAATAAATTCTTAATTTAAAAGGGTGAAATGAGCGAAAAGCGTTCTGAAAATTTTCTAACTTACGACTTTCATGAAATATCAGAAAATACTAACCTATTTTAAAAGTATTGATTGCAAATTTATGTTAAGGGTCATCGTTCTAACATAGGCAATATTTTATATCAGTACTAGGACCCCGAGGGTGTTACAAAAGGAAAAACGTTCTAAATTACGATCTTTGTGATCCTAAATGTCCTAGAATCTTGAAATTTGGCATAGTAGTTGCTTATAAAAAATAATATCTTCTAAGAGCAGTTAAAAAAAATCTTCAAAATTTAAAATGTGAGAAAATGCACGAAATGGGTTCTTAAAATGTTATAAATTGCGATTTCTACGCAATTGTTCAAGACAGAAAATTTAAATTTGGCATGGTAGATGCCTAAGATATAAATGATCTCTAAGATAGTTACTAAAAATTTCGAAATTTCAAAGGTTAAAATGTACAAAAAGCGCTCTAAAAACTTTCTAAATTACAATTTCTATGGAATCTAATGAAATACTAAACCGATTTTAAAAGTAATGGTGGCATATTGATGCCGGAAGTCTGTACTTCAATATATATATTGAATAATTATCATTTGTTCTACCAATTTATTTTCAGACATTAAAACACACTAAGATTTCATAGTTTAACATACATCCAAAAAACAGCGTACATGTCAAAAGTTAAAAACATATATATACATTAACACAAACATTCAAGATGGTTTAAAAATATTTTCACCTCTTTCTTACCGAGGCATCTTCAGTTATTGATGTTTTATGTCTCACTCTCTCGCTAATCCTTGCTTTCTAAATTTTCCCTGTTATTTATCCGTATTTTTAGAATGTGTCGCAATCTATTGACTATAACTGCGTGCAGTTGATCATTGCAGGTTTCTGATTTTGATGAGATGATTTCAATGGCTTCTCTTATTAATGTGTAATTTAAACTATTGTATTTTGCTAATTATGATATGACATAATCTCCAAACACTCAAAGACTCCTTTTTCATATAAAATAGCTGCAATAAATACATATATCCATAGAGCACTAAACGTATGTTCAAGAGACCATCATAGAAACCTCATAGAAACCGAAATAAATAAAATAAAATCAATATCTAAGGATGCAGGATATACCACTAAAACGATACAAAAATTGATTGATAAAGTGAAAAAAAGGTACAATAGAATTGAACCAGCTCAGAAAGTTCTAAAATTTACAAATTCAATACCTTTCATGAAAGGTGTTTCGTTAAAAATAAAAAGAGAATTTAAAAAACTAGGAATGAATACCCCTATCACCCCTGACCTGCCAATCTTTGAGATAAAATAATAAATTAAATAAATTAGATTATAATAAATTAGATTGTTCCAAATAAATTAGAACAGACATTGAGAAAATTTCACACCTACACACATCTGGAATATATAAAATTAATTTAAAAAACAATGAAGGAAAAGAAATGTCATATATAGGAATGACAAAAAGAAAGCTAGAAGATAGGATTAAAGAACATCAACGAGATATACGACTTAATAAATCATCTAAGGTCATAGCAAGACTCAATAATAAATCCCCCATCAGAATAGATTTTTAAAATGTCGAAAAAGTAGCAAAATACAATAGTTTAAATTACGCATTAATAAGAGAAGCCATTGAAATCATCTCATCAGAATCAGAAACCTGCAATGATCAACTGCACGCAGTTATAGACAATAGATGGCGACACATTCTAAAAATAGGATAAATAACAGGGAAAATTTAGAAAGCAAGGATTAGCGAGAGAGTGAGACATAAAACATCAATAACTGAAGATGCCTCGGTAAGAAAGAGGTGAAAATATTTTTTAAAGCATCCTGAATGTTTGTGTTAAAGTATATGTATGTTTTAAACTTTTGACATGTACGCTATTTTTTGCATGTATGTTAAACTATGAAATCTTAGTGTGTTTTAACGTCTGAAAATAAATTGGTAGAACAAATGATAATTATGATTAATATGACATTATAAAAGAATAGATTATAAAACTATATATTGAATATTATATTATATATATATATATATATATATATATAATTATATAGCGGAACAGGAGGGAAAAACATTCTGATATTGAAATATATTGAAATATTCTTGTGATATTGAAAGGACTAAAAACAAGCAATTTTGGCATGATACTGACTTACAAGATGTAAATACTCTCTTAAAATGTTTTCTAAAAAAATTAAAAATTTAAAAATATGACATGGATGAAAAGCGTTCTAATATAATTTTTCTAAATTTCGATTTTTTTTTTTTTTTTTTTTTTTTTTGGAATTTTAAAAAATAGAACCTAGAATATGTTTGTATGGTAGCTATTTATATGATTTAAATGCTCTCTACGAACAGTTGAAAAAAAATTGAAATTTAAAAGGATGAAATAAGTGAAAAGCGTTCTAAGAATTTTCTCAATTACGTTTTCTATTGTTAAAGATAGAAACCTAAAATTTGGTATGATAAACACTTACAAGACATAAATTCTCTCTAAAGACTATTTCTAAAAGTTTTCAAATTTAAAGGCGTAAAACGAGATAATTGCCCTTTAAAATCTTTCTAAATGACAATTTCTATCGAATATCAGGTAATGCCAAACCGATTTCAAAATGTATGTTGGAAAATTCATTGTATCACTCCATGTTCAATATGTGCTATATTTTACGTTAGAGCTACTACCAACAGAGGACCGGTAGACCGTCTGACAGATATTTTGGAAAATGGCATGATGATTACTTTTAAGATAAATGCGTCATAAGAATGGTTTCTAAAAAATTCAATACCCGAAATGAAAAATGAAATGAGCGTAAATGCTTCAAAATACATACATTCTAAATTATCATTTATTTAGAATTTGAGTTCTTCTCATTAATTTAAGTCCCATTTTTGTCTAATGCAGTTTAATGATGAAGTTTAGTGAAACTGTCGCTTAACTAGCAATTTTTTAATTATTCCTGACAGTGAAATGGCCACAAACTGGAAAGAAATAAGATGTGTCTATTTTTCTGTATGAAATAAGGATTAAAAACATACGTTAGAAAATAATATTTTATGTTTCAGATTACCTTTTGAGGAAGAGAAATTCAATGCCGACATACCTGATGGTTTATCATATTAATGGAGATATTTAAGAAAGGAACAGAGGTAATTTTGTAAAAGAATCGTTGGAGGAGGTAGTTAAATGGAATGGGGATCATTCACTATTCCTGGTAACCTTCTGCTGGCCTTCAAAACTTCAAAAATGTACATTCAGGGTATTAACAGATAGTGCAAGACTACCTAATCCAGTAATTTCTGCGAGTGAGGGAAAAAAGTTTCCTTTTCAGCACGACAATGCCTCAGCAAATAGCAGTCGCAGTACATGTGATTAGCTGAAACAATAAAATGTTAGTGTACTTAAAATTACACTATGTGAAAAATACTTAAAAGGTGACAAAAAATAGTTTAAAACATGTTAAATTACTTTAATACATCTTAGTACATTCAGCTATAAACACTGTCTTCGTCAGAGAATACAAAAATTCTGTTATTAACGTCTTATTTTTCAAATTTCACGTAGTTGGTGTCAAAAGAGTGAAAATGAAATTCAATTATTATATTCGGAAAGCATTGGGAAAATAAAATTTGGATATAGAGAGAAGTGAGAATACTACTTTTTTTTATTCTTTAAGCAAACTGGGCTAAATTATGGGTATGTTGTAGGATAAAACGTCATTAGAAACGGTACTTTCTTTAAAATAATTTCTCTTGATTCACGGATAATTAAATCATGATAATTGTTCAAGGGTGATATAATTTTTCTATCTTAGAAATTCACTTGTATTTTCTGCTTCTGGTTAAGTCTTGACAGAACTGTTGTTGGCCGGTTGTACTTCAGATCTCTCAAAATTCTTCAATACGATCTTTAAGTTTACGAGAAGGCAATGTATTCAAGGTAAATATTTTCTGTTTTCAGTGGAATTATCTATACTCCAGAAACTTCATTTTTCGGGATCAGATCTATTTTAGCATTAACTAGATCTTTCAATTTTACTGGAAGATTGGCATTTAAGTTTACGACAAAGCGAAAAAGTGCATGTCTGAGTGTTTCGAAAAGTCCTGGTAGGTATTTCACTAAAAACAGAAAATATTTAACTCGAATACCTTGGAATGACTTCTCGTAAACTTAACGATGGTATTAAAGAAAATTTGAGATATTTGAAGTACAATCGGCCAACAACAGTCAAGACTTAACCAGAAATAGAATATACAAGTTAATTTCGACGATACATTAATTATATGTCCCTTAAATATTATCATGATTTAATTATCCGTGAATCAATAGAAATCATTACTAAAGAAAATACTACTTGTAATCACATTTTATCATATAACATACACATAATTTGGCTCTGTTTGCTTAAAGAATCATAAAACAAGTAATATTTCCACTTTACTATATTCATATTTTATTTTCCCAATGTTTTCCTGATCTGCAGGTTGACTTTCACTTTCACTCCTTTTGACACTAACTACGTGAAATTTAAAAAATAAGACGTTATTAACAGTATTTTTGTATTTTCTGACGAAGGCTGTGTTTATATCTGAAAGCACGAAGAAATATTAAGGTAGTTTTACATCTTTTTAAGTATTTTTTATCATCAGTATTTTGCACATAGCGTCATTTTAAGTTTAACATTTTAAAGACGAATTTAGCATTATATTTATTTATTTGCTAACAAGTTAGTGTTTTGAATTATCAACCTTGTTTCCCAGATTGCAATGCTATGGAGAACCTATGGGGAATTTTATTACTTAAAATACATGCCGACAATAAACAATATAAGATCAAAGACAAGCTCCGTAAATCAAAATTAAGAGCCTGGGATGAAGCTGATAAACCTACGTAGATAAATCTTATTGAAAGCATGACATGAATTTATGTCATCATCCGACGTCCCAGACGTCCTTGTAATGTTTCCTTTTGTAACCACAAAAACAAACATTATTATTATTTCTTTTTTTATAGTGGGTACTAGCTGAGTACCCGCGCTTCGCTACGGTAAATTCTCCCTCTTTCATAACTTCCTATTTTGGTCGATTGCCTGTCTTGTTTACTATTTCACAATCAGTAATTCTAATTTTGCACCTTTTTTTTATTTAAGTCAACCTAGTTTTTATATGTAAAGATGGAATTTTGCAATCACTAATTGATTTTTAATTCACTTTTTGGTATCTTAGAATTATAAACATTATGTTTACACATGTGTTTATAGGTCAATAATGACAATGCAACTCTTTAATATTATAAATTTTAAGGCATTTTACTGTTAGCCTATCTCAGGTGATAACTCACCAAATATTATCTGTACCTCGTACAAATTTATGCGAGTTGAAACAACAATAGATTTAATTATGCGCCAATGAACACTCGCCAAAATATGACAAATGACTAAAACTGCAACAATTAAACATTTTAAAATAAAAAATGCTGAAAATAAATTAAAAATGAAGAATGTAATATTTTTAAAAATATATATTTTTATCAATTATTAATTAATTAATTAAGGATTATGTGTTAAGTAATACATTTAGAAATCCTAAAAAAAGATTACATAATGTTTCATTTTTTCTTTCCTGCTGTCCTAACTTTAAAAAGAAACAGGGTAAAAATTATATATCATTTAATAAATTCATTTGCTTGCGTTTTTTACCAAGCATCAGAAAAAGCAGTGAAGTAGTCATAATCGTGTTCTAGGCCCACGCTAGATTAATGTACCGTAACGAAAAAAAATTATGAATTTTGGTCAAAAAATTGGGTGTGATTTTTAATATAAACATTGAATAGTTTTAAAACAACCATTGTTTTCCTATTATTTTAACTTCTATGTTTATCTCTTTTTGTATTTTAATTTTCGAGTCATTGAACAGCATTTAATGCATCTTCATACCTATAAGGGGGGTTACCATAGGGGCCCCCTGTTCTGTCGCTAAATGGCGCCAAGTTTGTCGCTAACTTGGAGATATATCGCCAAAAGTGACACCAACTTATCGATATATCTAATATTTCGCCAAATTTCCAGAGACTTCCATTGTAAACCAATAGGGTTTACTTGTTTACAGAAAATCAACAAATTGAGATATTTTAATGCAACAAAAACTAATATTAGCTTAAGGGATTATATTAATTATATTTAAGGGAGTTCAACGTTCAAGTAAATAAAATTATGAATAAAAGTAACACGATACAATGCTTAGCATGCTTTTCCAAACATAAATTTTAAGGGGGACCAAACTGGTCGCCAAGGGCGGCTAGTTTCTCAGATTACAATTGTTAATTTCTTAAAATATATACGTTACTATAGCAATTGATAGCCCGTGCGGAGAAAACTGTTGCGGGTGTACATTTCGTCACACTATATTATAACCATGAAAAAAAAAAACCTCTTGTTTTATCGACATCATTAATTCATACATGCCTTTTGCTTATTTCATTTAAAATACACACATTTAAAATATATGTCTAACTAATTTCATTTAAAAAGAATGAAAAGAAAAAATAATAAGAAAAAAAATACCTTAAACCAAAAAAATTTATTTCAACATCAAAGAGTATTTTGTAATTTATTGAGGCGAAATATAAATAATGTCATTGTCTATAAAATGAAATGAAACATTTTAATTAAAATAAGTACTTAAACTAAAAGCATAAATAAATATTTTGCAAATAATAGAATATAGTCAATTTAAACTGCAGTCTTCAAATTGTAAATATATTTTACTACTGCAGCATGGCGTACGTAATACGTATTTTTCACACTGCAGTAAACATTTCATTCTTTGAATGAAGCCATTCATGGTTTATTGAACAAACATTTTCATATGTATAATTCCTAACTTCTAAAATAATTTTATTGAACTTCCTCCTCATCAGATAACTGCCAAATAGTAAAATCTATGTCAGTAATCAGTATTAAATAAGTTATAATTAATAATAAATGTTTTCTATTCAAAAAATAACAAATTCAGTTTTACGGAATTACGATGGAATAATACTCATAAAAAATATTCACGTTCAATAAATAGCAAAGGTTAATGCTTGGCATGGTTTGTAACAAAAATCGTTTGCACGATTCGGGTTGAAATAAATGGCGCGATATCATACATTTTCGCATGGAGTTCGTAGAAGTAAAAAGTACCACAGATTTATTTATTTGTTTTTAATTTAGTTTTAGTTTTGAGGCGTTTGTAATACTTTTCTTAACTGACATAGTTGTTTTAATTATTTAACCAAAAGAATTGATTAAAAAATTATTAAATTTGAATTTATTCCCTTGCTATAGTAACAGAATGAAGAGAATGAGTTTTTAGAAATTATTACTTGAAAATTTGAGCTTTTGGCGCCAAAGATAGCGCCAAATTAGAAAAATATGAAATATCTCTCGAACTATTGGACTTAAAAGAATTTAGTTAGTACCATTCGATTCAGCATGCAAAAATACACCAAAATATGTTATCAGTTGGAAAATAACTATAAAATCAGATTTTTAAGGAATTTTTTTAAAGTACGTTCTCTTTTTTACCCCCCTTAGGGGTGGAATTTTAGAAAATCCTTTCTTAGCGGCACTCAATGCCATAAGAACTATTTTTACCCCAATTTTCAAAATTTTAGGTTCAGTAGTTTTGGCTGCGCGTTGATTAATACGAAATTCAGACTTTCTTTTATATATATAGATGTATACTTTTGAATTGGCAAGAAACCACATTTTCTGCATTTTTTTCCGATGCGATAAATTAAATATGCATTATTTCCCACTTTAATTGTTTCAGTTTCCACGTACATTCATTTAATCTCTTTCTTTTTTTCACAAAAGCGTATTTTTTTTTTCAGAATTGTCAAATTCTAAGTGATATGACATTTTTGCATGCTGTGTATTAAGTCATATTTTCTATATTATGAACTCCACATATTATTTGCATATACACAGACATTAAATGTTCTTTAAATTTCGAAAAAAAATATTGATATATTGTGTGCATGCATTTCATAAAAAATCCGTCTTCGTTTTTAAAATTGTGCTTCTAATAAATGTAAGGTTCCAATTACTGGCAATTCAAAAATAATACTTTTTTAAAGTTATTATTTTAATACCCATTTTAATGCATTCTAAAGCGTTATTAGGCAGACGGAAATCACTAGATCGCTTGACAATTAAATTTAGCTGGTATAATACAAGTATCTCTGGCGTTTCGCAACTTTCATTGTGCATGTTCATTTAGTAACTGTAATGATACTAAATTAGTGGTGATTTAATTATAATGACTTGTTTTACAACCTTTACATAAATGCTAATATTTAATGTGTTTATTAAACTCTTCAAATTGTTACATATAGATAATAAAATACTTCATTAACCGATCCCGAATATATATACAACATAAGCTGTAAAAAATAAGTCATTGGATAAAAATACGTTAATTTTTAAATTAAAAATAACCACAAATATAAAATATATTACGTCAGAAGAACAGAAAACTGTTAACGATCAAAAGAGTGAATAAAGAATACTTTATTTTATACTTATGTCTACCTATAAGAAATTTTAAAAATAAGACGTTAGTAACAGTATTTTTGTATTTTTTGACAAAGGCTGTGTTTACAGATGAAAGTACTAAGAGGTATTAAGGTAATTTAACATCTTTTTAAATATTTTTTTATCATGTTTCAAGAATTTTGCACATAGCGTCATTTTAAGTTTAACATTTTAAAGACGAATTTTACATTATATTTATTTATTTGCTAAAAAGTTAGTGTTTTGAATTATCAACCTTGTTCTCCAGTTTGCAATGCTATGGAGAACCTATGGGGAATTTTAGTACGTAAAATCCATGCCTACAATAAACAATAAAAGAGCAAAGACAAGCTCCGTAAATCAAAATTAAGAGCCTGGGATGAAGCTGATATACCTACGTAGATAAATCTTATTGAAAGCATGACATTAATTTATGTCATCATCCGACGTCCCAGACGTCCTTGTAATGTTTCCTTTTGTAACCACAAAAACAAACATTATTATTATTATTATTTATGTTGGGTATGTATACTTTTGAATTGGCAAGAAACCACATTTTCTGCATTTTTTTCCTTTTTGATAAATTAAATATGCATTATTTCCCTCTTGAATTGTTTCAGTTTCCACGTACATTCATTTAATGTCTTTCTTTTTTCACAAAAACGATTTATTTGTTTCAGAATTGTCAAATTCTAAGTGATACGACATGTTTGCATGCTGTGTATTAAGTCATATTTTGTATATTATGAACTCCACATATCACTTGCATATACACAGACATTAAATGTTCTTTAAATTTTGAAAAAAAAAATATTGATATATTGCGTGCATGCATTTCATAAAAAATCCGTCTTTGTTTTTAAAATTGTGCTTCTAATAAATGTAAGGTTCCAATTACTGGCAATTCGAAAATAATACTTTTTTAAAGTTATTATTTTAATACCCATTTTAATGCATTCTAAAGCGTTATTATGCAAACGGGAATCACTCGATCGCTTGACAATTAAATTTAGCTGGTATAATACAAGTAACTGTGGCGTTTCACAACTTTCATTGTGCATGTTCATTTGGTAACTGTAATGATACTAAATTATAGAAGATTTGCTTATAATGACTTACAACCTCTACAGCTCATGAATGCTAATATTTAATCTGTTTATTAAACTCTTCAAATTGTTAAATATATATAATAAAATACTTCATTAACCGATCCCGAATATATATACTACATAAGCTGTAAAAAAATAAATCATTGAATAAAAATACGTTAATTTTTTAATTAAAAATAGCCACAAATATAAAATATATTACGTCAGAAGAACAGAAAACTGTTAACGATCAAAAGAGCGAATAAAGAATACTTTATTTTATACTTATGTTTACCGATTTATAATTAGATTGCGCAACAGATAATATTAGAATTAAAATAAAATTATAAAGTAAATAACCGTGGCAATTATATTTTAGACATATTCATTGAAAGATAAGCAGTGTTGATAAAACGTCGAAGTTTTTAAAGGGTATTATCAGACAATTTTGTTATATACAAATTCTAAATATTTCCTTATTCAACGCATTTTTTGTCTTTTGAACAAGAATTTCGTGAAAAAGGGAAATGCGTTACTGTAGAATAAATGGAATTTGTTGTATGAAACATTTATGTACTTTCATTTCAATGTCCAAAAGCGAATATGCTGAAGAGAGAACATAAACAGTATTGTTTTCATGAAAGTACACACAATAAAAATAAATATTTATTTGTATGATTGTAAGTTATAACATACACACGAGTAAATATATAAACTCATTCTATGTTTTTTACTAAATTTTATTATACTCTTAAATTACATACAAATTATTTTTTTACCGTTTCATTTTAAACAAGCTGTTTATAATAAATGGCAGGAATAACAACCAAAAATATGATTTAAAAGCATTCCTTTGTATAACAAATATCATATTTGGAAACAATGTCTTTAACAGATCTAGTGATAGCAACATGTATCTCGGCGTTGACTGTGAAACATTTTCATATGTTATTATTTTTTAATTTCATGTTCCGTATCTGAAAATTCTGTATGAGAAAATTTTGAATTGCCTATTTTTTTAATCTTCAAAAGAATATATATACAGGGTGGTTCAAAAAGTCATGTCCAAACGGCAGATGCGGGTGTGTCAGGTCGTTAGGAGTAAGAATTACATAGGAACTGGGGGGTCGGAAACGCGACCGTGATGGTCTAATTGCATCGTGAGCGTGACGCAAAGAAAAGATAACAAACAGTGTAAAAATACCTTTATTTTTCAAAAAACTTAATCAAAGTACACAATACAAATGAAAAAAATTTACAACTCAAAACAAGTGCTCAATTAGCCGTGATGCATGATTCACATCGGCACCGCTTGGAATCAAGAACACGTTCCAATAGGCCAGGAGTCTCCCTGGCGCGTGCCGTTGCTTCAGCGATCCGTGCCATGAGCTCCATGGTTGATGTAACGGAGGCCATGTACATTCGAGACTTAAGATATCTCCAGAGTTAGAACTACAGAAGGTTTAGATCGCGTTCGCAGTGGCCACGATAAAGGGGCTGATTTGAACGCCTTCACGACTGCATACGTTAGCGATGTGAAGTATGCATCACGGCTAAATGGGGCACATTTTGAACACTTGTTATGAATTGTAACACTTTTAATTTGTATTTTGTACTTGCAAGGGCACCACCAAACATGATGCGCACAGATTTTGATGATTTCAAAGTATGTTGTAGGTGTCATACCACTAATTATTTTGATACAAAGATTTCTTCAAATGGTCCTTAGTTTTTGAGAAATTGGGTGGTTAAAGTCAGCGTATACTTTAAATACTCATTAGTATGACTTCCTGTATATAAAATTGTGGCTCAGTCGTAGCGTGCGAGCTTACGGACCAGGGCATTGCGGGCTCGATCCCACCCTGGAGCACTTTTTTCTTTTTCACTTATTTTTATTATTTACTTTTATTTAGTTATTTATGATAGGCTTCAGCTAATGCAACAGCATTCTTTTTGTACTACAATGGAATATAATCGAGTGGTTCAGGCACAAAATTCTCACCATCTTCATGAAATCCCGGACACTATAAAAAAATATTTAAAATTCAATTGTTTGATTTCGATTTTTTTTAACAATGAAATATAACGAATATTTTTATTTATTTATTTTATTTATTTATTTATTTTTATTTATTTTATTTTATTTTTTTGCTAAAGTAAAAAATCATACGTTAAATACGTAAATACATTAAATCCATTTTCTTCATTCAATATCAATTCCTCGGCCTCCATAATTTGTCGATCTTATAATATTTCTAAAATTGCACCATAGCAATAGAAGCACCGGATATTTCATCCGGTGGAGAACTTGTAAACAGATCATCATTTTGTAACAACGTCTCGCAATATTTTAATGCATTTGTAATTCGGCCTTTTTGTTTCTCTTCCAAACGAGAATTTTCCGCATCAGCGCTCGTTCCTTCCGTAACACAATCTTTAGCATTCAATCTGTCAGAATCTGTAGTCTTGTTTTAATTTTCATACCGAAATTTCCCCTATATATAACAATATTTCAAATCTTCTAATTGTCTGCAAAAGAAGCTAAACGAGATCAATAAAAGAAATTTTTATTTATTCCAATATTACCGAGAAAAGCAAAGCAGACGATTAAAAAATATATAAATATATTTATATGTATCGTAAATTTTATCTCATTTACAGACGATTTTTGCAATCCAGTTGAATTTTTATGAATCACGTAGAGAATATTTTTATTTGCTATAATAAAAAAAAATATTTTAAAATGTAATCTGTCATTTTTTATTTGTGCAAACGAAAAATGGTGTTGAGGTTGAACTTTAAAGATAAATGTATTTTACAAAGTATTAAAAATTTGTACAACTGGTAAAAAACTTGTATTTAAGCATTAGTGCTTTAATATTTTATTACTCTTTCAAGAGATGCATTATTTGAATTATCTAATCCTATATACGTTTGAGAAATTGCACCTGAAAATTATTTTGCATATAAAAGAAAAGGATAAATTTTCCTTTAAAATTCCATAAAGTAAAAAAAAAAAAAAAAAAAAAAAAAAAAGAGAGAGAGATGGAAAAAAGAAAAATTATTTCAGAATTGTTGTTAAAATAAAAAATGTAAATAATAATTAATTTTTTAAAAAGTTTTAGAAATAAATTAGTTTTGGAGTTTTGTAAATAGAAATATTAGTTTAAAAATTGAAGAGAAAAATAAATTGCCACAAAAAATTCTGAAATGTAAATGTAATTTATTAAGAAAACATCAAAGTTCAAAGCTGTAGAATGCCCAATTCTGCTTAAAATTTTTAACCTGTAAAAAATATAAAAATGAGTAAAAAATAAAAATTCCCTGAAGTGGAATCGAACCCGCAATGTCCTGGTCTGTAAGTCCGCACGCTACCGCTACACCACGAAATAACATTCCGAAAGTCATACTAATGGGTATTTGAAATATACGCTGAACGTTAACCCCCAATTTCTCAAAAACTAGGGCCCATTTGAAGAAACCCTTTCATCAGAATAATTAGTGGTATGACCCCTACAACATACTTTGAAATCATTAAAATATGTGCGCTCATGTTTGGTGGTGCCGTTGTTAGTTAAGTTTTTTGTAAAATAAACGTCTTTTTACACCGTTTATTATATTTTCTTTTTGTCACGGTCACGATCCAATTGCGTCATCACGATCGCTTTTCCGACACCAGGTTCTTACGTAATTTTTGCGCCTCCTGACCTGACACATCCACACGTGCCGCTCGGTCATGACCTTTTGAACCACCTTGAATATATATTTTATTTATTCGAGCAAATTTATCTGCATGTGAACTCACCAATATACAGTATGCCCACTAAAATCCCTTGCCACCCTCTGAACTTCGGAACGGCTGCCACTATATTCATAAAAGTGGTGTCTAGGTATAGTAAAGTTGCCATGCGCTAATAAATGAAACCGCCTACTCGCGCCACATAATAGAAATCTGTGGGATTAGCATTCCTATCTCGAAAACGGCAAGGGATAGGGACAAAAGTGATTTACAAAGTTGTAGACATCATCGATTTAGTACAAATAGACACATTGTGGACATTAATGCGAAGAATAGAATAGTTAAACCGTGCATTTGTTTGTTTTTTTTTGTTTTTTAGATTTCCTACACTGTGATGTCACGAAACTTGAACGGAAAGAGAAATTATTATATTTTGGGCAAATGTGCATCCAAATATGGATTGCAGCTGACTGTGACAAGTTTGAACAATTCAACTAAAAGTATATTGTTATAACTATATTTTTTTTTCTTTTTAAGCTCGCTTTGTCACGTCATAGTGTAGGAAATCACGAAAAAACAAATGCTCGTTTTAACCGTTCTGTTCTTCGCATTAATGCCCTCATAGTGTCTTTTCTTATTAAATCGATGGTGCTCTACGAATTTGTAAATTAGTTTTTTGCACTATCTCTTTCCGTTTTCCACATAGGAATGCTAACTCTACAGCTTTGCACCAGGTGGCGCCGTAGGCGGTTTCATTCAGTTGCACATGGCTACTTTACTATACCCAGATACCATTTTTGTGAATATAGCTGCAGCCGTTCTGAAGTTATGAGGGGCGGATAGGAACTTTAGTAGGCATACCGTATAATTATTTCAGAGCCTTTCAGAATTGGGAGAAATTATTTAAATTTAACTTTATCCTGTAAAATAAATTAATTGTCACTTTAATAGACATAAAACCATTTTGGAATATACTCTGTAAGTTTTCATTTCGAAGAGAATAAATCTTAATAGATTTTTACATGTTCGAAAACTAATATTATACATCTAGATAATATACAACAAATACATTACTTTAGTTGGAATTAAAATTCGTAAAACTTTGTATTCAGTTACTTTATCTTAGATATTGCATTTGATAATAATAGACGTAATACGTTTTCACGAAGGAGAGTTTACATGCTTGCGATATGAATAATGCAAAAGTTTTAAGTAGAAATTAATATACATTTTCAAGAAATACGATATCAGTATTTTAATACCATGCCAGTACATTGTTAATAGAGCTTATCTCTTTTAGATAAAGTGAATGAAGTTCAGAAATCTAATATTCACCTTTAGCAGGTTTGTTGCATCTCTTCAACAGCCGGTTAAAGTATCGTGATAAATTTCCCTTAAATTAAATATCTAACATATCTCGCCTTTATTTGTCCAAAAATCAGTCAAACTGTAAAATCGATATAAAAACTTACGTAGTAATAGAATATATTAATATGACAGTTCATATGTATTTGAGAATTTCATTACGATGTGTGAATTTATGTCCTGTTTTTGCTCAAAAAAGGTAAATAAAAAAGGTAAAAGTTAAAGCTAAATTTAACAATGATATATAAATAGTTCTTGCAAATTTTAATTTATTGTAAAAAAAAAAAAAAAAAAAAAAAAAAAAAAAATCAGATATTATTTAATCTCTCCAAGTTACATAACGCTGTTATATCCTTATTTGCGTTAAATTAAGCTTTGTTCTTGTCTACTGCTGATACTTGAGTGTTCCTTTATTTTAAAGGTATGAAAAGTTACGTCTTCACATCTTTTACAATGTATAGATTAAAATACCTATGATAACATATCTGATGATAGCGTATAACTTTGATGATAATGTGTTTATAATGTTGTTATCTTTCAATAATCAATCAAGTATGAGTATTATTCGTATACAAAGCGTTCCGTACAATGAATTTATTGATTACGAAATGTAATATTACAAAACATTATTGCTAAAAGAATAAGAAGAATTTGTAAAATACTTGTAATTATTCTACGAATTATTTTACAATAATTACTTTAACAAATGAATTTTAATGCAAAACGCTTACTATTCAACCTACGATTTCCCTTACGTAAACCAAACACCTTGTACAAAGGTTAAACTTGGTATTGTGCCAAGACAACGGTCGCAAATAATCAGCGCATTCTTTGTGCGTAGCGTGTTTTATTAAATAGATTTTTAATTAATATCTCTCCTAATTATTGAAAAATGTTTTCGAAAATCTTTATCAGTAATCATTGGATGATTTCCTGTAGATAGGTTCTTCGAGCGTGCCTTAGTCTCCCCTGAGCTTTACAAATTCAAGTTTGTGTGTAACGGAAAAAAGTAGATTTTCTCAAAAACTATTAGACCTATCATAATCGCTATATATTTTTTTTTTCACTGATGTTAAAATAAACACTTACTACTCCTATTTTTTATAATATTAGTTTCAGTTGATTCGAAAATAGAGGGGGTGGTCATATTTTTGCAATGCATTTTCGACAATATCTCTGAAAATAAAATACCTATGACTAAATCAAATATATTTTTGAGTTCGGTATTATTACATTTGTCGTGCGATATACATTTTTTTCTTTTTACAAATAACGTAATAAGCCCCCTTAAAATTTTATTAACTATAAGGTGAGCTGGGGTAACTGGGTCCACGATGTAACTGGGCCATAGGCTATTTTATAAAAAACCGTTGATATTTTTTAAGTTTTAGCTTTTGTCAACATTGTACCCCCTTCTCTACTTCTTAAAACAACGTGTATCAACTCAATCATAAATCTGCCTTTGCTGGGATAGATTTGCCGAAAAATTAGGTTTCTTTTTTTTTAAAACAACGTCCATTTGGTTGAACTTCCCCGGCGTTTTATTAATACTAGGGTATCGTACCCGGGCTTCCCGGGTACAGAATATAGGGGATAACATTTTTTTTTATTGAAAACTAATGTTTTTTTTATATGTAATAAATTTTTTCGACTGCCCACTCACATTGAAAAAGCATTTTTCATATTAAAAATACGAATTATACAATCAAATAAATTTTTGAAATTTATCAAAAGCTATATTTTCTCATTAGCCGCATGCTAAGAGTTATTTGACCAAGATTTTGCTATTTACGGCATCCTTTTATGTTCTGATAATTTCAGAGCTTATATATGTCTGTTAAATTTGTGTTTTATTTATATTATTTTATTTATTCATTCATAGGGAAGTTTTTTTTAAGGATATTAGCCCTAAGAAAATGATGAACTCTTTTGTTTTAAGGGCGAACGATATAATCTTTCGTAATTGAGCTCCGCGCGATATAGAAAAACATAAGAAATATTTCATGCATTTAACTTGTTTTTTAAACCATAGACATGATAACTGTAATGAGTAAACTGAGATGAACTTTGCAAACAAATTCCATTTGAAAAAAAAAATCATATTTGATGATCTAAAAATTTAAATTGTATGATTACAAATATGTTAGATTTGTGTTTTTTTTTAATATTATTCTTTTATTTGTTTATAAAAGAAGTAGTAATTTCGTTAATTTGTCTTTCACAAATATGTTAGATTGTGTTTTTTTAATATTATTCTTTTATTTGTTTATAAGTGAAATATAAATTTCGTTATGCAAAAATAGTCAGAAACAAATGCTGAACAATGTTTTGCTTTATGTGCAAAATTTTTATTATTATTATGTATTGAAACCGGCACGTGATAAGATAAACTTAAAAAAAAAATCATGCTTAAAAATTATTTTAAAAAACATAATACATCAGTCAATTAAGATACAGTTTTGAAACAAATTGCATTTGAAAGTAAATTTTTTCCCTATGCGACGAAAATTGAAAAAGTACGATGGTCAGAAGATTAAAAAAATGCAGTAGCGGAAATTTCAAGACCGAAATTTGATCGTGAAGTTTTGCCATTCGGAAAATGACGTCAGCGTTACGCACAGGTACGTTTGTCCTTTATAATATACTATCCTTTTATCCTTAAGTAGATACGTAATCAGTAAAATATAATAAAGATCAATTATTACGATGTGGTTATCAATTGAAGCTCTTATGCTTGGTAGTCCGGAATGAAAAACAGCAATTTTTACCTTCTCAAAATTTGCATACGCACTTCTCATATCCATATTCATTATTTATAAAAAAAACTTGTATTGTGTTTGATCATTTTAAAATCATTTTAACTCAAAACTTGAAGTCACCATTGTCAGCTTTTATGTGAATAGACGCACTCTTTACTTGAGATTCAAATCTCAATTCCGGAGAGTAAAAATTTCCGTAATTTATGTTTTTTAGGCAAATTTATGTTAAAATGTTTAGTCTTATCTAAGAAAATGATAGTTTTCTTTTAAATATGACTTCATTTTCACTTAAATAAGCATTTTGCCTAGTGTCTGAAACTTAGAATCAGTACACATGTTGAAGGAAAAACATTATAGAAAATTTATGAGGAAAAATGCGTGTTTTCAAAAGCAGTATGTCATTTTCCGTTATTATTCCCCTAATATAATATGCTCCTAATGGGATTTTGCGCCACCAAACCCTATACAACAATTTTTATAAACAACTTTGAAATTTTTTCAGAAAATGACATGAATAAAGATAAGAATACCTCATTTTTTTTTCTCTCTTGCCTGCAATAATGAAAGCTATCCAATTTTCATCATTTTGGAGAAATTTCATCAAATGCTTTTAAAATTAAAATATAAAAGTAGGAAAATCGGAAAAAAAAAGAAAAAAAAAAAAAAAAAAAAAAGGTAGTGCAATCACATCTACGAATGAACAGTTTTCAGTTGAAAAAAAAAATATTAGTAAAATTGGTTCAGCAGAAAGATCAGGGCAGATGACTATAAAACACACTTGTGTTTTAAATATATAGATTAGATAAAATTGTGAAAAATTAAATTAAGCAAATTATGTTATTTTGATAAATTCATAGTAGAATGTCCTAAAGAGTAGCATTAAAGTTTTATTATTCGAGAGAATTTTGGACAATAGCTTCAGGAACATGATATTATTTTAAACCTCGAGTTATTTGTTTGCTTGTCTAATTCGGCGAAGCAAATCTTTCCAGGCGAGAATCATCAACTTCTGTAATATAAATCGTTATTACTTGCATGTCACCTCTCTTTTATAAAGACACTCTAAATTTTTGTAAAACATTGCGTTTTATCAGTGTGTGATTTCGATTACATTATTTTCAAAAGTGAAGCATTTTCACCTGTGAAGAATTTGAAGCAGCTGGGCTGTGAGAATGACGCACTTCTACAAAACATAATTCAGTTTTAAGAATTAAAATACACGCTGTTTTATAAAATGACGTCATTTGCATCCTCTAAAGCAATTCACTTTTACAATCCAATCTTAAACTTCGTTTATAGAAAAGTATGCATATGACATCATTATCCCGGAATAACAGACAATATTTTTGACATAGCCCGTATTTTAATTTCAACTTTTTTTTCTGGTTTTATGAGAAAATGGCACCAAAAAGATACATTAATCTCCTATTTTCGACTTTTTTCCGTTTACTTTCAATGACTTTCAAAGAAATGGGGTACTTTTGTTGCCACGATTGGAAAAATGGTATAAAAAACTACAAAAAAATTAATATCTCAAAAATAAATTGAGATACAGCTTTCAAACAAATTGCATTTAAAAGAGCATTTATTTTCTTATATGACGGTGTAAAAATTTAAAATGTGCGATGTTTAGAAGTTTAAAAATTTGCAGTAGAGAAAATTGTAAAACCAAAATTTTATTTCAAATTTCAAAGTGTTGCCATTCGCAAAATGACGTATGCGTTACGCACAGATATGATTGTCCTTTATAATATAGATACGGTAAGCAATTTTATTAAACAATCTTTTTATTTAAAGATTAGACACACAAATGTATTAATATTATTAGGTATATATACATATTTACTTCATGTTTCAAATGTAAGGCCGGTGTTCCAGTTACCCCACAAATATTTAAAGAAGGGAGTAACTGGGACATGTATCAGGGGTAACTGGACCATATGGGATGCAGTTACCCCAACAGTTATAAGTAACTTTTTGAGTTTCTCTTAAAACGGGAAATTATTTTCTCCATTGTTTTTTTTTTTGCTCGTAATAAAGAAAATTACATAATACCTTATAAAAATTACATAATAAAATTGTATAAGTGTGATAGCTATAGCTCGTAATTTTACGATACAGATACGATACGATACAAGCGTACATAAGGCAAAGTTAAATTATTAGAAATTTATCGAAACGAATAAAAAATAGTTCTGTTCGATATAAAAATATGGTTACATTCCTTACAGGTTTATTGGACATATCGAACTTCCATTGTGGTAAATAAAAAAGAGAATGAGGTACTTAAGTACTAACGTAGCCGTTTGTTCATAGATTTATCTTGTTATTCTTTTCCTTAAAATACCCATGTAACTTTTATACTTATTACCTATACTAAAGTACATAAGTACTTACTTAATTTTTATGTTTTTTGTATAAATAAATCTAATATTTTCACTTTTAGTGATTTTTTTAGACACATTGACAGTAATGTTTTCCCTTACAACGCTCTTTATTTGATGTATAAAGTTCATGATCTGCCTGATTTAAATTTTTTAGTTGTTTACATTTTTTTCAAACAGGACCTGACACACACAATATATATATATATATATATATATAAACGCGTGTGGAACATACACCCTCCTGGTCCATTTGCCCCATTTTTATGGGGCAACTGGACCCATGAAAAAAGAAAGATGAAATATGCATATATATATATATATATATATTAATTTTAAATATTAAAATATAATTTTGAACATTTATGTCTGATAGAGGGAACCTAACATTTACAGAAGTTTAGACTTTAATTCAAATGAACATTAGCTTTTTGAAGCTAAAGCGTCAGAAGCTGCAAAGTCACAAAGTAAAATCATATCCCAGTTGCCCCACGTAACCTTATTTGTGAATGACTAATAATCGATTAATATGTCGATCAATATCCTTTATAACTCGGTCAATTTTGAATATTCTATATTCCACAGTTTTCGAGAAAAATTGCTGAGACACATAGATAAACAGACACACGAATGATCTTATTATGTTTCATAATGGTTTTTCATTTTTAACCCTCTAAGTGTTTGGGGCGTAATATTCCGTTCAGTAAGCTCCAGGTTTCACAGCAATACAAGCAATATTTAAGATACTATAATTCTATAGATTTAAAGAATTTTAAATACATTGAAGAATGATTAATACTCTCAAGGATTATATTCATATTTGTAATTGAGTTTTTTTTTATAATGTTGAAAGAATCATATTTTATTAGCTTTTAAAAAAATGCAAAGAAAACAACATTACAATTTTACCCTTTTGCAAGACGCTCGGAGGGTTGTACAGAACCCTAAAGATATGAAATAAGTAATTAGTCACGTATGTTATATATAGTAATATTTGTATGCAGATATTAACTTTTTTTCTTTAATTTTGAAAGCATTTTCCTAAATTGTATGCATTTTATTCATAAAACAATAACCGTGTTTGTTATTATGATGTACCTACTGATAAATATAATTGTCCAAATACAAACAAGCATAATATAATACTATTTAAAAAAAATCTTTTAATCGCCATTCTAATGCGTTCATAATAGGTTACAAATTAGGAAATCTTGACATAAGTTAACTCTCTTGATTGCTTGGCCATTAAATTAAAGTGATTTAATACAAGTAAGTCTGTGTTGCGTTTCACAACTTTCATTCTGCATGTTCATTTAGTAACTGTAATGATACTAAATTTTAGGTTATTTGCTAGTAATTACTTATATTACAATCTCTGCTCAGAAAGGCTAGTATTTTAGCTGTTTATTCAATTCTATAAATGCTGCTACTAGATAATAAAATATTTCATTAATTAGTTTTGAATAAAAAAAATATAAGCTAAAACACAATAAATTCTTATAAAAAATACGTTATTTTTAAATTTAAAACAACCTGCGTCAAGTGCATTAATTTAGAAAAAATAAAAACTTTTGAAGATTAAAAAAGGGGATATTTAAAAAAAGAGATTTTTTTTTTTTTTTTTTTTTTTTTGCTTATTGCTTAACCCATTTGTGCCTGGCGTATTTTGGGACGCTTTATTAAAAAAATGCCCATTGCAAATTGAATTATGATATCCTTTCAAAACTTAGTAAAATATATCCTTAGTATTTATTTTCAATATTTATCCATAAATGGCAGTGCATTTTTAAGAAAAAATTTTGAAATAAATGTTTGTTGTAGCGCAAAGTTGGACTTTCTTGAAGTAAAATGGCGCGTAAGAAAAAGTAAGATATTTCTTTTATTTTTAATCAATCATTTTATAAGTGGTATTATTTATAAGACGAAACATTATTTTAGAATACATATTTTTACATTTTTTCAGATTTATATTTTTTTTTTAGAATTTGAACCTTTATATATCGTCCCAATTTTGGGACGCTAGGCACGAATGGGTAGGGGTTTTCTCCGTTACTGTCTATTCATTAAATGTATATTTTATGCCGTTTATTTTGTTACAAAACGGTTACATACCTTTCGGATTATTATTTGGTTATAAAATTATTATTCGGATTATTATTCGGCTATTTTTTGTTATTACTATAGGGGGAACAGGGGCTGGGCTCGGTTCAAAAACAAGACACCCATCCCCTCCCACGCTTAGCTATTGGTTTAGTAAAAAATTATCTCATAACATTATGTTTTGTACTAGTTTAGTATTTGACATCCTGATGTTACTAAAATATATACAGCAGAACCTCGATTATCCGACGAAATTGGTACCGAACCGACAGCGGATAATCAAATATCCGGATAATCGAGAATTTACCAATGATCATCTAGTTTAATATGAAACATCGTCATCGAACTGCTATTAGGACTATTTGAACTGCTTAATAAATATCTAAATTTAAATTATACATGAAAATATTTTTATTTGTTTTGAACAGGGTCGTGTACACAGAAGTGGGGGGGGGGGGGAAGTGAGTATAATTATCCCGGGATCAGATCTTGTGGGAGCTCAAGCTAATTTCTATGGAACTGGAAGAAAAGGTAACCAAAATGCTTATATCTACTCGTGGTTTGGAAAGGAACACTTGCATACACAGAGGATGAAAAAAAAAAAAAAAAAAAAAAAAAAAAAATCAGAATATCGACATCGATTTACACAGAGTTCCGGTTACACGAGGGTCATATAATCGAAGTTCTACTGTACCATATATACTCGTGTGTAAAACAAAGAATTTTTGACAATTTTCTGCAAGTAAATTTGGGGGTAGAATTATACGCGAGTCAATTACAAAAGTCAAAAAAGAAAAAAAAAAAACCTTCGAATACTGCAAAAGTCTGATTTTTTATGTGTATAAATAATAAAATAATATATAAAATATACAAATATTAATAATTTCTTATTAAAAATTTTCAATGATTTGTTTTTGTTTACTTACTAATTTTTCGCATTAGTAAGTGAAATCTTTGGTTTGATTTTGCGCGAAATTGAAGTAAAAAGTTAGGAGGTCGGCATACGAGAGTTTTTGATTTTTTGCAGAATTTGGATTCAAAAGTTAATGGGTCGGCGTATATGCGAGTATATACGATATATATACTCTATTAATAATTATAGATTATTATAAATTTTTACTATGCCAATAGCTAATTGTGAGGAGGAAGGGGGTCATGTTCTTGAGCCGACCCCAGCCCCCTCCCCTTATAGTAATAATAAAGAAATTTTTATAGTCAAATAATAACCCGAAAGATATATAACCTTTTTGAAACGTATCAAATGGCATAAAACATAGATATAATGCTTAGACAGTAACGGAGAAAACCCCTACCCTTTCGTGCATGGTGTCCCAAAGTTGGGACTTTTAGATTTTTATATGTTAAATAAATATTTTTTCAAAGAGAATTTTTTTATTATTTTTTACGTTAATTTTGCACCATTTACTATAATTAAGCACAATATTGAGTTGAAAAAAAATTCAGGCACTAATGGATTAATATTTCGGCTGAGAAAAAGAAAAATAATAACAGTAAAGATTAAAATAAGAACAAAGGCGACATGACGGAGTAAGATAAAATAAAACCTCTATAAATATTATGTTTTATACATATTCATTTAAAGGTAAATAGAAGCAAACAGACTTAGAAGTTTAAAAAAAAAAAAACAGAATGAAAGAGTTATATTTACAAACAAAAAAGTATGTTTGCATATTCATAGCATTTTTTGCATTTTTACTGGTTTCCTTGAAGAAAAAGTACGTTATTATACTATAAATTAAATATGTTTATATGACACTTATTTGTATGTCCTCTTAAATATCTAAAAACGAACTTGATGAAATCAGAATATATAACATTAATATTTTGAAGAAAGTCATACAAAAGGAGAAACTATTTATTCAAATTTTTTGTACGTTGTAACATACATACAACGTAAAACGTAAACATTTAATGACTTTTTGTAGAATGCTAAATTTTTATACCCTTAAATTAAATACATAAATATTTGATTTTTCTATTTCATTAAGCCTCCACCCCAATGCTACTATTTGTTTGAATAATGAAAACAAATCTTCAATTAAAAAAACAAACAAAACATTTATTATATCAAAAATAAGTGGAAAAAATATTTCTTAAACATCGTACATATTCTGCATCTGAACTAACTAGAAAATTCTTATATTTTTTAACAAAAATAAGTCCAATGATAAAACTCTTGCCATTTAAAAAAAGAAATTATGATAATCAATCAAATAAAATAAACAAAAGTAATATATTTTGTGCAAAGAAATATATGAGAAAAAATATAAAAACCATGTCAGGTGATTCCCCTTTCCCGAGCTGAGGTAAAATTAGAATCATTACCCAACATCCCCTCCCCCTTTTGAGTCAATGTCAAACAACTTAAAAGCATAAATTACTTGATTAATAAGGTCAAGTTGATTAGGAACCTCAATTCGCCGACCGGATGAAGTATTTTTTTTCTCCGTGATTTTCTCATTAAATGATGACTTGTCATAACATTCGGTGTCATCTACGAGGATATTTGATCTCAACATACGTTCGCGCGTTTAGCTTTAATCTCCAACTGATAAATACGTTGAATTGGTTTCTGTATTCTGATCTAATTGATTGAATCTCTCTGGTTTTCCGGAGGCCATTTTAAGTTTAACGTTTTGGATCATCCCGAAATGCATTTGAATGTTTTCGATAACTCTCGCCCAAGGCCAGTATAACAACTTTTTTAAAGTCACCCTTATCAATACAATTTCCCAATTTCAGGTCATCGTGTAATTTTGCCTTGTGTTTGCTTCATTTCAAACTGTCCTAAATATTCTTTTATAAAACGACTTCCTAGATCCCCAAAAAGCTTAGCAAGGTACCTGTTTTTTTTTTTTTTTGTGAATGCTTTGAGTCAATATCGTCTATATTGGTTGCGTCTGAAAAACTATATTCGGTACTTTTCGGTTAGCCGGGCGCCAGTGTCATATATACATATGTATATATACATATACATTTATATACATTGTATATGAACACACACACACATATATATGTATACATATAGCTTCTATATATGTATAAATATACATATATATGTATATATAGATATACATACATATGTATATATAACAGTGGCGCCCGGCTAACCGAAAAGTACCCTATATTCTTTTAGAAGCATTGAAGGGGTTAGGGGAATTAAATCTTGAGAATTTTCTGATACATTAAGTGCCAAGACTAGATAAATCACTTAAAATCACAAATTATAGTCTCAAGTACTTCGTAAGATAACAGCTATTTCCACAATGGGTGCCTAAGAAGTTTCTTTATAACACGTAAAAATTTTACTACCAGCCTCCACACCAAGAGGCAGAAGGAGGATTAAATTACCGAACTATCCCTCTTGTATTTGTCTCCTTATGTATCACTTTCCAGTCTAATTTTCAAAGCTCATTAAACTCGTTGCTGAAATTACTTTCATTGTCGGAATAAATTATTTCGGGCCTAACTCTCCTACCTATATACAGATGGGTGACTAAATAATACGAACACCTATGACACCAATGGCGTACGAATTGCAACTCTTCCATAAATGTTCGAAGCATGAAGTTCCCTTTGGACAGTTCTTGCTGAAATGGATTCTGGAGATGACTATTTATTTAAGACGCTATCTCGAATAAAGATTGCCTGCGCTTTCTGACCGCTACGGGGGTCAACTCTCTTTTATCCCTCTCAGAAAGCTTTCTTTTCCATCCACTGTTGTATTTCGCAGACGACAATTTACCGCATTTCGTGTACGCTGTCATAACGGTTGTCATAGTACTCCTTGCACGCCCCAAATAATTGGCTGTTTCCGTCACGGAGCAACCAGCGCAGCGCATTCTAACAATCATTCCTTTTTCGAACTCTGACAAGTCAGTCATTACCGAGTTTTTCAGAGCGTATGTTAAGCGCATGCAACACCTATGACTGATATTGCGCGACTGATACCTTACCTTTCATAACCACTAGGTGACAGAATTGAGTGGAAAGTGGCATGCGCGTTCTGGTCCTTTGAAATGGACCATATCGTTTTCATGGGTGTTCGTATTATTTTGTCACCCATCTGTACTGTCTTAGAGCAAAAAGAAAAGGTACCCTTTATAAGTTGGATACAAGCTCTAAACGGATAGCCCTTTACACCGCACATATGAACAAAGTAATCCCAAACTTTTCACAACATTTTAGAAAGAAAGGTCCCGCCAAATCGGTTCCTACAGCTGCAAATACAGAACAACATTCTAAGCGACCAGATGGTAAAGTTTAGGATTCACACGACATTAGTTCTGTCTTATACCTTTTATAATGTTTAGAGCTATTCAACATCTTACGAATATTTTTGAGGTATTTAGTTATCCAAAACCATTCCCTTAATAATTATTACATCATATGCAGGCCTGCATAACAGTTTTTCTATGCACTGGTTCAATTAACAATTCAGGAAATATACATTTACAAAGTAGCCAAATAGGCTTTAAAAATTAGATCTGTCCTTATATTCAGTTATTTTGGACTTCAATCTAATAACGTTTTTATTATCAGTAAATACATCTAGGCAGTTGGCAGTATTTAACTCAGAGAAATAAGAATTCTGAATTAATGTAATAAAACACTTTTCAGAATCAATTTCCTTAACAGAAAGATCTTTAGAAAAATTTCGAGTGTTTCTATAGTTATGAATAAATCATAAAACCCAACAAAAAACCAGAATCTTTTTATCATAACTGGAAAATATTCTAATGTCAAAAAGATCAGACAACTCTGAAAAATTAATATTTCTAAGTTTAATTTTTTTCTTTCCAACATTACCTTCATTAGACTCCTCAAAAATTTCATTAATAGACCACGATTCTGGATTTTGTTTGATCCATAATGGTCCACTACGCTACTCAAAATTTAACATTCGACTAGGAAGTATAGTATATCAGTCTCGAGAGAGTATATCAGCTGGATTCGTATAACCGGGGACATGTCACCATGATTCCGATTGTGCCAGATGCCTGATTTATTTAATCCGATTAAAAACAAAACTAGATATTACCCGTCAAGATTTGGCGGTATATAACTGTTAATTGCATCAAGTTTAAAAATTAGGCATTTAGAGAATGAGACTGATATAAATAAAATTCATGGTAGCTTTTAAAAGTCGAGTAGTTTAAAAAATATAAAATAAATAGATATTGTTACTTTTTCAACAACAACAGCAAAAATGAGACTATAATAAGTAAATATAAATGCTCTGCCCAGTATTTTTTGGTAAATTTCTCATAAAATGCAAGAACAATTGTTTGTAAATTATGTATAAACTTAATGTTCTGTCACTTCATTTAATAGGTTAGACTGACAGCATACTTTTGCTCGCCTTCAAGAACCAGGAATCATTTATGCAATATAAAAATTAGTCACGATTTCAATAATTAATTTAAAAGTAATTAATTCAAAATTCAAGAATTTTTATAATGGAACATTCAAGTTATTTACCGTCAAATCTTGACAGGTATTATCTTTATAATACACACATATATATATATATATATATAATTTTATTTTAATTTTTTCTTCATTTTTTAAATATTAAACCATTGATATCAATATAATTTATTTTATAGTTCTTATATGAATATTTTCCTTTCTTTCCGTTTTATTTATTTATTTATTATTATTATTTTTTTTTTTTTTTTTTTTACGGGAAAGAATGGCAAACTTTTTTTTTTCTTCTTTTTTTTTTTTTGACTCACACACTTATATATTCTTGATAATGGTAAAAAAAATATAGACAAAAGTTGTAGATCAGCTCAATTTACTGAATTGATAATTACATGGAAAATATTTTAGGTTTAATATTTTAAATATAAACTTTTTTTTTTTTAACATTTTTGAGTGTTAAGTTTTATTTAATGAAAATCATTCAAATAATAATAAAATCAAAATCATATAACTTCTACTCTTAATAAAATATGTCATTATCGAAATGAATTATTGTGAAAAATGGTCTAGAAATCATTTTGTCGGGCGTTGGGATCGAACCTGCGAGGTCTACAAAAGTTCAGAGCTTTAAACTGGTGCTTTAGACCACTCGGCGAACCAGACCTGCTCTACCTTTCCTCTAAATGGAATATCTAGTAAAATTAACATTACGCATGCGCAAATACGCGAATTTTTCAGTCTAATCTTACAGAATCAGGTTCACGCTTTAATATATATGATTAAACAATTCCCCATGTTTTTTTTTTTTTTTTTTTTTTTTTTTTAATCCATTACAAGGAAGCTGTAGAATTACTCTAAATTCATAATTTTCATATTAAAAGCATTAAATACATTACATATTGAATAAACAACTAAATTAAAAAAATCAAAAAACACGACTGTGTAAAAAGCGAACTAATTAAATATTTCTCATCAATGCGAAACTATTTTTTTTTTCAATTCCTGCTATTAGCTCACACTCTCCCTATATATATCTTGTTCAAATTTTCAATCGTTAATAAAATACTTATTATTCATCCAATCAAGCTCAAATAAATATTTTTAAACTTGTTGTGGATGACGCATGATGTTAATCCATTTTTTTCAAATATTAATTAATTAATTAAATTAAATTAATTAATTTTCAATAATCTAGAGCGCCCTCTTCTTGATAAAGGTATTTTAAGACCGAGAGAACCCTCTTCTTGATCAAGGCATTTTAAGCGCCACTCAAGAGGAAAGAAGAATGGGAGAAAAAAATTTATCTTATTGACCTAAGTAGGAACTGACTTAAAATATCATATATTTTTATATTACTTGTTTATATTACGTACCTATTTTTTTATTTACTTGCATTGATGACTTTTAAGTTCCTATCTAAACACTATTTTGACGAGGTATATAGATGTCTCTGATGGTTAGAGTTGCAGTTAAGCCAGAGATCCTACCTACACAACTTCCAGGTTGTATAATATTTTAATGGAGCTTTTGACTGTAAAATAGTCAATGAAACTTCATCTTCATTTTGAAAGACCTATCCAATGATATGCCACTCAATAGGGTGCGTAATTTGTTTGTTGTTTATACCTCCATTTTGTATTTTACGGCTGCCATTTTGAATTTATAAAAACAAAACCTAGTTAATAACTATTGGGCCGTTAAGAAGAATTGATAGAGATCTCATTCATTAAAATCCACCCAGCCGTTGGGATGTTTCGAGGGTATAAAGAAATCCACATACACAGATACACGTGAAAAACATAACTCTTCTTTTCAGTCGGGTAAAAAGCTAACCTGTCTCATATCAAAACGGTAATAATTCAAATCTTGGAATGCTTAAGATTTTTAAAGGTACTACACGAGTTTTCGCCTTAAAAATTCAACTTAATTTCCTAAGAATCACAAGTACGATCGAAAACACATGCAGCGTAAGCATTCTTACAAGCATAAAAAAATATGCAAGTTGCGCATTGCATTACAGCCTACATAACGAGGTACTGTCACATCTTTTAACAAATACACATCAATTAACCATGAATAAAATATATTTACCATTTCCTCAGAGATCATACCATTTTAATACATTTACCTTTCCACGTTATTTGCAAAATTAACTTTGGTAATAGTGTAGCTGGATCAAGAATACCAATCGTATCAATTATCGATTGCACAATAGATAAAATCTATCTGCTATTTACTTTGAGATCACCTGTCAACATATTTATATGAATATTACATTTTATTGTATCGTTAACTAAGTTCAGCAACATTCCTAATAAAGAGATATGTCCAGAATTTTTTCACGTAAATTTACAAGCAATACTGCCTTCCCAATTGCCTAAGTTAAAACAAGCTTTAGATTTAATAATTTTAGCCTGTTCAAAAATTCTCTTCTTCTCTAACATTATTTACACCTGTAATGCAGTTATCAACATGAAAAGATTTTTTTAACTTATAAGCCACTTTATTGAAATCTGGGGACAAGTTATCTAAAACGTGCGTAATGGAAGAATTGCCTAAATAAGGAGAACAGGATCCTCTGAAAACAACGCTGCAATGCCAATAAATTTCCATCCCCTCATTGCACTGGAAATAGAAACGCTAATATCTATCTTCCGCTAATATCTAATACTCAGTTGAAGAAATGCCTTTTCAATATTGGCACTTAACCCATTTATGCCTGAATTTTTGTTTTCACAAATTCGTTGGTAAAATCACTTTAAAATGTTGCAAATTGAACTGAAAAAATACTAAAAAAAATTAAGCTAAAAATAATTTTGTATTCATTTGATAAAATGTAAACATACTAAATATGGGAATATCCATATGTGGAAAAATGCATAATTGTATGTTTTGTCTAAATGTATATGAATTAAGCTTTTAAATTGTATATTATATACTATAACTAATATTTTTACGAACTATGAAAATAATATATTTATTTCTTTACAGAGACTAATAACATTATAAGTATTATTGATAATAAATTAAGAATAATCGTATTTGTGGCTAAAAAACAATTTATTTCAAAATCATCTTTAAAAGGACTTTATACATCAATAACTGTCCCCTAAATGGCTAATAGAAGTATGTACCCGTTTGCGCCTAGCGCCCTACATTTTGTGCGTTACAAACATGCATAAAAAATAGGCTTGAATATATAATTTCGCAATTAAAAAAATACATATTTCAAAGAAGCCTACGAGCTATGATTATGACTTATTTATTTGGATCCTTGATACAAAAAATACAAATAAACTTACTTTTTACATTTCACTATCTTGAAAAATGAAAAATCTATAAACACCGAAAAAGGCCTTCATTTAAGCCCACGGTCGGCAACTGGTGGACTGCTGAAAGTCGAAGCCTGGGCCGTCGAAAAACATATTGCAAATGAAGAATTTATTCCTTTTTCAACAATTCTTGAATATGAAAAGATGAATTCCGAAATACACACTTGTGTGTTCCTAAATTTTATGTCAGATCATAATATTCCACATAGATAGGTAAGTCGTCTCAATTCTTTAAATCGCATTATGAATTTGCTCCAATTACAGAATGTACTGATATGGCTGTGAAGTTGTCCAGTCTTTAAAAACGTTTATTTCAAATGGAGATATTTGTCTTGCAAGAAGATATTTCCTTGCAAATGTGTAAAACTGGGCCCCCTGAAGAATTTTGGGGTAAAAATGTCTCAGAAAAGTACGAAAATTGCAAAAACCTGGCTATTAACATGTCTACTGTGTTTGGCTCCACTTACATATGTGAAAGAATTTTTTTCCAAAATAAATTTTTTAAGAACAAATATAGCTCGAAATTACAGGACGAGAACCTTGAAGACACTCTTCGCATTAGATGTTTACCATGTGAACCAAACTATAAACAAGTAAAAATTAAATTTAAAAATTCAAAAAATCCGACTGCGTAAAAAGCGAACTAATTAATTATTTCTCATCAATGTAAAACTATTTTTTATATTACTTACCTATTTTTTTATTTACTTGTATTGCTGACTTTTAAGTTGTGTTTAATTGTTAGTTCCTATCTATAAACACTGTTTTGATGATGCCTATAAATGTCTATAAAGGTTAGCGTTGTAGTAAAGCTAGAGATCCTATCTACACAACTTCCAGGTTGTGTGATGTTTAAACGGAGTTTCTGACTCTAAAATAGTCAATGAAACATCGTCTTCATTTTGAAAAACCTATCCAATGATATGCTACTCAATATAGTATGTAAAAAATTGTTTTTCGTCTCTACCGCAATTTTAAATTTATAAAAACAAAACCTAGTCTATAACCATCGGACGGTTAAGTCGAATCGATAGAGACCTCATTCATTAACATCCACCCAGACGTTGGGGTGTTTCGAGGGTATAAAGAAATCCACATACCCAGATACGCGTGAAACACATAAACCTTCTTGGCAGTCGGGTAAAAACTGGCTCAAGATCACTAGTGTCATTCTTCGCTTTAATTTTTCAACGAATACCTGCTTTTTCTATTTTATTATGTGAATATAAATTTTTCAGAACGCATACGTATGTATATAGTAATTTTTAGAAGGAATACCTGACTTCCCTATTTTCTATTATATGTACGCGTATGCAAAAATAACTATTTAAAAGTAATAGTACTTATATTATGTTTTTGTTTTTTTTTCTGGACCTAGATAACATTTTTCAAAAGTATTCTAACCCCACTTAAAATTACTTGTCGACTCCTGATTTAAGCAAATAAATATGAATCTTATGCTATTATCTCTAGGTAATAGATAAAGACATTTATAGACAATTACTTCATACAATTTTTATGTTGTAATGAAGAAGAAAATTATAAAAAAAATATCAAAATTCGAAAGTCCCAAAAATGGGACGCTAGGCATAAATGGGTTTAAACAATAAGAAATAGTCTAAATACTATCCGGTATTAATTCTAATAAATTAGGGCCTCTAAATAAGTATTGATTTAAAGAAGATTTTCCATTTTCGTTAGCATGAGCATCGAATACGGGTCTTACTTTAGTTGTTTCACCACTCATTTTTAATACTGGCCTATGCGGCAAAAATGGTATCGATTGTGTAATTCTTTTTCTGCTAAATTTTCAATAACATTTAGTTTTTCCCATTTCTTAAACACCTTTTGATAATCCCCTAGAATTCCACTTTCTCGATCACGTTTAATCATTCTCTCATGACGCGTATATTTTTATAGTCTGGCAAATTATGAGCTTTGCATTTCAATGGTAACTATCTTATACCTACCATCGGGATGTTTTAACAATTTACTTTCAAAACCAATATTTTCCTCAGCCATTCGATTTTTTATTTTAACATTTTCGATAAGATCTGAGATACCTAAAGCCTCAAATTTCCATAAATACTTTACTGAAATATGTTTCAAATGCAAAGACAGGCTTCATAATACATTATATCTAATATATTCCTCATTTGTTTGTATACCCACCCCAGTCTGGTTTTGACAGCAATGACCCTCAAAGACAACTATACAAATTCCTTCCTTTATAGTTTCCCTATAACATCTGCCCCTAATAACAAATGAATTTCATTTTCCTTACATACGTTATCACTAACTTCTACTTTCCTTTGCTTTAACTCCTGCAGAATTTTGGGAACATTAACAAATGGAACAGAACTGCAAATCTTTTCTTTTGAAAAGGCTTCAAAACAAGGTTTAAAAGTTCTATCTACTTACACAAAAGAACTGAATGTGATAATGGCTTCGTCAACTTAACCCTAAATTAACAATAAATAATTTTCTCTTCACCAGTTGGGTTTACTTTCATTTCCCGAATAACCCTTTCGACTACATAATTATGTTGTGTGCCTAAACCTATAAGAGCTCGAATCTCTTTTTTTTTCTACCTTTAACAAAAATATTTACACAAAGTTTGCAAAAAGACATTTCAGTTACTCTTATTAGAAAAAGAGACCTCGGTTTTAAATCATTTTGTTTAGACAAATTTTCTATATCTTTCTGAGAACACATTAACATTAAATGATTACCATTACAGACTAAACATTCAATATTAGCTTTACATTGAGGACTTAAATGATAAATCTTTAAACAAGAACAACAAGCCCTTTTCTTTTGTACTATAATTTTTTTTATCTTTATAACTCATATTTTCTGCTTTAAAACACTTTTAACTTGCTTGTGGCTTTTCACAAAAAATACAAGTGACAGAAATCTTACCCTTAGACCTTTCATTTGTACTTACTAATATAGCTGTAGTTTATACATCACACTTGTCCCTACTAACATTTTTAACAATTTTACCAGTAAAACTAGCTTGCGCAAATTTAATTATCTCTTGGAATTCAACATCATGGCACAAAAATTCATAAGATTGTCAAACGTCCTCCCAGAGTCTTTGGCAGTTACTCTTCCGGAACACGACTTCTCTCCCATCCTCTGAGTATGCGTTCAAATAGGCAAGATTCCACTACACGCCAAAGAAAATCAGGAAACTTTTCTTTGGTCCGCCCAAGACTCTCTCATGATCGCAACTTTGTTTCAATATTATCGTAAAATACACCAAATTATTAGTACTACGTCCAGTAGTAGCATTTTTCTCTCACAAGACTCAACAGGTTACGAACATATATTTAAAGTAATAATCATCATGACCAAAAAGATGCATTATTTGCTCCACATTTTTTGGATAATTCGTAGCCGTCAAGGGAAAACTGTTAACTAAATGAATTGCTCTTGAATTAGGAACTATACAACGCGCCAACTATTGAAAATTGGCCTTTGAGTTAAATTCAGATACTCGTGGATCTCAAAAAATTGGCTCCAAAAACCTAAGCATTCTCTAGCAAAGCCTGAAAAAATAACTCCATTTTTGTAAGCTTAAATGTTCTCTTTTTATCTGCTGCTTCAATATTATTCGATGGCAAAACTGAATCTTGATTCACTAATTTTAATCTATATGCTTCAATCCTATATTCCATCCTAACTTTTAAACATAAATATAAATCTCTATCGGCTTCAAATGAACTGAATTCCGTTTCATATTCATTATCTGTAATTAACACGAAAATTTTATCTTCAGTGAGATTCAGTCTAATAAACTTATCACTTAACTGATTCAACAAAATCTGAGAATAAATGAGATGAAAATCCTCACTTTCGATTTCAGTTTGTACCTTTTCAACAATAGTAGCAAAAGCTGTTTTTCATTTTTGTTTTTAACTCGTAACGCTTTTTTTTAAAGACATTACTGATTTGTATTAGAAAATTTTATATATATTCAAACAATTGTCCTATTACTGGACGCTTAAAAAAAAGGTTACAGAAGAATAACAAGTAAAAATTAAATAAAAAAAATCAAAAATCCCGACTGCGTAAGAAGCGAACTAATTAATTATTTCTCATCAATGTGTAACTATATTTTATATTACTTATCTATTTTTTTTATTTAGTAGTATTGAAAACTTTTAAATTATGTTTAATTGTTAGTTCCTATCTAAAAACACGGTTTTGATGAGGCCGATAGATTTCTATAAAGGTTAGAGTTGCAGTAAAGCTAGAGATCCTACGTACACAACTTCCAGGTTGTGTGATGTTTAAACGGAGCTTCTGACTCTAAAATAGTCAATTAAACATCGTCTTCCTTTTGAAAGACCTATCCAAAGATATGCCAATCAATAGGGCGCGTAAAATGTTTTTTTTCTTTTTTTTTTCGTTTTTTTTTTTTGTCTACCGCCATTTTGTATTTTATTGCCACCATTTTGAATAAAAAAAAAAATAAAACCTAGTCTATAACAATCGGAAGGTTAAGACAAATCGATAGAGACCTCAATCATTAAAATCCATGCAGCCGTTGGGAATATTCAAGGGCATAAAAAAAATCCACATACCCAGATAAGAGTGAAACACATAACCCTTCTTGGCAGTCGGGTAAAAACTGGCTCAAGACCTCTAGTGTCATTTTTCGCTTTAATTTTTCAAAGAGTTAATGATTTTTTCTATTTTATTATGTGTATATAAAATTTTCAGAACGCATACCTATGTATATAGTAATTTTTCAGAAGGAATACCTGACTTCTCTATTTCCTATTATATGTATGCGTATGCAAAAATAACTATTCAAAAGTAATAAGTACTTATATTACGTTTTTGTTTTTTTTTCTCTGGACCTCGATAAAATTTTTCAAAAGTATTCGAACCCCACTTAAAATTACTTTAAGCAAATTTAAGCGAATAAATATGAATCTTATGCTATTATCTCTCGATAATAGATAAAGACATTTATAGATAACTACCAGAACTACCCGGCTTCGCCCGCGTCAATTATAAGAAGCCTTCCAGGTAAAATTAATTAAAACGAAATAATACGGCAATCACAATAAGTGAAATTTGTGCATTCCCATCCAAAAATCGTTATAAAGAAAATAAAAAAATCATGGCGTTATTGTCTTGCAATTATAGTAAAATCCCTGAGCTTTAATAACAGAATGCACGTTTTCTTTGGAGGGTGTAATAGAAAAATATGTGATTTTCCTGACAATACGAAAAAAAATAAATTCCTCCAAATCGCGCAGCACTTAGTGAAATTCTCGTTTCTATGGTATTATCACATTATAAAGTAAAAATACTATGTCAGTCCCCATAAATTGTGCCCCATACATTGTAACCCATAAAACGTGCCTTCACTGCAATTTTTCAAACTTTTAAACATCACACAATTTCATTTTTTACAATGTCATATAGAAAAAAGTTCTATCAAATGAAATTTATTTGAAAATTGTACCGCAGTTTTCTGATTTTAATGGATTTTAAAGTAATTTTTAAGCATGGATATTTTTAAAGTTGTGTGCATCCCGATTACGAAAGATGAAACTGTTTACACTTAATGCAATAGTATAAAGAAAAGATATGTCTATGAGTAACGCTGGTATCATATTTTCGGTGGCAACAACCTAACACAACAAATTTCCCTTTTACTGCAGTTTAACGTCTAAACATTGTACTATCGATTGTTCCAACGTATTATAGAAAACAAAAGTACTTTCAGTAATATTTGTTTGTAATGTTTATTTCAATTTACGAATTTTTTATGGGTTTAAAAATAATTTTTAAGCATGAATATTTTTTAAATATGCTTGCAACCCAAATACAAAATATTTACTCAATTGTTCAAAAACATTGTAAATAAATCAGAATTTGTTTGCTTTCGCGTAATATTCAATAACTAAATTGGCAAACGAAATTAAAACGCCAAAAATAAAATAAAATAAAACACGAATTTAACAGGTATCAAATCAAACTACTCAAAATAACTTGATAAGTATATACAATTCAAATGGAAATATCGTTCCGGGTGCATATAACTTGAATTCTTCAGCACGGATTTCCATGCGACTTGCACTATTAGTTTTTTAGGAAAGATTTTAGTGCATAACATATTGTTTTCCGTTGCTTGGTCATAGAATTATAGAGGAAAGTTATATAATCATGTGAACCCAATTATGAAGGATTAGTCTTATTAGCTGAATGAAAAATGAAGAACTATTTTTATCTCTAAGTATATTGACGGGTTTATATTCAGTAATGGGGCTGTGCGCTAGGGTATTCTTATTTTAATGAGTGTGCCTGACACCTGTTATGGCATGCACCTTTGTTTAAAACAATATAGGATGACTTATGTTTTAAGCGACTATCTGGCATGCAACTTGATTACAAAATACTAACCTGCAATAATGCTTAAGGTGCTTCTCCAGTTCCCTGCTCAACAACGCGAAACTTTCTGACACATTTTCTGACTCATTAAACGTAAAGGCTTAAAATTTGTAGGCCTGACTATTAAAGCGATTTGGAATTGAAATGAGTTTTTCCTTTTTTTCATAAATAAATTACTTATCGAGTTATGAGCAATTGTGGTTGCGTGACGGCCGGTTTTTATCCTTTACTGCACTGTTGCGTCCGAAATTCTGTTCAAAACACCAACTAAAAGATCTTATACCTTTACCACATATGGAAACTGTCTTTCGATTACATAGTTTCTAAATAAGAACTCCTGTCAATTTCATACTTTTCCGAACAAAAATTAATTAAAAAATATGTCAGAAAATAGCTCCTTTGGATTTGAGAAGAGCCTTAACTTTATGAACAGCCTTAACTTGACGTTTATGAAAAAACTCACATTTTTAGTTTTAATTTTGGAACACGCGAAATTTAAATTCAGAAAAAAGATGGTCTTTTGACAATTGGTAATTTCTTTAACTTTTAAAATAAAAATACATGTTTTCTTTGGCGCGCGTAACAGAAGTATACAATATCTCCCACAATACGGGGAAAAATGCATAAAAATACATCCAAATGAGGTAGTAGTTACTAAAATTTTATTTGGAAAATCTGAAATTTTATTGAAATTAAATATACAATGATTAGATGAAATGATGTCATTTTCATTAAATTTTAAATCAAGACATCTGTCAAGATTTTTTGTGAAAATGTAAATAACCGCTTTCTTTTTGCTATAAATCACAAAAAATGTTAGCACTGAATCTAAACCAATACAATACTTATCAATAACGTATAGCTATAAGATATGGCTGTAGTATACAATCGAAGTAGTAAGCAAAATATAGGAGCCATATGTTTACAATGAGTTTGATTGCAAGTTGAAAAGATTTGATAGAATGTGATGTCATATCTAGCCTTTTTTTTTCTTTTTCTTAAATTGTTTACATGAAATTTAACTGTTTGTATTAAAATAGATGTTTTAATTAAAAAAAACATTCAAATTGAGGTGCTACGTTTTTTTCCCGCTCTTATAGTTAAAGTTTTTATTTTATATATAAAAAGATGTAAATTTTCTGTTTAGAATGACGTCAATATCAAACACGCAAAAATATAGCAAGAAAATCTGAATTTTTATTGGGAAATAGAAACAAAATACACGCGTTATCCTTATTTTTTTCCCCATTATTGTGTTATTTTTTAGGGTGTGGCAACAGGAAAGAAACGTTTGAATCAAAAAGATTTAAAAAGAGATATTTTGTATAATGTTAAATTATGGAAGTGGTAGAAAAAAAGATAAATAGTGGTATGATAATTTTTTAAAGTAGACAGTGATCTTTTCCACGTTCTAAAACGTATGTACGTGAAGTTTCGTGCAAATCCGTCAAAAATTGAAGATTTGTATAAAGGACATACACACAGAGAACGGCTTATATATATATAGATTACTTCATACAATGTTTATGTTGTAATGAAGAAGAAAGTTATAAAAAATATATTAAAATTCGAAAGGCCCCCAAGAATGGGACGCTAGGCATAAATGGGTTAAAACAATAGGAAATAGTCTAAATACTAGACGGTATTAATTCTAATAAATTAGGTCCTCTAAATAAGCATTGATTTAAAGAAGATTTTCTCTTTTCGTTAGCATAAGCATGGAATACGGGTCTTACTTTTGTTATTTGACCACTCATTTTTAATACTGGCCTATGCGGCAAAAATGCATCGATTGTGTAATTCTTTTTCTGGTACCCTTTCAATAGCATTTAATTCTTTCCATTTCGGAAACACTTTTTGATAATCAACTAGAATTTCACATTCTCGATCACGTTTAATCATTTTCTCATGACGTGTATACTTTTATTGTCCGGCAGATTATGAGCTTTACATTTCCATGGTAACTAACTTATACCTACCACCGGGATGTTTTAACAATTTACTTTCAAAACCAATATTTTCCTCAGCCATTTGATTTTTTATTTTAACATTTTCGATAAGTTCTCTGATACCTAAAGCCTCAAACTTCCATTATTACTTTACTGAAATATTTCACAAATGCAAAGACAGACTTGATAATACATTATATCTAATATATTCCTCATTTGTTTGTATACCCACCCCAGTCTGATTTTGACAGCAGTGAACCTCGAAGACAACTATACAAATTCCCTTCCTTTTTAATTTCCCAATAACATCTGCCCCTAATAACAAGTGAATTTCATTTTCCTTACATACGTTATCACTAACTTCTACTTACCTTTGCTTTAACTCCTGCAGAATGTTGGGATCATTAACAAATGGATCAAAACTGCAAATCATTCCTTTTGAAAAGTCTTCAAAACAAAGTTTAAAAGTTCTATTTACTTATACAAAAAACTGAATGTGTTAATGGCTCCGTCGCCTTAACCACAAATTAACAATAAATAATTTTCTCTTCCCCAATTGGGTTTACTTTCATTTCCCGAATAACCCTTTCACCTAAATAATTATGTTGTGAGCCTAAATCTATAAGAGCTCAAATTCTCTTTTTTTCTACCTTCAACAAAAATATTTACACAAAGTTTGCAAATAGACATTTCAATTACTATTACTAGAAATACTAAAATTAATTAAGATAAATTAATATAAAAATTCAGAGACCTCGGTTTTTAAATCATTTTGTTTAGACTCATTTTCATTATATTTCTGAGAACACATTAACATTAAATGATTACCTTTACAGACTAAACATTTAATATTATCTTTACATTGAGAACTTAACTGATCAATCTTTAAACAAGAACAACATGTCCTTTTCTTTTGTACTATCAATTTTATATTTTTATAACTCATATTTTCTGCTTTAAAACACTTTTAACTTGCATGTGGCTTTTCACAAAAAATACAAGTGACAGAAATCTTACCCTTAGATATCTCATTTTTACTTACCAACATAGCTGTAGTTGATACATCACACTTGTCCCTACTAATATTTTTAACAATTTTACCAGAAAACTAGCTTGTGCAAATTTAATTATCTCTTGGAATTTAACATCATGGCACAAAAAGTGATAAGATTGTCAAGCGTCCTCCCAGAGTCTTTGGCACTCACTCTTCCAGAACACGACTTCTCTCCCATCCTCTGAGTATAATTTCAGGTAGGCAAGATTCCACTACACGCCAAAGAAAATCAGGAAACTTTTCTTTGGTCCGCCCAAGACTCTCTAAGATCGCAACTTTGTTTCAATATTATCGTAAAATACGCCAAATTGCGTTGTACTACGTCCAGTAGTAGCATTTTTCTCTCACAAGACTCAACAGGTTACGAACATATATTTAAAGTAATAATCATCATCACCAAAACGATGCATTAGTTGCTCCACATTTTTTGGATAATTCATAGCCGTCAAGGGAAAACTGTTAACTAAATGAATTGCTCTTGAATTAGGAACTATACAACGCGCCAACTATTGAAAATTAGCCTTTGAGTTAAATTCAGATACTCGTGGATCTCAAAAAATTGGCTCCAAAAACCTAAGCACTCTCTAGCAAAGCCTGAAAAAAAATAACTCCATTTTTGTAAGCTTAAATGTTCTCTTTTTATCTGATGCTTCAATATTATTCGATGGCAAAACTGAATCTTGATTGACTAATTTTAATCTATGTGCTTCAATCCTATATTCCATCCTAACTTTTAAACTTAAATATAAATCTCTATCGGCTTCAACTGAACTGAATTCCGCTTCATATTCATTATCTTTAATTAACACTAAAATTTTCTCTTCAGTGAGATTCAGCCTAATAAACTTATCACTTAACTGATTCAACAAAATCTGAGAATAAATGAGATGAAAATCCTCACTTTCGATTTCAGTTTGTACCTTTTCAACAATAGTAGCAAAAGCTGTTTTTCATTTTTGTTTTTAACTCGTAACGCTTTTAAAGACATTCCTGGTTTGTATTAGCAAATTTTATATATATTCAAACAATTGTCCTATTGCTGTACGCTTAAAAAAACTTTACAGAAGAATAACAAGTAAAAATTAAATTAAAAAAATCAAAAATCCTGACTGCGTACGAAGCGAACTAATTAATTATTTCTCATCAATGTGTAACTATTTTTTATATTACTTATCTATTTTTTTTATTTAGTTGTATTGATAACTTTTAAGTTATGTTTAATTGTTAGTTCCTATTTAAAAACACGGTTTTGATGAAGCCGATAGATGTTTATGATGTTAGAGTTGCAGTAAAACTAGAGATCCTACCCACACAACTTCCAAGTTGTGTAATATTTAAACGTAGCTTCTGACTGTAAAATAGTCAATTAAACATCGTCTTCATTTTGAAAGACCTATACAAAGATATGTCACTCAATAGGGCGCGTAATTTTTTCTTCCCGTCTACCACCATTTTTTATTTTATGGCCACCATTTTGAATTAAAAAAAAAACCTAGTCTATAACAATCGAACGGATAAGACAAATCGATAGAGACCTCATTCATTAAAATCCATGCAGCCGTTGGGAATTTTCGAGGGCATAAATAAATCCACATACCCAGATAAGCGTGAAACACATAACCCTTCTTGGCAGTCGGGTAAAAAGGGCTTTTTTCTTATCAGGATGTCGACAATCTTGCGAGAGTTGTGTAATATTAACTGCGCATTCACAAAGTCTTGGGTAAGATTAGATTATCTGAACTTGACATTATTATAGACTACAAGTTTCTACATTATAATTTTTTTAATTGAGTGTATCTGTGTATCTGTATCTTAAATTTTATTATTTTGTTCGATTTATTAACTCACTTTATGCTTAAATACAAACATTTATTTTTGTAGGATGCCAATTACTGAAATTTTTGTCATCATGGCAGTCGGGTAAAACGTTCACCGAACTCGACAAAAAAGAAAGCATCGCTAAGTTCTTTGAATCTATATGATGTTACTATTTGTTTAAATAATTCAGAAAAAAATCTTCCATTAACTTTCTCACCGCCTCGAAACGATCTATCCGTTCACTAATCTGTAGGTTTCAGTGCAATTGAAGTATTATTTAAATTAATTATACAAATATTATCCAGTTTTAAAACATTCTGTTATGACTAAGACTCTCAAGGCTTATATTACTATACATAATTAAATTTTTTATATCATGTCAGAAAAATCATCTCTTTTCTAGACATTTTGAAAACTAAAAATAAAACAATATTGTAATTTTGCTGTTTTCCTCGGCGGTCAAGCGGGTTACCAAAACAAACAAAACATTTATTATAACAAAAGGAAGAAATCGAAAGACTATTTCTTAAACATTGTAAGTGTTTACCGCACATGTTCTAGATCTCGGCTAATTAGAATTTTTTTTTTATATTTTTAACAACAAAAATATAACAATTATAAAACTGTTGTCATTTAAAAAAAAAAAAAAGATCATGATAATCAATAAAAGGAAATGAACAAAACAATCAGTTTTTAAGCAAAGATATATATATATATATATATATATATATATAATGTAAAAGCCATGTCTCTTGAACCTCCTCTCCCAAGCTGGAGTAAAATTAGTAAGTTTACGCGACAATACCAAACATGCGATACAAGAAAATCCATTTGCTTGACAAATGTCAAATTTAGAAACCAACGTAGGGCCAGAAACATATGTTCCCATGTATATCGTTCTTTGACTACGAAACATGTTACCAGTAATTGATGTTTGTTATCATATTACCGCCTAGAAAATTACGTAAAATGAAGGACATAATCGACTGTATATATAACTATATATATATCGACTGTATATATTCAAAAGAAAATAGTTCTACATTTTTTCTTGCGCCTATATGTGAACTCTATAACATATAATTTGTTCCAATTATTTAAGTTATGTAACTTATGACTGAAATTTAACTTTTTCGTATAAAACAAGTTTATTGTTATTTATTTGAATTAAATATTCATATTAATTATTATTATATACGGCTGAATATTTGCATTTCTAAATTTTTACTTTCGAAAACTATTATTAAAAATTCTACTAATATGGAACATATATTTTTCCTTAGTTAAATTATATTCTCTTCAGTATTTAATCTGATAAAAATAGGCGTAATACATTTTAATGAAAATGAGATAGAAAGTTTCTATACTTGAGATAAGGTAAATTCCAAAATTTTAGGTAGAACTTTATATACATTTTTAACCAATATGATATCGGTGTTCTTGTTTTCTGCATGTGCATTATTTATCGAGCCTATCAATTTTAGATAAATTTGATGAATTTCAGAAATATAATATTATCTTTTACATAACGCCAATTCTATCATATCTCGTCAACAGATTGTTAAAAGATGCATGATAAGTTTGAATTAAATTAACGATGCAAGACATATATTTTTTATGTGCATGAAATACGATAAAGCTCATAAAACGTTGAAATTTTTGATTTTTTTCAGCAGCTTTTTTCATTTTTGTATGCGCAAATAACCCAGAAATTATCGCTACATTATCTAACGACATCACAGTGTATCCGTGTAAATCAAGTGCCAAGCAATACTCAACGTTACTCAAAAATTACAAATGGCAATTAACAGAAGATTAGTGCTAATTAAACATTTGAGATCTTATCATTGTATCAGATTAGTGAAAGATGAGAACGATAAGGTTTTCAGTAAAGTTTTTTGGACTAATGAATCTTTGTCTAGCCATTGTAATGTCAATTGTTTTTCAAAGAGAATCTAATTTCATCATTGTTTAAAAAAAAATGAAGTAACAAAATCTTTCGGTGTATTATCTCTCTTTATTTATTGTTTTCCACATTTACTTTAAAACCGATTGCTGACAACATCGCTAAGTTTGACTCACATGGTATTCTTAAGTTTCTTTCGATTATGTGTCACGACGAAAAATTTACACTTATAAAAGACTGCATTTACAGAAACTACTTCGATTCTGATTCAATTTTCGGGGAAAATATTTGTCAGTAAAGTTAACATTTTTCGCTATATCCTACTAAAATAATTCGTTGGTAATAAATATGTGTACATTTATCCATTTGAGTATACTTTTGAATATGCATTTAATTTTTTTTTAATGATTCGTAATATTAAACAGATATTTTAACACTGCATCTGAAATAAATTACATAAAGATACTACTAGTTTTTACGAGTTCACCGTAAATAGCAATGAACTCTAATAATTAGCTATTTATTTTTTCGTTGTTAAAATCTGTGTGTTAATTTTTGATTCCACGGTGCGTCGCTTATGACTGTTTCAGAAGTATATACTATAAGAAGTATGTGTATTTTCCCTATTATTTTTGTAAAAAAAGATATTTACCTCGGAAATATTTTCATGGATATCATGAACCTTACTTCATGATACCCATGTTTTAATAAAACGCAATGAGAATGCGCTTAATCACTACGCAAATTCTTTTTAAATTTTGAAGGAAAAGAAAAATATTCCTTGAAAATCTCTCTCTTTACTTTAAAATTAAAAATTAACGATGAAATTTAGATACAAAATCTCATATTTATTATATTATTTATTACAATTACGTATTATTTTCATATTTATCCATTTACATTCATCGAAAATTATTTTCGAAAAACTTATTATGATAGTTTTTATATATAAAGTTACTTTTTTAGTCTGAGACAGTGACATTTATGTATATATCTAATGCAATAGATTTAAAATTTTCTAAAGAAAAACATTCCTCTTCAAGATATAAATCATCCTTTAATTTTAAAAATTTGCTAAAATAGATTCACGCAAACAATTATAATTTTTTCTTTTTTGAAATTTATGAAATAATTAATCCACAGGGTTATATAAGGTTTAAACGTTATTTCTTGTTTTAAGGATATGCTTATAATTATTCACTGCATATACATGAAATTTCGTTAAATAAACAAACGCCAGAACAACAGTCATAAATCTTAATTATATTTCGTATTATTTAGCAGCAGAAAATCCGGCATTAATTATATGTTGAACAATAACTTTCGGATGTTTCTTTGTTTAAGCCGAGCAATCATTAATTTACTTGATACTTAAATGAATTTTTGATAATATTTGCTTTACTTGGGTGTCATGAAGTAATACTCTTTTGTTTTATGCGTCAATAACTGAGTTTAATAGAAATAAAGTTTATGAGAAAGACTAAAAAGAGTAACATAACATGTATAGAGTGTTCTAAACTGTAAGACTATTACAAATTTAAAAAAATCCCTGCCAGCTCGGCCTACAGACGCAAGTAGATTTCGAAGTTAAGTACTAATTTAAAAAAGAAAAATTAATCATGGTTAGAGATAAACCCACTTTAACAATTTTATCTGGCTGCTTTTGACTGGTTTTTAATTTCATTTTTATATAAGAGCTGGTTTTATCAGAATCATGTTAAAGCGGTATTAAAAAAAAAAAAAAAAATACTTTTCCGTGCTCAACAACACGAAATTTTCTGACACATTATCAGATTCATTTTTAAAAGAAAAATAACATAAAACTTGCTGACGTGATTTTTGAAGACATTTATAAGAGACCTATTTTTTTTTTTTTTTTTTTTTTTTTTCGTTTATTAATTTGCTCTTGATTTATAAACAATTATTTTCACAGTAGGACAATATATTTCGTTACCAGCACTATCGCGCCGGGAAATTCGGTTCAAAATGCCCACTTTGACATCCTTTTATGAAATATATTCTACCTCTATCAAAAAGTTGACCATTACCGTACATTATATAGCTTTTGAATAAGAAAACCTACCAATTGGATGCGTTTGAGAGCAAAAATGAGTCTGTAAATAAGCAGAATTGAGTACACCCTTAATAAGATGATTTTTTCTGCAATAGTTGCAATATTTTTAATTTGTTTTTGCTGTAAGAATTGGTCCTATCAAAAACCTGACAATATTAAAGAAATATATAATAAATTCATGCTGATTTTATATATTGTGAATTGACGAAGTTATGGATTTTTTTCTTCTCCCACACCCCCAATTTGTTTTCGTTTTTATTTTATTTTGCGATAAGAATTGGTTCTATCAAAAACTTGTCAATATAAAAGTTGTAGATAATATTAAGAAAATTTATAATAAATTTAATTGGATTTGATATCTTGAGAATTGACGAAGTTATGATTTTTTTCCCCAAAACCATATTTTTCTCACCCCTTGAGCCCATTTTTTATTTTATCAGAAATCTGTCATACAAAACTTTTTGGCCCATTTTTTTTAGAAGTAATAATAACTTTAAACCGATGTATTATATTTAAGAAGTTATGGGGTTTTTTCGGTTTTCAAAAAAACTTCTCTCCCTTTCCACCCTTTTGGTCCGATTTTGCCGATTAATGAGCTTGAACAAGATTTTATGCCCGTTGATTTTATGTATAAGTTTGGAAGAGATTTATGCAGAATTATGGAAGTTATCGTGTCCATAAAACAGTGATATAAAGTTTTTTACTGAGGGTGGTTTTTGGTTCTAGGGGTCATGATCTGTGTAGATCTGAAATTTTTTTTCAGAAATTTCAAAATAGGGGAGATTGTAATAGGTAGTACTTCATACGAAACCTACCTAAAAAAGAAATTATAAATGCTACTGAAATAAACCTTGCAAGAGACAAATGACTCAAGTAGGGAATTTTTTATTACATTTTTATAGTTCCGAATGTCAGCTGTAGAAGTCGCTGCGCAGTCACAATCTGTTTGAATGATAAAATTAATGTATAAGTTAGATCAGGGCTCCCTGATTTTACCCATTATTCCGTTTAGCTGCTGAAAAGTAAAAGTTTTCATTTAAAATTCATAATTATTCTTACCATTGTTACAGTTTCATAGAGCTCTGCGCCATCTATCGTGGAACTAAAAATTTAGTGAAACAATTAATGAAACAAGATTCTTTTGTGACAATAACGTTAATGCACTTGATGGTCATTGATGATCCTACTTTCAATTTTAGACATTTTGTCCAATATTTAAAGATATACTTGACGGATTTTTCTGGAACTTCAGGATTTTGAAGAATATGTCCGACTTCATATTTATCAATGGTGGTTTGATCAGAAGTGCAATTAAGGGGCCAAAAAAAAAATCAAAGAAATAATGTTTGGGATTACCCTGTAAAATAAAATGCACGAAATGATCTATCGCCAATGATTATGCAGATGTAGATATTGTACAATACATGCATTCATTTGTGGAAGAGTAGAACGTATATGCATGCATAAATAACGATTTTTGTTTTTGAGTAAAAAAAAAAAATTGCATGTTTTTTGTTTATATCATGCAGGGTTTATTATCAAATTTAACGTCAGTTTCAGAAATTTTAAGAAAATGTAATAGAAATAAAATGGTTTAATTCGAATGTAAATATATTAAATACTTGATGAAATATGAGCAGTTAAATGACATATTTTTCATCTGCATATGTGCCCATGAAAAAAAATATTTTACTCGTGATTTGACAGTCAACTGTATAGAGCTACACTTAAAAAAAGACAATCAAATAGCGTGAAAATTCAGAAAAAATATCAAAAATAGACTGAGTTGATTTTTAGTTGTTCTTAAAAACATCTTAATAATAAGAGTTTTTCCATAAATTGTCGTTTTTCATTTTTATTATTTTTAATTTTCATTTTTTTATGCTTTAGTTCTTGGAAAATCACCAGAACGGACCTATTCTTAGAAGAAAAGAAGTATCAAAATCCAAGCATTTCTTCTAAATCAACTCGTTAACATTCATCAAGTATAAATTCCTTTGCTGAAAACCAGATTATAAAAAATGACAACTTGCGGAAAACCCCTTATCATTCAGCACCTTTTAGAGAGCAATTAAAAATTCGCTCACTATATTGCCGATAGCTTTCTGAATTTTCCCGAAATTAGACTGGCTTTTTTCTATGAATTCCTCCATAGAGTTCACTATCAAATCTTGAAAAAAAAAATTAACGTTCGCGTAAGCGAAGAAAAAAAATATTCCATTCAGCTGCTCATATTCCATGAAATATTTAATATATTTAACTTCCAATTTCACTATATTATTTCTGGTACATTTTGTTAAATTTTCTGATACTGGCTTTAAATTTGGAAAAAACCCCTGCACGATATAAACAAAAGCACGAAAAAACTTTTCTTCCACAAATGAATACATGAATTGCACAATACCCATATATCCGTAAGTTATAACGATAGATCACTTTGCGCAATTTATTTTACAGGGTGATCTCAAACATCATTCTTTTTCTTTCATTTTTTGTTGGCTCTCTAAGTGTCCTTCTGATCAAACCGCTGTTGATAAATATGAAGTCGAACATATTTTTCATAATTCTGAAGTTTCATAAAAATCTGACAAATATATCTTTAAACATTCGACAAAATGTCTAAAATTGAAAGTGTCCGATCATCAATGGCCATATAGTGTATATGCATCCCTTTCCAGCTATATGATCATTTAGCAACTTGTAGAATACACCGCGTCCAAAAAGTTTAGAGAATCAACGAAATTTGCATTAACATAAAAAGTAATAAGGTACAATTAAAATTAGCGGGATAGGTAATAAATAAAAGCAGTTTTTCTGATATACACATATAAATTATGATCAAAGGTTTGAAATTATAAAATATACATTAAATTATATAAAAACGTGCTGTCCCAAAAGTATAGACAATTGTACTTTTTTTTGGTTTTACATTTATAAAAGTAACTAAAAACTTACATTTAAAATTTAATTGTATTGCCACGACACTTTATAACAACAAATACGCGTTGTTCCATAGAATTAACTAAGCAGTGCATTACAGAAAGAGGTATTTCATACCACGCTTTGTCAATTGCAATTTTTAAGTCATTTACACGTGTATATTGCTTTCCATTTTCATATATTTTACGAGATAAGATCCCCATATGTTCTCCATGGGATTCAAATCTGGACTAAGTTCTGGCCAATCCAATAGTGTGATATTGTTTTTCCTAAACCATGTTTTCGATGATGTGGAGGTATGGATGGATGCCTCAACTTGTAGGAAAACACAGTCCGGTCCTGCTAGCAAATCCATAATTGGTAGTAAATTGATACGTAAAATATCCTGATAATCCTCTGATTTCATTTTTCTGTCCATAAATCCTAGAAATGTTTGGCCGTTGAAAGAAAATCCTCCCAAGGTCATAATGGATTCTCCGCCTTGTTGCCTGCTGAAACAGTTCTTGTGTTCTTTTCTTAGGTCATGCCAGTAAAATTTATGACCATCAGGGCCGTCTAAATTCTATTTCTTTTCATCACTCAAGATGACAGAAATCCATTTTTCACTGTATGACATATGCTTTCTAGCCCACTTTAGACGTTCATCTTTATGTCTCTGTTTTAAGCAAGGTTTTGCTTTCATTCTCCGGTAAACGATATTTTTTGAAGCTTTAATTCTTCTGTGTACAGTACTTTTTGAAATTCTGGAATTTCATGCAATTTCACGCACAGATTAATTATCAACTGAAGCCATTTTTAATAACATTCTATCATCACGTAACATTGTTTTCTTTGGTCTTCTGAGTCACTTTCTAGTATTCCATGTTCCACTTTAGCTCAAAACTCTATAAATACTCCTCAAGGATCTCTTTATTCTTCTCGATATTTGTACAGGATTTTGTCCTTGCTCTTTTCAATGTAAAATCTTAATAATTTCATCTTTAGAAATTTCTTTAGAACGTGGCATTTTTATCAGAATATGCAGGAATTGTCTTTTCCGAATCACAAACAAAACAATACATTGAACTCATTTGATTCCACACAATTTCAATAAATTATTATGCTAAAATACAGCAGATGATCTTTCAATTAAAGGGGAAAAATGTTCTGCATTTATAGAAGCAGACGAAAATAAGAATATTTTATTTTGTGAACAAAAATGTAAAAGAAAACATGTAATGTTGTATTGTGTCTATACTTTTGGGAGAGCATATTTTTATATAATTTAATGTATATTCTGTCATTTCATTCCTTTGATCATAATTTATATGTGTATATAAGCAAAACTGCTTTTATTTATTACCTATCTCATGAATTATAATTGTACCTTATTACTTTTTATGTTAATGCAAATTTCCTTCATTCTATAAACATTTGGGACGCGGTGTATTTAAGAATTTACTTCGAAGAAAATTTACTCGCCAGCTTAAAATAGGTTCTTATCTATCTAGTGGGAAAAACAGTATTAATTCAAGCATTTAACCCTTTCAGGGGCAAGTAATTGTGTTTATGTAATGTTGAATTCACACCGGAATCTTTAAAAAAATATTCCAACATAAGGAAAAGCAATTTTAAGACTTTTTTTCCCCAAAGTTAGAAAAGTAAAATTTAATAAATTTTTTCTGTTGCAAATCTTCATTAATCGTAGGTGGGATGTAATGTATCCTACCGCCACTGAAGAGTTAAAGTAAACTCGATCTAAGGCAGAATAAATCGGGATCGAAGAAATCTCCGCCGTATACACTTATGCCTAAGACAATATTAAATCTATGTCTTCCCCGGGACTACATCCTTAAGTATAACTCAACAGTGAAATGATATTTTTTTGCCATTTTGCGCTTTCTATTGGTCTTCCGGTGAGCTATCATGTGTTTCTCACATGTGATAACACGCACGTAATGACGTGGAGTCAATTTTTGTTTTGATTTCTTATCCCGGGGAGGTTATAATATCTTTTGTCGAAGCTGTTTGTAATGTGCTTGATTGGCGTTTTTTCTATCTTTATAAGGTAGTCATTATTAATGCTGCAAACTATTAAAAGTATTCTAAAAATTATTATATCATTGAACAGTTGTTATTATGAAGTGTAAGCACTTTAAAGGAAGTATATAATTTAAACTTATCATTTTTGTACAATTTTTAGTATGTAACGCAGGAGTGACATCATGATATTATGTCCAACTGAAACTTAAATAAATGTTTTCAATATTTTTCTAGTGGATGATTAATAAAAATAGACTGAAATACAATTTTATCTCGAAGAAAATAAAAATCATGCATTAAAATATTAATTCAAGTATTTACAGTAAACTCAATTTAAGGCAAAATATATCATGATGAAGTAAATATCTCTCTTGTGAACTTACGCCTTAGATAATATATTAACAATATAATATATCTTGTCCGGGATTTAAAATCTTTTCAAAAGTTAGAAAGATATCCGCCTTACACAGAGAAAATTTTAGACACAGTTTAGAGTATTTATAAGGGTAAATTTTGTAAAGCAATGAAATTTCTTTTTTCGTGAAATATTCTAATAAAACTCTAGAGTATATCGAAGAGTTTTCTTTAAATTAATATTTTAATTTCTAAAAAGAAACTTATTTTTCTTAATGCGGCATCATATGAATTCCGTACAATAATCAGTGGGGTAATCTTGCAACTATCGTTGCATGATGCAAGGAATATTACAAATATCCGACTCATACAAACTTTTCAAATAGTTAAATACACAGCTGCTATTAACAAGATAACACGATTTTCATCTCAAATAAATTTGTTTATTATTTCTAATTGAATATACGTTCACATCAAAATTAAAAGAGATACACACTGTTATACCAACTATTAGAAGCAAATTTAAACAATATCCGTGTCAAAGGAATAAATGGAACAATCAGCTAAATTTTCAGTATACCAACATAAACCCGATTCCCTCCGGCATAAAATTATTTCCAACGACAGTTTACTAATTATCATCGAATTTGCTGACAAATATGCAACGTCATGGAAAATGGGAACATTTAGATAGATAAGATTATTCATAAAATTCCTATACAAATAAAATATTGGATAAATCCGGGAATCGTCTATAATCGGGTTCCACGTATTTTAACTTCGTGTCTTTGAGTAAAAGTCTCTGAATTTACATAAACAAGACGTATAGGCGAGCTTTTCCTCCCAGTTGAAGACAAAAAAATTTTTAATTCTGGCAGTGAAACGAATTCGTGGTTGTATTGGTTGTCTGCTTGTTTCTGAATCTTTTATACAATAGATGGTGAAATTTTCTTTAGCATGCTAACTCATTTGAAATTGCTTAAGAGAAATAATAACTCTATTGGTATTTGATTCCTCATTAAAAGTTACAACCCCATTATAAATTAAATGCTTATAATATAGAATTATTTCGTAAAAAATTAACTTTCAAGTTCCTGTGCATTTATCCATTTTAGGTGCAGTAATATTGGAAGAGTAGGAGATGTAAAAAAAAACATACACTACATCAAATATTTCATAAAGTAGAATAAAACACAAAGAAGAATAATTGGGTTTTTAATGAGATATGCACAAAAACAACCTGCGTCAATTTTTTTTCTCCCCTTGGAAGACGACTCTGTATGGATTCGTCCTAATTTTCTCCATGATAATTTTCCACACAAAAACGGTTCGGTAGGTAATTTTCTTTAGAACTGGAAAAACACTATTGATCAAGATGGAAATACTTTTCAATATAATTTTTAAACCTATTGCAACATTTATGCCCTGAAAACTGAATGTGAAAGTTAAAATTTAGTTTATGGTGACATGTTACTGTCTTCTACTCAAACTATATCTGTCTTTAGCATATAGGTTTCCTTTTTCAGAAGCATTCTAAAATAGTCATTTCTATATCAGGCATTCTTTGAATTATACCCAAGATTTGTCCTGTATCATCCGATGCTCGTGGAGTAACATGGTTCATTAAGTCGATAATCATGATTTGTAAGCCTAGTTCTTTTTATAGCTACACCATTAACAGCCTTTGGCTTGAATGGAAGATCCATTTTTAACACTTTCCAACAAAGTTGAAAAGTGTTTATGACTTCGATTTGTCTGTCCGTCTGTCCGTCTGTCCGTCTGGTCGTCTGTCCGTCTGTCCGTCTGTACGTCTGTACGTCTGTCCGTCTGTACGCGCTCTAACTCCCGTAAATATACTCAGACCGTTCTGAAATTTTTTAATGTTAGTGACCTCTACCATAGCGCGAACCATATTGCAAATGAAGTTTGTAGCATGTTTAGTTTATTTACAGGGACAGTCAAAATTTTCCGTTACATTACAGCCTATGGGGAAAAAACGTTTAAAATGATTTTTAATGATGTTACATGCTTTCAAACATAATAAAATTGATATGCATTTATCAAGTGTACTAAAATATGCATTTTCTGTACAATATGCGACCCAAACAATAGTTGTTATTCATTTACAGGGTCACACAAAAGAATTCCGTTACATAATGATATAGGGGTGGAGGGAATTTTTTCCGGCGTATTTTAATTATGTTAAACTATTACATGTATAATGAAATTGATATACGTCTCTAAGGTTTACTATAACTTATTTCATGGATAATATGAAATGCAGAGCATTTACAGGGATACACAAAAGATTTCAGATACTATATTGTACCCGACGTACTGTAAAGTAGCGATGATTGCTGGAAATACATTTTTAATTATGTTACGTGCTTTTATGTTTCACTATAGTTATGCATTGTATATGGTATGTATAAATGCTATAACTGATATACAGGGCTACTCAAAATAATTCGTAATGGCTACTGGGTATGATTGCAAATTGCTTAAAGGTGATTTTTAAATGAGTTAGGCATTTTTACGCTGAACTGTAATTAGTTTACTAAGAAATGTTTGTAAAACATATATAAAATGACATACAGTGTCACGCAAAGAATTGGATACATGGCCGTCAATACATGATAATTTCTAAAAATGTGATTTCGATAGTTTTAAGAGTGTTTTACTTTGAATTAAACTTTAGCTAATTAGTGGCATGTAATAAAGGTACTAGGTTAACTACACGGTTTTACAAAAGTATACAAGTATGTCTCCACCTATTAGTATAAATTGCTGAAAGAGAAATTTCAACCTATTATGTGTTTTCTTGCTAAACTAAATTTCTCCATTATATAGTATATATATCAACCTACAGATCAAATACAGGGCTATTCAAAAGAATTGGAATACATATTTGCTATGGATGGTAACTGCTGAAATCAGTTCTTCAAATGTTTTATGTGTTTTCTAAAATGTTTACTTAGTTCTCTTATATACCTTATTTCCCTAAATACACTGTAAAAAAAATGGTAACGTTCCATGTAAAATCCAGGAACGTTTCGCCTTTTCTCAGGTTTTCAGAATAATTTAGCTCTTTCCTGTGAAATTCTGGTTTTCTTATCTGAAACGTTCCTGAACAAAAGTTGGAAACAGCAAAACGCTGCGGCCGCCATTTATTATTTTTTTGCTATAATCCGTTGCTCGCGCGCGAGTGTCGAAAAAGAATTCCTTAAATGAATGTAAAAAAATCAATATGGAATGCAAATAAATCAATAGACGACATAATCCTTTACGTCTCTATTGTCAAGACAATTCAGATGAAAATACAATACCTCCGTGACATCGCTAAGAGATTATCTCTCGTACTTGTCTGGAATGGAGCAGACCGTGTAAAAAAAATACACCTATTATTTAGATCTCCATTAACCAGGGGGCCATCAAACATGATTCTCACCGATTTTGATTAATTTAAAGTATGTTTTAGAGTTCTTATCTCTAATTATTCTTGTGAAAGGATTTCTTCAAATGGGACTTAGATTTTCAGAAATTAGATGCCGAGGTTTAGCATACGTTTCAAATACCCATTAGTTTGCAGCTCTCAACGTGTCTTTCGTGGTGTGGACGCAGAAAGCTCGCACGCCACCCGTACGGCCTGAGTTCGATGCTACCTCTTGACTTTTTTTTTCTTTTTTAATTAATTTTATATTTTAACACTTTATTACAATTTGATTTAAATTTGATATATATTTGACACTTTGAATTGCTGCAAATTTGATTTTTTTTATTTTCCGAAAAAAATATACAATTACGTTTAGGTTTTTTTTTTTCATGAAAATTTATATGTATTTTATCTAACTTGTACACTAACATAATTACTAACGAAAATCCAAAATATTTTATGTCTAGATTTTTTTTCTAATTATTATTTACATTTATATATTTTAAGCAAAGTTCAGAAACAATATATCATATATATATTTACTTTATTGAATTTTAACTGAAAATTTATTTTTTCGTGTAAATTATAAATAATAATTTTGATGTCAATTTCAAAATATTTTTTCATTCTAACAAATAATGATAATAAAGCGAAAATTGTCAACTGGAAATGTAAAAATCGTCTGCGGATCCCGCATGCTGTGAAATGTCAGTAATGTTTTGCTGTCAACAGAAATATTCCTGGTATTTCGCAGGAAACTTACTGGCATTTCTGTAGAAAGTTTTTAACATATACAGTAAAGTTCCAGTCATTTTCAAGAAATGTTTCTTGGAAATAATGGGCAACTCAGCTGCCCATTTTTCCCAGGAACGTTGCGGAATTTTTTTTACAGTGTAACCAAGTTTTGTTAAAGCATTCAGGAAGTGTTGGAAAGTGTTTCATAATCTATGTTTAACGCATGATTTTTCTTACTTGTTATATTTAAAGAAGAAAAAAAATCTTGACAGGCGCTTTATAATCACTCGGCAATAATTTATATTGCTTTCAGTTAAATATATAATGTCGAGGTTGATATCTCATTGTTAAATCACACAACCATAAGCTGATATTCTTACGAAATGCTGCATTTCCAGATTAGCTACAAATACCGCACTTTTAGAGGTCTCTTTTACCTCATACGTATACCGGATCTTTGATAGACTGGTTGTTGGGCAGACCGGGGCAAGATGACTATGTTAACAATTTTTGTTGCTTATTAATTTATTTTTAAATGTAGTAAAATTAATTTTTCATGAACTGTTAGAGTATTCCTTTGTAGTATTAAATATATTACCATTTAAATTTTCAAATAAAAAAAAAATAAAAGATAATTTTATTTTTTCATAAAATTAACAAATCGTCATCTTGCCCTAGTACTGGGGCAAGATGACAACACTGAAAAAGGTTGAACATATTTTATCTTTTGAATATGTTACATGGTTTAACAAATGATAACTGTGTTTTCTCATCTTACTAAGTATCAAACTAAGCATAATGCATTGTAAAGTAATGTTGAAGTGTTTAGTTGTGCAACTAAGAATAGTCACAAATAAAAATGCCATTTTCATAATTGCACCATTCTTCATGCCACCATTCTTGACATTTACAGCAGTGGATCCATTGTTTTGTTGGTGGGTCACAATGTTCTTCGTCACAAGCAGGACATCTGAAAACACCATCGTCCTTTCAAGTTGATGCAACTTGACTGTTTGGCCTGGATGTAATAGATTTAGGTCTACAGGAACTTAGTTTTTTCTTTATTACCTTTATAGCTTCACGAGCTTCTTTTCTCTGTTTTTATAAACGTTCCTGTTCTTCCTTCTGCTTTTCCCTTTGTTCTAATATTTCTTTGATGGGTATGCTTGTAAGAATGCTGCAGCTCGGTACTTTGCTTTTTCTTTTTTTTTTCTCACAGTGTGTTGCTTTACGCAATGGTTTGAAATCAAAAACACTAACAGGCTTCTTTGGTGCATCGGAATCAGCATTTACCATAAGTACTGGTTCTTCTGGAGAGTTTATAATTTGTTTTTCTACTACCAGGATCTGAGGATGACGAGCTCGTCATCTTGCCCCGGACTGCCTGTTTAAAATTCCTTCATTGTCATGAAGGAAGGCGATTAATTGTCATTTATTCATGGTAACAGGTAGTCTTTAAACTAAGTTACTCATAAATATTAAAGAGAAACGATATATCTTACCTGTATCTGTAGCAGACCTTATTTACACATGCATAAAATTTATAACGTGGCAGCGGTAAACAATCAAAGCTTCACAACTAACACAAAAATGGCGATTTCAGCGTATCTATGCTATTGTTTAACGAACGGCCGATAGAAGATCTAGTAGCCTCCGGTTGATGCTGCCACCTAGTAAAAAACAGAAAAATTAAGACATTCGTCATCTTGCCCCGGTCTCCCATTCATTAGTTGACGTTCGCTAGCAATTTTAATGAAATTTCAAGAAGCATACTAGAATAGATTGTGAAAGTGAAATATGTATTTTACCCAAAAAGGTGCGGGCACTCCTGCTGCCAACAGAGCTGCTGTAAAATTTACAATCTGCTTTATTTAAGAGAGCTGTAAAAATTTTCAAGTCTGGAGAAATTTGCGTTGCTGTTGGCTGCGTGTTGCACGTGACAGAATGAATTCGACTTTTACAGCAATTGCTGTTTGAAATAAATTTCACAGCATCGGTGCTTGAAATATTTCAATATAAATACCAGGGAAAATCATTTTATTTTACTGAAAAAGATGATGACAGTGAAGCTGCCAACACAGTTGCTGTAAAATTTAAAAGCTGCTGTCGATAAGAATGGCGTAAAATTTCCCAAGTCTGAGGAAGTCGCGTTGTTTTTCGCTGTGTCTTAAACTAAGTCGTTGTATTAGCTATTCTGGCTTGTTTTTGTTTTCTTAAATGTAAAATATTTTAGAGCTTAGGCACATTTTTTCTAAACTAAACCTTGCAAAAGCGAAAAGAAGACAAGTTGTAGTAATTTGTGATGAATTTCAGTATTACATTATCCGCGTTGAACCTGTAATCGTCTTGTCATTTGTAAGCAATGCATTTTAGCATGGAAACAAGAGGTGTCAACAAGTCTAGCGTTTGTGTAACGTTCTCCAATGGCATGTTTGAATGTTTGGAATTACTTTAATAAAGCTTTTTGTGAAGTTCATGTAACATCAGTCAGTATTGACACTTTAGAAGATAAAATTATTTGTGGTTTGTTGTTGTTGTTGTTGTTTTGGGACGCGAGCGCCCAGACGATGAGGCATAAGCCGCTGAGGTTTTTATCCCTGCAAATCCAGCAATTATTTGTGGGTTGTGTTAATCAAATTACATTTATTTTATTATAATTAAGGCATATTTTAATCACTTGAAGTTACATGATACTGCTGTTTCATTATTTATGTTAAATCACGTTTCATTCTTGGTAATTACTAATACTTGAGTGTTCACTGGTTCTAAAAACATAGAAAGTTAAAACACCACTAGTGTTTTACATATAAATTGTTAAATAAATCAACATCTGTGATGATAACGTACGATAACATGTCCGTAATGTTTTTTTATAAGTAAAACAAATAAATATGAAGTCATGTGTTCTATATCATGCACTTTCGTATGTCACAGACGTTAAATGTTTTTTTTTTTTTTTTTTTTTTTTGAAAAATATATTGAAACATCGTGTGCATACATTTCATAGTACAATATCCGTCTTTGTTACTAAAATTTTGCTTTTAAAAATAAGATAACTAGAGGTGAGATGCCTTTTTGTACAAGATGCCTTATCACATAGTTTTCATATGGTCAGGCGCTGTAGGAAAACGCCGCTCAGTTCTAAGGAAGAGGGTTTGCTATTGATAGATTATTTTACTTTTGCGTTCTTTTAAAAAAAATTGTAAGTAGTTTTTTTTATTGCTATTTCGTCTAAACACTTCGGGTAAGTGTACAAAATATTTTACGTGAGTTTTTCATTTTCCTGTCTAAGTTTAAGCCCAAATAAATAAATCTGATGTTTTTAGACAGTACTGGTACCTGGCCTTTCAGCAAAACATAAATGAAGACCGGCTCCAGCTTCTTCACGTCAGTGGGGGGAGCGTCATCGTGCCCAATACAAGGAGGTAAGTCGACGAAACTTTTTGTGAGTAAGATGCCGATTGTTTTCCCTTGGGGTACGATGCCGGTTATTTTCCGTTGCGGTCAAATGCCTGGTTGCATCTTTATTGTCTTAATTACTCTTGGCTATTCACTAACTTGTCAACGATTTTTATCAGATAATTTAAATCAGTGTTTAAATCTTACTTTTAAGCAACTGATTAAAAAAATCATTGATTAACCTCATACATTTTTTTTAAATAAATAAGTATTAAAATCTGAGGTGAACACAATTTGAAATGTTTCTATATGTATTCTGAACTATAAAAAAATTATTGTCTTATAAATAATTGTTTTATATTTATTAATCTTAATCATTGTTAAAAATTTGATGTTAAATGAAATAACAAAAAATTTTAATAAATGTAAATATCTGTAGTATATAATATAGTTTTAGATAACTAGGGGGTTCTGCCACCTACGAGCTACGCTCGCCAAAGACTATCCAGTAGACTGCAGCGAAAAACAAAAGAGTTTGACAATTGAATCTTAATAGAACGGAAATGTTGCTACTTGGCAATAGAAACACAGAGGAAAAAAAAATTGAAATCGGAAAATATCTTCCGATCGTGCATCGCGTTCAAAGTTTTCGAATTGGAACAAAAATTTAACAGATAAACGAAAAAACGCAAAGGTTGTAAATTTTCTCCGATTGAACTCATGTTTTTGTAAATAGAATGTCCTCTTTGTGTAGAATAAAGAACAAATGCCACATACCCCTCCTTTATCCCTTTCCAACCCCCTCAAGGGGGTGAAAATGGCCAATTTTCGTAGAATTAACCCAAACTACAGGAGGTGTATATATTAATCAATCGACCAGATTTATTTTGTGCTTAAGGCAACCTTGAGGATTAATGTCGAAAAAATACACCCCGTCCTTTCCCCAGAGGGGTACGAGAGGTCGAAATTGTGCAGTTCTTGACCCATCCTTCAAAGGACGATTCATGGCTTATCACGGGAAAGTGGTTGCACCACCAGTTCCATCCGCACCGTACCCAACCAACCAAAATGTGGGCGTGGAGAATAATCCAGATCCACATGCAGAATCAGGTACTGCGAATTCTGATTTAGTGTCAAATTTTAGCTTTGTACCACAAGAAATGCGGGTGGCTCTTATGAAACCACCATGTCGCTCATGCCCATAAACTTTTGAGAAGGTCTATGTTACCAGCTTGAAACTGCCATTTCTATGGCTTGCGTATGACATGGTATGTCTGCCAGATTCAAATGAAGAGTTCGATTTTTAAAATTGGAAATTAAGTCTACAATTTTAGCTGAAGAAATCAGGTTGAAGAACCGAAAGCGGTTGTCAGGTAATCTTGATTTTAGACCAATTTATTATGTCATAATAATCATTGGCGTCAAAATGTACGGCCGGAAGAAGAAAATTTATGACTGATTTGTCCTTTTTGGGAGTGTGTTTGGATTTCAGAACCTGCCATAGTCCCAACACTCTAGCGTGATGCCTATCATCCACTACTAATGAAAGAAGAAAGCCTTCTGGACGGGCACAGAAAGCCTTTGTTTGAAAGACCTGCTTAACCACTTTCTGAGCTTTTACATGTAAACTTCTGCATTTCTTGATGCATTCAAAAATATGTTTAGGTCCCTCAACTATTGAAGATCTTGTTTTAATTTCGAACCACAGAGTAACGTATACTGTCATAATGTGCGTTACAATGTTGATGAGATTTACCGGTGGGGGTTCCAATGAAATATACAATACGGTCTCAGTAACTTTTTTGTTGTCATTAACCATCGAGAATTAGATATTGGTCCTGGATCCTCATTCTTTAGGTCTGAGTAACAAGACCCAAAAGCAATGGAAGCAATGTCGTGCAGGTATCTCTGATCTTTACTCAGTATTTATGGGTCCATGTGTGGAATGTGTCATTCAGTTCTCTTAAAGGCAAGTACAAGCAAATACTCGCAACCAGACAGCTGTTTGCATAAGTCCAAGAAGTGGTGAAGTAGGTGATTCAAACAATTTTTTTGCCTATCCAGAAAACCTTCTGCTTTCAATGGTAGTGGATAATAGGCAGCACTTCGAGAGCTTGGACTTTTGAGTGCTGAAACCCAAAGACACTCCGACAAATGGAAAATCCATCAGAAATTTTCTAGTTTCGGCCATATAGATGCCAGTGACTATTATGGCATCATAAATTGGTCTGAAAACAAGATTACCTGGAACTCCACCTGCCCACCACTTACGGTAAACATTTCTTCACCTGACGTTGCAGATTGATTTCCATTTGGGAAACGCCAACACTTACTTTGAATCTGGCAGGTATACCACGTCATACGCAATCCGTAGATAGCACAGTGTCAAGCTGTTAACACAAGCCACCTCAAAAGTTTATTCGCATGAGCGACGTGAGGGTTTCATAAGAGTCACCCTTCTAAAACTTGACACTAAATCAGAATTTTCAGTACTTGAATCTGCATGTGGAAGTGGATAAATCTATACGCCCACATTTAGGAAGAATAGTTGGGTAGATTGTGGGTGTGACTCTCGGTGCTGCCTTTTTCCCGTGGTGAGTCCTGAATCGTACTTTGAAGGACCGGTCAAGAGCTACATAATTTCGAACTCTCGTACTTCTCTTGGTGAAAACGTGGGGTGTATTTTATTTTACTTTTAGCCTCAAGGTTCCCTTATGTTAAAAAAATCAGGTCGATTGGTCAATATTTACACTTGCTGTAATTTGCGTTAATTCTGCCAAATTTTCACACCCTTGAGAGGGTGGAAAGGGGATAGAGGAGAGGTGTGTGGTATTTGTTCCTCCATTCTACACATCAAGACCATGCTACGTACAAAACATTAGTTTGATCGTGTAAAATTTACACCTTTTACGATTTTTCTTATATCTGTTCAATTTTTCTTCAAATTGGAAAACTTTGAACAGGATGCGTGAACGGAAGATATTGTCCGATTTCAAAAATTTATTTTTTACTGTGTTTGTATTGACGAGTAGCAACTTTTTCGCACTATTACGATTTGAATCTCAATTTTTTTTGTTTTTCGCTCCGATCTACAATCCAGACACCGCAGACTTTACAAACACACTAATTTGATCTACTTTGAAAATATTAAGGAAGATTAAATCGTAATTAAACGACTAGTGGAGATCTCCTGTAATAATATTTCAATTAATTTCTTTTTGGCTGAGAGATTTTAAGGCCGAATGAATTCCTGTAGAGACAACTAGCGGTGTTTAGGTGATTAATTAAGTAAGCTTAACGCAGCAATTTAAAATTAGCTTGTATAAAATGGCTAAGCAAACAACTTTATAAAGACGCTAAAAGAAATTTATTTTAAATTAGACATTTAAAATTTATCGTTTTAAATATGACGTAATTTTCAGTAACGTTTTATTTCTCATTTTAATATTCACATAAAACTAATTTTAAAGGTCTATAAAATACAAATTAAATTGGTGTGATAATAACAACTGCGAATTTCCAGGTGTCTCAAACCTTTCTAAAAAGGAATTAGAAAAGAAGAAGTCGAAGACTAGAAAGAGAGAATTTTCAACAGGCGATTATATAGTTGACGATTAAATTCCCTAGTAAGATTCAGAAGATGAGTATTTTTCTTATAACGAATTAGAATGAGTGTTCAGAGTATCTCTCAGAGTGCTATAAAACCTCAGAAAAATGTGTATTGGATCAAGTGCATTCAGTGAAACTGTTCGTTATATAAAAGTTGCTGAAAGTTCCTATACAGAAGTACAGTTTTTCCCAGATCTGAGATATTTCTGAAAAGAACAAAGAGACATGTGAAAAACATCAACAAAAGAGCTGAACACTAAAGTCCTTTGTCACCGTGGATTTGCCATATTTAAACTTGTTATAATGTTTAAAAATAGGCATAGTTAAGAACCATAATTTTGTTATATCATGCGTAGAACGTAACATTTTTTTTTTCAAATGTTTGTTTGTTCTTTTATTAAATTGTCAACGTTTGTTGCATTCATATTTTTGTAATTTCCTAATATTAAGTAAGTTAACAACTTTAGTATGTCTAAAATATTATGGTTACTTTTATTCGTCAAATTATGTTTTATACTGCTTCACAAAAATAACTGTTTACATGGAAACTCCAGAAGTCATCTTACCTCTAGATAGTTGGCCATCATACCTATACATTGGGGGTAAGATTACGAAATGCAAGTGTTTACAAAAAAAAAAAAAAAAAAAAAAAAAAAAAAATTCTATGCGTTCTATAATATCTGTAAACTAAAATAAGTTTTTAAATCACACATAAGAATACAAACTTTAACAAAAAATCAATGAATAATAAAAAAAAAACTGCCGATTTTTAAAACGATTTTTAATTTATTTTAATTATTAAGTCAAAAACTACGGCATCTTCAACTAATATATACTATAATGGTCCAAATTCATGTAATCCGAATATGATACCTTTTAAATTTATTATTTTAGTATTCATTTTAATGCATTCATAGTACGTTTGAAATTAGGGAAAAGGGAATAACTTAAATCTCTCAATTGCTTGGCAATTAAGTGTAAGTGATATAAGTATCTATGGGGTTTCACAACCTTCATTATGCATACTAAATTAGTTACTCTAATGATACTAAAGCAGGAGTGATTTGCTAATAATTACTCGTTTTACAATCTCTGTAGCTCATAAAATGTAATAAAATATTTCATTTATTTATCCCAAATATATACATATAACATAAGCTGTTAAAAATTACTCATTTAATAAATTATGTTAATTTTTAAATTAAAAATAACCAAAAATATTAAATACATTAATCCAGGAAAAAATAAAACTAATGAAGATAAAAAGGGGATTTTTTTTAAACAATACTTCATTTTATACTTATGTGTAAAGCTTTATAACTGGACTGCGAAAAAAATAAATAAAGAAAGAATAAAGATAAAATTATAAAGTGAATATCCGTAACATGAATTAGGTTTTACAGATATTCATCAAAAGATAAACATAAAGGAACTTGGAAGTTTTGAAAGGACATAATCCGAGAATTATAATTATATAAAATTGTAGATATGCCCTTATTTATGCAATTTTTAAAAATTTGAACAATATGTTGTTGGAGATAAAATGCGTTATTCTAGAATAATTGTAATCTGCATGTATGGAACTTTTTTGTATGTTCTTTTAAATATCTAAAACAGAACTTTTTGAAAATAGAATATAAGCATTAATGTTTTTATGAAAAAGTACATGAAAAGAGATAAATATTTATTCTTATAGTTGTTAGTTATAACGTACACAGAAGTAAAATATTAAACTTATTCTGTGTTTTTTAGAAAATTTTCTTATACCCTTAATTTTTATTTTTTACTGTTTCATGATAAACAACTGTTTAACATAAATGGCAGAAGAAACAAACAATTATGTTATTCAAAAACATCGATTTATGAGACAAACGCCGTATTTAGAAACAACGCCATTAGCAGAGTGGTGCCCACGCGAGCACTTTGCACATATTGAGTCTCTGCGACAGTTGGTCGACTGTCGCAGAGACTCAATATGTGCAAAGTGCTCGCGTGGACACCGTACTAGAGACTGTCCTTACGCCAATGACCCTTCACAATTTCGCTGCACAAACTGTCACACGCGTAATGACTATCAACAACATACAGCCGATTCCAGCTCCTGCCCAGTGTATCAGTCGCAGTTGACTGATAGACGCAGAGATAACAGACTCTGATCTTGACCTTGTCTAATCTGAACTTTATATATCTAGAACAATTACTCAGAGGACTATCCTCACTGTATATACATCACTATCACAGAACTTTAAATTATTTAACCATATTTACAATTTTACTTCATTATCTTCATATCTTTTTTATCATAATAAGTGTATCAGCATTTGTCCTAATATTTCTGCTGCGGCGGGGATGGCCTCCAGTTATGGGCAGTGGGGCCACGTTAGTTGGGCTTAAATTTGTCCTGTGATTGTCTTTTTAGTTCTATCATCGCTCCGTGTATTTCATATTTTCTGTCAAAAAAAAAAAAAAAAAAAAAAACTTATCTATTGGTAAATAATTATATCTCTAAATTATTATACTACTTTATCAAGGAAAAAATCATGGGTCCACGTGGTGTATGGAAGGGTGTTTTTGAGATTGTTTAATTTTTAAGAACTTAAATACCACTAGAAAGATTGTAAATACGAATAAATATTTTTGTTTAAAAGGGGGAAAAAAAGGGAAAAAATATTTCTTATCAAAAGTAAAGACGAAAGAAAATACTTAAAAATTTTTCAAATAGTACACAAATTCCAAAACATATAAATCATAATTGAAATACATTTCTAGGCTCGCCCTGAAACAATAGGGCAGCCAATTGTGATTGGTAAAGAATCGATATCTTAAATAATAATAAATTTTCACAGGCGGTCTGGGGACACGGCACTTGCCTTCTTTTCGGGAGACTGGGGTTCTGGGCTTGTTTCCGCAGGTAGTAAAACTTTTCCCTGCCCTGGGCTTGGGGGTTACACCTAACCATAAGCCAAAAGCGGGTTCCTAGGGTGGGTGCTTACTTACGTACTTACTTACTAACATGTTTCTGAAACATTATCTTAACACCTTAATTCTCGCTACCGTCAGCGTATTTCAGAATTGCACATTCACAGCGCGACCGGAAGAAATAATGTCTTCTGATTGGTTAAATGAATTTCGTCACTACCAGCAAATGTTTGTTTACTTTCACAGCAGTTCTGCCGCCTATAAATACGCGGTTATCTGAACAAAAACACGCTAAAAGGTAGTTACGATACTATAGTTTTTTTTAAATTAAGGTATAAATTTTAATTGCAGTCAGGAATTAGTTATTTACATGCAATTACATGCCATCTTTAATAATTCTAAGCCAAAAGCAATGCTACTTTTAATGCCAGAATATTTTCTTAATAGTTTAAAATTAAAATTTTCTGTTTGAATGACTTTTTTAAACATCGCATGTATTGCAGTAACATGTGATTTTGACGAATGAAATTCTTGATGAAGATAGAATGCTTTCACTTAAAAGAAAAAATAATACGTCCATTACTTATTATTGTGTGACTTTCACACCATAAGTTAAGGCATTATTTCTTTTTTTTTAAGCTCTTATTCAAATTGATTTCCCTTCCTTTTTGTTGATTGTCACTCATTTTATTAGCAAGTTTACTTACATATATCATTTCTGCCATCAATTGAGAAATATCTTAACTAATAGCGCACTAGTTTTTTAAAATTAAAGTACATATTTTAATATATATTTTTTAATGTGTTTAATTTGTAGTCAGAAATTAGTTATTTACGTGCCATATATAAGAAATGATACATGCCAATTTCATGTCATAGATAGCAATGCTGCTTTTAATCTCAAAATATTCTGAACAGATTCTCTTAAAATAATAATAATAATAATAAAATACTTCCATTATTTGTTATACAATCATGTATTTCTCAAACCATAAATTAAGGAATTCTTTCTTTTTTTAAATTTTATTCAAATTGATTTCACTTACTTTTTATTGAATGTCACTTATTTTATAAGTTAGTTTACTATCTTTAGCAGTTCTGCCATTTTTTGAGTAATATATTAACAAATAACATTCTAGTTTTTTTTAAATTAAGGTATAAAATTTAAAACCTCTTTATGTGTTTAGTTTGTACTCAGGAATTAGTTGTTTACATGCTATGCTTGCTTTTATGTCATCTATAAGGAATGCGGCATTCCATTTCATAACATTCTGAAAAAAAAAATTATAATTTAAATTTAAACCTCTACGTTACACCTTTCACTTTAAATAACCTTTTAAACATAATTGTACCAAATTAACATAATTTCAGGAAATGAAATTCTTAATGAAGATAGAATAGTTTAGTACATTAAATGTAGTTTATTATTATCTGTCTGTTGCAGAAACATGGCCTTTCTGTTAAAAAAAGAAATAAAAAACTACACCCATTATTTACAGTCATGACAATATCACATTATCAGTTGTAAGCCTTTACATTTTTCTACTTGTATTCAAATTGGTTCCATTTACTTTATTTTCAAGGAAATTAAATTCTTGATGAAGACAGAATTCTTAGGTAGCAACAGATTTATTATATTACCGCCGAGATTTTTAAAATCATTTCTCATTTCTGTCATAACGCAAACGTAATCAAAACACAACCGTTTGCCGGTAGTGACGAAATTCGTTCATCCAATCAGAGGACAGTACTTCTTCCAGTCGCGCTGTGAATGTGCACTTCTGAAATACACCTCCCGTCAATATGACGGGCTGATATGTCGTTCGTTATTTCTCGTGCCCGTCATATTTCCGGTCTGGAGATTTAATTGCTGGAAAAAACTTCTGAAACCAGAAAAATTTATCTGGCATTTCCGTGTGAAGTCTTTGAATATTACCGTTTGGGTTTGGATTTTGGCGCTGATTGTAATGCTGGGATTTGTATTGTATGTTTCGAAATATATAATACTCAAAAAAATTATCAATGATCAAAATTTAATGTACATATATTATTTCAAGAATTATTTGTAAAAATTTGTGTGATGATGATAAATAAAGTTCTAAGATGTGAAAAATAAAGATCTGATTCGCATTAATTTGTATGGTGTAAAACAAACATTAAGACACAGAATTCTCTCATGATGGCTTTTCTACAAATGTGAATTTGTTCTATAACATCTTTATATTTCGCCTTAAAAAAAACTAATTGCATATTTTATTTAGAGACCTTATAATTATTCAATTTATGTAATAAAATAAATAGGTACTTTTTTGATGGTTTTTCCAAATATTAAGAGACTGTGAATGGTTAAGTAATTATTTTTCGTTATCATATTCCTCAATATTTGGAAATGCCTTTATTTTTAATCTTCTAAAGAATATATATATCTATATTATTTTTTCGATGAAATTTATGCGATCTCATCAATATATAACATTTTCAGAGCCTTTCAGTTTTCGAACATATTATTTAAATTTCACTTTGCCATGTAAAGTAAATACACCATCCCTTTAATAGACATAAAGCCATTTTAGAATATACAGCTGAAATTTTAAATTTCATAGTATTTTCAATTAATACTATGAATTGAATAATATTAATAATATAATATAATATATTAATAATATAATATCTATCAATATATATTATATTTCGGATAATATAAAATATCCGAAATAATTTTATATTAATTTCGAAATTTAAAATTATAACGAAGTTTTAAATTTCGGATAGCATAAATCTTAATAGATTTTTACTTGATCGAAAATTAATATAATACATTCATATAATATACAACAGATAAATTATTTTAGCTTGAAATAAAATTCATAAAATTGAGTATTCAATTATTTTTTCTTAAATATTGCATCTGATAAAAAAAGACATAATAAGTTCTTCATGAAGCTGAGTTTACATACTTGTGATATGATTACTGCAAAAGTTTTACATACAAATTAAAGTGCATTTTCAACAAATAAGATATCGCATTTTAATACTATTTCCGTACATTGTTAATCAAGCCTATAGTCTAGGCAATAGAGACCGTATAGGGACTCTATCTAGCAAAATTAATGGTAGTACTGAAAATCGGCTTTCTAGATGTTTTTTGGGTCACTGAATCCGAAATTGTAACTTCCCACTAAAATTTCCCCCGGCAATACCCACAAACTTTTATAAAATCCCCCCCCCCCCAAAAAAAAAAGGTTTTTATTAAAAAAATCAATTTTTATATTGTTTTAGAGAAGAAAGTAGAGAAGAAGATTCAGAAAGTAGACAAAATTTCCAACAAATTAGACATATGACATTATGACTTAGGATGAAGGGGAAGGGGGGATCTGCCTCGGAACATGCGCCGCAGTGCTGCGTGGACTAAGTTGCGCAATGCCACTTAACCACTCACACGTTTGCATTAGCCTTCCTATCTTCCCTGCGAACTTTCTCTATAAGGTTTACTTTAAGGTTTTTGGGTCGCTGAATTCGAATTTTTAACTTACCCCCAAAATCCCCCCCCTCCCGAAACCCCCCAAAATAGTTGTTTTTAACTTAAATTTCTTATTGATTTAGGGGAAAAGCATTACGAATTTCAGAAACTAGACAAAATTTGCAACAAATAGGATATATGACATTGTGACGTAGGATAAATGGGGAGAGAGGGGGCTGCCTCGGAACATTCCCCGCGCTCTTATCTCAAAAACAAATTTTTTTCAAAAAATCAATTTTTTTTTTGGAAAGGGGGGTTGCCGGGTAAAATTTTGGTGGGAAATTACAAATTCGGATTCAGCGACCCAAAAAACATAAAGTGAGTCGAAATCCAGAACTAGTATTAATTTTGCCAGATAAAATCCCCTATTGCCTGGACTTCATAACTTAGTGCGCGTAGCGCCGCAGTGCATGTTCAGAGGCAGCCCTCACCCTCCTCATTCATACTAATTCCTAATGTAATGTATCCTATTTGTTGCAAATTTTGTCTAGTTTCTGAATTTTGTAATGCTTTTCCCCTAAAACAATAAGGAATTTAGGTTAAAAACAACTATTTTTTGGGGGGGGAGTTAAAAATTTAGGGGGGAAAGTTAAAAATTCGGATTCAGCGACCCAAAAATCAATCTTAAAGTAAACGTTATAGAGAAAGTTCGGAGGGGAGATGGGACGGCGAATGTAAACGTGTGAGGGGTTAAGTGGAATTGCGCAACTTTGTTTACGCAGCACCGCGCGCATGTTCCGAGGCAAATCCCCCCTTCCCCTTCATCCTAAGTCATAATGTCATATATCTAATTTATTGGAAACTTTGTCTACTTTCTGAATTTCTAGATACTTTTCCTCTAAAACAATAAAGAAATTGATTTTTTTAATAAAAACCTTTTTTGGGGGAGCTTTTTACCAAAATTTGGGGAGGTTGCCGGGGGAAATTTTGGTGGGAAGTTACAAATTCGGATTCAGCAACCCAAAAACCATCTATAAAGCCGATTTCCAGTACTACTATTAATTTTGCTAGGTAAAATTCCCTATTGCCTGGACTACTATCACATTTCCATAAATTAAATGAAATTCAGAAATCTAATATTAAATTTTGCATAATGACAGGTTTATAACATCTTTTAAACATACGGTTAAAGCATAATGAAAAATTTGACTTAAGTTGCATATGCATGATAATCTCGCCTTAATTTACCAAAAAATCAGTGATGTAAAAGCTGTACAAACAGTTACATAGTAATATAATACATGACAGATCGTATGTATTCGAGAATTGAATTACGAAGCGCAAATGTATGCTTTTCTTGTTTTTGCAATAAAAAAATTCAAATGAAAGCTAAAAATAACAATTATGGCTAAAAATAATGTGAGTCGTTCTTGTAAATTTTAGTTTTGTTGTACTAAAAATCAGACATTATTTAATCTCTCCGTGTTACCCAGTGCTGTTTTTTACTTATGTGCTTTAAGTTTAGCCTTGTTCTTGTTAATTGTTATTACATGAGTGTTCATTTCGTGTAATGGTATAATAAGTTAATATTCCGCATCTGTTGCAATGTATAGATTGAAATAATTACTAACAGCGATATTTCAAAACATTATTGATGAAAAACATTTGGAAAAAACTTAGAATTATTCTATGAATTATTTTTAAATAATTGCTTTCAATAATTGAATTGAAATGAAACTGCTGACTCTTCATCACTACAATCTCCTTAAAGTAGAGCTTGTAGAAATATTAAATTTCGTATTAGATTTTTAATTAATATCTCTCTAATTAGAGAAATTTTTTTTCGAAAATCTTTATCAATAATCATTGGATGATTCCCTGTCAATAGGTACTTCGAGCGTGCCACAACTTTCCCCCTGCGCTCCTTCAAACTAAAGTTTGTGGGTAACGAAAAAATTAGATTTTCTCAAATACTATAAGACCTATGATAATCGCTAAATTTCTTTTCCAAACGTAAAATAAACTCTTGTTACTACTACTTTTTCATAATTGTGGTTTCAGTGACTCGAAAAATGAGAGGTGAACATATTTTCGCAGTACATTGCGGAATATATATCTCGAAAGATAATACCTAAAACTAAAATAAATACACTTTTGCGTTCGGTGTCGCCAGATCTCAACCCTTGTGACTTCTGGAAGTGGGGTTTTCTCAAAGATCATGTTTATCATGGACGGACGTGAAACTAATTTAGTGGACTTGAAAGCTAGCATCGTACGCCATGTCTCCTTCATTCCAAATGATATGTTGCGTTCGGCCGTTTATAATGTGGTCGAACACTTTCAGCGTATTGTTGACCGACAAGGCATGCACATAGAGAACACAGGTGTGCAAAGTCACCAGGTGGTGATTTTTTTTTCTTTTCTTTTTTTTTTTTTTCTTTTTTTTTTTTTTTTTTTTTTTTTTACGAAAACCCCAGCCGCATGATCTACATAACATAGATCTAGAGTTTCGTTCGGATCCGTTCAGTAGAACCGGAGTTAGAAGCCTCTGAGTAGCGCCTCTTTAATTTTAACCACACTGTATGTACTTTCATCGAAAGTTAATTTTTAGGTATTTAAGTGAAGACACAAATAAGTTTTATGTATATATATTCAATTTATTGTAGAATAATGTATTTTTTCTTCAAGAAAAAACAGTACAAATGCAAAATAATGCGACGAATATGTAAAAATACAGATTTTTTATGGAAATATTATTATCTGATTACGTACTTTTAAAACTACTAAGTCTGATAACTTCTATATATTTTTTTAAATGAATATGTATAAAACATAATCTTTATTAAGTTTATTTTCTTTATATCTTCATCCTTCCTCCTATTTTCAGCTTTGTTCTTATTTTAATCTTTATTGATATTTTATATTATTCGCAGCTGTAATATTAAGCAATACGCATTAAAATAAAGTAATGGCCGTTTTTTTAAATCTAGACTTTTTTAATATTTAAATTTTTTTCTGTTTTCTAAATTAATGCTTTTGTCACTGGTTGTTTTCAATTAAAAAAATAACATATTTTTATTTAAGGATTTAGGTGTTTCAGCTTATATTTTGAATTTAATCAGCACTAATTAATGAAATATTTTATTATCTAGAAGTAGCAATTTAAAGAGATTATTAAACAGATAAAATACTAGCATTTACAAGCAGAGGTTTTAAAATAGGCAATTACAAGCAAATGACCTCTAATTTAGTATCATTACAGTTATTAAGTGAACATACATAATAAAAGTTGTGAAACGCAACGCATACTTACTTGCATTATATCACTTTAATTGAATTGTCAAGGAATCAAGAGAGTTAACTTATGTCACGGTTTCCTAATTGCTAATGTATTATGAACGTATTAGAAAGGAAATTAGAGTATTTTTTTCTAAATAGCATTGTATTCAGCGTTATTATATTTGGACCACTATATTTAGCACAAGAAACATCATCAGAAAAAGGCAGTAATTGTTTCGCAAATAGAATGCATATGACTTACGAAAATTCCTTCAAAATGTAAAATAATATTTAATGTTTCTATACAAAATAATATAATACAACATACATGATTTATACTTATTTTATCTCTTTACGGTTCTATACTTAAGAAGGAAAAACCATTATTAAACATAATAAGATTCTCTTTAGTTAGTGTTTTACGACAGAAATCACCGCCTTATTTAATTCCCGTACTATACTTATGGTTTCTTATACCAATATTTCAGGCATTATTATTATATTAGCCATTAGTATAGGCATATTTTTCATATCTGTTTAACATCAATATATAAAAATTCATGACACTTATTTTTATTTTAAAAAAAATATTTTATCTTTCTTTTTGTACATATTAAAATCAAAAGCCATAATTTACATTTTACTTAATTTTCATAAAAAATTAGAAACACATTTCCTTATCTTATTTAAAAGAACATATATTCCGGTGGATTTTAAAAAAAATGCTATTTAACAATATATAATGCATCGTCTAGTACCTTTTAGCACATTTCAGAAAAAACGTTTTCATCCCTTATTCCGGGACATCTTCAGTTTCAAATGATGTTGTTTCGCAGTTTTGCTTACGATCTTGTAACTTCCCTCTTTAAGGTAGCTTTTTGTAATTTCCATTACAAAAAGCTACCTATTGCAGCCGTTCGGAGTAAAGTGATTTCAAAAAAGTCCTTTCGGCCAGTGCCGGGAGGAAGAGGTAGCTTTCATATTCCTTATTTTTAAAAGGCAAGCTTATATTATTGAAACACACGAATCTCAATTTAGTGGAAACCGATTATAGGAGATTCAATACTAATTTTTATCAATACTAAATCATTATGAAGGAGAATTTCGAGAAATTACTCAACTTTATCCAAGCTGCTTTTACTTAAAGTAACTTATATTTGGTTGCCAAATTCGGCGATATCTTGAAGTTCCTGCCATTTTAAGACAACATGGTGGATGAGGCTGACGAGTGAACTTGTTCGAGAACTTAGTAATTCCTGTGCACATGCTCACTCACATCGGAATCGGTTGATACATACAAGTGCTGTCGCAGGCATAAAAAATCAGATTTTTCAAAATGTCACCCACATTAGAAATTGAAAATGCTATATCTGAGCCATTTTTTTAAGATAAACGCAAAACAAAAAATGCTCTCGAATCGTTATATCATGGTCAAATACTTAAGAAGGAAACCTTTTTCAATTTCTAATTTTTTGCACCTCACTTTAAATATATTTTTTATTTAATTTAATGACCTCCATTTTGAAACAAGATGGCTGATGAAGCTGGCCAGCAAACTTGGTCGAGACATTACGATATACTATACACATGCCTTCTCATATCGAAATAGGTTTATAAATACGCGTGTTATTACGTGACAAATATCAGATCGTTTCAAAATGTCAGCCATGCTAGAAATTCAAAGTGCTATAATTCAACTATTTTTTAAGATATATACGAAACAAAAACTGTTCCGAAATCTTTGTATAAAGGTTAAACACATAAAAAAAATCTTTTTCATTTTTCAATTTTTTGATAACTCATTTTAAATTTAAAATTTAATTTTTTTTAAATGACCCATTTGAAACAAGATGGGTGATGAAGCTGGCCAGCGAACTTGGTCGAGACATTACGATACACTATCCACATGCCTTCTTACATCGAAATAGGTTAATAAATACGCGTGTTATCACGTGACAAAAATCAGATCGTTTCAAAATGTCAGCCACAATAGAAATTCAAAATGCTATAACTCATCCATTTTTTCAGATATAGACGAAACAAAAACTGTTCCAGAATCTTTGTATTAAGGTCAAACACATACAAAAAAATTCTTTTTCATTTTCCAAATTTTTGGTACCTCATTTTAAATTTTAAATAAAAAAAAAAATTTAAATGGCCGCCATTTTCAAACAAGATGGCGGATGAAGCTGGCCATCGAACTCGGTCGAGATAATTGTACGTATTATGTATACACCAAGGTACATCCAAATTGGTTCATAAGTACGCCTGTTATCGCGTGACAAAAATCAGGTCGTTTCAAAATGTCAGTCACGCTAGAAATTCAAAGTGCTATAACTCAGCCATTTCTTAAGATATAGACGAAAGAAAAACTGCTCCGGAATCTTTGTATCAAGGTCAAACACATAAGAAAAAATATTTTCCACTTTTCAATTTTCTGGTACCACATTTCAAATTTAATTTTTTTTTTTTTAAATTAAATGGCCACCATTTTGAAACAAGATGGCGGATGAAGCTGGCCAACGATCTCGGTCGAGACATTGGTACTTATCATGGAAGACGGTAGTATTCCGAGTGACGCAGCCTTAAGCCTAAAATCGTATCGTATCATAGAATTCGTAGATGGCGGAACTTATATATACAGCTAACTCGACATCAAAGAAAACGCGAAAAGCCGCCTTTTAATAACTCAGCAGATATAGGCCTTATTGTTCTGAATTTTCTAGAACAGTCTTATATCTGCAGTCTAATCGTATACTGAAAATTTTACATTTCTACGTACAGTATATTTTGAGATCTAAATAGCCATTTTTAAAGTGAAAATGTTGGTATGATATCGAGGAAGTTCCTAATTTGAAAATCTCGAAAACGGTTCTAACGATTATTTTTAAATTGATACATAATATAAATGTGATTAAGGCGAGGTAAATAACGCTTTTCTTTTTTCTGGGAAAACTCTCGTTCGTTAAATAATTCGATTTTTTTTCTCTCGTAAATGACACGGGCGATTTTTTTAAAAAATCAAATAAATATGTTTCAGATGATCCAAATAACAATTTACTTGTTTCCAGCAAGACTCTTGTTCGTTTTATAATGCGCATGAAAAATCGGACTATATTTCTTCGACATTCTATGGAAATTTCACCGAAAATGCATGACACTGTATTCATACACATGCTTTCATTTTAAACTCTTTTGGGGAGAAAAATTTTGTCTTCCCACTGGCTGAGTGGTTAAGGGCCATCGTCTACTGATCTTAAGATAGGCAGTTCGATACTCCTTGGTACGTGTTTTCACATGTGAATGTATTTTTTTGTCTGTTAGTTGACCATTATTCTCAGTTCCTTTGTAATTTTTTAATTGCTATTAAGTTAAATAAAATTACAATTATAATGACGCCAATTTGATGATGATTATTTCTTGGCAATTTTTCAACAATAAAAATATTACCATAAATTTTATAAATATATTTAATTTCAATCACTTTACAAAAAATATACATTAATAATTATTATTTGAATATAAATCACACGATCAGAAACGTAAAAAAATAATTCATTTCAGCTCTTCTTTTTATAATATCATTTTTTATTATTATGACGGTCAATCAATATATAATCACTGACATCCATAATAATATTATTATTATAATTATTATTTTCCTTGCATAAAAGCTATTGTGATGTAATAATTCTTTTATAATAAATAATTTAGTTGAAATGTTTTATTTATAAATATCAATGAAGTTTGATAACCCCGAGACAATTGTTTTTATTTAACTTTGCAATATTTACAGTTTAAATAATAAGCATATCAGAATTCTGGTGTCGCCATCTTTTGACGCAATTGCGTACTACATTTTGTCTCTTATTCGGAAAAAAAAAACTAACGCTCTTCTCCGCTTTGAAAGAATCTCTTGTGACTAGAGGTCTATTTCGCAAATATTAAGAAAATTACTGCATACAAAAATATTAAAATGGGTAGTATTATAGAGAAATGTTTGATAAAAACGTTGAAGTAGACAGTTTTTAAATCGAAGAATTATTTTAAGAGATATTTAATGTTAAATCTGGATAAAATTGTCTCATTAAAAATGTCTCATAGGAAAAGAAAATATACATGGGAATTTAATCATTTTCATTCAATTTAATCATTCAATAGAAACTCGAAGTTTGCAGAGTGCATTTATTATTTTTAACTTCCCTAATATTTTGATGGTTTATTTCAATTTTAAATTAAAATTTTCAGAATTTCCAGAGATATTTTTTACATATTTTAGAAAAGGTTATTTTAAATTCTTGCCAATTGTTAAAACAGCGCAAAGAATAATATATCCTTTAAATTAAAAATTTATACACACGTGACTATTATAAACAGAAAAAAAACCTTTTAAATTAGAATTAAATGATAACGTGTTAAAAGCAGGAAAATATTAAACATTACGTCATAAAAATTGTTTTTACACATGCTTACTTAAAATGAAAGACAATTATAAAATAATCAATTATTTTCAAATTAGAATTAAATGATTACGCATTAAAAGCAGGAAAACATTGAAAATTACGTCATAAAAATTATATTTACACGTGAATATTAAAAGAAAAAGAAGATTTTCAAATAATAAATTCATTGATATGTGTTAAAAGTCGTAAATGGAGGAAATTACGTCATATTGCCCAAAGTGGCCAAATAATAATATTGCAAAACAGTTTAAATTAAAAAATATATTTATATGAGAGATTTATTTTAAATTTCGAGATGATATTTTTAACTATAGTTGCCAATTTTAAGGTAACGCAAATAATAATATTATCTTTCTAATAATAAAAATATTTTCAGTTGAATGTTACAAAGAGAAAGGAAAGTTTGGTGAAAATTATGTCAGATTTAAAACGTTACATTTAAAATCTCTTATTTAAAATCATTTTCTTATACCGTTGTTAAAAAATACCATAAAGCAAAGACTCTGTTGACTTAGTTCCTTTTATATTTGGTAATTTTCAAATGTTTAACTAATCTTATTTAATCAAGCACGGAAACAGCAACTAACATCAGCTGATTCGGTCTTGAAATCCCTCAGTAAAAGGGAAACCCGTTTACAGTAAGATCGCCATTGATTTTTTAATTTACAGAGCAGCCTCGATTATCCGAGCTAATTGGGACTGTTAGTAAATCGGAATCGGAAATCTTGGTTAATAGAAACTGTGTGTAAAAACTCGCCGTGCTTGCGAATTTAACATCTCTTTAAAAAAAATATATAGAACGTTTTTTAAATAATAAAAATAAATATATGTAAAGTTCTGTTTCACAGCTTAACAAATTTAAAAAGAAAATCAACTACCAGTAGTAAATTTTAAAATGCAAATTGAAAAATTTACGAAAGTTCACACAGCCACTGGAAACAAAGCATTGTTCGCTATTGACTTCTCAGGGTCCAATGTTTCTTTGGAGTTGAGTGCTTTTGGGGGGCAGAAGGGCCTGTATAGCACGGACAGTGAGCTAAAGAGTGTGGTTATTTTTAACGCTCATTCAAAAGGAAAAAAAAATCAGACTTTGTTATCGGCTCGATTAACAGAAACCTCGATTAATCGAAGCTCGGTTAATCCAGGTTCTACTATAATTCAATCTTCCGTAATATTTTTAAAGCAGATCAAATTAATGGACTTTAGCACAAAGTCACATAGCTGATAACTGCCATGCTTGTTGGCCACCTTTTTTTCAAAATGTTTGCTTCGCCTTATTCAATTTATGAGATATCTCCGATAAAATAAGTCACATTTTCCCGTTCTAAAATACTGGTATCCAAAAATCGTAGCATGTGACTGACACTACAGGTACTCATGGAACTAGACTATTTTAAGTCTGATTTTTATTATAGACTATATAAAATTATTAAAAATATATATTATGATAGAAACTAGCGGGCTTCTTCCGCTATTTACGTTACGGATATAAAAATCATGTTTTTTTTTTTTTTTTTTTTTTTAGGGAAAAAGAAATAAAAACCTATTTGACGATAGGTTTATAAAGACACATTTTGTATTTGTAATATTTCCGGGGATGAGGAGGGGGGGGGGGGTACTATTTTGATTAAATATCGCAATTAGTCCACATGGCAGATATAATTATGATAGACACTAGCGGGCTTCGCCCCTCTATGGCGCATTATGGGTCCAGCTTCCATAACTCAGAAACTACCTTTCGGACATCAATGCAACAGATTCCAAACGTTATAATTAACTTAATAATCACCCTATATAGCATTAAAGTAAATTTATGAGTACTGCATACTATTTTTTATTGTAATTTCTGAAGAGAAAAATTATTTCGGTTCCATTCTTAGGTACTGGTCTGAAAAATTTTGAAAAAGGGGGGAAGGAGGGGACATGAGACTGCTGTTTGTCAAACAACACAACGGGGTCTGGCTTATTCAACTTGGTTTTTGATGACTTCAATTGGAAGGTGGTTTGTTTAGAAGAGTGCGTTCCCTGCCCCATGAAAATTGGAACTATTGGTGCACCATCTATGTAAGGATTTAATAATTATAAATTAACATTTTGGATTTATTAATTCAAGGATAAAGTGTTTTTAAAGGAATATCAAATGAAACCCCCTGTGCGATCTGCGATTATACTTACCCACTTGTTTTTATATACAAACTGCTATAAGGAAAATTGTAATAAAATAGTAAAAATTAAATCTGCATTAAATTCCATAAGTATCTTATTTTTTTTAAATCATTTTATCACTAACCTCAAAAAAGTAATGATATCAATGCAAAAACACTTGACGGGTTAAAAGTTTCTGACGCAGCACTTTATCTTATGCTCTAAGAATTTTAAATATGGAACTTAAAAATACTGATATCAAATTTTGAGTGACGTTATGCTATTTCTTAAAAAATATATTTGTATTTATTTCATCATTTTATTTTTGTTTTATTTATAATGGCATGTGCAAAAGTTATGTTCAACATGAAAAGCTGCATAAAATTTTATTCGCTGTTGCTTTATCATTTACATCTCTCATAAATTCAAAATATGAGTTTTAAAAGATATGATATAAAATTTAAGTGACGCCTTGATGTGACTTTAAAAGGTTTGTTTTAAAATTCAATTTAAATTAATTTTGACTTGGTTAAAATATTTTTTTACATCTACACAATACTTTTAATTTTCCAATTCACTGTTAAATATATCACTTTCATTGAATCTATACTATGCATTGAAATGTATTTATTTCCATAAATTGATTTATCTTTTGTGTCACGCTATTCATAATTCTGAGTAAGATTTATGTAAATGGTTTCTTTGCGTCATTGTGTCCAAACTACATGAAATGTATGAAAAAGGATAGTTTGACGCAAATAAGCCATTTACATAAATCTTACTCACAATTTTGAAAAGCATGACACAAAAGATAAATCAATTTATTGAAATAAATACATTTCAATGCATAGTATAGATTCGATGAAAGTGGTATATTTAACAGTGAAATAGAAAATTAAAAGTATTGTGTAGATGTAAAAAAATATTTTAACCAAGTCAAAAATAATTTAAATTGAATTTTAAAACAAACCTTTTAAAGTCACATCAAGGCGTCACTTAAATTTTATATCATATCTTTTAAAACTCATATTTTGAATTTATGAGAGATGTAAATGATAAAGCAACAGCGAATAAAATTTTATGCAGCTTTTCATGTTGAACATAACTTTTGCACATGCGATTATAAATAAAACAAAAATAAAATGATGAAATAAATACAAATATATTTTTTAAGAAATAGCATAACGTCACTCAAAATTTGATATCAGTATTTTTAAGTTCCATATTTAAAATTCTTAGAGCATAAGATAAAGTGCTGCGTCAGAAACTTTTAACCCATCAAGAGTTTTTGCATTGTTATGTATACACTAAGGTACATCCGAATCGATTCATAAATACGCCTGTTATCGCGTGTCAAAAATCAGGTCGTTTCAAAATATCAGCCCAGCTAGAAATTCAAAGTGCTATAAATCAGCCATTTTTTAAGATGTAGAGGAAACAAAAAATGTTCCGGAATCTTTGTATCAAGGTCAAACACATAAGAAAAAAAAATTTAATCTTCAATTTTTTGGTACCGCATTTCAAATTTTAAATTAAAAAAAAATTAAATGGCCTCCATTTTTAAACAAGATGGCGGATGAAGCTGGGCAACGAACTCGGTCGAGGCATTTGTATGCACTATGTATACACAAAGTTACATCCAAATCGGTTCATAAATACGACAGTTACAGTGTGACAAAGATCCGATATATATATATATATACATATATGGATATATATATATATCAACTTTTGAACGGAGGGTGGTTTGGGGGTCTTCGGGTCATGATCGATGAAAATATACCAAAAATTTTTGAAATCGCTTTCCTCCGAACGGCTGCAATAGGTAGCTTTTTGTAATGAAAGCTACCTAAAATTTTTGTATATTTTCTTCGATCATGACCCCCACACCCCGAAACCACCCTCCGTTCAAAAGTTGATATATATATCTGATTTTTGTCACACTGTAACTCTCGTATTTATGAACCAATTTGTATGTAACTTCTTGTATACATAGTGCATACCAATGCCTCGACCGATTTCGTTGGCCAGCTTCATCCGCCATCTTGTTTCAAAATGGCGGACATTTAAATTTTTTATAAAAATTTAAAATTTGAATTGTGGTACATAAAATTTCAAAATTGAAAAATATTTTTTTCTTATGTGTTTGACCTTGATACAAAGATTCCGGAGCATTTTTTGTTTCGTCTACATCTTAAAAAATGGCTGATTTATAGCACTATCAATTTCTAGCTTGGCTGACATTTTGAAACGACCTGATTTTCGTCACGCGATAACAGGCGTATTTATGAATTGTTTGGATGCAGAAAACAGCAGGAATCCGAAAAAAAATCCAAATCACTGTCTCAACACATTTTCAATCTCAAGTAACCGCAAATTAATGTTTACATTCTACTATGAATATGGCATGAATCATTCTCTGCGTCAGCACTTTGGTTTTGAGTGATTGCAGATCAAAACATTTTATTTCACAGTACCGAATAGGTTAAAAATTGCTTCTGAAAACACTTCCAGATCAGTTTTTTTCTATATAACATAAAACTATTTAACTTATGATCATAACATACAAAACTGCAGGAATAAAAAATTTAAATTAAATAGCACTTACCTTTACGTTGCATAATTAATCAATTTAATAATATCCATGCATTTTATTCCTAAAATGACGGACGTCTTTCTCTTATCTTAAAAAAGTGTTGTAGACTTGCTGTTCTAATAGGCAAATGGGTAATACCAATACTCACTCCTTCTTAGAATGATTATTCACTGCAATCAGGAGTGCGTTTTAGTACGAAATCAGCATATTTTCCAAGTTTACATTATGAAATGTAGTTTTTGAAAATTAAGAAGTGACATATTTTGGCGCTTTTCATTATTTTACTCCATTGGTCCAAAGTTGAGGATTCATTAAGTATGCATTTTTTTTTTTTTTTTTTTGGGGGGGGGGGGGCAGCTAGTGCCATATAAAAATTAGGTTCTGTAAACACACTTTTCACGGTATATATATATATTTTTTTTTATTTATATATTGACTCATACATTACTTTAATATAATTTTTAGGAATTATTCAACACATTGATTCATAAAACGATGTTCTTAAGAAAATATATGATTAATTAATTTTAGTGTTTAATGCGTATTTAAAACGTCCATCCTTATTAGAAATTAATAAATTGCAATACTTCAAAAAATGTACACTATTTTCTGAATAATTTATTAACTTAACCCAAAGTAATTCTTGTACCCTAGGAAATATCATTTTGTCTCAATTAAGTTACTCCAAAATAATTAAATCTCCAATATTTCCGAATTAATTTAACTACGTCTACATAGTTTCTTACGATTTTATATGAATAAAATTTATCTTTTCTCCTTTAGTACGTTAATTGTCTAGACAATATTGGAGAAGGCAACTTAATAAGTTTTTTGTTCGCATTCTTACTTTGCATTAGTTTATCAATTTTGTAATTTTCTAAACAGTAATTCAATTAAGTCCATTTAGCTTCATTAACTCAAAAGAACAAAATTTTCGTATAATACAATTTAAGGTCTCATTCCTTTTTTAAATGAACAAAGTGCTTTGAAGACAGATTTGTTTTGCACATTTTGTGAATGCTAATAAACGAAATGAAGAAAAATAATTAATTTCCAATTTTTAACATATATAGGATATTTACTAAAAGTATATTAAATTTTTCAGACATTTATTTGAAGGAGGTGAAATATTTTAAAACCATTTAATTGTGATCTATATTTGTGCCCGTATTTAACTAAATTTTACTGTCATAAAGTTGACGTAAAAAACCCTGTAAAATTGCATTTCCTTAAAGACCGAGCTGCAGCGGCAAAAACCATCACCTCATCCTGTACAAGGCTGTAATTTTAGAAGTAATTAAAACTCTATTTGCATATTAAATGCAAATGGCCTGCCATGTCAGATGTTGACGGAAACTACCTGCAGACCCAATTTTAGTGGTTGATTGGTATGTTTGTCATTGTGTTTTCCTGCACCCAAATGTATGAAAACATGAAGGACTGGCTGCAGGAAAACACAATCGAAACCTATTGATCAACAATTAAAATCACTTCTTCCGGTAGTTTCTACCTTGATATGACTTGACAGACCAGTTGCATTTCAATATATTAATCAAGTTTTAGCTAATCCTGAAATTTCAGGCGTGAACTTGATGAGATGATTGTTTGTGCTGCCGTGGCCCGGTCTATTATTTTCAAATAAACTTATTCGAAAATTCTGATGTAAATGCAGCAATATAGAAACACAATTTCCACAGATAACGTTAAGTATGTCTATTTATGACTTGAATTTCCAGACATAATAACTAAACATGTGTTACAGAAAAGAATATTATTTTGTGTGTGTGCATAAAACAATGTGAGACTGAACCACTGCTATGCATATTAAAAAATTACATAACTCATCACAAGCTTAAAATTAGAAAGTTGGTGACAAAATAAAACGTGGCTTTAAGTTAATTTCATTATTTAATTGTTAAATGCTGATATTATAAAAACACATGCAGCTCAGCATAAAATCTGAAAAGGTTAAATGTGCAATGTTTATCTTTAAGTGATTTTTACGGTTTGTTAGAATGGATAGAAAGCTATTACTACCGCATTTTTACCCGGTACATTCATTTTACTGCCGTTATCGATTGTGAAAATACAGGAGACAGAAACCATTTACTTTCAGTTTTTGAATATCACTTCCATGAAGTAAGAACAGTGTAGTTTATTTAAAATTATTTGAGAGAAAAGTTAAAAAGAAGTACATCAATATATATTAATAAAAACACACGATTTTAATATATTTAATTTAATATTATTATTATTCTCATTACTAGCTTACCCGTCCGGAGTTGCCCGGATCCGCGATGCTATTCTGATAATATAATGAACCTTAAATTTGTATGATTTTATACATTTAACTCGATTTTGTTTGACTCACGGGCCCACCGACTGTGTGAAAAATCGATTAAAAATAAAAACCATGATATTTAGCGATAAAAAGGCTGGAAATAACTGCCACGAGGAACGAAGGGGAGGGGAGGCGATATGTTTCCTTCGAGTACGTAGTTTTCGTGCTCAATTATTGATAATTAACTGTAAAAAAACTGGCTTACGCTTAGCCATTTTTTTTCACATCGAAATACTAAGTGATTTCTTTTGATTTTCAAACTGATTCTTGCCAGAAAATCTGTTATTTCCATCTTTCACCGCCAGGAGGCGCAATATGTTCTAAATGAACCACCAACACGTGTCCCCGCAGCCCTCGGTATCGTATAGAATACGCTGCGGACGCACAGCGAAATCTGTTATTATTTCAAGTTCTTTTAAATTATTCATTGTTATGAATTTTGCAACTGCGAACACTGTAAAATAAATTAGATGTATATATAAGATGACTTTATGTGATTTTGTGTGATATTTCTTTGATTTAACTTAAACTTTTTTATTTTGAGTGGAAATCGTGCATTTTCTGCGTATAAACGGATGTATATATATATATATATATATATATGCATATATATTAAAACCTTACTTGATGAATGTTCCAAAGAAAACTGTACCTTCCATGACAGACAAAAGGAAATGTTCTTTTCTCAGTTGAGAGAGAACGGAAAATATCTAGCTAAATTTTCGGGTACTTACGTATTATAGGTAACGTATACCCTAGATAATATTCACGGCGTCTATAATGGCGCAGAAATTGTTAATTACAATAACCATTTTATTTAATTTTGGTATCTCTATTTTAATTGCATAGTTAACCCCCACTTACACAGGTGGCGCACTGAGTGCGCCAGTCCTTGAAAAATGCTTCATGAATTCCTAGAAAATCACGTGATTATCACCTGCTCTCAACCTAACCTCTTTTCATTTGTTCCTTTCAGAAAGTGCATTGGTTAAAAGTTGAAGGTCACAGTTTTCCGCGTTAATTTTCAAGATTATTTTCAGTTAGTCTCTTTTGGCGCACTGAGTGGTACAGCTGTGTGACAATGTAAGTATTTTTCATTTCGCTCTTTTCGGTTTGCTATTTTATTTTTGCATGATTATAAGTCGTTTTAATATTTACAGTATTTTTTAAGAAATTAATTTGCTAATATTAAAAATTATATATATATATATATATATAAATTATATATAAGTATAAGCCCGAAATAAGTTGACATTTTTGTATAGATTCCAGGAGTGCTAGAAAAAGAAATATAGTTCATCCTGATGATTATGCGAGTCTTCTTCAAGAGTTATCAGATGAAGATTTAAGCGATTTGAATGACGAAGATTTCGATTGTGACAGTGAAGAGCAGGTAAACGAGAGTGATCATGATTCTGAATCTGAAATAGCGGTATCTTCTGATACAGAAATTACAGAATCAGATTCAGAGAAAGATGAAAACTATTTTACTAAAACAATATATGAAATTATAAAAGGAAAAGGAAAAAAAAATGAGTGAAATCTACAAATGGAAAAAATCTCCTGTCATAAGTAAATATTCGAAAGTACGACAGAAAAATATTCTAAAGAAGATATTGCCATTTGTAAAACAAAATGATAATATTATAGATGAAATTTCAGCCTTTTTCAAAATTATTGATATAGGGATGATTGATCTAATAGTTTCTAATACAAACTTAAATATTGAGAGTAGACGTAAGAATGGAAATGACAAAGAATATTATAAATTCGTCGGAAAATATACGAGTAGAGAAGAAATTATGCTTGTGATTGGAATTTTATACCTGATAGGTTTGAAAAAAGCTAGCAAGATAAATCTACGTGAATTGTGGGCAAATGATGGCACAGGTATAGAGCTATTACGTGGTGTTATGTCTCAAAATAGATTCCAGTTTCTTCTCAGTGCTATTCGTTTTGATGATAAAAGTACGAGAAAGATAAGAAGAGAAAAAGACAAGTTAGCCCCAATAAGAGATTTTTTGGATTCTTTTGTACAACGGTGTAAAGAATCTTATTCACCAGGGGAATACATCACTATTGACGAAAAGCTTGAGCCATTTCGTGGTAGATGTTCCTTCATTCAGTATATCCCCAAGAAACCAGCGAAATATGGGATAAAAATATTTGCACTAGTTGATGCAAAGACTTTTTATACAAACAATCTGGAAGTATATTGCGGAAAGCAGCCTGATGGGCCATATTTTGTTTCAAATAAACCTTCTGACATCGTTAACAGACTAATTGCCCATTTAAAAGGATCAGGAAGAAATTTAACAACCGATAACTGGTATACCAGTTATCCTTTAGCAAAGTCATTGCTAAATGATAATATCACTTTGTTAGGAACAATGCGATCGAACAAAAAGGAAATTCCTCGTGAATTTCTTCCTTCAAAATCAAGACAAGTTGGTTCTACTCTGTTTGGATTTCAAAACGATGTACGCATTACTTCATATGTACCGAAACGAAATAAAGCTGTTATTCTCTTAAGTACAATGCACGACGATGCAAGTATTGACAAAGAAACAGGAAAGCCATGTGTCATACAGGATTATAATCAAACAAAATGTGGCGTTGATGTAGTTGATCAGCTGGGAGGAAATTATACTGTCTCAAGGAAAACATGTAGATGGCCAATGTCAATTTTCTATGCATTGTTGAACATAGCTGGGATAAACAGCCAGATAATTTTGGCTTCAGCGCCAAATACAGCTTCACTGAAAAGAAGATATTTCTTGAAGAATTTATCTTTAGCACTTATCGAGCCACATTTAGAAAGCCGAAGTTCTATTATGAATTTGCCCATCAATAGTAGAGAGATAATCAAGAGACATATCGCTGAAAAAGAGACAACGAAAGCTGAAGAACCACCGAAGAAAAAAGGCCGATGCAACCCTTGTGGTCGTGCGAAGAACAACAACACTACTTTAATTTGTTCACGTTGTAAAAATTTCACTTGTAAAAGTCATATGTATAATATTGAATACACTTGTATAAAATGTATTAACCAGGAAATCAATGAAGATCATGATCTTTCTGAATAAAGAATTTGTAAAGTAAGTATTCCTTTTTATGAACTCTATTCTTATTCCAATGATTTCATTTAGTTGAATTTGAAGTATTATTTTACAAAATATAAAACTAAAATTGAGAAATATATACATTATTACATCTTTTATGATATATGTTAATCCATTAAATAATTTATTTATTGAATAATATAAAAAGTGATGCTTTTATAGCTTGAAAATTGACTGGCGCACAATGTGCGCCATTTGTGTAACAACGTAACTTTCTACACCTGTGTAACAAAGGGTTAATGTTATATAGTTGCCATATTAAAGATAGTGTCAGAAGTATTTATATACGTATAACTAGATATATAATATGAAATCGCACAGATGTATATATATTTATATTATTTCTGAAGCCCTCAATTTGGTATTACGTATTTAATAAATGTACACCAAATTGATATTTTGAATTAGTTTATTTACCTTTTATATTATTTATTATTTTGAACAATTTATTAATTAAATGTGCATGAAATTACCGTCCTGAACTCTATTGGCCACTTACAACGATAAAAAAATTGGCTATTGGAAACCATTTTTGGCGATCTAGCTACCTGACCTGGATAATAAGTTGCCATATTAAAGGTAGTGTCAGAAGTATTTATATACTTATAACTAGATATATAATATGAAATCGCACAGATGTAGATATATTTATATTATTTCTGAAGCCCTCAATTTGGTATTACGTATTTAATAAATGTACACCAAATTGATATTTTGAATTAGTTTATTTACCTTTTATATTATTTATTATTTTGAACAATTTATTAATTAAATGTGCATGAAATTACCGTGCTGAACTCTATTGGCCACTTACAACGATAAAAAAAATTGCCTATTGGAAACCATTTTTGGCGATCTAGCTACCTGACCTGGATAATCATTAAGTACCAATTTTCTTAATTAGGGTTTTAATTATATGCATGTCGTTGAATGTGACCAAGCTTTAAATGTCGCTGAACATTGATCCTATAATGGTGAGTGCTGAAGATCGAAAACTGAAGAATCCAAGGTTGTAAAATATGGATGTGATAATGTTCAAAATAAATACCTGTTATGTGTAAGCATGAATTAGTATATATGATAATTATTTAGATTTATATATAAATATGTATATACAGGGTGATTCATCTCGTCGGTGACAAACTTTAAGGATCGATAGAGCACACCTAGACGAACATTTTTGAATAGGGAATGTAGGGTCCCTGACGCGATGGTAAGGCGCTAGGCGCTTTCGAAAATTTGGGTGCCGAAATTCGAAACGTCATAAAAACTAGGGAAATGGTTAGATTTTCTTGCTTGTTGCGTCGAAATGATTCTGTTTGTTTAGACTTTCTTCAGTACCAATTTGATAAGCGTATCTCTTAAAACATGGATAGGGGGCGCTGCAGACTTTGGAGAGCTAGACAACAACTTTAAGCCCGTTATTTTGATAATTTAACACATGCTCGCCAAAGTTTATACTCTAACTTAAAGTTTGAACCCAAAAGTAGAGCCCTGCAAAAAGCGTAAGAGCCGGAATAAAATGTCAAAGTACAGGGTGGTTGAAACTCGAAGGCTCCTAAGAGATAAACAAACAGATTTCTTGACTTATGGCATGCATTTTCATGATTCTGTTTGCTGGGGCTCTCTGAAACTCAGTTGAACGGTACAAAAAGAAACATCGATAGGGGGCGCTTTGGGCAAAAAACATAATTCGTTGACATTTCGGACGCTAACTGGAAACGGGGCGCTACGATCAGTTAGTAATAATGAAAACACATTTTCTACCTCTGCTCAACACTTCTGAATAAATTTAGACCAAAAACATCAATGATACTGGAAATTTATTTACAAAAAATAACACTACAGAAGATGCTCGAAATTTCGACCTTGGGCCATGATGCAGGCTTCGCACCTCCGTCGCATTGAGGAGTGTGTGTTTCCAACAATGCCAGGAGTATCTCTGATCTGCCCTGCAGCTGCCACAATGCGCGCCACAAGTTCTTCAGCACTGCTGACAGGTGTATGGTATACCTCGGCCTTCAGGTAACCCCAAAGGAAGAAATCCAAGCAGGTGAGGTCTGGTGATCGGGCAGGCCAGTGAACTGGACCCCCACGCCCGATCCACCACTGGCCATACCTTGCGTTTAGATGGAGACGCACGTCGTTCGTGTAATGGGCCGGAGCTCCATCGTGCTGGAACCACATCTGGCGACGCGAACCTTCGGGTACGTGCGCCTCATCCAGAAGCTGCGGCAGCACTTGATCCAGGAAAATCAGGTAATTTCCACCTGTCAGCCGTTCAGGTAACAAATAAGGGCCAATGAGGCAATCCCCCAGAATGCCGGCCCACACATTTACTGAGAAACGCTCCTGGGCTGCTCGGCTTCTGGTTTCATGTGGATTTTCATCACACCACACATGACTGTTGTGGGCGTTCCACATTCCCTCCCGGCTGAAGGTGGACTCGTCCGTAAACAAAATGCTGTTTACAAAACGGGGATCCCTGGATCTCATCGCCAAGTACCATCTTGAGAATTCCACTCGAGGGCCAAAATCCTGCTCTCTGAGCAACTGCACCCGCTGGATGTGGTAGGGGTGCAGATTCCGGGAACGTAAGATGCGCCACACAGTTGCTTGCGAAATGCCAACATGTCTGGCGATATCTCTCGTGCTAAGACCTGGGTTGTCCTCAACCAGGTTAAGCACAGCCTCTTCGTTGTCGGGGGTGCTCACTGATCGCTCCCGTTCAGGCCTGCCTCCGTCGAAAGATCCCGTTGTGGACAACCTCTGGTGTACTCGAGCGAAGAAGGCATGGCAGGGGATTTGCCTGTTGGGGTAACGCTCGGCGTACAACCGCTGAGCGGCTCGTCCATTACAACCAGCAGCGCCATACGCCAAATGCATGTCAGCCAATTCAGAGTTTGTGTACCGTTCCATCCTACTACCGATCTGCAGACAAGTAACCCGAAGCTTAAGTAGGTACCGCACGTTCAAAAGACGTGTCTGCGCATACAACTACGTCATCTCGCGTTGTCGTCTACGCATTACGTATCTTTTGCATATCGATATGGTACGATATCTTTTGCATAAATCAGCAAAAAGCACCTTATGTAAATTTTATTGCGCGCATTGTGCATGATTGAAACCAGCTATGTTTGTTAAAAAAAAAAAAAACAAACTGCAGTTTTAATAGCTTCTTATGATAAGTAAATTACTCTCTTGTTTTGTTTCTAACTGATCGTAGCGCCCCGTTTCCAGTTAGCGTCCGAAATGTCAACGAATTATGTTTTTTGCCCAAAGCGCCCCCTATCGATGTTTCTTTTTGTACCGTTCAACTGAGTTTCAGAGAGCCCCAGCAAACAGAATCATGAAAATGTATGCCATAAGTCAAGAAATCTGTTTGTTTATCTCCTAGGAGCCTTCGAGTTTCGACCACCCTGTACTTTGACATTTTATTCCGGCTCTTACGCTTTTTGCAGGGCTCTACTTTTGGGTTCAAACTTTAAGTTAGAGTATAAACTTTGGCGAGCATGTGTTAAATTATCAAAATAACGGGCTTAAAGTTGTTGTCTAGCTCTCCAAAGTCTGCAGCGCCCCCTATCCATGTTTTAAGAGATACGCTTATCAAATTGGTACTGAAGAAAGTCTAAACAAACAGAATCATTTCGACGCAACAAGCAAGAAAATCTAACCATTTCCCTAGTTTTTATGACGTTTCGAATTTCGGCACCCAAATTTTCGAAAGCGCCTAGCGCCTTACCATCGCGTCAGGGACCCTACATTCCCTATTCAAAAATGTTCGTCTAGGTGTGCTCTATCGATCCTTAAAGTTTGTCACCGACGAGCTGAATCACCCTGTATATATATATATATTGCAGTATTAATAACATTTATTTCTAAAAAGCTATTGGGTTTTTGGTCTTTTTTTTCTAGTCTGGAAAAATTCCGTCTTAAAAGCGAAGGAATACGAATTTACAAATTTTATAAAAGTACTGAGAATGGATGGAAACTTATTGTCTGCCAGTTCATTTTCCGTTTTTTCACATTTTTTTCGCATATTTAATTTCTTAGCTCAACAAATATAATTTAAATTAAAAATATATATGTAATTTTTTGCAAATAAATGTTTAACGAAAGAACATAACTAACTTGGAAATTACAAAATTCCATAGACATGAATTAACATATCGTTGTTAAAGTTAATTGTTGTACTGTTTTAATGGCCTATGTGAGTTCCAGGACAAAAATCGTAACCTAATATTAAACATTTTAGATCATCCTTTTAAAATTTCTAGTTTGCATTTCAATATTTTAAATAATTATTAATAATTTTATTATTATTTTCAGAAAAAAAGATATAAAGAGACTTCCAGTTTCAGAATTGTTTCTGAAATGGTAAGTGACATAAGTAAAAAATAGAAAACTGCCACCAATATTAATATCGTTATCTGATAAAACCATGAACTAGTACTCTGTTAAAAGTCGACTTCAAATATCCTATGAACAAAGAACCATTTAAAAATATCGAAATGGAAACTTGAAATTTCAATATAACCATCTGACAGGTTTAACATCAGATTGCGAGTTTTGTCTCAACAGCACCATATGCTTTTGATGAAAAATTAGACTTTGTTCAGTACAAAAATCGATATTTTTTACATTTATTGCATGCTTATGTGTCTAGAATATCTCTCAGAAAAGATTTTAGGTTATTCAAATTGTGTATGAAAATAAGATCCTTTGAACAGAAATGTCAGCTTACTGGGTATCTATAATGTTGTTTTCTTTTGATCCATGTTTTTCAACGTGTAGGGCAGCAGAATTTTCGAACAAATCAATCGAGTAACAGGATTATTAATTAGTGTATAAGGTAATCATTTTTCAGGAAAAATAAATCAACTTAATGTTTAAAAACATCTACGTTAAAGTTAAAAAAACCCACGAATCTGTAGATCGATTTTTAAACAATCGCAATTTTTTTTCGAGTAAAATTGAATGACAAAGATTTTTGGACTGGTAAATAAAATTTTGCTTTATATCGCGTATTGTTTTTGTGTTTCCGATCATACTACGCATTAGACTTCATAAGAGCTACGGGGTATAATGGTGAAAGAGTACGCTTTATATAAGAGTACGCCGAGTGATTATTTAATAGAGTAGAGAGTGAGAAATAAAATTAATTGAAAATAAGACCGGTGAGGGTAGGTTGCGTATTGTATAGCTTATTATATAAAAAAAGTCGCCCCATTTTTCTTTGTCTTTATGCGCCCAAAGGGTGCAAAATACATGTATTTTAGCTAAATTACGCTAATTTCACCGAAATTTAATAGCAACTAACAAATTTAATTTGTTATTGGCCCATAGTTCATACCATTGTTCAGAAAAATCAGAAAATCTATCTAAAGAAAAGACATACGCTAAATGTCAAATAAACCCAACTTCGATTATGCAATGTATAGCTTCGACTTCAAAAACTTCATCTTACGTTAAATTAAAACCCTCTGAGCGTCTTGAGGGTTTTCCTGCATTTTCATAAAAATGATTATAAAAATAATATCAATTAAAATTTACTTTCCCTGTTTGTTTCTTAAATACACTTCATGCCACTTTATTTGAGATACATGTTGAAATATAATTCTGTTGAAAATGTTTTTGTCTGCAACAGATTAAAGTTATTTTTAGGAAACGGAAAAATACGTCCAAACCGCTCAGAGGTTTAAAAGGATTGTCAGAGTATCCTGAATTATCATCTGTTCTGCGATATTCTGAGGAGCAGAAAGTGTAAAATTTTTAGGAGTTCACCACTCAAAATGCAGCTTGAAGAGGACGCTCCGGAAAACCCAAAAATCTTTGTCAAAAAAAAAAAAAAAAAAGAATAAATGGAAACTCATGTAGAAAAAAACTGCACCAAAGGAAAAAACTGTTGGTATGTCCAGGCTGTTCAGAAATGTACAGAGAACCAAATGTATGTATAGGGTTGAACTAAATGCATTTCTTACAAACACATATGGCACGAAGTGTGCCCAGACAAAGCAGGTTGTGCCTACTACAAATGTGACGTTTGTAAGTGAAATGTTTTCTTCTTTATATCGCGCTCTTTGATACTTTACTGTGCACTCTGTCCTCAATGGTTGTAAAAAAGTGCGCATATAGTAGGATAATATTTTTCAATTAATACCGAATGAGTTTCTTATAAGTTGTTGAATGCAATTTTTTGCTATCTAAATAATCTAAGACTATAAATAAAACACAACTTCATTCTAAAATCTGCTCAATTATTGTTATTTAATGAAATAGCTAAAGTACGCACTCCTGCACCACCATTATGATATCGTTATGATATCGTATTGCATTACCGCAATGATATCGAAGCCGCCGCCGTAGTCCGATATTTTATATTCTCCAGCCCTGTCAGGCATGCTAGCTGATGCTTTAAACTTATCGAATTTAGCTTTTAATTTCTTTTCTGTTGATATCTTCCGTGATAGGGTTTTTCGCTAATTTTCCAGGACTGAATGTTTAAAGGGACATTTGACGGTATAGAAGCTGTCTTTTCCGCGAAATAGCGCATTAGTCCCGCTTCCTGGAATTCGTAGAATAACTCTGCTTAAACGCATTTTACAATAAGGATACCGTCAATATTTTTTATATATTTTATGCAGTAAAAGCTTAAAATAGACAAAGATATACTTAAATACTGTGTCTGTTGAGGTTTGGAAAATCCGCTTTTTTGTAATCACCATTATCAAAATTAATATCCTATTAGCAACAACAACAACAACAAAATAACCTTTTTATATATTTTGAATGTATTCGAGAAAACTTAGAAACAAAAAAATGCATTTCAATTTACTTAAATTATTATGACTATTAATTTTACTGGACTTTTGCATGTATATTTTTAAAGATAAAAAATACGAAAATAAAAAAATGATCTTTTGGGAAATGTATTTAATGATTTCTATGTCATTCCCCTTGTATAAAATAGACATTATTTACACTTCTTCACAGTATAATTCCACCTATTCTTAGATTTCGTTTTAAAACTACAAAGAACTACTTTTCTCAGAATTTCATTTAGATAAATCTTAGATAAATTTGGGATAATTTATTCATGAAAGCCACATCAATATATCATCTGTATGGTGACTAAATCCTTGATAATCTGAATTTTAAGAAATAAACTTGACAAGCTATTATTCTGTGTTAATTAATGACGATTCTCTGCTAACAATCTGTTTAAATTATAGTTAAGATGCGCGGCAGTCGATTCATTCTTTTTTTGCAGTGAATAATTAGCTTTCACTAATTAATAGGAGAAATGGATTTTTGAGTTATAATAATCCGCTTTAATATTATTTTAACGATGTGCAAATTTCAAATGTTGAATACGTGATCGTTCCACAAATTAAGACACTATCCAATTTTAAAATACTTTGTGCTAATGTGTTTTGTTAATTTGAATATTCTATTTATTTATATATTTATAAACATTTCTATAGGAAAAATATCAGAATTACCATTTTATAAATTTTAACGATACAAAGAATTAATTACTTTAAAAAATGTACTAAAGGATTGTATGGTGGCGGAAAGGCAATTCATTTAAGTGGAAAAAGAAATCAGCCACTGCAGTGGATCATTTGGATCTTTTTCTATTAAAGAAATCACATCGCTATTAACTCCAGTGTTTGCGGCTATCCCATCACACCCAATATCAGTTACAGTTGATATGTTCAATGATTGTTACCATTAAAGTTCGCTATTATGCTATTTTTTATAGCCTCGCCTGTTCCAAAAGTAGGAGTTAGATGCCATAGAAAGGATTATGTGTGCTTTATGTGTAAAGGATTATGTGTTTTAGTAAAGAAATATGTTCTTCGATGACCGTCTTTTTGTAAAATTTGTTTCCTTTTTTATCTTGCACAGTTGTTTTATCTTTTTTTCTATCGAAAAACAAACCTATATTTTCTCGAACTTGGTTAAGGCTTCTTACTGTATCTTTTGTTTGATTCTTGGCTTTCTCTCTTCAAATTTTCCTCCTATCAATTACCTTACTTTTTTTCTCGTCCCAACATATTTAAGAATAGCATTTGCGATAGTCACAGCAACTCTGTCTGAAATCCCAGTTCGATCACAAGCACTTGCTACTGTTGGAAGTTCCACTTGCATTTGCTCACTTGTAGCTGAATCCAAAAATGAAGTAGAGGAATTTTTGGGATCATATGTTAAGTTTCCTTTAAATGTTTGCTCTGTATCTGATTGAATGTTATCATTTTCTGCTTTTCTAGTAGCCTTAAAAACTCATTTCTGAATGTACTTGAACTTTAATTGTTGCTGTATTACCTGTTGCTTCCTCTCTTCTCTTTGTGTTAAAATCTTGGTAATAATTTTATCGACTCCACTTATACACATTTTTCTCAGTGTTATTTGGTCAAGTAAAAAATCTTGTTCAAGTTTAGGTACTTTTTTATTTTTTCGCACTTACAAACAGAAAATTCTTTGCATTTACAGGATGCTACATCAAAAAGACATTTACTTTCATTTAAAATCTTTGCTGCAATTAAATCATATTTTTCTGAACTTTTTCTACCTTTAGATCTTAAAATACTTCTGTATTTATCGTGATAGGTTTTCCCATTTGTAACATACGAGTGCGAGATACACTGGCTTCCAAAAGTTAAGGTACAGAGACAGGATGCTTTCTTGTACACTGCTTGTCGAATATCTACTTAAATTATTGGGGAATTGGTCTTGAACTTCTGGGATGTAAAGAACATGTTTGATTGCATATTTCTCGGTGAAGATTTAGTCGGGAGGACAATTGGGGGGCTAGTAATAAATTTAATAATAAAATTATATTTGCGATCATCTATGTAACAGAAAATGCTGGAAATGGTTTGTCGATGTCTTAAATGACTATTTGGGTCCTGTTCAACGTTTGTGTGCAATTGTATAAGCTTAGCACTCATATTCATGAAGATGTTATTGTGTCTGTGGAAAATTCACAAGTTTTTTGTTTATGGCATACAAAGTTTTCAACCAAATTTAACACAATTTTCCGAAAACCTGACAAAGAATAGTAGCAGAAGTATACTGCAATTAAAAAATGGATACATTGAATATTTGATGAGAAATGGGCATTTTTATGAAATAATTTTTAACAGCGCATGCATGGAAGATCTCAAAATTTTTATTTCACAATTTGGTAGTCAGCTATTCTGGGCAACTTCTATAAAAAGTCCAGTCGAATATTGTTAAAACTCAGAAAGATATAGTGAGCTGATTGAAAAATTGTGGAAAATCCCTTATAATAAAGCTATTTTTAGAAAGCAACTTACTATATCTCTCCTATCTTCATGAATTTTCGAGATATTTGACTGGAGTTTTTATAGAAGTGGCCCAGAATAACTGACTACCAAATTATGGAATAAAATTTTTGAAATCTTTCACGCATTCGAAGTTAAAAATTATTTCATAAAAATCCCCATATCTCATCAAATATTTAATATATTCATCTTTTAATTGCTGTATACTGTTGCTACTAATCTTTGTCAAGTTTTCGGAAAGTTGTGTTAATTTTTTTTGAAAACTCTGTATGCTATAAACAAAAAACTCGTGAATTTTTCACAGACACAAAAACATCTTCACGAATATGAGTGCTAAGCTTACACAATTGCACGCAAACGTTGAACAGGACCCAAATAGTCATTTAGACAGCGGCAAACCACTTCCAGCATTTTCTGTTACATAGTTTATCTCAAATATTATTTTTATTATTAAATTTATTATTAGCTCCCCAATTGTCCTCCCGACTAAATCTTCACCAATAAATATGAAATCAAACATGTTCTTTACATCCCAGAAGTTCAATAGCAATTCGCCAATAATTTTCGTAGCTATTCGACAAGCAGTGTACAATCGAAATCATCCAGTCCCTGTACCTTAATATTTGGAGGCCAGTGCACTACAGGGATAGATGCTTTCGACCAAATAGATTCAAATTTCTTAATAAGAATATCAAGCATTTTATCCACTGCTGATCCTTTTGATGTTTTGTCTGGCTTCAACTCATGTCGAATATAAAGATAATATTTCATAATGTCATAATAAGGTGGAAGACTTAAATCACTTAATTGTTTAGTGTACCCAAAAATTGGGCATTCTAACTTTTGTCAGGTCTGAACTGGTCTTGACACTGCCATCACACTAAATATAAAGTATTGAATAATAAATTATTATACTAATATTCAAGCTGACATATTCATAAACAAAACAAAATCCAGTATATAAAACCTTAAATACATTTGTTACTCAAACGATTCGTTTGCCTGCACTGACTGACGACAGAAACATGTGACCAGGCCATTACTACAGCTACATGATTCTGTGTCTGGTCTGCCACCCTACACCAACCACTAATATACATCAGCCATTAATTTTCAGAACTAAAAAATGTTTTGCCGCGTTTATAAGTTAAAAGTAAGGTTAATCCTTTCTATTGCGAAATACTGTTAAAATCTAAAAGAATGGAATTTATTTTAAATATGCAAGATTTAGTAGCATAAATATTAAAGATATGCAGTATAAAACTATAAATATCTACTGTAAAATAGTTTATGTGTATTATTTAAAATTTTCAAACAGGCATTCCGTATTTAAAATATTTTTCTTTTACTAAACCAAATTTATCAAAATTCGTAAATTCTACTTAAAAAAAAAAAAAACATATATTGAAGTCTTTTTCGGCACCTCTAAATGTATTATGTTAGTTAAAATATTTTAATACTGTCTTGACAAAGGAATTAGACAAGTTTTCATCTCTATTAGATATCGAAAAAAAAAAAAAAAAACCGTTCCACCCGAGTACACAGAGAGAAGAAAATTATTATTACTTAACGAAAGGCGACGATTTTTATTAATTTGAAAAAAATAATTGCTACATCTTTAAGCTACGCAAATACGCTACACATTAACGTATAAATTGTTTTATAAAAGTTATTTATAAAAGCACAGAAACAGCATAACGGAGTATTAGAAATTGTCTCATTGTGTACCTCAAGTGGTACACAGTGAGTCAATGCATATATTTTCATAATTCATAATTACACTCTATCAATAATTTTCTGGAGTTTATGATTTCTAATTAATATTTCTAGATTTTCAAAATATTAAAAACATGAGCTTCCAGTGGACAATAGCAGACCTTGGGCTACATTTATGAACATTTTCAGCCTCTTACGTTCAGTAGATTTCCCTAGCCATCGCACGCCCACAGAAATCGCAAACACACAGAAAGAGAGAGAGAGAGAAATATTCTTTTAAAAATAAATAACTTTTTTAACATCAGAACCACATAGTACACGCACAATGAGACAGGTCTCACTGTGTACCACAACTGTGTGTCTCACTGTGTACTTTCGTCACGTTGTAACAAAATGGATGTGACATCTGTTACATCAATTTCATCACTTTAAAAAGTTTATGTCTTTTTGTCGTAATAGTATATTACTACATATAGCTAGGTTGGTTAAGTAATTATATGTCATATTGAAGGAAATAAACTCTAAAATAGACGTTTATGTAACTTTAACCACTATAAAATAAAGAAATATTTACTATTTTGTCGGACGAGTAACTGAAGTGCCGAATCTACATCCAAGTATTGCATAAGATTAGGTTGTTATGTGTGTTGCGAGCTTGGAGAAAAAGTTACAACTGTATTTCAAAGTGGCTGCTGTCTCACTGTGTAGCATGTCTCACTGTGTGCTACTCTCCCTTGCTTGAAGAAATATTGCATCGTTAGAAATTCATGTATTTTCAGCATTATTAGCTATTTATAAGGGGCACTTAAATGAAAACGAGACTGACTAAATAACGACCATGGCACGGAAGTTGGTGACGCAGATAGGTGTGTCTACAGTAGTGCCGTCTACAGAGAATAGGAAACGAACAGTGCGAGTGGTCAACGCTGTGCCATTTGTCTGTTAGATGAACTCGAAGTGAGATGGGTGAGTCGTGTTTGAGTCCGACAAAATTATGGAGAACACGAAAGAAGAACAGCGAGGTGTAGTGCACTTTTTGACTCAGGAAGTAGTGTCAGGAAGTGAAATTTATGCCCGAAAGTCTGTTGTGTATAACGAAAACAGTATGTCACGTGCAAGTTTGCTTCAGTGGAATAAACGATTTGGAGAAGGTCGGGTGTCATTTAAAGACATCAGTCGGCTAGGACAGACTCATCGTTTCACTATATTTACTGTCATTATTGCGGTGGATGTAGCCGTTAGAAATCACCAACGGCTGATGATGGAAAACCTTCGACTCATGTTGGACAATAGACACGGTACCGCTCACGCCATCTTGAGAGAGCATGTGACATACTCTTTTCGTCATACACAGCAGACTTTCGGGCATGAATTTTACTTTCTGACACTAATTCCGCAGTCGAAAAGTGCACTACACCTCTCTGTTCATCTTTCTTGTCCTCCATAGATATATCGGACGAACACACGACTCGCCCACCGCACTTCGAGCGCATCTAACTGCCAAATGGCACAGTGTGACCACTCGCACTGTTCGTTTCTGATTCCCTATAGATGGTACTACTGTAGACACACCTATCTACGTTAAGAACTTCCGCGCCATGGTCGTTATTTAGTCAGTCTAGCTTTCATTTGACTGACCCTTATATTTTTTGGGTTGTTAAAACCCACGTGTTAAATTTGATTCCATGATCTGTCTCATATGACTGTTTCTACAGTTTCAAAATATAATGAGACTATATATTAGTATTTTTCTATTATTTAAAGTAAGTAATGATATTTACTTCCTATACATAATTATGTATAGAAAACATGAGCGCTCCATACTTCATGGTTTAGAGAAAACGCAATAAGAATCTGATTAATGATTACGATAATTCTTTTAAAATTTTGAATGGAAAAAATATCCTTCAAATTCTCTCTTATGTTATGAAAAATAAAAATTATAAGTAAAATATTTCTTGCAATTTTGCCTCTAAAGAGTTTTTTTTTCTATAAACAATATTAGAGGTCATATACTAAAACGTTTAAATATAAACACTTTTTTATATTTATAATTCATTAATTAAAATATAAACAAAAATACAATTTTATTTTTAAATCAAAAATTAATGATGAAATTCAGTTACAAAATCTTTATTCATTGAATTATTTGCGAAAATTACCAATTATTTTCATGTTCACCCATTTACATTCATCGAAAATGATTTTCGACGATATAATTATTATAATTTTATATATAAAATTCCTTTTTTAGTCAGAGAGAGTGCCATCTATCTATATAACTAATATGAATTCTAATTTTATAAAGAAAACAATTCATCTTCAAGATATAATTCATGCTCTATTTTTAAAAATTTGCTAAAAGAGATTAACCTAAATAATTTATGATATAGTTATTCAAGAGGATTATATAAGGTTTTTAAACGCTATTTCTTGTTTTAAAGATACGATTTAAAGATATAATTATTCACTGAATATACATGATATTTTGTTAAATAAACAAACGCCAGAATAACAGTCATAAATCTTAATTATATTTCTTATTATTTACTAGCAGAAAATCCGGCATTAATTATATGTTGAAAAATAAGTTGGGGGGATTATTTGTTTAAGCCTAGCAATCATTAATTTACTCGCTACTTCAATGAATTTTTGATTATATTTGCATTATTTGGGCATCTTGGAGTAATAGTCCTTTATTTTATGCATAAATAACGGAGTGTGATAGAAATAATGTTTATGAAAAAGACTAGAAGAATAACATAACATGTATAGATTGTTATAAAATGTAAGACGATTACAAATTTATAAAAATGGTAATTGGTAACTGTTACTGAAGTAAATCTTGCAAGAGACAAATGACTGAAGTAAGGATTTTTTTTACTACATTTTTTTTAGTTCCAAGTGTGACTAGTAGAATGAGCAGCGCAGTCACAAACTGTTAGAATTTAACCTTAGCCTAACTTGTACAAATTAATGTATAAGTTAGATTAAGGTTGCCTAAGCTTTTACCGGTTTTTACGTTAGGTGTTGAAAAGTCAAAGTTTTCAATTTGCATTTTTATATTAGTCTGACCAATGTTACATATTCCGTATGTTTAGAAACATCTATGGCGCGAGATTGTAACTAAAAAAGTTTTTGAAGAAATTAATGATGCATGACTCTTTGTAACAATAACGTTAATGCCTGTAACCTTTTAAAATGTTGAGCTAGATCATCATTTATGAACTCATAGAATATTTAAGAATTTATTTTGCAGAAAATTTACTCTCCTGCTTAAAATTGGTTCTCATTTATTTAATGGAAATATAATTAATTAAAGCATTTAAAATAAACTCGATTTAAGGCAGCATAGATTGGTATCTAGAAAATTTCCATTGTAGACAATATTAACACTGTCTGTCTTCTCCTGGACTTTCAAAAGTTATAAATACATTCGCCTTACATAGAAAAAATTTTAATCACAGTTTACTTTACTTATGAGAGTAAACCTTATAAAGCAATGCGTTTTCTTTTTTCATAAAATATTCTATGAATATTAATTCTAGAACAGTTCTAAAAGTTTTAGTTAACTTATTAGTTCAATTACTTAATGAAAAATTATTTTGTCTTGAGACATTATATAAATTCCGTCAACTAATCGTTGAGGTAATGATATAACCATAGTTCTTATGACGCAAGAACTTTAATAGAAATATCCCACTTATACAAAGTTTTCATATAATTAAATACTCAGCTACTATATACAAAATAACACGATCGTCATCATAAATATCTTTGGTTAATATTTTTAACAGAACATACGTTAATTTCAAAATTAAAACAGTTGTGCCAATGATTAGAAAAAAAAAAGATAAACAATATTCGTTAAAAAGGCGTCATTTGAACGTTATCAAATTTTATGGGTACCAACTTAAACCCGATTACCACCGTTGCCAAGCTTAACGACAATTTGCATATTGTTGCCAAATATGCCGATAAATATAAGACATCATGGAAGATGTGAACTTGGATAAAAATAAGATTATTTATGGAATTCCTGTCGAATTTCAATATTGGAAAAACTGGGAATCGTCTGTAATCTGGATCGATACACCTATTTTAGCTTCGTGTGTTTGAGATAAAATTTGCTAAATTTATACAACAAAATATATGGGCCACTATTTCCTCCCATTACAGGCCAGAAATGAACAAAACACTTATGCACTAGATAGAGAAATTTCCTTTTGGTTGTTAACACTTTTTGATGAATACAAAACCGAAATTATAACTGTCCTTATACGAGCTACCTACTCACAAGTTTTAATCCCATTATAAATTAAGAAATGCTTAGAATATTGAATTATTTCAGAAAAAAAACACTAACTTTCAGGTTCCTGTGAAGGTGGATTTATCCATTTTAGTTGCAGTAATATTGTAACAATAGTAAAAAAAAAAATAAAACATAAACTTCAGAAAGATAGCATAAAGTAGAAAAAACACAAAGAAGAATCAATTGTTTTTTAATGAGACACGAATGAAAAAAAACCTTCGTAAATTTTTTCTCTCCCTGCGAGACGACTATATATATGTATTCGTCCTTGATTTCCCTTTAATAGTTTTCGGCATAAAAAAACGTGTTCGCCCAAGGATTTAATGTCAATGAATGACATAAAAAAAACGACAAAAATACTAATCTGCTAGTGTGGATTAGTCCCACTATTGGTACACCACTGTAACCATAGTAGTCGTGCCGTCAGATACTTAAAATACGAATAATCTATTATCCATACAAACATTGCAACACATTTAAACATCCAGGTATTAAATGCCAATTATCACTATCTTCAATTTAAATAGCATGGATAAAAACATTTTTAAAAGCACATAGTTTGACTTCAAAATTAATTCAACTGCATACGTTTTTGCAACGGAAAAAAAATAATACTTATCAACATAGTAAACTTTAGACGACAAATTTTAAGGTTACTTCCACACTTCAGCTCTAAAAACTAACAAAGAATGGTAAAGTTTAAGCCTTCAATTTCGAGCCAGGACTGAAGTCTATATGTATATCAATTGGAACCACAATTTATTATTAATTTTTTTCAGGTAGATTTTTCTTGAAAATATCCTAGTGTAAGTGGATCTTAAAATCCAAAAATTTTCACGAGTTTGTACTAATGTACTGGACACTCCTGAATGAAAAACTTTTTCATGTGCATCTTTCACGATTAATTTAGTCAATTTATGTTTTGCAGGAATCACAACGGGATGTTTTTCATAAAATGAGGAGTCAGACTTTTGTAACGGTCCTCGTACCAACAGCAAACCTTCATCTGACAACATAGGATTTAACTGTAGGAGATTCGATTCTTTAGGGATACTCTTGTTACATTTCAAGCTTTTAATAACTTCAGGGAAACTTTCTTCTTGCACTAGTTTTAACCAAAAATTTTCAGCATGTAACATTTCCTCAGCTGATAATTCTGAAATTTTTCTTTTTTCTTCCTTTAATTTTATATCAGTATGATTTAGAAACAAATAGTGATTTTCTAATTAGCATATTGCTGCATGATATATTTTCGATTTGACTAAAAATATCACGCTAACAGAAAAGGCTGATGATTCCCCACTTAGCCTGGTTCTTTGGAAACTACCGAGGCTCTTTAGAAAGAGCTAAATTCTCCATTAGCCTACAATATAGACATTATATGTTTTAAAAAATTTTACAGTAACTTATTCTCTAACTTACCGTAAATTTTCTTTTCGTATTTTCTAATATTAATAAAGTTACATCCTTAAAATGAATTACTGATCAAATTTGAAATATATAAACTAACTCAATTGTATTTTCAACTATTTTTCCACAAACAGTATCCACCATAAATTTTGTTTTCATTTGCCTCATATAAACTTTTTCTAAGAATTTAAATAACTTACGATTTTACACTGAACGCGAGGCCTTCGCGACATTTTGGCGATCAATAACCACAGTTTAAGGAAAACCAGTCTAAATTTATTTTAAATTACATGACAATACGAAATATGTTTTACATTGTTAGAAAATACAATGTTTTGTTCATCGTCTTAAAAACTATATCATATATTTGGAGTAATGAATGGAAAAATAATATATTAATTCATGCATTCAGATTAACAGGATTTCCAATCTATCAGTTTTTAAAGTTCAGCGTTTTTAGGTGAGTTCGTAATTATATAAATACGTACCACCTATAGCCGTCGTTCGGTCCGTCCGCCCCTCCCCATATAACAGAACAAAAACTACCCAACTGAATGGTCTGTAATTTTAAATATATAATTTTTGTAAAATTCTGTCCAGTCATTTCAATTTTTTTGAAAATTGGATGTATAGTTTAATTACAAGGATAGTCAAAAATTTTCCGTTACATTACAGCGAATGGAAAAAAAAATATTTCAAGTGCTTTTTAATGATGTTACAGCCTTTCGAACAGAAGGAAATTGATATGCAAGTATGAAGTGAACTAAAATATACATTCAGTACCATATGCGGTGCAAAAATATTTATAAAACTAGTTACAATACGAACGCACCTCATTTGCCACGTTTGACGTCCAATTTCCAAATTGTTTTTAAATTCAGATTACTTAATTCCGCTGTTTTAATATAATTATAATCTCATTATCCAATGCTTTATTTAATAAAATGTTAAAAAAACTCAAGCACTAATATTAGAAGAAAAGGGTAGCTAATAAGCAAATTGAACACAAAAACAAGAAATATTTCCCGTAGCGAATTGATTTATAAAATATTTTATTTTTTACGCATGCATTAAATGCAATTTCTAAAACTAGTGTTTCTAATTTATACGAAGAGTTCGTCCCTTCAAACGAAGTATATCAAATTGAATTTTTTACGAATTATATGAGCAAATAAGTGTCATAAGTTTGGAATAATTTAAACTATTTTTATTAAACAACAAAAAGCAATAATTCACGAAATTCATTATACTCTGAATTACAATTAGCAAATTAGAAATACATTATAAATTCTTATGGAAATATTTAAGGTAATTTTGGAAACTTCAATTACATCACAAATTCAGGAAATTTCATTTTCTCTCAATTAAGTTGCTTAATTAGTGGTTAAAACTTTTACATATTTCTGCCACTCTCAACCAAGAAATTCTATTTAATCGCATTTTAGAATCAATTACTATCGCGGTTTTCAATTTGTGAATTTAATTAAATTTAGAAAATTGAAGAATATTTCTACTTAATTATATTTCCTGTATTACGTAAGGAGTTTCACATCAGCTTCCTCAAAGAAAGAAAAAAGTTTCATGGTATTCACGTTTATTTCAATGACTACAACTTTGACGATGAAAGTTTAAATGAAATTCTGGTATGATTAAAACATTATTGAAAAAAGTAAACGTGTTGGAACAAGCACAAATATAGACTTTTGTAACTTATTATAACCCTTGATGTGCCCTTGCATCGTTTCAAGTTGAAAATACGAATTAAATATATAATTTATTTAAATATATAATAATGTTAAATATATAATTTGACAAGTTAAATATATAACTAGATCAAATTAGAATATACATATGATATGAAGCGTGTAGAATCACAATCAATCACATTTTGATTCGGAAGAGGTTGGCAACTATTAAGAAAAATCATTCTGTATCTATGAGAAACCATATTAACGAAATAAATAAATTAACTTCGAATCACAAGCTATTTATAGCAGAAGTTAGTGAAACGGACACGATTGTTTTTTGTTTGATGTCGTCCCCTCAGGAATTTGAAAATGTTAAGTCTGCTTTAGAAATTCAACCGAATGTTGTTTTGACGATGGATTTCGTTACACAAAGATTACTAGACGCTGGAACACTTGTACTTGATTCAAAGAAAGAAAAAGTATGTACTAAGACTGCTCATGATAATATTTGTGTCCTCAACTCGCAAAGAATTCTGTTGTAAAATATTTGTAATTCAAATGGGCATACTGCGAATTATTGTAGAAAGAAATTTATGTGTTATTGATGTAAGTGATGATTGTTGAAAGATATGAAGCTTCCGACACCGCTTTCGTTTTGTGATGTTTGTGTTCGAGCAAAGCATAGTCAACACCAATTGGAAGAGGAACAACAAAAATAGAAATTAAACCAATGACAGCTATTCACACTGGCATACGTCGCCCTATTGTTCCTAAAACTTGTTTTTGGTGAATGCTACTGTGTGACTCTTATTAAGGATTTTTCGCGTTTCATTGAAGCACGTTTACTGAATCATAAAAGGCTAAGCTTATGAAGATTTTCATGAACAGAAATCCTACGGTAAAGAAGATTACATGTGATAATGGTAAGGAATATTTAACTTATAACTTAGTGAATTTTAGTAGAAATCTTGGTATTGTGATTGATCTCGCTCCTCCATACACGCCATCTCTAAATAGATTTGCGGAAAGTTGCAATAGATTGCTTCTGGATGTAGGACGAGCTTTGATTGCAGAATGAAACTTAGCAAAGGCATTTTGGGGTCAACCTATTTTTTCATTAGCTTACTTGAAAAACCGAATGCCAAAAAGCTCTATTGACAACTTAACACCATACTTCATGAAATCTGGAGAAGATTCCGATCTGAAGAAATTACGTGTTTTTGGATGCAGTGCCAACATGTAAGTTTATTCCGGTCATCGAAAGAAGCTTGATGCTAGGTCTAAACGAGTTATCTTCATAGGCTAGTCTTCAATGGACTTCGATTGTTGAATCCTAAGACGAATCGTATAACTGTATCAGGAAATAACAAATTCGATGAAGAGAAAATAGAAAATTTACAATCAAAACAATGCATTAAAAAAAGTCAGAACTGGTTTATAATGAAATGAACCCAAATGTTCAAGAAAGTGCAAGTGAAGTATCAGATGATGCTGAAGAGAAGGAAGACAAAACGAGAAACTCCGCGAGATTGAAAAAGCAACCGGCTCGGTATCAGGATTCTGGGGTTCATGAAGCATTTCTTTCCCAACAAGGAACTTTGTCTTTTGATGATATAAAATGTCTCCCTATTGATGATCAACTGTTATGAGAGGAAACTATCGATACAGAGATAAAAAATATGAAGATCAACGACATCTGGGATCTGGAAAAACCACCACCTCACAAGCGAGCAATTTCCTGCAAGAGGGTATTTAGGATCAAAAGAGATGAAGAGATGGTCGATATAATGCGGTTATTGAAACTCGTTGTTTCATGTAAAAAGGAGTAGAATATAGTGAAACTTTTTCTACTGTAATAAGTATGCCAGTTTTACGTTTAGTGTTGTTTTGATTTTAAATGAAGATCCTATTAGATGTAAAAACAGCTTTCCTGATGGTAGGTTAAAAGAACTTTTTGTATGGATCAAACGCAAGACTATTATGATAAAAGTGTGCAAAAGATTAAGCTTAAAATAAGTTTAAACGGATTGAAAGATTTCATGAATTTGGTTCAAAATTAAATTTTAAATCTTTTGATAACGGAACTTCTTATGTTATTCTGTATAGTAATGAAATAATTACTGCTCTGTATGTTGATGATATGATAATAGGAGCATGTATAAAAAACTATAGATAATATATGATGATGCAATCACCATATATTGTCCTTTTATTCTTTTTAAATTAATCTTACTTTTTCTTTCCATGTATTCAGTCAGTAATAGCTGGATTTGCTAAAAAGTAATTTCAGGCTTATTTCTCGTCTCTTTCATGCGGAAGTAAAACATTAAATAATAAACATGTCTTTTTAACGAAATGATTCATTACCATTTGAATTCGCTATTTGATATCTGCATGTCAACAAACTATATGAGAGATTTACGATAATTGCACTCTTGACAGTTCGATATTAATTTAATACTAATCTATTTTTGTTACAATATTTATGTGGGTAATTTTCCTTTGCTTTGTTTATACAAGAAAGCGATCATTTTTATTGACAATGTGTTTTATCCATTTCTTGCATTTTAACTCAGGCAATAAATTTAATCGTAAAATTATATTTGACATCTATAATATAAATAAATTTTACGTATTGTTAATGTTTTGGTAGGGTTGTTTGAAGTTATTTTCACAATTTTGGCTTTTCCGTTTATTCGCCAATAATTTAAATTCTCTTCCATTGTTTTTATATGCAACGGATAATTTGGCATTTGCGTAACTCTCATATTGGATTGGTATTTCAGTGAATGTGGCGTGCATTCGATATGTAAATATGTTCATTCGGCCTGATACTCTACTACTGTAAAGACACTTTTGTCTTATGGACCACCCCATCATACTTGTTTTTCACGGAACTTTCAATAAATAACATCGTAAAAATTTTGATGTGTTGCAGTCAAATTCTTGGGGATTGGAGCTCACAAATATGGGTTTTGTGAGACATACCAATGTACTCCACTTGTACATCTGGCCATATCTCTAATTTAAAGTGTGTGTGTGTGTGTGTGGGGGGGGGGGTTCCCCTTCACAGTAATAACATGCAGTGCAGTATAAAAGAATTCAAGTATGTTTTCGCCTATTTATATAAATTATTGACGGTTATATTTCATCATATTATGCTTTTTCTTAATAAATTTACATTTAATATACTATTTAGAATGTATATAAATCTATAGATAATATAAAGAGGCGCACAAATAATTGAAGTGTTTAAGGCTATGGGCTGTAAATGTTAAATCGTGTTTTCCAAATATGTTATTTGTTTTCTAAAACGAGTATTTAAGAATCTTATTTACATTATCAAACGACGAAATATTGCTGAAGTATTCTGGAAGTGATGTAAGGCGTTTCATAATCTATGCTAGAGGAATGATTTTCCTTCCTCGTTGTCAATAGAAGTATGTTTCTATCAATATCAGTTTAAGAGAAAATTGCAATATATTCTCATTTTGATTCGAGCGATGTACCACTACTTTTGAATCATTCTTCTGTTGAGTCGGACTATATGTGTCTCATTTTGAAATTCAAGATATAGGACTTTAAATTGTTCACGTATCTGTGTAAATACAGTGGTTGTTTTTCATTTACTGACACCCGGATTATAGAGAATACTACCCTGTGTACACAGCATACACTGTAAAAAAAACCACTGTAGATTTGACAGAACAAACTCGATCACAGTGAATGCGCTGTATCTTTCTTTTCTTTACTGACTATATTAACATGGAAAATACAGTAGTCGCGTAAAATTAACAGCACAATGTGCTGGCAATTTGGACGCAAAAACAGGACAGCAAAAACTGCTGGCGCCCAAATTTGCCAGCACATTGTACTGATATTTTTACGCAACTACTCTATTTTCCATGTTAATATAGTCACACACAACGATACACCGCATTCACTGTGATCGAGTTTGTGCGCGAGATGAACAGTACTTTGTACTGTAAAAATGTCGTTATTTTTACAGTGTATATAAAATAACTATTACGAGCACACACTGATAGATGTTTTATATTTAATATATATATCGTAAATTTCGCAAAAAGTAGGCCAAAAATTATGTAAATAACATTAATTATATGTCTAACTAATGATGTTTTTTAAATTACTAAAAATGGTATTACATTCGTGTTAGGCACATGCCAGCTGTTTAAATATTTAACGATTTATTGCAACTTATTTTATTCTTATTATTCCAGTGTTTAAACGAGGAAATCGAGTACACGTCTTTGAAATTTGTATTTTGTTTATTTTTTTATTTATTTACACTTAAGTGAATAAATTAAACTTATGTCATTGGAGATTAGCCGGAAACAAATGTCTAACTATTTAAATTATTTCAAAATCGAGAGTGTCAAACTTCTGCAATCGGGCTAATTTAATCAGATGTATTAAATAAAAACATGTTTTAAAATTATTTTTTAAATCATAAAATAATGTCAGGTGAGGTACAGTTATAAAAATATCGCATTCAAAAAACATGTTTTATCTTATTTAACGGTGTAAAAATGAAATTATTGGATAACTTTAAATTAAAAAAAAAAATGTAGTAAATGTTTCATTTATTGATCAGGTGTTTTCATCGTCCATATGACGTCAACGCTATTCACGAACGTGTTTTGCTTTATAATATAGATATACCTACACTTTATGAGCATATACAAAAAATTAAAAAGTACATAGAGTACAAAATTTTTTGTTAATATCTAATAAATGATAAACGCATAACATTTCACAGAACCTATTTCAATAATTATTCCCTTTCAACAATCCTTTAAATTATTTTTTAACACGAACTTACTTTCCTATATGGTTAAATCTGTTCGATATGTTCATATCTGTCTCTAATATAAAACTCATTGTTATTTTTATAAAAAAAAATATTACATGATTTACTATATAAACGTGAAGCATGTTAGATTGTTTTTCCGACAGCTGCTGGTAATGATTGTAATCCAAACATGAAAGTAGATCATTTATCTTCCTTAAATGTTTTTCACGAATTTTTAGATAAATGCGAAAACTTGATTTTTTTAAAGAAATGTTATATGCATGCCATTTTTTTATCCATAAACTCTGAAAATTATTTATTAGTTTGATAAAGATAAATTAAAGATGGTATTTAAAGAAATTGGACAAGTGAGAGATTTAATCGCGTACAAAAGGATCCGCATGTTGCCTGTTTATCTGTTACGTTCGTGTTAACTATAACAATCACCATGCTGTAAACTTTAAATTTGGCATTATGCCAAGAGCGCTTCAAAAGGAGGTTGCAATGCTGAATTTTCCAGTTAGTTTTTTAACTAATATATTTGCTAATAACCGACATTTTTTTTCACAAATAATTATCAGCAAAACCAGGATTATCCAGTAAAGATAGGTACCTCATGCGCTCCTCAAATCCTCCGCTGACCAACCATAAAATAAAGCTTGTGTGCAACGGATAAATGAATTTTCTCAAAACGTATGTGACCTACGATAATTGTAATACACTGTCAAAAATATTCCTTTTTATACACTAAATTATTCGCCGTTTTTAAGCAAATAATTTCCGTACTCCTAGGAAACGACTTTTTCCGTTATTTTTTTCAGAAAGTCTGAAAAAGAGTAAAAAATTCCGTTGATTCCCTGACGAATGCGTATTGTCTGTATTAAAACCAAAGTTTGGTTTAAAAAAAAATAATAAAGAATCGAAAATTCAATAAATAAAAATTTCTGATTTATTTAAAAACAAACAACAAAAATAATGATTTCAAATATAATGAAATAATAATTTTCTCATTCAATTAAAATTATTGGCAATTTATTTTTCAGAGTATTAAAAAATCATTCGCATATAAAATATATTCTAAACGAACGCATTAAAAAAATGTTTAGTAATTCAATCAACTTAAGCAAAAATCGATTTATTCAAAAAAGCAAACATTTTTTCTCGAATTTAATAAAAAATATATTCATATTCATATTCTAATCTAACAATCAAATTATATCTTACTAGCAAACCCCGCGGCTTTGCTCGCGTAATATTTGAAATATGCCAAGTGATATTTATATGTCTAATTTTTATTAAAAGGTACTAACAAAATTTTTATTTTATTAAAAGGTACTTATTACTTTTAGGAATAATTAAAAAAAATTACTATTTAAAACACAGTTTGATTAAATATCATTGTTACACTGCATAAGGCTGAATTCAGACTTAAATTAATAAAACGAAATAAAACTAAATAAATTATAATTTAGAAAATATTTTGAAACTTTTATGCTCAATTAATACGCCCATTTCAGTATTCATTTGAAGTTTTGAATTTTTTAGAAACCATCTTCTTACATCTTAAAATTAACCATCATTTCAAATTCCAAGTCCTACCACCTCTGTCAACATAAAGGGCTATGTTGAAATAGGAACCGTCACCATTAATTTGCCAACATTAATTTTGAAATTGGTTTATTATTTCCTAATATTCCACAGAAACGTAATTTAGAAAGCTTTTAAAGGCCTTTTTTAGAGCGTTTGTTGTTCCTGTGAATCCCAGGTGGTAGAATCATCGGCATAAAATATAGCCTGTGTAGGATCAGAGACTGTTACCATTGATTCGCAACTATTACTTTTATATTTGGTTTATATTTCCTGAAATAGCGTAGAAATCGTAATTTAGGACTTTTTTAGAATGCTTTTCGCACCTGCCCTTCACTTCACCCCTTTTTAATTCGAATTTATTTTCGACAGTCCTTCGAGGGCATTTATATTTTATAAGTAACTACCATGCCATATTTAATGTTTCTAGCCTTTTCAGTATCACAGAAATCGCAATTTAGAAAGTTTTTAGCGACTGCAACCCTCTGGTGGTAGTGGCACAGACATAAAATATAGCTTATGTTTGAGCAGGTTCTATCACCAACAATTTGTTATCATTATTTTTTTAATCGGTTTGGTATTTGAAAAGATTACATAAAAATTGTAATTTATAACGCTTTTCGCTCACTTCATCTTTTTAAATTTGAAATTTTCTTTCGACAGCTCATAGAAAGCAGTTGCATCTTGCAAGTAAATAACATGCCATACTTCAAAGTGTTAGATCCTTCAGTTATGCAAAAAACGCGAATTAGAACATGTTTTGCTTTTTCAACTCTCAGATGGTAGTGACAGCAACATAAAATATAACCTATGTTATAGCAGGGACTGTCACCATTGATTTGCAACCATTACTTTTGAAATAGCTTTGGAATTTCTTGAGATTGAGTAGAAATCGCAATTTAGAACGTTTTTAGAACGCTTTTCGCGCATTTTCACCCCTTTTTAAATATCCAATTTTTTTAAACTGTTCTTAAAGATCATTTATATGTAATACATATGTACCTTGCCCAATTTTAAGTTGCTAGCCCCTACCGATCACAAAAATCAAAATTTGGAACGCTTTTTTGCTCCTGCAACGTCTAGGTGATAGTGATAACGACGTAAAATAGCGTCTATGTTAGAGCAGAGGCTGGCAGCATCAATTTCTTAACATTACTTTTGAAATCAGTTTGATTCTTTCTGAGATATTGGTTACAAATCGGCATTTAGAACGTTTTTAGAACGCTTTTCGCTCATTTTGCTCTTGCATCTCCTCTATGTTAGTGGAAACATATGTAAAATATGGCCTATCTTGGAGCAAGATCTGTCACCATCATTTTAACACCATTATATTTGAAATCGGTTCAGTATTTCCTGAGATTGCATAGAAATTGCAATTTAGAACGTTTTTTACAAAGCTTTTTGCGCATTTTGACCCCCCTTTTAAATTTCGATTTTTTTAGGAAATGTCCTTAGAGATTATTGATATCTTATAACTACCATTCTAAATTTTACGATTCAAGGCCCTTCCGTCACGCAAAAACCGCAATTTAGAACGTTTTTCTCCTGCAGCCCCTTTGGGGTAGTGGCACCGACATAAAACATAGCCTATGTTGGAGCAAGGATTTTCACCATCATTTTTGACGCCATTATTTTTTAAATCGGTTTGGTATTTCCTGAGATTGTGTAGAAACTGCCATTTAGAACGTTTTTAGAACGCTTTTCGCGCATTTTCACCCCTTTTAAATTTCGAATTGTTTAAGAACTGTTCTTAGAAATCCTTTATATCTAATAAGTAGCTGATACTTCAAATTTCATATTTCTAGGCCCATCAGTAACACATAAATCGCATTTTTAGAACGTTTTTTGTTCCTACACCCCCTTTGGGATAGTGGCACCGACATAAAACATAGCCTATCTTGGAGCAAACGTTGTCACTATCATTTTGACACCAATATTTTTTAAATCGGTTTCGTATTTCCTGAGATTATGTAGAAACTACCATTTAGAACGTTTTTTAGAACGCCTTTTGTGCATTTTCACCCCTTTTAAATTTCAAATTGTTTAAGAACTGTTCTTAGACAGCATTTATATCGTATAAGTAACTAATATTCCAAATTTCATATTTCTAGGTCCTTCAATAAGGCAAAAATCGCATTTTTAGAAAGTTTTTTGCTCCTGCACCCCCTTTGGGGTAGTGGCACCGACATAAAACATAGCCTATGTTCTATGTTGGACTAACACCATCATTTTGATATCATTACTTTTGAAATCGGTTTGGTATTTCCTGAGATTATGTAGAAACTACCATTTAGAACGTTTTTTAGAACGCTTTTTGTGCATTTTCACCCCTTTTAAATTTCGAATTGTTTAAGAACTGTTCTTAGACACCATTTATATCTTATAAGTAACTAATATTCCAAATTTCATATTTCTAGGCCCTTCAGTAACGCTAAAATCGCATTTTTAGAACGTTTTTTGGTCCTGCACCCCCTTTGGGGTAGTGGCACCGACATAAGATATAGCCTATGTTCTAAGTTGGGCGAACAGCATCATTTTGATACCATTACTTTTGGAATCGGTTCGGTAGTTCCTGAGCTTATCTCCGACAAATAAACAATTTTTACCTCTTTATAATAGGAGTATGATTAAAAATGTGTCTAATATGTAATAATTTTTATCCTACTTTATAAGTGTTAAAACACCAACCATTATTTCATAACGATGAAATGTCCCTTCAATTAAGTTTAAATTTCCTGGCTTTCTGAACAAGAAATTTATCAAGTCTTACCAATCGCCCCTTTCAAGACAACCTGCATGTTTATTTAAAACTCGTCCTACAGCAAGCGCCCGGTGGCCTAGCGGTTAAGACGCTTGATTCAAAACGCACGGTCACAGCTTCAAAGCCACCCACAGAAGAACGAGTGAAGCAATTTTGGTTCAATCCCCTTCAAGTGGTCCAGAAAATCATTTATTCGTTGCTTGACCATTTAAAAAAAAATCTGATTTTTTTTGTAAAACAGCCCTAACATGATGGAAGTACAAAATGACTATTATTTTAATTTTATTAATTTTTGTTTGTGCATGGTGGCCATCGTTGTTTCATCTTCTGCAGCAACTTTCACACAAGAAGGGTTTACGGAATTGTAAATAATTCATCGTTTATTTCTCCAATTCAAATGCGGATAAAATAAATTTGTACAGAATACATTGAGCTAAAATTTTTGTAATAGAGTAGTTACCAATAATAAATCCTTATAGGTGAAATTTAAGCATAAAATTTCAGTTTTTTTTCTAAAATTTGTTCTTTTACAAAAGGAAATTTTTCTAGCAAGGAAAACATCACATAATTTTTTTTAAAGTGGGACGAAAGTACTTGTACTCGCACGCCAAGTTCCAGATCTGAGACTTGTTTTCTCTTCGCTAAAACAAATCCCAAAATTTTCAAAAATGTCAAAAATCGCACTTTTGAGGCTTTGATATCTCTGGTGGCACACGGGATAAAAATTTTAAGTTCTGGTTTTTGACAGTATTATATGATAGTGTTATGCACAAGCAATTTGAGGATGGAGATTTGACTATAAACTGAGGTATGGCAAAGGCAACATGTTAAAACAATACTGCCAAACTATTGTTTTGTTGTACTCGCAGCTAATAAGTATTTATCTCAGAGTGTCACTTAAATTTGTGTTTTTGACTATCTTTAAATATTAGTAACAGAAAATAAAGCCCTTTGCAAAGATTAGGAATTAATTAAAAAAAATTAATTGTGCTTAAGGCCATACATTTTGTATGGTTTCAATAATTTTTGTTGTACATAATTTTAGTAACTAACAGAAACCCCAGCACTTTTACAAAATATATATATATATATTCTTATACCAGGCCTGAGACAAAAACAGAATAGGGAAAGATAAAAGCTGTTAATCTTGTCATACTTGTTGAGACATTATCAAACATATGAAAACAAATTCTTGCTTGTTGGTTTAAGAACCACAATTTTAGTCTTTCTCTAAATTTTATTTGAAGTCTTGCCGTCTCTTGATAACTTGATTGAAGATCTTGCCCCTGCTGGCTCATAGAAATAAATTTTGAAATCACTATGTGCAAGCTTAACTTCAGTAATAATTCCTAGATCATTTCTTATGCAAAAATGTCATTTTTCTGCAGTATAAAGTTTGAAAGAGCTTTAGATATCTTTACTTTCTGAAAATTACTAGACGCTGTGCACGGTAACATCGTATAATGTTTCATTTATAGTAATATACTTATGGTAGGAACAAGTTTCAGGGGCTGGCAAGCAGCATCAAAATTATGGTTTTTAAACCAACAAGAAAGAATGTATTTTGGCATGTTTGATCATGTCTCAACAAGTATGTCAACATTAACAGTTTTCTCTTTCCCTATTCTTTTTTTGTCTTAGGTCTAGTATAAAAATATTATTTTTTCTTTACGTAAAATTGCCGAGGTTTCTTTTAGTTGCTAAAATTACAACAAAAATTACTGAAACCATACAAAATTCCTTAAGCATAATTATTTTTAATAAATTGCTAAGCTTTGCAAAAGGCTTTAGTTTCTATTACTATTGTTTAAAGATAATAAAAAATAAATAAATTTAAATGACACTCTGAGATAAATACTTACCTATGACTACAACAAAACAATAATTTGGCAGTATTGTTTTCACATGTTGCCCTTCCCATATCTCAGCTTGTAGTCAAATCTCCATCCTGAAATTTCTTGTGCATAACACTACCATATTATACTCTCAGACACCAGAACATAAGATTTTTATCTCGTGCCCCATCAAAGATATCGAAGCCTGAAAAGTGCTTTTTTTGACATTTTCGAAAAATTTGAGATTTTTTTTAGGGAAGAGAAAGCAAGTCCCGTATCTGGAACTAGGCGTGTAAGTGCAAGTTCCTTCGGCCTATCTGTATATAAAAAAAAAAGCCATGTTGGCAGTTTTCCTTGCTAGAAAAAGTTCCTCTTGTAAACGGACAAATTTTGGAAAAAAAATGAAAATTTATGCTTAAATTTCACCAATAAGCAGTTAGTTTCGGAAACTACTCGATTACCAAATTTTTAGCCCAATGTATTCTATACAAATTTCTTTAATCCGCGCTTGAATTGGAGAAATAAACGATGAATTATTTACAATTCTGTAATCCCTTCATATGTGAAAATTTCTGCAGACGATCAAACAAAGATGGCCGCCATTCACAAACAAAAATTAATAAAATTAAAATAATAGTCATTTTTAACTTCCATCATGTTAGTGTTGTTGCACAAAAAAAATTCAGATTTTTCAAAAATAGCCGAGCAACCAGTGCTGGGCCACTTGAAATGGATTGACCCTTTTACAAACACTCCTTTTTTCAGATTACGGTAATTTTCTGTCCTAGAAAGAGAAACAATGGAAATTTCTTGAATTGGCGTTTATTTTCTTTCTTTTCACAGAGAAAAAAGAATCGGACATTCTTTAATTCTCGGATATATTCCGGTATTCGTGCTGCAATGCATACATCCGTGAGTTGAAGAAAGTATTTCTGAGAGTGTAGCTTTCCTACAAGGTTTAAGTTAATTTCTCCTACCACTATTTTTTTTTATAATTTTAGTTTCAGTAGATAAGGGAATAGAGCTGCCGGTATGGGTGTGGGGTATTGGGGGGGAGGGGCATATTTTTTTCAGTATATTTTAGACGATATCTCTGAAAAAAAAACTAAAATTAAAACAAATATATATTTAAATTTGGTATTACAAGATCTTTTGAATGATACTCTCCAAACTATAGAAGAAAATTAATTAGCCACTTTAAATATTTCTAATAATATTTCTGAACTAGCCGCTTTTCGCGACCAGTTTGGCCTCCCTTAAATTTATGCTAAGCATTGTATAATGGTTCTTTTATTCATAATTTAATTTCTTTGCTTATTTCTGTGCCAAATCGGAAGTTTTTGTTAGAGAAATCAAGAACTCTGTATTTTTATGCTATCCGGGCAGACGATAAATCGCCAAACATTGTTCGGGTCGCATTTTTTCATATTTCACCAATTTAATTTAAAATATAATCCGTTCGCTTATTTTATTTAAAATACATAAATTTAATTTTAAACTGAATTATTTAAAATCCATAACTTTCGCTTATTTTCTTATTTAAAAAAAAATAAACAGAAATAAAAATAATAAATAATACCACACACCTTGACATTTAATTTCAACATCAAAGCATTGTTTTAATTTAGCACGCGAAAAATAAACAAGTGGGTATGTGTGATGACAGATAACACAGTGCGTTTTGCTTAATATTTCTTTCAAAACGTCCAGTACATTTATCGCCATGGAACCCCTTCTAAATTATGGTAAACCCTATCTAAATTATCTTATAGTTTCAAACAGATTCGTTTTCTTATATTTCCTAATTTTGTTCGTGGTCCCCTCACCTCCCCCGATATGTGATGCACCATTATTTTTTATAATTTTTATAATGTGTTATAAGCTATCTTAAAGTTTAAGACCGATCCCCATATTACATTTCCTAATTTTAACAAAATCGCATTCTGTTATTTCGAAATCCACCACTAGGAAGCGCACTTTTTTTTTTTAACAAAACAGCATATGAACGAAACCCCGTCTGTTCTCAACTGCTCTGCTCAACAAGCGCATAAGCTTTTGGCACATATATAAATTCATTTTTTAACGGAAAGGTACAAAATTGGGAAGCCTGACTATGGAAGAGTTTTGGAATGGAACTGTGTTTCGGATTTTTTTATTAAAAAATTACCTATTGAGTTAAAAGCGATTGTGATCACGTGACAAACAAGTTGTTCACCCTTCCTTGAGTGGTTATTCTTCTTTGGCTCGGAAATTCGGTTCAAATCGCCATCTTTGTCAATATTTTTTTTAAGTTCTATTGATTTTTCACAAAAAACGGAAAAACAGTTCGATTACATAGTTTCTGAACAACAAAACCTGCTAGTTTCATGCATTTCCGAACAAAAATAAATTAAAGTTTGTGACATAAAGTTGCTCTTTTGGGTTTGAGAACAGCCTTAAATAACCTATCAGTAGATATATTTCTCTTGGAAGTGGCGATTTTTAACGGAGCCCTCGTTTGCCCTTCGCCTCCAACAAAAATTTAACTCACCTTAAATTTATAAAATTCTTATGTGTTATAAACTATGTCAAAGTTTAAAAGCGATCGGTTCTTTAGTTTTCGTAATTTTAACAAATCCCCGCCAATTGTCCGTGCGAAAAATCATCTCTTTTATAAGTTTAAAAATCGATTTTTCAATAAATCGGAAAGTTGTGGTCCGATTTTTTTATATTTAGATTTTATGAATCAACGTACGAAATAACATCCGGATGCAAACGAACCAAATTTGTAAAATCAATTGTTAAAAAATGTTGTACTGCGATTATCAAACTCTAGCATAAAAAAAAAAATATTTTTTTCTTTCTGTGTCACGTGGTCTGTTGTGCAAAAAATGCAGTTCTGGAATTAATTACCAATAAATTAATTATCTTCGCTTCCGATTGTCGAAATAAAAAAATAGACATATTCTGAAAGAGAATGAAATTTTACGTCGGATGGCGTAAAAATTGCAGTTCAAAAATAGGTTTTTCAAAAAAATTTTGATCCTATATAAAAATTCTGAGTCCGTTTTTGCGAAACGTCGCACCTCTTTTGTTATCGCTGAAAAATCACTGTCATCAGACATCTTGTCACCGTCACAAATGAAGCAAAATTAAAAATAAAAATTTTATCGATTTTGCGATCGTATTTTCGAGTTTTTATAGTACGATCGCGATAATTTTTAGAATTTCTGAAAGCGATTTTTTCCCTCGTCTATGGTACTACTTTTGAAATTCTGGGATGTGTAGAAAAAAGGTAATTGCGCCTTAAAGAAATCGCCACTCCTTATCTGCTGTTAAAATGACACCTGTTTTTAAACCGTGGAAGAGATCATTTTTGTAATTTGATAAAAAATCCATGTTTATGTTGAATTATGAAAGCCTTTCTGATCTTGTAATTGGGGTTTTTAATTAATAACGTCCGTTAATTAACAGTTTTTCAATATTTTAAGGCTTGTAGTTTAATGTGAGGTGTTCAGCTATAAGTATGCAAAATTGCAAGTCTCCAACATATATAGTTTCTGAGAAAGAGCTCTGTGACAGAGGAGCGAGACGAATAGGGTTTCGTCAGATGAACGAAACCATAAAAATGCTAATTGGCGAGTTAAAAAATGATATTAGCGAGATTTACGTTCGAGCATAAATTTATCAAAAATTCTTTGCGATCATGGAAACTTTTAAGTAGTGTTATTCGAAAAAATAATTAGGTTAAAAATGGTCGTCTTGTATGTCAAAAGCGAAGGGTTATGCCAGTATTTTTTGTGACAGTCACATGACTTGGACTATTATAATATAGATTAAATGATGGCGATGGAACATATTTGGCGATTTTCACCTGTGCCCGGCTAACAATAAAGTGCCCAAATGACCACCTGGTAAATATAAAACGACGCGGCCAGCCCGGAATTGTTGATGACAGTCACGTGACTTAGGCTATTATTATAGAGATATCTAATAATATGTAAATATGTGAGGCTATAACATTTATAACGCTATGAAGTCTGAACATTTCACATTTCACTTTTTTTTTTTTGAGAAAAAGCTTCGACAGACGGGCAGAGAGAATCAAGAGTGAACTTATAATGGTTCCGTCTTAATTTTTTCAGTACAGAACATTTAAAATTGAAATTTATTTATATTTTACGAATTATGGAATCAAATCATATTTGTTTCAGAATGTTAAAATATGCACGTGAAATTTTACTTTCATTTTTTGGTAGACAATATGGGTTCACGGCACTCCACCTGCCAAATCGTGAAACCACAGCATTAAGCATCCTTTTCTGTAAGCGACTTAGCGTATTTTTAACACCCCTATATCTTTCTGCTGGATTTTCCCCAGGAACTTTAAACTTCGTTTTTTTTTTTTTTTAAGTACTCTTCAAACGAAACCAAATGTTCAAATTTCCACGTTAGTATATTTTCTAGTTCAGAAGATATATGATCTAAAAGTTTCGTTTTTTAGACACAAACTGACTGACTCACCTATCACCAAAAATCTGAACTATATTCAGTAGACCTAGAAACTTTATATTTGGTATGAAGGTAGTGCTTGGTATACAAATAAAGAAAAAATTTAAATAAAAATCGGAAATTTTGTAAAAAAAACTTGAAAATTGTAAAAGATGAGAAAAAAATAGAAAATTATTAAAAAAAATTCCGAATGTTTTAATTATGTCTTTCTTTGCATCCTAAACGCTACGTTTATACAATGTACCAAGCATCTAGTGCTATGAGTCAAACCTTAGATCGAATTCCTTGTACCCACAGCCATATCTAGCACATTTCCTGAAAGAAACTCCGGATTTTATCTTCCATAATCAGAATTCCAGACAATTTTGATGGTCATGGATCAACACGATAAAATTCAGCATTATTGGTTTGTCATCTATACGAAATCGAGAACAAAACATCTGTGTACAGAATACGGTAAAATTTGTTACAGTTGACTATAACAAAATGTTCACGGTTTTATATAAAATGAGACTAAAATAGTAAAAGAAACGCTACAAGTTAAACATATACATTTTATTTAAAAACTTCATACTTTCGAGCTTTACTAAGAATTTCCTCAGAGAATATATTAACATTATAAGAAATGTTATATGTTGTGAGTTTTTAACGTATACTGCTATTGCGTGAATTTCAGGCAAATCCGTTGCATTCACAGGATAATTAAATCATTTTTACATAGTTTGTCGTTTTTTTACGCTTATCTTAAACAACATTAAATTACATCTTTAATTTGATTTTTCAATTGCAAAATATCTGAAAAATTAAAAAAGATGATTTTTTAAAAATACACAGTTTTAAGACATTTTTGGTCATAAAAAGTGATCTATAAAAAAAGTCCTTCTGTGTTCTTCGGACTGTCATAGCACAAAATGTGCAGAAACTTCTGAAAACATATCCCAAGAGATGAATTGCGATTTTTTGCGATTATGTGAAAATCATTATTTTGAAGTCGGGCATTGGATATTGCCATTTTTAGTCTGAAATCAGTAATCGAGTTTAAGATCTGTCTAATTTTCGCACGGACACATAATTGATAGTTTTTTTTAATATAATGTAATATTCTAATTAACATAAAAATGTCAATTTAATTTTTTTAATTCACGGGGGGGGGGGGGGGGGATGGTTAAGAGTTGGGGATATATTTTTTTTAATTTGGATATTATTAATTTACTTTTACAATTTCCCTCTATTTTTTTCGTTTATATTAAAAATAATATTAAAAATTAACTTATTTTAAAAAATACGTATTAAAAGTTCAATATATATATATAACATATATATATATAACCATTAATTAAACATTACCGACCATCATCAATAACTGCAATATTGTGAATGATTGACTACACGCCATAAACCAACAATGTAGAACTGTATGTATAAAATAAAGTACCTTATACCTAATTACAAGAATTAACATGGAAGAAAAAAAGAAGAATATGGATTCCGAAAAAATTGAAAAAATTATATATTGAATTACGTTTTCAAGAGTACAGAATTCAATGATATAAGCAAATCGGTTGTTTTCTGTGGGAAAAAAGCTATAAGCTGAAAAAAAAAATTTCCCTGTACTCAAACAACCAATATAACAAAAACAACAACAAAAAAATAGTTTCAAGATGAATACAGAACATTATCAAATGGCATGAAATGGAAAAAAAACTACAGCCCATTAAATATTTAATTTATAGCAATAGAAATCTTACAAAACTTACCGAATTAATTCCCAGTAGATTTTCAAAATATATTCCCCCACATGGAATCCAAAAAGCATGATAAGATTAAGGTGAATAAAACAGTTAAGTTAACACAGAAATTAAAGCCTATGGAGTCAGTTAATTCATGTTAAAATATTGTGATAAATATAATTAATATAATATAAATAAAAAATAATTACATTATTTATAATGCCTAAAAACAATTTTAAATTTTATAATAACAATTTTACAACAATGCCAATTTACAGCGTTAATTACCACCTAGTGTAAAAAATTAAAATTATGATATTAATAGAGACTGTTAAAATACAAAATTTATGGTGCTGCCATCTATTATTTTATTTTAAAAACAATTATTATTATACAAATATCCCAATAAGAAGAACCTAATACATGCTATTGAATTAAAATGTATTAACTGCATTCCTACACACATCCTAATATAAACAATACCATACTGTATATCATTATTCAGAATTTTTTTTAAAATAAATTAAATGTTAATAAAATTCTTACAATATATTCTATTACCATACCATTAAATCTACAATGAGAAATTAAAAAAAATTTTAACATGATAATATATAGAATATAGGCTATACGCTTTAAAATAAAATAAATTGTATATTATTAAAATATAATAGTCTTAATATTTAGCATTATATATAAAAATGAACAGGAAAGATTGAGTTTCAAAACTTGCCTTATCCAGAAAATCCAATATTGGGAAATCACTGAAAACCTCTGACTGCATCTACTGGTTTTCGTTCAAAACCAAGATTTTACAATGCTAGAAATAAACGATAAAACTATTTTTTTTTCAGCTTACAGTTGTTTCTCTGATGCAGGTTCACCAATAGAATAAATTGATAGAGAAAACTCGAATTTGGATAAGGAGTGTATTGAAACTCACGTACTCATTTAATTCTACCAATATGTAGGCATGGGAAATTTAATCAAATGCAAAACATTATTTGATGTTTTAAATTTCCTGATTGTTTCAAAAATTATTTTTGTATTTACTTAGAAATAAATTTGCTTAAATATATATATTTTTTAATTTTCACATATCGTCATGTAATTCTATTGTAAAAAAAAAAAAAAAAAAAAAAAAAAAAAAAAAAAAAATTATTAACGGTATTTTACTTTAAGCGTTTTAATATTTGAGCTTCATTTAATTGTATTAATTTATTTGCATATTTAAAGTTAAATGAATACTTTAATGTAGACTTACTCACTTTGTTTGATTTCATTCTTATTTACATTTAGTCTCATGAAACAATCTCGTAGCATTAGTTGAAATTTGGAGCATAGCTCTGTACTAAAACACTTTCTTTTATCTATGGGTCAGTTGTCTGAGGAAATATAGCTATGGATATTGAACTAGATAAATTTCGGATGAGACAAGTGAAATATACGTTATTTATGATGTGTAAGTATAGCATCGAATTATATTTCATTTAGTTATTACATGTCTATAGTTATGAGTCCAACAATTATTTGCATTACTAAGATTTATTGATTTTAAATTCGGATAACGAATAACGCCATGTTTTAAAAACATATTTCTATACTTATAAAAATAAAGAAAACACAAAAAGTATATGAAAATTTCATTCAACCGTTGTGAGGAAATTTTGCAGTTACTTGAAATGTGTAAATCCGATTCATGGGAGGGTTATTGAAAAAAATAATTATTATTTTTCTATAAAAAGTTATAAAATTGCTTCAGATTAAAACATATCAGATTTTATTTGTAAAAAAACTTTTAGGGATGTTAGACATTTTATAACTGAGGAAGAAGGAGGTGGAGGAAGAAGAAAAAATATGAATTATAATGGAAAATTTAGATAAATAATTATTTATTTAATATTACAAAAATAATGTTTCAAAGGTAAAATCTTCATTTTTTATTTCAATTTCAAATTAAACACAAATTACACAGAGAATGATAAATCCTCTGTGTAATATAGAGCGACAAAAGAAGGGGGGGGGGGGGTCGAATATTTTAGAAATAATGTAATTAATGGATTGGATGGTTTATTATTAATTTATAGTAAATACAACTTAAAAGACATTAATAAAATGTTTAGAATTTCTATGCTATAGGGGCAAATGGACGAAGGGGACAATTGAAGTGTGTCGGGTTGGGAGAATTTAGTGGTTTGATTGTTTATGCATTTTATTGATTGCTTATATCCTTTATTGTAACCATGCAACAACATTAAAAATTGAAAAAGAAAATAAGATTTTATGAAAATTTTCTGATAGACGGAATTAGATGATTTGACTTAAAAAAAGAGTAAATATTCACCATAATCAAAAGTGAAAAATTCTCATCCCTGTAAAAAAAAAAGCCTTATTAAAATAAGTCTTTTCTTATTTTTTGTTTTATAAATATACTAGCAATTATAATTTAATAGTCTCATTGTCAGTTAAAAACTGTGTATAAATTATATTTTTAAACTATTTATTTTTTTTATTTCTTACTAAATCGTTGTATGAAACATCACAAAACCGTTAGTTTTTTTTAAATGATTTTAAAATGTATTTTATATATTCTTGATCGATGCAATGATATTGAATAATTTTGTTGATTTGTGATTTTAAAGAAACATTATTTATGTGTTGTCTTAAACAGGGAAGTCAATACGATGGAAATACCACTCTGATTTGAAAGCAAGAAGTATAATTATATTAAAAATTAGCATAAGAATTAAATTACATCGATTTTTTCGCATATTAAAAATTTTTAAATTTGTAATATGCATGCTTGCGCTCTGTCTATGCGCTTTGTCATGCTTGCAACTACGTTGTCGTGACGTCACCATACCTTACGGGTCTTTTACTTTGAAAAACGCGCAACGTTCGTTAATCTTGGATGGAGACAAAAATGAATAATAAATATATGTAAATTTTTAAATATAGGTAAAAACGGTGAAAAACGAACGCTGGTATAATGATTATTTACGGTATATTTATTAATTGATGTAGCATAATTTATTTACAATTGATTCATAAAATTTTGTTTCTTAAACGAATTTTATTATCCAATAAGTTTAACTAATTTCCAGTTTTCTAAATAATTAATGAAAAAAAATTCTAATAATTGAATAAAAATTTAGTTGACAATGGTTTCCTGTTCCCATCCATCATCTTTCTCCCTTTCCTGAAAAAACAAATGCAAACTCCAAAAGAGAACATTTGACGAATCATTCATAAAATGGTCTATTTAATCATTCATCGAATTTAATAATTTCCCTCTTAATGCACACGTTATTATTAAACGGCGGCGATATTGCAGGTTTTCAGTAATGATAATTTATATCACTAATGGCAGTATTCAAGAAATGTATCGAATTCCAAATGCCAATTTATAACTAAAATTCTAATATTACATTAGTAATTGAATAGAAAGCATAAATGCTTCTAATTTAAATAGATAGCGCTTTTTTGAATATTGAATTGTTATTTTAGTATTTAAAGAAGAATTGTTATAAATTTTTGCTGTATCGATATTGTGAAGAAAATTAGATTTACGAATTCAAGTTTTATTTGCAACTTAAAAGTAATAAATTATTTGCTCTAGTACAATTCAAATATATGTGTAATGTATTATTTTAATCATGTACTTTATTTTAATAAAATATGTCAGCATTGTAGTTATCAATGTATTTTGTTCATAATACCATTGACCGACCATTTCATAATACACAATAATGAATTACATGTACACTCGGTATAAATGTAATTTACTCGATTTAGCGATGGGTTCTAACGCTTCGCCGCATGATTAGATATCAAATGAGGACATCATACGAACGATTTTGTTTTAATTATATTAATATCACCAGATTAACTGGTATTTTTTCAGACATTGTTAAACTAAAATTAAAAAAAATACCTTTAAGTTACGGTACTTATATAAATACATAACCAATTAAAACCTTATAATAATATACTAATTTTAATCGTTTAAACTTATAAATTAAAACTTTAAAAACAGTAAAAATAGGTTTATTCAACTGTTTACATGTTTCGACTCTACCTGAGTCATTCTCAAAACAGATAAAAATATTATAAAATTGCTCGGTCCATGAAACGCAATCATTCAAATTTTCACGTACTTTTCATTTTATGCACCTTATTTTTTTCTTTTTTATTTAGATGTTTATTTTTATTTTCGTAACCAGTATGTAACTCGAACCATAGTTTTGGTAAGTTAAGGCTGCTCCCCATTCAGTTTCCGAATTCTCCTCGGTAATGTTAATTCTTTGGACGTTTGGTGCGTACTGATAGTTAAAATATCTCCTCAGGATATTAATATTTTTTTCTATTGCCTGTATGCTCTTCTTAAAAGATGCCTCTTTTTACTTTCTCCTAGGACAATTCCACAGAAAATCATCAATTTTTATTTTGGGGGGGGGGGGGAGTAAAATTTATTATATGTTTAATTTAAGGGTATGATTGGAAAACTTGATATTTTTATATTCTATTTTAAAATCGTAATAAAAAGGCATTGTAAATTACTGATCACACACTAAGTTACGGACCATTATTGTCTTTTTAAAGTCATAATGTTACGTCAGTTACACAATAAAAGGTATGTCAGTTACACGTGCAAATGTCGTTTTTTTTTTTTTTATTATTATTATTCAGAAATTAATTGAACAAGTTACTGTTATAATTTGGCACTATTTAGTGTTGTTGAGAACATTAAATCCCTTTTTTTAACGGGATAGTTTTGATAATGTTCACACTTCAATGAAGGCAGAAAAAAAGTTTGTCTATTTTATGTTACGTCAGTTACAGAATTGTGAATTGCAATTTTGTGGAATAAAAGAGAGATTGAAATAATCTGCAGGTATTTGTATATTAAGTCCTTAGTAAGAAATATTTTAAATTGTAAAAATTTGTTCTAGCTTTATTAGTAAATTTTCTACATAGTTTTGAAAACAAAATTCGATGATCAAATGCTACGTCAGTTACAATGGAATTGCCCACAATCTTTACAAGAAGAAAGTATTGGAAATTTTATGAAAATCTCCGAATTCCGGTTTTCGACGGATTTACGCGTCTTATGGGTCAGAAATTCCAAAAACATGTCTTTACAAAACCTCTGTCTGTGAATCTGTGACTCTGTGACTCTGTCTGTTTGTATGTATGTGTCACAACATTTGAGGGCATTCTAGCTCAAGAACTAATGTATGGAATTTAATAAAAATTTATATTCAGGTAGTCCTTGATATAAATTGGTGTTGATTAGTTTTTGGTGTAAATCGTTCAACAGGTGGCGCTGCTCTGCTGCATTTTTTCCGATTTCCGCAATAGCTGTATCTCAAGAACTAATTCACGGATTTTCATTAAACTTCAGATTCCGTTATTCCTTGACATGAATGAATGGTGTTTACGTTTTGGTATAAATCGCCCAAAAGGCGGCGCTGCTATGCTGCATTTTGCTGCATTTACACGATTTCTGCAATAGCTCTATCTCAAGAACTAATGGACACATTTTCATCAAACTTCAGATTCAGTTACTCTTTGATATGAAATGATGCTGACTACGTGTTGGTGTAAATCGCCCAATATGTGGCGCTGCTGTGCTGCATTTTTGCACTATTTCCTCAATAGCTCTTTCTCAAGAACTAATGCACGAATTTTCATCAAACTTCAAATTTAAGTGTAACTTGATTAATATTGCTGCTGATTATGTGTTGGTGTGAATCGCTCAACAGGTGGCGCTGCTATGCTGCAATTATCATGATTTTCGCAATAGCTCTATCTCAAGAACTAATGCATGAATTTTCCTCAAACTTCATATTCAGTTAGATGTTAATATAAGTTGATGATAATTAGGTTCTGGTGTAAACAACCCAATAGCTGCTATGCGGTATTTTGCTGGATTTACACGATTTCAGGGACAGTCATACCTCGAGAACTAATGCACGGAATTTCATCTTTTTAAAATTCTCATGATGAGCACAGATTGCCATTTAATTTTGCACTGTGATAGCCAATTTTGAAGTATTGGCATGTATGAGATAGAAGAAAGTTTTGTGATGGCCACAACATACTAGTTTCCTTAGTTCTCAAAAAAATTTCTGAAATTTTTGCTTAATTTAATATTTTATGTGTTAAAAATTAGATGAGCTGCGAGTGAAATTTTATCACTTCATATAAATTAAGGATACGTTTTAGAAATATTTTGAGAACTAACAAAAATGAGACATCCTTTAATTAAAATATCAATTTCATGAATATATATTTAAAATATAATCATGCATCGAACGCCCATAGGCTTAACATTGCCTAGGGGAATTCGGAAATTGAGTGACGAGCAGCCTTAGACGATGCTGCACACGCAAAAAATCAACATGTGGCGATGCAGTATTATTTAACATATCAAAACTATAGCTCGAATAATTCAATAGTAAAGAAAAGAAAAATAAACACCTAAATACAATTAAAATATAACGTGTTTAATATGACAGAGTACGTGAAAATTTGAAAGATGGTGTTTCATAGACCGAGTAATTTTAGAATATTTTTATTTATTTGTTTTGAAAATGACTCGGATAATGTCTTAACACGTCAACAGTTTAATAAACCGTTTTAGGTGCATTCGTAATTATATAAATACGTAACAACTATAGTGGTCTTTCGGTTCGTCCGTCTGTCTGTCTGTTCGTCTGTCCGCATGCACGTCAAACGTTGCAAATGAGGTGCGTTCGTACTGTAACTAGCTTTGTAATTATACAGATTTTGGTGCAAGAGCTTTTGCACTCTTGCGTGACAAAAAATTTATTCGATTATGGGTCATTCCATACAAAATGAGCAAATCCCCTGTGGCAGACATGTCACAGATTTTAACGAAAATCATTTTGTAAGTAGATCATATCTATTTATGAGTAAATGTAAAATAATAGATTTTAGGATTGTTTATTTAAGTATTAAAATTTATATTAAAAGTGGATGCAAAATCGTGTTTTTGGCTACATGCTTGAAGTTTCAATTTTGGTTATTAGCCTTAAGTATGCAAAAACTATATTAAAAATTATTTATAATTAGGAATGAATAATAAGTAACAGATTGACGCAAGTTAGTAATTGTATTTTTATTCCTTAATGAGAAAAAAATTATTTTTGAAAAAATTTGAGGGGAAAATGCAACGTTTCTATTGAGATGAAGGACACCTCCTACAATATCAAAATTGCTTGTCGTTATAGCTAAAAGTATATATATTAAATATTTAAACTTTCATTCTTGCCTTTTTTATTCCTTAATGAGAAAAAAAATAAATAGTAAAAAATGTTGAAGATAAAATGCAATATTTCTATCACTTGTTTCGATCTGAAAGAAAGTTTTTTAAACTTTTAATTCTTTTAATATTTTAGATAACAGTGTATATTTTAAATATAAAAACTTTTATACTTGCTTTCAGTTTATTTTTTCCTCGAGAAGATTTTTAATTAAAGTAGAAAAAAAAGCTCAATTGAACAGATAATTATATATTAATACCTAAACAGAATATAGATGGCAGCACTAAATTTTTTCACCTTGAAATCGTGCAATATTTTAAGAAACGCGCGCGAATTTTAAAAAAAAATAGCTCATGGAATGTAGTTAATATTGCCTTTTTTAACCCAATTTTGTGACGTTAGGAATGAAAAAGGCATGCTTGAAATTTTTTTAGCAGATTGTGGACTTATTGATCTTTATGTCTGTGCAATAACTGTAATGTGGGACATTTCCTTCATTATTTTTTTTACCTATCAATAAGAGGAAAAATTACGATTTTGTCATTTTTTTTTAAGTTTCTAAATTTTTTTAAAGCTGGAGGAAATACATGGCAACCTAAAAACATTAGCAATTCGATCTTAATATGTAAAACTACATCAGGCATTAATTTCTCAGATGTTTTTGAATTCCTTTAATTTTTATTACGTTTTTAATTTTCTCAAAATTTGCAAATTTTCAATTTTTACCTTAAATTAAAGAATAATCATGGTGTTACCAGATTATTATTGCTCAATAAATAAGAAGATAATTTTTCAGAGGTTACATTATTAAAAAAAAAAATCATTTCAGTTAAATAGTTTTCAAGATACAGAACTTCAAACCTGCAACTTTGGACGATTGCACACATGCCAATCTTTATCACAAGTTTTTTAAATGTCCATAACTGCTAAAATAATTTATTTTTTGTGAAGATATTTTGCAGAGCTCTATTTGAATATGATTTGAACCTGTATATCAAATTTTATTAAAATCTGTTACGATGTGGCCACGACTTTTTTTAAATTTTTGCTCATTTTACGTGGAATGACCCTTATGTATATTAATTTCAGTCATATGGAAATAATAGGATTCCATCTTAAATAGGACGTCATCACCATGGCAACATAGAATCATTAGCTATCATGGGATATCATTGAATTACTTACGTATGATGCGATTTAATAGAATGAAGAAAATTTAGTAATATCTTTTTAAGTTTTGAATTGATTTTCATGAAATGTGAAATGACTCGATAATATTCTGCAGCGATAATATATATCAAATTTCAAACCATTGGATTGAATATTTTGAGCTGTTTTGTGCTGACAAACAAACAGACACATGGGCGGACGAACCAGATGAAGACTATAGGTGCTACGTATATATATATAATTACGAACGCACCTATATATCGTTATATTCCAAATAGCTACAGTAGACTCCTCATTATCCGATACAAAGAAAGAAAAAAAATGATGATTCGGAAAATCGAAATCGTCGGATAATAAGAAGGTAAATATCGGATGCAATTTATATTTTTAATTATTTACTAACGGAATATGAATTTTAATAACAATCTGAGGATTAGTTCGTGCGGTATAGCTATCGCAGGGATCGTGAAAAATGTTGCATTGAAAGACGATTTATACCAAAACATTATCAGCATCAAGTTATGTCATGGTCTAAATGAATTTAAACCGCATTTGTTCTAGCTATGTAATGAGATACACCGTCAACAAAATTTGTGTCACATTCGTGGACAGAAAATAAAACGCTATAAACAGTCAAATCATGTTCAGGACTTTATAAAACTTAAATCTGTCCCAAACTGTGAGCTGAAAAATTTCACGAATCCAATACTTTCTTCTTGTAGAGATAGAAGTAATAAGTGGCTTTCATTCTGAGTGCTACATGATTTAAAATACTATAATGATAATAATAATAATAATAATAATAATAATAATAATAATAATAATAATATAATAATAATAATAATAATAATAAATAATAAAATAATAAAATGATAATAATAATAATAACAACAACAATAATAATAAATAATAAAATAATAATAATAACAACAACAACAACAATAATAATAATAATAAATAATAAATAAAAAATAATAAAATAATAATAATAATAATAATAATAATAATAATATAACAATAATAACATTTGCATCAGAAGCAAGGTTTAAGAATTTGTTTTCCTATTTCTTGTTCTACGTTTAATTTAATTTTTCTTATCATTATTTTTTTTCTCCTAGAACGTATAATGCATTTTATATCTTTTTCCAACATAAAAAATATTTCCTTTACATTGACAAGCTTAATTTTAAAATCTTCAAGAAAAAATATGATTTAAGATGGAAAAGATGAATTATAGAAATGAAAAAAATTGAATTATTTTCTTAATATCAATATTTTATTCATATATATGCCTTTATAATTTCACTTCTTCAAAAATATTTCATTTTGATCTTACTGAGTAAAAATATTCAAAATTCATGTGTGGTGTAAGTGCCAAAATCCAATTTAAAATGCTACAATACTTCGGTTTTGCGCAGATCTTATTTCCCTTTTTCTTTTTTTCTTCGACGGAAGTCAAGTAAGTACTCTTTTCTACGTTATACATCTTCTAGAACGCTTTAGAAATTTCTTTGATTCGATATACACACAAATATTAAAAGTGTACTTTTCCCTAGTGACAGTAGTGACACCATTTCTACAGACTGTTTTTTTTAATTTTATACTTCTTAATCTGATAAAAGTATTCTCACTGTGATGAATTAAATTATCTGCATATAAAGCCATTAAATCTTCCTTTTTAAAATTGCGTAAATATACAGCTCTCGTAATATCGATTTATATTTTTGCGCTTTCTTTCATGCCGGCATCTTTATTCATGATTCTGTGCTAAAAAATCTATTTTGTTTTCCTTAGATAAATTATTTTTTCATTATAATTTGGGTTTTTTTAATGTAGAGATATGCTGAACTAAATCGAAACTCGTCTGCATGTTTATAATAACTGATTTTCTTGCATTCTTTTCACCTTATTTTCAGTTCTTTTTCATGAAAATTTACATCGAAATAAAAAGTATTCTTATAAATAATTGGAAATTGAATTTGGAATTTCAAATTGTAATCTGCCTTCTCAAGTTTCGTTTCTTTCATAACTTCAACGTGAAAATTATGCAAAAATGAGAAATATAATACAACAGAGTGCTTGTGTTATTGCATTACAAAAAAATTTTACAATTTAAATTTTATATTTTTTCTTATTTTAAAATCATAACTTTTGTTTTTATACGTTTTTAGTTTAAAATAAACGGACAAGTGCAAGTATTACTAGCGCACAGAGGGTTCCGTACAATAAATATATGAATTTGTAATTGTATTATTAAAAAAACCGTTGTTAAAAGAAAACTAAGTTTTTCTAAAAAACTAAACAACGTAGAGTTGGGTTTAACTGTATATACTATAAAAGAGTAAATGGATATACCATGAAAGTTCAAAGATATATGGAACATATATGGATATATTTAATATTATCCTTATCTGTTCAAGAAGAACTTAATTCGGTACTGTCAATAAAAGCTGTGTATATTTAAACTTCATTTGGCATATCATAAAACTAAATTCAGCGTAGTAATAACATTTCTTTCTACAGTCTAGCTAAAACAAAACCGTTGTTTAAAGTTTAAATTTGGCGTTGTGCTAAGCGCGCTTCGAAAGGAGCTCGCAATAATGCAAAGCCGCCTTGGTCTGTGCCGCGGTTTTAAAGATAGGTTTTTAATTAACTTTTAAAGTCACTCGAGGCGTATTGAAATACCAACTCAATGCTAACTAGCCGTGAATCCCATAATATTTATGCGATTCATTCTAATTAAGTTGTCTCAGGACTCTTAAAGCTTCATAATATTAAAGGTTTTATTTTTTTTTTTTTTTAGATGTTCAACTCCTATATTTTCTCAACATTTTGATATAATTGTTTCCTTGAAATTCTCATTAGAACAAAAGATGGTCATTTCATGCAAATTAAGCAAATCAGCTGTGGCAGACATGTCACAGATTAAATGAAAATCAGTATATAAGTAGATCATATCTATTTATGAGTAATTGTAAAATAATAGATTTCAGGATTGTTTATTTAAGTATTAAAATTTACATTAAAAGTGAATGCAAAATCGAGATATTGTCTACGTGCTTAAAATTTCAATTTTGATTATTAGATTTTGGAATGGAAAGACTATATTAAAAATTATTTATAATTAGGAATGGATAATAATTAATAGACTGGCGTAAGTTAGTAAATGTATTTTTATTCCGTATCGAGTAAAAAATTATTTTTGAAAATTTTTGAGGGAAAAAAGCAATATTTCTATTCCTCCTTTACACACCAAGGACACCTCTGACAAGTTTAAAATTGCTTGACCTTATAGCTAAAATTATATATTTGAAATATCGAAAGTTTCATTCTTGACTTTTTATTCCTTAATGAAAAAAAATAAACAATAACAAATGTTGAGGGTAAAATGCAATATTTCTATCACTTCTTTTTAATTGAAGGAAAGCTTTATTAAACTTTTAAATGATTTGATATTATAGATAAATATATATATATTAAGTATAGATACTTTTATTCTTGCTTTCAGTTTATTTTTGCTTCAAGAGAATTTTAAATTAGAGTAGAAAGAAACGACTGAGTTGAACAAAAACCTATATATCAATTCTAAATTCGAATAAAAAAACTAGATGACAGCACAAAATTTGCTTTCCCATGAAATTGTGCAATATTTTAAGAAACGCGGGGGAATTCAAAGAGGTATAGCGAATGGAATGTAGAAAAGATTACTATTTTGAACCCATTTTTGTTATGTTAGGAATCAAAAGGCAATCTTGAATTTTTTTGAGCATATCATGGACTTATTAATCTTTATGTCGTTGTAATATTGTTAATGTCGGACCTGTCCTTTATTTATTTTTTGCCCATACAGAAGAGAAAAAATCATCATTTTGTAATTTTTTTAAAAGTTTCTAATTTTTTTTTAAAGATGAAGGAATTAAATGGCGACTTTCGAACTTGGGGAATTCGATCTTCATATGAAATACTACATCAGGCATTAATTTCACAAATGTTTTTGAATTCCTTTTATTACTTTCTTCTATCTTCAATAGAAGAAAGTATTGTAATCGAAATTTTTTTCGACTTCCGGTTTTCGACGGATTTGCATGTTTTAGGGGTCAGAGATTCCAAAAAACATGTTTATAGAAAATGTCTGTCTGTCTGTGTGTCCGTCTGTCCGTCCGTCCCTCCGTCTGTCCGTCTGTCCGTCTGTCCGTCTGTCTGTCGCCATTGTACCATCAAAAAGTGTATGAAGTTATGTATAGAATTAAACCAAAATTTTATTATAAGTTTTTGGCTATGGCAAGCAGGTCCTCCCGGAATTTGGAAAAAATTCGCCGGTAGGGGGCGCTGATATAACAATTTTTGTGCGATTTTGAATATTGTACCATCCAAAAGTGTATGGAGTTATGCATAGAATTGAACCAAATTTTTAGTTTAAGTTTTTGGCTATGGCAAGCAGGTCCTCCCTGAATTTGGAAAAAAATTCGCCGGTAGGGGGCGCTGTAATAGCGATTTTTGTGCGATTTTGAATATTGTACCGTCCAAAAGTGTATGAAGTTATGCATAGAATTAAACCAAATTTTTATTTTAAGGTTTTGGCTATGGCAAGCAGGTCCTCCCTGAATTTGGAAAAAATTTGCCGGTAGGGGGCGCTGTAATAGCGATTTTTGTGCTATTTTGAATATTGTACCGTCCAAAAGTGTATGAAGTTATGCATAGAATTAAACCAAATTTTTATGTTAAGTTTTTGGATATGGCAAGCAGGTCCTCCATGAATTTGCAAAAAATTCGCCGTTAGGGGGTGCTGTAATAGCGATTTCTGTGCGATTTTGAATATTGCACCATCGAAAAGTGTATGAAGTTATGCATAGAATTGAACCAAAAAAAAATTTTAAGTTCTTGGCTAAGGCAAGGAGGTCCTCCCTTAATTTGTAAAAAAATCGTTCGTAGAGGGCGCTGTAATAGCAATTTTTGTACAATTTTTGTGCCATTTTGAATATTGTACCGCCGAAAAGTGTATGAAGTTATGCATAGAATTGAACCAAATTTTATGTGTTTATTTTTGGTCATGTCACGAAGGTCCTCCCTGAATTTGGAAAAATTCTGCCGGGAGGGGGCACTATAATTGCGATGTCTGTACCATTTTCATTATTGTACCATCGAAAAATGTATGAAGTTATCCATATAATTGAACCAAGTTTTTTGTGGATGTTTCTGGCTATGGCAAACAAGTCCTCCCTGAACTTGAAAAAATTCCGAAAGAAGGGGGCGCTATAATTCCGATCTCTGTGCCATTTTCATTATCGTACCATCGAACAGCGTATAAAATTATGCATACAATTGAACCAAAATATTTGTGCTTGCTTTTGGCTTTGGCCAACAGGTTCTCCTTGAATTTGGAAATATTGCGCGGTAAAGGGGCTCCGTGCTAGCGATTTTTTTTATACTTTTCTTGATTTTTCGTAGTTCTATTGTGCCTCGGCGGCTCGTGCAGCGGCGGGAACACGCTTCCTGCTATGTCGGCTATTCGCAAACAGCTGATAACGACAGAATAAGGAAAAATTAATAATTTTAACAAATATCATGATATAGATTAACTCGTTTTTAGTCCGTTTAATTGACTTGAGCAGAAATTTAAGATGAAAATCAAAGTTGGTATAGTATTGAACTAATAATATTGAAGTATTAACATGTGTAACTAGGTTTTAAAATATTAAGATGTATAAGATAGAAGAAAGTTTTGGGATTGGCACATCCAACTAGTTTTTATAACGTTTCTGATTTTCTCAAAATTCACAAATTTTCAATTTTTACAACCAATTTATAAATAATCATGGTGTTACTAGATTATTATTACGCAGTAAATAAGAAAATATTTTTTTCAGAGGTTACAAAATTAACCCCCCTCACTGACAAGCCGGTGTTCATACGTTCACTAAGCTCCAGGTTTCACTGCAATACAAGCAATATATAAAGTAATATAATGCTATTGATTTAATGTATTTTTAATACATTAAATCATTTGAGCATTTAAAACAAAATACAGAGAAAACAACATTACAATTTTACCCTTTCCCAAGACAGTCCGAGGGTTAAAAAAAATACCTTTCTGTTAAATAGTATTCAAGATACAGAATTTCAAACTTGAAACTTTGAACGATTGTGCACATGCCATTCTATATCACAAGTTTTTTAAATGTCCAAAACTGCTAAAAAAAAATTATTTCTTGTAAATATATTTTGCAGAGCATTTCTTGAATATGAATTGAACCTGTGCATCGAATTTTATTAAATTTGGCTAGTATGTGGCCACGACATTTTAAAAATTTTTGCTCATTTTTCGTGAAATGACCCAAGAACTTCTTAAATTATAACCGTTCAATAGCTGAAGCGGCGTTTACGAAATTTTGAAGTAATTTTTCTCCAACTGTCGTTTTGGGCATAACGCGTAGGATACCTCAAAACCTTCTAAATATTTTTTCATGAAATTTTCAAAATGTATATCTCATGTTAGTCTGCATACATTGAACCCAAAATTTCCTTTTTATTGTTCAAAAAAAATATTTTTTGTAGGTCATTATACTATTGGAATTTTCAAATTTTTTAATAGCTAAATACAACTTTGCATTTAAAGTATAAAAATGCATGAAACATAAATTTATTTAAGTTCAGAGAAATTATTACAATCTGAAGTATAAGCAGGCACCAAAATTTCATTCTAGTTGCAATATTTATTTTGTAATCCTGCGCGTAAGCTGCTATGCTAATTTTCTACTCGACAAATGTCTAAGAGTTTCGATCCTCCTATAAATAGTAATTCTGCATCTTACAATTTTTTAAATACATGAAATGAAAGAACATATTTATACGTTTCATCCCAATAAAAATTATGTTTTAAAATCATATACGTTTTAAGACATTAAATGTCATTTTTTTTTCCAATTTTAAGAGTCCTTAGACCTCTTAAATAAGTCTGTTTTTAACAATTTGACGTTTATTGCTTTTATACTGCTACTGGACATTACATTACGCATATATATCATTAAAAGTTGTTAACTAGGGATAGAGTACGCCGCTCTTGTCATTATGTATGTCAAACTGTCCGTATCTCTAAGTGTTAATATTTCGGTTAATTCTTGACGATTTTTCTCGAAAATCATTATCAACAATGCTTTTCTACTTCTGCTGCGATAGGTACCTTTAGGTACCTTTATAGGTACCTTTAGCTTTATAGGTACCTTTACCTTTATAGGTACCTTTACCTTTATAGGTACCTTTAGCTCAACACGTTTGCTGGATGCCCGTAAATCGAAATATGTGTCTAACAGAAAAATGTGATTATCTCAAAAACTATGTGACTATCGCTATAATTTTCCTGCAAGGTTTAAATTAACGTCAACTACCTCTAATTTTTTTCAAGTTTCAGTAGATTCAGAATTAGATGGGGGGGGGGGGCACATTTTTGCGTTACATTTTCAACAATATCTTTGAAAATATAACACCTAAAATTAAAAGGAATTTATTTTTGAGTTCAGCGTTATGAAAGCTTTCACACGATGCCCTACATGATATACATATAAAAGAGTTTTTTTCAAGTAGCTTAATTAGCCCCTCTGCACTTTTACTAAATATAATTATTAGTGTTTAATAATCTGAAAATATGTGGGTCGATAGTCTTTATTACTTCCCGCAATTTGAACATTCTACATTCCATATTTTACGAGTAAAATGGCTATGACAGACAGACAGACAGGCACAGAATGATCTTTTAATGGTTCCGTTTTTACTTTTTAAGCACGGAACCCTAAAAAGGTGTAACATTATTTTGACTATCTTAATACTTTTTTTTTCTTATTTATCAGCAGATTTTTAATATTCTTTTTAGAGTTACAGATTTTTATGCAATTCTTAACTTACTGCTAGAGGAGTTATTTTTTTATTAAAAAATGTATAGTTATATTTTAATTACACATTATATCATACTTTTTATGATAAGTCATACAAAAATCTTATGTGTAATTGTCTTCCATAATATATACTCAATAACATGTAATTAAATTTGAAAACTTAAATATAATTAGTGAATTTACACATAAATTATTAAACTGATCTTACACATGAAAAATAATTCGCAAATAATCTGATTTTATTTTTATTTACGTGACCTTCAATTTGTCGTTTTGTAAATAGCTGAGAAAGAAATTTTATAATTATTCACATTAAAAAGAGCAAATTCTCACTAATGCATCAATATCTTTAAAATGTTTAATGATTTATTCAAATGTTATTTTATTCATATTTAATAGCCTAAACCAGTAATAAATTAGTAGACTACGCACACATAAACAGCAGAAAATTAATATAGAATATTGTTACAAGCCACGCATAATTCTATTAATTAATGTCAAATTATTGCAGTAGAATTATTTAATACCACGACAACCCGTTAAAAAAAGAGAAAATAAAATAAAATAAACAAAACTTTAAAGCATCACGTAGTTTCTTTACAGGTAAATTTTAACGGGACTCATAACGACTAGCCATAACTAGTCTTTAACCTTTACCAATACCTTTTTGGCACTCAGGAGTTTTATCCGGACCAGGATTCAAACCAGGGATCTCTTGGCTGAATTTCGATCCCTGGTTCAAAGTCTGCTCCGGACATTTTTCGTCCGGTTGTAAATTTACATCTCATGTGATTAATTTTTACCAATTAGAATAATTGTGTTAAAATTAATCTAGTGTAATTACGTATCCAGCGTTTACTAAAGTTCCATCACTTGCGATTTATTCTGTTGAGCTGATTCAGATATCAGACCAGATGCTATAATCAATAAGGTTAGCTAGGTGAATTAGATACACCAGATTCGTCCGGGATGCACTGTTAAAAAATATTTACGGGCAGAGGCCGGTAGCAGAGATTCCAGTCATACCCCCCCCCCCCCCCCCCAAAAAAATAAATAAATAAATAAATAAATAAATAAATAAAAAATAAATAAAAATCCGCGCCCATCATTTTGTGTCAACGTGCTTACACTAGCGGAGTAAAATATATGGAATCGTACCGTATATGATGGTTTTTGATTTTACCGTTGAAGTAACAGATGGACTAGAACTGCAAGAATATGTGTATTGCCCTTAATTTTCTAAGTATCTAAAAATATCCCTGTAAAATTACGGGCAGAGGCCGGCAGTAGAGATTCCAGTCATACCCCGTAAAAAAAATTACATTACCATCATTTTGTGCAGCCCGTAATTTTACGGGACAGAAATATAATGCGCTTCAAAACACAATAACACTTTACTTACTGTTCCGTAGCACGTAGCACGTTAGATAATCATCACAGAATCCCTTTTTTGGTGGGTTAAATAATATGTTACGGTCGCGGTTAACTGACATTATTTTTCGAAACACGACAACACCCCCCCCCCTAGTTACACCCTAGAGGAGGAACATGCATGGGGTCGTACCGTAATTGTTTAGTGGATCAGACCGTTTTTCATCAAACAAGGTTGTTGCCCGTGAAAATTGAACAGCAAAGGCTCATATGTTTACAGATTTTTTCTTACAGTATAGAACAAATAACAGGGCATTGGCAGCTTGAACCAAGAGATCCCTCGTCCGAATCCCGGTACGGACATTTTTCGCCGTTGTAAATTTACATCTCACATGATTGTATTATTTTTAAATTATTGTTTTTAGCATTAAAATTATTAGAATTAACAGTAACACTTAAATGAAATTTATTTTGTCACGTTTCATGTATAAAGTTAATTACGCAGCTGAAAATATTTATTTGTAAATTAATATCATACTATAAATGGATATTCTGTGCAAAGAAAACTTATTAATTCACTGTGAAAACTGAACTAAAACATTTTCAAAAATTATGGACAGTAAAAAAAAAAACCTTCCTTTCAGAAATGCTTCTTTGAATGTCAGGAATCTATCGGTTTCAAACGATGTTATAGATCAATCGCGAGAATCTAGAGTAACGCAAAAGTGCTCTGTAAAACATTTGCATAACATTTCTCTATAAAATTGGTGACACCATGCTGCTACCGAATTTTTGGAGTTATTTAACTGATATAAATGTTGTAATTTAAACTGACATTACTGGTGTAATTTTACACCATAGAAATGTTAAAATATCAGAATTCACATTAATAATGTGTGACGTTACAGCGACTATATAGGTTAAATTACTCCATAAAATTGGAAGCAGAAATGATGCGACCAATGGAGTAATTTAACTGATATAACTGCTGTAATGTCAACACCATAATATTGTGAAAATATCTGAATTCACTTTAATATGGTACAAGGTTACAGCATTTATATCGGTTAAATTACTACATAATATTTGAGGCTGCAATGCTGCTAAAAATTTTATTGAGTAACGTTACACTAAGTATTTCATAGTGTGGTTTTAATATATTTCCCCAAACCTTGAGAAAGATAGGAGCTATATTAAAAATCTTTTTTTTTTTAAAGTTATTTAAAGACGCATTAAATCGTACTCAAAGTCATAAGTTTCGATGATGCCGTAAAAATGTGCAGACATTTTGTAACATCCATCAATATTGTTTCTATCCTAACGTTTTACATTTATTTTTAATTGGAGACAAATGTCTCTGAAAATCTTACAAAAGCATAAAACTGTATTAATATTTGGAAATTTTTCCAGAGAGAAACATTCGCCTTGCATACAATATTTCAAATGAAAATCAAATTTAAAATTAATTGCTTAAAAGGTGCAAAGGCCAATCTAGTGTAAAAAATTCCATTCCGAGACTCGAACCCGGGCCATCAGTATAGCGCGCTGCCGTACTACCGACTAAACCACACGGAACTTCTCACTATTACAGGTTGGAAAGGCTAGAAACGCAGCGCAAGAGTGGTTTAGTACGTAGAACGTCAGTGCGCTATACTGATGGTATTTATGACAGCCAATTATCATCACGAGGGACCTCATTAATAATAGATTGCTATCGGTCACATTTTTATAAAATGGTTTGTGGCAGTGTTAGTAGGGTATTATAACTTATTTTTTGAGGGGGAGGGAGGGGAGAGACTTTATATTTAATCGGTTAGCTAATAAATACGTAATTAAATGTCATCTAGTTTTAAAAAGTCTAAATTTGTGCGTCAAACGTGGAAAATTAGGTGCGTTCGGTGCACTATAATTTTTTAAAAAATATATATACGTATATTCGTGCAATAGCAGTTGCACTCTTAAGGAAAAAGGCATCAATATTATGAAAGTTATTATGACTATATATATTAACTTCAGCAATACGGATATAATATGACTCAATTTTAAAAAGGATGTAATGAATATGGCAACATAGAATCATTACCTATCACGGGATAGCATTAAATTAACCACTTATGATAGGATTGAATAGAATGAAGAAAACGTTTATTAATATCTTTGTAATTCTGATTCAATTTTCATAAAATTTGAAATGACTCGAATATATTCTGCAACGATTATACATTAAAAATTTGGAACCCTTTAGTCGGGTATTCTTTGCGCTGCTATATGCGGTCAGACGAGCAGACAGACGGCCCGGACGCCGACCATAGTTACTACGTTTTTGTATAATTACGAACACACTTAAAAATCAGAAATTATGAAGCAATATAAAAATGTACTACTAAAATGCATCTCCCACTGTTAGTGCAATATGATTTGAGAGAAAAATAAATTTATGTGTTATAAAAATGTAAAAACAAAGACGTTTTGCAGAAAATTTATGAATAAACGAATACATTTAGTCTTTGATAATATATTTTACTGCAGTATATATTTCATAGGATGATATGATTAATTAGTTAAAAGCATATCTGGATAGTAATATATATTTTCTAAAATGATCGTGCATCAGATTATAATAATGTGCATTATTTTTAAAGCTCCCTCAACTCAACTTAATCATTTACCGCTTTAAATATTATTTTGAAATCGTGGCATTAAGCCAAAATCATGCACATACGTCATCTTTCCAATAACGAAGAGATTGCTTAATAAAAAAAAAAGATTTACTATCCATTAATTTTCTTTAATGAAACAACCTAATAAAATTTCAGATCGCTACAGGAATTGTGGGTGGATCTGCTATGTGCATTTTTTCCTATTTATATCCATCCTTTAATTTGTTATTTTTATTTTTGTTTTATTTATTATCTGCAGGGCTACCAAATGTCCTCTTTTCTGAATAGTAATTTTTCCCATAAAAATCTTCGTTTTAAATTGTTCTTGAAATTTTTATTGAAATGTGCCTTTAAAGCTCTTTTTATTGCAATTGTTGCAGAAATCCATAACTAAAATAGTCTTAGAAAATACTGGCATAAAAAATGAATCATTTGCATCCTTGTACCGGTAACATGCTCTGTTACAGATACTTTTAAGATGAAATGAAAAAAATATAGAGAAAAAAATAACATTTTTACAATTTTGCTCTTTTCTGTGAAATACTACAAATAATAAATAAAAAAAAAAAAAATAAATAAAATAAAACTAGTTGGATGTGCCAATCCCAAAACTTTCTTCTATCTTATACATCTTAATATTTCAAAAACTAGTTACACATGTTAATACTTCAATATTATTAGATCAATACAATACCAACTTTGATTTTCATCTTAAATTTCTGCTTCAGTCAATTAAACGAACTAAAAACGAGTTAATCTATATCATGATATTTGTTAAAATTAATAGTTTTTCCTTATTCTGTTGTTATCAGATGTTTGCGAATAGCTGGCTTAGCAGGAAACGAGTTCCCGCCTTTGCACGAGCTGCCGATGGACAATAGAACTATGAAGAATCAAGAAAATTATACAAAAATCGCTGTCACAGAGCCCATTAACCGTGCAATATTTCCAAATTCAAGAGGACCTGTTGTCCAAAGCAAAAAACATGCACAAAAATTTTTGTTCAATTGTATGCATAATTTATACACTTTTCGACTGTACAATAAAGAAAATGGCACAAACATAATTAATACAGCGCCTCACTTCTGGCAGATTTTTTTTCAAATTCAGGGAGGACTTGTTTGCCATAGCCAGAAACATACACAAAAAATTTGGTTCAATTCTATGCATAAATTCATACACTTTTCCATGGTACAATGATGAAAATAGCACTGAGATCCAATTATAGCGTCCCCTTCTGGTGGAATTTTTTCAAGTTCAGGGAAGATTTGCTTGCCATAGCCAGAAACATACACAAAAAATTGGTTCGATTACATACATAACTTCATACTCTTTTCGATGGTACAATAATGAAAATGGTACAGACATCGCAATTATAGCGCCCCCTTCCGGTAGAACTTTTCCAAATTCAGGGAGAACCTTCGTGCCATGACCAAAAAAAAAAAAAAAACACAAAAAATTTGGCTCAATTTTATGCATAACTTCATACACTTTTGGATGGTACAATATTCAAAATCGCACAAAAATCGCTTTTACAGCGACCCCTACCGGCGAATGTTTTCCAAATTCAGGTAGGATCTGCTTGCCATAGCCAAAAACTTAAAATATAATTTTGGTTCAATTCTATGCATAACTTCATACACTTTTGGATGGTAAAATATTCAAAATCGCACAAAAATCGCTGTTACAACGCCCCCTACCGGCGAATGTTTTCCAAATTCAGGTAGGATCTGCTTGCCATAGCCAAAAACTTTTGGTTCAATTCTATCCATAACTTCAGACACTTTTGGATTGTACAATATTCAAAATCGCACAAAAATCGCTGTTACAACGCCCCCTACCGGCGATTTTTTTCCAAATTCAGGGAGGACCTACTTGCTATATCAAAAAACTTAAAATAAAAATTTGGTTCGATTCTATGCATAACTTCATACACTTTTCGATGGTACAATATTCAAAATAGCACAAAGTCGCTATTACAGCGCCCCCTACCGGTGAATTTTATCCAAATTCATGGAGGATTTGATTGCCATAGCCCAAAACTTAAAATAAAAATTTGGTTCAATTCTATGCATAATTTCATACACTTTTTGATGGCACAATGGCGTCAGACACACGAACACACGGATAGACGGACAGACAGACATTTTCTATAAACATGTTTTTGGGGATCTCTGACCCCTAAAACGTGTAAATCCGTCGAAAACCGAAAGTCGAAAAAAAATTTCGATTACAATACTTTCTTCTATGGGTCATTCCATGCAAAATGAGCAAATCAGCAGTGGCTGACATGTCAGAGATTTTCATGAAAATCAGTATATAAGTAGATCATATCTATTTATAAGTAAATTTAAAATAATAGATTTCAGGATTGTTTATTTAGTATTAAATTTTTTTATTAAAAATGGATGCAAAATCGAGGTTTTGTCTAAAAGCTTAAAATTTCAATTTTGATTATTAGCCTTAGGAATGGAAAGACTATATTAAAAATTATTTATAATTAGGAATGAATAATAAGTAACAGATTGGCGTAAGTTAGTAATTTTATTTTTATTCCGAAAGTGAGAAAAAAATTATTTTTCAAAAATTTTGAGGGAAAAATGCAATATTTCTATTACTCGATTAAGCATGAAGGACAGCTCTTACAAAGTTTTTTACGTTATAGCTCAAAGTGTATATTTTAAACATCGAGAATTTTATTCGTGCCCTTTTTATTCCTTAATGAGAAAAAAAAAATAAATAGTAAAAAATGTTGAGGGTAAAATGCTATATTTCAATCACTTTTTTGAAAGTGATGGAAGTTTTTTAAATCTTTTAAATGATTTGATATTATACATAAAAGTCTATATTTTAATTATAGAAACTTTTATTCTTGCTTTCAGTTTATTTTTACCTCAATATTATATTTAATTAAAGTAGAAAAAAATGAGTCAGTTTGGAGAAAAAATTACATACTAATACTAAATCCAGATACAAAAAATAGATGGCAGCACACATCCTTTTCACCTGCAATATTTTAAGAAACGCTCGCGAATTCAAAGAAAAATAGCTCATGGAATGTAGTAAATATTACCTTTTTGAACCAATTTTTGCTATGTTAGGAATCAAAAGGCAATGTTGAATTTTTTTTAGCATATCATGGACTTATTGATCTTTATGTCTGTGCAATAACTATAGTGTCTGACCGTTCCTTCATTATTTTTTCCCTATCTATCAGAGGAAATATTACGATTTTGTCATTTTTTTTTAATGTTTCTAATTTTTTTTAAAGGTGAAGGAAATAAATGGCAACTTTCACACTTGGGGAATTTGATCTTCATATATAATACTACATCTGGCATCAATTTCACAGATGTTTTTTAATTCCTTTGATTTTTATAACTTTTCAAATTTTTTCAAAATTAGCAAATTTTCAATTTTTACTACCAATTAAAGATTAATTATGGTGTTACCAGATTATTATTACTCAATAAATATGAAGATAATTTTTCAGAGGTTACATTATTATAAAAAAAAATTCATTTCAGGTAAATAGTTTTCAAGATACAGAACTTCAAACTTGCAACTGTGGACGAATGCACACATGCCATTCTTTATCACAAGTTTTTTAAACGTCCAAAACTGCTAAGATAATTTATTTTTTGTAAAGATGTGTTGCAGAGCTCTATTTGAATATGAAATGAACCTGTTTATCAAATTTTTAATAAAATCGGTTACTATGTGGCCACGACTTTTTTAAAATTTTTGCTCATTTTACGTGGAATGACCCCTATTGAAGATAGAAGTAAGTAAAAAGCAATTTAACAAATTACAACGACCATTTGGAAAATGATTTTTTCGAAAACTAAAATTTAAGACATAAAAAATCGCACGGAGTTGATCATACATTACGTACGCCATGAATTAAACATTAATATTCCTGGACCCATCATGAACAAATTTTAAAAGAAATTTCCGTTTTACAATTTTCGGTACTGTAAATTTTTAAACTTCTACGGAGCTGGTCATACATTACGTACGCCATGGATTAAACATTAATATTCCTGGACCCATTTTAAATGAAATTTCATTCTTAAACTTCTAAACATCTCACAATATTACTTTTTACACAGTCGTATATAGAAAAATAACGTACTTTTAAATGCAATTTTTTAAAAGCTGTATCTTAATTTATTTCTGAGTTCTGATTTTTTTTTTTTTTTTTTTTTTTTTTTTTTTTTTTTTGTAGTTTTTATTACTTTTCTGTCATAGTGGCAACAAAAGTATCCATCTCTGTTGAAATTAAAGGGAAAATACAGATTACTGTATAGACCCATCAGAAAACGAATAAAATGCGGATTCAACCAATAAAACGCTTCAGATATGTTATTGATTTCCTACCCTGACAGAGGACAATAACCATTTTCCAAATGGTTAATAAATAAATAAATAAAATATTCAGGATTTTTTAAATGTTTTCTTCTAGATAATATAAGAGCATTTTAGGTGCTTTCTTAGTTATACAAATATGTAGCAACTATAGTCGTCGTATGGTCCTTCAGACTGTCTGTCCGTCTGTTCGCCTATAACAGCGCAAAACCTACCCAACCGAATGGTTTGAATGTGCGTTTCAGAAGTATATGGATAGGCGATTTTATGAAATAACATTTGAAAAACGGAACAATAATCATGCAAGAAATAATAAGTACATGGAATTATATACGTTTATTTCAACAAAGAAATAAAATACACGATTTACAGAATTTTTCTAAAAAAAAAAAGTCAAAATAGTCTGTCCTAAAAATATATGGACTTTTCGAGTATCTTGTATTTAAATTCAAATTTTAGGTCCATTACTTTGAATTTTTCTTTTGAAAATTATATCAGGCATGCTTCGAACTACTGTTTGGAGAATGTGTAGATGTAAAGAGAACCAACTGTTCTCTGCTTGTTGCTTTAATTATTGAATAGTGGAAAACTGAAGACAATGATCATACACCTATCATGAAAGTACTGCCCCAAGGGTTTATAATCGGGTCCAGATCTGGGGTGTTGGCTGGTCAGTCTATAACAGTAAATTGATTCTGTGTAAATCATGCTGTTGTTGAGTGGGTGGTAAGAATAGACTCATTGTCCTGTTGGAATTTATAGTTTTTCCTTCCTAAGATGTTTCCAATTAGAAGTAGATTAGTTTTGAGGACATTTTAATAATTTATTATGTCAATAAACCAATCAGCAATGTCGACAATGAAAAAAAGCAATATTTGCTGTTCCGATCAAGCAGACTGGTTCCCATACCGTGAGAAAATCCCGTCCTTGGTGTTGACTAAAGAGCTCGCGACGTGCTTGTCGTAGATCATGTCAGTAGATGCCCAGTCATCAGGACCATACAAATAGAACTGTTTTCGTCAGTGAAAAAAACATTTATCCATTCTTCCGTCCAATACTTGTGTTTATTAGAACATAGAAAGCACCTTTCTATGGTGCAATTTCAGCATAAGTGTCCGACACATTCTGCGATATTTGTGAATTTTGTTTGTTTGTATGTTTCGGCGAACAAAAAATCTGGAAATAGGAAACGCTAAGGTCCTCGCAATTTCACGAAGAAACTCCTTTTAGGTTGAAAATGATCGAAAATTCTGTCTATGTTGTCGCTATTTTTTTTTTTTTTTCTAGGTGGACCTGAACGATGTTTTGCAATCGCGTTGCCACCTTATGATAAAATTTCATAATTTTTGGATCTGGTAAGCTTCATTTCTTTAGCAATATCAGAAACGTTAACATTTTAAGCAGTTAAATGCCAATTTTTAGCTATACCAGCTGCAGAAAATTAAACGTTGCGAGAAATTATCCAACATTTCCAGAATTGAAGAAGGAGAAGTGATTTTTTATTTCGAAGTGGTTACGTCACAAGTACAGGACGCAAAATAGGCAAATGTTTATTTTACGGCTGTAATAAAAGCGATTCTTTTTATTGTTCACATATTTTTTGGACAGCTTATTTTGAAATTTATTTTTTACAAACAATCTGTGATATAAGCATGATATTACTGTATTGTAGAAAACTTGTGATAGGATTCCATTTTCTAATTTTTGTTTTCGTGATTATTGCTCCATTTTTTTATATGTTATTTCACAAAATCGCATGTTTATATACTTTTGGACGCACTGTATATAATCGTCACATAATTTTGTCGAATCATTTCAAACTTCATGAAAATAGAATCAACATTTAAAAAACTATTAATAAATGTTTTCTTCATTCTTATAAATTCTATCATATGTAATAAATTCAGTGATATCCCATGATAGGTAATGATTCTAGGTTTCCATGGTGATGACGTCCTACTTAAGATGGAGTCCTATTATTTCCGCATTACTGAATTTAATTTATATAACCATAATAAATTTTGTATTGATGCATTTTTGCATAACAGTGCAACAATTATTGCGCCAAGATCTGAATATTTATAAAACTATTTATATTACGAAAGCATCTTATTTGCCACGTTTGACGCATAATTTTTAACTTGTTTATTTTCTCATAATTTCTTATTTAAGTTAATCTCCAATGTTCAATAAAATCAAACTGTGTTTTTTTTTTTTCTTATTTCATATTTTCTTTCTTAAGTTAATTTTAGTGTTAAAAATTCTATAACTTGCAAGTTTTTTACTGTAAATAAGTTCAAGATTGTAGGAGACATTGTTAAAGTTTAATTAAGTTACTATATTTAGATGAAACTTTTGAACCCTATTTCTAACAAATATTTTCAAAAACTCGCGAAACATTCTAACACATTTTCTGTTTCCTTTTTAAACTCAAATCATTACACTTTAAGGAATGATTATGTAAGAGATTTGTAATATTTTGATTTTCATTTTTTGATAAATTAATTACATGTTGAGTTATAAGCGGTTATATTCCCAAGGCGACAGTTTTATTCTTTTTCTAGGCTATTGCGTCTGTAATTTCGATTCATAACGCCGACATTGACAGCATTTTATGGAAAAATTTCTGTTATTACCAAAAAATCAGAAAAGCCATTCCATTGCATAGTTTTATAATATAATCTTGTAGAATTATGTATGAAAATCACTTAAAACTAATCTCAAAAAGTGTGATATCAGGAATAGTATTTAAAATACCTTTCACCAAGGGTGTATTCCGATCCAAACTGCTTATTTTCTGATTCATTTTAAAATTCATTTTTGCTCTCAAACGCTGCAAACTTGGAAATTCTCTTATTTAGAAACTATATAATGTGCGGTGCTTCTTAATTTTTTGATAAATGCAGAAAATACTGTGAAAAACTCTGTCAAAGTTGGCGTTTTGAACCGAATTTTCCGAAGCGGGCGATCTGGGAATGAAAAAAATGGTCATACTGAGAAAATAATTGTTTAAAAATCAAATTCCAATTAATTGAGCTGAAAATGAAATCACACGACATGTTAAACATATCTTCAGAAATCACCCCAGCAAGTTTCATGTTTTTACTTTTAAAAATGAGCCTGAAAATGTCTCAGAAAATTTCGAGCTGTTGAGGGTGGAAAAATATTTTTTCGAATGCACCCTTAAGATGGAACAATTCAATAATATATGGGTATGACAAGCACAAAACTTAAAACTAGCATCAAAGAACGTATAGAAAACATCAAATACAACAAGAGAACTACACCCTTGGCCAGATTATGTAGCAAAGAACCATTACAGATTATTATTTTTTAAATAATAAAATAATTCGTTATTCAAGATTTTATTTACCCTCCATTACTCGTGAACCAATAGAGATATTTTTAAGCAGTCAAAATATTTGCAATGATTCAGCCTCCATTCAGTTGCCTAAATTTTGGAAAGATATCATCTGCAGAATAATAAATAATAGTAGATGTTAAATCACGATATCAAAGTTCTATTTTTATTTTATTTTATGATTGCACTTGCTTTTCATTATACATGTGGACTGGAGATTTTATTTACCAATTTCTTGTTTTTAAAATTGTTTGCGAAAACATTTGTATCTCAAAGATCATGATAATGTCACCGTTTGAATGATGACACATATGTCGATCCGAATAAAGTTATTTATACGCCTTTTAAGTGTATTTTATATTACATTTAGCAATTTTTGGCTTAGTTTAAATAAGATCTACTATCAAATTTGTGCGTATATGAACTAAAATGAATTAATAAATGAGTCATAAATTACCCTGTTTGAATCTGAAAACAGCCAAAGATTTCGAAATGTATTGATTTGTATGTTCTTTCTTTTTCTAACATTTATATGGGAAAATAACATTTATGCTTACGATAATCTAATAACCCAAATAGTGCGTTATATCACAATTTGACTAAATAATTTGAATATGCAGTACAACAAGGTGCATTAGTGCAAAATAAATATTTTACTATTTTATTTATAAAGTATTTTTTAGGTTGTCTATCATAAAATAAAGTTATAAAGACGTGATTTTGCTAATTATTCAATCGATTCAAAAGAAATAAAAATGGCTAGCATATACATATTCCTAAATATTCATATTGATACACTTTGAAGTAAGGGTCAATGGTGTACTATACTTTATGCTTGATGTGATACGTATCGGTAACGATTCTGTATATTTATGTTTTACCTTTCTTATTACATTTACTTCCATAATGCATTTATTGCAAGAAGTATATTACACGTAGTTTGCGTAATTACTACGCATATTAACTTTAATGTTAGAAGGTAATTATTTTTTATTGGAAAATTAAAACCTACTGTTCATAAGTAATCATAATTTCTCCTTTCACCTTTTTAGTACTTATCTACAACAACATAAGTGTCAATAAATGAAATTTAAAATTCTATTGATAAATTCACCTTGAGTTAAACCATTAAAATTCATATAAAAAGTTCAAGTAAATGCACTGAAATTACTTGCAGGTGCATATATATAATATAAGATTATTTAAAATACATTAAAAATATCTTAAAATACATTAAGGGAAAAAAAAAGGTTTTCAACTATTACACGGCCATCGTCAGTGGGGATTTAAATGTTGTTATTATTTTCCTTTGCGGTTATTCTTGAATTGTCTAGAAAAATACAATGATTTCTTCTAGACATTTCTCGAATAAAACAAAGAATAATTACAACAGCAATTAAATCCCCACTGATGACGGTCGTGTAAAGGCTGAAAATATTTTGGGTGTTTTAATTTATTTTAATATATTTTTAATGTATTTTAGATAATTTTATTTTAGATGTATGCACCGGAGATTAATTTTAGTAAATTTATTTGTGCTTTTTATATGAATTTTAACATAAACGTCTTTTATTATGTAGTAAGTTCGATGGTGCATTAACATTACCTTGGAAAAATCGACTTTACATCTATAATTAAACAAAAACAGTAACTTTAAATCACCATTATCATTTAACAGGATATTTAATGGAGTAGATAACTACCATAATAATATGACGGATTTGAAATTTATGTAGTTGAAAACCTTTATTTTGACCATTTCATTTAAAAATTAAAATTCGTAAAAACCAAAATGCCTTTTGGTTGAAATCCGAAACTGGATTTAAACGCTTTTATTTCATTAATTGATTTATCAGAAAAGAAAGTATATTATGATATTTATTAAAAATATTTTGAAGTACCGACTGAGTAAATGAGATTGGATGAAACCTTAATTAATGTCATTTTGCATTATTAAATTAATAGAAAATTGATCGTTGTATTAAATGTCTTCTCTTGAAATACTGTTGCGGTAATTTACATAAGTACTTTAATTTAAATATGTCATTATTAAGTTAATACACATGAGTAATAAATGTATTATTAGTTTGTGGGTGAATCGTACGATAGAAGTTCAGGGTACTGAAATGTTAAAAGGGTCAGGTTTATCATTAATTTGAAATTCTTTATGAGAGTAACGTGGCGAAATTATGTAGTAAATATTTTTATAGCTGCTAATATTACGTAAATTGAATAGGTATTTCAACACTTTTTATTAGAAATGTGTCTAATCTTATCCATAACTGTAATTAAAACATATTGGTACAAATTTGTATTTAATAGTTAATTTGTTTCCAATATAAAAGATATGGTATAAAGGAAAACGTTAAATGGAAATTGTTCTTATAAAAAGCACAAAGAAGTGTACAAAAATTATTTGCAGGTGCACACATCTATATATATAAAAGCCGTTCTCTGTGTTTATGTACTTTATAAAAATCTTCAATTTTTGACAGATTTGCACGAAACTTCATGTACAGTCGTGGGAAAAATGTAAACACCCCCTACTAACTCCTCAACAAATTATCGTAGAAGAAAGTGACTGGTACCGAACGATTGGAAATAAAGTCTACTTTTAAATGATGTAAATGCAATTTGCAAAGGGGCCCATCAACATATTAAAACGAAACCAAACTTCATTTTTTTTCAAAGACAATACCCAAATTTAACGAGATATTTCAAATCTTCACTTCAAACTCTGCCCAGACACCGAATTTCAAGTCATTTGAATGATAAGTTTTTGAATTACAAACATTCAAAATCTAGTGTTTCTAACGTTACATTACATTTTCATATTTTTATTTATATCTCCAGAAATTATGTTCCTAATGTGCTAATTTTTTGTGTAGCAATAATACTAATATACCCAAACATAAATACGCTGAATTTGCAATTTTATAATTTTATGATATGAATTATGAATTATGAAATTTATGTTCGAAAAAATTATGAATTGCAACTTACAATTTTTTTGATGGATTTAGATTTATTATGTCCTGCTTTATGGAAATTCAAAATTTCGCAGTTTTCTTCCAAGTAGTTCTCAAATTATGCTTAAAAAACGGCAAAATGATGGTTTAAGGGGACGTCTATAATAGAAGTGACTAGATATTTCGAAATTTCTTCTGCTGTCCTGTAATCTAGCAGACTTCATTGACTTCTTAAGGCGCCTTGATCAAGATGGGGGCTCTCTCGGTTAAGAATCGAGTCCCGAACTTCAATTTGGATACAGCCCTTAAAATACGCCCGTTTTAAAATAACTAGTAAATCTGCAGATCAGGAGCCTCAACGTCAGCTCTGCAAGTCACTGTTTTTAGACACACTTTGGTAATATTCAATTTCCTGCAAACCGCAATTTAAAGTTTTCAAATTATGTAATATTTATAAGAATAAAAAATACGAAGTTTTCAGACATTAGAAGCATTAAATTAAAAACGTTGTTATGGAAGGATATTTTGAAATAATTTTCATGAGCTACTAATTCTGATATTTTTTTAAATAATAAAACAGATTTCTTCAGGGGGGGGGGGGGGGGGGCTCCGCCTCCTGAACTCCCCGTGGTTTCATTAATTTACATATGTAACTTTTTATTTATTGCGCTAATGGTTATCGCAAATCTTAAATTTCTTTTTATACTTCCGAGCCTTAATTTTCAATACTGGTGGACAGAAAATGATTCACATTGACGCAATTATATTAAAAGTTTAGGTTTTATGAATGAAAATATAATTTCCTTTTAAAAATAAAATAATTTTCATTCATATTTTCTGAAATGAGGTGGCATTAAGAAGTAACACTCGTCATAAAATATTTTTTTAGGTAATCTAGTTAATGCTTGGTTTTTAAGAATGAGAATATTTATTTCCCAATACAATGACGTCATTTTCGACAGCGATAATTTTGCGGTGTAAAATTTTGACATTTACTATATATTTGATTTTCAAAAGTTTTTTTTTTTTTCTCATTGAAATTTTCGATTAAAAATTAACATTTCTGTTAGCTGTGTGCAGACGATAAACCATGAGATATTAGTAACATTTCTTTTAATAATAAGAATTAATATCATAACACAAGCGCTTTTTATTTCAACCTCAAAGCATATTAGTTTTATTTTTGATATATAAGATCAAATTCACCTTCTTTTCGTATTTTAGTTTTATTTCCAATATGAAGACGCATTCATGTCTATTTTTTATTTCATTTTCCTCTTGCACATGAAAATCTTTCAAATCAAAATTAACTGTTTAGGATAAATTATTATTCTGGGATAGGATTTTCTTGGCAACGGTAAGAAAAAGAAGATTGTTAAATTTTATAGCAAAATGTCAATTTATTCCTTATGAAAATAATGAACTTCTTAATTTAAAAGTAAAAATATTTGAACAAAATAAGTAGAACATAGTCTTTCTTTATTTCTGGGGTAAATTTCATCTATATGTAAAGTCACAAAGGCTTTTCCCCCTTTCGTCCCTTTTGACTTTGATTCACTTCAAACAATTACAAATACTTTCACATTTACGATATTTTTAGGTGTAGTTCCGTCGCTAGGCAACAGTTAAAAGAAAATAAAACAATGAAATATGTGCTTTGAAAAAAAGTAAATTTATAAAAAGATATATTATTGGAACACATATATAAAATACCTCCATAAGTTAAACACCGAATTTAAAAACTCTGACAAATGTATACACAAAATTTCAAACTAATATGAATAATGTATGGTTCTAATTAGAAATTACATCATCCATAATTTACTATTTAAATCCTTCAATCATATGAGCCATTTCCTTTCAACAAATAAAAATGGAAAAATCGTCTGAATTGCTATAGGAAAGCATTAAGTCGCAAAATAAAATGTTCTATATATTCCGAACCCATGAACCAAATTTAACCAAAAACTATACAGCTAAATCCGGGGATTTTACCAATATGCATACTTAATTTTAAGCTAATCGGATGCTTTTTACGGCAGTTATCGCGGAACAGACAGACAGACAGACAAACGGAAACCAAAACTTTTCGTGTCTCCACAGTAAGCCTTCACTGACGTTTCGGCAATTAATTTCTCAGAAATGTATGGTACGAATTCTATAAAAAATTGTTTTTAGACTAATGGAAGGGTGTAGAGTTCATTTATGCTGTCAGAATTGTGTACAGCTATTGAAAAAAACAAAGTTAGGGTTCGTTTTAATATGTAGATGACCCCCTAAGCAAAATTTATCTATATAATTTAAAAGTAGACCTTATTTCCAATCGTTCAGTACCAGTAACTTTCTTCTACGGTAATTTGTTGAGGAGATAGTAGAGGGTATTTACTTTTTTTCACGACTGTACATACGTTTTAGAATGTGGAAAAGATCGCTGGCTACTTTAAAAAACCACCAGATCACTATTTATACCTTTTTTTCTACCACCTTCCATAGTTTAACTTTATAAAAATATCTCTTTTATTTAAATTTATAATTCAATCATTTCTTTCCTGTCGCCACAATTTAAAAACACGGTGCAATAATAAAAAAATTGATAACACGGGTACTTTCTTTTTATAAGCTAATAAAAATTCAGACTCAATCGCTATATTTTTGCCTTTTCGAAATTGTTGTCATTCTAATCAGGAAATGCACATTTTTCCCATATAAAATAAAAACTTTAACTAAATGTGTGTTCAAATGACTTAGTATATCTTCATTTGAATGTTTTTGAAGCTAAAAAATCTATTTTAATACAGGCGTTTCAATATCAAGAAAATAATTTAGGGAAAGATAATAATTTAAAAAAAAATCGTTTGCTAGATATGACGTCAATTTCTGATTAACTGACACTGCTTTCTAATGATGTTTTATTCTGAAGTTTTTACATATATATATATGAAAAATGTGCATTTTCTGTTTAGAATGACGTCGATTTCAAAAATGCAAAAATACAGAGAGAGAATCTGAATTATTTTACTGTGTTGCCACACCCTGAAAAAGGCACAAATAATAAAAAAAGTCAAACACGTGCAGTTTCTTTTCATAATACAATACAAATTCAGTCTCTTTCGATATATTGTTAGATTTTTTAAATTGATGTCTCTAAGCAGAAAATGCGAATTTCTCATATTTTAAATATAAACTTCAAGGCTTTGAGAAAACTTAAAACCTCCATTTAATATATTTAAAATTACAATTTCACTAAAATATAGGCTTTTCTATTCGAAGAAAAAGGATCAGAGACACAAATCACTAAATACGGCGCCACTTTCAATAAATTATGACGTCAATTTCGATAAATATGCCCTCAAACTGGCTCTAAAAACCGGTTGCTATGATTTATTTCCTATTTCTTTATAATGTCGTTTCTTTAATTATACCATTTATGTAAATGTTTTAATATTTTAAATGCAGTGATAACTTTCTATGATTTACATCAAATACCATAATGTAAAATCTACTTTTATACGATTTATATTAAATTGAAATTAAAACCTAACAACTATTTTTTTTAGAGTTAGCTTTCTCATTTTAAACAAAGCTTCATAGATTGACGTCATTTTCATGTTAATCGCTGTGGATTTGGATTTTATGGTTAGTGTGAGTTTCCGTTTAAAAATTATAGGTACCTGATATACTGCGCATTAACAAGAAATAAATACAATTATTTTTTAATTTGAAACACTAATACATTTAGTGTATTTCTTAGATTTCTCAAAAACTCCATGAAAAAGCATTTTTGGTAATTTCGTATTATAACGAGCAGTTAATCGTGAATATTTTCACTATAATTCCCTTATAATCTGAGTAGCACATTTCGCTCGCTGTTTTGGTCGGTTTCTCCAAACGAATCTTGGATTAAATGAAATACATATATCGGTGAATTTGATCCGTCATTTTAATGCAATATGGGTCTTTATCTGAAACGTCCTTCCGCGTAGATGAAAACGTTACTAACGCCACTACGCTATTATGCTTCCTGATGTTTAAGACAAAACTTCGGTTGTTAAGGGCCAAATTTTTTTACTTGATGATTTACAGTAGAACTTGGTTTAAGAATGATAGACCGATATGCAATATACTAAAACTATCCCTGAAAAATTATCTAACATTTTAAAAGGCTAATCATTCAGAATGGGTTTCAACTGATTAGTAACCTTTCAGCTAACTCTATAACAAAACTTGTAGAGCAAAATCAGATAGACTAAAACCATTATAGAAAAATGCGTGCATAGTAACAGCGCAAATCCCATCAAAATCTGTCCAGTAGAACTTTCTAAAAAGGCAAAACTTTTTTAATCGGCCTCATCTTATTATTGAACTTTCTTCCATAATTTTATATATAACTGCCTGACATAAATGCAGTATTTTAAAATCATCCGTCTAAAATTATCCAAGAAACGATGCAAGTTCCAAGGACGTCCATTAATTATGACTAAGCAACATAAAACAATATGTTATACACTAAAACCTTTCCTGAGAAACCGATAGTCGCATTGGAATCCATTCAGAAGAACTCAAGTTATAGGCAGCCGGAACGAAATCCGGCCTCATTTCCATTTTCTATACATAACAGATTATTTTGCTTAGTTCGATTTCATATCTGCTAAATTCGTGTTTTATTAACCATTTGGAAATGGTTGTTGTTTTCGGTCGAAGATGGGCCCAAATGATGCTCGCAGTTTATTTTTTGTAACGAAATTCAACAATGTTCTTCACTTTTAGAAGCATTTTTATTTGAATAGGTAATAGAAAGCCATAAAATCATTAAAAATTGTTTGAATAGGTAATCCAAAACATAAAGTCTTTAAAAATTGAAAAAGTTACAACATGGGTTATTACACGCAAATTATCAGATATGGTAAAATCCAAATCCAAAGAGCGATGCCGAAATGAAAATGATCTTGCAAATCAAAAATCGAGGTCTGCAACTGATCATGCAGCCCATGAAAATCGGTTACGGAATAAAAGACGAACGCGAAAAAGGAAACAATCTAATGTTTAATCGATTGATAGTAAAAGGCCATGTCGAGGGGCTCCAATCCACTAGCCACGGCGTTTTACAGTCGGTCGATTCTAACCGGCAAAATTTGAGCTCAACGTATGTAATTTGTCGCAATCTGTGGATGATTCGGTGGAACGGCTTTCGATTTGGAAACTGTTTTTCTTCTCGAAACGGGACTTGGAGAGTGTATCGATGAAGGTTTTTGTCGTATGAAGTTTCATCTTTGTGATCTGTTGTTGAAGAGGATGCGACGGAATTTGGTGGACGAAATTTAGATTAAAGAATTAGAAAAAAAATTCCAAATGACCGTTGTAATCTATTAAATTATATATTTTTTTAAATTTTATTTTGGCCTTTTAATTTCGTTTACCAATTTTGTTATGAAATATTACACAAAAACAAACAAGTACTCGATTATTTGCAGCGTTTTTGAGCAATTGAGTTAATCTTTTGTAATAGCACGCACATTTAAAAAATATTCATGTTTGAGAATCATTTTAAAATCTATAAAAAATCTGTAACGTGCCACAAACTTTTCAAACAAATATTATTGAATGGTTTTTTTTTTTTTTTTTTTTTTTTTTTTTTTTTTTTTTTTATAGATTTGGAACAATCGAATGTGCGATGTTTTGAATTTAAATTGTAGTAAGATCGAAATATCTGGATAGATTAGGATGTTGTCACCAATAATATGATGACAAAGTTACACATAGATACGCCTTTTCTTCATAATATTGCATTAAGAGCAAACGGGTTCATCTTTCGTAATGGTTTCATTGGGCTGCACGCACATTTAAAAATATCCATGTTTGAAAATTACTTTCAAACCCATTAAAATAAAAAAAAATCTGCGATACAATTTTCAAATAAATTTCATTTGAAAGGAATTTTTGTTCTAATCGACAGCTTAAAAAATTAAATTGTGTGCTGTTTAGAAGTTAAGGAAAATTGCTGTAAAGGAACAATTTGTTTGTTAGGTCGTTGCCATCAACAGTATGATGTCAGCGTTTCTCACTAACATATTTTTACTTTATAATGTAGATATACGTCATACAAACGAGAATTTCACTATACGATATGCCATTTGGTGGATTTGTTTTTCGTATTGTCAGAAAATTACAAATTTTTCTGTTACAGCAACCGAAGAAAACGGGCATTGTGATATTAAAAATCAGACATTATATTATGGTGGCGAGACAATAACGTATGTTTTCTAATTGTCATTTTAATGATTTGTGGACGGGAATGCACAAATCACAGTTATTGTGATTACTATAGTAGTTCATTTTAATTTATTATTTTACATGGAAGGTCTCTTATAACTGATACGGACGGCCGGGTAGTTCTGCTAGTATAATATAAAAGTATTTAAACGCATTAGAATATATCTTAAAAATACATTAAAAAACATTGAATATCTAAAACATTTTCATCCGTCACACGGATGTCATCAGCGGGTATTTGAAAGGATTTACTACTTTTTTTGCGCTTATTGGGGAATCGTATAGAAGAGATCATGGTAATTTAAAGGTTGTACGAGAGATAAGATGCAAGATAAAGGTATTCACATTTCCATCAAAACCAACTTTCATCTAATATGCAGAAATTTTTTTCCAAACTCAATGGATATAGTATTATAGTGCATCATTTCAAGCCATATCTTTATCGGCACTTATTTCAATAGTTTCTTTTATACTGAATTCCTGGTAATTATTTGTACGAATCATAATTTTGGATTTATTAAATTCTAAACTATTGAAATCTAAACAATCGCAGCATTTCAATTCTGTAAGTAGGGTAGACCGGGGCACATTTACCCTGGTTGTTTTTAATGAATTTTCTAATTTTTAAATTTCAACTTAGTAAATTTTAGACATTGTGGTTTTATAAAGCAGTTAATAAAGTTAAAATTTGTGTATTCAGTTGTTGCCCTATTTCTGTTTTTAACCGTAAAATATTTTTTTTTAGGTCCAAGTCTTTTGCGTAAACTTGCCCCTGAAACGGGGTAAGTTTACGCATCAAGTGGAGCACGTTTATTCATATTATAAGTGATACCAAGGAGTGAGTGAAAAATATTTAATTAAACTGAAATGTTTTATTTATAACTTAAATCACTGTTTAAAAAAAAAAAAAATAAAGAGAATTAATTTAAGAACATTTTATAGGCTAAACTGAAAACATAGGGATTATTGATAATTAAAAACGGAAACTATTTAGTCATCTTCTTCTGTTACAGTTTTTACAAACAAAAAATAAAGTATTTCCTTTTGCACACTTGTCATGGGACCACCTTTTGCATCTAAGACATTGAACTCCCAAGGGAACCACTTTTGGTGTTGCTCGCACCTAGCATCGAGACCTGGTGCGTTTTGTAGCCCTATACATAAAAGTTAGAGAACCGAAAAAATTTCTCTGTTAAAATAATATTTTATATACTTTTTTATACTTTTAATTTTTTATTATTACATATTTATTTGTTTATTTCACGCCAAAAGTGAGTTAAGTCGCCAAATATGGCGCTACAATTTTTCCGCCCGCTTTATCTAAAGAGAAAATGTACAGAACATGTTACTAGAATTATATCAGATTGCGATTTTATTTTATAATTCATAGCATATGAAACAATTATTAGGTTTTTATTTATTTTTCTATGCACACGATAAATATATAAGTAATAAATATAATTCTATAAAAGCTTCGAAGATCATTGAAAACTATTTTTTAGTGAAATACAAAATAAGCAAATTATTTTCTTTTGAAATCGAATGAAATAAAGTTTCGAATGTTTAAAATGAAATGTTGCTGTATTAAATGGTCCTTCAGTAAAAGTAATCATAAAGTAAATTAATATTTTTACACAATTTAGAAAAATTACTGTGGCGAAATAGCAATTTCTAGCTATTACAATTTCAGCTATGACATTTGGCTAGGGTTGCCGGAAAGCTCTACTTTTGAAAATAAACGCCAACTGTTTCCCCGCCAAAAATATTAATATAAAGTTGCAATTTTTCAAAATCAAATTCGTGTGTTTTTGAAGGGATTTTCAAACTTTTTTCAATATTTTATACTTATTATTAACTAATTTTCAATTTTTAAATGCTTTTCTTTAAAAAAATTCAATGTCAATAGTCCGATAAGTGGTCTCGAAAATTGCATTTTCAGAAAGTTATGCTGCTGTATAATCAAGAAATATTATTTTAACAGAAAAATTTTATCGATTCTCAAACTTCATAATATAGGGCTTTAAAATGCACCAGGTCTCAATGCTAGGTGCGAGCAACACCAAAAGTGGTTCCCTTGTCAGTCTTGACCTTTTTGGATTGGTTGTATGATTTCAAACAATAAATACATACACAGTTTTTATCTTCTTCATCAGATTCATTCACTATTTCCTTTATTCCACAGTGTACAAACTTTTTCCCTTTTGCTGTTTTTGGTTTCATACTCTTTCCTTTGCTGTCTTTTTGTTCTGCTTCCATAGCCTCTTCAGACCCAAGATGCACATTTTTGTACCTTTGGTTCCAATTGCGTATCTCACTTAATATTTGAAATCATTTTATTGAGACCAGAGGTTGTCGATTGTGTATGTCAGCGTTTTCTAGTTTCAGCAAGAGATATCGCTAGCAGTCTTAATTCATACGATTTTGCGGGAAATAAACGAGCAATGGCAACAAATACAAGACTTCGAAAAAGTAAGTACATTTTTATAATTAGAAAATTAATATTTATTCTCAATAATTTTTAAGACTGCTTATAAACACTTCAGCAATGCATAAATCATTTAAATTTTTTAACTAGATCATAATATCTATTTAAATCGGATGTAATTTGTAAGGTGCACGTGTGTGCACCACCGGCTTCAATTCCGTGTTTTTGGAAAGAAGCCATTTCACTAAAAATTTTGCATTGAATGATATCTAATTGGTACAGTGCTAGAGTTGTTGAATAATTAAAAAATTATACGTAATTATAAATAAGAATACATTTTGTTTATGTTTAAAATTGAACATTAATTTTTAAATATCATAATTAATATACCTTTGTAAGAGTAAATAAACTGATGTGACCAACCCATGACTTTCCCTACTGAATAAACTCATAACCGGTTAGTAATTATATTCATTTTTTCTTCTTTGGAAACTTTTCCGAAGATATATTTATACATGAAGATAGTATAGTATCAAACAAATTAACCCTTAAATGCCTGAATTTTCAAAAATCATTGTAATAATGTTTTTCGGCTTTCATTTTTTTAAATAAATCATGGGAAAAATACTTAAAAAAAATCATATTTTGTTTTAAGTATGGTTTACGGCTAAAAAACAGTTTGTTACTATTCGGCAATACTGGTGTTTAATTGAAAAAATAATTTCCCTTGATAAAATTCTATAATATTAAACACACAAGTATTTTAGGAACTATAATAAGAAATAAATTTTACTTGCTCACTGCATGTCAAAATAGGGTATTTCGCAAGCTCCCAAACAAAACAAAAATAACAAGTAGCAACAATTGAAAAAATAAATCTATTTTTATTCTTAAACAGCACAAGTGTTGTCATCTACATATTGAAAATCGATTTAATAATATTTTCAGAATGTATTTATTGGCAAAATTAGACATTATATCTTCAATACTATTCTAATAGTATTTTAGAGCCTAAACTGGGTATGTTGCCGAAAAGCAACACTCAGCATTTAAGGGTTAAAATCCTGTTCTGGTACACTGAATATTAAAATAGAAAATTTTGTATATTTTCTGTTTTATTTAAAAAATAAATGTCTGTCCTGCCACGGCCAAAACATTTATCACTAGATGAACAGATGATTCCATTAGCTGGACGTTGTGGATTTTGGCAGTATGTGCCGTTAAAACCTATCCGTTGGGATTAAACAACTTTGTTTTATTAGCCAAGGATGGCTTTGCCCATACCTTCCAAATATATCATGGAAAACGATCAGTACCAGCTGAGGATTTAAAAGAACTCGGAATAGGTGGAGGCATTGTCAAATTGCTTTCTAAAAGTATACCAAAAGACAAAACACGGGTGATTTAGACGGACCGTTTTTTTACTAGTGTAAAATGTGCCGACTTTTTATTCAGGAACAATATCTACAAAACTAAAAAGATCATGAATAATAGACTTGGAGCAGCATGTAAAAAAATTAAGAATGATCGAGATCTGCAACGTGGAGAATGGGATGAGAGAGTAAGGGAAAGGAAGGATATGTGCATAATAAAATGGAAAGATAACAAATATGTCACTTTACTTTCAATTTTCATAGGTAGTGATCCCGAGAGAAGTTGTATTAGGTGGTCTAAAGATCCAAACTGTAAAATTAATGTAACACAACCTGCAATTGTGAACATATACAATACGTGTATGGGTGGTACAAATTTAAGATATAGGTATTTAGCTTACTACCGTTGTGCTATTCGCACAAAAAAGTGGCCAACAAGAGTTTTTGTACATTTTAGAGATTTAGTTATTTCCAATTGTTGGATAATGTACATCAGAAACTGTAAAGCAAGTGAAGTTCCTCGAAAAGACAGATTGTGTCTCTTACAGTATCGTTTAGAGATCGAACAAGTACTGATGAAACATGAGGACAAAATAAGTGAAGCACGACGACCAGGGAGACCACGCAAATTTTATTCATCTGAAAGTGATTCTGAAGAGGATTCCAAAAATAAACCACAGCGAAAACAACGTAAGGTTATTCAGCATCCAATTTCCGATATTGGATACGACAAGATTGGGCATTTTCCTCGTTCAACAAATGATAACTTTGCTTCAAATGTAGGTATGGAGACTGCAAATCAAGAACAAGAGTTATTTGTACAAAGTACAATATGCACCTCTGTATCCAAAACAAATAATTTTTTCGAAAAATAGTATGAAAAATAAGTATATATATATCAACTGTCCACGAAATTCTTTGTTTAAATAATAATAAAAAGAATGAAGTGGTTTTTTTTTCTGTAGTACGAACTCAAGGTGCACATATGTGTACCTTCTAATTAGTAGAAACTAATAATAATAAATTTACTTTTTTTTTTTATAAAAATTATGTTTCTGTACGTACAAATAGATGGAACAAACTGTCAATTTTTTTTTATGATGGCTTAAAATGTATCGGGTCTAAAGAGGGTAGAAACTAGTAAATTTTTACGTAATTTCTTTTTTTTTTTTTCAACGTGCGTAAAGGTGCCCCGATGTCAATGCCTAAACGTGCCCGGCCGCCATGTTTGGATTTTTTTTAACGTGCAACGAAAATTAATAACATTTCTGTACATACAAATACAGTTCTCAAAAAAGGATAACATTCTGCTAATGCTAATATATCCGTTCATCCTTATCAAAATATTATTAGTTCAAAATAAGTTTCAATAAGTACAACACAAAATTTACTCACCTTGACAGAAAACAGATTATCCTTTCCTCATGCTAGACCGAAGCTCGACTGACGCTCAAAAACGTGTGAGAATATCCACTAGGGAGCAGCATCAATCTGTCATGACAAGTGGCGCGCCAGTTATAACTCGTTTCAGAAAAAGTGCACTGCGTAAACGTACCCCATGCGGAAACCTGCCCCGGTCTACCCTACACTATAATTTGGCTTATATAGAAGTGACTGTATGCTTTTAAAAATAGCAACAATTCAATTGTGGCTAAAATTAATGTCCTCCGAAATGAAATTTCTTATTAATGAGACATTTAGTGTTCTAATAAAATTTAAAAAACCTCAAAAATCATACTATTGGCCCAAAAAGGCTAGGACACTAACACATTTTGGAAATCTAGCTGCAGTTTCCCGCTGCACCATGACAATGTTATTGGATAGTACTAACGAGGAAGGCCTCCTTACCGGGCAACCTCACAATATTTAAAAAAAATAACTAATTAAACTACTTATGTATGTAATAAAGGATCAGTCAAATTTAGCGGCGGAATTTCTGTAGAAAGCCTGTAAAAAAGAAAATACTTTCGAGTATTTGACGAGAAAAGGAGGATGCGTAATTGGCATGCAGTACTGTTCTTCGCCAAAAGCAAACGATTTTAATGCACCTGAAAATTGCTTGTTAAATGATTTTTAGAATGCGTGTAAATAGTATTTAATGAATTTAAACTTAAACAATGGGAGAGTTTAATAAACACATTTTTTGGAATTACATATTTATGTTGCTTGTTATTTAATTTTATTACCTTAAAAACAATTTCAAATAAAAGATATTTTCCTATATTTAAGCGTATTCCAAAATAAAGGCAAGATGAAGAAAGCTGCAATTATTCATTTCAAATTTCAATATAAAACAAGTTGGAATTTGCTCGTCAAACGTGGAAAATGAGGTGCATTCGTACTATGACTAGTTTTATAAACTGATGATATAATAAGATGAATAAATATTTTTTGCACCGCATATTGTTCTAAATGTATATTTTAGTGCACTTCATAAGCGCATATCAATTTCATTCTGTTCGAAAGGCTGTAACATCATTATAATTCACTTGCAATAATTTTCTCATTGTCCGTAATGTAACCGAAAACTTTTGACAGTCCCTGTAATTAAACTATACATCCGATTTTCATAAAACTCGAAATGACTCGAAAAAAATTGCAACAATTATATATTTAAAATTTCAGACCATTCGAAATTCTGTAACATCATTAAAATGCACTTGCAATAACTTTTTCCCGTTCGCCGTAATGTAACGGAAAACTTTTGACTGCCCCTGTAATTAAACTATACATCCGATTTTCATAAAATTTGAAATGACTCGACAAAATTATGCAACAATTATATATTTAAAATTTCAGACCATTCGGTTCGGTAGTTTTTGCTCTGTTATATGCGGGCGGACGGACAGACGGACATACTGAATGACGACTATAGGTACTACGTATTTGTATAATTACGAACGCGCCTAAAAAGTCGTTGTTTCCATAGCAGCAACAAAATTGGATTAACAGTGCTCAATTGGACTTAATTTTGAGATTCAAATAATAATAATTCATTTAATTTAATTCATAAAATTTCACAGTTACATTTCATTATAAATATATATATATATGACAAACTAATACATATATCAAACTAAATCTAACAAAATTAAAGTTTTTTAAATTAAATTTATTTAAACAAATTCAACATGAAACCTTTTTAACATAAAGAATATTTGACATAAAAAAGTATTTTTTGAAAGTTTATTCCATCGTCAAGCGGGGATTAATCGTCAAATGACAAAATATTTATTATTTTTTTACGGACTCTGTATCGGGTTTCCGTCGATTTTTTTTCTTTTTTTTTAATAAACATATCTATCCTCCGGATTAGAACAATTTACAATTTTTCCCCGAGTATGCCCCTATGGAGAGCTTCATTGTAAAACCAGAATCCACGGGAAATGTAACTCTGACCCAAAGGACAGTCCAGACCATCCTCACTGCTATAAATTCTGGCAAACATGTTTGACAAAAATATCTGGAATTTATTTTTGATAAAAGTAAGTTATTTTTTCACTCTATAGAACATTTTGTACGCCCTCGAAACATCTCTGAATATATCAGTTTCTTGCTTCGACATATAGAATAAAATTCTGTTAAAATTCAATATAATATCTATTAAAATTCACATAAAAGCATATAATTTTTCAGCTGCTCAAATAATTTCATTTCTTGTAAAATAAGCTTACGACATTGTAAGTCCCAAATTGCAAGCAAAACTATAGGGTTTAACCCTTTGTAACTCAACAACCCCGATTTGAAAAATTCTTACACAGATATTAAAATTCATCATTTTAAGCATGGATAAAATAATAAAAAAATTCAGAACAGAAAAAAAAATATTTGGAAAAATGGGTTTATTTCATATCTGCAACATCTTGTCAAATGGCACAAAAACTGAAAGTAATTTAAATTTGCACGAAAATTTTTGAAACGACTGTTAATTTTGTTGTAGCAAACACCCACACCACATTTCTCGCAAACAGTTTGATTAAATTTTTTAAATCGGGGTATTTACAATGTATTCTTTTTTCTGGCTAATATAGCCAGTGCCCAATTTCGTCTAGGCCCATTTTTTTTTGGTGGAATATGTTGAGTAGGTGCTCTATGCTTTTCCTTTTGAATTCTTTTTTCTACGAGGCCTTTCCCTATTTTGCTAGCTTTGGACTTGGTCTAATTTTACAGAGGGGAGTGGGGGAGATCCTTAACTTACCCTATAGCAATTAAATATAAAAACAGACTAATGTTTCCACTTTTCAATAATTTTGCTCTTCTGAAAGAAATGCAACTTACATAACCATTAGAACATATTTTCGATACTCTTTCGATATTTTTAAAAAATCAGTTACAAGAGAAGATATGGCGCGTTTTTGCTGATCTGCAGCAAACAAAAGTTTACGTTTATCTTATACATATTATAAATAAATAATATTATAATAAATTAATATTATAATTATTATAATGGTCTTTAAATAAAGAATTTAAACTCACCTTTGAAAACAATATAACTGTAAACGTCTGCAGACTTTTTTAACACCTGTATTTTAAAGCTTAATTCAGCAAAAATCTAGTGTAACTGATCAAGCGATAAATCAAACTTTGGCGCGAAAAAAAAATCAGTATCGACATTTGTTGCGGATTTAATGAAATAATTATGTTAATAGTAGTGTAATAGAATAACAACAATCAACAAAATCGTCTTTTGAAATTTATTTTTGAAATAACAATCAAGTTTTGGGTATGTTGCAGATCTGCAACACGGTGATACAAAGGGTTAATTACCATATTCCCTAAATTTAGATTGAATTAATTAATTACATATTTAAAATAATATATTAATTTACTAAAAATTTGGATTTTTAACTCATGAAAATTATTTTAAAAATCAAAATATCATTATTCTTGCTCTGAAAACATATCATTGCATTTGTCTTTCTGATTACATATTATTTTGAAAATACCTTAATCGTACATTTTAAGTACCTACCTCGTAAATATTTATGTATTTTTATTTTTCTTATTAATTTCACCCTTCTTTCTCCGTGCCCGAACTGTGTGATTAATAATTTGAAAACGAGACAAAGCAGATTTTTGTCTTATAATATGCTATGATTTTAAGTAGTTCGACTTACTCAACGTGTGCCTTTTTATCCTGAAATTTCACAATGGCTTCATTATGTCTAGACGTCTGATTAATCCTAAATTATTTCTAAAATAATCGTTCTCTACTACTTGTTATTCATATGTAACATTTAAAACTTTTAAAGTAAATCTTTCACCCGACATAAATATTGATTACAAATAATTTTGCATGTCTAGTTATTATGATATCAAAATATGAGCTATAGAATTCTTATGAGAAGTTATTAAACAGAAGTGGGATTAAAAATATGTGTGGAATTCCGAACGAGGATCAATCAAATGAAAAAATATACAGTCGAGGCTGAAATTGTGCACAATTTTAAGTAGCTTTCATTTCAAAAAAGTAAAATGCTACCAATTGCAGCCGTCCGAAGGGAAACACTACGGGAAATTTTGCTATATTTTCGCCGATCATTACCCCCCAGATACAAAAAATATCCTCCGTTCTAATGCTGACTTATATGACAAAATTCAGATATATATATATATCCCTTTCACCGTCCGAGGGTTTTGCAGTAATTTTATAAGAATGCTTGTAAATCCCAGGACATATATTTTTTAAATCTCAGTTTGATGCTATAATATCTTTAATATCACTACTTTCGATATAAGGTTAAAAATAAAATTCTGTTTAAAATATTTTGGTCTACAGCCATTTTAACATGATATCTAGGAACGGAAATATCCGGGCAAGACGGTTAAAGGTATATATATATACTGGGTGCAAAGGAAAGTCCCTTTAACCTGAAAATGCTTGCGAACGGAGCAAGAGAGGTAACGGTATAGTAAAGTGACTACGCCCTACCTAATGCAAACGACAACAGCGCCTCTAGTGCCGAAATTTGGAAGAAAGCTATTGAAAATCGTAAACAGATAGAGCAAAATTTCCAATTAGAAAGTTTTAGAGCATCGATTAATTAGTATGAAAAGACATTTGCTTCACACGGATAAGATAAATCGTCGCCTGTGTACCCAAAAATGTCCGAAATCGATGAGCGACGATTCTACTTTGTATATTCACCTTCCGTAAATGTAGCAGTGCACAATTTCTGATTGTGACGTTGTACCGTGCTGTAATGTTTGTAAAAATTTAATTTCCAATGCATTTAAAATTTTTTATTAAACCTTTTCGAGGCAGAAGATTTCTATTCGTAAACTGATGAAATAATTGACTGATACCAGAATATTCAAATGAATTTCTTAGAAACTAAAAACCCGCTAATTTTCAGTTTCATTACAAAAGCAAAATTTTATTAAAATGTTCTTGCTGCCATTTGTCAGTTTTGGAATGAAAATTAGGTGGCTAGACCGTCTAGCCACCGCCCTTGAAAGGGTTAAATCTATGTCGTCATATTGAAGAGGCTTGCAATAGACGTTCCATGCTGAGAAATGTGCATGTAGAATTACTCTCAGGAATACAAACGTACATCGTGAGCAATGGCGAACTTTTCAAACATACTGAATATTAACGTTTTATCACTGTGAGACAGTTTGTATTTTACTTTTGTGTGTGAAGTTATCAAAATGTATTGAGATAAGCACTAATTTCCACCATAACTTGTACGTATTTCTTCATACTTCTGGCTATTACATTCAAACGTTTACACAAAATAGAGTGCATAGATTCCGAACATTTTTGGGTATACAGGCGAAGATTTACTGTATCCATGTAAACCAAATGTCTTTTCGTACTAAGTAATTGATGCTCTAAAACTTTCTAATTGGAAATTTTGCAGTATCTCTTTTTGTTTTCGATTTGCAGTGGCTATCTTCCAAATTTCGCCACTAGGGACGCAGCCGTCGTTTGCATTAAATCGGGCGTTTTCACTTTACTATACCATTACCTCACTTCCACAACTCTAGCTCTCACCGTTCGCAAGTTTTTTCAGGTTAAAGGGACTTTACTTTGCACCCTGTATATATATATATGTATATATCCATATATATATGTCTGAATTTTGTCATGCAGTAACTCTCGAATTTTTTAACCGATTTGGATGAAAATTTTCATATGCATAGTGCATACTATTGTCTCGATCAAGGTCGTTGACCAGCTTCATCCGCCATTTTGTTTAAAAATGGCAGTCATTTGAGTTTGTGAACACTTTTAGAAATTTTTAGGTTTCCTAACTTTCACTTTTAAATGATCTATGCTGTTAACTTACAATGTGTGACTCTTTAAAATATGTTTTAATGTTTCTAAAATTCTGTTTAAAATGATACCTAAAAGTTTGCATTTTGTGAAGCGTAACATTTTCTATAAGTATACAATGTTAGAAAACATAAAATAAATTCAAAAATTCATATGACCGACATTTTGAAACAACATGGCGGATGAAGCTGGCCAACAAACTCGATCGCGACATTAGTATGTACTATGCACCTGAAAATTTTCATCCAAATCGATTCAAAAATTTGAGACATACAGCATGTCAAAATTCAGATCTATAAGTAGCTTTCATTACAAAAAGTAAAAAGCTACTTATTGCTGCCTTCCGTATCTTTTTACTTTTTGTAATGAAAGCTACGTAAAAGTGTCCACACTTTTGGCCACCACTGTAAATGTACACTCTCAGAAATACTTTCTTCAATTCATGGAAATATTCCTGGCAGCACTGACACCAGACTACATCCAAAAATTCTAGAATTTCAGTTTATTTTTTTTCTCTGTGACAAGAAAGAAAATATCTTTCAAATGAAGAAATTTCCGTTTTATTTTTTTGTTCTAGAACAAAAAAGTTCAATAATATTAAAAATGGAGTTTCTTAAAAAACACCTATCTCTTTCTTCCGCAGATGGCCTTGGCTTTGAACCTAGGAGAGCGCGTTTCGAAACGAGCATCGTAAAAACTCAGCCTGCAGAGAGCTAGTTTAAAATAAAGAAATAGATTTTCTTCAAATGATGGGATTGTGTAAGCCTTAATAAATTTCTTGTTCAGAAAGTTGGCAAATTTAAACTTATTTGTAGGGACATTTTCTCGTTATGAAATAATGGTTGGTGTTTTAACGCTTATAGAATATTAAAGGATAAAATTATTCCATGTTAGACATTTTTAATAAGACATAATTTGATTAATAGATGTAAAATATGAATAATATATTTTTAATTAAATTCGAGAAGAAATGTTTGCTCTTCTGAATAAAATCGATTTTTTTAAGATACATTAAAACACCGGTTATCCGAAAAGCATGGGACCAAAGCATTTTCGGTTAACCGGGGTTCCATAGGAATTTTTGAATAACCGGGGTTCCAGGGGAATTTTCGAATAACCGGGACGCTTATGGTGAAACCTTGTTTGATGAAAAGCTGTTAACGATATATTGAAGTACAAGAAGATGTAATAGCATCATATGTGTTGTTATTTAAAAGGTGGCGTGATGAAACAGCATTGAAACTGTGCAAAGTTTATAACAAAAGAAAAATCACAACATATTTTCTAAAAAAAAAAAAAATAAGAGTCGTGCGTGTCTATCAAGTAAAGTGCACGAAATTGTGCAATACACAAAATAAGTAAAATGACTCTGTTTATTTATTTCATAAAGAACATGCTTTTTTAACACTATTTCTACCAGTGTCCAATGACACCTTTCAAAACTTTGATTTTTACTTATTTTGCTTCTAATTTTTAAAACTAATAAGCATTAAAACAACTCTTCAATGTATTAAAAATGATTCAGAATTGTTTTGATATAAAACTTACAAATAAAATAGTAATCATAAATCCAAATATGTTAAAATGTGTCATTTGACATCGGTAAAAAAGGTGTTGACAATAAAGTTTTCACATTTTAAAAGTACTTTGTGGAATTTTAAGGTCTTTCGATTAAGCCGATTTTCAGATAACCGGGATTCTACTGTACACTGTAAAAAAAGATCTGTAGTCCTACAGATGTAAAGTTATATGCTCACTAAACTTTTATCTGTAACTGTACAAAAAAAGCTGCAAACTACAAAATTAGTTTTTGTAAAGCTACAGAAATCTGTAACTTTACAAATGAATCTGCTAAAATTTCAGTAATCTTACTAAAATTTTATCTGTAACCCTGGTTGTAGTTACATGAAAAGTTCTAGGCATCCCAGTTTCCTAAACAATTCTTAGTAGCCTTACACATTTTTTGATTTTCGGTGCAAAACTGTGTCTGTTACATGAATTTTTGTTGTTGCCGTTACATAAAATGTTCTAGGAATCCCAGTTTCCTAGAAACACTTTAGTAACTTTACAGATTTTTTTTTACAGTGTACTTGAACTGATATATATATATATTTAATATATTCGTTTATAATATATATGCTTTTCATGCAAATATTTTTTTAATACTCTAAAAATTTAACAGCGAATTTGTTTAAATGAATGAGAAAAATGCTAATTTAATTAATTAGAAACCATTATTATTTTTTATTTGTGTTTAAATAAATTTGAAATTTCCATTTATTGAATTTTCATTTCTTCATTTAAAAAGTAAATTCGAACTCTGGTATTAATACAGCGAATAAGCATTTGTGCAAAGAATAAACGGAATTTCGCCCTCTTTTTCAGAATTTCTTGAAGAATTAACGGAAAAAGAACGTTTTCTTGGAGTCTCAAAATCAGGACTTTTAAAATTGGAAAAAATGAATAAAAAAAGTCCATTTTCAACATTTAACATCTTAAAATGTATATGATTTTAATACACAATTTTTATTGAGATGAAAGATATGCATATGTTCTTTCATTTCATGTATTTAAAATTTTTCAAAATGCAGGATCAGCATTTATAGGGGGCTCCAAACTGCCAGATATTTGACGAGCAGAAAATTGGTTTAGCAGCTTACGCGCACGGTTACAAAATAAACTTTGCAACTAGAACGAAAAATTTGATGCATATTTATACTTCAGATTATGATAATTATCCCAAACATAAATAAATTTGTATTTAAAGCAATTTCATATTTTTAATACAAAGTTGTATTTAGTTAATACAAAATTTTGAAAATTTCAACAGTATAATCACTTAAAAAGATATTTTTTTGAACAATAAAAAGTAAATTTTATGTTCAGTTTATACAGAGTAACATGAAATCTGTGTTTTGAAATTTTCATGAAAAAATATTCAGAGGTTTTTTGAGGTATTCTGTGCGTTATTCCCAAAACCTTTATTTGGAGAAAAATGATTTCAAAGTTTCGGAAACGCCACTTCAGCTATTGGGAGGTAATAATTCTAACGGCGATAACTACAGTTTTAATGGGAATTTGGGAATTTCAAGGACAAAATATATCAAAATGTTCAGAAAAGATAGGAGTTTAGCGTTTAAAAAAATTTAATTTTCGAAAATTTTGAAGCTTTAAGAGTCCTGAGACCCTATAAAATTTCGAAATTTTATTTTTTTTAGATTTTAAACTCTTATCTTTTCTAAATATTTTGATGTAATTGGTTCCTTGAAATTCCCATAAAACAGAATTTATGGCTTTTAGAATTATACTCGCTTAATAGCTGAAGGAACGTTTACGAAACTTTGGAGCCATTTTGCTGCAAATTTCGCTTTTTGCATAACGCGCCGGATAATTCAAATATTTCTGAATATTTTTCCATGAAATTTTCAAAACGTATATTTCACATTACTCTGTTTAAACGGAACCTAAAGTTTCATTTTTATTGTTCAAAAAAGATTCTTTTAGGTGGATATACTGTTGAAAATTTTGAAATTTTGTATTAGCTAAATACAGCTTTGTAATGAAAATATAAAAATGCTTTAAATACAAGTTTATTTAGGTTCAGGGTAATTACTACAGTTTGAAGCATAATTGGTAAAGAAAAGTTTTATTCTAGCTACAAAGTTTTTTTTGTAATCCCACGCGTAAGTTGTTATACCAATTTTTGTCCCTTTCGAGCGCCTTACAAATACTAATTCTGCATTTTTCTATTTTTTAAATGCATGAAATGAAAGATCACACTTATATCTTTCATCTCAATAAAAATTGTGTTTTTAAATCACATACATTTTAAGATGTTGGATGTTGAAAAGGGTCTCTTTTTTTCTTTTCTTTTTAAATTTTATATGCCCCGAGACTCCTTAAAAATGACGAATAATTTAGTATATAAAAACGAATTTTTTGACAGTGTACTACCTAATAACTAAAATGAATTCTTTTGCATTTAATTGAAGATATTGTAACTTTAATTTGAATGTCATATGTTAGACATTGATTAAAATATTTCTTTAAACGAACATATTTCTGATATTAACTGCAGTGATACCTCGACTAACGTAGTTAATCCATAATCTAACCGCATTCATAAGCCGAAAAGGTCTTTACGCGACATATAAATTTCCCGTTTGAATTTAAATGCTACATTACTTTAGCGCGCACATCCGATAAGACATTTGCGTGTACAATCTAAATCCACTAGCCGAGTCGAAATACACCGAAAAATAAACCTTTGTTACCCAAAATTTTCATTAATTAAATTTAGCTGCAATATTTTCAAAAGTGAAGCATTTCCAACTGTGGAAGATTTCAAATACACTTCTACATACCTTATTTCAGTTTCATGACTTAAAATATACGCTAAATAACGGACACCACGGACACTTTTGATTCGACTTTTTTTTTTTTTTTTTTTTTTTAAGATTACCTTCTGAACTTCTTGGCGAATTGTTTGTGAACTTTGAGGATGTGAAGAACATATTTTACTTCATATTTTTGACAACATGTATATTATATATATGTACCTATATATATATATATATATATATATATATACTTATTACACTTATAACAGATTAAGTTAAATAATGCTATAAAAAGTGATAAAATATCTTTATTAAAATTGACAATCATTTCATTGCACAAACGGCGACATTTTCAAAATCATTCACGATAGAAAATATTTTCACATAATTTAAAAACCATAACAATAACATAGTAAACAATGCCACGAGACATGATGCATAATCAAAAACATTGCAAACATAAAATAAAAAAAAAAGAAAAGAAATTCCAATCCACAAAATTCCATGTTATCCACTTTACAATATTTTCTTGGTTTCTTGGAACGTTTGAAATATAAACTCAATAAATTCAATATCTCCCTAGTCGCAAAACCGTCCATGAAATTAAAATATATAGTATGCAAAAAAATAGATCCAATTGAGTCAAACCAGTTATCGGGAGTATACGAAGTACCTTTCACCAAAGAAGGTGGAACAAAGCCGTTTTATACAGGTATGACAAGCAGAAAGCTTACAACTTGAATGAAAGAACATATAGTCAAATATAACAGAAGAACAACATTTTGGGCCAGATTATGCAGCGAAGAACCTTTACAGATAAATTAAAAAAAATAGAAAGTTAATTTATCTGCCAAGATTTTATTTACCACCCATAATCCGGGAATCAATAGAGATATTTTACGCAACGAGAATGCTTGCAGTGTTACAGTGTGCCTTGATTTACCCAAAATTTGGAAAGAGATGGTATGTAATTTTAGTAACAACAGTAAAAATTCATCCACGCTCGCATGAAGAATTCTACATTTACGAAAGAGTCTTAAACAACATCTATAGAAAAGAATGCATATGACGTCATTATCGCAGAATAATACAAAAACCCAGGAAAAAGCAATGTCGTAAACTCGACAGTAAAAAAAAAAAAAAAAAAAAAAAAAAAAAAAAAAAAAAAAACGCTTATTTAATGATTTGCCTTTATTTGTTTATAACATTAATATGGATCCTTAATATTAAATGTAGTTTGTAATTGTTAACATTAATTTATATTCTTTTCACAATGTCACGCCATTTAACTAACATTTTTTTAGTTGTTATTACAAAATGTCAAAAGAAAAATATAGTAATCTACTTTTTTTCAACTATTTTCTCTTTACTTTCTATAGAAATGGAGTACTACAGTATATTACTGAAATTGAATTAAAAACTACGAAAAAATAATATATCAAAATAAACGGACATACAGTTTTCATAGAAATAGCTTTTAAAAGTACTTTTCCCCCTATGAGAAGATTTAATTTCAAATGAAAATTTAAAATATGTGATGCTTAGAAGTTTAAAAAACTGCAGTAGAGATTATCAGTATTTAACCGTACAATGATAAATCTGCTTCAATTTACGGCTGGCTTATGTAACGTAACGTTATTTTTTAAGATGACACTTTAATTGTTGCCTGAAAGTAATAGAACATTGGGAGCTAATAAACATAATATTTAGTATAAACATAGTTAATAAACAGTGTTTTTAACGACATGAGCTAAAATGAGCAACTTTGTGCCCTAAAAAAATAATGATTTCTAAACTTTTCTTTATATAGAATGCATGATATGTTGCATAAATTATGAATTAATCCATTAACCGCCAAAACTATTACGATAGAAATTTTCAAATTTCTTGTTGAAAGTAGTTTCCCACCACAAATTCAGTAAGGTAAATTTCGCTTTACTAAAATAGCAAAATTCCTGCCAATAAATAAGACATTTTTTTAAATTCTAAAGTAGTGGTGCAAATGTAATTAATTCATTGCATGAGCAATTATTTTGACTGTTGCGTGAACGCAACGTCAGCGGTTAATGGGTTAATAAAAAAAAGAGCGATTGAATTCATTTCACCATAATTGCACTTCGCGAATATATCGGTTTTTCTAAATGACTGCCAACTAGGCGGTATTAAATGTTAAACATTATTGCTTAATTTCTCTGTCCGCTTTCTGCATTTCGAATCATTACAATTTTAGGAAAGCTCATAGTATGACGATTAACAACTTTAACTTTTAATGTATGATTATTTATTTTGTTCGGAAAAAGATATATTTTAGTCTGTTTTTGTGTGTTATCCACTAGAAAAATAGGGAAAAAAATATTTATGTTTCTGTTGGATATAAGGACTTAACACGTCACTGCACCACGTGCCACATCTGGCACATACCTAAAAACACTGTAATTCTTATTATGTGTCATGAATTTGGCCATTATTATCTCTATCCCTGATCACGAACAGTCCAAAGAATGGAATAACGCTTATTTTGTCTGTGTCAGAGGGCTGCATTTGACAAAAAATTATAATTTGTTTTTCTCAAACAAACAAACAAACAAAAAAAAGATCAAGCTATTAAGATAAAATTTACTTTCCTTATTTTACTGAATACTTGAAAATATTAATACAAAAAAAGTTGCAGAATGTTAAGCAGATAAAATTAATTAATTTAAGCTCATTTATTCGTAAAATATAGCAATACAATATTTTAAAACCCTAATTGTGTACATAGGGTACACGCCATAAAACATCAAATTTTAGCTGAAAATTTGAAATTTAATTTTTTTTTACTATTTTCCCCATTATTAGACCGACATATACATTTCAAATATTTTTTTTTTCATAAAAATAGAAAAAAAAAAAAAAACAATAAACGTGCAGTGAAGGATTAACGTCACGCTTGATTTACATAACAAAAATGGCTCAAAACTGAAAATTTTAAATTAGTACATACTTGCTTTAAAGTGTTTACACTGCAACTTCTATTCAACTCTGCAACTATTCAACAAACATGATAAAATAACAGTATTTGACTGAAGTTAAATGTAATGTCATTTTCACTTCGCGGAACTGACTGAACGCGTAGACATCGAGGCCCCATCCATTTTAACGCGAAGCAAAATGGTAGTACACCCGATCATGGAATATACAACCTGAAATTTTTAGAAGCTAAATTCAGTAAGTTAAAGACATCGCCCACTGGTATGGGCGGGCCGGGGCGTTTAATATCTCGGACGATCGTAGCGGATTCAGGATCATTGTCGCTCTAAATTAACAGTGAAATTAACATTATTATTTCAGTCTAGTATGTCTATATTTAGTTATGCATCTAAAAATCTTTCCTGGAAAATGTATCTCATCCGAATAATCGATATTCTTGAGTGAGAAAAATATTTAATGCACAGTAAATCTAATCGGATTCGTTTCTGAAAATTACAGGCAGTAAAAGAAACATTTTTTTAAATCCTTTTTTAAATCTGAAAAAGTCAGTTTAGTGGCTTCTTTAGGTAAAGGAGTTGTTTTCAAAATCGCCGGTTAGACGGAAGTGGTTATGCTCTATTTTTTAAACTTTGAGAAAGGTAAGAAAAAAAGCTTAGAAAAAAAATATGTTCTTTTTTTCACTCTGTCCGAGTTATCCAATAAATCCGACAAATCCAGTATTACTTATAACTTGGCTACAACTTGGCTAATGCTGACATAACGTATTTCCCCAAAATTTCGGTGGGGTGGGTGTTGTGTTTGACACAGATTGCGCCAATATTTTCTAGATATATTTCAGCATTTCAGCTGCAATTTTTCTCCATTAATGCCAGTTCATTACAAATAATTCTAATGTAAATCCAAAATCTAACCAATATTGGCTAGTCATTAGAAGATTGTTAGATGTCTAGAATATTAGTGAAATAGCTATATAACCTATATTGTTTTGCTACTAGTGATATATCATATGCCGAAACACAAATTGTCCTATAAATATTTAATCAAATATAATTTAGTTTAAAATAAATCGGGAAATGTGATTCAGTATAAAATACGCACTTTACAAATGCATTGCAGATTTTGGGTCAATCTGCTACCAGAAAGACGAGGGAAACGTTGTTAGTATCATATTAGTTGTAAAGATATAGAAATAAGTTATGCCAGGAATAAACAAGACATTTTGCAGCAAATTTCTAAATAAACCAGTAAACTCTCTACACTTCGAAAAGTAAGTTTATGATGTATATAAATCATAATACACTCTAAAATTGGGAGGAGCGAAAAGTTCAATATTTCAAAGAGTGACAGTCATTTTCACTCTTTATTGGAGTGAATTTTATAAAAATACACTCCGTAAAGTGTGGAATTTTCCACTCCCTAGAAAGGAATGAGATATATCACTCCATTGTCTGTTGGGTGTGTGCGAAGGCTAGCGATATCTACCGAAAGTAAAAGTCTGAAACTTTAGGTGAAAATAGCCATAGACAAGTCCTAATGCACCTCAGGCTGAGATTTTTACTTTTGTAGGGGTCGGTACCCCTGGGATCCTTTAAATTTTTATGCACTAAATTGTTAATAACAGGCCTCCTTCCTATCCGATTTTCTTCGTTTTTGAGGCCAATTCTCAGTTTAGTTACGCGACCATTTCTACATTCCAGTTACGACGCTGGCACCCTGGAGCCATGTACCGGATCCCTTGAAGTTTTTCGTCCTAAACTGTTAATAAATTACTCCCTTTTAATCCGATTTCCATTTAATTATTCTCCCATTTCTACATCCCAGTTAAAACCATGGAGCTGACCTAGGATCCCGTAGAGCACAGTCCAGGAATATTTGAACTTTTCTTGCGGAATGCATTTTTCACTCCCTAATTTTCTCACCTTCTCCGTGCATAATTTTACAGTTAATTCTTGTATTCTTCTCCCCGGACAAACTCCATCATATATTTATTGGCGCCCTAAGTCCAATTTTTAAGCATTTACCCAAGTTTTTGCAATTTCATTAAAATATTATTCTAATGAATAATTCATACCATGTGCTTGATTTTTACTAATTGAAGATCTAAAGTGCTAAGTAGTAAGACATTTTAATCTTAGGGCCCTTTTCTCAACTATCAGTCGACCACTTTTGTGCCCCCTATTATACATCCCTTAAAAATAGTCTGATTCGCTAGCTTTTTTTTCTAACAACTTCTAAAGTCATCCAGCTACTACATGAACGACAAAAAAATTTCTCAGACTTTAGATACCACTACTTTTGAATATTAATCGCCTACTTTGGGCTCTTGATGTAGCTTCATTAAAAATATTTCGAATAGTTTGCAATTTTCTCTAACATCGTTTAAACGTCTTTAGATTACTTTTAAAACTGCTCAAAAATATTTTTATACCCAAGTACATCCCAGTTAAGCCTCTGTCCCCTTGGGGTTCAATACAGGGTCCCCTTGAAGTTTTTGCATCATAATTGTTAATAAATTGCCATCTCATAATTCAATTTTCGTTTTGGTACCCTTTTTTCATTTAGTTGTTCTCCCGTTTCTACATTCCCGGTAAGGGCCTCATAGGGTCCCGGTACTTTTTGAGCACCATGCACTTCATATTGTGCACCTTCATATTTTGCCTTTTTAAAACATCCCCCCTTTTTTGCGCATTTCTTTAAAATTTCATTATAATGTTTAATTCATACCCTGTGTTTAATTTCGACGAATTGGAGATCGAATTGAAGATCTAAAGGGTTAATAACTAAGATCTTTTGACATGTTTTCATGTTAGGGCCTCGTTCTTAAATATAAGTTGACCCTGTTTTGGGCCCCTTGCTATAACTCCCTTAAAAATGGTCCGATTCACTAGCTTTTTTTTTTTTTCCTTAGAACTTCTTACGTTTTCCAGTTTCTACATGGAGGACAAAAAAAAAAAAAAAAAAAAAAATTCTATTAATATTTTCATTAACATAGTTCTAGCGTTCCACATCTATGTTAAAACTATTAAAAAAATATATATACCCAACTACATTCCAGTTAAGACACTGTAACCTGAACCTGGTCCTTCTTTATACCTCAATTACTACCTTTTTCAAATATTAATTTCTATTTTTCGCCAATAACTTACGTTTACTCACTACAGCTCTAAATAAAAAATGTCTTATATAAAGTAATCATAGATAGAGATTTCATCCGTTTATCAAATAATATTGTGTTAAAGTTAAAAGTAATCCGTGAAACTTACAGAGATAGGGACACCAACCACAGCTTAAGGGGGAGGGATTCTTTCCTTTGGTTCTAAGGACCAAATTTCAAAGGTGTTCTGTTCATTCAGATTAAATTACAATTCAGCTACTTTCGGTATTATGAAAGTTTATCTAGTATTAAGTTGTCAACATTTTCGAACCTTAACGGTGATTTTTTTTTCTCGGGCACTATGGGCTTAATTACTATAAGGTTTGGCTCATTTAACTTGGTTTTAGTTTGTCTCTGACACGTGTAGTACACTTCCGGTACAGATGTCTTGTGCAGCCCTGTAAATGATTTATAGAATTTATGCACACTAAATAGTATGCAATTGTTAAAGTTTTCACTTCCGTCAATTATTGTTCATACAGAGAAAAATATAACTGATTTATTTTGCGTGCCCCTGTATATGAAAGATCAATGGCGCATCATATTCAATAGTAAGCATCGTATAGAATACTTCGGAGATATATATCAATTTAAATACTTTTGAAAAAGTGTAACATGAACAAAATACACCACAAAGAGTTTTTCTCCATAGACCGTAATGTAACATAATTATTTTTAGTGTCCCTGTAAATGATCGATAAATACTACCCATACCATATTCTATAAGCAATCATCTTCTAGTGCACTTCATAGATATGTATATAAATTGCAAAGTATTTGAAATTATGAAACATTATTAAAAAACACCACAAACGATTTTCCCCCATAGGCCGTAATATAATGAAATACTTTTGAATAACCCTGTAACGAAATCATGACTGCTACACGCAACATTTTACAATACCTAACATTCAATAGTGAATATCAATAACATTATTCCATTTCATTCCGGTGCGACTATATTGACGCCAAAAATAATTTTGGCCAGCTAAAATTGGTAACTCCCCCACGGTGCACTGCCGTAATTCCCGTTTTTTCAGATTTTTTTTTATTTTCACACCCATTTTTGCGACGTTGTCACGGTTAAACCATTGATCAGAGAAAAAAAAAACTTTTAATACATAAAATGTAGGAAATTTTATCCTCTTTAATTTATGTATTGAGGACTTTTATGTAAAATGTATAATTTTGAAGTTATTTGGAAAGAAACAAAAAAAAAAAATCCCGTTTTTTGCCAAAACAAAAGTGTTTCCCGGGGTAAATTTTGTTGGCAAATTGCAGATTCGTGTTCAGCAAACCAAAAAATATACAGCCACCAAATATCAAAACTACACCAAAACTTTCCCCTATTTTCTACCACATGACTGGACTACAATGGGGCCCACGAAATTAGGTTCATTTAAAAGATTTTCAAAAGATATAAAATCATACGAGCTTGATTTTAATTTAAAGTTATTATAATACGCCCAGGCCAACGCCGGGAAGTTCAGCTAGTCATGAATACAAAAAGGAAATACAGTTGATTGTGTAATTTGTACATGTTAATTAAAAAATAGTTCAAATTGCAAAGGAAAATAGGTTACTTTAAAACCAAGCTTAAATTGTAATATATTTATTAAAGTAAAATATATAAAGGATTTCAAAATTCGGAAGTCTTTTTAGCTTTGTCATGCATAAAGTTCATGTAAAATATGTATATATTCTTCTCATTTGTATCTTCTTATCTTCAGTAATTCGCTCCAAAGGTTTTCTTTTCCTTATATACAAGTTTGTCACTTTCAGAAAAAATATATTATTTTCCTTGTAGATTTAAATACAATTCATTCATTTTAAGTATGTACTATAAGGCAGTTTCAGTCTACATGATGATGTATCTATAGTCAAAGCTCCCCTGGCAAGATTAAACAAAGACGAATAAGATACATCAACCTCAGCTCAGAAATGTACATATCTGGTACTTAAATATATACTTTTTGTACATTTTACAGAAGGTTGCTCGCCCGTTATTGAAATGATTTTGATTAATTAAGTTTTATTTATACACTCGGTTTCCTAATTATAAGAACACCCAGTTTTGTAGCATAAAACAGAAGAAAATGTTACAAAACAAACTGAAGTCTAATCAATGTTAGAATTAGAAAAAATCATGATAGCAGCTTTTAATTCTGAAATTGTGGCATATTGTTTTCCATTTTCGTAAACGGCTCTAACCAGTAGGGTCCATACATTTTCCATTGGATTTAAATCAGGAAGAACAGATGGCCATGGAATTATATGTACACCATTATTAACAAACCATTCCCAAGTGCTGTTTGACGAGTGGATGGATCCACTGTGTTGTTGGAACATCAAGAAAGGTCCGCCAATTTCCACAACATATGGCAGGAAGTTTTCTTCAAGAAGATCTGGGTAGGTTAATGCAATCATTCTGCCAGAGAAAAAGGCAATGTTGATATTACTATGTAATCCAAAAGCATCCCAATTCATGAGTGAACCTCCATCCTGCTGCCGTTTTCAAAACGTTTCTGGTTTCTTGTGAAGTTCGTGCTAATAGTAACAAAAACGGGGAGGGCCTTTTTTTCACTGGAAACGTTACTCTTTCATGTTCTAACTTCCAGGACATATGATCTTTTGCCCAATCTAGGCAATTCTGATGATGAATTTTAGTCGTATGTGGTTGGGGCTTTCTGTTCTTGTACCTCATCATCTTAGATCTCTTGACTACTCTGGAAAAGGTCCTTTTTGACACTGCTGTTTGTGGATCTCTTGAAAGTTCACCTAAAGTTGTTTCCCATTGTCCATTCTTTGTATAATAGATATTTTTTCTCCTTTGAATAGCTTTCGTGGGCGTCCCGGAGACTTCTTTGTTCCATAATCATCTTTTAATCGAAGAAAATTTAATATTACGCATGGTGATCTTTTCAATTTATTTACGATAGCTCTGGCCGAAAGTCTTTGATCCTTAAAAGCCAAACTTTTCCCTTTCTCAAAATTTCTTAAAGCGCTTTTACGACCTATACTTCTTGAACTCACTTTGCGATGAGGTTTGGAAATTTCCTAATCTGAAAAGTATCTTTATATGCTAAACTAATTTGCATATTTTGGTTTCTTCTTCTCGGAGTGGCATTCAATATTCCTGTATAATATATATTCCTATGTATAATATATATTCCTGTATATCATTTAGTGATAATTTCGATCAATTTTCATATCATTTTGCAACACCATTTTTTAGATAATTCACATTTTCAATGAATTAAAAGTTTGATATTTATTTTATAGCTATGTATTATCTAAAATTAATGTATTTTCTTTGAGAACGGAGTTTTATGATAATTATTTATGAATTTTTGTGAGGATATTACAAAATTACTACGCGTTCATATCATTATGAAACCCAGTGTAAATGCCTTATTTTTGCGTCGATTTGCTTTTATCTGATAGCCATGGTTCATGACAATAGCTCTACCTCGAATTTACTATGTTAGTAACGATTCCTCTTGGAACGTTTTCCAAAGTTCGTTCAGTATTCTTGGATGAAGTTTTCCTAATGATCTGTTTTACAAATCGAAAGAGCGAAAGTCCATTCGTGAAGCATCAGCTGATTTTACAGGTGTGGTCAATGGATAGAGGATGATTAACAAGGATTCACTTTTAGGTAGATTTCGTAAGAAATACTATCTATTGCAGTCGTTACCATGGTGCGACTTTTGAAAAATTCCTTCATAACTTTTCATTATAGGACCCCAGGAACCCAAAACCACCCCCACCTAAAAAGTTTATATATATATATGTGTGTGTGTGTGTGTATGTATGTACTAAATTTTGTCCGCACAATAAAAGTCGCAATTATGCACGGATCATCTTCAAACTCGCCAACAACTTTGAGATGGCTAATATCTTTGCGGGGATTGAAAATGGGCGAAATCGGCCCAAGAGGGTGGAAATGGGGAGGGTTCAAAATTTTGAATACTGTCTTAACATGATTCTGATAAAACCAGCTCTTACACAACAATGTCAGGAAAAAAATAAAAGTTTTTCGTTATAGCAGTTGCCAACAATTAAAAAAAAACAAATAATAAAATTCTCACCACAACAATTACTTTTCTTTTGCAAAATTTTCACGTGTAAAATTAAATAGTTTGACAAATTGAAAACAAATTGAATATTACGTCATAAGTTTCCTAGAGCAAGATTTCAGCATGAAAACTCAAAATAAATAGTTTGACGAATTAAAAAAAATATGTATATTGCGTCATATTGGAAATATAATGGACCTCAGCAGGTGAATATATAACGCCATGTAAGTTTGAAGAAACGTATTAAAACATGATAAAAACCCGACTATGGAAATAGTAACATATTTTAACACTTTAAGGTTCTTTTTTGTAGCCATTTTTAAACCTATTCCATATATATGTGTGTGTGTATTCATGTATATTACAATTTTCACAAAAAATTTAGCTCCCTACAGCTCGCTCTTTGTGAAGAAACTGGGTTTTATCTCTAATCTTGATTTAAGTTTTGTTGGAAAATTTAGTACTTAACATCGAAATCTACCTCCGCCTATAGGCCCGAGCCGGCAGGGATTTTTTTAAATTATTTCTTTGCTAAATAAGTGGGAGTTTATTTAGAAATGTGACTAGACGCAGCGATTCTCAAACTGTGTGCCTCGGTACACCAGTATGCCACGAGATATTGTCAAATATGCCGCGAGGTTTTTTTTTACAAATAATTAAAATTGTATGTTATCGTATCAACGATAAGACATAGGATGCGTGTTGCTGTTAAAAATAGATCAAGATAAGACTCTTAATTTTCACTTCACTGAATTGGTAAAAATGCAAAAAAATAAAAATAAAAGTAAAAATAAAGGAAAACATAATTGATGAACATTATAAATATGGTGCTTCACAAACGGATGATAAATAAAGAAACAAACGGAAGTATAAGAATGACTGCATTGAATTCTGATTCATCACAATTGAAAATGAAAACTCTGTCAACTACCATTCTGTGCAGTCTGCAAAAATAAACTTGCAAATGAAGCTCTCGTAAACTGAAAAGGCATTTGAAATCTTCAAAGTCAAAGGTCAAAAACAAACCAACAGAATATTGCATCTAATTAAATAAATTTTGTAAATAAATTTATAGATATATATTTTGTATCATACAACATTTAATTTAGGTGTATCGTAAATAATTTAAGACGTATATAGTGTGCCGTCAACCAAAAAAAAAAAAAAAGGTTAAGAAGCACTGGACTAGAGGCTTTGTACATATGAAGCTGAACTTTATCAATGTCCTTTCCATATAATGCTGGAATCACTTATTCAATAAGTCCTTCTAAAATATTCTGCTCATAGTAATGTGAATTTATTTTGGCTTTATTTCAGACTTTTGATTTTTAATTTACCGCTGTAACAAAATCCTGAAACTATCATGAATGCCTTTTGGACCAGTGACCAAGCCATTTCGTACGGTCATTTCAGCCAATTGAGCAATATAAAACTGATCTTAGTTTTATTACAGTCACCTTAATATACCCATGTTACATCGAGTGTTACCACAAATTTCGATTTTCCCGCAGCTACGTGTTTTTATATAATTATATATATATATATATATATATATATTTATTTATTTAAATATGCTTTGGGAAAATCAGAGCAACTTTAGGTTTAAACCTCTTTTTAAATTTCAAATCTTTGTGAACGATTTTACTTTTTTAGTGCCAGAAGCCATTCCTAATTTTGATGCAATGGATCTCGAGCCAGCCGATTCTTTTTTTTTTTTTTTTAAACCATAAGACACTTCTTTTTTTTATATTTACCTGCGTTCGAACAGTGTTAGGATGAGTTTTCGCCGTCATATTTTTGTTTTTACTTTCACTTAGACTTTTCCTTTTCAAATTTAATATACATTTTTTAAAATGCAATAACCGCAATATTTAAACAGATTTATAATTTATTGATACGTTGCTCCTCGGAAAGTGCGGTTACTTTACCTTCGAGCCATCTATCAATTTTATTAGCCATTTTCAAAATTAATTTTTCATTTTAAATTCCATTCATAATATAACAGTAGCAGAGGATTATTTCCCAGTTGCCATTTTTTTATATAAAAGACGAAACGGGAAAAATAAATTACAAAATCATTTCCATAAATTGCGAATGACCTTGTGTATTTTTAGTGTTATTTCTTTTCATTGAACAGTCGCCACAGTGGGGCAAAAAGCCTTCAAAGATGGCAAAAAATCGAAAAAATGAAATTCTATTTTGAACTACCGACATACGTCACTTTAATAGAGCAGATGTCAGTAAACATCTGACTAGTATTAAAACGTGTGCAAAGTTATCTTTGTCGTTATTAAAGTAAGAAGTTAAACCGCATATCGCACGATGAAAATAAATGGAAAAAAAATTCTATAATTTTGTTTCAACATTCGTTTGTTAATTACGCTTAATAATTTTAAAATAATATTTTTTGACTATGGAACCTTCAACTTCAGGTATGTGACAAAAATACATTAACTTTTATTTTTTCTTAATATGATTTTTTTAGATAAAGTGACGCTTAGAATATATAGTAGTGAAATTTATAAAAAAAATTTAACAGTCTCTGCAAACATTGAAGGTTTTAGTTATGAATTAAAGGAAATTAAGTGTCAGCTATAATTTTTTCTACTAGGTTTGAGTTTTAGGATGGTAAATATTTCAGAAAATTTTGCTCCTTTTTGCTCCTTTTTTAATTGTATGGTCATTTTTAAAGTTAATCATTCTCAATTTTTTGTTAGTGTACTTACATAAACATCATTACATATATATATATATATATATATATATATATATTTAGGGACGAATATAAATACATTATATATTACCAGGAGAGAACTTCTGACTATCATGAAACGTTCGAAAGAAAAAACTTTTAAAAATCAATATGATTTTTTGGCAAAAGACCTCCAGAATAGGACAAACTGCGAACGTAGTAGTTCTATAGACTAGAAAGAAACTAAATTGTTTTAAATTTCGATATAAATTCAGAAGGGAAAAAGCCTGTCGAGAAAAGGAAAAGTTTTGTAGAATTAATAAGGAGTGGCTTGACAAATCGCTTTCATTTCCTCAATTTGAAAAACAAACAGAAGCGGCATTGAAAAGCAAACGTGGCTGGCCTCATATTCCGTTTGAAAGATGTTCTGAACGATCAAAAAGATTAAGAGCAAAACGATTCCGCGATTCTAGTTCTACATCGTCGTTAGTGTACGCGACATGTATGAGTTTAAGATCTGAAGGACAGATTCAGGCCTCAAAGGTTTTAAAAGATATAACTGCAAGTCCAAAGCGAGCTATCAAATACCAAAATGGTTATACAAAATCTGTAAAATCACAACCACAGCTTTTGTCAGGAGAAGATGCTCTGGCTGTATTAATAGATGCGAAATTATCTCGCGAACAGTATAATGTCATAAGAAGTGCCCCAGAAAAATTTCCCTCTTAGAAAACTGTGCAAGAGGCAAAAAATGATGTTATCCTAAAAACATCACTGTAACAAAAATTAGTGCATTAGTTACATTACAGGCTCTTCTAGATCATACTTCAGAGCTCTTGTTACAAATACTAGAACCTGTTATCGAATCACTTGAAAATGAAGAATTAAAGCAGTTGTGCCTTCTGTCAAAGTGGGGTTTTGATGGGTCGTCGGGTCATAGCTCATACAAACAAGCTTTCTGTGACTCGGAAGACTGTGATTGTGCCTTATTTATTACATCTCTAGTTCCACTTCGAATTACATCAGAAAAGAAGAGTTATATGGGAAAACCCGCGACATGCGTCAACTAGATATTGCAGGCCTATTAAAATAGAATTTGTGAAGGAATCTAACAAATTGTGCGTTGCGGAAAAAAATAAAATGGGTAACCAGATAAAAAATATTCAATATAGTGATGTAACAATTAAATCAAGAAGAGTAAAAATAAATCACAAGTTAATTTTCTCTATGGTAGACGGTAAAGTTTGAAATGCTCTGACAGAAACAAGTTCAAATATGACATGCTTCATATGTGGCGCAACGTCAATACAATTTAACAAAATTGATAAAATGATATCCAGAGATGTAAAAACTGAGAATTTAAAATTCGACCTATCAGTGCTCTATGGATGGATACTCATATTCGAATGTCTTTTGCACATGTCTTATAAGCTACCCGTTAAAAAATGGCAAGTTCGTGAAAAAAGAGAAAAAGAAATCGTAGCTCAAAATAAAATTCGAATTCAAAAAGAATTCAGAACACGGTGTGGCTTAATTGTGGACAAACCTAAGCCAGGGCTCGGTAACTCAAACGATGGCAACACTGCCAGGTGATTTTTTCAGAATCCAGAACTTTCTGCTCAGATTACAGGATTGATGTAGATTTGATAAAAAAAACTATATAATCTTGATAGTAATATCCAGTACATATGAGATACATGTAGAAAACTATCGTGTATTTGCGCATGATACAGCCAGATATTTTGTCTTGAAGTATCCATGGTACAACATGCCCCCGACATTACACAAGTATTTGATTCACGGACCAGAAATTATAAGTTCGGCTCTGTTGCCCATAGGACAGATGACTGAGGAAGAACAAGAATCCAGGAAAAAAGACTTTAAAATATACAGAGAGTACTACTCGAGAAAGTGCAGCCGAGAAAAAACTAACAGAGATATTTTCAATTTTTTACTTCTAAGTTCGGATCCAGTGATCACAAGCAAACAAATTAAAAAAAAAGAAAAAGTTAGAACATATGCCACGAGATGCCCTGCATTTGTTAAAAACTCCATCTCTCAATGTATCTGGTGATCAGGATAGTGACAGTGATAATGACGCAGATGATAGTATGGATTAAATATTCTAAAATTTTTCAAACAGACTATAATATTAATACTAAAGACGTGTTCCTAAGGAATAAGCGCTTCTTCCTCAGACAAAAAATGTGTGCTTACTTCCTAGAAAATAAGCATTCGAATGGTTATCCTGTGTTACATGTATTTTTAAAAGTAAGCTTAGGGAGCCATATTTATACAGAAATTATATAAATCACACTGATATATTTTCAATATGAACAAAAAATTTTCACATCATATTTGAAATTTTTGGAACATTGTATCTTCAAATACAAAGCAGAATATTATTTGGCGAAGTATTTTCGTAATTATGCCTAGTTTAAATTTTGAGCGCCACATTTTTAATTTATTTTTAATGGTTTTAAAAAAACTACATCTTGGGTAGTTTTTAAGTATACCGCAAACATTACTCAGCGAAATGAGCTCTAATTTTGGATTCGCATTTTTAAAGCATCTAGTTAAGATTTCTGATAAAATTTATGGATTTCAATATCCTTTAAAATTAATTTCAAAACATTTGGATTTTGAAATTAATACTCGAAAAAATTTGAATTACAATTTATGATTTTTTCACGAAAAAAAAAATGATTCTAGAAGCTTCAAATATGCGAATCTATAATTACAGCTCATTCAGACTAGTAGTTTTTTGGTTATGGTTAAACAATGTCTGTATTATTGTTTTTTTTTACCCTTAAATGCCTGATATTTTTAAAATCGTTGTAATAACGTTTATCAGCTTTCATTTTTTAAATAAATCATGGGAAAAATACTTCAAAAAATCATATTTTGTTTTAAGCATGGTTTACGTCTAAAAAACAGTTTGATACTAATCGGCAATACTGGTGTTTAATTGAAAAAATAATTTTCCTTGATAAAATTCCATAATATTAAACACACAAGAATTTTAGGAACTATAATAAGAAATACATTTTACTTGCTTACTGCAGAACAAAATAGGGTATTTCGCAAGCTTTTAAACAAAACAAAAAGAACAAGTAGCAACAACTGAAAAAATAAATATATCTTTATTCTTAAACAGCGCAAGTGTTGTCATCTACATGTTGAAAATTGATTTAATATTATTTTCAGAATGTATTTTATTGGCAACATTAGGCATTATAGTTTCAATATTATTCCAATAGTATTTTAGAGCCTAAATTGGGTTTGTTGCCGAAAAGCAACACCCGGCATTTAAGGGTTAAGTAATAAAAATAAATTTAACATTAAGTGTTAAAAATTTCAGTTACAAATGGCTTCCCTTTAGCTATCTTAGGTAAAATGTACCGAAAATTCCAGATATGTTGTTGAACTTGGGTGCTCGAATGGAATTTTAGGTTTTCACACATTTTATTTATGATGAAACTTGTAAACATCCATTTAAAGAAGACAAAATTCCAAATTGAACTGCTACTTTAATTTTTCTCTTCACCTATTTGGCAATAAATTGTTTGAGATTAATATTCTTTTTGAAGGATTGTACATGGATAGCGTAATTAATATTTTGACTCAAAGAGACAATTAATTGATCGGTAGTCTGTTGCTATTCTCAGAAATTTAAGTTACATAAACTGATATTTTTCAGGCTGATATCTCACAATGACCTCATTATGTCTAGACGTCTGGAATTTTATATTATCGAAGGATTGTTTCTTCAAGATTTGTTGATATCTACTCTATATATATAAAATCCTAATAATACGAATTTATATAACGAAAATATGAAACGGCTGAAATTTATGTATCGTTTATTTGAATCGACTGATTAAACAGCTGATTTTGTTTCACGGCGATTTCTCCTAAAATATGGAATACTTTGCGATGAAATTAAAACCAAAAATCTGTATTGATCCACAGATCTCAAAACTGGTATTAGAATTTTTAAATTCGAATTAGATTTCGAAATATTATTTTTTTTTCTAATCTTAAATACATTTTTCTAATCATGGCAACTCAAATTTTAATCATAACAGATATTTTTTTTTCATAATTCAAAAAAGGTTACTATTTTAAATTAATTTGGCGACCAGTTTGGCCTCCTTTAAATCTATGCTAAGAACAATGCTTTTTTTTTTTTTTGTATTTCGTTATCATTTTATTAAATACAAAACTTTCATTTAATAAGAAGCATTTAAATTGATGGCTATTATTTCTTAAAAAAAAAAAAAAAAAAAAAAAAAAAAAAAGCAAAACGAAAAGAAAAATATTAGGTACAGATGTCATATACGCACCGGATACCTATTTGGCGAAAAAATGGCATTATTTTGATTGACATGGTAACCCGGCTATTGTTGTTTATTTAATAATAAATGTTTATTTACTTTCATTTCTTTTTTAAATGTATATAAATTATTTTGATCTATAGTTATTAGTTATTTTTTTGCTATTTCCTTTTGAAAATAATAGAAAATAATTAAAAAATATCGTACAACGTAGTTATTCCGTCAACCAATTTCGCAAATTATATAAATCGCCAAACCACTCGCCAAATTGTACATGTTGATAAAATTTTTATTTTAAATAACGAAAGAACAAATAAATTAGTATAACATTAATAAATATAAAAATAAGACGTCGAAATAAAAATCACTTGATGACGTAAACTCGTGTAACTTGCTAAAAGTCAAGTGAATGTGACATTTACGATCAACCATTATTGACATTTAATCTTATAGTTCGCGATAGATTTTTGGTCGACGGGATAACTAAGTAGTACCAACAATACATATGTAACTGGTATTCGAAAACGAGGTTTTCGCGAAATTTTCGTAAAAAAAAAAAAAAAAAAAAAAATCTTGCCAAACATGCGGTGCGTATATGACATCTGGCGAAATATTAAATTATGTAACAAGCAATGGCATTTCATTTCAACTTCAAATCAATGTTTTAATTTATTACTCGAACAATAAAAAAAAGGTAACTGGCGAGTTAAAAAAAGATATTGGTGAGATATGCACCCGGCTTTTTTTTCTTTCGGCACAGATGTCATATACGGCGCCATATTGACGTGATTTTTTTTCTGACGCCAATGTCATATGCGCAACGGGTACATAAATGGACGCCAAAGTATCATTATTTTGCTTGATATGGTAAGCCGGATGTTGTTGTTTATGCTGTTGAAGCGTTCCCCAAATTGGTGTATATGACATTTGTGCCAAACCTTCATATGAAAGGTGAAGGGATCAGACCGTTTTTGTTTATGGCATTTGATGACTTGAATTATTATAATATAGATGAAATGATGGGGATAGAATAATATTTGGCGACTTATCACCTGTGCCTGCATAACATTAAAGTATCAAAATGGCACCTAGAATATAAAAAGCGAAGTTTTCCGTCCGGAACTGTTGATGATAGTCACATGATTTAGGTTATTGTTATAGAAATTGTTTTAAAATATCGTGTGACAAAGACTCTCAATACTTAATTCATTTTATTTTAGCTTCTTTTTAAATGTTTAACTGATCCACTTTAATCAAAAACGAAAACTACCATTGGATGTCTTAACAGCAACTGATTCTGCCTTAACTTTTTGCAATCAAAGGGAATTTAATGGAAACCCGCTTACATGGAGATCTGCACAGCTTTTTTCGGTATAATTTAATCAATGCAAAAATCCTTGACGGGTTAAAAGTTTCTGACGCAGCACTTTATCTTATGCTCTAAGAATTTTAAATATGGAACTTAAAAATACTGATATCAAATTTTGAGTGACGTTATGCTATTTCTTAAAAAATATATTTGTATTTAATTCATCATTTTATTTTTGTTTTATTTCTAATCGCATGTGCAAAAGTTATGTTCAACATGAAAAGCTGCATAAAATTTTATTCGCTGTTGCTTTATCATTTACATCTCTCATAAATTCAAAATATGAGTTTTAAAAGATATGATATAAAATTTAAGTAACGCCTTGATGTGACTTTAAAAGGTTTGTTTTAAAATTCAATTTAAATTATTTTTGACTTGGTTAAAATATTTTTTTACATCTACGCAATACTTTTAATTTTCCAATTCACTGTTAAATATATCACTTTCATTCAATCTATACTATGCATTGAAATGTATTTATTTCAATAAATTGATTTATCTTTTGTGTCACGCTATTGAAAATTGTGAGTAAGATTTATGTAAATGGTTTATTTGAGTCAAACTATCCTTTTTCATACATTTCATGTAGTTTGGACACAATCAATTTACAACATTTAACACATATCAATGAATTTATTATTTAAAAATTTTCTTTTTCTTTTAATATTCACGTGTAAATATAATTTTTATGCCGTAATTTTCAATGTTTTCCTGCTTTTAATGCGTAATCATTTAATTCTAATTTGAAAATAATTGATTATTTTATAATTTTCTTTCATTTTAAGTAAGCATGTGTAAAAACAATTTTTATGACGTAATGTTTAATATTTTCCTGCTTTTAACACGTTATCATTTAATTCTAATTTAAAAGGATTTTTTTCTGTTTATAATAGTCACGTGCGAATAAATTTTTAATTTAAAGGATATATTATTCTTTGCGCTGTTTTAACAATTGACAACAATTTAAAATAACCTTTTCTAAAATATGTAAAAAATATCACTGGAAATTCTGTAAATTTTAATTTAAAATTGAAATAAACCGTCAAAAAATTAGGCAAGTTAAAAATAATAAATGCACTCTGCAAACTTCGAGTTTCTATTGAATGATTAAATTGAATGAAAATGATTAAATTCCCATGTATATTTTTTTTTCCTATGAGACATTTTTAATGAGACAATTTTATCCAGATTTAACATTAAATATCTCTTAAAATAATTCTTCGATTTAAAAACTGTCTACTTCAACGTTTTTATCAAACATTTCTATATAATACTACCCATTTTCATATTTTTGTATGCAGTAATTTTCTTAATATTTGCGAAATAGACCTCTAGTCACAAGAGATTCTTTCAAAGCGGCGAAGAGCGTTAGTTTTTTTTTCCGAATAAGAGACAAAATGTAGTACGCAATTGCGTCAAAAGATGGCGACACCAGAATTCTGATATGCTTATTATGTAAACTGTAAATATTGCAAAGTTAAATAAAAACAATTGTCTCGGGGTTATCAAACTTCATTGATATTTATAAATAAAACATTTCAACTAAATTATTTATTATAAAAGAATTATTACATCACAATAGTTTTTATGCAAGGAAAATAATAATTATAATAATAATAATATTATGGATGTCAGTGATTATATATTGATTGACCGTCATAATAATAAAAAATGATATTATAAAAAGAAGAGCTGAAATGAATTATTTTTTTACGTTTCTGATCGTGTGATTTATATTCAAATAATAATTATTAATGTATATTTTTTGTAAAGTGATTGAAATTAAATATATTTATAAAATTTATGGTAATATTTTTGTTGTTGAAAAATTGCCAAGAAATAATCATCATCAAATTGGCGTCATTATAATTGTAATTTTATTTAACTTAATAGCAATTAAAAAATTAGAAAGGAACTGAGAATAATGGTCAACTAGCAGACTTAAAAAAAAAAAAACACATTCACATGTGAAAACACGTACAAGGGAATATCGAACTGCCTATCTTAAGATCAGTAGACGATGGCCCTTAACCACTCAGCCAGTGGGAAGACAAATTTTTTCTCCCCAAAAGTGGTTAAAAACAAAGCATGTGTATGAATACAGTGTCATGCATTTTCGGGGAAATTTCCATAGAATGGCGAAGAAATATAGTCCGATTTTTCATGCGCATTATAAAACGAACAAGAGTCTTGCTGGAAACAAGTAAATTGTTATTTGGTTCATCTGAAACATATTTATTTGATTTATAAAAAATCGCCCGTGTCATTTTCGAGAGAAAAAAAAAATCGAATTATTTAACGAACGAGAGTTTTCCCAGAAAAAAAGAAAAGTGTTATTCACCTCGCCTTAATCACATTTATATTATGTATCAATTTAAAAATAATCGTTAGAACCGTTTTCGAGATTTTCAAAATAGGAACTTCCTCGATATCATACGTTTTCACTTTAAAAATGGCTATTTAGATCTCAAAATATACTGCACGTAGAAATGTAAAAATTTCAGTATACGATTAGACTGCAGATATAAGACTGTTCTAGAAAATTCAGAACAATAAGACCTATATCTGCTGAGTTATTAAAAGGCGGCTTTTCGCGTTTTCTTTGATGTCGAGTTAGCTGTATATATGAGTTCCGCCATCTACGAATTCTATGATACGATACGATACGATTTTAACGATAAGATACGATACGATTTTAGACTTAAGGCTGCGTCACTCGGAATACTATCGTCTTCCATGATCTTCTCTAATATTTTAAAAACCCATCAGATTAGCACGTTTTTAGATTTTTAGATTCTGCGGTGTCTGAACGGGGGTTGGCGAGCGTAGCTTGCAGGGGGCAGAGCCCCCTAGTAGCCCTATAAAATTGTACTCTGTGCATTAATTGTGTGGAGTATTCAAAGGCAGTATTTAAATATTTAAGAAGAAAGAAAAATGATGCATGGATCATAGATTATGAAACGCATTCCAACACATCCAAAATACTTTATCAAAACTTCGCCGTTCAATAATGTAAGTAAGATACCCAAAAATTTTTCAGAAAAGATATAGCAAATCTGAAAATCGGATTTCGGTAATTACCGTTGATAGATTAAAAATTCACCCTTACCAATTTCAAAAAATACATAGGAAAATCCTTGAATTATCTTGTACAGCCCTTTATATTCCACACACATTTAACGTAATATATTAAGTTGAGATTTTTTTCTGGCAAAAACACGCTTAAATCTACTGAAATCAAACTTCAGAAATGTATCGTCCGTAGGTAGTCATGTATCCATTTCTTTGTATTGGCCTGTTTGTGATTTTTTTTTTTTTTTACAAACATCTCTTAGAATACTAAACGTAGTTGAGCTTGAAAATGCATATCTCAAATTAAAAACTCCTTGAAGCAATTCACGTTCAATCTCAGGATTTCTTACGAATTGCTTTTTGTTGTCCTGTATATGGTCTATGAAATTTTTACATGCCACGTAGCATGCAAACATTTAGTTAAATATTAAAAATGAATGCCATAACGTAACAGGCAGTTTCAGCGATCTTTTTTAATAGACTCTACTTCGGACATTTTATTTCAATCGAAATCTTTTATCTATTCTGTAAATGAAAGATAAAGGCGATGGACATCATATTCTACAACAAACATATTGTACTATACCCAGCAATTCATATCAGTTTCACCATTAAATATCATTTTGGTATATTAAGTGCTAATTTTAGTGTAGGGGAGGGTAGTACACAGTGAGACGAAAATTATTATTACCTAACGAATGGCAAAGATTTTTATTCTTTTGAAAAAAAAATTGCTACATCTTTAAGATACACAAATGCGCTACACATTAATCTATAAATGGTGTTAAAAAGGTTATTTATAAAAGCACAGAAGCAGATATCACCAGCAGATAAAAGCACAGGACAGCGTATCGAAAATTGTCTCACTGTGTACCACCTGTAGTACACAGTGAGGCAATGTATATATTTTCATATATCATACATTTTTGCACTCTATCAATAATTTTCTGCAGTTTATGACTTTTAATTAATATTTCTAGATTTAAGAAAATTTAAAAATATGAGCCTCGGGTGAACAATGGCAGACATTGTGCTACCTTCATGCAAATTTTCAGCCTCTTACGTTTAGTAGATTTCACTAGCCATCGCACGCCCCCTCCCCCCCCCCCCAATCTCTCACACACACACACAGGCAGAGAGAGAGAGAGAGAAAAAATCTTCTTTTATTAATAAGTAACTTTTTTTACATCAGAATACCGTAGTAGATTAATTATATAAAAACAACGTTTAAACACACAATAAAATAAGTTGATTTGATCAGACGTATACGTTTCGTGAGTACTAGGACTCACATCCTCAGTGTAAAAAACTTTAAAAACAATATCCCCCCAACTACTCGTACGGTGAAAACCAAAATGTCAAAACATAATACCAAAAGACCATCAAGTTCCAACAGCCAATGAAATTAATGCGGAAGTGAAGTATCGTGACACAACAAATCCACCCAGAAAGTTGAGATGTATGGTGTACTAGATAAATCATTAACCAAGGAGTCTTTAAATTTATGGATATGGACAGTCTCAAAAAAGTCTAAATCCAGAGGAGTAATGCATTTATTGATAATGGTAGCTGAGTCAAAATTAAAATTATGTCCCTCCCCTCGGCAATGAGAGGCGATAGAGGACCTCTGCAATTCTTTTTTCTTTACATAGTTTCTGTGTTCATTGACTCTGTAACGGAGTATTCGTTTAGTTTGTCCAATGTAGGACAAACCACATTGGCATTGAATGTTGTAAATGCCCCAATAATTATGAGGAGGAATTTGAACCTTAAGTTGCAAAAAAGTTAATTTATTAACTTGTTTAAAAACCACATTAAATTCATAATGTCTTAAGATATTAGCCATCTTAAAGCTAATGCTATTATAAAATGGTAAAATGATAAGGTTAGAAATGGAAACCGCAGTAACAGGAGAATCTAGATTATTAACACATTTATTAAGACTATGAGAAATTAAATTATTGATATAAGATAAACTGACACCTCGATCAATAGCCACGGATCTAATGTAATTTAATTCTGTAATAAGTGAATTATTATCTGAACAAATTAAGCGAGCTGTATTAATCAAGTAAAGAAAAGACGAAGCTTTATGGGAAGGGGGGTAAGGTGAATTGAAATGGGGGGGAGTGTGACAGCAAAAGGTTTACGGTAAACGCAAGTGTCAAAGGTGCTAAGCTGACGTGTAACCAACACATCCAGAAATGGGAATCTATTATCTATTTCAACTTCATAAGTAAATTGGATGACTGAATCTATTGAGTTTAAAATCGTTAATATATTGTCAACAGAAAATAGAGAAAGGTTCAAGAGTGCAAAAGAAAAAAAAAAAGATTTTTTTTTAACTCATTTTAAGACTCATTTTAGAAATCATTTTTCTCTCAAAGGCTTCCAATTGGTACGTTTTCTTACCCAGAAACTATATAATGTACAGTAATGGTCAAATTTTTGATAGAGGCAGAATATATTTTTCAAAATGCTGTTAAAAAGGGCATTTTGAACCGAATTTACCGAAGCGGATTGTGTTGGAAAAATCATTGTATTAAGGATGCGCTCAAATCCTAACTGCTTAATTTCTGACTCATTTTTAAATTCATTTTTGCTCTCAAACGCATTTAATTGGTAGATTCGCTTATTCAGAAACTATATAATGTACCGTAATGATCGATTTTTTGATAGAGGCAGAATATACTTCAAAAAATGACGTCAAAGTGAGCATTTTGAACGGAATTTCCCGAAGTGATTGTGTTAGAAACGAAAAATATTGTCCTTCTGTAAAAATTATTGTTTATATATCAAGTTTTAATTAATTGAACAAAAAATAAAAACACAGGTCGCTTATAGATCTCTTCAAAAATCACGTCAGCAAGTTTCATATATATATATTTTTATTATTATTATTAAAAATGAATCTGGAATTGTGCCAGAAACTTTCGAGTTGTTGAGCATGGAAAAGTATTTTTTTTAATACCGCCCTAACATGTTTCTGATAAAACCAGCTATTATATAAAAATGAAATAAAATCTAGTCAAAAGCGGCCAGATAAAATTGCTAAAGTGGATTTATCTCTAATCATGATTTAGTTTTTGTTTGTGAAATTAGTATATTTGACTTCGAAATGTACCTCTGCCTGTAGTCCGTGCCGGCAGGGATTTTTTTTACCATTTCGTCCCTTTTTTCCAATACCATCCCCCCCCTTTTTTTTTATCTTACCGTCACTTCTTTAACACCCCTTTACGACAATGTTATACAAAAATTCTGTATTAAAAGTACTAGATTGTTATTATTTCTTATTTGAATGTCCTGTGGGTACTATGCAAATTCTTTATAAGTAAAAATTTAGAAGAAATTAGAAAGTTATAGGGGTAAAATGGTAAGGAAAATTAAACTCGCAAGTTTAACTTAAACCTCAGTTAAATAAAATATTTTTCGCTGTTGACCATTTTTTCTTTATTTTGAATCATTAAGACATTCGTCTATCAGATTAAAATGTTATTTTAGCAAGTTTAATTTTGTCAGATTTTTTCCCCAAAAGTCAAAAGATTGTAAAAATGCCCCGTATAGTATTCTGGGTGTGTTGCAAAGTGTTTCATAATATTTGCCGTACGCATGATTTTTGGTTCTGGTTTTTGCTGAAAACATATTTTGTCTTGGTGTTAAATTGCTAAACTTTTGAAAATTCCCTATAAGCAAGCTACAGTTTTGTTTTTAAAGCATAAAATTGCTATACATAAGTATTTTTTAGGTTCAGTGTAAGCGCAAAATTCTCAAGTATAATTATATATCTAAATTTGCGTTTTACAAACAAAAATTAATTTATAATCATGCGCACAATCAGTGGTTCCATATTTTAATTCAACAAGTTTAAAAATCCTATAACAAAAAAAAAAAAAAAAACCCTTCCTTATTATGATCTGGAAAAAAAAACAAAATAAAAGAGTAAATATGAAGCATTTACCACCTTCAAAAACCTGTGTTTTAAACACTTTCCAACAAAATTGAAAAATGTTTATGAAATCAGTTTGTCTGCCCGTATGTCCGTCTGTCTGTCCACGCTCAAAGTCGAGTAAATATACTCGGATTTTCATTGAATTGATATATATATATTAATGATGTTTACCATGGCGTGTTCGGTATTGAATATAAAGTGTGTAACATTAATAGTTCATTTACAGGGCCACTCAAAGGAATTCCGCTACATTATGGTGAATGGGGAAAAATCGTTTGCAGTGTAGTTTAATGACATTATGCTATTTCAAATGTATTGAAATTGATATAAATCACCGAATTTCACTACAAGATGTTTACTGAAGAATAGACCATTCATAGCATTTATCGTCCATTTACAGCGTCACAGAAAATAAATTGGTTACGGTACTGACTTTGAGCAATAATTGCTTGAAACGCATATTTTATCTTTTAATGTTCGAATATAACTACATTAATTGATATTGCCAGAATATTTTAAAACAGTAACAGCAATTTCTATGTGTCAGAATCAGACCACCAGAACTATTTCTGTGTTATTTTCCCTAAAGACAGTAGACATGCACTGGAGTTAATCGATGAAATATGACATTAAACAACTTAATGTTCATTTCAGAATAATGAATTAGAAGCACTTATGAGAATACAGTTAGTGCAAATTCTTACGTGTCCACCCTCTCTCTGATACTTTTACTGAGCATTTTTTAAAATGAATTTGAACGATCTTGTTTAAATTTCATAAATGATGTTTGTTTTATTATGAAGGGATAATGTACTGTTAGGAACAGATATATTTTTCTTTAAATTTCTTTTTTTTTTCGGTTATATAAACGTTTTGAAAAATGTATATTTAAGGTTTTAATCTAATTTTTAATTTACAAAGAAATATCCAAAATTTTCTAATCTTATTAAATGGTTTTAGTCCAGGCAATAGGGATTTTACCTGGCAAAATTAATGGAAGTTCTGGAAATAGGCTTACTTTATGTTGTTTATGTCGCTGAATCCGAATTTGTAACTTCCCACCAAAATTTCCCCCGGCAACCCCCCAAAAATTTGGTAAAATGTCCCCCAAAAAAGATTTTTATTAAAAGAAACCATTTTTTTATTGTTTTAGGGGGAAAATATCTAGAAATTCAGAAAGTAGACAAAATTTGCAATAAATTAGATATCTGACATTATGACTTAGGATGAAGGGGAAGGGGGGATCTGCCTTGGAACAATCGCCGCGGTGCTGCGTGGACTAAGTTGAGCAATTCCACTTAACCACTTACACGTTTACATTCGCCCTCCCATCTCCTCTCCGAACTTTCTCTGTAAGCTTTACTTTTTTGGGTCGCTGAATCCGAATTTTACCCCAAAATCCCCCCCCAAAAACCCACCAAAACAGTTGTTGTTAACTTAAATATCTTATTGCTTTAGGGGAAAAGCATTACAAAATTCAAAAACTAGGCAAAATTTGAAACAAATAGGTTATATGACATTATGATGTAGGATGAACGGGGAGGGTTGGTTGGTTGGTTGTGTTTATGACGGCCGATTATCAACACGAGGGATCTAGACCCGAAAGTGTGGGGGAGTGCCCTTCGTGGTGGTCTTTCTAAGGGAACCTAACCCGTATTTACGCTTGGAAATCCAAGGTTCGAAGAAAACCACGAAAACTCCAAAAGATTAGGCCGACAGGCGCGATTGGGTTCGAACCCAGTCCTTCCCGTCTACCAACTTCGAGAGCAGAACCTCTCGGCCACTGGTGAGGCATGAACGGGGAGGGAGATGGCTGCCTCTGAACATGCACTGCGGCGCTACGTGCATTAAATTATGAAGTCCAGGCAATAGGGGATTTTATCTGGCAAAATTAATACTAGTTCTGGATTTCGACTCACTTTATGTTTTTTGGGTCGCTGAATCAGAATTTGTAACTTTCCAACAAAATTTCACCCGGCAACCCCCTAAAAAATTGATTTTTTGAAAAAAATTTGTTTTTAAGAAAAGCGCGCGGGGAATGTTCCGAGGCAGCCCCCTCTCTCTCCGTTTATCCTACGTCATAATTTCATATATCCTATTTGTTGCAAATTTTGTTTAGTTTCTGAATTTCGTAATGCTTTTACCCTAAAATAATAAGAAATTTATGTTAAAAACAACTATTTTGGGAGGTTTTCGGCGGGAAATTTGGGGGGTAAGTTAAAAATTTGGATTTACCGACCCAAAAAACTTAAAGTAAACCTTATAGAGAAAGTTCGGAGAAGAGATGGGAGGGCGAATGTAAACGGTTGTTTTGTTAAGTGGATTTGCACAACTTAGTCCACGCAGCACCGCGGCGCATGTTCCGAGGCAGATCCTCCCTTCCCCTTCATCCTAAGTCATAATGTCACATATCTAATTTGTTTCAAAATTTGTCTACTTTCTGAATTTCTAGATACTTTTCCCCTAAATCAATAAAAAAAATTGATTTTTTAATAAAAACCTTTTTTTTTGGGGGGGGGGGGAGTTGCTGTGGGAATGTTTTATGGGAAGTTACAAATTCGGATTCAGCAACCACAAAAAATATAAAGTAGGCCAATTTCCAGAACTTTAATTAATTTTGCTAGGTAGAGTCCCTATACGATCTCTATTGCCTGGACTATTTGTGCTTCAAAATAATCAAACATTCAGACACGCCAAGTCTCACAATTTAACTACCAATTTTTAACAACTTTCCAGCTTTCTCGATTCCCCCCCCCCCCCCCTATTTCTTCTAATTTTCTATTATTTTGGAAAATTCTCTGATCTTCGCATCAAGTTTTTGCATAAAATGGGCACAGCCAACCCAGCTCATACATGTTTCGATAAGAATTCGCGAGACTGTTTCCTGCTATGTGGTGATCGGTGAGCGAGTTTGTCATTTCAGCGTAAGTGGGTGTGGTCAAAAACATCACGATCCAAATTCTCAATGAGCAGGTAGTTTTGTCGCTTTCGGCAGTAATAAGGGTAAGGAATGTTTACTGCGGTTTGTTACCGAGCGGCATTCGGCAATAAATTTTAAAATCACATGAGGGAATAAGTGTTTAATTTCGCCGTGTCTGTTTCGATTTATATTTAAATATAGCACTGAAAATTAAAAATGTGTGTTATCTTTTCACACATCTCTTTTCAGATGCTATAGGGTCATTCCACGTAAAATGACCAAAAATTTAAAAAAAGTCGTGGCCACATAGTAACAGATTTTAATAAAATTTGATATACAGGTTCAAATCATATTCAAATAGAGCTCTGCAAAATATCTTCTCAAAAAATAAATTATTTTAGCAGTTATGGACATTTAAAAAACTTGTGATAAAGATTGGCATGTGTGCAATCGTCCAAAGTTGCAGGTTTGAAGTTCTGTATCTTGAAAACTATTTAACTGAAATGAATTTTTTTTTTTAATAATGTAACCTCTGAAAAATTATCTTCTTATTTATTGAGCAATAATAATCTGGTAACACCATGATTATTCTTTAATTTAAGGTAAAAATTGAAAATTTGCAAATTTTGAGAAAATTAAAAACGTAATAAAAATTAAAGGAATTCAAAAACATCTGAGAAATTAATGCCTGATGTAGTTTTACATATTAAGATCGAATTGCTAATGTTTTTAGGTTGTCATGTACTTCCTTCACCTTTAAAAAAATTTAGAAACTTTTTAAAAAATGACAAAATCGTAATTTTTCCTCTTATTGATAGGTAAAAAAAAAATAATGAAGGAAATGTCCCACATTACAGTTATTGCACAGACATAAAGATGAATAAGTCCGTATTCTGCTAAAAAAATTTCAAGCATGCCTTTTTCATTCCTAACGTCACAAAATTGGATTAAAAAGGGCAATATTAACTACATTCCATGAGCTATTTTTTTTAATTCGCGCGCGTTTTTTAAAATATTGCACGATTTCAGGGTGAAAAAATTTAGTGCTGCCATCTATTTTCTGTTTAGGTATTAATATATAATTTTCTGTTCAATTGAGCTTTTTTTTCTACTTTAATTAAAAATCTCCTTGAGGAAAAAATAAACTGAAAGTAAGTATAAAAGTTTTTATATTTAAAATATACACTGTTATCTAAAATATCAAAAGAATTAAAAGTTTAAAAAAGCTTTCTTTCAGATCGAAACAAGTGATAGAAATATTGCATTTTATCCTCAACATTTTTTACTATTTATTTTTTTTTCTCATTAAGGAATAAAAAAGGCAAGAATGAAAGTTTAAATATTTAATATATATACTTTTAGCTATAACGTCAAGCAATTTTGATATTATAGGAGGTGTCCTTCATCTCAATAGAAACGTTGCATTTTCCCCTCAAATTTTTTCAAAATAATTTTTTTCTCATTAAGGAATAAAAATACAATTACTAACTTACGTCAATCTGTTACTTATTATTCATTCCTAATTATAAATAATTTTTAATATAGTCTTTGCATTCTTAAGGTTAATAACCAAAATTGAAACTTCAAGCATGTAGCCAAAACCACGATTTTGCATCTACTTTTAATATAAATTTTAATACTTAAATAAACAATCCTAAAATCTATTATTTTACATTTACTCATAAATAGATATGATCTACTTACAAAATGATTTTCGTTAAAATCTGTGACATGTCTGCCACAGGTGATTTGCTCATTTTGTATGGAATGACCCTATATGGTCTGCATGTTGTTTCAATTTCAGAATTTCTCATTAGGGAATAGTAGATGTAAGAATACAAATTGTAACATAAAGATAATGCACAAAGCGTTAAAGAAAAAAGCTTAAATATAATGCTGATGAAATGTATAGAAAAAATCATAAAAGCAAACTTTTTTTTCATCATAGTTTATTAATAAATGCTTCAGACTGGAGTATTTTTTATCATTTTTCACTATCACAATATAATAGACGTTTCTGGATAGCGCAAAAGCAAAAAAAAAAAAAAAAAAAAAAAAAAAAAACGCATGTGCAATATTAAAAACAATCACAATTCTGTAGAAAACGGTCTATAAGTTGTAAATATCTACACATTGTAGAGTTTTGCATGTAAAGGCATCTACATTTACTTGACATCAAATACATAAACTTATACAGACGTTGTTTGCTAAAGTTATATAAAAACATCCATATCATCAAAAATTATCTTTAAATTAAATTTCTATAATGTTCTGATGTGTTTACTGTTAAATCTGTATAAAAGCTTTAAATTGAAAAAAAAAATATATATATATACCCGAATTTGTAATGACTAAATCTTGATCTATTAACCATGAAAGTGGTATGCTATTCTTGTCTCGTTGAGTGTGTTCAGAAGTGCACTTCGCGCAGCGCGCGCGCTCAGAAGTTTATGCCATGGAGTAGGTCTTATCGAAGAAAGGAATTTTAACATAATTCAATTATTTCATTATTTTTATGGTTCAAAAAAGGTAAAACCAACGACTATATTTCCTTATCCTTCCAAAGCATGGTTTTCGTAACAGGACTACATGCCTATGTTCACTCAGATAAAATCTAAAATAGTCGGGAAAAACATCACGTGACCTTATTTATCTACTTTAGCCCATTTATCATTTAAAATTAGTTAACCAACCGCACACAAACTCCGCTCAAGCTGCTCAAAAAAATTGTGTGGGCGATTTGATCACGTGATTGTGCGTTTTCTGCTTATGTGTTATTGGTTGTGCTTTGTTTGGTAGGTTGATTGATACAATTTAAGAATTCAACTGGTGATCTAAAAATTTTAACTTTTTAACAATTTTATTTTTATTTATTTAAAAATGATTTATCAGTTGATTTATAACTTCTGTGATAAATAGAATGCTGTTAGTAAACCAAGATTGTGATATCAACATATGAGATTTGTTTGTAATCTACTATACTGGATGGATTTCAATGGAATTTGCACTGTTAGTTAGGCAGTTTTTCAGATAAGGTTTTAATATATATATTTCTTATTTTATGATTGCATATTTTAATACCGTGTGGATAACAGACCAAAATACATCATAACACATGAGAAATAAATGGCATTCAAAATTCTGTTAGTATAAGCAAAATACTTACTTATACTTTCAGTAGAAAATTTATAAACATTCTAATCATACTTTATTCACAATAAAACTAGACAGCAGACCTATATATTTTATCTCTTTAAAAAATGTATGTACAGATATTTTTAGTTAAAATAATCTACAACTATTACATTTTATTTTTATAATGTTCAAAGTAAAATATGATTTCCAGCCTAGTCTCGATAAAAATTCACTCGTAAAGTATTAAAAAAAAAAGGAAATCAAGGAATTATCCTACGTGCAAAAGGATATTTTTGCACAATATATATTATTTTTTCATTTGGATTTGCTTAATGTTTATATCATTATACATATACATATATAATCACTTAGAAACGAAACTTTGAATATTTAAAAGGCATTCAGATGTAAAACTTTCAGCTCGAAATACCTCATTTTCTCACATTTAAATAAGTATTTTATTATTATAATAAAAATACACGTGCCTCTGTATAATAAAAATAAAAAAATATATCTTCATCAAAAATATCTTATTCATTATGAAAAATATAAAACAACCAATAAACAAAACAAAAAAAAATTGTGACACTATATGGGACTGGAAGGATTCGAACCCAGAACCCCTAGTCTCGAGTTCTCTGCCATATCCATTCGGCCATCTAGCACACATTCGCGTAACGCGCGTGCTTCTTGAACACACTCAATGATACTTTCTTTTTGCCCTAAAGTACTAATTAAGTCAGTTTTATAGGTTTAAAAACAAGAGTGGGGATACAGATTTGTCGAAAGAAAATCTCCTGATTTCGGGATTTGCGATGTTGCCAACACTGCATGTACAAATTGATTATAGATTGCACAAGATGAATAAAGTATTCACCCAAATTGTGTTTAGCCAATGTGCCGCTAATTTCGAGTAAGACACAGACTGATTGACACAGTGGTAAACATCAACCATATTTGCCGAATATTATTTTTTGCATTCCTTATTATGAAAATTTTGCGTTTAAATAAGGTGACGCGATTAGTATCCATAAACAGTGTTGACACCTGTGCGGGGCTGCCACAAGTGGCTACTTTTTAATACTAACTCGTACCACTTTCTCAAAACAAAAATTTTCATAGACACTTTGCCGGAATGTGCAAGGGATATATCGAGTAATCCAGAAGTTCAAGGAGTTTTGAAATGTTAATAATTAGTTTGCTATATACAATAGAATGATGCGGTTGTCACAAAAATGCTTAAGATGATGTGGGATTTGTTTTTTTAATGAAAATAAAAGTTATGTTGGTTGCAATTTTGCCAACAGGTGGCACTGAAATTGATAAAATATTTTTGATAATGTATAATAAAGCGGATTGAGTATTGGCATCGTGTTCTCTCTCGTTTACAACTGCAACACATGTTTGGGGTCTCCCGCTTCTTTGTCGATCTTCGAATGAGCCCGTTTCTTCAAACCTTTTTATCATAGCCTTCAGATTTTAACGGTCATTGGTCGTGTTCCAGTTTTAACTCCACGCATTGTACGATAAGAAAGCAAATCTAAACTTGCCAATTCATCCTTTTATTAAAACAGCTGATAAAGCTTTATCACGTAAAGAAAGAATATCTAAAGATAGCATCAAATTTTGTATATATATATATATATATATATATATATTTATATTTATATGCGATTTCATTAACCTTCGAAAAAATGTTTGAACATAATTGACCCTTAAAGCGAATCTGAGCAATATCTTAGAAAAGATGTTGGGCAATGAACTCATCTGCTTATATAACACATGGTACAGGTATTATCAATGTTGTACAACAGCGCCATCTGTTGCTAAAAATTAACTAGTCAATTAAATAATTTTTCATTATAAACAAAAATCCCATACGATTTCTGATCATATATGTGAAAACCGTACCTTTCTATTGTACATAGTTCTATAATTGTTAACATTTCAAAACTCCCGGAACTTATTAATCACCCGGTATAGTACAAAATATATATAGCTTTAAATACTGGTGCTAATAGAGTAAAAAAATAGTCTCCAGTGGCAGCCATGTCTTTGGTAGTTATTCTGTGCCTTATTCTAATTTACCAACATGCCTGTGATTGGGAAGGACTACGTAGTCTGGTTTATCTTGATTTATTTGTGCTTTCTTTTTTGGAATTACATTTTTTAGTTTTCTTTAAGAAAAAAACTTTTGACAATAAGGAGTATTTCTGTCACAAGGAGTCACAACAGAAATTACAATCTCGTATACCATTTACTTAATTTTATTTTATTGAATTTAAAAATGTATCAGATATTTTTGTCTTACCCTGTTTGTTAATCCTCGACAACAGTAAAATAAAAATGTCAATACTCACATGTAAAAGCTTTTTTTTTTGTATTCTCAGACTGAAATTTCTTGCTGTATTATTAACTTCGTTTTTTATTTATTATTAAATTATTCGATAGTGTCATTTATTGTTTAACATTCATTTCGAATAACAATAACATTTGTTATCAGTTAATGTACAGATTTACCTAAGAACTACGTATTTTTACTCGACTGCCAAGAAGGGTTATGTGTTTCACACTTATCTGGGTATGTGGATTTCTTTATACCCTCAAATCATTCCAACGGCTGGATGGATTTTAATGAAGGAGTTCTCTATCGATTCGTCTTTACCTTCCGATGGTTATAGGTAACGTTTTGTTTTTATAAATTCAAAATGGCGGCCGTAAAATAGAAAATGGCGGTAGACAAGAAAAAAAATGTTTACACACCATATTGATGGGCATATAATTGGATAGGTCTTTCAAAATGAAGACGATGATTCATTGACTATTTTACAGTCGCAAGCCCCGTTTAAATATTACACAACTTGGAAGTTGTGCAGGTAGGATCTCTAGCTTTACTGTAACTCTAACGGCTTCATAAAAACTGTGTTTATAGATAAGAACTAAGAATTAAAGACAACTTAAAAGTCATCGATACAAGTAAATATAAAAATAGGTAGGTAACGTAGAAAATAGTTTAACATTGATGAGAAATAATTAATTAGTTCGTTTTTTACGCAGTCGGGCTTTTTGATTTTTTAAATTTAATTTTACTTATTATCTAAGTATACAGATTTACTTTTACGAATGTTGTCTACTAAGACCAAGTCGAATTATTGAACTGAAATTATCTGACAGTGTCATTTATTGTTTAACATTCATTTCGAGTAGCAATAACATTTCCTATCGTTTAATGTAGAGATTTACCGAAGAAATGCGTATTTTTATCTAATTATACGCATTTACTTTTACAAATAATGTCTACTAAGACCAACTCTAATTATTGAACTGAAATTATTTTCTGAAGAAAAAAATTACATAAATAAATAGTTAAAAATTAAAACTTTTTTTTCCTATTCTTAATATATGTGAGAACGTGGGTTTCAAAACTCGCCTTATCTAAATCGCGTTTTCTCTATCCGTGTATTCTGTTGGTAAACCTGTACCAAACAACAATCTGAAAAAAACTTGTTTTATCATGTATTTCTGGCATTATAAAATCTTTGTTTATAATGAAAACCAATCGGAGCAGTTTTGTGTTTTTCCCGATTTCCTAAAATTTGATTTTTTTTGATAACACGAGTTTTTAAACTCACTTAGTAGCAAACATTATTTTCTGAAGTAAATAATTAAATAATTAAATATTTAAAATTTAAATTTTTTTTTCTACTCATAATATATATGAGAACGTGAATTTCAAAACTCGCCTTGTCCAAATCGCTTCTTCTCTATCAATCTGTTATTTTGGTAAACATGCACCACTATATAATCAGAAAAAACCTTGTTTTATACTGTATTTCTGGCATTGTAAAATCCTGGTTTATTATTAAAACCAATGGGTGCACTTTGATGTTTTTTCGCGATTTCCCAAATTTTGATTTTCTTGATAAGATTATTTTGAAACTCACATCCTATTGTATTATTTTCTTTCGAAATACTTGTTTAACAAAATATATCAACTTACAATAACATTTTTCAGTACTCTCAAAATTTTTAATACCATTAATTCAAGGTTTCATATATAATATTTCAACTAACAAAGAAGCAAACTAATTTCCATTTTAAGACACACTTCGTTAACATTTTATGACTGATTCTATAACATAATTTGAACTGAATTTTAGAGTGTTTACTTCATAAATTAGGCGCCTGCTATACGTAGAATGATTCTGGTAGCGGCAGGTAGCAATTTCTGTACATAAACTGATTGATGGCCAGGGCACAACTTCTATAGGAACACGTTGCAATTTTCTCACGAGCATTGATCTTTCTCAAGGAGGTAAATTATTCCTCTATTATTGAAAGGCTGGTGTTATACTTGAAAAAAGAAACAAAATATCAATCGCGATTATCCTGTTTGTATGTTCTGTTTGGATTTACTAATTCGTAAGTAATATCCAGCTTTAACATCTGCTATATTCATCGGACTTTTATGATTGTTAAGGAAACAAAAACAAAAAAAAAATCAAAATTATTGGATAACTACATTGTATTCTTCTTAGTAATAGTTCATGATATAAAATAGATCAAATTATTTCAAGAGTATTTACTTTATGATTCTTGTTAATGTTGGAAATATTCATTTTTTTATCAATGTTATATTAATATAACTATGGATTTCATGAAGGAAATTAGTTCATTCAATGTTTTTTGGATAAACTGTAAGCGTGTAGTACAATAAATTTTAATTAAAAAGATAGGGTAATTACGGGATTTATGCCGCATACTTTTTTGAATTTGTGTATAAAGTCCAATGGTGGACATAAAAAAAAAAAATCATGCTGTTCTATTTAATGTTAAATGCACAACACGTGTACTGCGCCAAAATATTCAAAACAAATAATTAATATTTTTTAACAATTTTTTTCTAAAACATTACATTACGGCGCGTCACCCGTACATTCAGGATGAGACGCCGCGCTTGTTCGGTAGTTATGCCGCGCTTTTAATAAGAACAGAATGAAATTATAAATAAAAATATTTTTAAAAAAATATTCATATCTGGACTATAATTAACGGTATACTAACAAAATGAAACTAAAGGGGTACAATGAAACGTTTTAGTGGATTCAAATTAATAATTGTTTGCCTACTTTCACTATTAAAATTATCGGCTTATTTTTTTACATTAAATTTTAATTGTTATTTCAGCAACAACGTAACATCAATGTATTAGAAAGGTAAACGAAAAAAGGAAAATTGTGTTTACATAATTTATTTGTTAACCCTTTCGGGACCGGTGGCTTTTACACGAATTTTATTCGGTTGGCACCACTTTAAAAAAAAAAAAAAAAGATTACTTTACTTAAATAATCATGAAAATTCTCTAATTAAAGAACACAAATATTACTTTTCAAATATTACTTTTATTTTTTACTGGTGCCAGAAACAAATACTTTATACTCTTTTTGGAGTTGCTTATATGCACCCATGGCACAGTGGGCCAAAATCCCGAAAAGCTGGCCAAAATATGAAAAAGTTATTTAAATGCCACGAAATTTTGTACACAGGTGTTTTTCACAATGTTGATCTCGATTCTAAAATTAAAATTGTAAAATACAAAATGGCGGAACCAATATGGCTGATTTAAAATTAAAATGCTTTGAAAGTTATTCCATTTTTTTTTTTTTTTTCGTATGCAGGTACTTTTGAGGATGCTAAGTATGATTCAAAAATTAAATTTTAAAAAATGGCGAATTAAAAATAAAAACAATTAGATTTAAATAATATATTTCGAGTATCGAAATTAAAAAGTTTCGAGGCTAAACGTTACAAGGTGTTTTCAAGGAACTAAGATGTTTTAAATCTAAATTAAACGATGAATATTTATTTATAAAATACAATTAAGTGCATTAATGAAAAATTAAATACTACAAGGTTTAATTTCTATATATTATTAAAATAAAACGAAAGGATATTCTAAAATCCACCTTCTGAATCATCTGTAGTATACTTAGTAGACTCTTCAGAAGGGGAGGTATCGAAATATTTTACAGAAGATCTATGCATCTTAGTTTCTTCGATGGTAATTTACGTAAGCTTGAAATGAAGAGATCTGATAACATTAAAAGCCGCAAAAAATATTCCATTCTTCACGTCCTACTGCATTTTGGGATAAATCTCCTCGATACCTTTTGATCAATTTGTTGCGCGATTCTTGAGCGTCTCCTGACATTTGCCCAACAGGCGATAATGAGGAAGCTATTATTTCTGTGTCATGAATAAGTACTTTGTGCACTGAAGTTGGCATAAAGAACTAGTAATACAATAAGGGACGAATGTACAACCTGTTTGTGAGCTATAATCCCCGAAATTGGTTAAATGAACGTTAAGAAATTACTTCTAATATGACGTGGAATCGTTTATCAAATCTTCGTCTACGCTCCTTATGGAAGCAGAAATAGTTGCGTTTTCAAAGAATCGACGAGCTGTATTGTAATCATTTGTGCTTCCAAATCCGAGCTTTGATTTATCGACGAGGAGTCCTAATTGTAAACGAAATCTTTTTTGTAAATTTTTTTTTGCAATTTTAATTTTTTTTTTCTCGTCAGGAGTGCACACTTGCCATTCCTTTATATCCCGTTTGTATTACAAATGCAAGTTACACTCAAAAGATCTTATACAGGCATGTGACGTGGACATCCCGAATTCTAAATGATTTTCATTCACTTTTTATTTGAAAATGTCATCAAGATTATTAAACTCGTTTGAAGTTACCTGATATAGGTATCAACGTTGAGTTGACAAATTTTTAGTAATGACAATAAAAATTTTACAATCAATCATCTTTAAAGCTAGTTTGTAAGTAACTCTTACTTATTTTCTATCAATCATTGTTTTAAAAGGAATATGTTTACTCTCCTGATCTGTAATATAATCCCTTTCACTGACAGTAGCTTCCGTATTTTCGTGCAAAATATGGATTCTGATGAGCCTAAAAATCGAGGAGATGAAGATTTCGAATTTTTCGAGATAACGATTTCTGAATTATTCGCAATACTTTAGTTCTAGTGGCACTAGGGAAGTGAAAAAGTTATTTGAACCTAATTTCTACCACCATCAACGCTAAATTTCTGTTTAAAAGTACTTTGACTAGGTGTACTATCACATCCCCACTTGAAAATAAAATTCAGATTGCTAATGTTCTCGGAAGTCAGATGCTTAATAATTTCCGTTTGCATTAATAAAATACGTGCTGCAGGATGATCTAGCAAAGATTACAATTGACAAAATAATTCTTTTAATTACGATAGAATACACAAAATTAATAGGTATAAAGATAAGAAAATGTATTTCTATTGTATCGATGATAGAGCATTCTTTTCATTTTTTTGTTACTAATCTTGCTTATCAAATTCCTTTATGCTTATGATTATAAATGCTTATTTTTAATGTAATACATAATAATCTATCACAAAACTGAATAATCTAAAAATTTCAAAAATGTTTGCCAGCTAAATTTCTGTGAAAAGTAATAAATGACATAGCTTTTGAAGTGACTAAAAAAATGGTATTTTTACTCGTGGTTGCAAAAACCGGCACAGAATGCAGAATGGCAGTTTTTGGCAGTTAATTTTTCATGATTCATTAGATAATAGTTCAGGCTATTGTTTCCATTATATGTCGTTGCGGAACACCGTGGAACTTATAAACTTTTTGATGTTTGAAAGCAAAAAAATAATATATTTTTAAAAACGAATTATCAAAAATAATCATGAAATTATTAAATTTTATGTACTTAATATAATTTTTGTAACATGGACAAAAACAAGTACACACTATCACCATGTGAATCCATTTTAAAGAATTAAAATTGGATGATATGGAAAAATGTAGCACGTTTTTTAGAAGAACCTTTGTTTTGCTCTTTTTGTTTGCCTCGGATGATAATCCTCCAAGCGTCGCTTTTGAAATGATACAGGTTGCCAAAGCAAAACTAAAACATTTTTATAAATATAGATTCTGACTATTATTCTATCTATCTGTATAGTCCAAATTTCCTAAATAGTAAATTTATTTTTCGACTTTTGGCCAGCGTTTTTGGATTTTGCCCCACTGTGCATGGTCCCGAATGGGTTAATAGACCTGTTTTTTCGACCACAATCTACACAAAAAGTGTCGAAAAAGTACTGTCTTTATGTAACTACATTTGACAAATGATGCAACGAAGCCAATTACACTTCCCCTTTTTTGGAGTAGTTTTCTAAACATTCCTTGCGATGAAAGTCTGCGTTACGCGTAATCCATTTTTTCATTATCATCATTCTGACTTGCATATTTCTTGCCCTTCTTACTTTTTATTTTTTCCGTTTTTATCTTTTGGTTTTAGTAAACTTGATAACATGCATATCTTGGTTAGTCTGTTCAAAAAGAAAAGGAAAATTTAACAACACTAACAATCATACCGTACAAAAGAAACTGAGGCATGTATACCCAAATTGCAGTGCAGCATGTGTCCCATTTTGCATGGTACAGACGTTGAACATCAAGGTTGCCTGTCATCGCTAAGGAAAATGGCGAAATCATACACACAGTACTCTATACAAATGCTACACTTAGTTTTGACTACGAAATCATGCATCCATTTAGTAATTAGCGTATGAAAATTATTTAAGCATAACGTGTTTAAAAGTTTGGAATGTGAAATCATGCACTTACGTCACAATAAGGATTGTACATCTACAAGTAAACATCGAAAAGGGATTCACGCTATACACTGGTTAAAATAATCTGATTGCGCACCTATACTGCGCGTTTGACGACCATCTATCGATAATTACTAGAAATATAAGGGGTGCGGTATCGATCCCGGATGCGGCGGCTCCCCTGCAGTTACACTATTAGAAAAAAATCTTAAGATATAAGTACATCTACTGTGTTATGATTATTTAAAAAATATATGATTTCTATATTTGATTTAAAAGTAGTAAACTACAAAAATACTGAAAATATAATGAAAAATCTCAAAAGTATAACATATTTTGCGTCCAGGTAATAAACAAATAGGTATATATATGTTATACTTATCTGTATTAATGTAGATTGTGATCATGAACACATACCATATCATTGCCAGCCAGTAATTATTCCGTAGAATATTTATGTTGAAGTCGTATGTGGCTAAAGGTGGAAGACAGGAATGCAGTCATTGAGAAGAATTTCCCATTCAATCAAAAGAGGCGGCATATTCAAAAACGAATTTATTTGAATTCATATATCAACAACAAATTCCAGTCCATTATCCAGTTGAATCTCGGATCTGGGCAGCACCACTTCATAGCAAAAAGTGACAATGTTAAAACGTATTAGAACTACACTATTTTAAAAATAACTCCGCCAAGTGACAGGTATTTCTTAGCAGATTAAAAAATGAACGATTTCTCTGTTCCTGGTCGGTGTAAGCTGTAAAAATATCAGCAAATAGCGCAAAGGTACACTGACTTGCTCTACGCCGAAGCAACGAAATTTAAGTTAAGGGTGAAACGAAGAAAAATCACGCTTAGCGATTTGTTGAAAAGGGGTGTGGAAAACTTAACGTAGTGACAGAACTCTTTACTTAAAGCGGAAATTTTAAAAGGTGAAAAGGATTAGATGCGGCAAAAACTTGCAAGGAGTCCTGGGATACCGAATACTAAATTTAATAAAATATATAAATGATACAAAATTTTTTTTAGAATACAGAAAAGAGCAGGATTTGTTTAAGCAATTGAGCTTTCCAACAATTTCGGTATTCAATGAAAATGGTGCAATAATTCATTACCGTGCAAGCAGTAAAACAAATAAGGTAATTCAGAAAGATGGACTATATTTGATTGTTTCCAATGTCTATTAAAACAATCGAAAGAAATAAGAATTTAATGTCTCAAAATATGAAAGAAAATAAATAAGTTAGTGGGTTTTTTTTTTTTTTTTTTTTTTTTTTTTTTTTTTTTTTTTTTTTTTACTTTTAACAGATTAAAATTTTCAGAATAAGAATAAAAGAATGCGCTGAATTAAAGGAATGGAATTAAAATATAATTCATATTTAAGATATTATTAAAAGACAGGTAAAAAAGGTACATATTATAAGAATTTGTAGTTAATTATCTAAGGTAAAATGGCGCAAATTTTTAATTGTTACACACATATATATACATATATAACTTTAGTGTAAATTTGTAGATTTAAATCATTCTTATTAATACAAACTGTTTTAGAACTGAGTACCGATCTCAGTAGCAAGCGCAGATAGTTAATATTGTTATTAAGGTATGATTAAAATACATTTATAAATTTTATACTCGAATTCTATTTAGTATTTTATACATGAAAATGTTTATATTACATTAAAATAGAATAATTTGGAATATACGTAATATAGAAAAAAGCTCATCAGGATGAAAAACTCCTAGGTACTTTTATTCAACATCAAAAAATATCATCAAAGATAGGAAAACTTTATTGGTTGATTTCGGTTTGTTTATGCTAAAAAAAAAAAAAAAAAAAAAAAAAAAAAAAAAAAAAAAATCTCTGTTTGAATTATATTTCGCAGAAACTTTGAAAGACCTGTTAAGAAAAGTTTTCTTTCGCTTTTGTAGTATTCCTCGTTTTATGTTCGGAACATTTCTGATTTTATTTGTTATTGATTCACGTTCAAGGAATTCTTTATACACCACCTACAAACTTTTTTCCCAGTAACACCTTTTCAGAACTGCTAATGAAGAAGTAAAAATAGATCTCCTTGTTCATATTTTATTTTCGGAAAGAAATGGTAAAAACTATAAAGATGTGAGTATCAATATTGAAGAATAAAATATTTTTTATAGAAAGATGATATTATTTTAGTAGAGTAGATATGTATTTCGTTTTGAAACCCTACAAATAATTCTTGTTTCTAACATACTTTTTACATTTTAATGGTTACGTTTATAATCTCCTATAACTGTTTTTAAAAATAATTCTTGTTCAAAAATGTTCATTTAGAAAGATTCTGGCCTATGGAGTGAAATTAAAGCAAATTCCCCAAATCTTTCGTCATGCGTTATTCAAAACTTAATATGCAAATATAATAAATAAGGTTATTACGGGATTAAAAATATAATACAAGACAGTCATAATTGCTCAAATTTCTTATTTTTCCTAGTGTCCTTCTTGTTTCTTAATAGCCATTTTAGATGCGTTCGTAAATATATAACTACGTCTTCAGCTAGTCCGTCTGTCTGTCTACATATAACAGCGAAAAAATTACCCCACCAAATGGTTTGAAATTTAAAATATATATGTAATCGTTGCAGACTTTTGTCGAGTCATTTCATATTTTAGAAAACAAACGAATCAAAACTTTAAAAACTATTAATAATTGTTTCTCTCATTCCATTAAATTCAATCATACATAATTAATTCAAGGTTATCCTCTGATAAGTTATAGGTTGCCATGGAGATTACGTCCTATTTAAGATGGAGTCTCATTATTTGCGCATTACTGAAATTAATATATACAAGGTGGAACCCGTCGAATATCGACGAAAGAAAATATCTTTATAGGGAACTGATACATTGATTCATAATAAACCTACGAAATTAATTACAATAAAAAGTTCACTTTACATTGAATAACCTAACTTCATTCTACTAAATCCTATCATACGTAATTAATTCAATTATATCCCATGATATGTAACGATTCTAGGTTGCCATGGTGATTATGTCTTATTTAACATGGGATCATATTATTTCTGTGTAACTGAGTTTAATATATCTAACAAAAACATAGCTGTGAAAAAAGGGAGCTAAGTTCTATAAAGACAATGCCAAGAAAAGAAGTGATATCTCAGTGGGTGCCAAGTTCAAATAAAATTCACTCAAACTTACCTACTGAAGTATTGCAGCATTTTTTAAAATTAGCATATTAATAATATTATAATTTAGCATATTAATAATAAATCTAGAACTTCGCAAGTTTTTATCTACGAGTCATTTATTTTTAATAATGACATTATTATATCAAATCTTGTTATTCCATGATTGGAAGCCTTAATTTAAGTGAGCTCCTTCCCTTGCAGGGCGGTGGGATAAAATATATCCCACCTAATTTAACTGCAAAATGCCAGATTGACACCAGAATCCTGGACTAAAAAGTTTAGTTTTATTAAACACGTGAAAAGAAGCTTTTATCCATTTTGCAATAAATTTGTTTTTAAATTCTGATGTGATTCAATCATTTCAGTATTTCACGAATAAAAGTTATTTGCCCCTGAAAGGGTTAAAGGGGAGCAGTCTCTAGAGTGATGACCAAGAACAAGCGTAAGTATATCTGTCTCTTTGTCAGGTACCTTAGTCTGTTTGCATTGAGGTTTCTGGAGGGCGGGTGCTAGAGGGATAGCCAAAGGCGAGCGGGAGTGTATCTGTGTATTTATTGGTTTATCAAATCTTTAACATGAGTCATTTGTTTATAATAATAACTATATTATTATTTTTGTAATGTCATTGAAATTAATATTAACATCACCATTTTATTAAGACATGAGATTGATAGGCATAGCATTTATCAAAAACTTGCCAAGTTCTAGATTTATTATTAATATGCTATCAATAATTTTTATTTCTAAACAATTTCAAAAATGCTATAATACTTCAGTAAGTAAGTTTGGGTGAATTTTATTTGAACTTGGCACCCACTAGATATCACTTCTTTTCTTGCCATTGTCTTTACAGAACTTGGCTCCCTTTTTGCACAGCTATGTTTTTGTTAGATATCATTACTTTTTGTAAAGTTACAATATATTTAGACACTTTACTTAATGCTTTTTAATGTGTTTACATGTGACTATTTTATTCACAAAGCAACATTCAATTTTAATTTAAATTTCCTACAACAAACTATTTGGCTGTCAGTTTGCCGCAGAAATCTATATTTTAATACTGCTACATTGAATGCATGTTTTGAAACGAAATGTATTGATTCGAAATTTTAATTGTTTCTGAAACAACAATTCCTATTAACTTCCTATATTAAATTTTCCTATTAAATTTTACAATTAAATGTCCTATAGCTGGACCTGCTTTTTTGTACTGAAAGTGAAAAATAAAGTTATGTGCTTATGCCACACTATGTATCATTCATCCATGGGTGCCGGCAAAGAGGCTGTTCAGAGGAAGGACATTACCCCTCCCTGGATTTTCAAATTTAATTAACTAAATATACATTTCTCTGATGATTTTGAAAATAACAAGTGGGTAAGTGCGATCACAGATCGCACTGAGGGTTTCGTTTAATATTCCTTTCAAAACACTTTGTCCTTTTCAAAAATCTGTTAGTTCCACATTTCGCAACCAGGGGCGCACTCTATTCTAAACAAACCTCTATCCGAACGAAACTCCGTTTTACATACTATCCGTAGATATATTAGTCAAATGGATTGAGTCCATATCACCCGAGATAAGTAGACGCCCCTGGCGGTAAAAATGGAACAAAAATATGTAAGGCTATGGTGCATAATATGAAAAAATGGTCAAAGGGGTGTCGGCAAAAGTTGGAAAAGTGCTCCCCTTGTGAAGAGGACGGAGGTTAGAAAAATTGCTTTAAATACACAAGTTAGAGCCCGGAGGAGTAAATAATATAAGACTTTTTGAAAATTTTATGATTTGTCGTGTGGTCTGAGGTATCCAGCTATACGTATGCAAAAAGTCATGTCTCCAACTTAATTAGGGGCTCCCTTAGAAAGAATTGCTTAAAATACATATGTGGTAGCTCAAAGTGTTAAGCGTAAGACTCTTTCAAGATTTTATGATTTGTCGCATGGCCTCAGGTGTTCTGCTATAAGTATGCAAAATTTCAAATCTGCAATTTAATAAAGGGCTCAGTTAGAAAGAATTGCTTAAAATACGCTTGTGGAAGCCCAAAAGGTTAAATGCACGACTTTTTCAAAATTTTATGATTTGTCGCATGATGGTATTCAGCTATAAGTATGCAAAATTTCACGCCTCCAACCTAAATATGGTCTCACATAGAAAGAATTGTTTAAAATACACACGTGGGAGCCCAAAAGGTTAAATGTACGACTTTTTCCAAATTTTATGATTTGTCGTTTTATGTGAGGTGCTCAGCTATAAGTATGCAAAATTTCACGCCTCCAACTTAATTAGGTGCTTACTTAGAAAAAATTGATTAAAATACACATGTGGGAGCCCAAAGGGTTAAATGTATGACTTTTTTCAAAATTTTAAGGTTTGTCATGTGATGTGTGTTCAGCTATAAGTATGCAAATTTCCATGCCTCCAACCTAATTAGGGGCTCACTTAAAAAAATATTGTTTAAAATACACATGTGAGAGCCCAAAGGGTTAAATGTATGACTTTTTTCAAAATTTTATGGCTTGTCATTTGATGTGAGGTGTTCAGCTATAAGTATGCAAAATTTCACGCCTCCAACCTAAATAGGGGGTCACTTAGAAATAATTGTATAAAATACAAATGTGGGAGCCCAAACGGTTAAATGTACGACATTTTGAAAATTTTTAGGATTTGTCGTTTGATGTGAGGTGTTCAGCTATAGGTATGCAAAATTTCACGCCTCCAACCTAGTAAGAGGCTCACATAGAAAGAATTGTTTAAAATACACATGTTGGAGCCCAGAGGGTTAAATGTACGACTTTTTCAAAATTATATGACTTATCGTATGATGTGTGGTGTTCAGCTATAAGTATGCAAAATTTCACGCCTCCAACCTAGTTAGAGGCTCACATAGAAAGAATTGTTTAAAATACACATGTTGGAGCCCAAAGGGTTAAATGTTCGACTTTTTCAAAATTTTATGATTTGACGTATGATGTGTGGTGTTCAGCTACAAGTATGCAAAATTTCAAGTCTCCAACGTCTATAGTTTCTGAGAACGCGCTCTGTGACGGACAGGATATCTCAATTTGTTGATTTTCTGTAAGCAAGTAAACCCAGTTAAACCCCCAGTAAGTAGATAGGATTACAATGGAAGTCTATGGAAATTTGGCGAAATATTAAAGATATCGCCAAGGTGGTGTCACTCTTGGCGACTAATTTAGGCCGCCAAACTTGGCGATATTTCGCCATGTTGGCTAGAAACTTGGCGGTATTTGGCGACAGAACAGCGTCACCTCCTACGGCAAAATAAATTTTTGCCTAATAGACGTAATGTTAATGTAAAATTGGACACCACCGGGTGGGTAATTCATCGATTTTCACAATTTTTTATTAGGTAGATTTCGTAAGAAATACTACCTATTGCAGTCGTTACCATGGTGCGACTTTTGAAAATTTTATCCATAACTTTTCATTATTTGACCCCAGAAACCCAAAACCACCCCCACCTATAAAAAGTTTATATATATATATATATATATATATGTATGTAAGTACTAAATTTTGTCCGCACGATAAAAGTTACAATTATGCACGGATCGTCTTCAAACTCGCCAAAAAGTTTGATATTGCTAATATCTCGGCGGGGATTGAAAATGGTCGAAATCGGCCCAAGGGAAATGAAATGGGGAGGGTTAAAAATTTTGAATACCGCCTTAACATGATTCTGATAAAACTAGCTCTTACACAACAATGACAGGGAAAAATAAATATTTTTCGTTATAGCAGTTGCCAACAATTAAAAAATAGCAATAAAATTCTTATCACAACAATTGTTTTTCTATTACAAGATTATTCACGTGAAAAATTAAATTAAATAAAGCAGGGATTTTTTTATTCCTTAGTTTTATAGTGTAAACGAACTTCGCACCGAATTTGAAGTCTGTAGGTGCAGTAGATATACGAAATCTTTTTGATGAGTGAGTCAGTCACTCAGTCAATCTGTCAGTCAGTGATAAAATTATCGATTATCAGACATTTTCAAATGTCATTATCTCGGAAACTAATTATGCGTTATTTATAAAATTTCGGATTATAGATAATTAGGGTGGCCTTACTACGTATTTCGTATAACAAGTACGTAGGTCACATGGATTTTCAGTAGTAGAGCATCGAAATTTCACGAAAACAGCTCGAAATGGTTCGTGTAAATAACACACGACTATGTCAGGCGAACTTGGCTGACACACTGCCGTGTGTCTAGATATAATCATAATAAATTTTGCATTCATACCTTTTTGCGTAAGAGTGCAACAGCTATTTCCCCAAGAACAGAGTATTTATAAAATTAGTCATAGTACGAATGCACATCATTTGCCAAGTTTGAAGTTCATTTTCCGACTTGTTTACAAATTCTTTCTGGATATTCAGATTAGATATCTGCACGGGCCGGGCTCGGGCCGATTTTAATTCACGGCATTCGGCCCGGGCCGGTCCCGGGGTCCACTCTGTTCGGGCCGAGCCGGGCCGGGCCATACTTTTTTCTGAAGGCTCGGGCCGGGCCGGGCCGGGCCGGGCCATACTTTTTCTGAAGGCTCGGGCCGGGCCTAAATTAATTTTTCTGTACAGAGCCGGGCCTGGTTTCATTCCTAGTCTCCACGGCCCAAAATTTTCAGTCCTAGTTTTGAGCCAGCCCGTATGAAAATCATTGTCTCAGCGTGGCCTGGTCCATTTAACGGTCAGTTAAATTAAGCCTGGCCCAAAAGTTTTTGCAAAAAATGCATACATTTTTCAATCGCCATTATTCTACACTTAAACATTAAAATTTATTATTTTTAAAGAATAGTAGATTTCAACACATATTAAAATATAACTAAATTAATGTATTGTAAAATGTGTGAAAAGGAACCTGCCTATGACGGAACCCTGTTTTAAACTGTAAAACGTGTTGATCCATGCAAAATTAATATACTAATAAGTAAGAAAAGAATATATAATACATTTACACTTGCTAAGAAGGGAACTTGTCTATAACACATTTTTTTTTTCTTTTCTATGCAATTCCATCTTAGAAGATTTACTGTATAGCATTTTTCCGATTTTTAACACTTCTATACATGGAATATGGATTAACAATATTAATGATAAGTGAAACATTTATATACAAGAAATAGAGATTCATAAAAAAAATAAATATCGCAGCCTTCTGCACTTCTATAAAAATAAAGATTATAAACATGGAAAAAAAGTTAAGATAAATATTTTTGGTCAGAACTCCTCGTACGAGATAAATTTTTAACCAATTCGACGTAAAAATCTATGTTTTGTAGAAGTTCACTCAGGCCGGGCCGGGCCGGGCTCTGGCGGAACATTTAATTTTTTATCGGGCCGAGCCGGGCCGGGCCCGGGCCGAACCTTTAATTTTTGTATCGGGCCGGGCCGGGCCGGGCCCGGGCCCGGGCCTGGAAATGTCGGCCTGTGCAGACCTCTAATTCAGATAAATAATTCAATGATCAAAATGAAGAAAGAGAATCTGTGTGATCACAAATAGCGCATTGGTAGGGTAAGGGAAAAGGCCGAATTCGGAATTAACTAGAGGAAAGCTGGAAATTGTTTTAATCCATTTAGTTTAAGTCTGGAATGAATATGCTAAGTTTCTCCCCCCGCAGTAGGTGAGCGTTAGAAAATATGTACAGATTTATAGTCAAAAAACACGATTTTTTTAAATACCATAACAATATCCCTAAACAGCTAACTCTGTTAAAAACATTGTCAGTACAAATGTTGTAGAGCTTAAAATTCTGAGTAAAATGAGTACCTACACTTAATATTTTTGTTGAACATTAAGGTCTTAATTATACTTTAAAGTTTTAGACCCGTGCTCAGGGGGTTGAACTCAGAATTAATTTAGAGAAAGCTGAAAATTATTTTAATCCGTTCAATTTAGGTCTAAAATGAGCGTACTGTGTTTTTTTCCTCGTACTTGAGTCAATGTTAGAAAATATGTACATATTTATTTTCGAAAAACACGTTTATTTTAACTTCCTTAACAATATCTCAAAACAGTTAACTCTATAAAAACCATTGTCAATACAAATGTTGTAGGGCTTAAAATTCTGAATAAAATGAGTACCATCATTAAAAAATTTTTTTAACATTAAAGTCGCAATTCTAATATTTCAAAAATTTTCAAATCAAGAGGTTGAAGCTAGGAAAGATTAAGTTAACTTAACAATATCTCAAAATTGAACCTACAAAATTGAACTTACTGTCTTAATATTAAACAAAGATATTAAGTGTAGGTACTCATTTTATTCAGAATTCGAGGCTCTACAACATTCGCATTGACAATGTTTTTGACAGAGTTAGCTGTTTTGAGATATTGTTATGGACTGCAAAAAAAAACGTGTTTTTTTACTATAAATATATATATATATTCTAACGCTCACGTAGTACGAGGGGGAAAACATAGCATATTCATTCTAGACCTAAACAGAAAGGATTAAAGCAATTTCCAGCTTTCCCCCAATTAATTCCGAATTCAACTCCCTAACCACTGCGCTAAAATAAAAGCACAAGACGTATATTTAGAATAAATTAATAATAATAATTTCGATGGATTGAAACAGAAATATGTGTTACACTTTTTTGAACTTTAGAACTCGTATTCACGTTACATATAAGAAAAGAAAATCCTCCAAAACCCCGGACATTCAGCTTGACCTGTAGAGTTTTCGCATCCGGGCATACAATGTAATGTAAAATTATTTCCATGCTACAAATACATATCCGTTCAGTGCTCTTATAGAAACTATTTTATGCAATACTCTATAAATAAACGTTAGTGTTAAAATATAAACTACAGCCTTCACATTCTCATGCTGCGTAATTGACAAGTCACAAAATAAACATTAACTAAAGGTGTAGAGACTAGCAGTAATTTGTGAATTAAAATATCAGAGTTAATAAGGGAGCTAATCTTGGCTCTACACATAATCTCAGAACTTTTTACGGTCAAAGAGCCAAGAGACCTGGCTTATTTTTTACATGAGATGTTTTTGATGGGATCCTCTTTACCAACTATCTAAAGTAAAGAAGTTACTAAAAGTTTGTGCTAAATTGCTGTTGTGATATGGTATGTTTTGACAAATCCTGTTTTTTTTCCTACAAGAATGGAGAAGAAGAAGGATTTCTGTTGATTTTGACTCTTTGTAGCTGGCTTCAGCCGCTACTCTGGTTAGGTTCTTCCAAAAACCTTGAACCAAATGAAATACATCTGTGAATTTGACGTTTTTTAAAGCAATATGGACCTTTACCTGTAATATTCTTCAGCATTCCGGGAAGCGATACCAGTGTCATTGCGCTGTTATATTTTTCAGTGTGTCGAATAACATTTGGGCTTTTAAGAACCAGATCTTTTAATTGATGATTTATAATACAATTTGGTAACAATAGAATGATATGCAATATAATAAAACACTCCATGAAAAAGAATTTAACTAATAATGCAAGTCTGCTCCACAGCTGTCCTGTAGAACATTTTAAATAGAGTAGTCTTTCATAATCCGATTCAACTGATTCTAGAACATAATAATCATATAAATAAACAGTGTAGACGCTATATTATATACTAAAACCCTCCCTGAAAAATTATCAAACTAACAGTGTAAGTCCTATCTGAATACATTTTGCAGAAATCAAGTTATATGTATCTGGCACGAAATTCTCATTTTAATTTTACATGTAGATTAATTTTTTATATTTACACACCCATTTACTATTATTTATTAATTATTTTACACTTACATTTAACTTTATTATAAAACACATACTGGGTGTCATAAAAAGGACTGACTGATTTTAAAATTCAATAACTTGCATATGGACAGATAATTAAAAAATTCTTGCAGGAGGGTTATGCCTAAGGTCAAAAGTTTTTTTTTTTTTTTTTTTTTTTTTTTTTTTTTTTTTTTTTTTACAGTGATTTTCAATTTTAGTTCGAATTACAAACACTAGATTGCGCTGCGATCAATAGACGCTCTAAATTCAGGCTCGATTTTTGCTACTTCGGGACCCACTCAATACATTTTAACATCCTTTTTCCGCATGGTAGAAGAGAAAGGCCAACTAATCGAGCCTGTATTTAGCACCCAGTGCTTACAGCCCCACCTATTGTTTGTAATTCGAACTAAAATCGAAAATCACTGTAAAAACAACATTTCACCTCATGCATAACCCTCCTGCAAGAATTTTCTTTAATATATGTCCCAGTTTGCAAGTTATTGAATGTAAAAATCAGGTTGTCCTTTTTAGGACACCCGGTATATTATTATAGAACACCAGACTACTACACAAGCAAAAATCACTGGGTGACCACTCCAGCAAAAAAATCGCCAGCTTGGCACCTAAAAAGGAAAAGCGTGAAAATCACATACATGTTTTATCGAAATGGTGACATTTCCGAGTTTCATGTATTTATGAAATTCGCATACATCGAGTCGAAGATGCTGCATCCAGTCAAGTTCTATGTTTTCGCATCCATGTGAACATTGACGCGGTATAGTGATGCCGATATTATGCAATTTAGATTATTTTTTAGATATCTGTACAACGTAGTATCCGAATCATGCTATGTATTAGCGTCGCCAACCCTTTAATTCTAAGAGTTTCAAAATTGGGATACATTACATAATCTTTTTCAAACATAATTTCAGAAATCTTTGTTAAATATAAAATTCTGTCTTAATTAGTAAAAACTCTACCGAAAATTTTTATCAATGTCATTTTTCGTAGATTTTTATTTGTGGAACTATATCTAACGAAGGTTTGCCAGATTGTATGTTTTTGCTCGTAAGTTGTCCGTTTTTTTAGCATATTTAGAACTATTTTACAGTGTACGTTTTAAATTTGCCTCGCACGACGATTTCTTTCGTTTTTCTGCCACATCTTACTTTTGATAGTTCGAAGATTGTTTCTCTTTCAGTTTGATTCAAGATTTCAACGTCTGACAAAAAAAAAAAAAAAAAAAAAAAAAAAAAAAAAAAAAAAAATAATAATAATAATAATAATAATAATAATAATACACATGCACATCAGATGTAATTAAATTTAAAAAATCAAAACCCTGACTGCGTAAAAAGAGAACTAATTAATTATTTCTCATCAATGTGAAACTATTTTTTACATTAGTTACCTATTTTTGTTTATTTACTTGTATTGATGACTTTTAAATTCTGTTTAATTGTTAGTTCCTATCTATAAACACTGTTTTGATGAGGCCTATAGATGTCTATGAAGGTTAGAGTTGCAGAAAATCTAGAGATCCTACCTACACAACCTCCAGGTTGTGTAATGTTTAAACGGAGCTTCTGACTGTACAGTAGTCAATGAAACATTGTCTTCATTTTAAAAGACCTATCCAATGATATGCCACACAACATGGTGCGTATAAAGAAAAATTTTCGGAAATACACCATTTTGTATTTTACGGCCGCTATTTTGAATTTATAAAAACAAAACCTGGCCTATGACAATCAGACGGTTAAGACGAATCCATAGAGACCTCATTCATTAAAATCCATCCAGCCGATAGGATGTTTCGAGTGTAAAAAAAAATCCACATACGCCTGAAACACATAACCCTTCTTGGCAATCGGGTAAAAAAGGCTTGCTTCTGATCAGGATGTAAAAAATCTTACGAGAGCTGTGTAATATTAACTGCGCACTCACAAGCCCTTGGGTATGATTAGATTATCTGAACTTGACATTATTATAGACTACAAGTTTCTACATTATAATTTTTCTAATTTAATATATCTGTATCTTAAGTTTTAATATTTTGTTTGATTTATTATCTCTCTTTATGCTTAAATACAAACATTTACTTTCGTAGGGTGCTAATTACTAAAATTTTTATTATCATTATTGAATTATAGGATGCTTTGATTTTCTTTTTTCTTTCAATTCAATTAATTTTTCATTCATAATGGGATATATGAGACAAAATTTACATACACAACGTTAATTGGATAATAAATTATAAATAAATTAGGAAAAAAGTGATTAAATCGATTAACTAATAACTTCTTTTTAAACAAATTTGTTACCGAAAACATTACTCGCACATTCAACATAGTTTAGTGAGTGTAAAAAAGGACGATAGCGCGATAACACCAAAACCAGCTACTGTCAATCAAATCTTGCATTTTTTTCTGAGATAAATCTGGAAACCCTACAACATTTCAATAATAACACGAGGAAACAAAAGTTCTGTCATAAAAATTCCTGAATTAATATTTAGAACAGTAAGTTGACTAAATGCTTTAAAATATGTAGAAAATAAAATAACATTTGTGGCAAGTAATATTTACTAAAATCCACAGATTCGGTTCTGGGGATCCGAGGCTGCGAGGAGACGCAAATTCTTACCCATTGATTTTGTCTGAAACAACTATTCTCTTAAAAGCAACTTACTGCAACAATGAGTTTCAACAATCTCATTACTATTTTATCAACAATAACATATCTTAGATATACAGTATTTTATTTTATTGTTACACTGAAATTCACAACAATTACTTTTGAATAACAATGCATTTTCTTCCTTGATGTCAAAATGAACAATGCAGACAAATGTTTAAGCCAAATAATTCATTTATTTATTTTTACAAAAATACGTATCTCTCATCTGAACTTACCCAATTTAGGATATTAATCCTACATTTCAGGTAATTTTTAAATTAATATTATAGATTAACTAACAAGCTATTTGAAATATGAAATATAAATATTTTTATTTAAGTATTTCGCGTCAGCGCAATACTTATTTTTTTCCAGTATGACTACTCAATGTTAATTTAACATAGAAAAGCATATAGACCTCATAACTTTTTAATTTCTTCTCACCGTTTTGTCCCTGATGCCGCAAAAGTTTTACTCTTTGCAAAATTATAATAATATTATAAATTTAAATCGCGGAAATGTTTGTCTGACGCCAGGGTAAAAACGGATGATAAAATGCCTTTGCATATGGATGGATTACAGCCCAGAGAGTAACAAAGGCTATATTTTATTACTGTATTCAAATATATTTCTTAATAATTCCAAATTTTGTTATTGTCGTTCAGAATCAATAGACATTTTTGATATAAAATAAAAGTATACCCAATTTAAAAAAAATCTTGATTTTAGTGTATGAAACATTTTAATTACATATGTGTATACATTTCTTTTTCTACTACTTCTTGATCAATCTATTGTGACTATGAAGAAAATGCTACAGTGAGAGTAAATCGCGTCATTTTGGTGAAATGTAGTAAAATGTTTCATATTTATAACATAAATGCCAATTTTATGTATTATAGGATGCTATTATTGATGAAATATTTTTCTTCATAAGAGCATGTGAGATTTATTACTGTATACTGTAAAAGAAATAACAGATATTTTTTAATCTACAAAAATAGGATATAAACGCTAACGAAAATAAATAATAACCTCTTCTGTGTTACCTACGATTCCGAAAAGTATTCTTTATCATTAGAAACTTCAGAATCAAATCTACTTTTTAGATTTAAAGAAGCATTAATTTTTCTTATAGTAAGATTTTGAAACATTAATCACTAGCGTTTCACCGTTGTTAAATGAGTGTTAATTCTCTAGCAGGAATTTGGTATGTGTAACCATGCTATTTAATAATTTTAGTGACATGAATTGTTCATTTTTAAAATATTACTTTATTTACAGATAGCTTTTTTTAACTCTCATTTTCACATAAGTTGCACTTAAGTCATTTAGTTTTCACATACCGTATATACTCGCGTATAAGTCGACCCCAAATTTGAGAGGAATAACAGACTGAATACCAATATTTTAAAAAAGTTATCTTCGTCTTATGTAAATGCAAAATTTGCTGATATTAAATAAGCTGAAGATGGCTACAAGAAAATACTGGTATGCAACATATTTTTTTCACGAATTTAGGGGTCGACTTATACGCCAGTATATACGGTAATACATGTTCCATTTAAATAAAGCACTCTTTCTATCTGTAAAAAATCTCCTTGTTTGTTTTATTTTGTTTATATCTATACTAATATTGAGGAAAAGCAATGCCTGTTTGTTTGTTTGTAAGGAGTAATCGCTAGAATTACCGAACCAATTTCAAAAATACCGATGTCAAAAGGCTGATAACAACTCTGCTCCGGGATAGGTTATATTTTATGTAGCTGTAACTAGCTCCAAGCGGGTGCAGAAACAAAAAAAATTATAAAATTGCAATTTGTGTGAGATAGACGTGGGGCCGGCAGCACAGACAATCACCTCATCGACTTCACGGATGATATTCTAGGAATAGTTAAATCTTGATTCGCATATTAAAACGCAATCGGTCTGCCAAGTCATATCTTGGTGCAAAACGCCTGAAAACCCGATTTTAGCGGTTGACTCGTAGGTTTACCATTGTGTTTTCCTGAACTAAAAGTTGCGAAAGCATAGAGGGCTGGGAGCAGGAAAACACAATGGTAAACCTACGTGTCAGCTGCTAAAATCGGGTTTTCAGGCGTTTTCCACCAAGATATGACTTGGCAGACCAATTGCGCTTTAACATGCGAATCAAGATTTAACTAATTCTAGAATTTTATCCGTGAACTCGATGAGGTGATTGTCTGTGCTACCGGCTACTGGTCTAATATTGTTCAAGTAGAAATTTGAGATTTGTTGTGGTAGTTACATTTCAAAAGTAAATACTTGCTATTAACGGTTTCTAAAAAATTGGAAATTAAAAAGCGTGAAATGAGTCGAAAAGTTTTAAATTACGATTTGTTTGGAAATGTAAGGAATAGAAACTTAAAATTTGGCATGGCTGTTACTTCACAGACATAAATGCTCGCACAGAACATTTTTTATAAAATTTTGAAATTTAAAAGGATGCTAGAGAAAAAAAAAACATTCTAAAACTGCAATTTACCTGATACAGTTGGTACAGAAGCTTGAAATTTGACATGATGGCACATTTTAAGATGTACGCGCAATTTAAGAACGATTTTGAAAAAAATCGAAATTTAAAATCGGGAAATGAGTGAAAAACTATCTAAAAACGTTCTAAATTACGATTTATTTGGAACTGTTAGGACTTGAAACTTAAAATTTGGCATGGCTGTTACTTCACAGACATAAATGCTCGCCCAGAACAGTTTTTAAAAATTTCGAAATTTAAAAGGATGCTAGAGAAAGAAACGTTCTAAAACTACAATTTATGTGATACAGAACAAGAAACAGATGCAGAACATAGAAGCTTGAAATTTGACATGGTAGCACATTTTAAGATGCACGTGCAATCTAAGAACGATTTTGAAAAAAAAAAATTAAATTTAAAACCGTGAAATGAGTGAAAAACTATCTAAAAACGTTCTAAATTACGATTTATTTGGAACTGTTAGGACTTGAAACTTTCAATTCGGCATGGCTTTTACTTCATATTCACAAATGCTCGCCCAGAACAGTTTTTTAAAAATTCGAAATTTAAGAGAATGCTGGAGAAAAAAACGTTGTAAAACTACAATTTATGTGATGCAGTTGGTATAATAAATTGGAATTTGGCTTGGTGGTAACTTTTACGGTGTAAATGCTCGCTAAGAACAGTTTCTAAAAAATTCGAAAATTAAACAGGTGAAATGAGCGGAAAAATTCTAAAAAAATTCTAATTGCGATTTAGTTGGAAATGTTAGGGATAGGAACTTAAAATTTATCATGTCTGTTATTTTAAAGACGCAAACAGTAGCATAGAATAGTTTAAACAAAATCGAAATTTAAAAAGATGCAGAGGCAAAAAGCGTTTTAAAATCGCAATTTTCGTAGTGCAGCTCGTTTAGAAATTTTAAATTTGGCATTGTGATTATTTTTAAGATGTAAGTGCTCGCTGAGATCAGTTTTTAAAATATTCGAAATTTAAAGGGGGAAATGAGCGAAAAACGTCCTAAAAACATTCAAAGCTTTACTTTATCTGAAATTGTTTGGGATATAATATTTAAATTTGGCATAACTGTTACTTTAAAGACCTGCACCCCCTGCTCTGTGAAAAGCACCCCCAGAACTGTCTTTAAAAATCTCGATCTTTAGAAATCTGCTGGAACAAACAGTGTTCTAAAATTGCAGTAACTGTAATATAAAGGCGAGAATAATTAAAAGCTTGGAATTTGGAATGGTAGTTACTTTTGAGATATAAATACTCGTTAAGAACGGTTTCTAAAAAATATTCGAAATTTCAAACAAAAAATTAAATGAGCGGTAAACCTTCAACAAACATTCTAAATTACGATTTATTGGGAATTAATTTTTAGATTTTCTCAATAATTTAAGTCTCATGTTTGCCTAATACAGCATAAAAATTTATTCTGTTTTTTCAAAATGGGGCTTAATTTGTATTTTTTGAATAATCTGTAGAAATAAAATTTCCCAAATAAAACTGAGCAGACAAATATCACTTGCCTTACTTCAACAACAACGGATGCAAAGCCGCATATTTTTCTAGTTATTTTATATTTTTTATTCATGTTTTTATTCCAAATTACAATTTTCATATTATTACTGTTGTATTTCACAAAAGTGGGGTTTTCTAAATTTAAAGATACTTTCTAATGTTTTTGTAAATGCTTATTTAAAATGGTTGTTTTTTAGTTTTATTATTAATACTTTTTTAGGGTGTTTTATTTTGATCTGAAATTGTTTTTTAATTAAATTATTGTGACAAATCATGTATGTCTCCTGTACTTGCGCAGAAAAAAATTCTTTTACTCTCGTTTTCTCCTCTTTTTTTAATTCCAGATGGTATTCTATGCTAATATTATAAAGATGCAACGTTTGTTTGTTTATAAGAGTAATCTCTGGAACTACCGAACCGATTTAAAAAAGTAATGGTGGTAAAATTCTGGAGAACCAATCCACTCAATTATGATTCTATTTTATGTCGGAATAGCAACGTACAATGGGGTGCAGGAACAAGTTGAATTCTAAAATTGCGATTTCTATTATAATGTTAGGGCTAGAAATTTGAAAACAAGTGTTGCTGTTACTTTTAAGATGAAAATATTTGCTATAAGAGGAACAAACTGAATTCTAAAATTGCGATTTCTATTATAGTGTTAGGGCTAGAAATTTGAAAACAAGTGTTGCTGTTACTTTTAAGATGAAAATATTTGCTATAAGAGGAACAAGCTGAATTCTAAAATTTCGATTTCTATTATAGTGTTAGGGCTAGAAATTTGAAAACAAGTGTTGCTGTTACTTTTAAGATGAAAATATTTGCTATGGACGGCTTCTAATAAGTTCGAAAATTGAAAGGGCTGAAAACGTTCTAAAATACGATTTATTTGGAACAGTTACGGCTAAAAATTTAAATTTGAAATGTCTGTTACTTTGGAGACGTAAATGTTCACCCAGAATAGTTTTGTTTTTATTCCATATTTAAAGAAAACACAAAATAAATGTTCTAAAACTGTGACTGACGTGATTCAGTTGATATACAATTTAGGAATTTACATGGTGGTTACTTTCAAGATGTAAAAGCTCGCTAAGAACGATTTCTATAAAAGTCATAATTGAAAAGATGAAATGAGCGGAAAACGTTATGAAAAGTTCTAAATTATGATTTAATTTGAATTATTACGTTATATAAGCTTGACATTTGTCATGGACACTACGTTAGACACATAAATGCACGTCCAGACAGTTTTCTAAAATTTCGAAATTTAAATAAGCGTGCAAAAGCAAAATAAAAACGTTCTTGTGATGTTGAAAATAACATATAATTATTTATCTCCTTTCTAAAATTAAATTTTAAAATGGGAAATTTAATTTTACAAAGGAGATAAATAATGATAGCGAAAACATTTTATAAAACTATTGCATTTTTAAGATAATAATTTTTTTGGAAATCCAGGTTCGTAGATCCTAGAATATTAAAGACAGGCACAAAATAAGGACTCTGCAAATTTGAAGATAGGATGGCTTTATTGGATATAGACATGATATATGTAAGTGCCAGAGAGGGACCCTTTCAGTTAGTTGTTAACAGTACGATGTACAGAGAAGGAATGAATAATTTGTCAGATATCGTTTCCAATGTGTCGAGCCAAAATCTTTGTACCCTGTACCATTATAACCCAAAGATATATCACTTAATGGAACTTTGAATTAAAAACTAGCCAAAAGGAACGTTTATTGGCGTTTTAAAATTTCAACGTACAAATGCGAATGCCAAAGCTAAAGGATGGGAAATATGCATTTAGAATCAACAATGCAGATGTCGGGCGCCGATTTTAATGTAAAAAGAGTATATATTTGCGGCCGAAAAGGCATTTGTATTGACTATCAAATAAAAATTAACACTGACTGTATAAATAACTGCTAAAACTGGAGCCTATGGTCAAAGAATATTTTATATATATATATTCGTTAACCGAAGGAAAATATCCTCGAACAGTTAATGATTTTAGGATGAGAAAAAGATTTGTTTTTGATTTACTTTATTAATGACTTTGGGTGAACTTGGGGAAACTTAAATAACAGAAAACTACAGTGCAAAAGAGAAGAAGAAATAGATATATTATTTTTAGGAAAGGGAGGAAGTTTTGATTCAGTTTATAAATATTAAAGGACAAATTAAATTTTAAAATGGGGAATTTAATTTTACAAAAGAGATGAATAATGATATGTGATGATATGTTTTTTCAACATCGCAGTTCAAGAATTGTAATTTTTGTGATATAATTTCTATATAAGCTTAGCTAACTAAAAGCTTGGACTTTGGCATGGTCGTTACTTTTAAGATGCAAATACTCGGTTTCTATAAAGTTCGAAATATCAAATGAAAAATGAAATGAGCGGAAAACCATAAAAAAAATTCTAAATTAAGATTTATTTAGAATGAATTTTAGATTTTCTCATAAGTCTCATGTTCATCTAATACATTACAAAAATGAAGTTTACTCAAAATATGTTTCTGTTTTTTTTTTTTTTTATTAACCGTAGCTACATAATTACCTCTAATAAAATTAGCAAACAAATAACACTTGTCATATTTCAAGTGTTACGTTTACAAAGGCACGGTTTTGCTACTTTTCATGTATTTGGTACTCTATTTGGCTAAAGCTTATTTTGTATTCATCAAAAATCTTTTAATGTGTTTAATTTTGTTCATACTTATTAATATTTATTGGAAATATGTTTTTATTACAGATTATAATTTTTATATTGTTATTGTTATATTTTATTAAAATATTTTTTATTAATTTATAAATATAAATTTTTACTTTGTGTTACTTTTCTGAAATGGCTGTTTTCCCCCTTATTATTAATATTGTATTTGAACTTATCCTTAAAATGTTTTTTAAATATTATTTCTACGATAAGTATGTGCAATATCTATAAAGGAGAAAAAATATTTACTTTTATTGTATCATTTTTATTACAGCTGATAATTTTCATATAGTTAAAATGATACTAGTATTTGTCGAAAGAATATCTTGTATTTATTTTTTAAAAAAAATCTTTTTTGCTTATTTTTTCCATATGCGATTACAATTTTCATATTATTATTCTTATATATAACATAACTATTTATTATTTAAATATAATTTTCTAAATTAAATTATTTTGCAATAAAAACGTTCTTTATTGAACAAAGGTTAAAACATTATTTTTATTTGCTGAAAGTGACATTTAAATTTATTTGTCATTATTTCCTTCTCATGAATAAATAAATAATTAAAAACATTACAGATATACCTATTTTTAAAAGACAGCTTAAAAATAGTCAGCCCTAAGAATTGAGGAATACAAAGTAAAAGGAAATAAACACCAAAGGGAAAAGGGTAAACTATAAACATGATAAAAGCACGAAAGAAAGCGATGGATACGCAAATATCGTAAGTGTGTACTATACTATATTCGGTAAGTAAACCTTTTCATTCCTATGTTTTTATATGTAACTAAAAATAACATTTTTATTTCAGGTATATATACTTTTAAAGGACAGAATGGAAATAGATATCCTTCGGAAGTGCAGAAGATCAAGGCATCAGAAAATAAGATAAACATTGAAGAAAACAGAGTAAATGATAATTATGGAATGACAACCATCGAGAGAATTGCTGAATACACAAATATTGGAGGTATGTACTACTGTATTCGGAAAGTAAACCGTTTCTTTCTTATGCTTTAATTTGTAACTAAAAATAACATTTTATTTCAGGTATATCTATTTATAAAGGACAGAATGGAAATAGATAACCCTCGAAAGTGTAGAAGAACAAGGCATCAGAAAAGGAAATAAAAATTGAAGAAAACTGAGTAAATGATAATCATGGAATGACAATCATCGATAGAATTGCTGGATATACAAATGACGGAGATATGTACTACTACACTCGGTAAGTAAAACATTCTTATGCTTTAATTTGTAAGTAAAAATAACATTTTTATTTCAGGCACATCTTTTTTTTTTTTTTTCAAAGACAGAATGGAAAGAGATATCCCTCGAAAGTGCAAAAGATCACTGCATCAGAAATGGAAAAAAAGTCGAATCAAACAGAGTAAAAGATAATCACGGAATAACAAGCATCGAAAGAATTTCTGGATACACAAAAATCGGAGGTATGTGCTACTGTATTCTGTAAGTAAACCTTTTCTTTCTTATGCTTTAATTTGTAACTAAAAATAACATTTTTATTTTAGGAATATCTATTTTTAAAGGACAGAATGGAAATTGATATCCCTCGGAAGCGCAGAAGATCAAGGCATCCGAAAAGGAAATAAACGTCGAAGAAAACAGAGTAAAAGAGAATCAAGAAATGACAAGCATCGAAAGAATTGCTGGATACAAAAATGACGGAGGTATTTACTACTACACTCGGTAAGTAAACCTTTTCCTTCTTAAGCTTTAATTTGTAACTTAAAAACAACATTTCTATTTCAGGCATATCTTTCTTTTTAAGACAGAAGGAAAGATATATCCCCAGGAAGTGCAGAATATCACGGCATCAGAAAAGGAAATAAACGTCGAAGAAAACAGAGTAAAAGATAATCATGGAACTGACCGAAAGAATTGCTGGATACACAGAAATCGGAGGTATGTGCTACTGTATTCTGTAAGTAAACTTTTTCTTTCCTATTTAATTTGTAACTAAAAATAACATTTTTATTTCAGGTATATCTATTTTTAAAAGTCAGAATAAAATTAGATATGCCTCGGAAATGCAGAAGATCAGGAAATCAGAAAAGGAAATAAACATCGAAGAAAACAGAGTAAAAGATAATCATTGAATGACAAGCATCGAAAGAATTGCTGGATACAAAAATGACGGAGGTATTTACAACTACACTCGGTAAGTAAACCTTTTCCTTCTTATGCTTTAATTTGTAACTAAAAAACAACATTTCTATTTCAGGCATATCTTTTTATTTAAGACAGAAGGAAAGATATATCACTCGGAAGTGCAGAATATCACGGCAACAGAAAAGGAAATAAACGTCGAAAAAAACTGAGTAAAAGATAATTATGGAACTGCACGCATCGGAAGAATTGCTGGATACACAAATATCGGAGGTATGTACTACTATATATGGTAAGTAAACCTTTTCTTTCCTATGCTTTAATTTGTAACTAAAAATAACATTTTTATTTCAGGTATATCTATTTTTAAAAGACAGAATGGAAGTAGATATACCTGGGAAATGCTAAAGATCAGGGCATCAAAAAAGGAAATAAACATCGAAGAAAACAGAGTAAAAGATAATCATTGAATGACAAGCATCGAAAGAATTGCTGGATACACAAATATTGGAGGTATGTACTACTATATTCGGTAAGTTAACCTATTCCATCTTATGCTTTAATTTGTAACTACAAAACAAAATTTGTATTACAGGCATATCTTTTTTTTTAAGATAGAATGGAAAGAGATATCCCCCGGAAGTGCAGAAGACCAGGGCATCAGAAAAGGAAATAAACATCGAAGAAAACAGAGTAAAAATTAATTATGGAACGACAAGCATAGAAAGAATTGCTGGATACACAATTATCGGAGGTATGTACTACTATATTCGGTAAGTAAACCTTTCCTTTCCTATGCTTTAATTTGTAACTAAAAATAATATTTTTATTTCAGTTATATATTTTTTTCAATTCCTACTATTAGTTCACACTCTTTCTATATTTATATATCTATATATATAAAAGAAAGTCTGGATTTTGTATTAATCAACGCGCAGCCCAAACTACTGAACCTAAAATCTTGAAATTTTGGGTAAAAATACTTCTTATGATATAGAGTGCCGCTAAGAAAGGATTTTCTAAAACTCCACCCCTAAGGGGGGTAAAAAATAGAATGAACTTTTAAAAAATTCCTTAAAAATATGATTTTATAGTTATTTTTCAACTGATATCATATTTTAGTGCATTTTTGTATGCTGAATCGAATGGTACTAACCAAATTCTTTTAAGTCTAATAGTTCATGAGATATTTCATATTTTTCTAATTTGGCGTTATCTTTGGTGCATAAACCTCAAATTTTCAAGTTATAATTTCTAAAAACTCATTTTCTTTATTCTGTTACTATAGCAAGGGAATGAATTCAAATTGAATGTTTTTTTAATCAATTCTTTTGGTTTAATAATTAAAAAAACTATGTCAGTTAGGGGAAAAAATACAAACGCCTCAAAAACTAAAACTAAAAAAAAGAAAAAAAACTGTTCTACTTTTTCGTTCTACCAACATGTCAAAATGTATGATATCGCGCCATTTATTTCAACCCTAACTGTGCAAACGATTTTTACTGCAAATCGTGCCAAATATTAACACTTGCTATTTATTGAACGTGAATATTTTTTATGAGTATTATTCCATCGTAATCCCGTAAAACTTTTTAAATTGTTATTTTTTGCATAGAAAACATTTATTAATAAGTATAACTTATTTATTATTGATACTGACATAGATTTTACTATTTGGCAGTTATCTGATTAGGAGAAAGCTACAATAAAATTATTTTAGAAGTTAGGAATTATACATATAAAAAAGTTTGTTCAAAAAACCATGAATGGCTTCATTCAAAGAATGAAATATTTACTGTAGTGTGAGTAATATGTATTACGTACGCCACGCTGCAGTAGTAAAATACATTTACAATTTGAAGACTGCAGTTTAAATTGACTATATTATATTACTTGCAAAATATTTATTTATGCTTTTATTTTAAGTACTTATTTTTACTGATTTAAAAAACTGGTGGGTTAAAGTATGTAATTTTCAAAAGTTATATTTTTTAAATGCTCATTTTTTTATCAACAAAATTATTATTTTTTTCAAATGTTTCATTTCATTTTATAAACAATGACATTATTTATATTTCGCCTGCGTAAATTACAAAATACTCATTGATGTACGAAATGTTGATGTTGAAATAATTTTTTTTGGTTTAAGGTATTTTTTCTTATTATTATTTTTTCTTTTCATCATTTTAAATGAAATTAGTTAGACACATATTTTAAATGTGTGTATTTTAAATGAAATGAGCAAAAGGCATGTATGAATTAATGATGTAGATAAAACAAGAGGGTTTTTTTTTTTTTTTTTTTTTTTTTGGTTATAATATAATGTGACGAAATGTACACCCGCAAGCAGTTTTTTCCGTACGGACTGTCCATTGCTATAGTAACGTATATATTTTAAGAAATTAACAATTGTAATCTTAGACACTAGCCGCCCTTGGCGACCAGTTTGGTCTCCCTTAAAATTTATGTTTGGGAAAGCATGGCTAAGCATTGTATCGTGTTACTTTTATTCATAATTTAATTTACTTGAACGTTGAACTCCCTTAAATATAATTAATATAATCCCTTAAGCTAATATTAGTTTTTGTTGCATTAAAATATCTCAATTTGTTGATTTTCTGTAAACATGTAAACCCTATTGGTTTACAATGGAAGTCTATGGGAATTTGGCGAAATATTAGAGATATCGATAAGTTGGCGTCACTTTTGGCGATATATCTTCAAGTTAGAGGCAAACTTGGTGGCATTTGGCGACAGAACAGGCAGGCCCTATGGTAACCCCCCCCCCCTCTTATAGGTATGGAGATGCATTAAATGCTGTTCAATGAATAGAAAATTAAGATACAAAAAGAGATAAACATAGAAGTCAAAATAATAAGAAAACAATGGTTGTTTTAAATCTGTTTTATAACTATTCAATGTTTATATTAAAAATCACACCCAATTTTTTCACCGAAATTCATGTTTTTTTTTTCTTCCGTTACGGTACATTAATCTGGCGTGGGCTTAGAACACGATTATAACTAATTCACTGCTTTTTCTGATGCTTGGTAAAAATGCAAGCAAATGAATTTATTAAATGATGTATAATTTTTACTCTGTTTCTTTTAAAAGTTAGGACAGCAGGAAAGAAAAAATGAAACATTATGTAATCTTTTTTTAGGATTTCTAAATGTATTACTTAGCATATAATCCTAAGTTAATTAATTAATAATTGATAAAAAATATATATCCTTCTATATATAAAAAAAAAGTAACGATTTAGAAATGGACCAATGAAAATCTGCGTAAATACCACGAAACGCATCTGATTGGTCAGACGTCAGAGCTTCCTGAAGCTATAAGAAGGGTTACCAAGGGGGATGCGAGCTATATCGCCAAGTTTGTCGCCAACTTAATGATATATCGCCAAATTTTGCGTCTAAAATTACTCGCCCAAAGTGACGCCAACTTGGCGCTATTTCCAGTATTTCGCCAAATTTCCGTAGACTTCCATTGAAATGCAATAGGGTTTACTTGCTTGCAGAAAATCAACAAATTGAGATATTTCAATGCAACAAAAACTAATGTTAGCTTGTGAATAGAGCTTAATTGAACTATTTACATTATTTTTAAGTACAATCACTAACTATTTACAATATTCGTAATACTTTATGTATAATTTTATACTTAATAATTCTTATAAGTATGAAACTCTATAAGCTCTAATGATTATGCTCTTGGAGATAAGAAATTAAAATTGTCAGGAGTTGGGGAGGAGCGTGTTTTTACCAAGTGGAATCCAAAAATTGAATGTATAGAAAATAAGGGATCGCGAAGAGATCCAGGATGGAAACGCGAAATAATTACGTCTAAGGTGGGCTAGAAAATAGGGATTGCTTTGCGATACCGAATGGAAACGAGAGGCGATTACGCGGGGAGTTGGTGAGCGTAGCGAGCAGGGGGGTGGAGCCCCCTCGTTTTTAAAAATATTATATTCTTCATTTTTAATTTATTTTCAGTATTTTTTATTTAAAAATGTTTCATTGTTGCAGTTTTAATCATTTGGCATATTTTGGCGAGTGTTCATTGGCGCATAATTAAATATATTGTGGTTTCAACTCGCATAAAATTGTACGAGGTACAAAAAATATTTGGTGAGTTATCACCTAAGATAGGCTAACAGTAAAATGCCTTAAAATTAATGTATTAATTCACAATTAATTTTTTCTAATATTAAAGAGTTGCATTGTCGTTATTGACCTATAAACACCCCTGTAAACATAATGTTTATAATTCTAACATACCAATAAGTGAGTTAAAATCAATTAGTGATTTCAAAATTCCATCTTTACATATAAAAACTAGGTTGACTTAAATAAAAAAAGGTGCAAAATTAGAATTACTGATTGAGAAATAGTAAAAAAGACAGGCAAGCGACCAAAATAGGAAGTTATGAAAGAGGGAGAATTTACCGTAGCGAAGCGCGGGTACTCAGCTAGTATATATATATATATATATATCTTGTTCAAATTTTCAATCGTTGATAAAATACTTATTATTCATCCTATCAAGTTGAAATATTTTTTTTTAACTTGTACTGGATGGGAACTGATGTTAATACTGTTTTTTCAAATATTAATTCATTAATTAAATTTTAATTAATTAATTTTAGTTTCACTTGGGAGACAAAATGGCGGCCATTGGTTATTGAAGCATTTAATGCATCTTTATATCTATAAGGGGGTTACCATAGGGGGGACCCTGTTCTGTCGCCAAATACCTCCAAGTTTATCGCCAATTTGGCGATCTATCTCCAAATTTGGCGATCAAACTGAGTCGCCAGAAGTGAAGCCAACTTGGCGATATCTCTAGTATTTCGCCAAATTCCCATAGACTTCTATTGTAAACCTACTTAATCATCCTAATCAATAAATCAACAAATTGAAATATTTTAATGCAACAAAAACTAATATTAGCTTAAGGGATTATATTATTTTTTTCTTTGATGACCTAAGTAGGAATTGACTTTAAAAACAAAATTGTTATATTACTTGTTAAAAGACAGAATGGAAGTAGATATACCTCGGAAATGCAGAAGATCGGGACATCAGAAAAGGAAATAAACATCGAAGAAAACCGAGTAAAAGGTAATCATTGAAAGACGAGCATCGAAATAATTGCTGGATACACAAATATTGGAGGTATATACTGCTATATTCGGTAAGTAAAACTTTTCCTTCTTATGCTTTAATTTGTAACTAAAAACAACATTTTTATTTCAGACATATCTTTTTTTATGACAGAATTGGAAAGAGATATTCCTCGGAAGTGCAGAAGATCAGGGCATCAGAAAAGGAAATAGACATCGAAGAAAACAGAGTACAAGATAATCATGGAATGACAAGCATCGAAAGAATTTCTGTATACACAAATATCGCAGGTACGTACTACTATAATAGGTAAGTAAAGTTTTTCTTTGTTATACTTATTTCTCAACTAAAAATAACATTTTTATTTCCAGTATATCTATTTTTAAAGATAGAATGGAAATACACTGCAAATAGAAGCGTCTTAAATTTAGACACATATGTGACTGAAAAAGAATTTTAGACACTTAAGTGTCTTAATCTGAAAATTCAGACATTATAGATGTCTTAATTTAAGATACATAAATGTCTTTCTATGACCATGGTGTAAACGAACTGAGAATAATGTCTAAAATATCCGCAAACGTCTCATTTTAAGACACTTCACTGCTTTAAACGTGTCTTAATTTAAGACGTTTTGATACTTCCGACGCAATAACCACCAGGGGGCACTAGCACTCCCAGTTGCGCATGCGTTTTAGATGTCTTCGTTCGAAGTGGTATACGTTGTAATTCAAACAAAGTTTGTTTTTATGTACGCGTGTATTTTAATTCGTTTTTTGCGAAATGTGAAGTACTGTGATTTTAATTCGTATTGACTTGGATTATTTATTTATTGAATACACACATCTGACGTGTGTGCTCGACATCAAATGTCTCTTAGAAGCTGTCGTCGATACAAGGGCGGGATAGACACAGAACAGAAGTAGACGACGGTTGAAGATTACACCCGGAAATTCTACAAAGCGTGTGCAATGGGCTTAGTGTTAACTCGTATCAATTTATATCAATAATATTGTGTTATTCATCTTCGTCCTGTCGAAGCTGGCAAAAAAAAAAGAAACTTTTGTCTGGCGGGTCCTGTTTTTAGGATGAAACATCTCATTCTTTAAATATGGCTAGTCGGATGTATTATGGGATTACCTTTTAAACTGATGAAAGTCTTTCTCCCTCACTGTGGTTGTGGTAGTTTTTAAAATTTCAAATCGAGGAATATTTCTTACCTCTTGCAAACAGCGATTAAAGTAAGTGTTATGATTTCTTTATAGTACTAAAATGATTGTCTTTTATGATTTTATTTATTGTACTAAACAAAATCTTACATGAAATTTAATTAGTTTTGAATCTTTTTGCAAAAAAAAAACACTAATTCTAGAAGTATATATTTTTAAATTTATGACGTTGTCTTTTATTACAAATTATGTATTATTTATTCTCATCTTTTTTCTCAAATTTAAAGTAATAACATCACTAAAAAACAGACATATTTAAAAGTTAAGTTCATTCTCTTGTTTTGTTTTGTTTTCAATATGGCAGTTCTTAGTTTCAATTTCAATGGCTAATGCTTATCTCATACTCGACCACAAGGAAATAGAAAAAAAAAACTTTGAAAGATCTCCTAAAGTTTTCTTACTTCCTAGCTAGGGATTACAATCCCGGATTGAGATCCCGGGATCCCGCTTTAATTTTAACCCCGAAAATCCCGGAATTTTTACTGGAAAATTCCGGGATTTTCGGGATTGCCTTTTTTTTTTTTTTCCATTGAACAATATTCAGCTGAAATTAAAAAATATATTTATAAACTTTCGCTTTTGGAAAAAAAAATCAATTGATTTTCATGAAATTTATATATAATTGAAAATGAATGTTTATCTCAAGTATTTCTTAGATATATTTCTAAAGCTATAAAATCTTTTAATGTGTGAAAACTTTTGATTTTGAAACATAGAAGTAAGGCAGACAGGAAAAAGGAAATCATTTGTTTATTTAGATTTCGCAGCATGCGTGGATTCGAAGGTCATTTTCCAATTAGACTTTACTGATAAGCATCGCAAGTTTGTATCATAGTGATATCATGTGCTAACTTTTTTTTTTTTTTTTTTTTTTTTTGGCTTTATTTTGCTTTAAAGATGTCTTGTTTAGTAACGTACCTCATAGGAATGATAACAATAAGCCCATGTGGCAATATAAATTTTTAAAAAATCTAATTTTTAAATGATAAGGATTTTTATTTTTTTTCGGGGAGGGGGGGGGGGGATTTTGTATGAAATTTTCGTAAAGTTGATACATTAAATCTTGCACTGATTATAATGAAAGTTTTGAACTTTTAGAGTAGGAAAAGATTAAAAAACACAAAATATAAATAAACAAAATACCGAAGTAATTTTTTTCTCAATATTAACCCTTTGCACTCGAGGACTCCGGAGCGGAGCCATTTAAAATTTGTCTTCAAACTCGAGGTCTCCGCTACGGAGACAATGCAAATAATTTTGTGATACCATGTAATCTTAGCTTTTCTAGACAGGTATCACAAAATTATTTGCATTGTCTCCGTAGCGGAGCCCTCGAGTTTGAAGACAAATTTTAAATGGCTCCGCTCCTGAGCCCTCGATTGCAAAGGGTAAAGTAGAATATTTATTTATTTATTCATAGTTAAATAGCTGTTGTGATTATCATCTGATATATATGTAAAATTGCCTATGTGGCAATATAAATTTTTAAAAAATCTATTTTTAAATTATATGAAGTAGAGTAGGACAAGATTGTAAGAAATATATATATTTATCCATGTACTTTAAAAGCCCTCAATAGCCCTTGCCGCTGAATTTGTCCGATAATCGGAGATGTCTGCTTTTGTGAGGTAAAAATATACAAATATGTATGCCATGCGGATTAAAAAAGTATTCGCTAAATAGATGTTTCAGAATAGCTATTCGGGAATGTCCATTAACCTCCACAACGGATACTCCCGAATACCGGACATCTCAATTAAGATAACAATAATGCAGGGTTGTATTTTTTGCAAAAGAACTTCTTGATTAAAGAATGGGCATACTGGGCCGTGCCCCGCCCCCCTACGATTTTAGTGCCCACAAATTTGATGTGCAATATTTCTAAAGTTTATATTTTAAATCTGTTTCGAAATTCCACTGATTATAATCAATATTTTGAACTTTTAAAGTAAAATAAGATTAAAAATAAAACAAATTAAAAAAAAATCTAATATTTAGATAAATATTTTTTGTTTTAATCTTGTTCTACTCCTGAAGTTCAAAATATTGATTATAATCAGTAAAATGTCGTAAAAGATTTAAATTATCAGCTTAACAAAAATTGCGTACCAAAATTGGGAGCACCAGAAAAATCAGGTTGTAGGGGCGGGGGGGGGGGGCAGGACCCCAGCCAAATATTTTTCCAGGATTCAACGTGGTCAAACATGGCTACGTATGATGCTTACAAAAAAAATTGATGCTATTAAGACGTTTGAAGTGTCTGAAATTCAGACACGAAAAGTGTCTGAAAAAATTCAGACATTTTAAAATGTCTGAAAACTGAACACTCCGTTTCAGACACTTAAGTGTTTGAATTTCAGACATTTTAATTTTCAGTTTAGATGTCCCTCGGAAATACAAAAGATCAAGGCATCAGAAAAGGAAATAAACTTTGAAGAAAAGAGATTGAAAGATAAACAATTAAACATAGAATTGGCATGTAAGAAAGAAGTGCTTAATACGCAGATATCGGAGGTTTGTACAACTACATTCGTTGAGTAAAACTTTTTTTTTTTTTTTTTTTTTACTCTAATTTGAAACTAAAAATAACCTTTTATTTCAAGTATACCTATTTTCAAAAGGAATTTTGAAAATAGTTATTCCTTTGAAATGTATAGTATCATGGATTTAAAAAGAAAATAGGCACAGAAGAAAACAGTGTAAATGATTAACAGGAAAATGACAAGTAACAAAGGAAAAGATGGATTCGCAAAAATCGGTGGTATGTATTACTTCATCCGCTAAGTAAATATTTTGTTTCTTGTGCGTTTAATTGTAACTGAAAATGACCTTTTATTTTATGTATGTGTATCTTTAAAATACAACTTCTAAATATTTATCCCTACGAAGAGCCGTAGATCAAGGATTCTGAAAAGGACATAAAACAGTGGAGTAAACAGCGTGAAGGATGAACTGAACATGGCATCGGAAGAATGCGGGAATCTTCGACAAGCATCGAAGAAATTCCTCGAATTCCGAATATCGGAGGTATGTTTATCTATGCTCAATAAGTAAACCCTTTTTACTATGCTTTATTTTGTAATTTAAAATAATATTTTATTTCAGGCATGTCTTTTTTTTAAAGGCAGCTTGAAAATAGTTGTCCTTCTGTAGCGTCGAAGATCAAGGAATCAGAAAATGATGTAAATAGTAGAGGAAGCAATGTAAAGGATGAAAATGGCATAGAAGGATTCCATGAATCTTCGACAAGCATCAAAGGAATTGCAGGATGCGTGGATATTAGTGGTATGTATTAATATATTCGGTAAGTACATCTTTTCTTTCATATGCTTTAATTTATAATTAACTCTTTTTTCAGGTATATCTATTTTTAAAAGTTATCTTGAAAATACTTATCTCTAAAAAATGTATAACATCAAGCATTCAGAAAAGGAAATAAACAAAGAAGAAAACAGTGTAAAGAATGATTTGGTAAATGACAAGAATAGAAGGAAATGATAAATACACAAATATTGGAGGTATTTACTACTATATTCTCTAAGTAAACCTTTTCTTGCTTATGATTTAATTTGTAACTAAAAATAACTTTTTTATTTCAGGTATATCTGTTTTTAAAAAACTACGTGAAAATAGTTATCCCTTCAAAGTACAGAAGATGAAGAATACAAGAAATGAAATAAACAGTGGAGAAATCAGCAAAACGACTAATCAGTTTGATAACAAGCATCGATCTACGAGATGGATGAACAAAAATCGGAGGTGTGAATTAATAAATCCGGTATTTAAAATTTTCTTTGTTATGCTTTTATTTGTAACTGAAGATAACATTTTATTTCATTTATACCTATTTTAAAAAGACAGCATGAAAATAGATATCGCTCGGATGTGCAGACGTTGAAGGATTCGGAAAAAGAAAGAAAATACTAAGTAAAAATAAAAATTAAGTTAAAAATATAAAGTAAAGAACGGACATGGAACTGAGAAGCATCTAATATAAACTTATCGCTGTGAACTCACAGGCTATTCACACAAATTGTATATTATACTGTTATTTCAAAGGATAATGGACCTCAAAAAATAAATGAAAGGGGATCAACCCCTGTTTCCCCCTTTTATACTTAACCAATGAACGCCCAAATCTAATCAGGGAAGCTCCTTAATATAATCCCAGCAAAAAGGAAATTGCTGGTCAGCAGCAAGATAGGTGCTGGCAATGTTGGAGAAGTGCTGGCTAATGGTCTACCACTGCATGACCACTGCTGGACAGCTTCAGTCAACTTTGCCGTCTGAAATCATCAGATAAATTTCTTGTGGGCATCCGTTTTATCTCATGCAATGGCCCAGCACTACATGGGAGTGCACGAACTTTTGCAGTATTATTGCTGGGAACCCTTACGCTAGGTGGCGTTGCGAATATCGAAGACATTGAGTATTTCAAGACAATTTTTTTGAAAGTGTAAATAATATAGCACCACTGCCACCAACAAAATAAATAAGTAAATGAATAAATAAATAAATTCTTTATTTCAATACACTTTTTTCTCCTTAAATCTGGTTTTACAAAGCTACAAAGGATTTCGGTTTTCATAATTTACACACTTAAGAGTCAATAAAAAAAAGAAAAAAGCGTAACAAAAAAAAAGCGAATAAAATATATAAGATTTCTACACAATAAAGTAATTTCTATACAAGTTTAATGATTGGGAACGTAAATCACAAAAGAAACAAATTTGAAATAATTTAATGAGATCATGAAAACTACGAACCGTCGTAGAATACGCTGAAAGTACGTGTTCATGTCTGATCACGAAAACCAAACAGCACCGACCGCGTTTAGTACTTGGGAGGGTCACCACATCGAAACCGCTGTTTAAATATTTTTATAGACATTTCTATTACAGACACTTCTACAGATATTTCTATAGTTTTTGGTGAAACTAGCTTATAGATAAAAGGCCCACAATTCTATAATACTTTGTTTTGTTATATAGAATTCTATACGAAATTTTTGTAAGGGAAAGTGCTGGACCAGCAAAGGAATAGCAGTAGGATAGTTGCTAGCACTGCAGGAAAAGTGTCGGATTGGAGTAATGTGATGGCATACCAATGCTGGCCTGCTGTTGGCAATCACTTATGGGCCAGCTGCATTCCGCACGGACATTTTTGTATTGGTTTAAGTAATGGCACAATTATACTTTACCGCTGATGGCAGTGCTGGCTGCCATCTTTTTTCCACTGATGGCCCACTGTTTCTTTCATTGCTGGGATAAAGCGGATACCTAATTTGAAGCAAATCAAATAATTCTGCACGAATAATCACTCAATTAAGGGGGGATGTCTAACTGCCCTTTCCTCCCCTTTATATTTAACTAATGAACCTCTAAATCTAATCGGGCAAGCTCCTTATCAAAATGAACATAGGAAAAAAATAATGTAAATTGGATAATTCTGCATGAAAATCCATTTATCAAAATTAAGGAGAGGGGACATGGCTCCATTCCCCCTTTTATATTTAACTAATGAACCTCCAAATCTAATGAAGGAAGCGCCATATCGGAACAAACCATTATATTAAATTTGAAGCAAATCGAATAACTCTGCACGAAAACACGTTTATCTAAATTAAGGGGGAAATTTTCCCCCGGCCCCCTTTATACTTAACCCATAAACCACCAAATTTAAAAAAATGCAGCTCTTTAACATAATAAACTGGTATACCAAATTTGGAGCAAATCGAATAATTTTGCATGAAAAACCCATTTATATAAATTAAGGAAGGGTGTAGCCGCCCTTTCCCCATTTATACTTAACTAATGAACCTCCAAATTTAATCAGGGAAGTTCCTAAACATAATAAACCGGTATACCAAATTTGGAGCAAATCGAATAAATCTGCATGAAAACCCATTTATCTAAATTAAGGGGGGTCTACCCCCCTTCCCCCCTTTATTCGTAACTAATGAACTTTCAAATTTAATCAGGGAATCTCTTTAACATAATAAACCGGTATCCAAATTTGGAACAAATCGAATAACTCTGCATGAAAAACCCATTTATCTAAAATAAGGAGGGGCTATCCCTCCTTCCCTCTTTGTACTTAACTAATGAACCTTCAAATTTAATCAGGGAAGCTCCTTAATATAATAAATCGGTACACCAAATTTGGAGCAAATCAAATAATTCTGCATGAAAAACACATTTATCTAAATTAAGGGGTGGTAGCCCATTTTCCTCTCCTTATACTTAACCACTGAACCCCCAAAATTAATCAGGGCTTATCAAAATGAACCTAGAAATAAAATTGAAGCAAATCGGATGCTTCTATCAAGAGTTTTCGCGTTACGTACATACATACATGCATACAGAACCGGCGGGCACATTAGCTCTCTGCTTTGATAGTCTGTGAGCTAAAAATACTGATGTACAAATATCGGAGGTATGTATTACTACATTCGGTAAATAAACATTTTCTTTCTTAAGCTTTAATATGTAATTTAAAAAAATCTTTCATTTGAGGTATATCTATTTTCAAAAGGAAGCTTGAAAATAGTTATCTCTCCGAAATGTATAATATCAGGGATTTAGAAAAGGAAATAAACACAGAAGAAAACAATGTAAAGGATGAACAAGAAAACGGGGAATGACAAGCATTGAATGAAAAGATGGATTCACAAAAATCGGTGGTATGTATTACTATATTCTCTAAGTAAATATTTTGTTTCTTGTGCTTTTATTTATAACTGAAAATGACCTTTTATTGCAGGTATGTGTATTTTATAATGACTGCTTGAAAATACTTATCCCTACGAAGTGTCGAAAATCAAAGATTCAGTAAAGGACATAAAACAGTGGAGAAAACAGAGTAAAGGATGATCATGGCATAGAAGGGACCCAGAAATCGTCGACAATCATCGAAGGAATCTTCGATGCACGAATATCGGAAGTATGTTTACTATATTCAATAAATTAACATTTTCTTTCTTATGCTTTAAATTGTAACTGAAAATAACCATTTATTTGGTATTTCTATCTTTAGAAGGCAGCTTGAAAATTCTTCTCCCTCCGAAGTGTCGAAGATTACAGACTCAGAAAAGGATATCTTGGAATAAGACAAATAAAGAAATAATATGGCATCGAATAAATTGCTGGATATACGAATGTCGGAGGGATGTATTAGTATGCAGTGTAACTCCTGTTATACGTTACCTAAGTTATATGTTTAAACTAAGTGGCCCAGACCAATTGCCGTTAAACATTAACTGAGTCATATGTTTTTGATATATGCATTTCCCTCAGTTATACGTTTCGTTTTTCTATCCTCGGACGTAATTTTGTCTTACTTATACGTTTTGCTGAATAAAAATGTTAACCCTTTCTACCCCTTGCCGACTACTGCTTTAAGGTTTCTGGGAACCTAACTAGGCATGTGCAAAAAAGGAGCATATGAGAGGGGAGGTGGATAGAGACGTTGGCCGTGGTAGTAGGGACCCCGCTTTCCACTCCCCTCACGTGTTTAACTTTACCACCAGAGCAATGTAACCGTCTGCCTGCGGCTAAAAATTCCATAATGCAGGCTAATGCATCCCCGCCATTGTGGGCTAAAACCTAAAAATTACACTTTGTGCAAATTACTTAAAATATGATAAAATATTTAAAAAGGTATTCAATTACTTTAATATTTCTTAGCATATTCAACTATATACATAGCCTTTCTCAGAGAATACAAAAATATTGTTATTAGAGTCTTAAATTCAAATTTCCCGTAGTTGGTGTCGGAAGGAGTGAAAGCGATATTCAATTTTTAGATCGGGAAAACATTGGAGAAATAAAAATATGGATATAGAAGGAAGTGGCATATTACGTGGTTTATGATTCTTTAAGCAAACTGAGCCAAATTCTGTGTATGCTGTAGGATAAAACGTCATTACAAACAGTATATACTTTAGTAATAATTTTTATTGATTCACAGATAAGTAAATCATGATAATTCTTTTAGGGGCTTATAATTTTTGTATCTTCGAAATTAACTTGTATATTCTGCTTCTGGTTAAGTCTAGACAACAACAGCCCTGTCATAAACTAGAGACGTTGAGGATCTAAATAAACAGAAAAGCTCCTTAATCATCAACAGCAGCGCAGAAAGATATAGAGCTGCGAGTAATAAATATAAATAAAATTATAAGAAAACAAATATAATAAAACCATTTATGGATATCCATTATACTTTTATACGAAAAAACTTAATAAAAAAAATCGGATCTGCTATATTAATTTCATTTTGTGAAGAAACAGAAATTAATTAACCCTTTGAAAAACTTACGGGAATGATAACCATTCGTCTCCCATGCGAAATGTGGGTAGGCGTGCTTAAAATCAATTTAAAAAGCTAATTAAAATAAACCTATATTACCTGCAGATGACTTTATCATTCTCGATTTTTGAGTAACGAATAAAGCATGATTTATTTTTTTTCAAAGCAATCTTTAACATTTTAGTGTGATGTTCACCACACATTGCTAGGGAACGCGTTAGACAAAAATTACCCGTCATTCTGCGCAAATTGAAATGGGCAAAAAAACTCTTAAAAAAAAAAAAAAAAAAAAAAAAAAAAAAGGTCAGATTCTCGAATGCAAACGTTACTGATAACCATTCGCCTGCGGGACGAATATTGTTTTGAAAACGCCACATGCACAGATATTTTGGGACGAAGTAATATCCTGAAGCCAAGGTCAAATGAAAGTACTGAGTCGCAGGACCAATTTCCTGTTTTAGGGGCGGAAGGTCAAGTTTAATTGTAAAGTGCTTCGTCCAGGAGACGAATGCGTGTCTTTCAAGGGGGGAGCTTGTGTTAATTAATGCGAACTTAATTAGCTATATTTATATTATATCCCTCCTAAGCATTCATCAAACTATTTATTTTATATTCATATACACCAAGAAGTATGAATTAAATACTAATTTCCATTGAAACACTTCATTATTACTAGAATTAAAGGAAATAAATTCTTGAATACTTTTAAACTCTCCATTATGTTTAGAATTAAAGGAAATATATTCATCAATACATTAAAAAAGCGATAATTTGCGATATTTTGCAGTAAAAGCAAAAGCCTGTCTTTCAAGGGGGGAGCTTGTGTTAATTAATGCGAACTTAATTATCTATATTTATATTATATCCCTCCTACGCATTCATCAAACTATTTATTTTATATTCATATACACCAAGAAGTATGAATTAAATACTAATTTAATTCATAAGTGTTCCATTGTGTTCATAAGTGTTCCATTGAAACACTTCATTATTACTAGAATTAAAGGAAATAAATTTTTGAATACTTTTAAACTCTCCATTATGTTTAGAATTAAAGGAAATAAATTCATCAATACATTAAAAAAAGATCATTAATGCGATATTTCGCAGTAAAAGCAAAATTCAATACAAATGTCAAATAACAACACTCGATTTCGAAATCCATTCTTCGAAAACATAAAATTCATTATTCTTATTTATCAATAAATACTTCAAAATGAAAAAATCACTTTATAAAAAGTATTCTATTCAAAAAGTATTTCAAAATAATTCAAGTGTACGGAAAATACGATTTTTCAAATGAAATGCTTTATTTTACAATACACAGAATCAGAAATTGGTAAAAAATTGTGTAATCGGATTGGTAAATACACAACAGAAAAAGGTAACCACATATCAGCAGCGTAAAAGTAAATACCTTTCTTTTGAAATTACGTTTTTCATCTATTCGATGGAGTAAAAATTGAAATTGTATGATGTTCAGAAGTAATAATAAACGAGGTAAGAGCAAAATTTGTTGTCCAGATCCTCTCTACCATGAATATGAAATCAGTAATAGTGATGAACATGTTATCCTTCATAACACAGTTAAAAAAAATATTGTGTCCAATAATTAATTTGTAAAAAAATACATTCGCCAGAAAAGATACCTAATGAAATCATGTCTGATAATTTTTAGTTTTATCCATCCTTTATATCCACTTTAAAAAATATATTACGCTGTTAAAAAATAGATTACACAGTAAAAAATAGATTACATAGTTAAAAATAGATTGCACTGTAAAAAATATAAAATAAAATCGCCCCACAGTTTTGCCTCTTCTAAGAAAATTCTGAAATGACGCTCTGAAATGACTACACACCAGAGAATTCGGACGCATTAACTTATAAACGATTATTGCCGAAAGTGCTGTTTATTTAACGCATACAATAGCTCTTAAACTACCAACATTTACAATCTTGCTTCCGCTTTCTAGTTTCACATTTAAAAAAATTCCCAACATAGTTGAAATGTATTTGTGACTTCGGATTGACTATCTGCCGCCTGTCCGTGCTCTAATTGCTGTAAATATACTCGGATTACTATGTAATTTAAAATAATACATGTTGTTGAGGCGTACTATGGTATATTCGCTATTGAAAATAAAACACGCAATATTTATAGTTCGTTTACAGGGACACTCAAAATAAACTCGCTACATTATGATCTGATGAAAAAAATCGTTTGAGGTGTATTTTAATGATGTTACACTGCTTCATATATAATGAAATTAATATGAATTTCTTAGGTGCACTAAAATATGCTTTCTGTAGAATACGAAGTACAAGGCGTTTATCCTTCATTAACAGGGTCACACAAACAAATTGCGTTACATAATGGTCTACTGGATAAAACTCTTTGCAGCGTATTTTAATAATGTTACACTATAACAAAATACTGAAATTTATATATAATATGTATATTCACTACAAGATGTTTGCTGTAGAAAATTATGAGCCAAGAATTTATAGTTTACTTACAGGGACAAACAAAAGATTTCTGTCACATTACTGCCCTTTAGCGACAATGGTACTACTTAGTTATCCCGTCGACCAACAATCTATCGCCAAACTATACGATTAAACGCCAATAATGGTTGATCGTAAATGTCACATTCACTTGACTTTAAGCAATTACACATGTTTACGTCATCAAGTGATTTTTTATTTCCACGTTTAATTTGTATGCTGCGCATTATATTAATGTTATGCTAATTTATTTGTTCCTTCGTTATTTAAAATATAAATGACTAGAAAACAGAAATTCTACTGTTTCAGAATTTAGTGTCGCCCCCGGCATTTCCATTACTTCATTTTCTTCTGATGGACTGATGGCTTCTATTATTATGAAACAGCCATTATAAATGAAGTGTTAGGTGAAGATGAAAGATCAGCCGTAAAAAAGTTAGAACTCTGATTTTCTGGTCAGAATGAGGGGGAAAAGATAGCCTTTTTTTTTTTACGGCTGCTTTTTCATCTTCACCTAACACTTCATTTGTAATGGCTGTTTCATAATTATAGAAGCCACCAGTCCATCAGAAGAAAATAACTCAGTTAAGCGGGACTCTACTGCAGTACAAAACATATTTCAATTTTAAGACTTAAAGTACAGGTTTTATTTTGTGTAAAATGACGTCATTCGCACCCGCTTAAGAATTCAACATTTACGATCTACTCTTAAACATTTACAGTAAAGCATGAATAGCACGTCACTATCGCGAAATAGTGCATAAATGCAGCAAATAGATTCCATCATTCAAGAAAATCGAAAGAAAAACGGCTATCTAATGATTCATAGATACTTGCAATTAAGTATAGTATATAATAGCTCCATTGTTTTAACAGAAATCATTCGTTTTTTTTTTATTTTTTTTTTCAAAATAGCACGTATTTTAATGACACTTTCTTTCGGTTGTTACGAGAAAATGGCAACAAAAATATGTAATTACTATTTTAAAACTATTTTTCCTTTACTTTCTACAGAAATGAAGTCCTTCAGTTGCCAATATTAAGCAAATGGCTCCAAAAATACAAAAAAGTTTATATTTCAAAAATAAATGGAGATACAATTCTCAAACAAAAAGCATTTTAAAGAACTTTTTTTTTCCCAATACGACGGTATAAAAATTAAAAATGTCCAACACTTAGAAGTTTAAAAAATTGCTAATGAGTATTTAATCGTAATGCTTTGTTTTACGACTAGCTTCTGTAAGGTAACGTTATTTTTTGGACACACAATAAGCTGGGAGAAAGAAATAGCATACCGTACCAGAGGCTAAAAAAATATATAAAAAAAAGAACAAAAAAGTGCTTTTTTCCTGCACTTTCTCTTAGACTTTTTCAAGCCCAGATGCTGTGATATAGAAGTCAAGCAACATGGGAAACAAAAATCGAATTATATATGTCATGTGCGCCATGCAGCCAATAGCAACGCGGCATTATCCAGACTTGAGACATTTTACAGCACACTTAAAGGCAGCAACTTATAAATTTTATAGCAACTGTGTTGTCAGCGGTTGTCAGCCAACACCTTTTGTTGTCCAGATTTTTTTTTAAATTTTTTTTTTAATTTTTTTTTTTGTCTTTTTAACCATCTGGAAAAAAATGGTTATTGTCCTTTTCAAGATAGGAAATCAAAAGCATATCTGAAGAATTTTATTGGTTGAATCCGCATTTTATTCGTTTTCTGATTGGTCTATACAGTGATCTGTATTTTCCCTTTACTTTCAACAGAGATGGATATTTCTGTTACCACTATGACAAAAAGGTAATAAAAATTACAAAAAGAAATTAATAACTCAGAAACAAATTGAGATACAGCTTTCAAACAAATTGCATGTAAAAGTACATTTTTTTCTCTATACGACGGTGTAAAAAGTAATATTGTGGGATGTTTAGAAGTTTAAGAATGAAATTTCATTTAAAATGTGTTGTCAGATTTCTTGGAAATCTGACGATGGAAAAGCCTTTTCCCGAACAGTCAATGAAATGCTTGGATAATACGTAAGTTTCAGGAAATCTGACGAGTCACAGGCGATTTTTGTCGCTTGCAATTTTTACGTGTAATAACACTATTAATGTTTAATTCGTGGCGTACGTAATGTATGATCAACTCCGTGCGATTTTTTATGTCTTAAATTTTAGTCTTTGAAAAAATCATTTTCCAAATGGTCGTTGTAATTTGTTAAATTGCTTTTTTTTTTGTTGTTGTTTTTTACAAATCTCCAATTTATTTTATTTTAAGTCTGTAAATAAAATAACTGAAAGTATTTTAAAGTTAATAATTAAGTTGAATCTCTAAAGAGGCACGAATCTTATAAGTTAGTTGACATGAAGCGTACATGAAAACGTCAGTGATATACGCTGTTCAGAAAAGTCGGTATGTTTATGTTAGCCATTCGCAAATCTTGCCAATACTTTTTTTTCCACAATAGCAACTTTTATGTTTTACGTGTGTAGATTGGAAACAATTTTTCGAAGTAAAAATAAAAAGATATAATTTTTACTATTATTTTTCTTTTTAGTATTTTAGAAGAAATTAGTGGAAGAAATGTATTTTGGCACAGTTATCTCAGACGAACCGATAAGGCCGAGAAAAATGTTTAGAGCCATTTCGCGAGAAAACCCGTTTCCGCGGATCTGTAGGCTTACCTTGGGAAAAGAGCATGTTAGTTTTATTTTATTATCTGAACCAGTTTATTTTGTAAAAAACTTTTCAAATGTGTTTGTAGGTTTGTTTGTAAAAAAACCCGAAGTTTTTGGTACTTATGTATTATCTGAAACAGCACAGATACAACTGCGACAAGCACAACGCCAAATGTTCTAATAACAGTAACCATTATTTTTTTACATCTTTATAGCGTATCATACGTAAAAAGCTATAGTCTAATAATAATAATACGTAATATAGTTTCTCTGTTTCTTATAGTTTAAATTTTATTATTTTTATAGTTTTATTTATTTATTTATTATTGTTCTTTTATTATACTTTTTTATTAATTTATTAATATATTTGATATTATTTACCATTTTTATAATGTTAAATATTTTGAACATTATTGGTAATGGGTAAAATTTTTGTTATCAGATAATACGTAAGTACCCAATTTTATTATACGATATACATAATTTTCATTATCAATACACACAAATTATTTACAACGTTTAATTTAATATAAAACACACGCAATCTGTTCTACTGTGTTTGTCATATGAAGCAAAATCTCGAAAAAATTTCAGGTTTGTTCAGCTCTAAAATCGCCATTTTTGCACCAAATTTCAACCCCTGTGCATTCGAGATATGGGAGATTCTCAAAAGGTGGGATCATTAAACGTTAACTATATATAATTTTTAAAATTTTCAAATGTAAGGCCAATTTTTTTAATAGTATAGTATTTTGTCTATAAATATAATACATAAATATTTTAATAGTATGTCTACAATAGTATACACAAACATTAAAAGACAGCAACTCTTCTGGAAAATTAATTATTAAAGCATTTAATTAGCAGTTGTGTACGTTACAAATTTTGGACATCTTTTCGCACGTACGTTACAGATTTTGGACGTTGCTCTTAGTATTTAAAAAATTCTTAAGACTAAGAATGTGGTAAATGTGTCCTATAATTGTATGTGTATACATATATATATGTATAATTAACTTTTTGTTACCCAGTAATAATAATAATAATAAAATCAAATGCTTTGTCGCGTACGTTACTTTCGGACATAACAAAATACAAAAAAATTCTTTATAGAAAAGCCCTTCTATCTTCAAAAAAGCAATAAATCAGCCTGTCATCTCTTAACGAAACTATCAAAAAATCATCCGTTTCCTTTATGCATTCGTTGTTTACTATTAGAACCACCTGAAAAAAGGTTAAAACTCCTTTTCTTGGTGGTACATTGGAGCAGTTAACGTTATGAATGTCCGAAATTGGCCTCTTTAGCATAAAATAATAAAATTTTAAGATATTTATACAAAGCTTTTACAATAAATTATGTCATTTTCTGTCTCTGAATAGAATTAAAAACTCAGTGTAAAAAAATAAATAAAATAAAATCAATGATAATTAAAGTTATGTTTGAAAGACTTAAAGTTATGACGTATGTCCGGTGCCCACCTTTTGAGAATCGCCCATATATGTGCCATAAAGGCAATATGAATAAAACAAAAATCGAATATAGACCTGTATCTAAAAGAAATCCGGTGAATTTTAATAAGATTGCACGCCAAGCGCCAAAAGTGGTCGATACTGTAATAGTTATATTTTAGAAGGAATGACCTGACTATCACAAGTGATTTACAAAAGTTTTATTTTTCACTCATCCATACGCACTAAATTACGCCAATAAGTATGCAGCCCGATTATGAAATATTATCTAAGGCGGTTATATGAGAATAATGATAGATTTTTTTCTTACGTAATCGAGCCTACAAAAAACGTTATCGTGAAACAGAAAACATATTAGAAACAATATTGTTTTATGTAAGTCCGGAGTACCAAAACCACTTCATTACCCTAAATCGTGTTAGTTTAAACATACCAATTGGAAGTGCACCCACTTACAAAAGATTTTATAATATTCGCATTAGCAACGTATTGCAACTGATAAGGAAACTGAGATAAAGCAGAAATGACTAGAGTTAAGCGATTTTTGTCAAAAAATATTAACTACATAAGAACGCTGCCTTGATCGCAAAAAGTTCTTGATTTCTCCATCAGAATCTTGCTATTTTACGAAGAATTAAGCAAGTCAATTAAGTTATGAGCAAAAGTAACATGTTGCAATGCTTAGCTTGCATCAAAAGGAGTCCAAATTGTCACCAGATGAGGCTAGTTATTAAGTACGAATAAACAAACAAAATCAAATTAAACATACGCCGTCACAATCATAAAACTTGATAATTGCGCTGTCAGAAAAATCCGTCTTTGTATATTATATTATTGTCTTTTTTAAACAAATAATTTCCGTACTCCTAGAAAACATGCTTTTTCCGTTAATTCCTCCTGGAAGTCTGAAAAAGAGGGAACATTTACCTTTATTCCTTGCACGCATGCGCATTGGATGTATTAATAGCAAAGTTCGAATTGATTTTTAAAATGAAAAACCGAAAATTCAATAAATTAAAATTTCTAATTTATTTAATAACAAACAAACAAAAATAATACTTTCGAATTTAATAAAGTAGCAATTCTCTCATTCATTTAAATTTATTCGGAATTCACTTTTTAGAGTATTAAAGAAAATGTTTGGAAGTTAAATATATTCTAAACAAACAAATTGAAAAAAAATATTATATAGTAGTTTATGTTTAAAAAAAATCGATTTTATCCAAAAAAACAAACACTTCTCGAATTTAATTAAAAATATGATATTCATATTTTACATCTAACTATCAAATTATGTCTCAATAAAAATATGTCTAATATGTAACAATTTTTATCTTCTGTTATTCGGTATGTGTTAAAACACAAAACATTACTTCATACCGACAAAATGCCCCTGCAATTAAGGTTAAATTTCCAAGCTTTTTGAACAAGAATTTTAACACGCCTTCCCAACTCCTCCATTTCAAGAGAACCCGTATCTTCATTTTAATCCCCCCACTTCTAAAGGCTCGCTGGTCGAGTGGTTAAGATACTCGATTCCAAATTCGCGATCCCAGGTTCAAAACTAAGGAAATCCACGACAGAACGAGAGACGTATTCTTTGAAAAAGATCTTTTTTTCAGATTACGGAATTTTTTGGTCCTATAACGAAAATAGCTTCAACTTTCAGATACATACTGCTAGCATAGCTGCCAGGAATATATCCATGATTGGAAGAGAGTATCTCTGAGAGTATGTTATAAAATATTTTATTCCTTCAGAAATCGAATTTGTCTCAAAATTCCATTGCGTAAAATTTGGAAAAAGTCACTTTTCACCTATATTTATTTTACACACATACAAACACTCGCAATTATTCTTTAAGAAACTTTGTGTATGCTTAATTTTATTATTTAGGATCATTCTCTTACGGTGATAATAATTTATTTTGGATATATCTTAATATTTAAGGGAACATTTCAAAAAATGTATATCTCAATCAGCCTACGATTTATACATCAATAGGAAGAAAATTACAGGAAATACAGAAAAGTAATTTTTATTATCAGAATTAAAACATAATAACTCTGAAAAATGTTTGCGATAAGCTTACAAGAAATGCTGAACAGAGACAATAAAAAAAAAACAATGGACAAAATTTCACTGAACATCTTCCTAAAAAATGCGAGACAGAAAAAAACATAAGTTACCTGCATATTCATTGTCTTATAATTAATAAATATTAATAGAAAGTCAAATAACAATTATATGGTTTTTTTTTTTAACTTGTAACCTTTTTAGGTGAAATTAGCATATTACAATTTTATAAATTATTTTAATCATTCTATTATTTAAATTATACTTTCCGATAAAATAAAAAAAATCATGAGAACATAATATACTTTTAATTGAAAAGCAGCATTAGTTTTCTGGAACAGTTTTCTGGGTTAAGAGCACATTTTACATAATTATTGTATTATATATGCATTAAGCGTGTTTCTTCGTTTCCGTTGGAGCGTAATGCATTTATGAAAGGATGAAAAAGAAATGTTAAGGAAAGGTCAGTAAATAAGACTAACTTAATGCGTAATTTCACGTTAAATATTTTCTGTATGTGAATAGAACAAAAAATGATTTTATCAAGCAGTAAAATTCAACATAAATGGAGTAAATTAAATTATAACTGTATAATCCTGGAGATAAAGAGAAGAAAGTCTGAATGACAACAAATTTATTTTATTGGAAATTTCAGTGAGTTCATATTTTTTGTTGTTGAATATTATGATAATTGAATTAAAATTGAATATTTTGAATCAGACCTGCCTGACGGATCTCACTCAGTAATATATTCTACATTATATATACATTATATATACTTTAATATATACAAATTACAATGTTTTCTTCTGGGCAATTCTCGAATAAGCGCAAAGAAAATAATAACAACATTTAAATCCTACTGATGATGGCCTTATAATGATCGAAAACTTTGTGGTTTTTTCCAATATATTTTAAGATGCTTTTAATGTATTTTACGATATTTTTAATGTATTTTAAATATCTTTATATTCCATTTATGCACTTGAAAGTAATCTTTGTACAATTATTTGTGCTTTTATATGTATTTTTATATACCCTACGTTTATATTTTATTTAAGATGCAATTTTGTTATTTATTTCTACATAAAAATGAAACTTTATTTCTGGTTTTCAAAAGTATTAACCCCTTAATACTTTTTGATGCGCAACGATCGCGTAAAAAGAATTTGCTTAGGTCGTTAAAAAACTTTTGAACACCACTAATTTTTAACTATAATTTATTATTCATTAATTGGCACATATTTTTCGATTATACAAGACAGATATTGTAGTATTAAAAAAGTTGTATTATCTCCCTATTTTTAGTTTATTGTATCAAAAAATAAACTGTTGCAAGTTTAATAACAAATGCTCATGTTCCCTTTTTTTATTAGTTTTTTGTATATCTACAGGTATTCGTTGTTCTGCAACTATGAATTCGAGGGTCTGGACTTGTAATTCTTGTACAGTTACTGGAAACATTGGTCTAACACTAAATAATATCTTATGGTACAATGAAGGGGATTTTCCTTGTATCGAGAGTAATTTGTGAATTATCAGATGTTCAAATTCTTCCATTAAAACGGCACGTTTAGGAAATAAAAAAGTCCTTCCGGCCAGTGCCGGGAGGAAGAGGTAGCTTTCAAATACCTTATTTTAAAAACGCCAACTTATATTATTCAAACACACGAAGCTCAATTTAGTGGAAACCGAATATAGGAGATTCAATACTAATTTTTATCAATACTAAATCATTATGAATGAGAATTTCACGAAATTATTCAGCTTTGTCCAAGCTGCTTTTATTTAAAGTAACTTATATTTGGCTGAGATGTTGATGTATACTATCCACATGCTTTCTCACATGGAAATAGGCGAACACGTGTGTTATCGCGTGACAAATACAAGATCGTTTCAAAATGTTAGCCATACTAGAAATTCAAAGTGCTATAATTCAACCATTTTTTAAGATATAAACAAAAGAACAAATTTTCAGAAACAAAATCTGCTCCGGAATCTTTGTATCAAGGCCAAACACATAAAAAAATCTTTTTCATTTTCCAATTTTTTAATACCTCATTTTAAATTTTAAATTTAATTTTTTTAAATGGCAACCCTTTTGAAACAAGATGGCGAATGAAACTGGCCAACGAACTCGGTCGAGACATTGGTATGTACTATGTACAGACCAAGTAACATCCAAATCGGTTCATAAATACGCTTGTTATCGCGTGACAAAAATCAGGTCGTTTTAAAATGTCAGCCACTATAGAAATTCAAATGCTATAACTCAGCCATTTTTTTAGATATAGACGAAACAAAAACTGTTCCGGGATCTTTGTATTAAGGTCAAACACATACAAAAAAATCTTTTTCATTTTCTAATATTTTGGTATCTCATTTTAAATTTAAAATTTTTTTAAATGGCCGCCATTTTGAAACAAGATGGCGGACGAAGCTGGCCAACGAACTCGGTCGAGATATTTGTATGTATTATGTATACACCAAAGTACATCCAAATCGGTTCATAAATACGCCTGTTATCACTTGACAAATATCAGGACGTTTCAAAATGTCAGCCACGCTAGAAATTCAAAATGCTATAACTCAGCCATTTTTTGAGATATAGACGAAAAAAAAAAACTGCTCCCGAATCTTTGTATCAAGTTCAAATACATAAAAAAAAAAATATTTTTTCAATTTTCAATTTTTTGGTACCACATTTCAAATTTAAATTTTTCTTAAAAATTTAAATGGCTGCCATTTTTAAACAAGATGGCGGATGAAGCTGGCAACGAACTCGGTCGAGACATTGGTATGTACTATGTACAAACGAAGTTACATCCGAATCGGTTCATAAATACGCTTTTTATCGCTTGACAAAATTCAGGACGTTTCAAAATGTCAGCCACGCTAGAAATTCAAAATGCTATAACTCAGCCATTTTTTAAGATATAGACGAAACAAAAACTGCTCCAGAATCTTTGTATAAAGGTCAAATACATAAAAAAAAATATTTTTCCATTTTCAATTCTTTGGTACCACATTTCAAATTTCAAATTTTTAAGAAAATTTTAAATGGCCGCCATTTTGAAACAAAATGGCGGATGAAGCTGGTCAACGAACTCGGTCGAGACATTGGTATGTACTAAGTACATACCGAATTACATCCAAATCGGTTCATAAATTCGAGAGTTACAGTATGACAAAGGTCAGATATATATATATATATATATATATATGGATATATATATATATATATATATCAATTTTTGAACGGAGGGTGGTTTCGGGGTCTGGGGGTCATGATCGATGAAAATATACCAAAATTTTTTGAAATCGCTTTCTTCCGAACGGCTGCAATAGGTAGCTTTTTGTAATGAAAGCTACCTAAAATGCATCTAGTATACTGCGCCGTTTGAATTTCACTTCGTAATCTTTTGTCCAAGGAAATGCCATATTCGTTATAAACTTGTCAACCATTCACAAAGCCTAAAAGTAACATATAGACTAATCGTCGCTAAGAGTGGTACTAATTTCTTTTGTAAATCGGGGAGTCCAAGCTCCATTCCCTAATGTAAGCAGAAGTTACAAGTAACTAAATAAGTTCGGATTTATGAAAGTAATTTATTGGTGATACCTTATTTTTCATAACACAAGATTCTCAAGTTAAGATCTTAAAAGTATTTTAATTTATCCCAAAGATATTCAAAAGGAAAATCTTGTTATTGCTTGTTTATATTATTAACTGAACGTTTAATTGCTCAGTAGAGGAGAACTGGGGTTTATATATGTTAATGCAAAAACCTTATTACTACAAATATTGTATGCATTTTTGGTACTGATTTATTTAATGAATGAAATTTTCATAGGTAAAGCAAGTCGTAAATTGCTCGTCAAACGTGACAAATGAGTTGCGTTTGTACAATAAATAGTTTCAGAACTATTCAGGACTTTGAGAAACAGCTGCTGCACTCTTATGCAAAAATGCATGAATACAAAATTCACTGAAATAATAGGAATTCATCTTAATGAAGTGTACGTACCATTTTATAACTAGATTAATAAGAAATAGCATTAATTAAGTACCTTCTTCGATATTTCGAATTTATCAGTAGAAAAAATTATTACTGTTTTAAATCAAACCAACATGCTCTTTTACTTAATCTTATTATGGGTTACAAAACATTTACAAAAAATTACTGTCACAATCATTTTTCTTCTTTTGTATTAGTATAATTTCCAAGAAAAACATTGTTATCAGTTTTGTTTGTGGAAATATTTCTCTAAAAATTCTATTTAAAAACGATTACATTATTACTTGTGTTGTACATATAATATTTATTTTTCAAATGTTTCAGATATAAATGTAGATGTAGCGCAGCTAAACGTATTTTGGGATTATAAACTCAGATGAGAACTCTATTTCTTTTTGTATGTTTGTTTCAAATATTTACGCATCTCTTTCTCCGGGGAAATATTACTGTAACACCAGAAAAAAAAATCAAAATTTATCTTTGTTTATTGTGCGATTTGTAAAGCTGAAATCTTCACTGCCAAATATTTTATGCAAAATAGGCTCAAGGGAAAATACTTGAAAATGTGATTAGATGTTACGAAATGAACTTTTAAGTTGGATTAAAAACTGATTCCATGCAAAATTTATTTTAACGTAAATAAAATTGTATTTAAAGCATTTTTATATTTTTAATACAAAGTTGCGTTTAAATAATAGAAAATTTCGAAAATTTCAACAGTATATTCAGGTAAAAAATACTTTTTCGAACAATAAATATGAAATTTTAGCTTCAGTTTATACAAACTACCATGAAATACATATATTTAAAAAATTTTCCTGAAAAAAATATTAAGAAGTTATTGAAATATCCTGCGCTTTATGCGAAAAACTTGATTTGGAGAACAATTACTTTAAAGTTTCGGAAACGCAGCTTCAGCTACTGAACGGGTATAATTCTAAAAGCCGCAACTTCTGTTCTAATGGGAATTTCAAGGAAACAAGTCCATGAAAATTTTCAGAAAAAATGGAAGTTTAACATCTAAAAATTAAAATCTCGAAAATTTTGTAGCTTTAAGAGTTCTAAGAACCTTTAAACAAAAGTCAAATGTGTGTGATTTTATATCTTTTGAAAATCTTTTAAATGCAGAAAAGCTGCAGAAAGCAGCTGAATTGTAATGTAAGTTGATTGAACCAAATCTCGTTGAAATTTGGCCCTTAGAATTTAAGGAAAAAATGTGCCCCTAAGTGGTTGGAAGGTTCCAAATACCCCACTGTAAATTTCACGAACTTCCTTTAACATTAACACCATATATAATAAATGAATGAAATTCCTTATCTAAAGTTACCTTTACAGTAACACAATTTTCAATTTACGGCTGTAGTGAGTAAACTTGTGTTGTAGCCAAAAAAGGAGATTAATATTTTAAAAAGGTGGTTGTTGAGGTATAAAGAAAGATCGAGCCCAGGTAGCCAGAGTTTTAACTGGAATGTAGTTGGGTATAAGAATATTGTTTAGTAGTTTTAATGTAGCAGGAGGATTCTAGAACTGTGTTAATGAAAATTGTAACACAATCGGATCATTTTAAAAGAAACTGCAACAAAGGCTTTAAGAAAGAGATTAATATTCAAAATTGGTAGGAGCTGAAGTCTGATAAATTTTTATTTCTCGTTCATGTAGTAGTTGTTGGAGGACTTAAGAAGTTAATGGGAAAAAATCTAGTGAATCGGATTATACGGCCATTCTAATTATCCATTTTTATAGTGGCTATAATAAAGGGGCGAAAAAGAGGCCAATTGATAGTTAAGAGCAGGTTCCTAACATGAAAATATGTTAATAGGTCTTAGTTCTTAGAACTTTAGATCTTCAGTTAGTCAAAATTAAGCATAGGGTATGAATTAATCATTAGAATAAAAATTTAAAGAAATGCGCAAAAATGGTGGGCGGATGCTTAAAAAAGGATCCTAGTGTCAGTGTAAAAAATATGAGGGTTTGCTCCGGGTAGAGGAGCCCAAGGCTCAATTTTAAAATTATGCATTGAGGAGGTGAGAAAATTAGGGGGTGAAAAATGCATGACGCAAAAAATATTCCAGGGGCCCCTAGGGGGCTCCAGGATTTTAAGTGGAATATCGAAACGGGGGAATAACTAAATAGATAAAGAGTTCTAAAAAGGAAGATCCCATTAAATTAATAACAATTTAGGGACCAAAATCTTCAAGGAGCCCTAAGGGGTTAGGACCTGAACTAAGATATATTTGGGTAAAATGTATCTTTTTACTGGTTTTTAAATTCATAGAAGGACGCTAGAACTATTTTAAAGAAAATTGCGAGCGATTCGGATTTTTTTTTTTTTTAAGAAGCTGCACCAAGGGCCCCCAGAAGGCGATTATTATTGAAAATTAGTTGTGGCTGAGGTCTGAGAAATTTTGTCGTTCGTGTAGAGGGTGGGAGTACTTAAGAAGTTGTGAAAAAGAAAATCTAGTGCATCGGACCATTTTTAAGGGATCTCATGTTAAAATGACTTAATACTTAGCGTTTTAGATCTTCAATTAGACAAAATTAAGCATAGAGTACGAATCAAAAATTAGAATATTAATTGGAAGAAATGTGCAAAAATTTGATAAATGCTTAAAAAAGGGCCCAAGGGCCCCGATAAAAATGGGAGGGTATCGGTCCGGGAAGAAGAGTCCAAGACTCAACTTTAAAATTATGCAATGAGAAAGTGAGAAAATTAGGGGGTGAAAATGCAAGGTCCACAAAAAGCTCAAGTGGCACCGGACCGGGCCCTACGGGACCTTATAAAGACCAGTGTCTTCATTGGAATGTAGAAACTGGAGAATAAGTAAATGAAGAAAATATCCCAAAATTTGATATCGAATTAAAAAGTGGCAATTTTCACACTTTAGGGCGCAAAATTTTCAGGCGGATCTGTACCGGCACCCAAGGGTCTAGTGTCTTAATTGAAATGTATTTTGGGTATAAAGATATTTTTAGTAGTTTTTAAAGTAATCAGAAGACGCTAGAACTATGTTAAAGAAAATTGCAAGCGATTCGGACATTTTTAAAGAAACTTCACCAAGGGACCCAAAAAGACAATTAATATTCAAAATTAGTGGTGGCTGAAGTCTGAGAATTTTTTTGGTTCTTCATGTACTTCATGTACTTTGGTACTTCATGTTTGGTCCTTCTAGAGTACTTAAGAAGTTGTTAGAAATAAAAACCTAATTAATCGGACCATTTTAAAAGAAGCTATATTAGAGGGCCCAAAAGGGACCAACTGATAGTTGAAAGCAGGGCCGTACCATGAAAACATCTTAAAATGTCTTAGTACTTAGCTCTTTAGCTATTCAATTAGTAAAAACTAAGCATAAGTTAAGAATTATTCATTACAATATTATTTTAAGGAAATACACATGAAATTGTGTAAATACTTCATAAAAGAACCCTATGGCACAAATAAAAATATGAGGGTGATGGTCCGAGGAGAACAGTCCAAGAATCAACATTAAAATTTTGTACTGGGAAAGTGAGAAAATTAAGAGTGGAAAAATGCATAGCGCACAAAAAGTTAAAGGGTCGTGCACTGGGGCCTAAATGCAGGGGGGCTCAGGGACTGTAGGAAACTGATGAAAAAACGGGGTGATAACTAACTGGAAAAAGGGATCCCAAAAAATGAAGATTGGATTAAGAGGAAGCAATTTATTAACAATTTAGGGCACAAAAACATCAAGAGGCCCTGTACCGGTCCCGAGGGTGCAAGGAACTTATCTGGAACGTAGATATTGAGGAATAACTAAATGGAAAATTGGCACCAAAAACGAAGAAGATTGGATAAAAAGGAGGCAAGTTATTAACAATTTAAGGCATAAAACTTAAAGTGTACCAAGAGCCCCAGCCTTTAAAAAATTAAAAATCTTAGCCTCAGGTGCATCAGGACCTGTTTTGGACTATCCTAACTTTCAAATTTCTACGTGTAGTAGATTTCACTAGTCATTGCAGTCACACAAACATACAGATCGAAACTTTCTTTTATTAGTATATACAACTAGAATTTCATGTTGAAAAATGTTTTTTTTTCCTCTTGAGTTATTTTCTTGTACAACTCCTATATTTAAGTTTCAAAAACTCAAATATCCTTTAAATCACAAAATAAAGATCACAGAACGAAATGGATTTGATTTTAAGACGTAATCTTTACTACGAACTTAACGTTTATTTAATTTTAATAGTCATTTTAAAAAATCATTTCGCATTTCTCTCATATATAATCTTCCATTTTTATGAAATGTATTTTCAAGAAGGGATAATGTTTTATTTAATATCAAACATCCGTCGAATATTTCAAATGGATGCTTATTTCACAGGGGGAGACTGGGATTAGTTGGCTACAGGAGTAAGTAGGCGGAGTCTTCATAAATCGCATGTTTGTGGATAGGTTGCGCAACCAATCACAGAGTACCTTTCTTCCTAAACATTCCGCATTGTAGTTTTGCAGCGTTACCTACATGCACTTGGCATTTATTACGATTTTTCTGTTTTTTGCACTCATAAGTAATTTTTTGTTGCTTCATTCTTTTTTCTAATTTCTAATACTTATCTTAATTATTGCAATTTAACTTGTGCAGTTTTTCTTAGTGTATGATCAACTGTACCTACCCTATATCTGATTTACTTAGATTATTTATGCTTAGATGGTATAACGAAGTTTGTTGCTCCCAAGGGGCCGTTGGAGTACGTACAGTGGAATTGTTGATTAACCAGGAACGAACTAAAAAAAACTCCAATACTTGTTAGCAAGATAGTATTTGTAATTAAGTTCTGGAAATCTAGGGGGAGAGGAACAAGAGGGGAAGGACGAGACACTTCTTAGTGCCTCATTCAGAGAGCAGCGTCAGAACAGGAGTGAGTGGAATATGCAGTTACAATTAACTTGCTTGGCGTAGTACAATATCGCCAATCTAAAAGTATTTGCGCCATGCACAAGGGACAGATTTCGCCAAATACATACGGTGGACTTGTTACATATTTGAATTGAATAAGGATTCCAAATTTGTGGGTTACTAAAATTCCTGAATCGTGGGAAGTGCAAAGCTAGTCTGTACTTTGATACAATTGCGGTTAAGTGTAAAAATAAAAAAGTTTCTGGATAAAGGCAGAGGGTTGAAAAACGTGATTGAGTTTTTAGGCGAAAAAGCCATGAGAATGTATTTTCTAAAACAGATGTTAGGGCAGGGCAAGGCTTAGCAGCTTGCATTGCCACAAAAATGCAGCATTCACATACGAATGAATACAACGGTCTGAATGATAAAGTGCAGTGCAAAAATAAATCTAATGAATAGATTACATGTTAAGTGATTTTAAATGATGAGTTATATTCATGACCAAAAAAGGAAGTGACCGATGTTAAAATGCTTTTGTTAATAACAGACAGCAGTAACGTTTTTCTACAAGGTTAAATCTCGTATGAGAAAATCTCAAAGTAGAATTGAAGACTGAATCACTGATTTTATTTTATTAAAGAGATGAGTAACTACAATAATTTAATTTAAATGTGAAGAGCTATTAATACAAGCGATATAGTTTTTAAATGTTAAATTTAATTTAGGGGCTGCACTGTGTGACTATAGTGCACTAAAATAAATAAAGTATTAAACAGAATTTTAATTGAAACTGCTGGGGGGGGGGGGGATCGAACGCAAACATATATAACGGGATAGTCGTTATATATATCACCTGGGACACTGAAAAAAAGAAAAAAAAAATGTTGACCCGTGTGCATGGGCAACACAGAGAAAAAGTAGTTACACATATAAATATATTTTCCAAACAGAAAAGTTAAAAAAAAAAAAAAAAAAAAAAAAAAGTTGCTGTTATGAAAAAAAAATCACTTTCATCAATAGTTCAACAGTCCTAAGAGATTTTATGAAATGATATTTTCTAAATTGACTTTATGGATATCCATCTTAGCTAAAATTTTCTTCAAAAACTGTGTACCATGGTTTTTTTTTTATCTGAGTCGACTCTGACAGCAAAAATTTAAGCAGCATATAACTATTTCAGTGACTGCTTTTCATCAAAACAGGGATCCTGATTAAGATCAATTTATGAAATAAACACAACTACTAACAATAAGAAAAATATAATATTTAAACACAAATGCAGCACTAGAAGTAATGAGTATATGGTAATAAATGAAATATGTGTATTTGTAAACTGATAAGCAATTATAATATGATTTAAAGAAATTGATCATGATAATAAAAGGAAAAAAATAAAAATGTTTATGCACGCAGCATAGGATGACAAAAAAAAAAGAGTTGCATGGAGCACGCCCATGAAAAATGTGTCACCCTGAATCTTGTGTAGACCACAAGTACTATGGCGTCGGCTTAGGGCTTCGGCCTTGGATGAGGAGGGAGTTTTGAGACTCATACAGCGCCCGCTTATATGAGTCCCTGCTCCTCCGAAGACACTAGCGGTCCTCCAAAAGAGCACACGTCGATTTACAAGCAAAAATGATTTGTTTGTGAATTGGAACACCAATTCAAAGGGGTTGTCTCTCAACACAATGACGTTTTGTACCCTTAGGGCAATAATTTTGAATGGGAACAAAGCTTTCGAAGGGGTAAATTAAAAAGTAAAAAATAGATATATGTCACATATATATCAAATCAAAAAGGGGTAGACAATCCTAGAGAGAATAGAGACCAAAAAAAGATAAAAAGTCATAATAAGGTTAAATAATGCACAAGTCATGTAATTAAAAGGTAACTAACTGGTTGACTTAAAAATAATGTAATAATTTAAATGAGAGAAAGAATTTTTTTTTAAATAACTGCAATTATTAAATGTGTTAGTTATCACTGTTAAGTAAAATGTAACTATAAAGGAACAAGGTGTAAATTAAACGCTAAAAATTTAAATACTAGTTAAGTGTATGTAAATAACATAAGTGTGTAAAGTGATATGAAAAGAGTGTAACGCGATACAAAAATATTGTTTACAAGAGATCTTCCAAGCAAACAGTTATGGGCCAGCCATAATGTTGTCAAAGATCTGTTACAAGCAACATACATACAGCCTAGGCCTTTGGTTGTATACCTAGTTTCACAATACTTCTCATAAGAAAAAAAGCAGTTGTAAACAATAGTGTAATATTTTCAGTTTCTCAGATTATACATATGTGGTTGATAAACATTAGGGAAGTTGTTATTGTTTAACTGACTTGTAGCATCAAATAAATGTCCATATCGGGGTGGTGCAAGAGGTAATCTATCAATGTGTACACGAAATGCTGTATTATCAGCAGCATACAACCTCTTGATCGAGAATGACACAGGTGAATGTTTGAAAGTTATAATGTATGGTCCAGTATATTTAGGTTTGAATTTATCAACAGATTTTAAGTACACAATATCTTTTAGACAAATGGTTCTTAATTTAGCTTTTTGACCATAGTGTTTATATATTTTATCCTGAGCTGTTTTAATTTTACTGTAGGCCTTGTCATATATTTTATGTAAATCTTCAAGTAATTTATGTATTTCAATGTGTTTATCTAGAAAAGGTTGATTGCTGCATTGATCAAAAGTGTCAAAAATTAATGAGAGTTCACGTCCAAAGTGCAGAAGATTAGGAGTGAATAATGTAGTTGAGTGCTTTGAACCATTATAGAGTGACTTGTGTATAAATATTGCATTTTCAAATGAGTGACCTTCCTGTAAGAGTATATTAGCAGAGTATTTAATTGATTTATTAATTCTCTCCGAAGTCGAATTACTTTGAGGCCTCTAAACAGAGCTGTGAAGGACCTTAATACCTAGAGTATCATTAAACATGTTGCATATTTGAGATGTATATTGGGGTCCTAAGTCTGACAAACCAACAGAAGGTCTCCCAAAGGTGGTTATATCAGAGAATAAAGATTTAATGACTTTAGCTGCAGATGTATCACTAAGTGGAAAAAGTTCAACATGTCTTGAAAAGTGATCTGTAATAGTTAAAATATGTTTACCATTAAAAAAGGGTCCACGAGATCTGTAGTGATAGTATGGCCAGGGTACCTGGACGTGTAGGTGGGTTGTAAGGGTGCAGGAGGGGTTTGATGATGTTTACACTGAAGACATTTGACACATGACGCTACAAAGATTAAAGTGTCAACATACATGCCTTTCCAAAAGTATCTTGATGATAGGAACTCATAGGTTTTATTAAAACCAAAGTGACATAAATGAGAGATTGTTAAAACTTTGCTTTTAAGAGAATTGGGAACAACAATGTGATATGAAAAAGTGTTGTTAAGATTGTTTTCCTTCTTTAACATTAAAACTTTCGAATCAGGGTGTATGAAATAATTAGGATATTTTTGAGAAGGTCCTTTCTTTAGAATACCATTGTAAACAGTGGATAAAGTGGTGTCATTTTTTTGTTCAGTGCAGAAAGTTTCATTTGAAATTTCCAATAAAGGATCTGGTTTGTTTGTTTACCAGATACAAGATAGTTCACGTCGTTATAAACTTTGGTTCTCGTCACCAGTTTTTTTCTCCAAACAAAAAAATGTAAAGGGGAGAGGTACGCCCTTCTTATCTTCGTCTCCCTCTGCTTGAGCTTGGACACTTTCCTGCGGTGCATCCTGGCATCAACTGCTCGCCCCCCATCACCCAAGGTGGATTTGATCCTGGTCATGGCACCAAAGTTTATAACGAAGTTTGTTGCTCCTAAGGGGCCGTTGGAGTACGTATAGTGGAATTCTTGATTAACCAGGAACGAACAAAAAAAAACTACAATACTTGTTAGCAAGATAGTATTTTTAATTAAGTTCTGGAAAGCAGGGGGGGGGGGTGCAAGAGGGGAAGCACCAGACACTTCTTAGTGCCTCTTTCACTTTCACAGAGCAGCGTCAGAACAGGAGTGAGTGGAATATGCAGTTACAATTCACTTGCTTGGCGTAGTACAATATCGCCAATCTAAAAGTATTTGCGCCATGCACAAGGGACAGATTTCGCCAAATACATACGTTGGACTTGTTACATATTTGAATTGAATAGGGATTCCAGACTTGTGGGTTACTAAAATACCTGAATCGTGGAAAGTGCAAACCTAGTCTGTACTTTGATATAATTGCGGTTAAGTGTAAAAATAATAATGTTTCTGGATAAAGACAGTGGGTTGAAAAAAGTGATTGAGTTGTTAGGCGAAAAAGCCATGAGAATGTATTTTCTAAAACAGATGTTAGGGCAGGACAAGGTTTAGCAGCTTGCATTGCCACAAAAATGCAGCATTCACATACGAATGAATATAACGGTCTGAATGTTAAAATGCAGTGCGAAAATAAATCTAATGAATAGATTACATGTTAAGTGACTTTAAATGATGAGTTATATTCATGACCAAAAAAGGAAGTGACCGAAGTTAAAATGCTTTGGTTAATAACAGACAGCAGTAACGTTTTTCTACAAGGTTAAATCTCGTATGAGAAAATCTCAAAGTAGAATTGAAGACTGAATCACTGATTTTATTTTATTAAAGAGATGAGTAACTACAATAATTTAATTTAAATGTGAAGGTCTATTAATACAAGCGATATAGTTTTTAAATGTTAAATTTAATTTAGTGACTGTACTGTGTGACTATAGTACACTAAAATAAATAAAGTATTAAACAGAATTTTAATTGAAACTGCTGGGGGGGGGGGGGGATCGAACGCAAACATATATAACGGGATAGTCGTTATAGATGGTTACGTACCCTTTTTGTGAACAAATGTATTATGGGGCTAGTAGGCGCATTGAACCGGTGCAAGTTGGCTGTGTGCTGGTAGCTTGAAAAACACAGTAAACACCGACAAAAGTGGTTGCAATGCAAGATTTTTGGCACACGAGGCTTGCCCAAACGGAGACACTCGATTTTTTATTTGTGAGGACTGTAACTCTGATGATGATATTGAGTAGAATAGAAGTTACTCGATGTTAATGTTTTATTCATTATTTTTATGTCTGTATAATTTAGAATTTACATTGTACGGCGATAACGCCTTTTTTCAAACTTACTGGTAATAATGAAATCGATTTCTCTTAACTGCGACTGCGTGTCTTATTTGAGTTTCATTTAAATTTTTATAAAGCGTGTGCCAGCTTAGCCCATAGGCATAGGCCACTTGCTCCGTGTCGGGGTAGGTTGGCGCACAATTTTTCCTTTACTTTAGACTTCCACTAAACATAAATTACAAAAGCTACGAACTCAAAACTCCGGGTATTTATAGTCCAATGCCTGTTATTTAAAAGTACAGTTAAAGTTTCATAAAAAACTGCGCCTAATTGCCCCGGTCTCCCTTATATTAAAAAAAAATGAAATAGAAGTAGTTCTTGCGATGAATAAGAATAGAACAATTTACAATTCCGTTGTTCCTTTGGATGGCGTTAAAATATTTCGTTAGAGCCACATTAAACTTGTAAGTTAATAGTTGAGAAATGATTATTGGAAATGTCTTCTTTTTTATCACTTTAACTTTGAAAGCTCAGATAGGCGGAAAATATATTTTTCGTAACTCAAAGACACGTTTTTTATATTATTTAATATCTCTAAAGTCCAATTTCAGATGCCACCTAGACTGCTAATTCTGCAATGATTCATAGAACGTGGTTAAAAATCTCGTATATACTCGATGTGTTGCGCACGACTACTGGTGGGCAGAATGAAATTGTGGAATTAAACATAAAATGGAATAAAACCCTTTGATATTTTCTTCATGGAACCTAAAAATCCGTAAGTGCATATCATTGTTTTATTATTTTTATGTGTAAAGTACATTTCTGGCACCCTGTATATATGTAGTTATATTTATTTATGAAATAATATGCGCGTCTTTCATATAAAAAAAAAACGATTAACGAAAAATAAGATACCCACGTAAGAGAGCATCAACATACGTTCTACTGCGGTTTTCAGTTACGGATAACCCAAATTGCTCCGCTTGTTATCATTTTTTAAGTAAAAGAAAAAAAGAATTACAAAAATCGCGATGCTATTGCAATGAGCAAAATGTTCTGCAAGCTTACACATTTTAATGCTCATATGTCTTCTGAAAATGTATAATATATTTATTGGTTTACAGTACTTACTACGAAAACTAAATACTCAGTTGTAGTTTTCCTTGTCAATAATGCGTAGCAATCACAAAAACATATTTCCTAACTTTAAACTGAGTAAATATCCAACAGATGGCGATTGACAATTTCTTTCTTGAAAAGCATAAATACAACTGTTGTGCAAAAATTGCTTATTTAACACACGACTACGGCATCATTTGAATTATCTATTTTAAATTCCATTACATTCGGAAAATATAACGTACTTCTACACTTTTTGAAGTGTATAACTTATTTTTCGTTAACCTCATACTTTCTATAAAATTAGATATTTAAATCAATCACAAAATGTTTTTGTCTATGGGCGACATTTTAACGATTTCCAAAATTATAAAAATTATTTATGACTTCAGATTGTCTGTCTGGTAGTCTCGCTACTCTTTAACACTTATAAATATTCTTCGATTTCCACGACATTTTTATATATTTATTGAAGTTTACTATAGTATATTCTCTTTTAAAGTAAAGTATGTAGCTTATATACACTCCTCAAAAGAATTCGGGAGCACTTGTTTTAAACGAAATTACGCAAATACTTACTGCGACAAGTAACATAAAATACAACATTCATAATTTAGAGCATACTAGAAAACAGATGAAGAAAACTCCGCATGTAAATTAAAGTTTATGATGCCAATAACTAGTTAAGAATATAAGTGCAAAAATTGGGATTTCGCAGAAAAGTCTCAGTTTACTGTCTTACAAGGGAACCACTTTAAGTGTTGCTCGCACCTAGAATCGAGACCTAGTGCATTTTGTAGCCCTATGCATAAAAGTTAGAGAACCGATAAAAAATATTTGTTAAAATATTGCATATTTTATATATTTTTTAATATTTATAATTTTTTATTATTGGATTTTTATTTGTTAATTTTACACCAAAAGAGAGTTAAGTCGCCAGATATGGCACTTCAAAATTTTCACTAGCTTTACACTTGTAATAGGTTTACGTCCAAACCATTACAATACCGTGCGTAGCGAAAATACTGAGCTAGGGTTGCCGGAAAACTGTACGGGATGAAAAAGACGCCAATCTTTCCCCGCCAAATATGTAAATATAATACTGTATTTTTTTAAAAATCAAATTCGTAGGTTCTTGAAGGAATTTTAAAACTTTTTTCAACATTTTATAGTTATTATTGACTAATTTATATTTTTAACTATTTTTTTTTTAACTTTTACTTTAACAGCCTGAAAAGTGGTCTCGAAAATTGCATTTTCAGAAAGTTAATCGGCTGTAAAATCAAAAAATATTATTTTAACAAAAAAATTTTATCGATTCCCAAACTTCCTAATATAGAGCTTTAAAATGCACCAGGTTTCAATACTAGGTGCGAGCAACACCTAAAGTGGTTCCTTTGTTAGTTTTAAAATTCAATTTAACAGCTTTTGTTTTGAGAAAAGGTGACTTGAAAACGTCAAAACACGTTATTTACCGGAATCTATGGTTTGGCGGATTATCAGGACTGTTGAATCCGGGCAAACATAACGAAGTGTAGCTACACCGTTGGGGTGTCAAGAAATGTCCCTATTAGGCTGTGAAATCAATCCAAGAAACTGGGAAATTAAGACGTCCACCAGGGAAAGGTCGGCGATGTACTACCACAGCAACTGATGACAGACATCTCCAGTTAACAGCTCGTCGAGACAGAACAGACAATGCTATTCAATTAGTATTTTAACATAATCAAACTGATTGGTAAAGTTATCATACGAATTGAATATTTCCAACTGAGCGAAAAAAATGCCCAGCCCGGGAATCGAACCCAGATCCTTCGCTTACAAGGCCAATACTCTACAGTTTAAGCTAACTGGGCTGACTACCGGTGAGCATACTTCGGTCAGATAATCTTATTGGTAATAACAACTGGTATGTCTTGTAGACAGCTCAACAGAATAAATCACAGGTAAAGGAATCCCATATAAACAATGGGTACGTAGATAAATTATCATTTTAACACAATGAAACTTATTGGTAAAGTTCAATTCGCATGATAACATTACCAATCAGTTTGATTGTGTTAAAATAATAGTTTATCTAGGTAACCATCGTTTTTATGGAGATCTTTTACCTGCGGTTTATTCTGTTGAGCTGTTTACATGACAGACCAGATGTTGTTAGTGATTTATAATTTCTATAGATCGTATACAGGACTGACCAAAAGAAATTCAAAGCATTAAAGTCAGTGGTAGTGAATTGCTTAAAGTGTGTCAAAATTTCAGCGTAATATCAAATGCTTGTAGAAAATAACTAAATTATTATAGAGAGTTTAACAAAAGGATATCGATATAATGTCATCAACGGATGGCAACTACCAGAAGTCACCTTTAGTCGTTTTTTTTTATATGTTTTCCAGATGATTTAAATTTCAGCTTCACAATCTGGTATGTAAAAATGAATAGATAATACACAGGGAGGAACAAAAAAATTCGGAGCATTACCGGCTACGCAAATCAAATAAGGAAAATGTGTTTTTTAACTTCATTAATTGTCTTTTAAATTCTTTAAATAGCAATCTAATCTCATTGTACAAAAAAAAAAAAAAAGAATTCTTAACAGTAATCTTATAATCGCGGAAAGTATTTCATAATGTATGCCTAATCCATGATATTCCGTTCTTGTTATGCATTGCTTTGGAAAAACATTCAATACCGAAACATTATATTAAATTATATTGATACTTAAAACATATTCTCTAGCATAGAACATTTCTTTTATTTTCTGTGTTGATACTATATTGGAAAGTGATAAAAATTAAAATACATATTTATATTATTCTACATTGCATATTCTGTTAAAAATCTTGATTTTTATTCGCAATATCTAGTTTGACAAAATATTATATTAACGATTGGATATATTCAAAACTCAGCCTTAATTTTTTTATGCCATGTCATGCAAATATTACCCTACGGAATCGTAGTGAATAAAAAATATTTTGATTAAACTAAACCCTTTTTTACTAATTTTATTAGTCTATATTTCCACCAGAACATTAATATTAAGATAACACATTTTTGATAACTTATAGAATACTTAAATAAAAAAAATAAATTAAAGTGATCTTACACATATACTTAAATCAAAATTATAGTTCTTCAATCGTGCTTTTATTTGTTTTTATTTCCATTATTAAAATGCTGATAACACCACGGACGCATACCACATTTTTTATTGTAAGTTCACAATTATACTGAATCAAAGTGTTCATTAATGCAAACTGGAGTTTATTTGTTTACTGATAAATATCCAATGAAGATATATATATAATATACCGGTGCCCTTCAAGGAGTTAATAATTATTTAATCATAACCATGCAAAAAAATTTTATTTACTATTTTTTAATTGAAAATATTTTTTATTATTAAGAAAAATTAAGTTTTAAGTTCATTTTTCGCTGAGTCAAAAATGGCAGTGTTTAGTGCAGTGCTAAGAGATCTTTACAATTTCATGTATGTAGTTTAAAATGCGGTTTTGAAAAAATATTTTTTTGTATTGCGCTTTTATTTTTAGCATATTTGTATTGATTTCATAAAATAGTTCTCAAAACTCTGTAATTTTGAATATATTTCATAATATTCTCAATACTATTTCTTTATACACAACAAAAAATATTTATTTAGGCAATAGCATTATCTCGAATATCAACATTTAAAAAAATATCATATATCAACTTCATCGTAAAATATGTCATGCTTATCGTTTTAAAATTGTTTCAATAAAAAATAAAATGAATACATGGAGTAACGAAAAAATGTTTATTGACCGAGTGTTCATCTTTTAATAAAACTAGTTGTCATAGCAACCCGCTATGTTGCATTTAAATTGCATGAGATCTTACGATTTTTATTGTTGTTGTTGTTGGAAGTGTAAATCAAGTTTTATTATACATTTCGACAAAACTATAACATAAATTTGATTGAATACTGAATTTCAAGTAATAAACAATATTATAATATAGGTTAAAAGTTTATTAAATTAACATACACATTTCCAAAATTTATTTATAAAAAGCATTGCGTTCTTTTAAGATTTGACTTTTTATTTAGAAACTGCTGATAACCAAATAAAATCATTTTGACGAAATTGAATAAAAATGTCGTCATTTGGCAAATCTAGATGAAACATTTCAGATTTGCTAATTAAAATAAATGTTTATCAAATGACATATTTCTTGCTTAGAAATTATGCCTATAGTGGCTTTGTGAAAAATTTTAAGCGCGTCATAAAAAAAAAAAAAAAAAAAAAAAAAAAAAAAGTTATATGAAAATCGGTGTTTCTTGTTTAAATTTACTTGCTCTAAATATAAGTCAATAATTTAATCGATGCATGCAAAAAACTTAAGTTTGATTTTGCCCAGACTCCTTGGTTTAATATTAGTAATAAAAAAACTCTTTGATGTAATATTTGTAGATGACAATTTGTAAGCAGACGATTTTTTCTAGTTTAGATTAAGTTGCTTCGTAATGATGAATGTGTAAAATTATGTTTTATTCCTCCGTTTCTAGTTCTTTAGGCCTTCTTTATATCTGATACTATAAAAATTTCAAAGGTAAAAATGAGCGAACGCTTGAAATTTTAAAGCTGTAGAACGGAAAATTAATTTAAAAATACACAAAACATCTTTTTTTCCCCATTTATTTATGTTTCTCCTGTAATTCCCATTTTTATTTATTCCTTCTTTATTTCACTGGAAAATGGTTAGGTTTCTCTTTTTTTTCCTATTTTGATTTTGCTTATAGCTTTTTAGAAATTTTAACACTAATTTTAAAAGCGCTTAAGACTCCTAATACATAAAATGATAGGGAGTTTTCAAACAAATTATATTTGGAAGTACATCTTCCCTGGTATTCGACGGTGTAAAGTTTCAAATTTTTGCGATTACATATATGTTAAATATTTGTTTTATTTATTTTATTTCATTGTTCATTTTATAAGTTTGTTACGAAATATTACCTGGAGACATTTTTATTATTGAATCTATTTATATTGCTTTAAGTGATAATGGATCATTATTCTTCCGTAATAGAGCCTGCATGCAATAGAGGTACATTTAAAAGAAATCATCGTTAAAAATTAAATTAAAATCCATAAAAAAATGAGTAAATTGAGATACAGTTTTCAAACAAATTGCATTTGAAAGTAGCTGTTTTGATTTTGAAAACTATTATAAGACACATTTAGCTACAATTAATATATATTTATGAAGAATGTGCATTTTCTGTTTAGAATGATGTCGATTTATAATGTAAAAATATATCAGGAAAATCTGAATTCTTATTGATTTATAAAAACAAAGTACGCATATTATCCTTTTTTTAAAAATTATTGAGCTATTTTTTAGGGTGTGGCAACACAAAAGAAAAGATTTAATTGGAAGATTAAAAAGGAGATATTTCTATAATGTTAAATTATGGAAGTTATAGTGCTACGTAAAGTTTAAATGAGTGACATTCCCTTAATATTGGATATTTTTAGACCCGACCTTCGAAAGGCACATCGCTAAATTAAGAGCTTTCCAACAAGCCATTATTCATCACTGAATGTTTTCTGGTTTGGATTGTAATTGAGTTGTTGTCTTTTCATCATGTTTCAAAACGTAAAAGATGCGGCTGAGCTCTACTATACAGCACTATTGTGCTGTATGATAAAAACAAAATTCATGTTTCTATGGAATGGGACGTGCTACGTGACTCAGAAAACAAATGTAAATTGGAATCCGGCGAATAGGTTTTAGTAAATGCGATTTTAAAAGAGCTGTTTCTTGCACGTTTGAAATTCTTGATCAGACCAAAATCTGTTGACGGGGCTACAGCAATGTGTAATTATCGGTTTTTTACGCGGTTTAAGACATTTTTTTTATGAGTAGTTCAAACCTTTGAAAGTTTCATGTAAATATATTAATTAGTTTTTTATTTATAGCAGTTTAAAGTAATTGTTTCCTATGTTGCAGCGTGGCGTACGTAATATGTATAGCTCTACTTATATTTGCATGTGAGCTAAAAGAGTGATCGCAGTACCCTCTATAGTTTCTTAGTATTGCAGCGTGACGTACGTAATATGTATACTTCACATAGCAGTAAACATTTAGAACTGGTTAGAACTGGCGCGATTACGAGTTGAACATAAAAAAATGCAAAAATTAGTCACAAACATAAAATAAAGAAAAGTATATTTCAAAATATTCGAAATTTTGCTCCAAATCGTTCATGAGCACCCAACCAGCAACACGTGTGCCAAACTTCTTAGCCCTGCGTCCTGTGGTTTCCGAGTTTTTGAGGTTACATAGATAGATACGGACATAGATTTTAACAGGGTAGAATATGTTATTGCATTCGACCCAGTTAAACTCTCTATTGTAAGGCGGCATTGAAACATTTTCGGTTAGTGACAAGGTCGCATAAAATAGCTTGATTACATTACAACCGATGAATATTTACTGAGTGGCATGTATTTTAATGAATTTTTACTATTTCAATCTCTAGAAAATTTTACCATGTTACTTGAAAGTTGAATATGAATTCAATTTGTTCATCTAAAAGCTGAACGATCCTGGTTTCTACTTTATGAAAGATGTTTCTATTATCCACTTTATTAAAGATGCTTCTATATTTCAGCGCACACCCTTTCCGATACTACGGGTATTATTGTACACAACATTTAGATAAAAATTAAATGAAATTATAATTTGCACGAAATCGGAATGATTTTTGTGGAAGGTACTGCGCACAATAAACATCGCGGAATGTCATTCGGATATTTGAGGCGAAACTAGATTATAGAAACGTGCCAGTAGACCTCGATTATGGAAAGATTCCAGGTAAACACCTACTACGGAGAAACCACGAAAATGCTCACAAAAATAATGTAAGCACTTTAGTGAATCAAAGAGTACTTATAGTCATGAAAAAAAATTCAACAGAACTTTAGTATTATTGTTTATCATATTCAAATAAGAGGGAAAATGTTCTCTTCTGCATTGCTTTTATACTAAAACACACATATACTTAACTATTTTTTTCAACATTACAAACTTTGAAATTTATTCAATTTAAACAATTTTACAAAGGTAATACAGTCAGTCTGGTTTTTTATTACATTTTTTTTTCATTTTTTTACAATCCTTTTACATCAAATAAATTTTTGGCAGTTTTATTGGAATTTTTCTTTTTTTATTTAAAAATATTAATAAAGGGATTTATTAACCCGAGAGTAGTCGCGACATTTTTTAGCACGTTAGTAGTCGCTTTCGGTCCATTTGCCGCCGTTACCAGCAGGCCGAAAACGAAGGGGAAACTTGCCGGTGTTATCAGATGATTGTAAACGGATAACGTAGGGTGAAAATATTGACTGAACGTTAAAAGATTACAGCAATTATTCATTTTACAACCTTTTACTGCAATTATTTATTTTGCTTAAGTATATATTCAGTTGGCATCTAGATAAATGTTTTTAATATCTATTTCTTCGTTTTGCATAAATACTTAAAAGTAAATAGTAAATGATTTCATTAAATTTCTGATGTTACTATGAATCAATAATTAGTAGGAAAACATTTACTAATATGAATCTAAATTCATGATAGTTTTTTTTTTTTTTTTTTTTTTTTTTTTTTTTTTTTTTTTTTTTTTTTTGGAAGGACAGAATCAGAGTCAGGTTTTTTGATACTCCGGCACTGTATATCCATTTAATAAAATAAAATTAATAAATTTAGCATCAATATATTACACTGACATCAAATTGAACAATTAAACTGAAAATAAAAATGGAACCTATGACATGCAACAGAAAATCAAATACAATACCACTAATTCACCAGCATATTGCGGACGATTAATTCATTTAAAACATATGAAAAACCATCAAATTTGATGCCATAAACAATTAAAGACAATATATATATATATATATAAACTTTCTGTACATTGAAAAATAAGGTACCATTGAAAAATAAGGAAAATGACTAATAATTATGAATCACAAATACTACATAAACCAAATATTATTAAAAATGTATAATTATATATATATATATATAATAAAGAAAAAGGTAAAAAATACTTAACTTCGAAATTATAAATGTAAAATGTTGTAACTACGTTTTATTTATTTATTTATTTATTTTGTGGGGTGTCTGTGTGTGTATGAGGGGAGAGAGGAGGGGGGAGGCTCTCGAGATTTTGTGATTAAATCCATTTTTCAAATGAAAATGCACGATTTGTAGTTTTTCTACGTATTTCAGGGTGGGAGCAGCGCCCTTGAATAAAAACTATGGATACGAACTTCGCTTATATAAAGTAAATAATAAATAAGTTATTGAAATTATATATTTAATTTAAATACATTTGCAATTGTAAATTTAAGTCCTAAGATGGATAAATTATTTTAATTAATAGAATCACTGAAAGGTTCATCTTAGTAAGGATGTATTTTACAGAAACTATTTAATTAAAATAAATATTCAATTGTACATTTCATAATAAGGTATTAATGTTATAATTTATTGTTTTATAATAACGTTCATTAAAATAATAAAAACAATAAGAAAATTTTCTCCGAAATTATAAATATGCAGCAATAATTTAATTTAAATGAATTTTCTCTCATATTCTGGAAAACATTATTCTGAAAAATAGTTTAATCAATTGATGAAGGACAACAAATTTAAATTTGTTAGATACTTTCCCCAAGCCTCTATTAGATTTCAATAATAATAATAATAAAACATTTTCTGCGGCATTGTTAAACAAATGTGTTTTTACTTACAGTATGAAAATTTAAAAATAGATAAATTTTAGAAAAATACTTAAAATATTTTTTAAAATCATAGTATAAACATTCACTGAATTATCCAAAAGAGATTTTTATTTGCGTAGTTTCTAACCCACATTATAAAATTCTCATTATTTTTCTTATTGTACAAATAAATTATATGTATGTTCTTCGCAAATATACACACTACATTTTGAGAAAATTGTTTTATCTTTCGAATTTGTTTTATTGTACAAAAACGACACTTTTCAGATTTTGGAGATACGGCAATTTTTTTTACTGATTCCCACAAAATCCTCTTCTCTTTTTTTTAGTGTTTTGGCAGTGTTATTGTCTGTTTTCTTTCATTTATATGTTCCGGTAAGAAATGGAAAGCAGGTTCTTTCAAATAATGATGATGAATTTCCCTTTTTTCCATATTTAAATGATTATCAATTTGAGAATTTATTCAAGCAATATTTGACAAGGAAAAAAAAATGTAAGTGACCATCCATCAGTTTTTTGTGCGAACTGACTTCACAACTAATATAATAAAACAATTTTAAGTCACATTCTAAAAGTAAAAAAAAGTATTCTATGAACGTGTAAAATAGCAGAAAGAAAGAAAGACGAAATAACAGACAGAGAGTCCGTACTTCGAATAAACTTTCCCCCACAGATTTCGCGGAAATGGGAAAGGATGAACACGAGGGGGGAAAAATTCAACTAACGTAAGTGGTCGCAACGCGGTCATTTAGACCGATTGAAACCTAAGAATGCGATAAAATGCTAAGAAATAGCAGGAATGACTTGTTATTTTACTACACAAGAGTGTGAACACTCAAGGTCAGCTACACGGAATTTGGCTATCGTAACTTTCATGGGAAATGAGTTACAAGAAGATAACGAAGGGCGGGGAAAAGACCAACGCGCGACTATTAACGGGTTAAACTAATCGACTCTCTTATTTAACTTGTTAATTAAAGAATACTATCAATATGCCATAAATAGCTTTTAGTTAAGTTTTAATAATATAATAGAGCTACTTAAAAATTTACAAATATGACCGAAATTAGGGAGAATCATTTCATAAGGATGAAAAATGGAATTCTGCACTTTTATTGAAACGAATTATAATTTATCATATGAATTAACCGGAATATATAAGAAAATACTTGGAAAGCATACGACCTAGTATGTCATGTTAGAAAGATGACTGAGAAGCAGACGAAAGTAAAAATTAAAATGTAATAAATAAGAAAAAGAAAAAAAAATGTAAAATGACTGCAAACGTTGTTTCAAATGTAATAAAACTTTGCATCATACTAATAAGTAATCTATTTTAGCCTAAAAATGATTATTAAATCTTTATAAAAAAGAAAAATTCTTATTATGTTTGGTGTGTAATATAGTAAATACTGATAATTAAAGCATGTGATTTTGATTTTTTTCGGAATTTTTGATGAGATAATAGGAATCTCTAGAATTTCTTTTCTTTGCCAGAAAATTCTTATTAACTTCTAAAAATATTAATAATTATTAGTCAGTTTATATAGTTCACATTCGTCGGGACTTTTCAAATACTGAAATCTCGTCTAATCCGTCGCATTACATGCCGAAAGAAAAGGGGATAATATAGGAACAAAATGATTTCCGTGATGCCATTATAAAAACTGCGGGATCAAATTCGAGCTACCTGTATTATTAACATAAGTTAAGATTTCATTTTAAATTGCAGAATTTATACGTTTAATATATTTCTTAGATTGCCTGAAAAAAAAATGTATTCCAATAAAATTTTTAAATTTATTAAAAGCGATATTTTTGTATTAGCCGCATGCTAGGAGCTAATAACCGAAGAAATAGCCAAAGATTTCGCTATGAACTTCAGCCTGTAAAGATTCTGATAATTTCAGCTCTTTAAGCACGTAGTTCGATTACATGTCTGTTAAATTCGTCTTTTATTCTTATTATTTTATTTTATCATTAATTATTGACAAAGTTGCAATTTCTTTCTGGAACATTAATCAGAAACAAATGCTGAAATATATATATTGTTTGAACTGAAAACGGATTAATTATTCATAAGCACGTTGCACGCGATAAAAATATATTTGAAAACGAATCCTTCTTGAAATTTATTTTTAAAACATTAAACAAACTGAATACTGTATACACACAAATTATATTTGAAAATACATTTTCCCCTATTCGACCGGGTAAAGATTGAAATAGTTCAATTACGTATATTTTAAATTAGTGTTTTATTTTATTTTATTTATATCTTTAATTATTGATGAAGTTTAACATAAAGTTATAGAAAATTTTATCAGCCGGAGATATTATTCACATTCTGAGCATTATATATATTTTACAAGTGCAATTGGGTTATTATTCGTCCGTAATGAAGTGTGCACGTGATGGAAAAAAAAATTAAAAATCCTATCTTGAAAATTATTTTCAAAACCACAATAAAAGAGTAAATTGCAATACAGTTTAAAGACAAATCGCATCTGAGTGTACATTTTTCCATATATGACGGTTTAAAATTTGAAAATGTGCAATGTTCTGAAGTTTAAAAAATTGCAGTTTTGAAAAATTGTGAATTCAAAATTTAATGGTCTGGTGTTGCCAAATTCAAAATGTCAACGTCACGCAATTACTTGTTCGCCCATTACAATATAGGTGGTCCCTTCGTCACTCCGTTTAATGAATGCGTGGTATATATATATATATATATATATATATATATATATATCGGTTGTCCCAAAAATGACTGATGGATTTTAAAATCGAATAACTTGCAAACGGTGACAGATACCTAAAACATTTTTACAGGAGGGTTATGTCAGATGTCAGGAGATTTTATGCTGCATTTCCCAGTTTTAGTTACAAATAGCAGCGATAGATGACGTTGCAAGCAAAAGACACTAAATCCAATCTCGATTTTTCGCCTCTCTCTTCTCCCATGCGAAAAAAGGGAGATTAAGGGATCTTGTACCTTTTAAACGCGTTGAAAATTAACGAAAAACTTCAAAGTTTGAATTAGTCTATCTTCAAAGCCTTTTTATGTATAAACATGAAATTTTGGATATTGATTAAACAGATTGTGCTTTGTAATATGCTACCATTAGAAATTTATTAACCCTTTACAGAATTTGTGTATTGTTGAAATCAAAATAGCTCTTTTTTTAACCCCATAAGTCATTGCGCGCATGATATCTTGAGAAAGTAAGTATGGATTGGCATAAAATTCGGTAAAGATACTAAACGTATATGTGTGTTTAAAATGACCTACTCTTAGGCTAAAATTATTTCATTAACTATATAAAAAATATTATCGTAAAAAAAAATAAAAATTTTGTATTTTTAATGAATAAAAATAGTCATAACTAAAAATATTACCATTGTAAATACTTAAAAGTGGATCATTTTAAACACACATCTTTGTTTAGTATATTTACCGAATTTCATGCGAATCCATACATACCTTCTCAAGATATCATGCGCGCATTGACTTATGGGGTTAATAAAAGAGCTATTTTGATTTCAACAATACACAAATTCTGTAAATGGTTAATAAATTTCTGTTGGTAGTATATTACAAAGCACAATCTGTTTAATGAATATCCAAAATTTCATGTTTATACATAAAAAGGTTTTGAAGATAGATTAAATCAAACTTTGAAGTTTTTCGTTAATTTTCGACACGTTTAAAAGGTACAAGACCCCTTAAAATATTTTGAATGGACCACGAAGTGCCAAAAATCGGGCTGCAATTAGAACCTATTTCTCGCAGCGCCATCTATTGTTTTAAATTCAAACTAAAATCAAGAATCATGGTAAGAAAACTCTTGTCATCATACATAACCCTCCTGCAAGATTTTTTTAATATCTGTCACGGTTTGTAAGTTATTCAATTTTAAAATTCATCAGTCATTTTTTGGGACACCCGGTATGTATATTTAATATTATTTAACATACAAAGAGAAAAATATTACATTTGTATTTAATAAAGTGTACATGTACATACAATTATATTAACTAGATTCATAAGAACTTTTATTAATTAAGAACTTGCTGCGATATTTCGAATTTAAAAGTAGAAAAAATTTTAATATTTCTAGATGCAATTTTACTTGGTTCGATTATGAGTTACAAAACTTTTACTTTAAATTTAGTTTCACGATCATTTTTTTTCTTTTGTACTGGCATGCTTTCCAAGAAAAATCATTGTTACCAGTTTTGTTTTTGAAAATATATTTGTAAAAATTTTATTTAAAAACATATGCCCTGTCATGTATACAATTCATTATTGCACAAATAATATTTATTTTTTAAATGTTTCAGATATAAATATAGATGTAGCACAGTTAAAAGGATTTGGGGATTGTAAACTCTGCTGAAACTGCTGACTTTTTGTATGTTTGTTTAAAATATTTATGTATTTCGTTCTCCAGGGATATATTAATGTTACACTTTGGAAAAATCCAAATTTATATTTGTATATTGTACGATTTGTAAAGTTGAAAATGTCATTATCATTTATGCAATGTAAACCCAAGGGAAAACACTTGAACATGTAATTATGATGTTATGAAATGAACTTTTAAGTTGAAATAAAAATTGATTCTATGCAAAATTTATTTTTACATCTCTCGATAGAAAAAAAAAATGCATAACTAAAATTTTTTTCTTGTGTGTCTTCCTGTCCTTATTTATTAACATTTTTTTGTTTAAAACAAAGTTTTGTTACCTAAAAAAATAAGATATAAATTAAACCGATTAGATAAAAATAGATTATTTCTATATTTCCCTTATTAATAAATCCCCTTAGAAAGTATTAATAAAATAGTATGCACTTTGGCTCTTTTATTAAAGAGAATTTGAGATTATCACGAATAAAAATAATTACAACTCTTTATTGAATTATAGCCCATATCTTAAAAAAAACCTCCTTCTTCGATAAAGTAATGGTTTAGTGTGAAAATAAAAATCATACATACAAACATTTAAAAATAAAATAAAATCGATTTTTAGTGTTTTTGCCAAAAAATTACAATTCTTACATTTCAGTATAATTATCCTTGCTTCTGGTTTATTAATGGAGCTTTTTCAGCTGTTTACGGAATGGGCCTTATATTTCTATCCTCAATCCAAAAATTCACAAGAAAAACACTATTATGTATACGTATAAGTCTGAAAAATCGTAAACACATTTAACCTCATATATTTGGTCATATCCAAACAAGGTACATACAAATTTAGAAAATATACAAAAAATATTTCTCTTCTCACAGTCCTTATAAATTGCTACGATGTACATATTTTTGCTTTTCTTTATCAATGGCTCTTATACGTACGTAATTTTCATAAATACTTATTAAAAGGTTCTTTCCTTTCCTTTCAAGTGGAATTCGAATTTTCTTTTTACCAATTCAATTTTACCCAATTCAATAAATCCCATGCTGGCACAGAATCTTTTCGTATTTTTTGAACTTAAAAACTATAATGAAAATTTACGAAATGCTTATTTTTATTCAAAACAACTAGAATTTCCTGTTTCATTGTATGTTGTTTTTAAAAAATATTTTTTTCCTTGAATTCGCTTATAAAATCTCCATATTTAAGTTAAAAAGAATCCTTATATATCATAAAAGAAAGATCATAGAACGAAATGGATTTGATCTTAAGAAGTACCCTTTAAGATTAGCTTAACGCTTATTTAATTTTAGTAGTCATTAAAAAAAATATTTCATGTTAAACTCATATTTAATCTTACATTTTTAAGAAATATATTTTTAGGACGGGATAGTGTTTTATTTAATATCAAACATCAGTCGAATATTTCACTTCGATGCTTATTTCACAGGCGTAAAAAAATAGTTAGAAGTAGTTTTTGTGACGGATAAGAATCGAAAAATTTACAATTCCGTTCTCACTTTGGATGGCGTTAAAACATTTTGTTAGAACCACATAAAAATTGTAAGTTAAAAGTTGAGAATAGATTATTGAAAATATCTTCTTTTTTATCACGTCAACTTTGTAAGCTCAGATAAACGGAGAACTTATTTCGCGTATCTCAAAAACGAATGTTTTATATTATTTAAAGTCTAGATTCATGATGTTGTACCGTCATCTCACTGTATTATTTGTGCGTAACGAGATTTGTTTCTTTATTTTCTTGGAACTACAGGACTTTTATTTCTCGGTATCACAGTTAAAGTGAGTTGAAAATGAAAATGGAATTTAGGGGAAAATAAAACTTAAAATAAACGAAGAACTCATTTTGTGTATAAGATAAGATTTTTTTTTGTTCCTTTTCTTGCATTTTCCTATGTCATTATAGGATATTAGATATTTCACTGTAAGGGTAATGTAAAGAAATTTTTATATACTCATCAGATTTCATTTCTGTGGATTTGAGAAAAATCATATTACTGAAATCGTATAAAACTGAAACGTGTTTCAGAATCTATGTCTGATCCATGATATTTCGTTCTTGTTACGTATTTTTTGAAAAAAAAAATCAATAACGAAACAATTTTTTACATTAAAGTACATTGGTGTTTGAAATACATTTTATGGCATTCAACATTTCTTTTATTTTCTTTGTTTATACATAATTTTCAACTATATTGGAACGTGTTAAAAATAAAAATAAGTACTTCTATTAGTCTACATTGCATATTATATAAAAACTCATAATTTTTATTCGCATAATCTGGTTCGTCTAAATATAATATTAACCATGTGATCAATTCAAAACTCATACTTCATTTTTTTTATGCCATGTCTTGCGAATATTAACCTACCAAATCGAACTTACTAAGAAATATGTTAAACAAAGCGAAACACTTTTTTAGTATTTTTATTTTTAATACTCTATATTTGCACGAGAACATTAATATTAACATAACACATTTTCGATTGAAATAACATAATACTACTTAAATAATATCAATTTTACCTTAAATGAAGTCACAGATATATACTTAATTCAAAATTATAGGCCTTGAATCAAGCTTTTATTTTATTTTCATTATTAAAATTCTGTTAACCCCACTGATGCATATAATATTTTTGTACTAATTTTATATTTATACTGAATCAATATTCATAATGAAAGTTTAAGTTTACTTGTTTAATGATAATTGTTCATTTAACAAGAAATTTCATTTAATAATTATAGGTTTATTAATTTTTATAATATTTAACTTTTTATTATAAAAATTTATTTCTTCTTCACTGCCTAATTTTATTCGTTTTATTTATTTATTTATTTATTTATTTATTTATTTATTGTAATCTAATAATTCTGAGTCCAGCTCAAGCTTAATCAAAATAATTTTAACAATGTATATGTTCTAAATTATGCAATAATCAAAAGTTTTATTTTGTTTTATTTATCCATAGCGAGAAGATATATATATTTTTTAAGAACAGCTCAGTACTAATTTTATCTCCATTCAGAGACCATCCTAGTTGGACTCCCTCCATGAGCGGCCAATTTCTTTGAAGAAAATGAAATCTTCAAACTTCTAAACTAAGTTTAGAATATTTTTTATATTCCGGTAACTTTTATGTTTTTAAACCCCTTTGTGCCTTTTTAGCCAATGAATTTAACTCTGATGACAAATTAATAATGACGATCAATAAACTCCTCTGCCCTATTCTGTGAGGAAACTCTCAAAGAAATAGATAAATTAATGAAATAGTCGTTATTTGTTCCCGTCCAAAAAAAAAAAAAAAAATCTTTTTATTTACTGAACTTCGAAAGGATCTGGAAAAAAATGGTATGAAAGATAAAACCGTAAAATCAAAGAAAACGTCAATGTATTCATTTTTTAAAGTCTGCAGTGATTAACTTATGTAATTAACTTTTGTTTTGATGCTTAAATTTTCATGTTTTTTCCTAATGTGAAAAATAAATTTTAGTAACATTAATTGTTACCTTTTTCCAGCAATTAAAATCTAGATTTAAACATGACCTCCATTAAGAGACCACCTCTCGGAGCGACCAATTTTTTTTGGAACAGAATGAGGTCGCTTTAGGGATGTTTTACTGTATAGCTTTACGCATTACATTGTACAATTTACGTCATCGTTATTCCGTCATCATAATCATAATATAAAAAGATGTTTTGTCATTTTCATACGTTGACATCTGCCTAGTGTTTTAGTATTCAGTGCAGATTTTGAAAAATGTAGTACCTATTTATTTTTAACAAGAAGAGATTTCTTGTATTAAAAAATATTAATTAATTACATACTGCTATAGTTACCAGTGTTATAAAGTGAATGACTGTCATTTTCCGTTGTTTGCTATTTTTTTATTATTTATATATTCGGTGACCGTATAAATGTTAAAACTTCAGGGTGCTTCAGCCGCTCTATAGTTTTATTGAGATGTTAATGTCATTATTTGTAATGCTTAAAGGCAGATATATTTATCTTGTATCAACATGTCATGTAAAATTATATCAAATCGCTCAAGAAGAGCTTATCAAGACCTGTTATGCTAGCGGCCACTGCAATTTTCTTTAAAAACTTCCTTTTTTCTATTTCCAACATTAATATTATCTTGCCCTTGTTTTGGAGTTTTAATAATAATTATATTTTAGGTCAAAGTCTTTCATTTATATTTTTCTTCTTTCTGCGACACTTCATTTTCTTCAAGTTTTCGGAACTGCTATTTCTTTACATTAAATCTATAACCAATATGTAAGAGGTATTCCATAAATCTTAATTGTGCATGTTGTGCGATAAGCCCCAAGAAAACTTGTGAATATTATTCGTATATTATTGAATCAATTTTAAGTTATTAATCACTGTGAATTTTCCGTTAGAGACATTGCTTTTTTAAGTTGCTTTATTTGAAGATAGAATGCTGCAACGCTGCATATTGTGCTATCTACCACTGTGCTTTCAAATTTGTGCTCTATGCCACACGTCTGAACATTGAACTCTACTACAGTTAGTGCAAGAGCTGTAAAGATTTAATTTCTGACAATTGCAAATTCTGTTGTTATTGACTGATGAGTTTCCATGATGAACTTAAAATTTATGGATCTAGAGTAAGAAGTAGATAACGGCTGTGGATTTACCCATTATAAAATTTTGATTTTCGTCATTACAGCCCTTTTTTATATGACGAGTATCTGGCTTTTTGAACGATATTTTAAAATGTCGTTGCTCTTTAAGGGCTTTCTGATATATTTTTTAACACATCCATAGCATTCTTTTTCCAGATTGTCTCAGTTTTAAACACGTGGCGCGTGGTTATTCATCTGTGTTCCGGGAATAACGAATGCATATTTTGTCTTTTGATTTCGATCCATTTAAATAAAAAAAAAATTCTTTGGTTGCCCAAACTTTTCTGGTATCAATTATTACTTCTGCCCTCTAAATATATTTATTGTTAATATTCGAATCTGACCATCTCTTATTTTATTTCAAAAAACGTTTTCTAAGCGATATCAGTTTCTCCATCTTTGATTACTGCCAATTATAAATGAATGGATAAGCCGCTTAATCTGGTCTAACATAACAGATGAGCAATGTTGAAGATTATATTTGTGTAATAAATAGTCTATCAGGATATTTTTAGAATTAACAGGGAATGATTCATGTCCATTAACACAAATTAAAAAAAACTCATATAATTCTCTTTTCGAAATTAACACTACCGTACCTGATAAAAAATTAATTAAATTCAAGAGTTGCAAATAGTGGCAGCTGAAATTGATTTATTCTATAACTATATGCATACATAATTACAAAAAAATATATATTATAATGTACTGACGTGTACAAAATTTTTGGCAGCTTTTTAAACTTTATGATATGCTATTAAATTTTCAAATACTTTTTATATTGACTTAATTTTTTTAAAAAATATAACACTTCTAAATAACTATTGTATCTATAAAATACAAAGTATCTACATTGTTGTAAAGATTCCATACTATAATTAAAAAATATTTACAAAATAAGTATGTTTTTAGCCAAAAAATATCAATGGCAATTACAACTACGGAATCACCATTCTAAAAAGGTTAAAAGAAAATTTGGTTTTTGAGCCGGTTTTTGATGGTGTTGTTGTGGAGTTAGGCTGCTATCACTTTACATTTTTTTTCTCCAATGTGTTAGATGTTATTTGAAATACCTAAAAGTTAAATTATTGCAAGTCAATTTTTGGACTTTTTTCTCGCTAGATTTGTAAAATCTTACACTGTGCGGCGGTTCAGCAGTGCCGATGCAGGAAAGAACCGAAGAAAAAGAAATACTCTTTTTTTTTTTTTTTTTTTTTTTAGTTGATTTCCGAAACGCTTATCGACGAAACCGTTCAAAGTATAGACAAATGCAGAGCATATTCTCAGATTTCTCATTTCTTAATTTCGAAAGCCACAATCCGTTAAAAATAACATGATGGATCTTTCAACAAAAATTTTGAAAAAAGTTGGATTTCATGCGTTTTTTTTCTTCAATTTTTCGAAGCTCTGATTAGTTTAAATTTTAAATATACAATAATAATTATTATTACTATTGTCACGTAAGGAGGAAACTAACTTATTTCCGTCGGTGCAATTTGTTTTTAAAAATACTAATGGGGCATTCTCACAATCTCTTGACTTTCATGTCCCTGAATATTAATTTTTATTTTAATGCACTTTTTATGTTGTTTTTTTTTTTTTTTAAATTTCGTATACTGGGGAACATCCCATTGCATGATTGCACAGCAATATTAACGAGATAAATAAGTCCGTGGCTCTGACGTCCCGTGGCTCTGACGCTGATTTTTAAGTTTGGAGCTGTCTGGAGAAAATTGTTTCCATAAAAATAATTCAAAGTAATTTTTTTTCTGAAACTGAAACTATTGTTTTATATAAATATGTAGCTAAAAATTAACCTGCACAAACTTTTAGGGTTGTTATTATTTTTTAAACTCTGTCCCTGGGTTTTAGATTCCTTACCATTCCTCTTCTAAAATTATACAGAAAATCATTTCAGATGCAGCCACAGAATTTGTTTCAAGTTTTTTCTCATGCAGAAGTATGCTAGATAAATAATGTCTAAAATTCTTTGGCAGGAAATTTACTGTAGAATTTAAATATCAATTTCAAGATCGTGGCTTTATTGGTAGTCTCACCGTCCCCAAGGTTTATTCCTGCACATTTCGAGGTAAATTAAAAAAAAATAATTTAATCGAATGTTGACAACAGTTTCTAAAAATAAATGAACATTGTGGCTATCATTTAGTCTTAACGTAATTTTCCTGAAAATAGGTGGTAATTTTCCTTACCGTTCCATCCTTACCGTCCCCCTTTTTTACCATTTCGTCCTTTTTTCCAATACCATCCCTCTTTTTTACCTTACCGTCCCTTCTTTAACATCCCTTCAAGACAATATTATACAAAAATTCTGTATTAAAAGTACTACATTGTTATTATTTGGTATTTGAATGTCCTGTGGGTACTATGCAAATTCATTATAAATAAAAATTTAGAAGAAAATAAAAAGTTATAGGGGTAAAATAGTAAGGAAAATTAAACTCGCAAGTTTAACTTAAACCTCGGTTAAATAAAAATAATTTCGCTGTTGACCCTTTTTTCTTTATTTTGGATCATTAAGGCATTCGTCTATCAGATTAAAATGTTATTTTAGCAAGTTTAATTTTGTCAGATTTTTTCCCCAAAAGTCAAAAGTTTGTGAGAATGCCCCTAATATTAACCATTTAAGAAAATTGTGACTGGAAGTCATTTCTAGCCGCCCGAAGACATTCTTTTTTCCAAGTTAAAAGTAACTAAATGCATGTATTTTACCATAATCCTACAATTTCTCCGTGCATTGGATTTACTTTGCGGATGCAAATCTTGAAACATTCGGGTGATTAGAAGTATTTAAATACATATAACATTTCCATATTTTCGCCAAGAACATGAACTCTCAAGTGGTTTTTTCTCATGTTTTTAGAAATAAATTTTTATTTTACTTTTTCACGAAAACTATACACAGGTTTCCGAAGCATCATATTTATAACTCATAAAAATTTCAAAGAGTTCGAAGCTTAAGAACTATTTGATATTTAAGTGGACATATGACCCTTTAAAAAGATGAAAAATTTGATTTTGGAGACAAATATTTAAAGTGCACTGATTTTTGTACTAATCGCTTCAGTTTTTTTAATACTATAGCATATTCTCCATGCAATATAATATAAAATTTGAATCAAACACTGTATAATTAATGGATAATAATTATTCCTTAGTGTATGCTTTAAAAAAAATAATAATGGTAATGTATATAGCTCGCGCACACGATTTTAAAATATCCATACCCTCTGGAACTTTGAAACTTTTAATATAAGTTTAAGAATATTACAAAAATAAAATGGAGTAAAATATAATGAATAAACAAAACATTTCTAATGTTTTTTTATTTTCAAAATGAAAATATGAAAATGTTGGTAATTTTTGTCACTCGAATGCCCATACATTCAAAACTTTTTGTAAAATTTCGTAGATTTTAGTTCAATTTGAAGAAAATAATCTAGTAAAGATAAATATAAAGTTTCGAATTATTATTTTTAATACGTTTGGTGTTATCGTGTGCACAAGTAAAAAGTCCTTCCGGCCAGTGCCGGGAGGATGAGCTAGCATTCATATTCCTTATTTTTAAAAAGCCATCTTATATTATTCAAACACACAAAGCTCAAGCTAGTTGAAACCGATTATAGGAGATTCAACACTAATTTTTATTAATACTAAATCATTATGAATGAGAATTTCGCGAAATTAGTCAGCTTTATCCAAGCTGCATTTATTTAAAGTAACTTACACTATATTGCTATTAATGACCGACAATTTTCAATTTTAGACATTTTGCGGAATATTTAGAAACATGCTTGTCAGATTTTTCTGGAATTTCAGGATTAAAAAGAACAGGTATGACCTGATATTTAGCAATGTCGATTTGGTAAGGGGGTCAATTTGGGTGCCAACAAAAAATCAAAGAAAAAATAATACTTGGGATCACCCTGTAAAATAAATTGCACGAAATGATCTATTGCTCCCGAATATAAATAAACAGGCATTGTGCAATATGTGTATTCTTTTGTGTAAGAATAGCACGTATATTAATAGAGGTATAGCGATTTATTTAAAAAAAAATAAAAAAATCTTGTATGTTTTTTGCTTATAACATGCAGGGTTTTCAACCAAATTCAACGCAGATTTCAGAAAAGTTGACAAAATATAGTAGAAAAATATAGTGCAATTGGAATATAAATATATTAAATATTTTAGGAAATATGAGCAGTTGTATGAAATAATTTTTATCTGCACATGCGCGAACGATAACAAGGATCATTTTACATAATTTAATAGTCAACTCAATGGAGCAACTTATTAAAAAAATCTAGTCAAATATCGTAAAAATTCAGAAAGATATCGGCGTTAGAGTGAGCAAATTTTTCGTTGTTCTCTAAAAGCAGCTGAATGATAAGGGATTTTACACAAGATTTTACCTCGTTTATGAGTAGTATCTGAATAGTACCTGTCCGTCTCTAATCGCTTTTATCAGCCGAGGAATGTGTACAGACTGTCGTATCCTTACCAGAATGTTTGCAATATTAAGGGAATAGTAAGTAATTTATTTCATCATTAACTTTAAGATAATTAAGAGAAATTTTTTGTCGATACAATAGTAAAATATCAGAGTATCTGTACTATTAGGTATTCAAGATTAATCTTCCCAAATATTAGATTTTTTAAATTAAATTAAATTACATTTTAGGAAATAACAAAAAAATATTTAACATATGTTAAATGAAAAAAGTTACAGTCGTGGAAAAAAAAGTAAACAACTAACTCCTCAAAAAATTGTCGTAGACGACAGTTACTGGTACCCAACGATTGGAAATAAAGCCTACTTTTAAATGATGTATATAAAATTTGCGTAGGGGGGCATCTATATATTAAAACGAATCCAAACTTCATTTTTTTCAATAGCAATACCCAATTTTAACGAGATATTTCAAATCTTCGGTTCAAACTATGCCTAGAAACCAAATTTCAAGGCATTTGAATAATAAGTTTTTGAATTATAAACATTCAAAATTTAGTTCTTCTAATGTTAAATTCCATTTATTATTTTTATTTATATCTTCTGAAATTATGCTCCTAATGTGCTACTTTTTTGTGTAGAAATAATACTTATATTCCCAAAGATAAATACATTGAATTTTCGATTTTTATAATTTTGTGATATGAGTTATAAATTATGAAACTAATATTCGAAAAAATTATGAATTGTATCCAACAATTTTTTTGATATATTTAGATTTATTAAGTCCTGATTTATGGAAACCCAAAATTTCACATTTTTCTTCCAAGTAGTTTTCAAATTATGCTATGATAGATGTGACTAGATATTTTGAAATTTCTTATGCTGTCCTGTAATCTAGACGACTTTATTGACTGCTTGAGTGACGCTTAAGGTGCCTTGATCAAGAAGGGGGCTCCCTCCGTTAACAATTGAATATCGAACTTCAATTTGGATACAGCCCTTAAAATACTCTCGTTTTAAAATAATTAATTTCTCCGAAACTTATGGTACAAATTTCATAAAAATTTGTTTTTAGGCTAATTAAATGGTGCAGAAATCATGTATTCTGTCAGAACTGTGTACTGTTATTGAAAAAAAAACAAAGCTATGGTTCGTTTTAATATGTAGATGTCCCCTAAGGGTACATCGTGCACGTAATTTTATATACATCGCTTAAAAGTAGACTTTATTTCCAATCGTTCGGTACCAGTAACTTTCTTCTACAGTAATTTGTTGTGGAATTAATAGAGGTACATACTTTTTTTCCCCATGACTGTACATAATAATTTTTCTTTGCACAGAATGTTTTCACACGAATTTTTAAATATCGCTAAAGGGAAAATTAACTGAAATTGTTTTTATTTATTATTACAAAAAATAAAATACTGTTCGTTTTCGAAAGCCGCGCCTCGCATTCTCGGACGATTCTACTATCCAAAGGGGTGTTATGTTGAGATGGGCGTTTTCCGAAGTTCTACTTCTGCGTTGTCACTAAGATTAGCGCTTGCTTGTTATTTCTTACTTCCAATCAAAGTTTAAAATTTTACTAATATCTCGTTTTAATTCAAATAAAAGCTTATATATTTATTTTTCAAATGTCTAGTTCGAGTACAAATAAATCTTCCAGGAGTGGCAGTAAGAAAATTATATATAATTCGATTCAATTTTGTGATTAAGAAGCAGAAAAATAGTTAATTGTTCCGATAGCTTAATCTACCAAACGAGCCAGTCGAATTTCCGGGGTTTCTAGTAGCACTATTAAAAAGATTCACCGAGAAGCAGGAGATAAGTACAATCCTGCTTTTTGTTCACCTAAAAAATTGTTAAAAAGAATTTATTAAAAAAAAGGCATAGATCAATTTCAGTAGATGAGCGGGATAACATTTAAAGGTATATTTTAACCAGTAAGCATTTTTAATATAATTCGAGAAAAAAAAATGTTTCACGAAAAGCAAAAATGTTCTATAACTTTTAAAAATATTTAAATGTTCTCGTTTTTTTGTAAATATTAACTATAAAAAAGTTCTTCTATAAATCAATATTATTTCCCAAAAAATGCATTCTTAAAAAATACAGCTAAACCAACTCCGCTCACCCCTTTTTTTATAAAATCAAAGCAGACCTGACGCATGCGTAATAGCGCGGATGCTTTTGCTATACCAAAACAAACAGTAGTTGCATTACAGAAAATAATTTTATTAACTGTTTCTATTTTTATTCGACTGCCAAGAAGGGTTATGTGTTTCATGCATATCTGGGTATGTGGATTTTTACTACCCTCGAAACATCCCAACGGTTGGATGGATTTTAATGAATGAGGTCTATATCTATTCGTCTTAACCGTCCGATGGTTACAGGCTAGGTTTATTTTTATAAATTCAAAATGCAGGCCGTAAAATAAAAAATGGCGATAAATATGATAGGTCTTTCAAAATGAAGACTATGTTTCATTGACTATTTTACAGTCAGAAGCTCCGTTTAAATATTACACAACCTGGAATTTGTGTAGGTAGGTCTCTAGCTTTACTGCAACCCTAATCATCATAGAGAGCTATAGGCCTCATCGAAATAGTGTTTATAGATAGGAACTAACAATTAAACACAACTTAAAAGTCATCAATACAAGTAAATAAAAAAATAGGTAACTAATATAAAAATTAGTTTCACATTGATGAGAAATAATTAATTAGTTCGCTTTTTACGCAGTCGGGTTTTTTGATTTTTTAAATTTATTACGCTCTTTTAATTAACTCAACCTCTTTTATGTATGGAAAGTTGGAATTTTGAAATAGATTAACAATCCAAATCCTGTTATATTAGAATGATACAAATTTCTTGAAAGGTGTGTTTTCAATGACAATACCATAATTTTAATAGTTTTACAGCTTAATAATAAATTATTTTAAGGCAACGCCAAGGTGTAAAATTGCCAAAACAAACGATTTAATTATGCACCAATAAAAACTCGCAAAAATTGGCCAAATCACTGTGAAACTACAATAATGAAGCATTTTAGAGACTAAAAAGGAGAAAATAAATTATAAATAAAAAATTAAGTGTGTATTACATTAAAAATGGTTTTATCAGGTAATATTAATTAATATCGATTATACTTTAAGAAATCAATATAGAAATCCTAAAAACATTTTTTTTTTAAGAATGTTTAATTTTTTTCTTGTTATCCTACCTTAAAAAAGAAACAGAGCAAAAATTATATATATTTTAATAAACTCAATTATCAGCTCTTTCAACCAAGCGTAAAAAAATCAGAAAAATATTTATTATCGAGTTCCGTTGCCACTCAAAGTTAAGGCTGTTCTTAACTACTCTGCTCAACGAGTGCAAAACGTTTTGACACAATTACAAATTTACTTTTTAACTGAAAGATATAAAATTGGAAAGCCTGGCCATGAAACGATTTGGAATTGAACTGTTTTTTCCATTTTTTTATCAATCCATTACCTATTGAGTTAAAAGTGTTTCGGATGACGTGACAAACACGTTTTTGACCCGCTCTTAAGTGCTTCTCCCTTCGTGTGGAAATTCGGTTCAAAACGCCTACTTTGACACTCTTTTCTGAAAAATCTATTGCGTTTTCAAAAAAATGGAAAAAACAGATTGATGACATAGTTTCTGAACAACAACACCAGCTAGTTTCATGCATTTTTCAACAAAAATAAATTTAAACTTATGTCAGAAAGCTGCCCTTTTGGATTTGAGAACACCCTTAATGTTTTTTAAGGGAATTGTTTGAGAAAAAACATGGAATGCAGTAGAAAAAAAATTAGGCGTGTTTTCATAATGAACATTGTATGCTTATAAAAGAATGTTTTTCAAAAACTTTTTTCGTTTATACTTATTCATGTATAAGCAGAATATCAGAAATATCCATATTATTTTAAATATTCAAAGCTAAAAGAATATTATTGCTATTTAAAACAACAGGAAATAATACCATGCAGGAATTTGAAAATAAAAATCATTTATTATCTTAAATGTTTATTGATAAGTTTTTTTTTTTTAGTTATGAATTTAAAATTGTGTCTACTATTACTGTATTAAAGGCTGCGCAGTTTCATTTGCAATAAAAGTTACCGAATTCGCGCAGGACGAAGTATAAAAAAAAAAATGCATGTTTTCTATTGACTCGCTATAAAAGGAGAAATAAATGCATGAATATGTTTTTAACGATTCTTGTGAAACGTCCTTGTAGCATAATCCATAGAGCGCGTCTCTCGTATTTTACTTTTTGACTTCAAAGTGCTTCATTGTTGTAGATCCAGAGTTGTTTGGATTATTTTGGCAAGTATCTATTGCCGCATAATTAAAGTAAATTTTTTAAACTCTAATGCCATTATACGTGTTACACAGGATATTTGGCGAATTAGCAACTGAGCCGAGTAAATTGAAAAATACCTTAAATGTAATGTATTAATTTATAATTTAATTAGAAAGATGATAAAATGCTGAACTTTCGTCAGAAACACACCTTTGAACATATTTTGTATAACTCTAGCATTTCAAGAAGAGGATAAAAAATTTATTGCAAAATTCCAAAAAAACCATGTTGCGTGAAATAAAAGTGTGTAAAGAAATACCACCTCGCTAAGCAATTTCATTTAATTAAACCGTGCAATGTATTTTTATATCGCTATAGAGATGATATGGCGGAGCTGCTCTTTACATTTTATATTATTTATTTAATAGTTATTAAGAAATTGTTTTTAAACTCTACGCCTAGGTTGTATTCTTCTGTTGAATTCTTATTTACAAGAAAAATATAAAAGTAAAAGTAACTTTTTTTGGAGGTTTTTTTTTTCCTAATATGTAATACTACAAATAGAAAAAAAATTATATAAAGTATTCGGTATTTGATTAATTTTCTCTCCTATTCCGTATTATCTATTTTATAACATCTTGAACTCATTTATTTGATTAATTATCTAATGTTCAGCAAAATTAATTTATGATTTTTTTTTCCACTGGATAAATTCTTTCTTAAGTTAAAGTGAGCGTTAACAATTCAATGTTTTGACTATTTGCAGTAATTAAGCTCAAGAATTTACATTAAAATTCGTTTATATCACTGTATTTAGATAAAAAAACTTGTAGACCTTTTTTTTCTAGCAAAAGGCTGCTTTTCAGAAACTAATTAAGAGTTAAGGTTCCAACTTTTAATGCTTAGTTTGATTTTCTTCTCTTTCATTTTTTAGATTTGCTTAGGATAAAAACATTTATTCTTACGTTCATACGGGGATAATGATGATAATAATTAAAAAAATTACACGATTTTTAAGAGGTGATAGGAGATTCTACAAGAAAAGTTTTTTGTACAGGAACCTTGAGTCGAATTCGAATTCATTTATAAAATCAAAGATACGTGGTGTTTAATTTCCAAGCTGAATACATATTTTCAGTCATAATTACAACAATTAATCAAGTGATTAAAAAAAAAAAAAACTCTTGATTTCTGTGTTATGGTATTACCTCACAGGGAGTTTTGAAATTACTACTATCCATACATAAACATCATTGATTTATAAATATCGTTCTTCGGAAAGTAACTGGTAATCTTTCGAAGACCTTATCTCCCACTTTGTTCTTATGCTTCTAGAAAAAATATCAATACATAACAAAACATAAATAATCACATAAAGGCACACTCAGATATTTATATCTATCTTAATTAAATTCATTCTGCTCTAAATGAGAAAGACATTGAATATAACAAATAAAAATCAAAAAAATTTCGAAATATCTGCTTTAATGAAATTGTGTCCACCTACGGGTCCCCCAGATTCTGAGGACCGAAATCTACAACCCACTTTATCTATACATTAATCAAGCCCTGATATCGATTAGGTAAATAAGAAATGAGGAAGTCTTTACTAATGTTATTGTGTTGCATTATATACTGGGTGTCTCAAAAATGACCTATGATTTTAAAATTCAGTAACTTGCAAACGGTGACTACAAAAATTCTTGCAGGAGGGTTATGTATGATGATGGCGCTACGAGAAATAGGGGCTAATTCAAGATCCAATTTTTGGAACTTTGGGATCTCAAAACATTTCTATCTCCTTTTTTCGCATGGGAGAAGAGAAAGGCCGAAAAATCGAGATTGGATTTAGCGCCTATTGCTTGCAGCGCCATTTATTGATGCTATTTATAACTAAAACTAGAGATCGCAGCATAAAAAGTCCTGACATCTTACATAATCCTCCTGCAAAGAGTTTTTGTAATATCTGTCACCGTTTCCATGTTACTGAATTTTAAAATCATCGGTCATTTTTAGGACAGCCTCTAAATAGAAAATTGATGTAATAAATCTAACCTATAACTTTTGAAATTGCAGTGTGGCAATTCTAAGCAGGGCTGCGGAGTCTGTGTGAAAAATGGACTACTCCGACTCCAGGAATTTGAACAGATCCGACTCCGACTCTTTCGCTCAAAAATGGGCCTGACTTCGACTCCGACTCCGACAATTCAGCCTCTCTTGTAAAGTGGACGACTCTGACTTAACAGATCAGACTCCGACTCTTTCGCTCACAAATGGGCCTGACTCCGACTCCGACAATGCAGCCTCTCTTGTAAAGTGGACGACTCTGACTTAACAGATCAGACTCCGACTCTTTCGCTCAAAAATGGGCCTGACTCCGACTCCGACAATGCAGACTCTCTTGTAAAGTGAACGACTCTGACTTAACAGATCAGACTCCGACTCTTTCGCTCAAAAATGGGCCTGACTCCGACTCCGACTCCGACAATGCAGCCTCTCTTGTAAAGTGGACGACTCTGACTTAACAGATCAGACTCCGACTCTTTCGCTCAAAATAAGGCTTGCCTCCGACTCCGACTCCGCAGCCCTGATTCTAAGTTCTTTAACGAAAGTAATTGATAATGAAGTTTTTAGTATTTAAAAATATGTTCTGAGTATTAATATTTGCGTAAATTATACATGTATAGGACACAGAGAAGTTTAACACGTTAGGGTTTATGATTAGTTTAACCCCTTAATTCCCAGCTCCCGTGATATTCACGGGCTATGTCTTTTATTCATATTGTTTGATTCCCACTAGTTTTTTTAAATCGTTTAACTGACTTTATTATGGTACCAATTTACCTGTCATTAAATAAGATGAATATTTCTTTTTCAAAAAAGCGGTGCCAATAAGTAATTTGAATTTTTAAACAGTAATTTAATGCGACCGCTAAGGGGTTAAATCGTCTTATATGTGTAATATTTCGCAATAATGTATTAATGTATTCACATATAACTTCTATAATACCCACAGCTACAGAAATATTTATGTATGAGGTACAAGAGGTGAATTTTCTGTTATTTTTAAGGAACATTAATTTAGGAACGATTTTTTTTAATCAAATGTCTTTGGAAAATTAACCCTCTTTTTACCGGCGTCAAATTACACATTTTAGAAGATTTCGATTTATGTTTTTTTTTTCTATTTTTTAGAATGAAACAACTACAAATTAGTTTTAATACTTTAAAGACTTTTTATGCTTATTACATTAAAAATCTACGACAAAAATAAACATAAATCAAAACTTGAAAAAAAAAAAATTCTTTGATACTGGTAGAAATAGAATATAAGAGGTAGAAATAAACTAATTTATTTAAAATAATGATTTATTAAAGTTTAACAAATGTCTAATTTATATCAGATATTTATTTCAGCAAAATTCACTGCACAAGAACTGCTATCTCAGAATTCGGCGACCCATTGTGCACTGACAGAGTATAGTTAATAGGTAATAATATCACAAAGATAAAGCGCAAAATGCAAGGGGCTTATTAAAAAAAAGCTCAAAGTCACCCAATTTTGCCGCTTTAGTACATAATTGAATAAATTACACACATCTCTAAGCCGCTGAATGATACAGTTGGCAGAGCGGCAGACTTGTAAATTTTCACTTTCGGAATTTGGTGGATTATATACCCCGACAAGTCTTTTTTCGCTATGAACTGAGTTTTCTAAAATACAGTCTTCAATATTCGCAAATTTAGAAAATATTTCCCTTGACATATTTTTTTAATTTTAATTACGGAACAGATGTCATATATTCCCGCGGACGCCATCTTGGATTTTTTCTTGGCGTGAAAACACGTTTTCAGCCAAGCAATAAATGTCGCCAAGCAGAGATTTATGCGCATGTTAGGCTTAACGAAAATAAAATTTAAATCATAAAATATAAACCTGAAAAACGCAGGAAACTCCTTAAAGCGGCAATTAGTAAATGTAAGTATGAACGCTATGCGTTAAAACCGAAAAAAAAAACAAAACAAAAAAAAAAACAGCACTGGATTCAGCAAACTACTTCTGCAGCAATCTGAAAAATTCACGATACCCGTTAAAGCGAAAATTAGTAAATGGACGTATGAACCCGTAGGGTACATAGAGCGAAAAGAAAATCTCTGGATTCAGCAAACTATTTCTTCAGCAATCTGAAAAATGCGCAAAACTCGTTAAAGCGGCAGTTAGTAAATTCACGTATGTTGCTGTGCAGCAATCTGAAAAATACACGAAATGCATGAAAAATATACAATAAACGGCTAATATAAAACATTACAACAAAATATGCATAAAATTATTAACATACCATAACAGACATCTCCTTTCTTGAATCCCAACTCTAAAAAATGTTCAATTGCGATAATTTTGTAAATTTCAAGTCGCGGTAAACTGCCATTTAATTTTACAGGCAAAAAAAAAAAAAAAAAAAAAAAGAAGAAGAACAAATACTCACAATTTCAAATTATATCATACAAGTACTTTAACATGCAATATTGAACTTTGTATTGCCGTAATTTTAATTTTACAATTAAAAAACAATACAAAATGTGTCCCTTCTCCAAAACTTTCCTTACTACAAATTACAAAACATGCGAAGTTCAGTTGTCAACAATCTCGCAAAAATACGGGGTTGCCAGAACACGTCACCAGTCGTGGTTGCGATATCGAAAAGATCGCCAACATCGCCAACAAAAAATTGCCAAGAAATCCAACATAGCGGCCGCGGCAATAGACAGCATCTAAGGCTTAATTACGACACTACACGGAAGAACTGAGTCTAATCTTCGCAAATCTTCAAAAACGAAATGCCATACTCACTCGGTCTGCAGCAGATGACTGTTGACACAAGCAAGAGTAAACATTCTATACCTAGCCTGTTTATTTTCAATGGCATACATGTTTTGCTAAAAACCACATGCAAATCTACGTAATTAATAAATATTAATACCCGTAAAATAATTTTTTAATGTCGAAATCAGTTGTTCTAAATAAAAACATAAGATCTCGATATAAAAAAATCGAAAGCAATTAATGAAATAAATAAGCGAAAATTAATGAAAAATTTTAAATTGTTATTAGAAAAGATAAAGTTAAAATGCCATATTTTAATTTTATGCTGCAAATCTTAATTGTTTTCTGCGGGAAGAAAAGAGGTTTATTCGTATAAAAAACTATGAATAAATGTGAATAACATAAAATTTTGACGTTTGAAGAATGCAAATTATACCTTTTTTTCCTTTTTTACTTTTCTTTAGATCTATAAAACTGCGTTAAAATTGGATTTTCTCTGTAAATACATAAGTAAATATGTGTGCGCTCAGAAGCATATTTTTAATTATATTTAGCTTAAATTTAAATATTTATATATACGTACGTTTTTGTAATTCGAAAATAATTAATCATTATTTTGTCTGCGGGAAAGAAAAAAGAAAGTCTCGTCGGAGTATCGAACCCACAGAGTTCCGAATGTGAAAATTTACAAGTCTAGCACACTACCAACTTTACCATTCGGCAGCTCAGCAAGGTGTGTAATGTATCGGAGTATGCACTAAAGCATCGAAATCGGGTGACTCTGCAGCTTATTTTTTAAGACCCCCTTGCACATTGCGCTTTCTCCTTATGATATGTTTATCTACTAACGATTCTCTATCATTGCACGTAGGGTCGCCGGATTCTATGTCCCCAACCTCGTGCCATCTCCTTATAAAACAGACGATACGCAGCCGAATGTTTAGGCCTGAAGACATCTTGTTGAACAGTGAAAGTTTAAAATTTCTGGTAGCGAGTCATGCAAATATGTTCAGTTAATTTATTCAATACCGGATGCAATGTCGTCCGTACGATGTCAAACTATCCAATATTAAAAAATGCATTTTTCATATTTTGTGCCATTTTGTTGTATTGTGCATGATACGTGCTATGTAAAATTGTCATGTCTCCAGCTTACAAGTAGAAACTTAGATAGTGTCTTTTTCAAAGTGTCCAATATGCACTTTTTTTCTAAAATCTACAATGGCAAATTGTCGAATATGGCATACTCGATCCTTTGCCACAAAAACTGTAATATTTTTTTTTCTAATCATTCGCACAATGGCAAACTTTCAAATATGAAAATAATCACTTTTGGGAAGGCACAAAATTTCTATTATTGTGTTTCAAAGTTAGTTTCAGGCAGGAGTAGGAAATCTGCTTTTTTATATCCCATTTAAGCATACTGTCACTTTATTGTTCTTACTAGCAAAAAAATAATAATAACATTCGGTAGTTTGAATTCTTTATTTGTACTTGTCTGATGCTGATTGTTTCAAATTGGCAACTGTACCACGTTCGATAGTTTGGATTGTATAAAATTTAGCATTTATATATTGAATACAAAATACTTAAATTCTTTAATAGCTTAAAAAACGAATATACAGTAAATTGATAAATAAAAATTATTTTATACGTTATTTAAATTTTATAAAATAAAATAAAACAAAGAAATAACCCACTAATAGAGGGGGGAAACAACGGCAGGCTTTTCTCTTCATTTTTGAATAGTAGCCTCTGTACAGAAGTTAAATATTTTCTTCTACCCATGGAAAGTGACGTATGAGAAACAAAGTGATGTCATAAAATAAATGGAACTTCAATTAATAATAATAATATATATTTCCACTAATTAAATTCAATCCAAGAAATTGCTACTGCTACATCTACTTTCAAATCTAGTAATTAATGACTCTCTAATTTTTAAAACAAAGTGATGTATTTGTATAAATAAACAACATTTAATTATTAAGATATTCTTTGATGATGCGTCTCGGTTTGAAAGTACTAAGAAGTTCTAAATAAAATGTATGTTTTAAACTTGTAACTTCTTTTTCATTACATTAGTCACCTTTTAAGTAAGATTGTGAACATTTTTAATGTTCACATTGTTTATTTTATTCAAAGCAATTTTTTTTCACAATGTCGAAAGATTTAAGAAACTGATGCTAGCCTTTAATCTTTCTCCATGTCCAGGATAACGTTTGAAATTATTGTATTAAAAAACCCTATATGATCCTATATGACCCTACAATGAATTTTGCCTTACATCAAAATTTCCTTTGAAGGCAAAGGTTCCAACTTGTTTCAAAAGGAATTTAATAAATCGAGGAGTACTATTCAAAAGTTGCGGTAGCAAGTACACCATTGGTTTTACCGGTTAGATAAGGACATGCTTATTATTCAGAAACAGGACTAAGAAACTTCTCGTGCTTGTCCGCGTCTTTCTCTGATGGTTGTTTCTTTCTTTTCTTATATTTTATAAAATTTACACATCGTATAAAAATAAGCTTTTCTTTATTAATTGTCTATATATTCATTAATAAAATTATAAAAAAAAATGAACTGTTTTATATTGAATATGCAAATACCAAAATTTTTACTAGCCAAACTATGGAATACGGCATATTCGATACAATGGCACAATGAAGCTGGAAAATGTACAAAATTTCTGCAAGTCAAACAATGAAATATGACACATTCGCTATTTTGAAACAACGAACCTGGGAAAAGTACAAAACCTTTCCAAGTCAAACTATCAAATATGGCATTTTCTCTACTTTGAAACAACGAATGATTAGAAATGTACAAAAAAAACGTAGCATTTCAAGTATCCAATAGGATTTTTTTGCGAATAAAAGTATTAAATTTATTTATCTTGATTGCATGCTTAAATCTATACTTTTAATATTATAAAGAGGTAAAAATTGTTTATTTGTAGGAGGTAAGCTGTGGAACTACCGAACCGATTCCAAAAGTAATGATTTCAAAATGATGGTGTTAGTCCAACTTAGAACATAGGCTATATCTTATGTCCGTGCCACTGGCCAAAAGGGGATGCAGGAGCAAAAAACGTTCGAAAAATGCGATTTTTGTGTTACTGAAGGGCCTAGAAACATGAAATTTGGAATGTTAGTTACTTATAAGATACTAATGATCTCTAAGGACATTTCTTAAAAAAATCGAAATAAAAAAAGGGTGAACATGCACGAAAAGCGTTCTAAAAAACGTTCTAAATGGCGATTTTTACCCAATTTCAGGATGTACTGAACCGATTAAAAAAATAATTTTGTCAAAATGATGGTGACAACCTTTGCTCCAACATATACGCTACATTTTATGTCATTGCCACTACCACTAAAGGGGGTGCAGGAGCAAAAAAAGTTCGAAATTCAGATTTTTGTGGTACTGAAGGGTCCAGATACATGGAATTTGGCATGGTAGTTAATTCTTAGATATAAATGATCTATAAGAACATTTCTTAAAACATTCGAAATTTAAAAAGGGTGAAAATGCGCGAAAAGAGTTCTAAAAAACTTTCTAAATTGCGATTTCTACGCAATCTCAGAAAGTACCCAACCTATAAAAAAGTAATGGTTGGAAATTTATGATGACAGCCCTTCCTCCAACATAGGTTCTATTTCATGTCAGTCTCACTACCATCTAGGGGTTGCAGCAGCAAAAAACGTTCTAAATTGCGATTTTTGTGTTACTGAAGGGCCTAGAATCTTGAAATTAGGCAGTGCAGTTATTTATAAGGTACAAATGATCTCTAAGAACATTACCTAAAAAATCGAAATTTAAAAGGGGTGAAAATGAGCGAAAAGCGTTCTAAAAAACTTTCTAAATTGCGATTTCTACACAATCTCAGGAAGTACTGAACCTATTTAAAAAAATAATGGTGTGGAAACGATGGTGACAGCCGTCGCTCCAACATAAGCTGTATTTCATGTCGGTGCCACTACCCCAAAGAGGGTGAAGGAGTAAAAAAAAGATATAAATTGCGTTTATTGTAATACTGCCGGGGCTATCAACTTGAAACTGGGTATGGTAGTTACTTATAAAATATAAATGATCTCTAAGAACATCCCTAAATAATTCGAAATTTAAAAGGGGTGAAACTGGACGAAAAACGTTCTAAAAAACTTTCTAAATTGCGATTTCTACGCAATCTCAGAAACTACCCAACCGATTTCAAAAGTAATGGTTGGAAATTGATGATAACAGCCCATGCTCCAATATAGGATCTATTTCAAGTCGGCGTCACTACCACGTTGCGGTTGCATTTTACAAAACATTCTAAATTGTGATTTTTCTGGTACTGAAGGGGCTAGCAACTTTAAATTTGGCATGGTAATTACTTATGAGATGTAAATGCTCTCCGAGACGAGTTCCTTAAAAACTTGAAATCTAAAAGGGGTGAAAATGAACGAAAAACGTTCAGAATATTTTTTAGCGATTTCGACGCAATCTTAGGAAATATAAACCGATTTTAGAAGTAAAGGTTTCAAATTGATGGTGATAGCCACTGCTCCAATTTAACCTATATTTTACGTTGTTGTCACTACTACCTGGGGGTTACAGGAGCAAAAAAATTTCTAAATTGAGTTTTTTGTGTTACTGAGGGGTGTCTAACATTTTTAATTTGGAATGGCAATTACTTCAAAGATGCAAATGATTTCTAAGAATTGTCAAACAAAAATTCCAAATTTAAAAGGAAGAAGTGAGTGAAAAGCGTTCTATAAGCGTTCTAAATTACGATTTTTATGCAATCGTATAAAATACGAAACCGATTTCAAACATAATGGTTGCAAATTGGTGGTGATAGAACCTGTTCAAACATAATCTATATTTTATGTCGGTGCCACAACACTTAGAGGGTTCCAGAAGCAAAAAAAATTCTAAATGGCGATTTCTGCGGTACTGAAGAGGCTAGAAACTTTAAATATAGCACGGTAGTTACTTATAAAATATAAATGTCCTCTAAAAACAGTCGAAAATAAATTCGAAATTAAAAAGTGCTGAAGCGAAGGGAAGGAGCGAAAAGCATTCTAAAAGAGTCCTAACTTACGATTTCTATGGAATCTCAGGAAATAATAAACCGATTACAGAAGTTACTGGTTGCGAATCAAGAGTGATAGTCCCTGATCCTGTACGGACTATATTTTATGCCGGTGTCACTACCACCTGGTTGGCAGGAACAACAAGAAAGCCTTTAAAAACATCTAAATTTTGTTTTCTATAGAATATTAGGAAATACCAACCGATTTCAAGGTTAATGTTGGCAAATTAATGGCAACAGTCTCTGTTTCAAGATTTATCGAGACATTCTATTTCGACTTTGTTTTAGCATTTTATGTTGGTGCCACTAACACCAGAGGCGGTAGGGAGGTGGTAGACTTTTTTTAGACAAGAAGCTTGCAATTTGACATGATGGTTAATTTTAAGATGTAAATGTGTTACGATGGTTTCTAAAAAATTCAAAACTTCAAATGAATACTGAAACGATCATGATCGTATGAAATGAGCATAAAAGTCTCAAATACTTTCTAAATTATCATTTATTTGGAATTAGTTTTACTTCTTTTTATTAATTAAAATTTCATTTCTGTGTATTGCACTTTTATAATGAAGTTTATTCAAACTGTGGCTTAATTTGTAATTTTTGAATTATTCCAAAAAGCGTTCTTCTAATAAAAAAAAGCCATGAAATATCACTTGGCATATTTCAACTATTACGCGAGCAAAGCCGTTGGGTTTGCTAGTAGTATATAAAACTACTCAGGAAAAATATAACAATTGTCTGTCTCCGCCTGGTTCTGATTTTGAATGCACAATTAAAACAATTTTTACTTTCTTCTATCGTTACAAGAAGAAAGTATTGGATTCGTGGAAATTTCGACACCCGGGTTTCGACGGATTTTGATACGTCTGTCACTCTGTCACTCTGACACTCTGTCTGTGAGTCTGTATGTGACAAGCATTTTGTGGGTGCTCTATCTCAAGAACTAATGCACGGAATTTCACAAAACTTTAGATTCAGTTAAACCTTGGCATAAACTGGTCCTGGTTGGTTTTTGGTGAAAATCTTCCAACAGGTGGTGCTGCTGTGCGGCATTTTTCACGATTTCAGCAATAGCTATATCTCAGGAACTACACTGCAGGTATTTTCACAAAACTTCAGATTCAATTAGTCCAGGACATAGTTAGGCGTTGATAGCAATTTGGGGAAAATTGCCCAACAGGCGGCGCTGCTATGCTGCATTATTCATGATTTTCGCAATAGCTCTAACTCAAGAAAAAATGCACGAATTTTCATCAAACTTCAGATTCAGTTAGTCCCTCATATAAGTTAATGCTGCTTAATTTTTGGTGAAAATTGCCCAACAGGTGGCGCTACTGTGCTGCATTATTTATGATTTTTGCAATAGCTCTAACTCAAGAAAAAATGCACGAATTTTCATCAAACTTCAGATTCAGTTAGTCCCTCATACAAGTTAGTGCTGTTTAATTTTTGTTGTAAATCGTCCAAGACGTGGCACTGATGTGCTGCATTTTTCACGATTTCCGCAATAGATATACCTCAAGAACTAATGCATGAATTTTCATCAAGCTTCAGATTTAGTTACTTCCTGGTATAAATTGATCTTAATTAGTTTTTGGAGTAAATCGCCCAACAGGTGGCACTGCTATGCAGAATGTTTTACAATTTCCGTAATAGCTTTATCTAAAATCTAATGCACGGATTTTCATCAAACTTCAGATTCAGTTAGAAGTTGTCAAAGTTGTTGATAATTAGATTTTGGTGTAAATCATCTAACAGGTGGTGCTGATATGCTGCAATTTTCAGGAAGCATTAACATGTATGAGATAAAAGAAAGTTTTTTGATTGCCACAACTGACTAGTTTTTTTCTCTCTTGTAAAGTAGCTATTTTCACATTGAATAGTTTGACATGGTACCGACGATATGACGTCGCACGTATGTAACACTCCGTGTCCTTTGCATATCTTTCTTCATAGGAACTACATCAGTTTGCTTCAAAAATGCAGGGAAATGCCGCAAGTGGTAAACTGCGTTAATAAAATCGCCGATATAAGTTGCGTATTGAATGGCTAATTTTTTTAATTGTGAAATTAAAATCGCCTAATACTCGAGGATTTTCCATTGGAATTTTTTTTTTTTTTTTTTTTTTTTTTTATCGCCGAGATGATTTCTTCAGGAATAGTCCAATCAATTTGTTTAACAGTCATACATGCCAAACTTTTCTTCATAACATGATTGCCACGGTCAATGGTATATGGGTTAAAAACATTATTATATGTTTAAAATTGCTGCACAGACTGATCGGCAATCCACTCCACTTTTTCAAAATCAAGGCAATAAACAATGGTATCCGTTCTTAGGTGATTAATAATAGGAAAATGCTTTTGTATTACACTTTTCAGATAATTACATAAGGAGTTATACGGTCATAGTGGAAAAATGGTGGGAAAAGATTTCAAGTAAAACCATTTAAAAAGTCCTACTACTACCCTGGAGCCGAAACAGGTGGGAAGGTAAGAAGAGGTAGGTAAATTTGGGCACAAATTCCAGTATATTTAATAAGGCAATACTGACAGGTGACTTATCCTAAATTATCAGTAACACTAGAAGAACACCACGCAAGATCTTAAGAATTAATTTCACCTTCCAGAGTATCATTATCTATTACTATAAAAACATTACTAACGTCTGTGCGTGATACGAAATCCGTGCGTAGATAGAAACAAGTTGGAAATTACTCGTCAAGCGTGGTAAATGATGTGCGTTCATACTATAACTAGTTTTATAATAATTTTTTGCAATGCATATTGTACTGAAAGTATATTTTAGTGCACTTCATAAGTCCATTTAAATTTCATGCTGCTCGAAAGGCTGTATCATCATTAAAATGCACGGAATAATTTTTTTCCCATTGGCCTCAATGTAACGGAAAAATTTTGGCTGTCCCTGTAGTTAAACTATACATCCGATTTTTATAAAATTTGAAATAACTCGACAAAATTTTGCAACAATTATATATTTAACATTTCAGGCCATTCCGAAGGCTGTGACATCATTAAAATGCACTTGCAATATTTTTTTTTTTCCATTGGCCGTAATGTAACGGAAAAAAATGACTGTCCCTGTAATCAAACTATACATACGATTTTCATGAAATTTGAAGTGACTCGACACAATTTTGCAACAATAATGTACTTAAAAATTTCAGACCATTCGGTTGGGTAGTTTTTGCTCTGTTATATGCGGATGGACAGACAGACAGAGGGACGGACAGACAGACGGACTGAACGTCGGCTATAGTTGCTACGTATTTATATAATTACGAATGCACCTAAAAAGAAACAGTTACCGAATTTTGTTTATACAGATAAATTTTAATATTTCTAATTTATAAATTATTTCTAAATTATTCTTGTGTTAATTTCAGTTTATAATAACTTTATCATATAATTTATTTATTCATGTGATTTCATCACCAAAAATAGGATAGTTTCATTGGAAATATAGAAGCGGCATAAAGTTGTTTTCGTTTAAAAATATAGAAGACGTTTTTGAGATATATATTTCCTTTGCGTACAAATTAAAAACAAGTTGGAAATTGCTCGTCAAACGTGGCAAATGAGGTGCGTTCGTACTATAACTAGTTTTAAAATTATTTTTTGCACCCCATATTGTACTGAATGTGTATTTATTTGCAATTCATAAGTGCATAGTCTGTAACATCATTAAAATGCACTTGCAATAATTTTTTCCCATTCCCCTTAATGTAACGGAAAACTTTTGACTGTCCCTGTAATTAAGCTATACATCCGATTTTCATGAAATTTAAAATGGCTCGACAAAATTTTGCAGCAATTATATATTTAAAATTTCAGCCCATTCGGAAAGCTGTAACATCATTAAAATGCACTTGCAATAATTTTTCCCATTGGCTTTAATGTAAAGAAAAACTTTTGACTGTCCCTGTAATTAAACTATACATCCGATTTTCATAACATTTGAAATGGCTCGACAAAATGTTGCAATAATTATATGTTTAAAATTTGAGACCATTCGGAAAGCTTTAACATCATTAAAATGCACGTGCAATAATTTTTCCCATTGGCCGTAATGCAAAGAAAAACTTTTGACTGTCCCTGTAATTTAACTATACATCCGATTTTCATAAAATTTGAAATGGCTCGACAAAATTTTACAACAATCATATATTTGAAATTTCAGACCATTCGGTTGGGTAGTTTTTGCTCTATTATATGCGTACGGACGGACAGACAGACGGACTGAACGACGACTATAGGTGCTACGTATTTATATAATTACGAACGCACCTAATGAACAAATCCGGAGTTTAGACGAGAAAAAATATTCTTCTTCTTTTATATTATGTGCACGTTACGTTTAAACTTAATAGCCTATATGGGAGGTTTTTTTTTTTTCAGATGCTGACAATTGCACTTCATATTAGATATAAATTTCCAACTGGCCGAAAAATGTCCGGAACAGGATTCGAACCCGGGACCTCCTGGCTAAAGCCGCCAGTGCTCTGCCATCTGAGCTATCCCGGACGATTCTGGTCGAACTTTTTCACCCAGGGATAGCTCAGCTGGCAGAGCACTGGCGGCTTCAGCCAGGAGGTCCCGGGTTCGAATCCTGGTCCGGACATTTTACACCCAGTTGGAAATTTACATCTAATATGATTTGTTTACCAATTAGAATAAATGTGTTAATATTAATCTAATTGCACTTCAGTTTATCTATAATCTTATTTGCCTTTCCCGAGATTGTTATTTTTATGTGAGAGGGAGAAATGTACCCAATATAATATGTAAATATATTTTCATAAAATCTTATTCTTTTTGTTCTATCTCCTGTTTTATCTCTCTCGTGTTTCATATTTCGTATTCTTTCTGTTATTTTAGACTATTGGATTTAATGATTGATATTCTTGAAATATGTAATAACATTTGACATTATACACTAAACTGATATTAATTGAAATTAGCTTATGTTGATGATCACTTAATATTACTTACCTGCAATAATGGTTAATTTACATGAACCTGCACAGTTTATGGAAATCAATTATTCACAAATTAGGGATTAATTTAGATTGGTCGTGTATACATAATAGATATGCATTTGTCCTATTTATATTGTGAGAAGTTGATATAAATGATCAACTCTGAATGTTTGTGCAATATTTTTCAAATGTCAATTCAGTATTTAAAACTCTTTTAGAAAAATTATATATATATTGAATGTTTCTTACTCTCGATGCTTAATTTTAAGTCAAATAATGCAATGTGACAAAAAATTAAAATAAAACGTCAAAATATTTAACACTTTATTTTCTAACGCAAGTGCAGTTAATCTGATTCACTGTCACATTTTTTTTTTACTTTTCGTACACAGACACTGAAAGAAATGTACTGTAATTATGATAAAAAATAATTATAGAAGTATTAGTATATTTTTACATTTTGAGGTTCTCTGAATCTCTTTTAGGTATCTTTAAACCTTTGCCATACATTATGTATGCGTGTAAGTTCGAATTTACTTACGTTCCATATTGTTAGAGTTCTTATTTTGTATTTTTATTTTCTTCTATTTTTATTAGAATAATGTATTGTTTACTTGAAAAGATTCAACTTCCGGTATACGACAGAGTTATACGTTTTAGAAGACTCGGAAGAAGATCGGATTGTTTTTAGAAAAATTGAGACTGTCTGTGAATGCTGTCTTTTTGTATATGACATACACTTTGTGGGCACTCTATCTCAAGAATGCACGGAATTGAATGAAAGCTTAGAGTCAGTTGTAGCTTGAGATTAAACGGTACTCATTTGTTTGTGGTGTAACTCAATCCAATACGCTATACTGCACTTTTAACGATTTCCGAAATAGCGCTACTTCAAGAACTAATGCACGGATTCTCACCAAACTTCAGATTCAGTTAGACATTGACATACATTGTAGCAGTTTTGGCTTTCGTGTACATTTACAAATACGCAGCACTACTATGCTGCATTTTTCACGATTTCGAGAACTGATAAATCTCAAGAACTAAAGCACGAATTTTTATCAAATTTCAGATTGTTGAAATTTGATTGTTGAACATTGACATAAATTTTGCTGATCAAGTTTCGGTTTAAATCACCCTACATTTGGCGCCGCTATGCAGCGTTTTTCAGAATTTACCCGACTTTAGCGGTTGTCCTATCTGAAGAACTAATGCAGGGAATTTTATACTCCGTTAGATGTTGACTTAAGTTGCTGCTGATCAGGTTTTTTTGTAAATCATATAACATGTTGCGCTGCAATGCTGCATTTTTCACTATTATCACTAGTTCTATTTCTCCAAAACTAATGCATGGAATGTATTGAAATTTGATATTGTGTTACGCTTTGACATAAAGAGATCATTATTAGACTCGGGTTTATACTGTCTCAAGATATCTCTTTTATGCAGTTTGAACTAGCTATTTTAGTTGCTGACATCTATAAAGGTGGGTGCAGGATCTCAATGTTTTCTTTTAAAAATACGATGCTTAAAATCTCATTTTTAAATGCACCAAATCAACCAACCTATACTTTTAGAATACTTATGATGAGCATAGGTTCTCATTTAGTTAAGGCAGAATGATAGCGAATTTGAAACATTGACATGTATGAGATAGACGAAAGTTGTGGGATTTGCACATCCGACTAGTTTGATGATTTCGATAGTTCTGCTTGCATGTAAATGGGCTTATAGAGCCCAAACTATATTGCAGTCTACTGTCACAAGAACCGTCCACATTTTTAAACAAATGACCAGACAGTTTTAAAAAATCACTTTTTTCAACTGTGATCCGACCAGACTTTGACTATAACTGTTAAACATTATCTTTTATGTCCCAGTTAAAGTTTTTATGGTCACGTTCAACGTACGTTGATAGAACAAACATACTTCACCACAACGTTGTTTAATTTAGTATTTTCTAATTTTTTGTAATATTTAGAATAAAATAACGTCATTTTGATTTGTAATAAAAAAGATATTACAAAATAAAAGCATACGAAATTTATCTGTCAATTTTGCTGAAAAAGTACAAAAATCTACATAAAATAACAAATGAAATTTTTTTGAAAAATATACTGGCTAATACTAAAATGGTCTCATTTTTGTGACAAAATACTTTAATCGCCATACACTTTAAGTTAATAGTTGCTCGACTGTCTTATATTTGACGCAAGCCGTAGCTTATAACGGGTGTGTTGTGACTACCATGTCAGGTAAATGATGCCACATGACACAGAGTTTAATTATGTATTAAAAAGTTTACTGAAACAAGGATAAGTGGGCTGTATGCGGCGCTTGAGGCTTTTACTAATCTGAAGAAATTTAGATTTAAATTCCACTTCTATTAACTCTTAATATAAGTTAAATGCATTGTATAACCATTAGTAAAATGTCAACCAACTTGGCGGAAATCGGCTACACTCAGAAACATTGAAAAATAGCGCACCAAGAAGGGAGCATCGGATTGAATTGGGATTTAACACACATAATGATATAGATAAGAGATTCATTTTATTACAAAATCACGATGATTCAATAAATACAGTGTGTGCAATTAGACAAATGCAGTGAAACTTCAATAGCGCGCCGATGCCTTGCCGTCTACTGCATACAACGCGGTCCGGCATTGAGTTGATTAGACATCTGATGTTGTCCTGGGGCAGATGGGCCCACAAATCTTGAACATTCACCTCCAATTCATGTACAGAGTGACATAGCAGAATCTGGCGTTTCAGCTGGTCTCACACATGCTCTATAAGGGCGGGTCCGGCATTCGGGTTGGCTATGGAAGAGTGTGAACTTGACGTAGGACGTCTTGAGCTACTGGGGCTTTATGTGGACGAGCATTATCTTGCTGGAAAATTTCCCCTGGAAGACCATCTCAAAACGGTGTCACCTGGTGACCCCAGGATGACATCAAAATAACGCTGACCCGTTAAGTTTCCACGCACCACAATTAGAAGGGACTGGCTATCATAGACTATGTTCTACAGATCATTACGCCTGCTGTGTGGAAAATTTGTTGATCGGTAGCATTGGTAAACTTGTACCTTTCATCTGGGCGTCACCACACCCGCACGCGGTTATCATCTGTCCCCAGAGTGGCTACTGTGTGTCAAAACGTGGTGTTTTGGGATGAATCCCTGTTCGTTTTGGGTACAGAAGATAATCGCATAAATTGTAGAGGCACCATAGTAAACGGTACAAGTCTACAACCGCTGTTTTGCGACACACTTCCCGTACAGCAGGCGTAATAATCGGGGGGTGGGGCACAGTCTATGATAGCCGGCTACCTCTAATTGTGGCATGTGGAACCTTAACGGGCCAGCGTTATATTGATGACAGTTTTCGACCCCACGTGGGAACTTTCCTAAATGGTCTTCCTAGGACAATTTTGGTACAAGCTAATGCTCTTCCGCATACAACTCGAGTAGCTCAAGACTTCATACGCCATGTTCAGACTCTTCCATGTTCGAAACGCTTCCTGTAATTGTCCTCTGTAGAGAATGAGTGAGACCAGTTGAAACGCCAGATGACATGTGTATTCGAGCTGTTACTGGCTAATCCATTTATCTGCAGTGGATTGAAAATCGCACCGCTTAGGGATATAAAACGCCGAAACAGGAGTTAGGAAAGCAGAATTTCGTGTATCCAGCTGCTTTAAAAAAACGTACTTGTTGTTTAGGAGGAATTCCTTATTTGAATAACATAATGTTATCGTAATATCACTTGTAAAATGTAGTTAAAGCTGACATAACATGGCCAACAGCTATTGTTTAAGTAGTACAACTGTCTAAATATTTTATGGAAATGTGGCGAATGCTTAAATTTCCATTCTAATCAACTGAGATATAATAAAAAGGGTTTCCGAAACAATAATTCTGTTCTCTTATTAATGGAGAAACCCTAATACATTCGATCCGTGGCAAAATGGCTGTCGACGATTGCAAACAATATTTACTTAAGTAATTGTCAACTAGATAAGCGGTAGAATGGCGTTGATTAAACTTTTTGGCTACACTTGATTTAATGATTTGTAACCTTTAAATTACAATGTTTTGTTCTGGTCAATTCTCGTATAAGCGTAAAGAAAATAATAACAACATTTAAATCCACTGATGACCCTGTAATGGTGAAAAACGTTCTGCATTTTTCTAATGTATTTTAAGATTTTTTTTATGTATTTTGGATATCTTTACATTATATGTATGCATCCGAAACTAATTTTTGTACAATTATTTGTGCTGTTTTATATGTATTCTAATTAAACTTCTTGAATTTGGAATTTTGTGTGTTGCTTTCAATGAGTATTCTGATGGAGTTACAAAGATCGATTTATTGTTATAACCTCATTTTTCTTCTAAATGTTATAAATATCGTAACATATATATAAATTAAATTAAATGCTTTTATATTTTTGTATATTTAGTTTCCTATTTTCTTCAAAAAACACAAATCCGACAAAAACACACAAAAAAAAAAAAAAAAATCCGACCAGTTTTCCTGTAGGAATCAGCAAAATAGTTGTCCTTATCGTACCGGAAAAATTTCCGACCCAGCTCGGAATAAAAAACGTAAAATACCATTTTAATGACTATTTTGTTTTTACGGATTTTATTCCGAGCTGGGTCGGAAAATTATCCGGTACGATAAGGTCAACTTTTTTTCCGATTCCTACAGGAAAACTGGTAGGATTTGTTTTTCAGTGCTCTTATTTCTGCATATTTTTATGTATTTTTGTTTATATATTATTTCTATCTTAAGGATTTAACTGGCCTAACCCTATTTAAAACATATTTAAAAAAAAGAAAAATCTAATTCCCGTATTGAGCAAAAGGTATCGAACACTGTAAAAAAAATCGGACCAGTTTTCCTGTAGGAATCGGAAAAAATAGTTGCGCTTATCGTACCGGAAAAATTTCCGACCCAGCTCAGAATAAAATCCGTAAAATCGAAATAAAATGCGTAAAATAACATTTTATTGACTATTTCTTTTTTTTACGGATTTTATTCCGAGCTGGATTGAAAATTTTTCCAGTACGATAAGGGCAACTACACTGGTTATCAAAAATTAAGGAAAAGTCACAAAATGCTAATTTTTAAATACGCGAATTGATTTATATCTCTTCTTGAGTGTATGGTTTTTGTGGTACGAGGGCAAATGCACATACTTTTCCCTTTTCTTTGTTTTGATATAGTAAACTTTTACTATCATTAATTTATTTTATTTTTATTTCATTTATTATTCAAAATTTTCCCCTTATTAGGCTCTTAATTTTTATCTTAGTCATTTTCGGTGGTCACGACCACCGGTTTTTGCTTTTTTCTATCTATATCCCTTTCTTTCAAAGATATGTGGTGCGGGTCTAGTGGACCCCCCCATTTATGTGTTTATCTTCAACTTTTAATATAACTCAAACGTATTATATCTTTAAATTGCTTGGCTGGCATATGATGATAGAAAGTAGTATCTAAAATCATTTTAATAGTATCTTCGATCATTCTTAATAATATCTCTTAAAGTATTGCATAATTACTAATTGAAATTAGTTAACTAAAATAATCCCAAGTATTGATAAGCAGTCTTGTTAAAGTGGACTTAAAGTAATGTCAAGATACATAATGAATCAAAAAGGAATCAATCCAACAGTCAACTTGACAAGATTGGATATGGACACAGTAGTGAAAACAAGTACAATAAATAGAGAGGCATCTAATAATGAATTGGCTGACGTCCAATCATCTGGAGTTATTCCGGCGACAGAACCAGCGCTAATTACGAGTCATGTTGTTCAACAGTTGATAAATAAGGTCGAGGCGGTTTATCCACAACGTTATGAAGAATTTAAGGTCCTATTAACAAATCAATTAGAACATATCAAGGCTGTGGAGAAGGGAGAATTTTCAAAGAGCCCATACTATGGCATATATAACATACAAAGTTATAATGTTGTAAATAATATATATCAACCAGAAAAATATCGTATGAAGACAGCAAAGGGTGATAGAGCTGCCCAATTAAGAAAAAATGCACTATTTTTGGAATTTGAGTTACAACACATCAGAGCAATACATTATAAAGAATACAACAAAATACCATATTATCAAGCAAATAATACTGAACTAATAAACCTGCATCGGGAAATGAAAAGTGAAGAAATAATTAGCATAAGAAACAGAATTATAGAACTAAATCATAAAGAAAACAGAAGACCATATGTGACTAGTTGTCCGTTCTTCAATCATCTGCAGCTTCTGATCCTACTAAAGGAAGAGAATGATCCCATACCACAACCAGAAAAACTAAAATCAAAAACTATCAGTACCAAGAATACCCAACAAAGAAAGCAGTCTAATTTGGAAACTGCAATATCACTAGCAGAAGAAATTAATGAGGCTCGATTAAAAAACAAAGAAAAAATTATACAAAATGCATTAGGTGGATCACCACTTCCATTAAAAATACCACCATCCATAAACCAGCTAGAGTCACTATCCATCCAACAGCTCATTCAGGAGTACAATATACTATTAAATAACAGATCTAATAGTAGCTCAGAAGAAGCTAAAAAATATCTCGAAACAATCTTTTCTAAAGCAAGAAGAGATGAGAAACTTCTTATACAACACTCCAACGAAATAAATAAGGATTCTCCTGAAAAGATGAAAAAATTACGACATAAATTGGATATCCTGCAAACACAGAATGATGAATTGTCATTAAAGCTCAAAGAAAGTACAAAAGTGGAAATTAAACTTGAGAAATATTTGGAAGAACTGAAGCAAGAGAATAAACAATTAAAAATCTCCTTAACTGAGGCAGAACATAGTAAAGAACAAATAAAAGAAAGTTTTAAAGAAGAAATAGATAAAATAAAAAGTCAACAGAGGCAACTTAAGAAAAAAACTATAGACAAATTTTCACAAACAGTAAAGAAATTAAAAACAACAACAACTCAAACAATAATGGAAAAAAGATCAAATGCAGAAGTAAAGATTGAAAATAAATTGGAAGAATTGAAACAAGAAAATAAACAATTAAAAGACTCTTTGGTCAAGGAAGAACAAAATAAAGAACAGATTAATGCAAATATTGTAACCCTTCAAGAAGAAATTAATAAATTAAAACGACAACAGAAGCAATTAAAATCACAAACTAGAGAAAAAATCATACAAACAGAAGTTAAGTTAAAAACAATAGCAACTCAAACAATAATGGCAAATAACGAAAATGAGAGAATAGAAGAAAATGGTGAAGGAGGGTTCATTCAATTATCCAACAGACTACAGAAAATTGAGGAGTTGGTGACGCGAAACCTGGAGTACTCTAGTGGGGGCTGTCAAGGAGTGAAATGCGGTGATGGCACAAAAACGGGCGTTCCCCTTGCTTTGCCGAACTCTAATTCTGCAATATTAATTAGAACAACCGCTAAACACATAAGGATTCCAAAACTCAAAGCATTACTTAACGAACACTTTAATAAAGTGAAGGAAGTTCCAATAATATACTGCAGAAATGCCAGAAATCCAGATACAATAATTATACAATCTAATACAGATGACAATACAGAACATTTGTTAAAAATGATAGAAAACACTCCTGACATTACAAAGTTAACAGAAATCACATATAAGTTGACTAATTACAAAAGAGTAATAATCACCGGTATTCCATCCTCAGTACCTACAAATGAAATAATATCATATCTTGAAGAAAATTTATCTGATAAAAACATCACCTTATTGAAAATTCTAAAGAGGGATAATTCTACACTACATCACATCATATTGCAATTAGAAACAAAAGCATCACAAGAACTATTAGAAAAAAAATTTATACAGGTGGGTCTCAACAAGTGCTATATTCGTTCTTTTCGCCCAATAATTAGATGCGGCAATTGCCAGCTGTATGGACATCAGACATCTTGCTGCAGGAGACAGCCAATTTGCGCCAAATGTTCGAGAGGTCACTGCACTTCGGAGTGCCCTTTTGCGGGAGTTCCCTCGCAATATAGATGCACAAATTGTTTCCACTTACCTAATTATAGGAAACATTCAGCGGATTCCACTGCGTGTCCGGTTTATCAATCACACTTGGCAAATAGAAGATGTGTTCAGTAGGACCATATGGCCATATTGTCAAATATTAAATAACTCAAAAGAATTTGTAATAGTGCATAATATTAATTATTGTTCGCATATTGTACCTTAATACTAAATTTTCAGTGTAGATTTAAAAATAATTTTTGCATCATGTATCTTACATAATATCTCAAACACAGTATCATTGTACTGTAAATTTGTAGGTAATTATTATCTACAATTACTTATACTTTCATAATAGTGCATAATATTAATTATTGTTCGAATCTTGTACCTTAATACTTATTTTTAGTATAGAGTTAAAAATAATTTTGCATCATATATCTTGAAAATAGCTTTAAGTGTTGCAAATATCACATCTGTACATGGTTTAAATTGATGTTATGATTTGAATTATGTGTGAATCCTGAAAATAATATAAAAGTGTTGCAAATATGTAGGTAATTGTGTTAAAAAAAAAAAAAAAAAAAAAAAAAAAAAAAAGTATAATATCAAATTCTAAAAACTATGCATATTTATATGTTATAATAATGAATATTTCTCTCAAATGTAATTATAGGGGTCATCTGTAAATATTTATTGCAAACACTGTCAATAATTGTCATATATCTAACATTGTTATTTCTCCTAAACTGTAAAAAAAAAAAAAAATCAAGGAGTTCCGCAGGTAGTAAAACTTTTCCCTGCCCTGGGCTTGGGGGTTACACCTAACCATAAGCCAAAAGCGGGTTCCCAGGGTGGGTGCTTACTTACTTACTTACATGGTCACAAGAGTCACAGTCACTACCGAAACAAAAAATAGGAAATTCCATACGTCTCTTTTATGAGTCTCAAATGACTACTATGTGTGATTCCACTGACAGGTCACTGTGACTGCTGCTTTGTGACGAGCCACCAGGTGACTTTGCAATGTCGTTTCATTGAGACTCTCGTGTGACTCTCATCTGGAGATTCAATTTCCAAGTCATTGTGCACGTAGCATTATGATAAATCACCAAATAATTTCACATTAAAGTCACATGGTGACTTTCTGTCAGATAACTCTGTCAAATGGTGACAGAGACCCTACTGTAAAGTCACCACTGTGAAAAGTGGTGAAAAGTCACCATGTGACTTTAATTTGACATTATTTGGTGATTTATCATAATGCAATGTTCACAATGACTTTGAAATTGAGTCTCCAGATGAGAGTCACACGAGAGTCTCAATGAAATGACATTGTAAAGTCACCTGGTGACTCGCCACAAAGCAGCAGTCACAGTGACCTGTCAGTGGAGTTACATATAGTAGTCATTTCAGACTCATAAAAGAGACGTATGGAATTTCCGATTTTTTGTTTCGCCGTAGTGACTGTGACACTTGTGACCATGTGTGACCTGAATGAGATGTTATATGGACTAGCTGTTCTGCAGAAATAGTAATTATTCGAATTATATTACTTCCTTTTGAGTATTTCCGTATTTAATAATTGGCATTTTGTGACTTTTCCTTAATTTTTGATAACCAGTGTATTTTTCCGATTCCTACAGGAAAACTGGTCGGATTATTTTTTTTTACAGCGAATACAAATTATATGACCCAAACACAGTTTTGGCATTATTTTGGTATTGTTTTTCTAGAAAGAAGAACATTAATTGTAAATACCAAATTTACAATTAATTTGTATTAACTCAGTACGTTTAATAATGAGTCATTGTTCTTCTTTATCGTTCTTAATGTTCCCAATAAATTGATTCTGTTATTTAATTTTGAAGCTCTTAAATGTTTAATTCTAATAGTTTTTAATTTCGTCATGTCTGAAGAAAGTTGAAAGACTGTTATATTATTTCTCATTTAGTATTTTATTTATTTATTTATTTTTTTTGTAAAACACAAATATAAAAAAATCAATTTATGCAGAGTGCGCTGTAAAACGTTTCACATAACATATCACATATGGAGGTAAATATAGATTGCTGTTAGTATAGAAACGATTATATTATATATCGATATCATTCTTAGTTTTAACCCTTTCAGGGGCAAATCATTTCTGCCCCCAAAATGTACACTTAATGAATTCACACCGCAATTTATGAACAAATTTTTTTGAAAACATTCAAAAGATTTTCTTGACATATATTATGAGATTGAAATTATACTAAAAAATTACCGGTGTTATTTGGTAGTTTGGACCTTAGAATTAAGCGTTTGCAGACTGGAAATGGTGCCCCTGACAGGGTTAAAAAGAAGTACCCATTTTTATTGATATTTCGACAACGTATTTTGCACCATCACAAGCAAAAAGTTATGTTATTTCCAACAATACAAATTAAATACGTTGTTTTCTTTTAGTATTTTCTTTTAAATTATAAGTAAAATGGAAATTTAACAGTTAAATTCTTCAATTTTATATTTTATTAATAAAAAAGAAGTTTTTAAAATCTGCGCTTGGTTTACATTACGGAAATAAAGTAAAACATTCTAAATGGTGTTTCTTTCTTCTTATATTTACGAACATTTGTATTTGATAAATGAGAGAAAGACGAAAACTCTTTAATAAATAACTGTTTGGTGAAATAAAGTGCAATTTGTTATATCCCAAGTGCGATTTTCGGATTGAGCATTGAAGCAGATTCTGTTTGATAAATCGATTAACTCACTTGTTGAGTAGAATCATTGACTTGCTCTGAAGACTGAAAAGTAAGAAGTAATGTTTTCACACTAACATAAGATTGTTTTACTTGTTGTTTTTCTTGCATTTGTTTTCCGTTATTACATTATTTCATTATAACGGTTTTTTCAAAGTTTTCTGAAATAAATTACCTATAAGTAAATTATCTAAAATAAGGAAGACGATTTATATATATATATATAAAAGCTATTGATTTGTTAATAGATTTTGAAAGACGATAAATGAAATATTTCAATATTTAAGCCGTTAACTGCTTAATATAAATACATTAAAATCTTCGAATTTAAGATTCGGATGCATTTTGTTTTAATTGTAGATTTATTATTTTTTAGACCAACATTTTATTTTAAAATTAAATTATTCTATTGTACTCATTTTTTTTATATCTTTCCAATGTGAAATTTCTTTTAATCATATTAGAACACAAATGATAGATTTAGTTTAAATTTAAATGCAAAAGTTATTTAAACTTAAAAACACACCTATATTTAATTGAAATACATGAATATATTGATATACATTGATTGTATAATTATTTGGAAAGTTGCCTATTTGGAATTTTTAACGATGCAAAGAGCTGCATTCACCTTGTTCTGAAATGTTAAAAAAATGCTAAAATTTAAAATGTTCACTTAATAAAGGTCATACAAAGGCTTGTTGTTAATGCCGCTTGAAGAGCGATAACGCATTGCTAGGTAAATCTTATTGTTATTTCATATCTCTAGGTAATATAAGTTTTTTTTTTTTAACTAAATCCATTTAAGTAAAATATGGATTAATTTTTCAATTAATTTTCCGCAGTGAAATTACGCCCGAAAGTAATGAATATGAAATTCGTGAAGTTTTTCACATTGCTAAGTAAGCGTAAACCAACAGAGTGAAAAATCTACAAGCCGGCAACCGAACCCGGATCTCTGAAACAGCGCTCCAATGTCTACCGTGAAGCAACGAGGACGATAACCAGTTTGACATACCTCACTTTGAAGTATCGGTAAATCACTCTTAAATTTATTCAATAATTTTGGGCGTAATCTCACTGCTAAAAATTAGTAGAAAAATTAATTAAAATTATACTTATATGTGTTCACCTATGCTGGGATTTATTTCGTCTCACATTTGCCGCAGGGTTGTGTGCTCATAAAGTTATTCCATCTTGTGCTGATGAATATTATGCTTTGTTTGTATTTCAAACTGTCATTTTTTGTCAAATATTTCCCATTTGTTTTTATGTATCTGCCCTGAATCTAATACATGTGAAGTGATAGAGAGAATATGATTGTTAAACGAATTCAACACCCTAAAATTAGTCAAATGTACCCATTTGCAAATCAGATACAGAAAAATAAAAAGATTGTTGACTAGTGTAATTGGAGAATATCTATACTAATAAAAGAACAAATCGCTCTGTGTCTGTGTGCGATGCCTAGCGAAAACTGCTGAACGTAGAAATCTGAAAATTTAGGTGTGAATAGTCCAAGACAGGTCCTGGTGCACCTAAGGCTCATATTTTTTTATTTTGTAAGAGCCGGGGCCCCTGGTCCCCTTTAAGTTTTTATACACTGAATTGTTAATAACATGCCTCATTTCTATCCGATCTTCTTCGTTTTTGAGGCGAATTCCCCCATACAGTTTCTACCCCATTTCTATATTTCAGTTAAGGCCCTGGCATCCTTGCTGCCCAGTACAGGGCCCCTTGAGACTTAATGCACTAAATTGTTAATAAATTGCATCATTTTAATCCGATCTACATTTTTGGAATCCCTTTTCTATTTATCTTTTATCCCGTTTCTACATTCCAGTAAAGATCCTGGGCCCGTTTAGGGTCTCATAGGGCCCGGTGAAGGACCCCTTGAACATTTTGTGTGCCACGCATTTTTCACCCACTAATTTTTTCACCTTCTCAGTACGTAATTTTAAAGTTCAGTCTTCGACTCATCTCCCTAGACCAACACGCACATATTTTTATTGGGGCCATATAGGGCCCTTTTTTAACCCTTAAATGCCTGATTTTTCAAAAATCATTTAAAAAATGTTTTCCGGCTTTCATTTATTAAATAAAACATGTGAAAAATACTTTAAAAAATCACACTTTGTTTAAGTATGGCTTACGGCTAAAAACCAGTTAGTTACTAATCGGCAATACTGGTCTTTAATTAAAAAAATAATTTTCCTTGATAAAATTGTATAATAGTAAACATACAAGAATTTTAAGAACTATGAAAACAAATAAATTCCACTTGCTCACTGTAGAACAAAATAGGGTATTTCGCAAGCTTCCAAATTAAATAAAAAGAACATCTAGCAACAATTGAATAAATAAATCTATCTTTATTCTTAAACAGCACAGGTTTTGCCATCTACGTTTTGAAATTCAATTTAATAACATCTTCTGAATTTATTTTAATGGCAACATTAGGCATTATAGCTTCAATACTATACTAATAGTATTTTAGAAGCCTGAATTGGGTATGTTGCCAAAAGGCAACACACGGTTTAAGCATTTCCCGAATCTTTTGCGCATTTCTTTAAAATTATATTTGAATGATTAATTCATACCCTATGCTTAATTTTGACTAATCTAAGATCTAAAACGCTAAGTACTAAAATGTTTTAACATGTTTTCATGTTAGGGTCTTGCTCTCAACTATTAGTTGGCCCCGTTTGGGCCCCATATAATAGCCCCCTTAAAAATAGGCGTTAGGCATTAGACGATTCACTAACTGTATTTTCTAACAGCTTCTTAAGTTCTTCAGTAACGACATGAACAACAACAACAACAAAAATTTTCAGACTTTAGCTACAACCAATTTTGAATATTAAGCGCCATCTTGGGGCCCTTGGTGCACCTTCTTTAAAAATGAACCGAATTGTTTGTAATTATATTTAACGTAGTTATAGCTTCCTCTGATTAATTTAAAAAATAATAAAAAGTATATTTATACCCAAATACATGCCACTTAAGGCCCTGGTTCCCTCGTATCCGGTGCAGGTCCCCTTGAAGGTTTTGCACCATAAATTGTTAATAAATAGCTCCCTCTTAATCCGATCTTCATTTCTGGAACCCTTTAACCATTTAGTTATGCTCCTGTTTATATTCCAGTTAAAATGATAGGGCTACCTAGGTCCTGTAGGCCCCGATCCGGAGCCCCTTTAACTTTTTTGTGCCATTTTCACACTCTAATACACTTCAAGTGACCCGATACAGAGTCACTTGAAGTTTTTGCGTACATAAATTGTTAATAAATTGCTTCCTTTTAATATGATCTTGATATTTGGTATTCCTTTTCCATTTAGTTATTCTCACGTTTCTACATTCAATTCAAGGCCGTAAGCTCCCTGAGGTGCATAGGGCTGGTCCGAGGACCCTTGGACTTTTTTGTGCGCTAATCATTTTTAATGCCTTATTTTTCTCACCTTCTCAGTGAATAATTTTAAAATTGAGCCTTAGACTCTTCTCCTTGAACAACACCCTCACATTTTTATTCAGCTCCTAGCTTTTTATTCCGCCCCTGGGCTTTTAAGTATTTCCCAAATGTTTTCGCATTTCTTTAAAATATTATTCTAATGATTAATTCAAACCCTGTGCTTAATTTTAACTAATAGAAGATCTAAAACGTTAAGTACTAAAACATTTTAACACGTTTTCATATTAGGGCCCTACTCTCAACTATCAGTAGGACCTTTTGGCCACCCTATTACATCTCCCTTTAAAATGGTCCGATCCACTATTTATTTTTCTAAGAACTTCTTAAGTTTTCCAGCTACTACATGAAAGATAAAACAAATTTTCAGACCTCAGGTACCATCAATTTTGGATATTAATCGCCTTCTTGTTGCCCTTGGTGCAGCTTATTTAAAAATGATTGGTATTGCTTGCAATTTTCATTAACATATTTCTAGCATCCTCTGACTAGTTTAAAAAATACTAAGAAGTATATTTATACCAAACTACATGCACTTAAGTCTCTGGTACCTTGGGGACCGATACAGGTCCTCTTGAAGTTTTTGCATCAAAAATTGTTAATAAATTCCTCCTCTTAATCCGACCTTTATTATTGGAACCCTTTTTCGATTTAGTTATTCTCCCGTATCTTTATTCCAGTTAAAATCGTGGGGCACCATTGTGTTCCATAGCGTTCCATAAGGCCCGATCCGGGGTCACTTGAACTTTTTGTGCGGCATGCATTTTTCATCACACTTTCCTCACATTCTCAATGCAAAAATTTAAAATTGAGTCTTGCACTCTTCTTACCGAACCAACACTTTCTTATTTTTACTGGACCCTAGGATCCTGTTCGAAGCATTTACCCACATTTTATGTGCATTTCTTTAAAATTTTATTCTAATGACTAATTCATAACCTATGCTTAATTTTGGCTAATTGAAGATCTAAAGTGCTAAGAACTTCAACCTTTTAATAAGTTTTCATATTAGGTCCCTGCTCTTTAGATCAGTTGGCCATCTTTGGGCACTTTGTTATAGGTCCCTTAAAAACAGTCCGGTTCACTAGATTTTTTTAAACAACCTCTTAAGTGCCCCTGCTACTACATGAATGGCAAAAAAAATTCTCAGCTCCCACCAATGTTTAATATTAATCTCCTTCTTGGGGGTCTTTGTTGCAGCTTCTTTAAAAACTAGCCGATTCTATTAGATTTTTCTTTAATATATTTTCAGCGTCCTCCAGCTACATTACTAAAATTTTTCTTATACCCAACTACATTCCAGTTAAGACCCTTCCTCCATGGCCCCGGTCTTCCTTTAATGTTCGAAAAAAGTGTAGCTGACGCAAAATCTCCTTTTACAGAATCAACTTACCTTTACTCACTACAGCTGTAAATTAAAAATCGCGTTACCTTAAAGGTAACTTTAGATTAGAGATTTCATCCGTTTATTAAATATCGTGTTAATGTTGAAAGTATCTCATGTAATTTACAAGGCAAGGGTCACTTACACCACTTGGAGGCGCATTCTTTCCTCGGAGTTTAAGAACACAATTTCAACGCGATTTGATCATTCTACTTGGATTACAATTCAGCTACTTTTTGTATTATGACATTTTGTATTAGACTTCAATTACCAACATTTTCTAACATTAATGATGCATTCTTTTTTGAATTATATGGGCTTGATTACTACCACGTTTGGCTTACTCAACTTGGTATCCGATTGTCTCCGGCACGTACGGAGTACTTCCGGCACATGCTGCCTTAGGTAGCGGTGATCCAGGTTACATCCCTCATAGCATGCATGTTCACGGTGACGGCGTTGTGACGTCACTGTGAGTCACTGTGGTCACGTCACATCTGTGACCAAAATACCACCACTCAGTGATGTCACATTGTGACTGAGATGTGAACTTCTTAGAAAACTTTTAAAAATTACAAAAAAATATTCAAAACATGTTATTTATGTAAAATTATATTTTCTGGCAATTAAAAAAAATTGTGACGTCACTGTTATGTCACTGCATGTAACGTACGTCACATATGTGACGAAAAAACCCACCATATTGTAAGTCACAGTGTGACAAAAATATGAACATAAAAAATCTTTGACAATTAACAGAAATATTTTAAACATGCCCGAGTTACAGCTACATAAGGAATGAAAATATATTAGTGGATAGGAAATAGTAAATTCGGACACGAAAAGAGGGGGGAGGGCATAAAAAGGAAAATGCACGGTACAAGTATCAACAAACTAGATTTTCATGCTATATTTTATCAATTTGTTATCTAAGACAGTGAATGTATACTTTTTTTATGATTCCAATTTTATCTACCATTGCGATTTAATCCTTCACTGATTGTTGTTATTATAAAAGTGTTTCTCGGAAAAATGGTACGTACTGCTGCAATTTGGATAACATATTTAGAATTAAGAATATTAAATATGTACACTTTACATATTTAATTTTCAGGGAGGAAGTTTTTTTTTTTTGTCGGCCACTGGTACTTGAAACACTTCTGTGGCTTCAAACTAAAATTTTCTATTACAGTTAAGTCTGTAGCTTTTAATGAGCACGTAGAAAGAGGATTCAGAGTTTAGTCATATATGCATTTCTTGCTTTAGAATTTGCATTCAAGTCATATTTTTTCCTGTTATTGTTTAACTATTTTAAATAACTATTTTTTTTAAAAATTCTACTTCTTTCAGACTTTTTAAATAAAATTAGCAAATTTTATGTATACAATGTATATGTATATGTATACAAATTTTATAGAAAAACCATGATTTAATTATTCGTATTTCAAATTCGTGTTTTAGAGATATGACTGTAAAAAAAGTTATTTTACAAATTGTTTTATTCTACAGAAAATGAATATGGAAAAAAAAAAAAATGAGAGATTGACAAAGAAAATTTTTTTTATCCTGTATACTCTTTTTTCATTTATTAAGAAGATACGTATTTTGTTATTTATTACGTGTAAAACAAACTTTACTTTTAAAAATAGAAAGAAAAAAGGCAGGTGTTTCATTCAAATAGAAAATTTTCATAGACACTCTCATAAAGATAAAATAATTGCCCATTTAAACTAAATCTGTTGTATATATATATATATATATATATATTGAAAAATCCAAATTCATATAAATTAGTACACGGAAAAAAACATCTAACAAACTGTAACTAAAACAATAATTAACAAAACCAAGAGTAACTAAGAAAAAACCAAACATGAAGACAAGTGGCCAAGGCTTATGACTTGTACTGCGGGGTTAAACTTGTTTTACGTGCACAACATTCCCCCTCACTTGCCAAGACCAAACAAATAAAGATAGGAAAAAATGAAAACCACAATCTAATTCAAAAGCCGTCAAATGAAGTCCGTGATTATCCTCACTGCTAAGCTATTTTCGATAGGAATCACGTATCGATAAATCACAATCATCGAACAATTCCAATGTTTTATTTCGATAGCTTTTTTTCCTGATAAAATTGAAAGTTAAATCATTCAGAAAATGTATTGGGTAATTTTGTTTACTGGCGTTTATGTAAAGGTTAAAAAATTCACCAACCAATTTATCAACATATATATATATATACAATTATAATAATACAGTACAAGCAACTGCTTGCTCAATATCGTCTGCGCTCGATTAAACCGCAGAATGAAATAAGGATCAGAGAACTTTGACGCGGGAAGTCAGTCTTTTTAACCTAACAGAAATATGTCTGACAATTTAGGATAAAACACGGATATAATTTAAATATTTATGGAACTTAAAAGGTATGTCTTATTTAATTTAACTTTTTTATTACTGTTTGATAGATTACTATCACGAGTTAAATAGTTGTATGTTATATGCAATGAGACTGATCTAGAATTCTTTTCAGAAGCGATATTTTCTGATTCCATGCTGTAAAATATCTTAAACTATTCAAGGCTGGAGTAGCACAGTTGAAGTTTATTCCAACAGAGCGAAAAATGTCCAGACCAGGGATCGAACCTGGATACTTGGCGTGCCGTGCCAATGCCTTACCTGTTAGGCTATCCGGACCGATACCTGGCTGACATAATTCACTCTGACATAATTGTCATCACTCTTAATTCACTCTGACATAATTCACCTGTTAGGTATCGGTCCGGATAGCCTAACAGGTATGGCATTGGCACGGCACGCCAAGTATCCAGGTTCGATCCCTGGTTTGGACATCTTTCGCTCTGTTGGAATAAACTTCAACTGTGCTACTCCAGCCTTGAATATGATTTAATCCAGTTGGAAAAAATATTCGTTCCCTTCATTATATCTTAAACTGTCATCGATAGAAAAAAAAAAAAAAAGCTGATGCAGAGACTGATTCTAACACAGTATTTACCGTCATTAATATTTTGGAGTTAAGTATGATATTCGATTATAATGATATTAGGAAACTGTTTCAATTTTGAAATTAACATTATACTGTATACTGGGAAAATGTCTTTTTACATATTATAGCAGGGAAACTTTTGAAAGATTTTTTTTCATTGCTAATAATATTTTAAATTAGTATTTAAAATCCTAAATCTTCATACGAATGTTTTTAGATTTAACATTTGCCAAAATTATAAAATAATAGGAATTCCTTATAACATATGGAAAGATTTTTGAGAAATTGTTAAATGCATTTAATTCATCTATTGTAGTTTGTTGTTGTTTAATAGTACAATTATAAATACTAATTATTTAGTGTTTTTCAAATTGATATATTTATTTTTTTAATTGTATTTAAGCATTTTTTTTTTTTTTTTTTTTTTTTTTTTTTTTTTTTTTTTTATCAAACATTTAATTGCAGACATTCAGAATCAGTTATTAAATTTTCTTTGATTGTAAACTCATTTTCTACGTTTTCGATACATTTATTTTATTGGCATTAAAAAATAAAATATAATATTTAAGCATTGAAATAAAGTGTTTTTCATGCCCGATAAAGTTGAAAAGTGTTTATGACTTCGGTTTGTCTGTCCGTCTGTCCGCGCTCTAACTCGCGTAAATATACTCGGATTGACCTGGAATTTTTGGATGTTATTGACGTTTACCATAGCAAGGTCCCTATTTGTAATGACGTTTGTAGCATGTTTAGTTCATTTACAGGAACAGTCAAAAGTATTCCATTACATATACGATATGTGGGAAAAAATCGTTTCAAATGATTTTTAATGATTTTACACGCTTTCAAACAGAATAAAATTGATATGCATTTATGAAGCTCACTAAAATGTGCATTCCGTAGAATATGCGATGCAAAGAATAGCTATTGTCCATTTACAGAGCTAAAAAAGGAATTCCAAAACATAATGATATAGGGGTGGAGGGAATTGTTTGCGGCGTACAGTATTTATGTTAATCTATTTGATATGTAATGAAATTGATATATGTCGTTGAGATTTACATACTATTAATTATTTCATGCTAATACGAAGTGTATATAGCATTTACAGGGACACAAAATATTTCAGATACTATATTGCATCCGAAGTACTGTTCATTAGCGATTATTGCTGGAAATGCATTTTTAATTATGATATGCGCTTTTATGATTCACTACATTTATGCATAGTATATGGTGTATATATATATGCTATAATTCATATACAGGACTATACAAAAGTATTAGTAAGGGTTACTGGGTATTGATTAAAGGTGGTTTTTAAATAAGTTATGCATTTTTACGCTGCACTGTATTTAATTTACTAAGAAATGTTTGTAGAATATAGATAAAATGATATACAGGGTCACGCAAAGAATTGGATACGTTGCCGTCTATAAATTATAAATTCTTGAAAAGTGATTTCAGCAGTTTTAAGAGAGTTTTAGTTTGAATTAAATTTTAACTAAATAGAGGCGTATAATAAAGGTTCTAAGTAAACTACAAGGTTGTACAAAATTATTTAAGTATGTTTCCATATATTAGTATAAATTACTGAAAGAGAATTTCAACCTGTTATGCGTTTCCTTGATTAACTAAATTTTTCCATTATATAGTATATATATCAATCTACCGCCCAAATACAGGAGTATTTAAAAGAATTGGAAACATATTTGTTTATGGATAGTAACTGCTGAAATCAGTTTTTCAAATGTTTTATGCGTTTTCATGTTTACTTAGTTATCTTATTTACGTTATTTCCCCGGATGTCTTGTTAAAACCATCAGGAAGAGTTGGAAAGTGTTTTATAATCTATGCTTAACGCAGGATACATCTTACTTGTTGTTTCTATTCCCCAGATCAGTCTTTTCCTATAAAACATACCAAATCTATTTAGCTCATATTCACAAAATACAATATATACGGGAATAAAAAATTTAAATATATAGGGCTTATCATGTCGTTCCATAAATGACAGTTGTATTAATGTCCGTTAGACTCCATGTTCGTATTTAATAAAGCAATGACAAATCACATTAAAAAGCACAAACATTCTTAATATTAAGCTTGAATTCAAGATCAAGCTTAGAACTTAATAAAAAAAGATGTCTGTTGATAAACATTATCTTTTAAATGGAAAATTAAAAATATTTTAGAAGAATAGGACTTTGAAATAGCGAAATCTTGCTAAAAATTACGGTTAAAAGATATGATTTTATATTTCAAACAAAACTTTACTTTAAAATTATCATAGTGTTTATCACAAGAATCATCACAGTATTAATACTTGGAAATTTTTCCAGAGAGAACCATTCGCCTTGCATACAATATTTCAAATGAAAATCAAATTTCAAATTAATTGCTTAAAAAGCGCAAAGGCCAACATAGTGAAAAATATTCCACGCCGGGACTCGATCCCGGGTCATAAGTATAGCGCACTGACATTCTGCCGACTAAACCACATGGAGCGATACCCAGCCTGGAAAATTTATCCCTATTACATGTTGGCAAGTCTACAAACGCAGCACAAGATTGAATATTTATCGTGAGACACCGTCATGGGGCAAACACGAAACTTAATTAAATCCAGCATCGATTGAAACTATATTAATACTTGGAAATTTTTCCAGAGAGAAGCATTTGCCTTGCATACTGTATTTCAAATTAAAATCAAATTTCAAATTAAAATTGCCTTTTAAGCAATTAATTTGAAATTTGATTTTCATTTGAAATATTGTATGCAAGGCGAATGTTTCTCTCTGGAAAAATGTCCAAGTATTAATATAGTTTCAATCGATGCTGGATTTAATTAAGTTTCGTGTTTGCCCCATGTCGGTGGCTCACGATAAATATTCCATCTTGTGCTGCGTTTGTAGCCTTGCCAACATGTAATAGTGAGAAATTTTCCAGGCTGGGTATCGTTCCATGTTGTTTAGTCGGATCTTGCATGGAATCTTTTTCACTATGTTCGCCTTTGCGCCATTTAAGCAATTAATTTAAAATTTGATTTTCATTTGAAGTCATCACAGTGTTTATGACAAGTTCGTCACAAATGACACATATTTCACAAATTGGTCACAGTGTGACTTCAAAGCATTGTCACTTTCGTCGCAGGTTCGTGACAAAGTTAATGCCAAAATAGTCACAAATGACACACTTTTCACAAATTTGTCATACCGTGACTTCACAGAGTGGTCACAATGTGACGTCACAAACGACCTCTAAAATGGCCATAACGACCTCGCATTCTAGTCACTATGACGTCACATCGATGGTCACAAAATCACAGTGTGACTTCACAACGACGTCGCCGTGACGTCACCATGCCTTACGGGATGTTCGTTTGGAAAAAAGATTGTAGGGAACACACTAGACGCTGCGGAAGGCAATGTAAGCCTCCGAAAGTAGGGGAGAGTTGGACAAAACCGGGTAGGTGGATAAAACAGGGATCCAGGTTTTATGGCTTGATTTGTGCCGGTATCTATTGGAAACTTCTAGAATTACTTCTAAGCGAGTGGCTTGACAACACCCAGTAAACAGTAGTCGTGTAAAACAACTCATTTCGCAGTGGTGATTTTTTTAAAGTTTCACGTGAAAAAGTTAAAAATTCGGCGTCTGTAATATTACATTACCAATCTTAAATGCCTAAGGATTTAGTTTAGGTAAGTAAAACATATGATAGTCCATTATTTATTTGTTATTTTAACGTTTTGTATTGATGTCTATGAGTTGTTTGAACAACGCTAGAGTAACATTTCATGAAAATGGCGTGGTCGGACAAAGCCGGGATGCGGGTAGTCGGACATAACCGGGAAGTTCCCGGTTTTGGACAACTCATTTATTTGCGTGATTGAAATGGAATTCACTTGTTTAGTTATTGTTTTACGATCTATAAATATTTAAAACTATACAAAAAGTATTATTTAAATTAAGTTGTTATATAGAAAACTGTTTTTTAGTCATTTATATTCCAAATTAAGTTGAAAAAAAATAGTAAATCATCGAGTTGGGGCTTAATTAAATTAATTATCCTTTTGTTTAATTTCATGGTAGTTTTTAAGTGTTTAATTTTCTATGTATCAAATAATTTGTACCTGATATACTACAAATAATTTTTACTTTCTTATATCTTTAGAAGAAGGAAGTATTGGATTCGTGAAAAATTTCGACATCCGGTTTTCGATGGATTTATACGTTTTAGAAGGTTCTGAAGACGATTTGATAGTTTTTAGAAAATATCTGACTGTCTGTCTGTATGTGACAAAAATTTTCTGGACGCTCTATCTCAAGAACTAAAACGAAATTTCACAACACTTTAGATTCAGTTAAATCTTGATATAAGCTAGTGCTGATTATTTTTTGGTGTATATCGCTCAACAGGTGGTGCTGCTATGCTGCATTTTTCACGATTTTCTGAATAACTCTATCTCAAAAACTAATGCACGGATTTTCATAAAACTTCAGATTCAGTTAGACATTGACATAAGTTGTTGCTGATTTGATTTTGGAGTAAAGCACCAACAGATTGTGCTACTATGCTGCATTTTGCAAGATTTAATCGATTTTAGCGATAGTCATATCTCAAGAATTAATGCACTGAATTTCATATCTTTAGAATCCTCACGATGGGGATAGATTACCATTTATTTTTTGCATTGTGCTAGCGAATTTTGATACATTAACATTTATAAGATAGACGAAAGTTTTAGGATTGGCACATCCGACTAGTTTATTGTATACTTTTTCGTATTAGACAAGGGGTTCGTTTACGCAGCTCGCCATGTTCAATGTTGCTGAGGCTCAATATGAACCTCATTATTAACAAATTGTTAATAATTTTTTATGTTTCTGTATATTTCCCTTAGACCTAAAAAGATTTATCTACAGTCTTTTTTTTTTCTTTAGGTGATGCAATGCCTAGAAAAGAAAAGTATAAGAGAATTACAAACCGGCAAAGCTGGTCAGAAGAGAGTATGGCTGCAGCCATCCAAGAAATGTTGAATGGTACAATGGGGTCCAAAAATGCATCGGGTTGCTACAATGTTCCTCAAACTACCTTAGAAGACAGAGTTAAGAAAGCCCGCCAGAATGATTTGTCTCCACAGCTTGCTGCACAGAAAGGTTTGGGTAGATTTAAGCCAATTTTCACTGCTGACCAAGAGAAAGAACTAGTTGCCCATATTTTGTCACTAGAAGAAAGGCTCTTTGGCATAACGCTGTCCAACCTTCGAGAACTCGCTTTTCAGCTTGCTGAAAATAATGATATTTCTCATAATTTCAATAAAACCAAAAAAATGGCAGGAAAAGAGTGGCTTTACAGTTTTTTGGCCAGACATCCACAACTTAGGTTGCGAAACCCTGAACAAACGTCCTTAGCACGGGCAAAGGGCTTTAACCGCACTGCCGTGGGTAAGTTTTTCACTATTCTCCAGTCCACTTACGACAAATACAAATTTTCACCATGTGATATATACAATGTTGATGAAACTGGCATTTTGACAGTTCCCAACAAACCGTCCACAGTATTGGCTCTAAGAGGAAAAAAACAGGTAGGCTGCTTGACCTCTGCAGAGCGGGGTGCCCTGGTAACAGTGGAAACGTGTATGAACGCTGCAGGCAATTTCATGCCCCCCATGTCCGTGTTCCAGAGAGTTAAGGCAAACCCCCTTCTAATGGACGATGCACCTCCGGGATCGTTCGCTGCATACAATAAGAGTGGGTGGATTAGTAATGAGACATTTCTGGTTTGGTTTAAAAGATTTGTAGAGTTCTCTCATCCTTCAAAGGATAAGCCAGTTCTGCTGCTCCTAGATGGACACGCTTCTCATGCAAAAAATATTCGTTTGATCAATTCTGCTAGAGAAAACAACGTGATCATCTTATGTTTTCCTCCTCATACGACTCACCGACTACAGCCACTTGATGTGTCATTTATGGCTCCTCTTAGTGCTTATTATGAACAGGAAGTAAGAAAATGGCTTATAAATCATCCTGGTCGTGTTGTTACAATCTACCAAATAGGAAAGTTGTTTACATCTGCATATTTAAGGGCAGCAGTTGCACAAACTGCTATAAAAGGGTTTGAAAAGACGGGGATCTACCCGTTTGACGGTGACGTATTCCCAGATCACCTCTTTACTCCCGCTGAGACAACCGAGAGGCCCATGGAAGTGGAAAACAATCCTTTGGCTGAATGTCAAGTATCGCCTGAACAACAACAAGATCCTGATGTAGACCTGTCTGTAGCAACCTATAAACCTCACCCTGAGAAAGGAATGGGTCTATAGAGAAGCCGTCAACGCCGACTTCGAAGGCTCCAGTTCCTGTGCAAGATGACGATGTCGGCTTGCAGGTTCCTGTGCAACCGTCTACGTCTTCTCAAGGTCTGGGCAGAGGTATCAAGCGTCCTTTTTCAGTCTCACCACAGGATATAAAGCCTATTCCAATACAAACCGGCTCTAGGGCCATCAGGAAATCAGACAAGCGTCGAGGGAAAACAGCTATCCTTACTTCAACCAGCTACAAATTAGAAATCGAACTAGAAGAAAAAGAAAGGATGAAAAAACAAGAGAAGAAAGACTTAGCCATAAAGCGAAAACTTTTCAAGATGAGAGAAAAAAAAACCGAGGTGAAAAAGAAGAAGCCAAAGAAGAAAAGACCCTTGACATCAAACGAGGAGAAGGATGAAAGTGATGAAGGATGCATCTTTTGCAAAGGTTTATATGAACAATCTAAACCCAAGGAGAGATGGATACAGTGCCTTCAGTGCAAAGGGTGGGCACATGAAGCGTGCAGCAACGCAGAAGAACAAGATCAAAGTTTCACTTGTGATTTTTGTGCCAAACATGCTTAACTCTTAAGGCATAACTTAGATCATTGTTATTTGATGTAGATTTGATATAGATTCAAATTCTATAAGTATAAAGATGTCATATCCTGAAAGTTTTTCTTTAATAAATAGTATTATTGCAAAGTTACAATGTGTTTTTAATTATTATTTCCAGTTCCCGGTTTTGTCCTACCAGGTCGGACAAAACCGGGACATTGCACACTTCTAAAAAATGTGCTTTTATGATCTTAATTGCTATTGTTCGCGATTGAATGAATACTTTTTTTCTTCACAAGGAATCACTTTATAGTTTTAATGCAAATTTTAACTGTTTTGTTCACATAGTGAATAATAATAAGAAAAAACCCGTTAGGGTCCCGGTTTTGTCCGACTTTCCCCTACGTTCATTTAAAAGAATTTCAAAAGATATAAAATTATACAAACTTGAGTTTGTTTAAGGTTTACGGACCCCGGACAACGCAGGGCGGATCTAAATATGCTTCATTTGAATGTACAGAAATGTCGAATTTAATTTTGAAGTAATAGAAAATGAAATTTTTCAAATCCTATTTCTATGAATGGAGATAAAAATTTTCAAGAATTTTGGATGAAAATTTATGATTACTATGATATTTTAAGATTCGAGCCATCGTTGAACAAATAGGGATATCAGAAACGTTTAAAATCATGAAAATGGACTGTATTTTTAACATTGATTAAGGGGTTTTTAATTAATTTTGATTATTATTTCTTTTTGGATTTATTTATTAAAATTTAATAAAAAAAATATTTCTTAAATTAAAAAAAAATATATCAAAAGTTTTTATATTGCACAAAATATTATCTTTAAAAAATTATTTTGCCAGGATTTTAATGTCCAGTTCCCATATTTATCAGACGCCCTTTTTTATTTATAAAGCTGATTTTTTTGTTACTGTATTGCACCTGAAACAAATATATATATATATATATATATATATATATATATATATATATATATTATAAACAATAATAATGTATTATATTTTCATTATAACATAAAAAAAAAATATTTCTTCGTTTTTCAATTGTAGTTGAGTTACAACCTAATAATCGTGGGAAAAGAGATTTTCCAAGATTAATTTTCTCTTGTTATTTTTTACAATTTAACTTTTTTCTATAAAGCATAAATAATTAAATTAAAAAATAAGTAATAGTATAAATTAATGTAAGTCATCTTAATCTGCGAAGAAACTGTATTTAATTTTAAGCATATTAAACCTTTCCTATAACTTTAATTTGTTGTATTTCCTAATTCTCTTTTCTTTTTTAACTTCAAATAAAGCAAAAGGCATGTAATTTTACATTTGTAATATTAAATAACCTGAAAATCTCAAAGAGAGCTGTTATTGCTCAAGGCTAGTCTAAATTAAACTAAACTACTATGCTGAGAAATGATAACAACGCCAAAGGCCAGAAACTTGAATTTGTTTGGCCACAATTATAAATCGAGGTTTGACTTCTTATAAATTATTTTAAAATGTGCGGTATTTGAAAGTAGTAAAATATCGTACCTGATTTTTCCGCAACATTTTTCCAATCTTACTCGTGTGGAGCGCCAAGGCAAATTTTTGTTAGTCTAAGAAAACAAACGATGTTTATAAAAGAACCTTAAGATCCAAAAGCCTCATTACAACATTATTCCGTCGCTTTTAATATATTTTCCCCCTTTTTAATGAGGAAGAAAGTAAATGATATAAAAAGAATGACATGAATGACATGAAAGCTGTTTAAGGGGCCACAGGACTTTGGAGTCTCGGGAAAATTGGAAAAAAAGAAAAAAAAAAAGCTTTCAACATTTAATATCTTAAAATGTATATTATTTTAAACACAATTTCTGTCGAGTTGAAAGATATAAGTACGTTCCTTCATTTCATGTATTTAAAAAATTGCAAGATGCAGAAGTATTTACAGTGGTCACCAAGCTGTTTTCAAACAACATCTTCACCAAACAACATTTTTCGAACAAAAAATTGTTGTAACAGGTTAAGCGCAGGATTACAAAATAAATTTTGCAACTAGAGTGGACTTTTTTGTTCCTAGAAATACTTCAGGTTGTAATAATTACCTTGAACGTGAATAAATTTGTATTTAAACCATGTTTATATTTTTAATACAAAGTTGTATTTAGATGATACACAATCTTGAAAATTTCAAGAGAATAATCACGTAAAAAAAAAAAAAAAATACTTGTTTGAACAATAAAAATGGAATTTTAGTTTCAGTTTATACTGACTAACATGAAATGTATATTTTGAAAATTTCCTGAAAAAATATCCAGAAGTTTTTGAGATCCCTTGCGTCTTGTGCACAAAAACGTCATTTAGAGAAAAATGACTTCAAAGTTTCGGTAACGACGCTTCAACTACTGAGGGGGTATAATTCTAAATAGACATAACTTCTGTTCTAATGGTAGTTTCTAGGAAGTCATTATATAAAAATGTTCAGAAAAGGTAGCAGTTTAACATTAAAAAAAATAATAATAAAATTTCGAAAATTTTGAAGCTGTAAGAGTCCCGAGACCGCTTAAGTTTTAAGGGCATTTGATAGTCCCTATACCAACCTTGTTAATTTAATGTACCATTTCTCAAAAGCCACCAAAGATATTCAATTATTTTTTTTATATGCATAATAAGAGTAATTCCTAATAAAATGCAGTCCAATTATATATTTATAAAATGAAACAAATATTCTTATTAAATTAATGACTAAACAGTTTCAATCTACTGGTCATTGGTGTTTCATTTTAGCTCTCAACATAAAACTGTTCTTTATTTTATCGTAATCTAAAATGAAACAGCTTACTTTGTGTTTTTTAAATATTTTAACGCATATCAAAAGCAATTTTTTAAGACTTTTAGGGGGTGGAGGTTGTTAAAGAAGGAATGAGAAACACGACACGCAAGTAATTAAATTTTATCAGTGCACGGAAGTCTTAAGTTACTGTTATAAACATAATTTATAATTCAGCAGTCCTTGAACGTTTCTCTAACCATTCCACAGGATTAAGATTCGAAAAATTTCCTTTTCCATTACTGAAATTGCGAATATGACATTCCACTACTTCTAAATTGTCTTAGTTAAGCGTGTTAAGAGGCAATAACTTAAAGTCTTTTTCCCATTGTTTTTATCTTTTAATTTGAATTTTGCTACAATCAGCAAGCGTAAAAACCATTTGGTCACGTTAGGATAATAATCTTTTGTTCCGGAATGGTGCATGGGATAGTTCTACATGAGAGGTAATAGTTTGTTTGAATCTCATTTGAAATAATACTGGGATTTTCATTATAATAGGATTATAATTTTTTAATTTATTTATTTCGTGTATGTAATATTTCAGTGTTTTTTATTACACATGGTTGCTCCTTAGTGATAATGATACTTTATTTATTCTAATGCATTAATTTTTATAGAATATAATCCGGGGTTGCTTAAGTTTCTTATATTTATTGAAAGCTGTGAAATCTTTCTTTCCCTCAGGATTCTCTGATGCATGATTACTTTAGAATAATATAATTAGTTGCAAAGCTTGCTTATGATGTTTAAATTATTTTATAATTTTAAAGTACAATTATCTGTGATTGTCGAGCGGAACTGAGTAAATATATATATATTTCTTATTTTAAGATCATTTCAATGTTTTTCATATTTATTGACAGTTTCGTGTCGTATGCAGTCCATGCCTGTTATTAACGATGCATGTTTGGGAAAAATGTATTTAAAAAAAATCAAATCATCTAAAAATGCAAATTTCAAAAAATGGTCATTTTAACTTTTAATAGTCATCAATACAATTGTGTTAGAATCACTTTTTAATTTTATCAATACTTTACTTTTTCGTCTTAGAGTTTGTGGAAATTTTAATGGTGGTAAAACAAAGGTATTAAAAATACTATGTGACTACATTTTATTTATTTTTGGTATTTTGTTCATAAGTATTTAAGTATCAAGTATACGGTAATTTTATCTAATCGGAATAGATTTTTTTTCTGTTTTCCTCGTAAATGTAATAGATCGGCATTATTTGTAATATATTATTCATAACGAGATTAGGTTCGTTATCGTTAATTATATCTTGTTAACTCTTGTGGATTTAATTTTTTAAATGTTTAGCTAGCATTTTCATACGCATTTCATATTCATAGTGAGCAACGAAATGTTCCATTCCCTAGATTTTCTAGTAAATCATAACTATAAAATATTTTAATTGCATGTAAAGTTATTTTTTTCTTATTTTAAAATATTGTAAATTTTTATCACATCATTGTTGACGAATAATTAATTTCATTATTGTTTTAAATCTCGCCATAGACTATTTTCACCGTTTAAAGTAGAAGCATTGAAAAGTTTAAATCCATTTTACTTCTTTTTTAAAGAGATAGAAACTGTCATAACTAAATATGTCTAACATAAAACCGAAAATATTTGCAAAAGGGTGTGAAAATTTTCAAAACATTCGAACATAAAATCAATGAAGGAGGTGCTTTCTGAATTTTTTTCTTGAAATATTTAATAAATATTTACAGATACATGATTCTATACATATTTACAATAAGTATTATCAAATACTTAATCTGGTTTTTCGAAAAAGGGAGGCTTAGCCTCATCAACAAACTGTAAAAAAATTACAGCGATCATGCTTTTGAAATCAAAACATCTCTTCCTCTCATTCCAGCAATAATACCGAAGTCACATTCTAAGGTAGGATGTGCGCGCATCGCGCGTCCTTCGTTGCCATGGGGAGCAGAGAAAAAGTTTCTCTTCACACTCCCCACCTGAACTCTTAAAGAGTTCACAAATCAAAATTCCATCATAAAATCATAAAAATTCACATTTCCGTATCAGTGGTTCAGTAATCTAATGCAATTTTTAAAATTTCTTATACAAAATACTAAATATAAGAATTCAAACAATATCTAATTAATCACTTAATTAGTCAAATTCAAAATATCAATAAATTCTAAAAACGCTTTAAATTCAAACAAAGTAAAAATGATGACAGTTAAATAACACACACATTATTATTGTTTTATTTTATTTTATTTGATTTTTATTTTTATTTATTTATTTATTTATTTATTTATTTATTTTTTTTGCAGTTAAATCATTTACTTACTTATACCAAAATTCAAAAAGATTCTATATATAAATAAGACTAAAAATTAATAAAGAAAAAGGAAATATTTAGAGTTCTAAATGCAGAAAAAACAAACTAAATAAATGTCTATAAAAGTTTATGAATGTTTACAAAAAGTCTGCAAAAAGTCATTTGTTAGTCATTCTCTATTTCAAAGGGATACAATTGCTGGATGGATCTTTTTAAGATTCCACTCGCTGTTTTTTTTTCGTATGAACGAATATTACCATCTCTTCCAGGAATGGCAGTCTGAATCTTACCAAGTTTCCAAAGAAACTTTTTTTTGCGTCATCTTGAATCAAAACGACTTTCAATTCAAAACGACAAAAGAATTTGTTGTCATATCAGACGCGAGTTCCAGGTGAATGAATCTAGTCACACCGCAAGTAAACAGGACAGTGTAAGATTTTTGCGTTTCTTTAAAATTTCTGATATAGATCGGACCGGTGAAGTCTAAACCGCAGATTGCGAATGGCGGTGCTGCACTAGCTCTGTCTTTTGGTAATGGTGCGGTGATCTAGTCTGCTGGTTTGGAGAAATATTTTTTACATATTATACAATTCTTGATAACACTCTTGACCAATTGACGACATTTAGGTATCCAAAAACGAGGTCTAATTTTTGCCAAAGTACTGGCTGTCCCTCCATGCATAATTTTCTCGTGTACTTGACGAACTATTAGATTAGTTAACCAAGAATATTTGGGGAGAATTATTGGGTTTTTCTCTTCTGCGGACAGGTTAGAAAATTCGAGGCTTCCGCCCAACCTCATCAACCCGTTTTTGTCAATAAAGGGCATGAAATTTGATAAGGATGACGTCTTATCCACTGATTTACTATTTTTTAGATATTCTATTTCTTCCTTATAAAATTGTTTTTGTTCAGATTGTATCAAAAAATTTTCAGCTTCGAGTAATTCTTCCGTTGTTACTACGTCTTGCACTTCAGTTGATTTTTTCAGCTTCATAATGAATTTCTTTACCCAAACGGTAATTCTCAAAAGTTTCTCTAAATTACTATATTTTGAAATGTTTATGGGATTTTCGAGTTTTTTGACTAAGCACTCGCTCTGAAAAACATCGTTAGGATTTTCTTTTGTATTCTAATTCATCTGAGTAAGCGATTTCTTTGTTTTCTGATATTGGCCAACACTCAGGAGGTAAACTTAGCCATTCTGGTCCCTGTAACCAAGTTGTATCATTGATTATCCTAGAGATTTTTTATCCTTGAGAAACTATATCAGCTGGATTGGCAGTACCAGGACAATGATACCAGTTATCAGGTGAGGTCAATTTATGGATCTCTTCAATTCTGTTTTTGACAAAGGGCTTAAACCTTTTAGGGGATCATTTTATCCAAAAATAGGATATTTTTGAATCCATCCAGTAATAAGTTGGTACATTCAATTTTAGAGCTTTCAAAATGTTACTACTTAGCTTGGCCGACAACAATGCGGCCATCAATTCAAGACTTGGTAAGGTAACCGCTTTCAGTGGAGCAACCCTGTTTTTCAAAGCAACAAAAACTGTTCGAACATTTTTGGTGGTTGTTGCTGCACGTAAATAAGCAACCGTACCATAAGCCTTCATGCTCGAATCGGCAAAAATATGCAATTGTAGGTCATAATCATGCCAATTGGTGATGTCAGAAAAATAGTATCTGGGTACTGAAAAGTTTTTCAAATGAGGGAGTTCGTTACACCAGCTACTCCAAAGTATACGTAAATCGTCGGGTAAGGTGTCATACCAATCTAGACCCAAATTCCAAATTTGTTGAATTATACATTTTAGTCTTAATGTAAATGATCCTAGGAATCTAAGTGGGTCAAAAATCCTGCCTAAAACTTGTAGAATAAATCTTTTGGTGTCTATTCTTTTTTAAACGAAATCAACTAAACCTCGAACATCAAAATAAAGTAAATCTTTGGAATTATTCCAAGTGATTCCTAAAACTTTATAAGGGAGATTTTGTTCACCAAAAGCTTCAGAATTGACTTCTGAAGTTATGCCATTTTCTTTCCATAGTTCACTAAGTAGTAAAGAGTTCGTATGTCATTTGTGTGAATGCATACTTGCATTTTCAATTACATCAATACATTGTAAACTCGTGGATAGGTCTTGATCAATATTTTCATGATTTCCTATAACGTCATCAACATAGATATTTTCATTTAAAAATTTTACTGTGTTTGGATATTTTTCGGTGTATTTTTTCAAGTGGTGTTTAATTGTTGCAGCCAATAAAAAGGGACTGCTACTAATTCCAAATAACACTTTGGTGAATCTATAAATTTCAAAGGGTTTAGAATTATCAAACAAATCTTGTGAAAATAAAAATCTTGTTACATCATGATCGTTTTCATCTATAATTATTTGTAGAAATGCTTGTTTTATATCAGTTGTAAAAGCTATGGGATTAAATCTAAATCGTAACAAAACATCAAATATTTCAGGATACAAATTTGGACCTACATGCAGGCAATTATTCAAAGACAGTGAGCCTGTGTCATGAGCAGAGGCATCGAAAACTATGCGTAATCTGCTCGTTGTCCTATCAGTTCTAATTATTTCTCGATGAGGTAAATAAAAAGTTACATTTTGTTTTTCTTCAGGATCTGTAACTAACTCAATAATACCTTGTTTCAAATAATCTGATAACACCTCCTTATACTCAAAAAATAGTTCAGGGTTTTTAATCAATCTTTGTTTGAGTTTAAGAAATCTATATTCTGCTAATTTCCGATTGTCATTTAAACATTCCCTTTCAAGCTTCCACGGAAATCGAACTGTATATCGCTTATCATTGTATTTAATTTCTGACTCAAACTGCTTCATAACGTTGTTTTCTGGAAAATCTGAATTCTGTTTAATATTAAAAAGGCCAGATGATTCGATATTCCAGAATTTTTCAATCTGTTCAGAAATAAAAAATATTTCTACTATTACATTAAATGCTAAGGGCGTATAACTGTCAGTTGTTTTTCCCTGTACACACCAACCAAAAATGGTGTCGACAGCTACTAATTTTTTATTCAAATGTTTTATATTTCCAGTAACTATATCATAATAATAGTCAGCACCTATAAGTAATGCAATGGGTTCTTTGGATGTGGGTGTGTCCGCAAGGGTTAAATTTTCAAATTGTTTACTTTTCATCAAATCATTGATTTCAGGTGGGGGATTTCAGTAGCTGACATTTGATTGGTGACTAGCGCTTTTATATCTAATTTTGAATTAGGTACATTTTTATTTTCAATAGTTAGTTTAACTACTTCAAAGGTTTTTTCAATGGGGTTCTTATTTCCAAACGTAAAAACCGACAATTTTTCTTTCCTTATTGCCTGTAAATTTATTTGCTATTTCTTCAGATATAAAGGTTCGCATGCTCCCACAATCTAAAAGTAACCTAATTAGAGATTGTTTTCCATTTGATTTTATTTTTACACAACAAGTTTGTAGAAGAATTTTATTATTTTCTGTAGAGGAAATAGCCGAAATTACTTTTTCACTAGTTTCACTTTCATTACCTTTTAATTCGGGTGTGTTTACTTCTTTTATTAATTTAAATTTTAGGCATATCGTTTGATTATGTCTGCCCAAACACTTCTTGCAACTAGTTTTAGAGTTACAATTTTTGATAACGTGTTTCCTGCCTAAGCAAAGGAAACATCTTCCTTGAGATTTCAACAAATTTCTTTTAGTGGTTACATCAACAGCCTCACACAAATCAGATGAATGTTTACTATCGTTGCAAAAAATGCAATGAGCCAGCTGCCTATCTGAAGTCGATTTATCGTTAGAAATGTTCATAAATTCACAAGTAGATTTAAATTCAGACTTTGTTGTTTGACTCTTGATTTTTGTTTTATTATTTTCAAATGCTTTCATTCTCGAAAAAAATGTGTGTTCTCTGCTTTTTATTTCAGTGTGCAGAAAATCTAATAATTTATGTATATCTGAATGTGTTAAATTATCTACATTTTGTCTATTATATTCCAAAGCTAATTCTGCCGGTATTAATTTTTAAATTACGGTGATAAGCATGGAGCGATAATTTGCTGGTTCGAGTCCTAATGTGGACAAACATCGAACATTTATTTCTATATCACTGTGCAATTTTTTTCAATTTTTGAATTTTGTTAGCCTTATAAACAGGGGATAAGTTAAGAAGCTTGTTCACGTGATTGTTAATTATCACGTCTTTTTGACCATAACGCGTTTCTAAAACTTTCAATGCTGCGTCATAATTAGCCGCAGCTCCAGATAAATAACTCTTCAAATAATGAAATTTTTCAATTTTCGAAAGCGATTTATTTTCGTGAATTGTATTTTTAAAGGTATTAAAAAATGAAATAAATTGCGTACAGTCGCCATAGAATTTTTGTATATTGAGTTTTGGCAATTTAACAACTGAGTTTCCATCATTAATCACATTCGATTTTAAATCTTGATTGTTATTTAAATCAATATTAACACTTTTTTTTGTTTTCGGTTAATTTTTTCTTCAAACAGAATTTTGCAACTGATATTTTATCTACGTAATCATAAACAGAACTCATTTCAGTTTCATAGTCGTCTAACCCTAAAAGGGGCTCAATTTTCTCGTGAACTGAATTCAATAATTCTGCTTTAGTATCTAATTGAATAAATAATTCTTCTAAATTATCAAAATCTATTGGACTATCCTTCATAACATTTTCTATATTAATTATCAGCTTTGTTACTGCTGTTCTCAAAACTGTTCCGTTCTTTTTCAGATTTTCTAAATCAGACATTTCGAAATAAAATATGAAAAAATTATCTTACCTTTGTTGTCTTCTTATTACTTACTATCCTGTATTTCCTTATTTGTGTTTTGAAGACATTAAAAAGGTAACAAATACTTTTTTTCTTTCTTTTTCGGCGTGATGCACCATGTGAAAATTTTCAAAACATTCGAACATAAAATCAATGAAGGAGGTGCTTTCTGAATTCTTTTCTTGAAATATTTAATGAATATTTACAGATACATGATTCTATACATATTTACAATAATTATTATCAAATACTTTATCAGGTTTTTCGAAAAAGGGAGGCTTAGCCTCATCAACAAACTGTAAAAAAATTACAGCGATCATGCTTTTGAAATCAAAACATCTCTTCCTCTCGTTCCAGCAATACCATTCTAAGGTAGGATGCGCGCGCATCGCACGTCCTTCGTTGCCATGGGGAGAAGAGAAAATTTTTCTCTTCAAGGGTATGTAACAGGGTACTTTTAAAATATCAGAAGTACATTTTCGTCGATTTTTGGATTCAAACACATAAATTTATGTTTGTTACATCGAATATGTTTTATGTTATACATTTTTACATTTTTCATATATATATATATAAACAATTTATTCCTTTACAACCCGAATTATAAATCAGAAATCTCCTCCTCTTCAATAATTAACACCTTTAATGTCTGAAGAAAATTCATATAAAAACAATTTGATTTTTAGATAGATTTTTAAATAAAACTGATTAAATAAATCGGTAGTTAGAGGGTTTTTTTGTAAAATATTTACAAGAATAATTAGATCAACAAAGAAAAAAGAAAAGGGTCCAGTTAAACTGATGGCGTTGAGCTCGTGGGCTATTCCCACTAATTGTATATTATACTCTTATTTCAAAGAATAATGCCCCTCCCCCATTTCCCCTTTTTATACTTAAACAATGAGCCTCCAAATATCATAGGGGAAGCGCGTTATCTAATTAAACCCGTATGCCAAACTTGAAGCAAATCGGATAGAAAAACCTATTTATCTAAACTAGGGGGGTTATTAGCCCCCGTTCATACCTTTATATTTAACCAATGAACTTCCAAACCTAAGCAGGGAAGCTCCTTATCAGAATAAATCTGTGTACCAAATTTGAATGAAATCGGATATAAAAAACCCATTTATCTGAATTAAGGGGGGTGGTTTGCCCCCCGTTCTGCCTTTTAGACTTAAACAATTAACATTCAAATTTAATGAGGGAGCCGCCTTATCATAATTAACCGGTTTACCAAATTCACCAAAAAAAAATTAACCGGAATACTTCAGGTACCACCAATTTTGAATATTAATTGCCATCTTTGGGCCCTTGGTGCAGCTTCTTTAAAAATGATCGGTATTTCTTGCAATTTTTGAATAGATGTTGAATAGATTTGAATGAGGTATTTGAATTATTCTTCAGTTATAATATATATAATTAATAATAAAATAAAAAAAGAAAATCTGTAAAATTTCTCGCATATTTTTTTAAATAAAATTTTTATTATTTACGATAATTCTAAGATTGTTGTTCATTTTATACAGAAGTATAATATTAATGCACTCATAAAATTTCAACCCATTATCCTCAATAGATTTTGAGAAATCATGCGCGCAGTGATATAAAGTGTAAAGAAATGAACTTCTATGTTTTCATATGATGGGGGAAGAAGTCTTCCTAAAGAAAAACAGAATACACCCAGGTGCATAGAAAGACTAGTAGACATTTTTCTCACGCTCTAGGACATTGTAAGTGATGATGGATTAGCACTTAGGACGTAGCACGCCCTGATAAAGGATATGAGATACATCTAAGGGTTCAGAGTATAGACCACCCTGTTTAGGTCTCGCAAAGGAATTCGCTAATGCCTAAAGGCATTGACAGAGATGGATGTTGAAAGTTTTCTCACGGTGTCCGAGAGAGTGACCATTTTTTCGGAGGAAAAGAGAGGAGGGGTTCAGTTTTGGAGTCGGGAACTGGAGTGTGCGTTTGGCTCGCACGAACGAGGGAAAAAGAGATTTATTCCCGGGCTGAAGGCACGAGAGGTGCCGAGTAAAATTGAGCGAAGCGCTCGGAACTTGTATAGGACGGCGGGAGACCTTCCTGTAAAAGCCACCCGACCAACGAACTTGCTGCTGAATGAGAAGTTCTAGAGTGAACTAATTTCCAAATTTGAAGCTACAAGGACTCAGTGTTTTATATAATCATATAAGTCAACGACCTACGCATTTAATTTATTATTTTTGTTGTATTCTACGTATTCAAGATTTCAAAATAAAACTTTTGATTAATTTTGCATGGTAGAGAGAATTGTTCCTCACAGCTACCGTTCAATTAGATTGATCGAGGAGCAAATTCTTAACAGCTGGTGGCAGCGGTGGGATCATGTTGACCAGATGATGCGTAGAACAATAGGGGTCCTCAAAGAACATTTGTGAAGTGCAACGTTAATAGTGACAAGCATTGTGGTGATTAAAACTTGTTATCAAGTGCTATTAGTGGTGACAACGTCAAGGATTATTGGTAAAAAACATTTCTTAGAACTGACTGCCTTGTGTTTAGTCTGTGTATCTTGGGTCAAGCTAGAAAAACATTTCTGTGTGGATTACAAACCTCTGGCGATAAAGGATTATCGTAGTGACGACGTTGCTTGACAGTGCCTTCTATTCGGAACAGCTGGGTGGACGACAACGGATCCTGTCTTCAAAGGGGTGAGCTAACAAATTCTTTTATCTCACTGGCATTCTGTTGAGTTTAATTTCCTTTTGCCGTAAGCTGGCTATTGTGTGTCAGTGGTTTATTGTGTGTGACACAAGAAATATCTCAGTAGATTTCAATGATAAAGGGCAGTTATTTTTTTTCCTCTCAAAGGAAAAGTAATAATAAAGGATAGTCTTTCTGTTATTGGCATGTAAAAAAAAAGAGAAATGTTAATAATTTTTACTGTCAGGAAAATTTTAAGTGCGTTTATTCTGTTAATAACAAGTTTTGTTTAGGAAAATTTTGCTTGAGCTGTATTTAAAATTTGATATTTTAATGTTCTGGTTTTTCTTTCGGGAAAATGTATTTGTCGTGATCTGGCAAAGACATTTAATATGTGAAAATTTTGCGAGATGATGGGTTGCAGAAGTGAAACATAGTGCCATTTTTTTAATACAAGTTATAAAAAGGGGAAATTATATTTCTAACTGTTTGGTAAATGTATAACTGAATTATATTTTTTGTGTATGTATGTATTTTTTCTGTTTTAAATTTTGATCTGATATCCATGTAAATTAGGTTTTGGGGTTAATTTTTCAAAAATGTCAGAGTGGAAAATTTTTAAAAAGGTAGATTTGCGAATCCTGTCGGGTGAATTAGATGTTCAAATAGATGAGAGCGACACGATTGCAAAAATAGTTAGTAAATTAGAAGCGGCTGAAGATTTTGATAGAGATTTTGCATTGGCACAAGCCAAAAATATACTGCAAGATCGGGAAGCGCTTATAGCGGAGGAAAAGGAAAGAAAGAGATTAGAAAGGGAGGATCTAGACAAAGACAGGTCTTATGAACTCGAAAAGTTAAAATTATCGCAAGAAGCAGAGACGCGTAGCTTAACATCAAATCATGGTGCAGAGAAAAGCAATAAATTGCCCTTAAAATCCTTAATACATCGTTTCGATGAGAGTCGATCAGAAATATCTTTATTCTTAAATTTGTTTGAGAGGCAGGCAAAAAAATGTAATTTAGAAGATGATGAATTAGTGACAAATTTATTAGCGCTTCTACCGGTAAATGTGGCAGAATTAATTCTTAGAGAGCCATCACATTTGATTGATAATTATGATTATGTGAAAGGTAAATTGTTAGAAAGGTACAAATTAAATGCAGAATCGTATAGACTAAAATTTAATCAACACCGGAGGAATCCAAATAATCCGTGGCGTGATTTAATTTTCGAATTGAATAGTTATCTGGAGGGGTGGTTAAATTCTTTAAAAATCACTAATTTTGAGGAATTAAAGAAGCTTTTGATCACTGATCAAATTAAAAAAAGAGCCCCTCAAGAATTAAAGGATCATCTGATCGATGCCTGGTCAAATTTCACTGACCCAGAAGTTTTAGTGAAACGCTTAGATGAATTAGAGGTTGTGAAAAATTCCCAAAGGAAAACAGGAAATTCGAGAAAAATAGCTCGGGGATGGAGAATAAAAGTGCAGATAAAAGTTTCAATTGGAGGGACAAGAATATAGTGACAGATAGGGATCGTGTTTTCGAAAAAAGGAGGGTAAACAGGTGTTTCCTTTGTGATTCCACAACTCACCTTCGAGCCAATTGTCCGCAGTTAAAAAAGAAGGAGAAAGACACCGCTAAAGTAAATGCTGTGAGTAAAACGTCGGATTATGAAGAAGGGTTCAAAACTTATCTTAGTAGAGCGAAAATAAATGGGCGTGATATTGTCACTCTAAGAGATACGGGTACCAATTATGATTTGCGTGGTGAGGAACACGTAAAAAAGGAACAATTGACCGGAGATTATATCTTCGTGAAACAGCCCTTGGATTCTAAAATCCGCTGTTTACCTGCCGCTCAGATAGAGATAGATTTTGATGGATTGGGTTCCCTAAAAACGGAAGTTGGGGTTGTAGACAAAGAAGCACACTTGCATTATTATCTCTTAGGGAATAAAACGCAAAAGATAATTGAATTAGCCCGAAAAAAGGTTAATGCAGTGAATGCGGCAATGACGAGATCACAGGCAAAGAAAGACACTGTTAGTTTGATGGACGGGGCTAGTGTAAATACGAGTTGCGAAAGGGGAGAGGGAAAGCAGGTCGTGGATTTAGAATGTGAATCGGACGAGTTTGCAGAACAATGCGAAAAGGAGTTAGATCAGCTATCGGAAAATGAAACCTCGGAAAGTGTATTGTTACCTGCTGATTTAAATGACAAGTTCGGAAATTTAGCACGGATTAGTCGTGAGGAATTTAAAAAAGAACAGCATGTTGATCCTTCGTTAAAAGAAGTTAGGGAAAAAGCGAGAGCCAAGAAATCTCACTATGAAATTATGAATGACTTGGTGCTTAGGAAAACTCTTGACAATCGTGGTGGGGAGAGATTGCAGTTAGTGGTGCCTTCGAAATTCAGATTAGACGTTTTAGGAGCCTGTCATGAGGGGATTTCATCGCACTTTGGTGAAATGAAAACAAAGGATAATGTTTTGCGTCATTACTTTTGGCCGAATGTAATAAAACACATAGAGAATTTTGTCAAAACATGTGATTCATGTCAGAGGATTGGAAAACCTAGGGAAATAAGGAAAGCGCCGCTCAGACGTGTGCCGATTATTGGAGAGGTTTTTTCGAAGTTATCAGCTGACATTGTGGGTCCCTTACCGAAGTCTGAAAAAGGGAATAGGTATATTTTAACAGTTATTTGTGTGGCGTTCAGGTATCCGGAGTCTGTTGCGATATCTAATGTCCGATCGGAAACTATAATTGAAGCATTAATGTGGGTATTTAGCAGATTAGGATATCCCAGAGAGTTACAAACAGATCTCGGAAGATATTTTGTAAGCGAGTTAACAACCGCATTCTTAAAGAAATTTGGAGTTAAGTTAACTCACTCGTCGGTTTGTCGACCACAAAGTAATTTGGTTGAGCGATGGCATCGCTCAGTGAAAAGATTATTGAAAGTTTTGTGTGTTGAAAATGGCGCAAGTTGGGAGGGAAATTAGCCGTATGCGTTATTAGCCTTGCGGACGGTAACTCATGATTCTACGGGTTTTTCTCCTGCAGAGTTAGTACATGGAAAGAATTTACGAACTCCCGAATCATTGCTCTTTGAAAAGTGGACGGGAGGAGAGGAAGAGAATGAGTTAGTTACTGAATATGTATTTAATTTGGTTAATAGGCTAAAACACTGTCAGTAACTAGCAGTGGAAAATATGACCGAATCTCGTGAAAAAAAACAGTTTTGGTATGACAAAACGGCGGTAGAACGGAAATTTAAGGTGGGTGAAGAAGTGTTGGTTCTAGCTACCAACAAAAAGAACAAATTATCGGTATCGTGGATAGGTCCAGGAAAAATTCAGTCCAAAATCTCAGAGACAAATTATATTGTGAATGTTCCAGGTAGGTGCGAAAAGGCTCAAATATATCACGTCAATCTCTTAAAACCATATTTGAAAAGAATTGAGTTAGTGAATTTTGTGGCGCAAGAGATAGATGAGGGCGAGGAAAATCAAGATTTGGACATAGCATTTCCGGAAGCGGGGGCTGAGATTTATGATTTTGAAAATGTTATTAAAGACAGCAATTTGAGTTCTAGATGTACGTCGGTGCAGATAGAGCACTTGAGAAATTTAGTAGATAAATTTAAATCTTTATTTTCTAATGATCCGGGGCGCATTGACTTAATGGAGCATGACGTGGAACTATTAGAATATAAACCTGTAAAGATAAAACCTTACAGATCTTCGCCTAGACAAACTGAAATTTTGAGGAAAGAAATCAAAAGAATGTTAGAGTTAAATATAATCGTTGAAGGGGAGTCAAATTTCGCCTCCCCGATGATTCTGGTAGAGGCCCCTGGGAAAGACGCTCGTCCTTGTATAGATTACCGAAAGTTAAATGAGATCACCCGGGCCGAGTTTTTTCCCTTACCAAACATAGAGGATACGGTAGAGAGAGTTGCTAGTGCGAAGTATATAACAGTTTTGGATCTCACGAAAGGATATTGGCAAATTCCAATGACAGCTAGGGCGCAAAGTTTGACCGCATTGGTAACCAGTTTCGGTTCTTATATCCCCCTGGTCATGCCATTTGGAATGTTAAACGCGTCCTATAGATTTTCGAAATTTATGGATAAAATGTTAAGAGGTTTAGAGGAATTTTGTTTACCTTACCTTGATGACATGGCCGTATTCTCGGAAATTCGGGAGGGTCAATTGCAGCACCTAGAAAAAGTGCTCATGAGAGTAGAAGAAGCTAAGGTAAAGATTAAATTAGCTAAGTGCAAGTTTGCACAAAAAACGGTCAAATTTCTGAGGCATGTGGTAGGCGACGGGAGACGTTCCCCGGCAGAAAATAAAATTCGTGCTATTTTAGATTTACCAACCCCTAAAAACAAAACTGAGATACGTCGATGCTTGGGTATGGCAGGTTACTACTCAAGGTACATAAAAGATTATGCAGTTATGGTGGAACCATTAACGCGCGCGCTTAAAGGTAAAAATAAAAGGGAAAAGGTAACATGGAGCAACGAAATGGAAAAGGCTTTTCAACTGTTGAAAACGAAACTTACGGAAGAACCCATTTTGTACGCTCCCAATTATTCTAAGGAATTTATCATACAAACGGATGCTTCTGAAAAGGGTATTGGGGTTATTTTAGCACAACGTGAGTATTCAGAGGCTCATCCCATAATTTACTTAAGTCGGAAATTTTCGGATGTTGACGGCCAACTCTTTGCTATAGAAACCGATCACAATCCTTTAGTTTTTCTTAAACGAAATTCTGGGAATAATCCGAGGCTTTTACGATAGTCTCTCACACTGCAACCCTATCATTATGCAATAAAGCATAGACCAGGACGAGATATTGCACATGTTGATTATTTAAGTCGTGCGGAATAAACTCGTTAAATACTAAAAGCTAAAAGTACTATTGTACGAAAAAAATAATAATTTCATTTGTTTATACTTTGTAAGCCAAGAAATAGTTGTTTTATTCTAAATTTTTCATTTGGTAATTTTTGATCTTGTCATGTATATATATATATGTATATTTTTTTAGTGTAATGTATCAGAGCGCGCATTGATAATTGTATTTATTGCATCTGCCACTCTGAGATATTGGAATTTGTTGCGTTCATCCACTGGTCATAAGATTCTTCATTCAAGCCTGAAGAATCGTCTTTTAGAGGGGGGTGTTGTAAAGAAATGAACTTCTATGTTTTCAGATGATGGGGGAAGAAGTCTTCCTAAAGAAAAACTGAATACACCCAGGTGCATAGAAAGACTAGTAGACATTTTTCTCACGCTCTAGGACATTGTAAGTGATGATGGATTAGCACTTAGGACGTAGCACGCCCTGATAAAGTATATGAGATACATCTAAGGGTTCGGAGTATAGACCACCCTGTTTAGGTCTCGCAAAGGAATTCGCTAATGCCTAAAGGCATTGACAGAGATGGATGTTGAAAGTTTTCTCACGGTGTCCGAGAGAGTGACCATTTATTCGGAGGAAAAGAGAGGAGGGGTTCAGTTTTGGAGTCGGGAACTGGAGTGTACGTTTATCTCGCACGAACGAGGGAAAAAGAGATTTTTTCCCGGGCTGAAGGCACGAGAAGTGCCGAGTAAAATTGGGCGAAGCGCTCGGAACTTGTATAGGACAGCGGGAGACCTTCCTGTAAAAGCCACCCGACCAACGAACTTGCTGCTTAATGAGAAGTTCTAGAGTGAACTAATTTCCAAATTTGAAGCTAGAAGGACTCAGTGTTTTATATAATCATATAAGTCAACGACCTATGCATTTAATTTATTATTTTAGTTCTATTCTACGTATTCAAGATTTCAAAATAAAACTTTTGATTAATTTTGCATGGTAGAAAGAATTGTTCCTCACAGCTACCGTTCAATTAGATTGATCGAGGAGCAAATTCTTAACAAAAGTAATTAAGAAAGAAATAGTAGGTTACTTTATTAAGTTTTTCTAATTAATATTTTTTATCAATATATTTTGTTTATTGCAACAAGTAATTCTATATCTAACAATCCAAAAAATTGCTTTGAATTTGCTTTATTAGCTAGTTAAATGTTATGAAAATTGAATAAGTTTTATAGCATTTTTGACCGGTCAAAAGGGAAATGTCCCCTTAAGACATTTATCTTCTCTTAAACTAACGTAATTTCTTGAAACTAGTACAACAGATTGAATCTTTCTAGTGAATACTTCATCATGCTTTTACTTCACCAGTTACTGAAAAGATGTTACATAAGAACTATAAAGATAGTTAAAGGGTTTTAATAAACTGTTTATATGTTCGTTCGATGCTCGTTCAGTTCATTTCTGTTAATGCAATTAAAGTCATATTTTTTTAAGAAAAAAGAAAATTTTAAACTATTTGTAATAAGTTTGTGTGTGTGTGTGTGTGGGGGGGGGGGGTGCGTATTTTGAGTATTACTATTTGTTCAGTGAACATGTACATTTGTTTCGCAATTAGTATTATTTAGGAGAAACCTTATTTGATGTTTATTCAAATTGTAATCAATCAATCATAAATAATATCCTGTACAGACACAAATATCTACTTAACATAAACATTCCACAACTTCATCATCTCTTTGTGAGATAACTGTTTGTGAATTTTCTTTTATCAATTACTAGAATGTTGGAAATTATAAACCATGTGAATTATAGCAATTTTGAAACTATAAATCATATAAAGTACTTTTCTACTTAGACATTTTCTCAGTTGCTTCTAATAACTTATGATTTATTAATATCTGTCAAGATACTTTTCTACTAAGACGTTATCTTTATTGCTTAAAAATAACTATTATGGTTATTTATATCTATTGGTAAAGGACACTTCCTTGTTTGTAGTGCAGTTACGTTGGAAGAAGCAGATGGAGTCGAACCTTCAGACTAAGCGCACGCAGCAGCTCATCCTTTTAGCTGTGAGATTTTTAAATTTTGCAACCAGGCATCCAAAAAGCCTGGCTTTTGTTAAACATTCACAAACCGCATTTCTGTACCTGCAGGAAGATTTCAATGTGTTCGTTTCAATGTAATGTTATTTGCATCTCGTGTTAATTTTCTAGTTGTATAAACACACATAGTTTTCCGTACACTATTGTTTATTTAAAAAAAAATTAAACTTCAAAATTTAGCAATATTTCCTCTGTAGGATGAGAAAAAGAACGGTTGTTACATAAATCTGGAAAATCTGTTTAATGCATTTATTTAAAAAGTGGAAATCTATGTTTTAAGGATCTTGAATGGTTCATTTTTTAGAATGCATTTTTGCGAAAGACAGATCATTGATAATGTAAGGTAATGTACAATAATAATAATGTATTATTATTTTAGATAATATACATTAATATAATGTATAGTATTATTCCTCTTTCTAACACATTACAATAATGTTCTTTTCACAATATTTAAAATTTATCACAATATTAAAACTTTATTTTACAAAAACTGAAAGTTGCGCCAATATACAAATGACATTTAAATACATAAAAATCTATCACTTATTGTTTTTAGGAAATTTATTTTAAATGAAGGCTAAAAACTACTAAAATTTGAACATTATACATACCTGTTGCTAGCACCTACGAAAAATGCAGTTTTAATTTTCATTAAGATTGTGAATACACAGAATATGTATTTCTATTTAATGGAAATAGAAAAAAAAACAGTAATCGATACTAAAGAAAAAAAAAGTCATATACACTCATTTACAATCTATATGTAGGTATTACTGAGATTTACGATAAGATACGTTCTTGAAAGCTACAGTAATGTGCGGCCAGTTGCGTTCTTGATGAGTCATTAACTGCCGTCTAAATAGATAATGGAACATACTGTAATATTACAGTAAAATGTAGTAATATGTGATGCCAAACTTTTCCCGCAATACGATAACCCAACAAATATATATATATATATATATATATATATATATATATATATATATATATATATATATGTCAGTTTCCTGGTTCTAGATAGTTAATTTTACTAATTTTGGGTTGAAAAAAAAAAAAAACGAATATGCAAATGAAATTATTTTATTAGATCTTGTTTTCAAGATACAATGCAGCCCAGTGGAGAAAGACACACAACATCCCACACGTCGATTTAAAAGCAAATGGAAGAAGAAAAAAAAAATCCCATGTAATAAATACAATAGGCATGTTTCATTAAACAATGTTCATTTTTCAGAAAGCAGTGGTTGTTTTTAACCTATTCTTGCAAACGTTTCCTTTTGAATTGCCTCTTATATGCCAACGCCGGTGCATCTCTTGTAACAGTCCAGCAGTAGTCGGCCAGCATTGACTCATCTCAACGACCCTGATATCTGCGTTCCATTACAGAGATATATTTGTGAAACCTTTCACCGTGCTCATCGCTTACAGCTCCACATTTTTTAGGGAAAAAATCAAGATGGGAGTTTAGGAAATAAAGTTTCAGAGACATATTGCATCCAAGGGCATGGTACATTTGTAGGAGTTCTTTCACCAACCGTTGGTAGTTCTCGGCATTTCTGTTTCCTAGAAATCCTCGTACCACATCTTTGAAGGCTTCCCAGGCTGCTTTCCCTTTCCCTTACAAACTTTATCAAAAGCAGGGTCCTTCATTATTGTGTGTATTTGAAGGCCCACAAAGATTCCCTCTTTAATCTTTGATTCACTCAGGCTTGGAAATTTCGCTCTAAGATCCTAGAAAGCCTCTCCATCCTTGTTCATGGCTTTCACGAAGTTCTTCATTAATCCCAGCTTAATGTGCAGGGGTGGAAGCAGAATGTTTTTTGGATGAACTAGAGGCTCCTTTTGGACATTTCTCTCCCCGGGATTTAGATTTCTTGAAGGTCATTTGTCTTTCATGTAGTGAGAGTTTCTATCTCGAGTGTCCCACAAACACAGAAAATAGCAGTACTTGGTATAGCCTAATTGCATTACCAGGAGTAAAGCAATTACTTTCAAGTCACCACAAATCTGCCATTTATGATTCTCGTATTTGATTGACTCGAGAAGAAATTTCAAATTCCCGTAAGTTTACTGCATATGAACGGAATGTCCAATGGGAATGGAAGGAATAATGTTGCCGTCGTGTAGTAAGACTGCTTTCAAACTAAGTTTGGAGGAGTCTATAAATAACCTCCACTTCCGTGGATCATGAATTATGTTCATGGAATGCATCAAACCACTAACATCAGTACAAGCATCAACATGTTCTTTCTTCTCAAAGAAATGAAGATTTTTATGACGAGTCCTGTATTCTGTGACCTTGACTTCTGGTTGGAGTAGATGACATTGCTTCAGTCTTGATGCCAGAAGCTCTGCTTTCTCCTTTGGCAAGTCAAGATCTCTTACGAGATCATTCAGTTCCGTCTGATTTAATCAGTGAGGCTAATTCAAATCTTCTGCCTCGAAATCTGGGTCATGGGAAGTCCCAGGTCTAGTGACTTCTTCTTCTACAGCACCATCTTCTTCAATCTCATAATTTTGAGGTGGTTCAGGAATTGGCAGATTAGCCAAGTGAGGAACGGGCCGAATGGCTGATGGAACACTGTGATACTGTACCGATTCGCTCTTCTTTTTTTTTTTTTCTTTTTTTTTTTTTTTTGTCCAACCTCAATTCATGGAGGGCGTCATGCAGAAATAACAATTGTCAACGTGGTTTGTTGGCTCACGCCAAATCATGGGTACAGCAATCTTCATTGTTCGTTTTTTCCCTTCAGCTACTCTCGGAGTCTCACTGAGCAAGAGCTACAACAAACATGTGGGGCCCATGGTTTATCCTGGTCACCTACCTTTACACCGAGGTAGTGGAAGTAAGCTGTCTTTACAACTGGTCTAATGGTTCGCTTCTGGGCTTCAAAAGTTATTTCACCACAGATGTAACAAAAGTTGTTGACGGCATTAACGCACTTCCGTGGAATTCTGATCTGAAAGCTGAAAATTTTAAAGTTTAGTTCGAGTGATTAATTCTGAAATAACAAGTATTAAAAAAATAGTTTTTAAATCGTAATTCGATTTTAAATTGTGAAATTTATTATTATTTTTTTAATTTTTGTATTTGAAAGCCCATACTTTTCTGAAAAAAAAATAAATTTTAGTTTGAGTGATTAATTCTGAAATACAAAGTATTAAAAAATAGTTTTTAAATCGTAATTCGATTTTACACTGTCAAATTTATTTATTTTTTAATTTTTGTATTTGAAAACCCATATTTTTCTGAAAAAAAGATACCAAGCGTGTTAATATACATCTGGTACACCTGTTCAAATTGCAAACTGTATGATCAAAATGTCAGAAATCGTAATTGAAATATACCCTTAAAACAGCATTTTTTACTGGTTTTAAACTCCAAAGTGGCCTTAAAGATGTAAACTATATTCAAAAAGTAAATAGAGGGATGGATACCGTCGATTAGACTCATACAGTTGATATAATGAAATTGCTTACCTTTAGTAGTAGGGCGAATAGCAGAGAATGTCACTTGAATCGTGCACTATTATCTTTTTAGCACTTTCTAACAAAGTTGAAAAGTGTTTATGACTTCGGTTTGTCTGTCCGTATGGCCGTCTGTCTACGCTCTAACTCTCGTAAATATGCTCGGATCGTTCTGGAATTTTTGGATGTTAGTCACCTCTACCATAGCACGTTCCCTATTTCAAATAAAGTTTGTAGCATGTTTAGTTCATTTACAAGGACAGTCAAAAGTTTTCCGTTACATTACGGCCAATGGGGAAAAAATCGTTTCAAATGATTTTTAATGGTGTTACACTCTTTCAAACACAGTAAAATTGATATTCATTTATGAAGCCCACTAAAATATGCATTCTGTTGAATATGCGGTGCAAAAAATAGCTATTGTACATTTACAGGCCCACAAAAATGAATTCCGTTCATAATGGTATAGGGGAAATTGTTTGCGGTGTATTTGAAAAGATTTCAGATACTGTATTGTATCCGAATTAATGTATATTAGTAATGATTGCTCGAAATGCATTTTTAATTATGATATGCGCTTTTTTAGGGTTTCGTTCATGTGACGAAACCCTATTCGTCTCGCTCCTCTGTCTGTCTGCCTGTCTGTCCGTCTATCCGTCTGTCACAGAGCCCGTTCTCAGAAACTATACATGTTGGAGACTTGAAATTTTGACTTATAGCTGAAAACCATACATCATACGACAATATTAAGCAGGTCTTCCCTTAAATTGGAAAAAAATCCACCGGAAAGGGGCTCTGTAATAGCAAATTTTGTGCCATTTTGAATATTGTACCATCGAAAATTGTATGAAGTTATGCATAGAATTGAACCAAATTTTTTGTGTATATTTTTGGCCATGGCAAGAAGATCCTCCCTTAATTTGAAAAAATTCCACCGAAAAGCGGCACTGTAATAGCAATTTTTGTGCCATGTTGATTATTGTACCATCAAAAAGTGTATCAAGTTATGCATAGAACTCAACCAAATTTTTTGTGTAAGTTTTTTGCCATGGCAAAAAGATTCTCCCTGAATTTGGCAAACTTTCACCGAAAGGGGGCATTATAATAGCGATTTGTGTGTACTTTTCTTGATTTTTCTTAGTTCTATCATACACTGGTGGCTCGTGAATTGACGGAAACTTCCTATCCTGATAAGACAATTGTTCGCGAATAGCTGATATACAACAGAATAACGGAAAACTATTGATTTTAGTAAATACATGGTCAAGATTAACTCGTTTTTACTCCGATTAATTGACTGTAGCAGAAATATAAAATGAAAGTCAATGTTGATATAGTATTGAACTAACAGAAATGAAATATTGACATTTGTAACAACATTTTGAAAGATTACAATATATGAGATAGATGAAAGTTTTAGGATTGGCACGTCCAACTAGTTTTTATAAATGACAATCACAAAATTCTGACTATATATGAAGATTTTTTTACTTACTAAAAAATAGATATTTTACGTACTGGAATGAGCTCGTCGAAATTCAAATCTAAATTCTACATAAAAAAGACATTATAAGAAAAGAAGCATTTTGTATATTTAAAATTGAAACATGTCATCACCTTTTCACCGATATAATATCCTTTTCACTTAATTCTCACTTTTGACCATTACAAAACTACGAGTTGTACATACTCAATATTTTATTGATGTTTTGCTATAGTAACTTACACTTTCATATGTTTATTGAAAAAAAAATGAGAAAAAAATACCAAGCGGGCCTCGGTCTACCAGGTACTAATATAATAAATGAATAGATATATCGTTTTGTAAGTTCAACTGATTTAAGGGGGCACAAGACCTTTAAACTTTCAAAAAATCATTATTCGGGTATGGCTTTATTCTGAATGTTTTAAAATTTCTCAACAATATGCAAAAAACCGCATTTAAAAATCTGCATAATATCTTGAGTTATAATCATTTATAGACAGTAAGTATAATGGAAGGTACGTAGACATTGAAACTTTAGAAAAGCGTTTTCTCAGATTAGTAAATTTGGAGTTTGCGCGCACTGTTACTTTTAAACTATGTAAGCTATAGCTTAAACGAAATTAACTAATATGTGTTTCTTTATAGTCTACAGGCTAAACCCCCCAAAAATTCTCATATTTTGGTTATTTATTTTTTTGGATTTAAAAACTTTTGCATTTAAAAATTTTGAGATTTTTGAACTTTTTTTTTTATTTTGTGCTAAAATTAAATTTTAAACAAAACTTTTTTCATATATTTTGGTTTAAAGTTAGAAGTAGGAGGTGTTATGATTCTATTTTGCTCAGAAATTCTTTTCTATATGCATAATTTAGAGTTTTGTCATACGCGCAGCACTTAATAAAGCAATAAAGTAATGAATTTTTAAATTTTAAATTTAAATATTAAATTTGTACATAAAACATTTATTTCTCTGGATAATATAGTTAAGGATATATACTATAGGCAGAAAGGGGGAAAAAAGATCTTAATTGCATATTGTTTGTGTTTTTGGTACCTTCAAAAAGGCGATGTTTTTATTGTTTCGAGAAACTCAAAGGTCCTGTGCCCCCTTAAATAAGTATTTATAATATTTTTATAACAATAATGTAACAGAAATATGTAATAATAGAAACGGCATCGTATTTAACCGCAGTGAAATTCAGCCTAAGAAAATATATGTTAGTAGGAATGTTAAAATAATCCACTATAGTAATTTAATTATGAATTTACGTTGTTTTATTCTGCAACCATAAATGAAATTGGCGTATATGTTTCTCACCCCTCCTAGTAATACCTCACTCTTTTCACATTTTACTCTGTCCGGTTTATCTTGTTTTGAATGCTATCTCTAATGCTGTAAGTGAACTGTCTTTTTCTGACAGAAGAGATGGGAAGAACAAGTGAAATACTATTAACTATAAGAAATTTCTTGAACCTAGAGTTAAACAAAATTATTGTGATTTTTCAAAACATTTAACCATAACTTAGGTGTGTTATATAATACCCACTCGATGGAGATATTAGTTATCTATATATATATTATCGTCTCATTAGACAATAATTGAGGACTAAGTATAGGAAATACTGAAAGTCTAAAAGATTAGAGCAAAAACTAATTAAATTTTAAAAATAAAAAAATCCGAGTACGTAAAAAGCAAACTAATTAATTATTTCTAATCAATGTGAAACTATTTTTTTTATATTACTTACCTATTTTTTTATTTACTTATATTGACGACTTTTAAGTTGTGTTTAATTTAGTTCCTATCTATAAACACTGTTTTGATGAGGCCTATAGATATCTATAATGGTTAGAGTTGCAGTAAAGCTAGAGATCCTACCTACACAACTTCCAGGTTGTATATATTTAAACGGAGCTTCTGACTGTAAAATAGTCCATGAAACATCGTCTTCATTTTGAAAGACTGAAAGAGATGGTATGCCAATCAATATGGCGCGTAATTTTTTTTGTCTCTCCCGCAATTTTATATTTTACATCCGCCATTTTGAATTTATAAAAACAAAACCTAGCCTTTAACCATCGGACGGTTAACACGGATCGATAGAGACCTCATTCATTAAAATCCATCCAGCCGTTGGGATATTTCGAGGGTATAAAGAAATCCAAATACCCAGATACGCGTGAAACACATAACCCTTCCTGGCAGCCGGGTAAAAATGATGGCGAAAGCACCACATCTGCCACGTTTGATGTACAATTTCCGACTTGTTTCAACTGTTATTGCTAGGGTTAGCACTTCAAGTGTTCTCGTGATTTTCAAGCTTTTCATTTAAGGCATTTTTTCGTGAAAAAAAAAAAAAAAGAGTTTTGATTTTTTTTGGCATTTTCAAATTTTTCTATTCTTAGTCCTCAATTTATGCGACTCTACTAAATGGTTTCATAAAATATGTTTCAACACAAATTTCATTGTACCAGCAAATTTTTTCATATGTGTTTTGTCTGTCACATATATGTTCTCGAGACCTTTTATGCTTTTAAGTCTACAACGGAAGTTTAATCTATGAAAGTCATGCACTAGAAATGTATCTATCAAGGTTAATTTCAAATATAATTTATTCATAAAAGAGAAGTAAATTATTTCAAATTTATCACATATTAAAAATGATTTAATTAAAAGAAATTGAACAAAAATACGATATTTTGTTTATATAAAATAAAGTTAATATGACGTATTAGATATATCTTTCATAAAAAAAATACAAAAATAGCAAGATACAGGGTGATTTTTTTTTTTTTTAAGTTGTGAAAGTAAAACTCTATAACAAAAGAACCACTGATCCAAATGACCTGAAATTTCCCCAGTATGCGCCCAAGGCAATGGAATTTTTTAGGCGTGGTAAAAAAAAAAAAAAAAAAAAAAAAAAAAAAAAAAAAAAACTTAAAATCGCAGCGACAGATGGCGCTGTATGTTAGCAGAAACAACAAAGAATATCGTCAGTGGGAGGAAAACAATGGACGATACTTTGAGAAAAAGAAAACTTCATTACTCATATCAAAAACATACAGAATGCAGTAATCTTGAAAAGGAACTTCGAACTCATTAGCAGGAACATAATGATATATAAATATGGAGTAAAGTATTCGTACGGAACAGCACGGCGAACGCAAGAGATTTTCAATGTGCTGTCCACCATTTTCAGCTACGAGTTGGAAACGTGAAACCTCATGTTCAACAACAAATCAAAGAGTATCCGGCTGGATACTGTGGATCTGGTGCACAATGCGTGCCTTCAGGTCAGCTAAGCTCTTAACACCACCACAATGCATAGTATTCTTCAGGTATCCCCAGAGCCAGAAATCGTAGGGATTGAGAACAGAATATTGAACACGACGTGTACGTGCTTTACGTTTTTATAGCCACTGTGCGTGTGTAGTGCGCAAGTTCGTCTCTCGACTTTACTGCATATAGAGCGCAATCTGTCAGTGCAATTTTAAGTTTTTTTTACCCACGGCTAAATAGTTCCCATTGCTTTGGAAGCATACTGGTGAAATTTCAGGTCATTTGGAACAGTGGTTTTTTTGTTATAGGATTTTACTTTCACAAAAAAAATCACCCTGTATAAAAAAAATGCTATTACCATAAATATTTTAAAAATAGTTGTACATAATGGATTCTTCCAGATTAACTAAACAACAAACATTGAATTTTGACACAACTTTATACAATTATCACAACACAAACCTCAAAACTACAATCTTTACAAATATATAGCATAAATTTCGAAATACAGTATGTTCTGATTTAAATAAAGAATGAAGTTAAATTTCTAAAATGCTACTTTAAACAACATTTTATTATATCAGTAAGCTATCATATTGCAAGCTACATAATAATTCAAGTTTGAAAACGCATTTTATATTACTATTTTAACCATTTGAAATTTGAAATATCGGCGGAAAGTGGATAAAACGGAATGAATTATCTATCTAAATTCAAATTTAACTATGCGTTAATATATGATATATTATAGAATTAATTTCAAGGGGAAATATGAGACAGATTAAGGCAGATAAGGAGTTGTGAATAAACCGTTTATTTCCAAATATATTGAAACTTTATAAATTAAAGAGACAGAAAATGTTTGAATAAATAAACAGATTTTATGGAACGAAAAATAAAATGTTTACGGACAAATTTATTTAAACCAACAGTCTCAAAAGAAAAGGGTACTACTGAAAAGGGATTGATAACGTAGATTTTTTATTCAATCTTAAAGGAATGTGCCATTAACATTTGTTATCATTATTTTTGACAGATTTTTTAAATAAATACAACTACATATGAGCAAACGACCAACTCAAGAAATTTACTGAGCAGTATTTTAGGGGGCTCATACTTTTTCAAATTACCTTCGCAGGTGCAAAAGTGATGTTATTTTCTAAATACATATTCAAATTACATAAATCTCTGTAATATATTTAAGCCATGCCTAAGGCGCTATAAAATGTACAAATAAACATAATATAATATAACGAAAGATACTGTTCAGTTAATATCGTAAAAACGTTTTAGCATGATATGTCACAATCCGTGCGATAACTTAATTTAGAATAAGTATATAAACATACAATTTATGTTAAAATGAGCTTTAAACAATATTTTATAGAACTAATTAATATTATTGAAATAAGTTAATACATTTTTTTAAAATCCTTAATTAATTTTTTCCCATTTTTCAAATTCCATTGAATTTTTAAAATAGTTTCTGTGAAAGAATTAATATATCATTAATTCATTCTATAAAGTATAGTTATAAGTTCATTCATAAGTGTTATGTTGATATATATATTTAATATATATAAGTCAAGTTATCTGCGGATTGTGACATACCATTAAAAAAAAATTGCAATATTATTTCACTGTATTTTTTTATTATGTTATACGATAAGTATTTATTTATATATTTTATAAAGCCTTAAATATGGCTTATATATTACAAAGTTTTATGTAATTTCAATAAGTTTTTTAGGTAGCTTTCTTTACAAAAAGCTACCTATTGCAGCCGTTCGGAGGAAAGCGATTTCAAAAAATTTTGGTATATTTTCATCGATCATGACCCCCAGACCCCGAAACCACCCTCCGTTCAAAATTGATATATATATATATATATATATATCAATATATATATATATATATATATATATATATATATATATATATGACCTATGTCACACTGTAACTCTCGTATTTATGAACCGATTTGGATGTAATTCGGTGTGTACATAGTACATACCAATGTCTCGACCGAGTTCGTTGGCCAGCTTCATCCGCCATTTTGTTTCAAAATGGCGGCAATTTAAAAATTTAAAAAAAATTTAAAATTTGAAATGTGGTACCAAAAAATTGAAAATGGAAAAATATTTTTTTCTTATGTATTTGACCTTTATACAAAGACTCCGTAGCAGTTTTTGTTTCGTCTATATCTTAAAAAATGGCTGAGTTATAGCATTTTGAATTTCTGACGAAGCTGACATTTTGAAACGTCCTGAATTTTGTCACGCGATAAAAGGCGTATTTATGAACCGATTTGGATGTAACTTCGTTTATACATAGTACAGACCAATGTCTCGACCGAGTTCGTTGGCCAGCTTCATCCGACATTTTGTTTAAAAATGGCGGCCATTTAAAATTTTAAGAAAAATTTAAATTTGAAATGTGGTACCAAAAAATTGAAAATTGAAAAAATATTTTTTTCTTATGTGTTTGACCTCGATAAAAAGATTCGGGAGCAGTTTTTGTTTCGTCTATACATTAAAAAATGACTGAGTTATAGCAATTTGAATTTCTAGTGTGGCTGGCATTTTGAAACGCCCTGATATTTGCCACGTGATAACAGACGTATTTATGAACCGATTTGGATGTACCTTGGTGTGTACATAGTACATACAAATAACTCAACCGAGTTCGTTGGCCAGCTTCATCCGCCATTTTGTTTCAAAATGGCGGCCATTTAAAAAAATTAAAAAAAAATTAAATTTAAATATTGTACCAAAAAATTGGAAAATGAAAAAGAGTTTTTTCGTATATGTTTGACCTTAATACAAAGATTCCGGAACAGGTTTTGTTTCGTCTATATCTAAAAAAATGGCTGAGTTATAACATTTTGAATTTCTATTGTGGCTGATATTTTAAAACGACCTGATTTTTGTCACGCGATAACAGGCGTATTTATGAACCGATTTGAATGTAACTTGGTCTGTACATAGTACATACCAATGTCTCGACCGAGTTCGTTGGCCAGCTTCATTTGCCATCTTGTTTCAAAAGGGTTGCCATTTTAAAAAAAATGTAATTTAAAATTTAAAATGAGGTATTAAAAAATTGGAAAATGAAAAAGATTTTTTTATGTGTTTGGCCTTGATACAAAGATTCTGGAGCAGTTTTTGTTTCTGAAAATTTGTTCTTTTGTTTATATCTTAAAAAGTGGTTGAATTATAGCACTTTGAATTTCTATCATTGATAACACTTTGAAACGATCTTGTATTTGTCTCGCGATACCACACGTATTCACCTATTTCAATGTAAAAAGGCATGTGGATAGTATACATCAATATCTCGACCAAGTTCGCTGGTCAGCTTCATCAGCCATCTTGTTTCAAAATCGCGGTCATTAAATTAAAAAAAAAATATATTTAAAGTGAGGTGCAAAAAAATTAGAAATTGAAAAAGATTTCTTTCTTAAGTATTTGACCTTGATATAAGGATTCAGGAGCATTTTTTGTTTGTCTTTATCTTAAAAAATGGCTCAGATATAGCAGTTTCAATTTCTAACGTGGGTGACATTTTGAAAAATCTGATTTTTTGCCTGCGACAGCACTCGTATATATCAACCCATTCCGATGTGAGTGAGCATGTGCACAGCAATTACTAAGGTCTCGACCAAGTTCACTGGTTAGCCTCATCCACCACGTTGTCTTAAAATGGCAGGCACTTTAAGAAATCGCCGAATTTGGCAGCCAAATATAAGTTACTTTAAATAAAAGCAGCTTGGATAAAGCTGACTAATTTCGCGAAATTCTCATTCATAATGATGTAGTATTGATAAAAATTAGTATTGAATCTCCTACATTCGGTTTCCACTTAATTGAGCTTCGTGTGTTTGAATAATATAAGTTGGCTTTTTTTAAATAAGGAATATGAAAGCTACCTCTTCCTCCCGGCACTGGCCGGAAGGACTTTTTTACTTTCTTCTATCTTTACAAGAAGAAAGTATTGGATTCATGAAAATTTTCGAATTCCGGTTTTCGACGGATTTACACATTTTAGGGGTCAGAGATTCCAAAAAACATGTTTTTATAAAATGTCTGTCTGTGACTCTGTGAGTCTGTCTGTCTGTCTGTCTGTCTGTGTGTATGTGACACAAATTTTGTGGGCGCTCTATCTCAAGAACTAATGCACGGAATTTAATAAAAATTGATATTCAGTTAGTGACTAATACAAATTGATTCTGATTAGTTTTTGGTGTAAATCTCTCAACAGGTGGCGCTGCAATGCTGCATTTTTCACGATTTTCGCAATAGCTCTATATCAAGAACTAATGCACGGATTTTGATCAAACTTCAGATTTAGTTAGTTCTTGATATGAATTGATGATGATTACGTTTTGGTGTAAATCGCCCAACAGGTGGCGCTGTTATGATGAATTTTGCAGGATTTACACGATTTCCCCAATAGCTCTATCTTAAGAACTAACGCACGGATTTTCATCAAACTTCAGATTAAGTTAGTCCTTGATATGACTTGCTACTGATTAGGTGTTGGTGTAAATCGCCCAACAGGTGGCGCTTCTCTTCTGCCTTTTCCACGATTGCCTCAATAGCTCTATCAATAGAACTAATGGACCAATTTTCATCTAACTTCAGATTTAGTTGTATGTTGACACAAGTTGTTGTTAATTAGGTTTTGGTGTTAATCACCCAATAGGTGGCGCTGCTATGCAGGAATTTTCACGATTTTCGCTATTGCTCTATCTCAAATACTAATGTACGGATTTTCTCCAAACTTCAGATTCAGTCAGACGTTGACATAAATTGTTGCTGATTAGGATTTGGTATAAATCACCCAATAGGTGGCGCTGCTAGGCAGCATTTTGCTGAATTTAGACGATTTCAGCGATAGTCATATCTCAAGAACTAATGCACGGAATTTCATATCGTTAGAATCCTCATGAGATGCATAGATTTTAATTTATATTTGGCAGTTTGATAGCGAATTTTGAAGTATTAACATGTATGAGATAGAAGAAAGTTTTGGGATTGGTACATCCGACTAGTTTTAAGTATGATAACTCTAAACGACATCTTATTTGAACTGGTGACGGCGGTTTTAAAAGATATGGGACCACTTAATATAAATTAAATATTTCGGTAATGTAACAGATACTTAAAAAATTAATGGCTAATTCACTAGTACTTCAGATTGGCCTAATAATTGGAAAATGTTTATTAAATCGTTGAGAGTACGGTAAAAAATAGCAAGTCGATGTCTGACACTAATCTGTCATTTCTGTGATATTTATAAATAGATAGATGACCACAGTAATTTTGCATATGACCGATTTTGCTTTTTATTTAAAAGCCTTTCCAATAGACACTGATCAATCTCGGATAATTTAAGAGCACCTGAGATGAGGACGGAATGATCAAGACCGTTGTTATAAATATGGCCAAGCTAGTTACAGTAAGTTTTTAATTTATTTGATCTTCTTTATACGCATCAGAAATGGGATCTATTTGAGAACTGGTTTTTCGTGCATCACTGAAAAGCTGGCGTCTGCGAATTGTGTAGCGTCAAATTACCGGTTTATTTTTTAATTTTTTTTTTATTATAAGAATTGAGAAGGCAGCAAGCAACTCTCCTACGTTGTTCTTCTACGTTTTAGACTGCGCACATGCTATGCAGAAAATTTTGCCGGCAGAATGGCAAAAGGCTTAAAGTTATATAGTTTTTAAATAATTTATTTTAAATTAAATGTATGTTATGTTATTTAAAAAAGTCTCCGCGTAGCCTTCCCTATATGAAAATGATAAGTCTTTCTTAAATTAAATATATTTACATCTTTTAGCAAAGTCAATACAAGCAGTGGCGCACCCAGGATTTTATCTTGGAGGGGGGCGAACATTGGCAGCGAAACAAAATAAAATTATTGGGGGCAAAATTTCTCAAGTTTTGATTGCTGTAGGAAATTACAAGGAGACATTAATTAATCATACAGTGCTGGAAAAAAATATAAAGCCGATAGAAAAATTTACAAAAGTCAAAAGGAATGGAATTGTTGATAATGAAAATTCTATTTTCATTTTCATGATCAACATCGCAATAATACGCATAAAGTTTGTTTAGAAAAACGGAAGAGGGAACATGAATTATGCTAATTTCTTACAACCAATAAAAAAACAACGTGGAAAAAATTATAAAGCCGGTGGTTCTAGCCTCATTTGGCATAACGCCAGACTTGAGAAAGCAGATTGCCAGGAAAGTATAGGTAAATTTAAACGTGTTACGTGCATTCATTTTGTATTTGGTGTGTTTAATACAATGCGAAGAGGAAAAAAGTTATCAGATGGTGAACAAATTAAAATTTTAACTTTAAATGAAGCTGGAATGTCTGGTTCTAATATTTCAAGAAAAATAGGAAGGTTCAAGGCTGCAGTAAACAGTTTTCTCAGAAATTCCGAAGATTACGGTAGTAAGAAGCGTACAGGAAGACCGAAATACTTAACTGTAAGGCGACAAATCCAGGAGCTAGCTTGCGGACAAAAAATGTCGTCTGCCCAAATTCAAGAACAGTTACAATTACCATGTACAAACCGAACGGTAAGAAATGTTTTAAGTAACAATCCCATTTTTCAATTAAAAAAATTTAAAGGAAAACCCCCTCTTTATAAGCATCACAAAAATGCTCGCTCAGACTTAGCACGAAAACATTTAGCCGAAGCCACAAATTGGAGAGATGTTGCCTTTTCCGATGAAAAGAAATTTAATTTCGATGGACCCGACGGCTATAAATTCTTTTGGTATGATTTACGACAAGAACCTTATATTTTTTCAAAACGTCAATTTGGAGGTGGCTCGTTAATAGTTTGAGCTGCATTTTCTGCCTGTGGAGCCACTCCAATTGTTTTCATGCATAACAAAATTAATTCAGTTATGTATCAAGATATGTTAGGAGATAATTTATTACCCATTGCTCCTCTTATAACTTTAGGAGACTGGACATTTCAGCAGGACAAAGCTTCCTCTCATGTTTCAAAGTCAACTAAATCTTGGCTGGAAGTTAATCAGGTGAAATGCCTTCAATGGCCAGCTCGTAGCCCTGATCCGAATGTAACAGAAAATCTTTGGGGAATTTTAGCCCGAAATGTTTACAAAATGGAGACAATTCAATTTAAGGTCAGATTTGATGAATGCTATTAAAAACTGCTGGAACAATAGTGATGGAAGTACTTTGTGTCATCTGATAGGTTCAATGAACAAGAGACTAGTCAAAGTCATCTGAAAAAAGGGTCTCACATCTATTTTTGATGAAATGCATGTATCGACTTTATAATTGTTTCCAACTTTCTTTGTGCATAAAATTTTCTTAAGTCATTTAACATTTATTAATGTAGTTATTAATTAATTTATTTTTTCTTTACTTCCTTGTAGCATATAATATACAGTATGTATGAAATTTCATAAATGTTACATCTTTTGTATTTTAATTAAATCATATTTTCAAGTGGCTTTATAATTTTTTCCAGCACTGTAAAATTACTGTAATTAATTCAGTATCAATTAATTGGTTATTTATTTTAATTAAAATTATTATACTTAAAGTTTAATTTTATTAATAATTTTAAAAAGTACTAATTTTTGAATGCGCAGAAGTTAAACATTTAAAGGCCTCATAAATAAACATTTATAGAATTTCCCATTTATATCTATCTGATTGTCAGACATATTGTAGTTAAAGAAAAATATCCAAAATAGCTTTGACGAGATGAATTATTGGATGCAAATTTTTTGGGCTAGTTCATTTAAATTTAACTCTACACTCAGAATTGTATGGGAATTAATAAACTAATAGAGAATTTAATCTCTTGTGGGGTATGACAGTAAATTCTTGTAGAGGCATTGTCTCTAATCGTGGAAAGGGTAGATGCCCCTACAGTAGAGTGGAACTTAAGTATAGAGTAAAAAAAAAAACTTTTTTATTTTAATGTGTAATAGTGAAAACTTTTTTCCTTTTTGGATGTCTAAACTTTTGGCTGAAAAGGTTTTTTTAAATTAAGTTGTTTTTCGGTTCCCCAAGGAGGTCAAAGTTTTGAAATTTCAGTATAAAGTAACTGAAAGTAAACAACATAGCTGTTAGCTCATATCTACTTTTATTTAGCAAATTCTATCCAGAAGTCACCACGAGGAGGTGGTTAAATATCGACTCCCACCCTCCTTACCCCCCTTTGTTATGAATTAATTAAATTGGATATTCAACCTACTGTCTTTTTAGGCAAACTTTGTCATTACATTGTGGGAATTCAACTTTCCCAAGATTAAGCCGTCTTTTGCTTAATATTTAAAGACGGTTGATGCAGCTCGCGGGACAATTTTGACACACGTTTCCACTGTTTGAGTATGACAAGGAAAATCTAAAATTCAGGTGTATCCCCTGTTTGAACTTTTTAAAGTTCTTCATCCGATCAGACTGTCAAGATAGGATCAATGTTTTTATAGTCTATAATTTCAATATGTTCGCATTTTTTCAAGTCGCTTTCCTACTGGTCCAGAAAATCCTTTTGTACCTGTAGTTTTTCAGCAAGATGTTGAAATAAGTATCTAAGAAAAAAGTTCATTTGCATGTAATAATCAAATTATCCATTATAAAGTTTTTAGGGTATTGCTTCCGATATTTTAACAACTCCAGATTTGCATCCTGCATTAAAGGCGTTTCTGTTTCACCTAATAACTCTCAAATTTGAAATGTCTGTGTTATTATTTTGAAAATACACCAAAACTGCAGTGGCTATATTAATATAAGAAGAAGATGTCAATAAATATGACCAATATATTTTTATCCTGGTTTTTGAACTGAGACCAGATGTTCGTCTTTAATGATTCTTTATACTTTTTTCCCTCTGCTTCAGTTATCATAGCGTTATCCTTTCTGCCATAAAAATACTAACCTTCTAAAAGTAAACTCATTTCGTCTTTCCTGTTATTTCAAATTCTTCCTTTTCTTTTCTCTTTGTCGTCTTCAAGTCCTTCTTTCAGTTACCTTTTCTTTATTATCATCAGAAATGCCCATATCTTCTAAGGTGCCATTTGCCATAATATTTGCAGTTCTGTCTAATACTCCGGTTCTTTTACCGTGTTGATTATCAAATTTAGGTTTAGAAAAACAACCGATTGAACTATTTCCTTCCGAACTGTTTTTTACACTTGACGATCATTCAATCAAAACATCATTTTTTTTGTTTTAAAATAACTTTTTTCCTTGATATTTCCATTTCCAGTCTTGCTACACATTTTTTGTAGTTTTTATATCTATTGATCCTATTGTCATCACCCCATCTCTCTTTGGTCTTTGAGAAAGTGATGTTCTTGTTCTGATACACGATAATATTTAGTGCTTTTACACAAATAAATGTTTTTTACAGGATTACCTAACATTTTGCAATTTTATATAGGATGTGGGATTATTCTTTCTAATCTTAATATTTTTCTTCAAATTTTGACACTTCTCGCACTGGTCTCTAATCATTTTTTATGATTTGTGTATCAGAAACCATTGGAATTGAAGGTCTCAGCAATACACTTTTAATTGTATCATCAACAGCTTTAGATATTTCAGAAATAGTGTGTACCAGATTCCAGCTGTCAGATTTTAAGTTATATTGAACCCAAAAATAATGTTTCATAACTTCTTCATATGTTCGTCAAAGATGACAGTCTAATGTTAATTGTTTTGGTTCACGAAATACAGGACACTTCAACAATTATCTAGTTTTAGGTACGTTAACAGACTTTGTCACTTTTGACACCGAATGTTTATCGAAAAATGATTAAAGAAACTGTTAACACTCGTTAAATCGGACTAACTTGTTATGTGTCGCAGCCAAATAAATCAGAGACAATGAAAGCCGACGCCCACGACGCTGGCTCCTACAAAAGTCAAATAAAGTGGGGCTAACTTTTCTAAGGCACTCAAACTAAATTATTCTCTTTATTACAGGACATTAACACTTAATTAATTTAATTTTGCAAAATATAAATTTAACAATAAGCTTAAAAAACTTTTCATGCAATTATTGGCTTTTTTTCGTTTTTTATGGAAAATCAGGCGCTTTGAGGAACCGGAAAATATCATTTTAAAATTAAAAGAAAAATATTTTCTTTTTATGGAGTTAAAAAGGAAAAAAATAATCACTATTAGAATATAAAATTCGAAACTTCGTTTTTTAGTTCCACCCTACCCTACAGTCTCCGTGGCTTAACCGACTATGGGGCCCAGTTAAATGGATAAAAAAATTACTTCAAAAATTCAATAAAATTCAATTAAAAACATTGTTACACATAAAATCTATTTTTTTTCTTTTTACAAAGCTCTTGAATTACTTCAGTCGCAGTTACATTAATCTCTCTGTGTATATATAACAAAGCCAGCCCATTTAATCTTGATTCTATCATTGTGGATCTTAAGTAAGTTTTTAAAATGTGTAATGTCAAAAATTACATTTTGCTGAGACAGATTGTAACGGGAAGTGTTGCAAATATCTTTAGTTATTTGTAGGTGTTGGGGTGCAACATTTTGTCACATTTCGAATCTTCAATGGCTTCAATGGCATTCTTGCATCGAGTTATTAAAAGCTATTTCTCAAATTTTCTGTAGCTGAACTTGAATTCGGCATTCAAAATTTCTGAATTGTAGAAAGTAAATCATGCATATAAAATGCACACAATTGAGGAAAATCTTTTATTTCACTAGCTGTGGGGCACTTTTTCCATTATGTAGAAAAAAATCAAAATGTTGCTGTGCCGAGTGAAACATCCATTAAGTTGAGTGAACGTTTGATTAACGAATGGGATAAAAATATTTTTCCTGAAATGCTCTTCTATAGAATCGGCTGGAACATTGGATCTTTGTGTTTGTTTTGATGCAGTTTTTGGCATTTTAATGTCAATATGAAAGTTATTGGCTTTCATACAAGCTTATGATAAATATCCTTGAAAGAAATATCTGGGGCTTTACGAATAGTATTTAAGTGAGCCACAACATCGTTAACGAAATTTCAGGCAATTAAAAGGTCACTGGCAGATTTTTGGCAATAATTTAGACAATGATAAAGTGTGTATGCAAATATATTCTGTAAGCTAAATAAAGAAATTAGGAAACCAAATTCACATAACGAATTTTTAAAAAGTTTTGCCTTAGAAGACGAATCTCTGTCCTCCCAAGATGCGATTGCTTCAAAACGATCAATCACTGCATCATATAATTCTACCATGGTCATGATGGCTTTATGGCGTCCCACCCACCTAGTTGGACAAACTTTTTGTAGTTTTTGGTTATTAATTTCCGGTGTATGTTTGCCAATATTGTTGAGGAGGAAGACTTGTCTATTTAGGGGTATTGAAAAATTTTGTGTCATTTCAATTATGCCAATGCAGTTTCTTATTTCTGTCCCAGATACAACATTTCATGTGCTAAATTTAAACTATGTGAGACCCAATGAACATATAAAGCTTACGGATATATACTTATACGTGAGACCTATATCCGTTAAACTTTCCGCTCATTGATGGGACACCATCATGACCTTGCCCTACGTAACCTACGTAAATAGGACAAAACGATATCATATGTCTTTAATCCTTTTAATATTTTGCCAGGCAAGTTTTTCCCTCCAGTGCTTGTTACAGGAATAAATTATAAGAATTCTTCACAAATTTTGTTGTCATTCTCTTCATCTATATATCAGACACACAAGAAAAGATGTTCAGTAGTAGGAATGTCACAAGTTTCACCATCAAGAAATGGAAAACATTTTGCCGAATTAATTTTTTCTACCAAACAATTCAAGATGATATTGTTACTCGCATTTATAATTTGTTTCTGTATGTTCCAGCTTATAAAGGTAGCGTTTTTGACAGAATGTTTAAAATGTTCAGTGAGGTTTTCATTCCCCGCATCGATCTTGTTCTTAGTAAAGTTCGAAAGTTGGCTTCATTGGCGATTGCCACCTGCTCAATCACATAAAATTACAATTTTAATAATCGGTTCCGATTTACTGCAACTTGCGATGCCTGACCCACATCAATTTTTCTATCGACTGAAATGTATTTCCTTCTTGAATATTCTGCAGCTTTTCGTAAGTTGCAATAGCCCTGAAATGATATTGTTTTTTGTTGATTATTAAATTCTCAAGGGCCTTCTTCCAATTATTATAACTTTGCGTGACCAACTACCCAGCTGCTTCCGATTTAGATTTTCCAACGTTAGGAGGTGCAAAAAATACGCAATATTTACAACGTGCACTATTTTCAACTTGAGAATACACAAGCCAAGTATATTTTTTAAACCATGTGTAATGAAAACTTTGTGATTTGCAGCTGTAGCACAGGTTGCGGGAAAATTAAAATTTCGTTTCTGGTTCCCACAACTTTTTCATAATATTTAAATTATCGTGAGTATTGAATGCTTGTTCTTTCAACAATACGATGTCTTGCTAATTGCTATCATCTAAGGAGATACTATTCTTCATGGTTACTCGATGGCTTTGACTGATTTGCGACTAGGGAAACGGAATCCAAATCGGTATTTATAGTGTTAATAACGTCATTACTACTAGCATTTAAATCATTCCTTTTATATATTTTGAAATAATTCAATTTCAAAAGAATATTTTACAAATTTAATTTGCAAATGTCACTGAAGAGTTTCCATGCAGATTACTTTTAACAGCTGAAAAACTTGTTTGAAGATTAATATATGATTGTCAATAAAGTAACTGTAAAATACAAAATAAATTTTTGTGTAACATTTGTGTACTCGCATATAACTCTGTATGGTATTCCAAGTCCAAGCAAAAGAAAAAGGATGGGTAAGGATGCAACCGAGCCAAGTGAGGGTTTTCACTATAATGATCCAAACCGAAGTTCACTATATTACATCTGGTCCTTCTGAATCTAGACGCTGGATCTCAATTTTTCGACTGTGAGAAACTTGAAACAAACATGATTCAGCTTTAATCACCAAAAGGATGTCATTTTCTTGTGGTGATAGCTTTCTTTGTAACTTTCTGTTTTCATTCTCACAATTAAAAAAAAAAAAAAAAAAAAAAAAAAAAAAAAAAAAAAATTCTAAAACTGCATGCAATAATGGGGAAAATACTGTTGAAGTCCTTTTTTTTTTAACTGCATGGTAGCATTGCAGTGTAGCCAGCCGTGTAATGAGAATTACCAATGATATATAGAAATGTGGTTTCAAGCAAATCCGTTTCTCTAGTTGCATATCTTTGAAATTTGCTGGGGAGACCCGGGTATTTATAGGGCGTCATTTAACTTTTTACACAAACGCACACACACGAAAAATGAACTTTGTTCTCGTAAATATTTTACTAGTGTTTTCTCCCTTTTCTCTTGAAGGGGGCCAGGGCCCCCTGGCCCCCTCCCTGGGTGCGCCACTGAATACAAGGCATATTTATCTAGTGTTTTATTTCCATTTATAAGAAATTCCTTTGTAACTTAAGAATGCTTGTTTAGGAAAGAATGTGTTACTAATTTAAATGCATTAATTCATGTAAAATGCACAAAACGTAATCAGTAATTTTTTAAATCCATATAATTTACAATATTTACCTAAGTTTAACGCGTAGTTCAAAAGAATAAGTAAAAGTAAAAGATATATAGAAAACAAACTCAAGACCAATTAATTTTAATTATTTTGTTAGTTAAAAGGTTAAACATTTTATAACTATTAGTAAAACAAAATCAATTCTGGAAATAAAAAAAAATGAAAAACATAAAAAAAATATATCACGTAAGTTTTTTCTCCATAAATGTCAGTTTCCGAGAAGCTGGATTTATAAAGAGATATTTTTGCGGGACATTTATCAATACAGATTGATAGAAAAGTGAAAGCAGTTTAATACAGCTACTTTATTAATGGCGTTGTCTTGAATAGAAATAAATAACATTGCAGAAAGCAGAGGAAAGAAAATAAAAAAAATGAAATTTTTTGATATGAATGTACAGGACGTTTAAAAAGTTCGGTGTGAAAGTAAAGCGTGACAAAAAAAAAAAAAAGGGGGTCGGAGAGACATGAGGTTTGCAGATAAATATTCAGCGTGGTGCGGGATTTTGTATGGCACCAACAAAAAAATAGTTCAAAAATTAGTTCAAAATTAGTTCTAATTACGATGAGAGAGGCAACAGACAAACTGAAATTGTTTATATTACAGACAGGCATTCGCCCAATTAACTGTTACTTAAACTTGCAGTCTGCAGACTGCTGCATGAGAAAAATGCCGAGAATCAACGGCATCTGGCTCGACCATTAATATCTATACTCCTATTATAAAGAGGAAAAAAATGTTTATTTGTCGGAGGTAAGCTCTGGATCTACCGAACCGATTCCTAAAGTAATGGTATCAAAATGATGGTGTTAGTCCAACTTAGAACATATGCTGTATCTTATGTCGGTGCCGCTACCCCAAAGGGGGTGTAGGAGCAAAAAACGTTCTAAAAATGCAATTTTAGCGTTATTGAAGGACCTAGAAATATGAAATTTTGAATATTAGTTATAAGATATAAATGATGTCTAAGAACAGTTCTTAAACAATTCGAAATTTAAAAGGGGTGAAAATGCACAAAAAGCGTTCTAAAAAACGTTCTAAATGGTAGTTTCTACACAATCTCAGGAAATACCAAACCGATTTAAAAAATATTGGTGTCAAAATGATGGTGACAACGCTTGCTCCAAGATAGGCTATTTTTATGTCGGTGCCACTACCCCAAAGGTGGTGTAGGAGCAAAAAACATTCTAAAAATGCGATTTTAGCGTTACTTAAGGGCCTAGAAATATGAAATTTTGAATATTAGTTACTTATAAGATATAAATGGTGTCTAAGAACAGTTCTTAAACAATTCGAAATTTAAAAGGGGTGAGACTGCACAAAAAGCGTTCTAAAAAACGTTCTAAATAGTACTTTCTACACAATTTCAGTAAATACCAAACCGATTTAAAAAATATTGGTGTCAAAAGTAATGGTGTCAAAATGATGGTGACAACGCTTGCTCCAAGATAGGCTATTTTTATGTCGGTGCCACTACCCCAAAGGGGGTGTAGGAACAAAAAAACATTCTAAAAATGCGATTTTAGCGTTACTGAAGGGCCTAGAAATATGAAATTTTGAATATTAGTTACTTATAAGATATAAATGATGTCTAAGAACAGTTCTTAAACAATTCGAAATTTAAAAGGGGTGGGACTGCACAAAAAACGTTCTAAATGGTAGTTTCTACACAATCTCAGGAAATACCAAACCGATTTAAAAAATATTGGTGTCAAAAGTAATGGTGTCAAAATGATGGTGACAACGCTTGCTCCAAGATAGGCTATTTTTATGTCGGTGCCACTACCCCAAAGGGGGTGTAGGAACAAATCAAATAATCTTGAAAAAAAAACATTTATCTAAATTAAGGGGTGGACTAGCCCCCCTTTATCCTTAACCAATGAATCGCCAAAACGAATCAGGGAAGCCCCTTAACATAATAAACCGGTATACCAACTTCGGAGCAAATCGAAACATTCTGCATGAAAAACCCATTTATCTAAATTAAGAGGGGCGGGCTAACCTCCATTTTCCCCCTTTACCCTTAACCAATGAACCCCCAAAACTAATCAGGGAAGTTCCTTAACATAATTAACCGGTATACCAAATTCGGAGCAAATCGAATCAATCTGCATGAAAAACACATTTATCTCAATTAAGAGGGGCGGGCTAAACTCCCTTTCCCCCTTTACCCTTAACCAATGAACCCCCAAATCTAATCATGGAAGTTCCTTACCATAATAAACCGGTATACCAAATTCGGAGCAAATCGAATCATTCTGCATGAAAAACACATTTATCTGATTAAGGGGAGTGGACTAACCCCGTTTTTCCCCCTTTATCCTTAACCAATGAACTCCCAAAACTGATCAGGGAAGTTCCTTAACAAAATAAACCGTATACCAAATTCGGAGCAAATCGAATCATTCTGCATGAAAAACACATTTATCTGAATTAAGGGGGTGGACTAAACCCGTTTTCCTCCCTTTATCCTTATCCAATGATCTCCCAAAAATGATCAGGGAAGTTCCTTAACATAATAAACCAGTATACCAAATTCGGAGCATATCGAATCATTCTGCATGAAAAACCCATTTATCTGAATTAAGGGGGGGGGGGGACTAACCCCGTTTTTCCACCTTTATCCTTAACCAATGAACTCCCAAAACTAATCAGGGAAGTTCCTTAACATAATAAACCGGTATACCAAATTCGGAGCAAATCGAATGATTCTGCATGAAAAACCCATTTTTCTGAATTAAGGGGGGGTGGACTAACCCCGTTTTGCCCCCTTTATCCTTAACCAATGAACCCCCAAAACTAATCATGAATGTTCCTTAACATAATAAACCGGTATACCAAATTCGGAGCAAATCGAATGATTCTGCATGAAAAACCCATTTTTCTGAATTAAGGGGGGTGACTAACCCCGTTTTTCCCCCTTTATGACCAACCAATGAACTCCCAAAACTAATCAGGGAAGCGCCTTATCACAATGAACCTAGGAAAAAATTTTGAAGAAAATCGGATGTTTCTATCGAGTTATCGCGTTACGTACATACGTACGTACGTACATACATACATACATACATACATACATACATACAGAACGGGCGGGCACATTAGCTCTCAAACTTTGATAGCCTGTGAGCTAATAAAAACATTCTAAAAATGCGATTTTAGCGTTACTGAAGGGCCTAGAAATATGAAATTTTGAATATTAGTTACTTATAAGATATAAATGATGTCTAAGAACAGTTCTTAAAAAATTCGAAATTTAAAAGGGGTGAAAATGCACAAAAAGCGTTCTAAAAAACGTTCTAAAGGGTAGTTTCTACACAATCTCAGGAAATACCAAACCGATTTAAAAAATATTGGTGTCAAAAGGATGGTGACAACGCTTGCTCCAAGATAGGTTATTTTTATGTCGGTGCCACTACCCCAAAAGGGGTGTAGGAGCAAAAAACATTCTAAAAATGCGATTTTAGCGTTACTGAAGGGCCTAGAAATATGAAATTTTGAATATTAGTTACTTATAAGATATAAATAATGTCTAAGAACAGTTCTTAAACAATTCGAAATTTAAAAGGGGTGAAAATGCACAAAAAGCGTTCTATAAAACGTTCTAAATATTAGTTTCTACACAATCTCATGAAATACCAAACCGATTTTAAAAATATTGGTTTCAAAATAAGGGTGTCAAAATGACGGTGACAACACTTGCTCCAACATAGGCTATGTTTTATGTCGGTGCCACTACCCGAAAGGGGGTGCAGAAGCAAAAAACTTTCTAAAAATGCGATTTTTGCGTTACCGAACGGTCTAGAAATATGAAATTTGAAATATTAGTTACTTATAAGATATAAATGCTGCCTAAGAATAGTTCTTAAACAATTCGAAATTTAAAAGGGGTGAAAATGCACAAAAAGCGTTCTAAAAAACGTTCTAAATAGTATTTTCTACACAATCTCAGGAAATACCAAACCGATTTTAAAAATATTGGTGTCAAAATAAGGGTGTCAAAATGACGGTGACAACGCTTGCTCCAAGATAGGCTATGTTTTATGTCGGTGTCACTAACCCAAAGGGGGGTGCAGGAGCAAAAAACGCTCTAAAAATGCGATTTAAGTATTACTGAAGGGCCTAGAAATATGAAATTTCAAATATTAGCTACTTATTAGATATAAAGGATTTCTAAGAACAGTTCTTAAACAATTCGAAATTTGAAAGGGGTGAAAATGCGCGAAAATCGTTCTAAAAAACGTTCTAAATTGTGGTTTCTACAGAATCTCAGGAAATACCAAACCGATTTAAAAAATAATGGTGTCAAAATGGCGGTGACAACCCTTGCTCCAACATAGGCTATGTTTTATGTCGGTGCCACTACCCGAAAGGGGGTGCAGGAGCAAAAAACGTTCTAAAAATGCGATTTTTGCGTTACCGAAGGGCCTAGAAATATGAAATTTGAAATATTAGCAACTTATTCGATATAAAGGATTTCTAAGAACAGTTCTTAAACAATTCGAAATTTAAAAGGGGTGAAAATGCACAAAAAGCGTTCTAAAAAACGTTCTAAATAGTAGTTTCTACACAATCTCAGGAAATACCAAACCGATTTTAAAAATATTGGTTTCAAAATAAGGGTGTCAAAATGACGGTGACAACGCTTGCTCCAAGATAGGCTATGTTTTATGTCGGTGTCACTAACCCAAACGGGGGTGCAGGAGCAAAAAACGTTCTAAAAATGCGATTTACGTGTTACTGAAGGGCCTAGAAATATGAAATTTCAAATATTAGCTACTTATTAGATATAAAGGATTTCTAAGATCAGTTCTTAAAAAATTCGAAATTTAAAAGGTGTGAAAATGCGCGAAAAGCGTTCTAAAAACGTTCTGATGGTGGTTTCTACACAGTCTCAAGAAATACCAAACCGATCTAAAAAATAATGGCGTCAAAATGTTGGTGACAACCCTTGCTCCGACATAGGCGATGTTTTATGTCGATGCCACTACCCCAAAGGGGGTGCAGGAGAAAAACGTTCTAAATTGCGGCTTTTGCGTTACGGAAGGGCCTAGAATCGTGAAATTTGGAATGGTAGTTAGTTATAAGATATCAATGATCTCTAAGGACATTTCCTAAAAAAGTCGAAATTTAAAAGGGGTGTCAAAATGAGCAAAAAGCATTGTAAAAAACATTCTAAATTGCGATTTCTATGCAATCTCAGGAAGTACTGAACAGATTTGGTGTAAAAATATAATGGTGTAAAAATGATGGTGAGAGATCTTGCTCCAAGATAGGCTATATTTTATATCTGTTTCCACTACCGCAGGAGCAAAATGCGTTCTAAAAACGTTCTAAATGTCGATTTGTCAGTAATATCTCAGGAAGAATGAATCTGATTTCAAACGTAATGGTAGGAAATTGATGGTGACAGCCCCTGCTCTAACATAGACGCTATTTTATGTCGGTATCACTATCACTAAGACGTTGCAGGAGCAAAAAAAGCGGTCTAAATTTCGATTTTTGTGATCGGTACGGGCTAGCAACTTAAAATTAGGTAAGGTATATGTTTATTAGATATGAATGACCTTTAAGAACGGCTTCGAAAAAATTGGAAAGTTAAAAAGGGGTGAAAATGCGCGAAAAGCGTCCTAAAAACGTTCTAAATTGCGATTTCTACTCAATCTAAGGAAATACCAAAGCTATTTCAAAAGTAATGGTTGCAAATCAATGGTGACAATCCCTGTTATAACATAGGTTATATTTTATGTTGCTGTCACTACCATCTGAGGGTTGCAAAAGCAAAACATCTTCTAATTTGCCTTTTTTGCACAACTGAGGGGTCTAACACTTTGAAGTATGGCATGGTATTTACATACAAGATGCAACTGCTTTCTAAGAACAGTCGAAAGAAAATTCCAAATTTAAAAAAATGAAGTGAGTGAAAAGCGTTATAAATTACATTTTTTAAGCAAACTTATAAATTACCAAACCGATTAAAAAAATAATGATGGCAAATTTTAGTGATAGAACCTGCTCAAACATAAGCTATATTTTATGTCTGTTCCACTACCACCAGAGGGTTGCAGGACCTAAAAACTTTCTAAATTGCGATTTCTGTGATACTGAAAAGGCTAGAAACTTTAAATACGACATGGTAGTTACTTATAAAATATAAATGTCCTCGAAGGAAGGTCGAAAATAAATTCGAATTAAAAAGGGTTGAAGCGAAGGGGAGGTGCGAAAAGCATTCTAAAAAAGTTCTAAATTACGATTCTATGCAATTTCAGGGAATGTAAACCGATTATGAAAGTAATAGTTTCGAATCAATGGTAACAGTCTCTGATCCTACACAGGCTATATTTTATGCCGGTGATTCTACCATCTGGGGTTCACAGGAACAACAAACGTTCTAAAAATGGGCTTTAAAAGCTTTTTAAATTACGTTTCTGTGAAATATTAGGAAATAACAAATCGATTTCAAAATTAATGTTGGCAAATTAATGGTAACAGTTCCTGTTTACACATAGCCCTTTATGTTGAGAGAGGTGGCACGACTTGGAATTTGACATGATGGTTAATTTTAAGATGTAAGAAGATGGTTTCTAAGTCAACGGTTAAGTCAACGTTCAGTAACGCTAAAAATGCGATTTTAGCGTTACTTAAGGGCCTAGAAATATGAAATTTTGAATATTAGTTACTTATAAGATATAAATGATGTCTAAGAACAGTTCTTAAACAATTCGAAATTTAAAAGGGGTGGGACTGCACAAAAAACGTTCTAAATGGTAGTTTCTACACAATCTCAGGAAATACCAAACCGATTAAAAAAATATTGGTGTCAAAAGTAATGGTGTCAAAATGATGGTGATAACGCTTGCTCCAAGATAGGCTATTTTTATGTCGGTGCCACTACCCCAAAGGGGGTGTAGGAACAAATCAAATAATCTCGAAAAAAAAACATTTATCTAAATTAAGGGGTGGACTAGCCCCCCTTTATCCTTAACCAATGAATCGCCAAAACGAATCAGGGAAGCCCCTTAACATAATAAACCGGTATACCAACTTCGGAGCAAATCGAAACATTCTGCATGAAAAACCCATTTATCTAAATTAAGAGGGGCGGGCTAACCTCCATTTTCCCCCTTTACCCTTAACCAATGAACCCCCAAAACTAATCAGGGAAGTTCCTTAACATAATTAACCGGTATACCAAATTCGGAGCAAATCGAATCAATCTGCATGAAAAACACATTTATCTCAATTAAGAGGGGCGGGCTAAACTCTCTTTTCCCCCTTTACCCTTAACCAATGAACCCCCAAATCTAATCATGGAAGTTCCTTACCATAATAAACCGGTATACCAAATTCGGAGCAAATCGAATCATTCTGCATGAAAAACACATTTATCTGAATTAAGGGGAGTGGACTAACCCCGTTTTCCCCCCTTTATCCTTAACCAATGAACTCCCAAAACTGATCAGGGAAGTTCCTTAACAAAATAAACCGGTATACCAAATTCGGAGCAAATCGAATCATTCTGCATGAAAAAAACATTTATCTGAATTAAGGGGGTGGACTAAACCCGTTTTCCTCCCTTTATCCTTATCCAATGATCTCCCAAAAATGATCAGGGAAGTTCCTTAACATAATAAACCAGTATACCAAATTCGGAGCATATCGAATCATTCTGCATGAAAAACCCATTTATCTGAATTAAGGGGGGGGGGGGGACTAACCCCGTTTTTCCACCTTTATCCTTAACCAATGAACTCCCAAAACTAATCAGGGAAGTTCCTTAACATAATAAACCGGTATACCAAGTTCGGAGCAAATCGAATGATTCTGCATGAAAAACCCATTTTTCTGAATTAAGGGGGGGTGGACTAACCCCGTTTTTCCCCCTTTATCCTTAACCAATGAACCCCCAAAACTAATCATGAATGTTCCTTAACATAATAAACCGGTATACCAAATTCGGAGCAAATCGAATGATTCTGCATGAAAAACCCATTTTTCTGAATTAAGGGGGGTGACTAACCCCGTTTTTCCCCCTTTATGACCAACCAATGAACTCCCAAAACTAATCAGGGAAGCGCCTTATCACAATGAACCTAGGAAAAAATTTTGAAGAAAATCGGATGTTTCTATCGAGTTATCGCGTTACGTACATACGTACGTACGTACATACATACATACATACATACATACATACATACATACATACAGAACGGGCGGGCACATTAGCTCTCAGGCTTTGATAGCCTGTGAGCTAATAAAAACATTCTAAAAATGCGATTTTAGCGTTACTGAAGGGCTTAGAAATATGAAATTTTGAATATTAGTTACTTATAAGATATAAATGATGTCTAAGAACAGTTCTTAAAAAATTCGAAATTTAAAAGGGGTGAAAATGCACAAAAAGCGTTCTAAAAAACGTTCTAAAGGGTAGTTTCTACACAATCTCAGGAAATACCAAACCGATTTAAAAAATATTGGTGTCAAAAGGATGGTGACAACGCTTGCTCCAAGATAGGTTATTTTTATGTCGGTGCCACTACCCCAAAGGGGGTGTAGGAGCAAAAAACATTCTAAAAATGCGATTTTAGCGTTACTGAAGGGCCTAGAAATATGAAATTTTGAATATTAGTTACTTATAAGATATAAATGATGTCTAAGAACAGTTCTTAAACAATTCGAAATTTAAAAGGGGTGAAAATGCACAAAAAGCGTTCTATAAAACGTTCTAAATATTAGTTTCTACACAATCTCAGGAAATACCAAACCGATTTTAAAAATATTGGTTTCAAAATAAGGGTGTCAAAATGACGGTGACACCACTTGCTCCAACATAGGCTATGTTTTATGTCGGTGCCACTACCCGAAAGGGGGTGCAGAAGCAAAAAACTTTCTAAAAATGCGATTTTTGCGTTACCGAACGGTCTAGAAATATGAAATTTGAAATATTAGTTACTTATAAGATATAAATGCTGCCTAAGAATAGTTCTTAAACAATTCGAAATTTAAAAGGGGTGAAAATGCACAAAAAGCGTTCTAAAAAACGTTCTAAATAGTATTTTCTACACAATCTCAGGAAATACCAAACCGATTTTAAAAATATTGGTGTCAAAATAAGGGTGTCAAAATGACGGTGACAACGCTTGCTCCAAGATAGGCTATGTTTTATGTCGGTGTCACTAACCCAAAGGGGGGTGCAGGAGCAAAAAACGCTCTAAAAATGCGATTTAAGTGTTACTGAAGGGCCTAGAAATATGAAATTTCAAATATTAGCTACTTATTAGATATAAAGGATTTCTAAGAACAGTTCTTAAACAATTCGAAATTTGAAAGGGGTGAAAATGCGCGAAAATCGTTCTAAAAAACGTTCTAAATTGTGGTTTCTACAGAATCTCAGGAAATACCAAACCGATTTAAAAAATAATGGTGTCAAAATGGCGGTGACAACCCTTGCTCCAACATAGGCTATGTTTTATGTCGGTGCCACTACCCGAAAGGGGGTGCAGGAGCAAAAAACGTTCTAAAAATGCGATTTTTGCGTTACCGAAGGGCCTAGAAATATGAAATTTGAAATATTAGCTACTTATTAGATATAAAGGATTTCTAAGAACAGTTCTTAAACAATTCGAAATTTAAAAGGGGTGAAAATGCACAAAAAGCGTTCTAAAAAACGTTCTAAATAGTAGTTTCTACACAATCTCAGGAAATACCAAACCGATTTTAAAAATATTGGTTTCAAAATAAGGGTGTCAAAATGACGGTGACAACGCTTGCTCCAAGATAGGCTATGTTTTATGTCGATGTCACTAACCCAAACGGGGTGCAGGAGCAAAAAACGTTCTAAAAATGCGATTTACGTGTTACTGAAGGGCCTAGAAATATGAAATTTCAAATATTAGTTACTTATTAGATATAAAGGATTTCTAAGATCAGTTCTTAAAAAATTCGAAATTTAAAAGGTGTGAAAATGCGCGAAAAGCGTTCTAAAAACGTTCTGATGGTGGTTTCTACACAGTCTCAAGAAATACCAAACCGATCTAAAAAATAATGGCGTCAAAATGTTGGTGACAACCCTTGCTCCGACATAGGCGATGTTTTATGTCGATGCCACTACCCCAAAGGGGGTGCAGGAGAAAATCGTTCTAAATTGCGGCTTTTGCGTTACGGAAGGGCCTAGAATCGTGAAATTTGGAATGGTAGTTAGTTATAAGATATCAATGATCTCTAAGGACATTTCCTAAAAAAGTCGAAATTTAAAAGGGGTGTCAAAATGAGCAAAAAGCATTGTAAAAAACATTCTAAATTGCGATTTCTATGCAATCTCAGGAAGTACTGAACAGATTTGGTGTAAAAATATAATGGTGTAAAAATGATGGTGAGAGATCTTGCTCCAAGATAGGCTATATTTTATATCTGTTTCCACTACCGCAGGAGCAAAATGCGTTCTAAAAACGTTCTAAATGTCGATTTGTCAGTAATATCTCAGGAAGAATGAATCTGATTTCAAACGTAATGATAGGAAATTGATGGTGACAGCCCCTGCTCTAACATAGACGCTATTTTATGTCGGTATCACTATCACTAAGACGTTGCAGGAGCAAAAAAAGCGGTCTAAATTTCGATTTTTGTGATCGGTACGGGCTAGCAACTTAAAATTAGGTAAGGTATATGTTTATTAGATATAAATGACCTTTAAGAACGGCTTCGAAAAAATTGGAAAGTTAAAAAGGGGTGAAAATGCGCGAAAAGCGTCCTAAAAACGTTCTAAATTGCGATTTCTACTCAATCTAAGGAAATACCAAAGCTATTTCAAAAATAATGGTTGCAAATCAATGGTGACAATCCCTGTTATAACATAGGTTATATTTTATGTTGCTGTCACTACCATCTGAGGGTTGCAAAAGCAAAACATCTTCTAATTTGCCTTTTTTGCACAACTGAGGGGTCTAACACTTTGAAGTATGGCATGGTATTTACATACAAGATGCAACTGCTTTCTAAGAACAGTCGAAAGAAAATTCCAAATTTAAAAAAATGAAGTGAGTGAAAAGCGTTATAAATTACAATTTTTAAGCAAACTTATAAATTACCAAACCGATTAAAAAAATAATGATGGCAAATTTTAGTGATAGAACCTGCTCAAACATAAGCTATATTTTATGTCTGTTCCACTACCACCAGAGGGTTGCAGGACCTAAAAACTTTCTAAATTGCGATTTCTGTGATACTGAAAAGGCTAGAAACTTTAAATATGACATGGTAGTTACTTATAAAATATAAATGCCCTCGAAGGAAGGTCGAAAATAAATTCGAATTAAAAAGGGTTGAAGCGAAGGGGAGGTGCGAAAAGCATTCTAAAAAAGTTCTAAATTACGATTCTATGCAATTTCAGGGAATGTAAACCGATTATGAAAGTAATAGTTTCGAATCAATGGTAACAGTCTCTGATCCTACACAGGCTATATTTTATGCCGGTGATTCTACCATCTGGGGTTCACAGGAACAACAAACGTTCTAAAAATGGGCTTTAAAAGCTTTTTAAATTACGTTTCTGTGAAATATTAGGAAATAACAAATCGATTTCAAAATTAATGTTGGCAAATTAATGGTAACAGTTCCTGTTTACACATAGCCCTTTATGTTGAGAGAGGTGGCACGACTTGGAATTTGACATAATGGTTAATTTTAAGATGTAAGAAGATGGTTTCTAAAAAATTCAAAACTTCAAATGAATACTGAAATGAACGTATTAATTGAGCATAAAAGTTTCAAAATATGTTCTAAATTATCGTTTATTTATTTTTATTTCATTTTATTAATTTAAGTCTCATTTCTGCCTAATGCAGTGTAATAAGGTTGTTTAATAAATCTGTGTTTTAAATAGTAATTTTTGAATTATTCCTAAAAGTAATAAGTACCTTTTAATAAAATAAAATATTACCTTTTAATAAAATAAAAATTTAGTTAGTACCTTTTAATAAAAATTAGACATATAAATATCACTTGGCATATTTCAAATATTACGCGAGCAAAGCCGCGGGGTTTGCTAGCATAGCTATAACTCGCCATAATATCTCTATACTCTATATAATATAATATATATATAAACTCACTATAATATATAGCTATACTAAGCTGTAACTCAACCATTATTCACGATAACGTAGATTGATTCCCATAAGTTAAATTCTTTTACTTTTGTTGTTAATACATTTTCAACGGTCAAATATTAACAGAAATAAAGAATTTCTTATCAATGCGGCGGGCAAAAATCCGATGCAATTAAATTAAGACATATTTTTACCTGCAGCTGCCTTTCTATTTTTTTTTTTTTTTTTTTTTTTTTTTTTTCACTGTAAGCAGTAACGGACAGATAAATGATTAAACGAGCAAGGGAAAAGGTATTTGAATATCTAAGCGCACTGAATTAAAGATGTTTTAGAAAGAGAAAAAAACACCTTAATAAAAATCTGCATGGTTTTGAGAAATGAATTTAATTACGTATTTCAGTATGAAAAAAAAGGGGGGGATAACATGTTATAAAAGTAATAAAGTTATGTTTTAAATTAATTTTGAATTAAAGAGAAATATGCGACAGAAATCTGTCACATAACTCACCCCGACAAAAGAAGAAAGCTGAAACTTATACGTTGCAGCTTTATATCTACTTGAAATCCTTTGTCCACCTTCGCACATACAGAATATACAATATACACATAAATGTAAAAAAAAAATTAAGTATGCAATAAAAAGAAAAAAAAAATGTTTGTTTTTCTAAAATGTTGTTAGAGCATCATTTCCAGTAATTTAAGTAATAAAATAGAAAGGTAGTACATAAACATATTTGCTTACTTTCAACTAATTCAGAATCATTATCTTCCTGACTGAGCGCTCTTATTGTCTAAAACAAATCATATTTTATAACTTCAATATTCCACAAAAAAAGTAGCACATTTGATGAAGAGTTAGGACCCTATGGTTTGTATGTGGCTCGGTGTTTGTGGCGCTGGAACCAGCATTCTTTTTTTGTCATGAATCAAAACAGAAGTAATCACATTATATATCTTTATAACTTCTCACAATGTGAACTTACAGAGATCATAATTTCATAAAATGCAAGCAAATGAAACAAAACACTAATAAGAACTTTTTTTTAATGAAAGAAAGAAAAATGTTGTATGTATATTTAAAAAATAAAAGTTAAAATGTACTGTATTACACTAAAGGGGAATCGTATATAAAAAAAAATTGTGCGCAAGACACAGGACTACCAAAAAGGGGTGCTTGTAGCACGCTGGTAAACAGGTGTAGCCCTAAATCTTGTGGAGACCACAAGAATTATGGCGTCAGCTTACGGCTTTGGCCTTAGGTGAGGAGGGAATATTGAGACTCACACAGCGATGCATATATGAGTCCCTGCTCCCCAAAGATCATATTGATCTTCAAAGGAGCACACTTCAACTTATCTAAAAACTATGTCATTTTTTTAATAAAGTGAAAAAGCAATTTACTAGGGGGAAGATATATCTCAGCACACTGAATTTTGAAACCTTAGGGCGACTTTGGAACGGTTCACAACTTCTGAGGTACAATTTGTAATTTTTTTTTAATTGCGATATATATCATATATCGAATTGAAAAAGACAGCCCGTGGGTGGCGAGAGACAAATTGTCATTATCAGGTAAAGGAGACAACTGCATTCATTAAAAAAGTAGACTATTATTTAACATTCAGCAAAAAAAAAATTCAAAGACATCTTAAGTTTAAGTGTAGTGAATAAAAAAAAGAGCAACTGTCGTCCTCAAAACATTGCCTCACATGAAGTAAATGTAGATTTTTTTTTAGAGTGCAATGCATTTCTTTAAAGTTAACTCCTACCAAGTAAATTAGAAAAATATTTACAAACTGTATTTTACTTCGTGTAGTGTAAAAAGAGACCTTACTTGATATGCCACTTACAAGCAAGGAGTCTATAACAAAAGTGTAAAAAAATGATCTGTTAAAAGTTAATTGCTGCAAAATGAATATGTTGAGTAAAAATGTCATGTGAAGGATAATTTCATGTAACTCTAAAAATCTTTGTAATTAAACAAAGTGATGGTGTCATTAGCAACTTATGACCTTACACAAACTGAACAACAATGTTAGTATTTAGAGGAAGAGAGAAAAAAACTATAGTGTAAAACGAAAACCTGACATAAAATGTAGCAGTTAAAAAAAAAAAAAAATAAAAAAAAAAAATAAAAAAAAAAATAAAAAAGACAACGGTACGTGTGTACAAACACAATTTTTTTTTAATTTTTTAATTATCTTTAAAGTTCTGTGCAAATAAAAAATAGGAATATTTTCCCTAAATATGACTTGAAATTCTCAGGACTCGTCTTAATAGCCAAAGACGCCAGAAATCAGTCAAGAATAAAGTGGGGATTTGCCTTTAGAAGGCCACAAAAAGGGTGTTTTTCAGGATTTTTCTTTCTAGAATACGAAGAAAGATTTTAGATCAGGGTTCTTTTTTTATTTATTCTCATTTGAAGAACATTTCAATTTTTTTAATAAAAAAATTATGATGTGGATCGAGTTCCGTAGGTGGATGGAAAAGTGCGCGTGCCACACACTTCCAAACGGGTGCGATCCGATATACCGCCAGAGTCGTTTGCAATCAATTTTCGCTAAAGAATATGAAAGTACATAATATTGTCTGCTGCTTCAGTCATTTTGAGGTTAAAAAAATCGAAAATCAACTAACAAGAGAACCACTTTTGGTGCTGTTCGCACCTATCATTGACACCTGGTGCATTTTAAAGTCCTATATTAGTAAATTTGAGAATCGATAAAAATTTTCCTTTAAAATGATATTTTTTGATTTTATAGCAGCATAATTTTCTGAAAATGCAATTTTCGAAACCACTTTTCGAACTATTGACATATATATTTTTTTTTTAAAGAAAAGCATTTAGAAGCACAAATTTGTCAATAATAAATATAAAATATTAAGAAAAAATATTTGTGGAGTAAACATGCAATCCATGCTTTCTCCTTTAGATACAAATTTTCCAAAAACACAAAAAACTGATAAATAAGAAAATAACTTGTATTTAATTCTCATTTTTATTGTGTATATTTATTACTGTTTATTAGAGAGAATTACAAGCATACCTAATATATTAAACATAAAACAAATTAATAAAATGCATTTAATATTTGGAGAAAACACGTTTTGACAGAATTCAGGGGAGGAAACATGTTTTGATTGTTCGACAAGTGGATAAAACGCTTTTTGAATGAAATAAGTTCTAACTCACAAATAATACAATAACATTATTTTATTTGAATAAATACCGAATTTCAGTTGATTATTGTTAAAATAAAATGACAGATTATGGTACCTAGTAGTATTCATTAAATATTTACTAAATAAATACTCGTTTTCCAGAAATCCACTTCAAATTTTAAAACCAATATCTTCATCTGGACAGTTATACACATCTCCCTCTTTTTTATTGCAGGCTTATCAATCGTGGATAATGTGGTTGTATCATTTGAATATATCATCAGGTTGATTTTGTCACTGTTCACTATACATTACCTTCAAAAGTTTTTCAACATCTTTGTTCTTTTCAATTGGTATGTTGTGGCTAAGAGGAAGATATTCTAAAACAACCCTTTGAACAAGGCAACAGTAACTCCCCTTTTAAGAAGATTTACATCATATTCTTCATTTAGATCTTGAAATCTATAATTCTGGAAGCCTTTAACTTTAACAGTTCTCTTATTTTTTTCTAAAACAATCCGTTTCAATTGTGATATGTATGGAAGGTTTCGAAAGTTCACATTAAGTGACAACTGTGATTTACAGACTGGAGAAGTCACTGCTTGATTGAATGTAGGCTTTGGAGGAAACACTCTTTGATTGAAACGTCAAGTTTTAAAATTGATTTATAATCGGAGAAAATATTTTTTTAGTAAAAAATACCATTTATTTCTGCGCAATTTAACACAGAGTTCATAAAAATAACAATAACTCATTTTTTATTTTTTTGTGAGAAAACACGGTTTGAATGTTTGCTCCATATTTAAAAATTCCTTCAAGAACGTACGAATATGATTTTGAAAAATTACAGCATTATATTCATATTTTTGTCGAGGAAAAAGTTGGCGTACTTTATTCAAAAGTAGAGCTTTCCGGTAAACCTTGCTGGATGTCATAGCTGCTTGTCGTGTGTGATGAGTGGTCTAGACTTCACTAGAAATTTTCATGTCCGCGCTAATTAAACACAATAAATTTTCTAAATTGTATAAATACAGGGCTCGCAGCGTTCCTAAAATTTCGCACTTTGCTACCAGTATTTTAAATAAAAATTCTTCGTGGTAGATTCCTTCAACATCTATAATAGAACTATACAGTAAAGTTTATCTTTTTAAAATAGTGGTAGCAAAGTGTGAAAATTTTAGGAACGCTGCGAGCCCTGTAAATATATTAATTTACTTTATGATTACATTTACCAAAAGACACAATATTTAATACCATTCTTCATTTTAAACATTCGAAACTTTATTCCACCCGACTTGAAAATAAAATAGCTTCCTTATTTTGTATTTCACTAAAATATAGTTTTCAATGACCTTGAGAGCTTTTAACAAAAAGTTATTTACTATTTATACATTTATCGTCTGCATAGAAGAAAACATAATTCTTGTTTCTTATGGTATCTTTTATCAAACAAATCCCAATCTGATTTAATTCTAATACCTACATATGAGGGGCTCACAACCATAGAAGACCAAGTCCATTTAAAAAAAAAATGAGATAGTCCATTTAGAAGGTGCATAAAATCCGTTTTATCCACACCCACAATAAACCAAGTCTGTTTTTACATACTTTATTATATATGTCGTCTGTTTACAGACTTGGTTTAATGTGTGAGTGGGTTAAACAGATTTCATGCACCTTCTAAATGGACTATCTCACCTTTTTTTTGTCAAAATGGACTTGTCTACTATGGTTGTGCCCCCCTCATATACTCCGCGGATAAAGAGAGAGGGGGGTGGATTTGTAGCGCAATATTTGACGACCTAACTCATTTTTGGCGTAAGATAAACGAATACAAATCAAAAAAAAAAAAAAGGCTTGAAAAAATATATATAATATGATTTTAACAGAGAAATTTTATCGGTTCTCTTGCTTTTATGTAACTTTTATGTGTTGCTACAAAATGCACCCGGTCTTGATGCTACGTGTGAGCGGCACCAAAAGTAGTTCCCTTGTAAATGGCAACCAAACCAAAATGAGGTCTATTTCTGACCCTTGTTTTTTTTTTGCAGTTTGGTGTTCTAAAAATATTTATTTTTTATATAAATGGATGAAAGTGGTCTAAGTTCCAATAAGTTATAGTACCTTTAATTTTTAAAAAAAAGCTTATCACAATCAATTTAAAAGTTTTTGCCTTCTACGTTGCGGCACGTTTGGGACTTGAAGCTTGCCGGATTACAAAATTTTTCGGATTGCAGGATGAATGCCGAGAATAACGTGTAGAAATTACAATTAAACAAAAAATGACAGTAAAATATGTTTTTTATTCCTATAACAGCTTTAATAGAATTTTTAAAATAATACTCAATAATGTAAGGTACGACATATGTACGTCGTGGGAAAAAAGTAAATACCACCTACTAACTCCTCAACAAATTACCGCAGAAGAAAGTTACTGTTACCGAACGATGGGAAATAATGTCTACTTTTAAATGATGTATATAAAATTTGCTTAGAGGGGCATCTACCTATTAAAACGAACCATAACTTTGATTTTTTCAATAGCAGTACCAATTATGACAGCATAAATGAACTCCACACCCTTTAATTAGCCTAAAAACAAATTTTTATGCAATTCGTACCATAAGTATCCGAGAAATTAATTATTTTAAAACGAGCGTATTTTAAGGGCTGTATTTAAATGGAAGTTCGATACTGGATTGTTGACCGAGACAGCTTTCTTCTTGATCAAGGCATCTTAAGCGCTACTCAAGCAGTCATTGAAGAGTGCTAGATTACGGGAGATATAAATAAAAATATGAAAATGTAATTTAACATTGAAGCACTAAATTTTGAATGTTTATAATTCAAAAACGTAACATTCAAATGACTTGAAATTTGGTATCTAGGCATAGTTTGAACCGAAGATTTGAAATATCTCGTTAAAATTGGCTATTGCTATTTAAAAAATGAAGTTTGGTTTCGTTCTAATATGTAGATGGCCCCCTAAACAAATTTTATATACATCATTTAAAAGTAGACTTTATTTCCAATCATTCGGTACCAGTAACTTTCGTTTACGATAATTTGTTGAGGAGTTAGTAGGGGGTGTTTACCTTTTTTTCCACGACTGTACATGACTATAAAATGAAAACGTTCTTTATAGGACTAGCCGTAGAAGCCATCTTAAAGAAATCTCGATTATCAATTTGTTTTGTATTAGTTTTTTCTCCTCTTTTTTTAGGATGTTATTTCTTTTGATGTGAAGTTTCAAAATTTCCGTGCGGCTGAACGAACTACTGCGCTCAAAAAACTTTATAAACATATTCATGGTATCAGCTGCTTGATTCCAACAGATGTTGATTGACTCATCCTCATTATCTTCATCAGAACCAACGTCTTTTGGGCCTATTATGTTGATAACACTCTAAATGATGGCCTCATCAGTCAAAATTGCCTTGTCGGTGCATGAAAATCTGCTTGAACTCACTCCTATATTTGTTCTTGATTCAGTTGTGTTTTCGAAAGTCGCACAGTGGGGCAAAATCACGAAAAGCTGGCCAAAGTCGAAAAATAAAGTTCATATTTAGGAAATTTTGACTATGTAGATGGCTAGAATAATGTTTGGAGGGTCAGAATCTATATTTATAAAAAAGTTTTCGTTTTGCGTTGGCAATCTGTATCATTTCAAATGTGACGCTTGGAGGATTATCATATCACGCGAACAAAAAGAGCAAAACAATGGTTCTTCTAAACGCGTGCTACATTTTTCCATATCATCCGATTTTAATGCTTTAAAATGGATTCACACGATGATAGTGTGTACTTTTTTTGCGCATGTTACAAAAATTATATTAAGTACATAAAAATTTCATGATTATTTTCATGCCAGACCTTAGGATGCCGGATTAGAGGATGTTTATTGTACTCCAAAATGGTATAAGCCTACGGACGCGTTATGAAAAAGACCTAAAAAACTACGAAAGAAGTTCGGATTCCGCCAAATCGTTCTACAGGGATAATCTACAGATTATAGCGAATATAAAAATATAAAAATAAAAAAATGCGAATTTTTCAACCTGAAAAAGCAAATAGTTGCTCAAATAGCCTAATGTTTTTACTACACTGTTGGATTTTTGGACGTTATTTACATTTGGACAGTCACATAAAATTCGTAGAACACAATGCAAAACGGTTTTTTTATTAGAATTCTACATGACATTATGTCAAAATTATAAAAAAAAAATCATTGTAAATAAGATGCTATTTTTTTAAAATTTTTTCCAAGTAATCAGTGTTGAATTCAGACACTTTTCTCCGGGAGTGATTTCTGTGGCTCCGGGGGGGGGGGGATACTGTAGAGCTCCAGGGAGAAATTGTACTTGTTGACCTTTAAAAACACAAAAACTCACGTATTCCGGGTAGGTATATCTCATTGCTCCGGGTGGGATGTACCCCCCGGGCCACACCATGGATTCAACACTGCTTGTAATACTTATCTTTTTCCATAAGATAATTTGTGAGAATAAGAAAAGATTGAATGGAAAAGTGGTAAAAAATGTTTCTTCTTAGAAAAACGTAAATAAAATGTATGTAAACAAATTATTTTCACAATTGGTACATTTCTTTACCAAAAAAAAAAAAAAAAAAAAAAAATATATATATATATATATATATTTTTTCACAGTTTAAATATAAATAAAAAATATTCTAAAAATTGTCTGCATGAAATATAATTTTTTGTATATTTTATATTTCCTTTTGCTGTTATCTCTTTAATTTATACGTAAAAAAATAAATGAAACTCTAATCAAATAAATAAATAGTTAAAAAGGGCTTATTATACGAGATAAAATAACAGTAAAGAAATAAATATTGAATGAAAAAGTGGTATTAAAAATTTTCCTTTTGAAATCTTTTACACAAGTTCGACGATTTAAAAAATCTAAAGAAAAATAATGATTTAGAAATTACTCAGCAACTGAAATAATGATAAATGCAAATAAAAGCGAATGTGGCTTTAAAATTTGAAAAAAAAAATATGTACATAATATGATGATTATTATTTCAAACATTATTTAAATAGACTTTCGTTCCTGTATTAAAAAAAGGGACAAAGAAAATTATATGTAAAAATTCGATGAGATTTAAGAAATATTTTTTTCACTAGATAAAAAATAAATCTGATAAATTTAATAAAAAAAATTGGATATACATCTTAAAAACCAAATCCGATTATGTTTTACCATGTTTTTAAAAAGTGTAATGGAAAGAAAATATATAAGCCATCTGTGCATTTTTTACAATATTAATTTTCATTTTTCTGCTTTTAAATATTTTAACTTTTGTTTTGTTTGTCTTTTTTCAAAAAGAACACATGTATAAAATATATAATATCAGAAGACTAGTGCAGTTTAAAATTAAAATTTAATTTCAGGGACAGAGAATTAACATTAAATAAGAAATAAGCGTACTCATGATTAAAATTATTTATCAATAAATCAGCAATAAAACTTAGTTCATTGCATGGCGCACGAGCATAAACATTACAAAATAATTAAATATTTAAAAGTCCTTCCGGCCAGTGCCGGGAGGAAGAGGTAGCTTTCATATTCCTTATTTTAAAAAAGCCAACTTATATCATTCAAACACACGAAGCTCAATTTAGTGGAAACCGAATATAGGAGATTCAATACTAATTTTTATCAATATAATGAATGAGAATTTCGCGAAATTAGTCAGCTTTATCCAAGCTGCTTTTCTTTAAAGTAACTTATATTTGGCTGCCAAATTCGGCAATTTCTTAAAGTGCCTGCCATTTTAAGACAACATGGTGGATGGGGCTAAGCAGTGAACTTGGTCGAGACCTTAGTAATTGCTGTGCACATGCTCACTCACATCGGAATCGGTTGATATATACGAGTGCTGTCGCAGGCAAAAAATCAGATTTTTATCTGATTGTATTTGAAATATATATTGAAATATTTCTGAGATCTATATCTGAGCCATTTTTTAAGGTAAAGACAAACAAAAAATGCTCCTGAATCCTTATATCAAGGTCAAATACTTAAGAAAGAAACCTTTTTCATTTTCTAATTTTTTTGCACCTCACTTTAGATATATATTTTTTTTTTAATTTAATGGCCGCCATTTTGAAACAAGATGGCTGATGAATCTGGACAGCGAACTTGGTCGAGGTGTTGATGCATATCCACATGCCTTCTTACATCGAAATAGGCGAATACGTGTTTTATCGTGTGACAAATACAAGATCGTTTCAAAATGTTAGCCATGCTAGAAATTCAAAGTGCTATAAATCAACCATTTTTTTTAAGATATAAACAAAAGAACAAATTTTCAGAAACAAAAACTGTTCCGGAATCTTTGTATCAAGGACAAACACATAAAAAAAAATCTTTTTCATTTTCCAATTTTTCAATACCTCATTTTAAATTTTATTTTATTTTTTTAAATGCAACCCTTTTGAAACAAGATGGCGAATGAAGTTGGCCAACGAACTCGGTCGAGACATTGGTATGTACTATGTGCAGACCAAGGTACATCGAAATCGGTTCATAAATACGCCTGTTATTACGTGAGAAAAATCAGGACGTTTCAAAATGTCAGCCACGCTAGAAATTCAAAATGCTATAACTCAGCCATTTCTTAAGATATAGACGAAACAAAAACTGCTCCCGAATCTTTTTATTAAGGTCAAACACATAAGAAGAAAATATTTTTTCAATTTTCAATTTTTTGGTACCACACTTCAAATTTAAATTTTTCTTAAAAATTTAACTGTCCGCTATTTTTAAACAAGATAGCGGATGAAGCTGGCCAACGAACCCGGTCGAGACATTGGTATGTAATATGGATAAACGAAGTTACATCTAAATCGGTTCATAAATACGCCTTTTATCGCGTGACAAAATTCAGGACGTTTAAAAATATCCCCAATAGTAGTCCAAGTTCATTTATTTCGATTGTGAATAACAACGCTTTAAAGTTTTTAATAAATAACTAATTCAGGTCAAGTGACTTATAAGTATTATATATGTCAATATTCAATTTAACCCATTTGTGCCCGGCGTCCTAATTTTGGGACGCTTTCTTAAAAAGATTCCCATTACAAATTGAATTATGATATACTTTCAAAACTTAGTAAAATATATCCATAGTATTTGTTTTCAATATTTATCCATAAATGGTAGTGCATTTTTAAGAATAAAAAGGTGAAATAAATGTTTGTTGTAGCGCAAAGTTGGATTTTCTTAAAATAAAATGGCGCGTAAGAAAAGGTAAGATATTTCTTTTACTTTTTTATCAATCATTTTATAAGTGGCATTATTTATAAGATGAAACATTATTTTAGAATACGCATTTTTGCATTTTTTCAGATTTCTATTTTTTTGCTCGATTTTGAACCTTTATATATCGTCCCAATTTCGGGAAGCTAGGCACGAATGGGTAGGGGTGTTCTCCGTTACTATCTATGCATTAAATGTATGTTTTATGCCATTTCTTTTCTTACAAAATGGTTACATACCACTAGGATTATTATTTGGTTATAAAATTATTATTTGGATTATTATTTGGCTATTCTTTGTTATTACTATAGGGGGAACAGGGGCTGGGCTCTATTCAAGAACAAGACACCCACCCCTTCCTACCCTTAGCTATTGGCTTAGTAAAAATTTATATCATACCGTTATGTTTTGTACTTAGTTTGGTATTTGACATCCTGGGGTTACTAAAATATATACAGCAGAACCTCGATTATCCGACGTAATTGAGTCCGAACCGACAGTGGATAATCAAATTTCCAGATAATCGAGAATTTATCAATAATCATCTATTTTAATATGCAACATCGTCATTGAACTGCTATTAGGACTATTTAAACTGCTTAATAAACATATAAATTTAAATTATACATGAAAATAATTTTATTTGTTTAGAACAGTGACGTATACACGGGGGGGGGGGAGGGGTATAATCTTCACAGGATCGGATCTTGCGGGAGCTCAAGCTAATTTCAATGGAATTCGAAGAAAAGGGAACCAAAATGCTTTTCTCTAATCGTGGTTTGGAAGGGAACACTTGCATACACAAGGAATGTGAATGTGAAAGTAAATAATAAAAAAAAAAATTTTGGAAAAAATTCATGTTATCGACATCGGTTTACAGAGAGTTCCGGTTACATGAGGGTCGGATAATCAAAGTTCTGCTGTACCATATATACTCGTGTGTAAAATGAAGAATTTTTGACATTTTTCTGCAAGTAAATTGGTGGGTAAACTTATACGCGAATCAATTGCATAAGTAAAAAAAAAAAAATTCGAATACTGCAAAAGTCTAATTTTTTATGTATATAAATAACAAAATAATATATAAAATATACAAATAATAATAATTTATTATTAAAAAAATTTCAATGATTTCTTTTTGTTTACTTACTAATTTTTCGTATTAGTAAGTGAAATCTTTGGTTTGATTTTCTGCGAAAATGAAGTAAAAAGTTAGGGGGCAGACATACGCGAATTTTTGCATTCAAAAGTTAATGGGTCGTCGTATATGCGAGTATATACGGTATACATACCTATTAGTAATTATTGATTATTATAAATTTTTACTATATAATTTTTTACTATGCCAATGGCTAATGGTGAGGTGGAAGTGGGTCTTGTTCTTGAGCCGACCCCAACACTCCCCCCCCACTTATAGTAATAATAAAGAAAATTTTATAGTCAAATAATAACCCGAATGATATATAACCTCTTTGAAACATATTAAATGGTATAAAACATAGATATAATACTTAGACAGTAACGGAGAAAACCCCTACCCTTTTGTGCCTAGTGTCCCAAAATTGGGACGTTTAGATTTTTATATGTTAAATAAATATTTTTTCAAAGAGAATTTTTTTATTATTTTTTACGTTCATTTTACACCATTTACTATAATTAAGCACAATATTGAGTTGAAAAAAAATCATGCACTAATGGGTTAAGGTATCATTTTTATAGTTTCCTACTTTTACAAACGACAAATTAAAATTTCTATTATAAATTCAAATGTTTTAAAAAAAATGAGGACTTGGTGCAGTATGGTTGTGAAATTTCCTCGCGTAAATAGACTTGTTTATTTTATGATTACAAAAACTCTTGATTTTGATTTATATTTACTTCTTCTATTTTTTACTCTAAATTACGCACAAAGAGTAAAACATATTACCTGTTATCATAAATCATTCACTGTACACAATACTATTATCATCATCATCGTTATCATGATGTACTCTAAAGGAAGTAGCTTGGAGCCTGGTATTGACATCTACAGAAAGATTTTTGAAGTATACATGATGAATTGGTGGAATGTATGGCAAAAGATCCATGATATCTTTCTTTTTGGCCGAAGTGATTTTTCGAAGGCCCGCGTACAATGCATTTTGACTGACATTTGACAAAGAAAGTAACTTGGGACACCAAATTTAGGACATTTCCTCTTTGCATTCATGATAGTTTCCTTCAAGTTTTCAAGAACATAGATGTATTGTTTCATGCGACTTGCTGCTACAATCAGATCAAATCCTGCGCCATTCGAAAAAAAGAATAGCCGGACGCCATGAATTTCTGGTCAATTGAGTCTGCTGTTATGTTTGCACTATTAAGTAGTTTCAACTGCGTAAGAGGGACTTTGATGTTCCTATTTTGGTCACCACATGCATCAGAATATAGAATAATATTCCTATGTTTATAGGCTTTCTCTCTTACGTGTCTTGCAACAGTGCTAAAAAGGTCTTGAGATTCTATTCCTCCCTCTATTTCATCTCCGACGTACATGTATCCCACATTATTATTAAAGGAATGCACACCAAAGTTATATACATATAACTTTGCGTTTATAACGTTGCGTTTATAACTTGCGTTTATAATAAGCAATGCATGTTGAAAGCAAGCTTAGGAAAGGGAAGTGCTTTTTGCAAGTCGGATGTACAGTAGTAAAGTTAATCTGAGGCTTTAATTTTATCAGTTTTTATTTTCTCTCTAGCCTGTTTAGCTTTCCGCAAGTGGAGCTGTCGTTCAATTTCAACAATTTTTCTAGCGTTTTCATCATTTTTTGCTGAAAGTTTGATTGATATGTCATCGCATAATTTACACGTATCTGTACTTGGCGGCTTGAAGTTTAAATTAAAATTTGTGCTGAAGACTTTGTAATAGAATTTCTCTTTCACGGGCGTATTATTCATTGCGGTACATTCCTCTCTATGTCGAAGATCGAACTATGTGATTACATTTTCCCCCCTTGTAATGACAAAAAAAAAAAAAAAAAAAAAAAAAAAACGCTGTCGGTATGTTTACCGAGAGGAGGGAGAGGGGGGGTCATCGAAAACAATATTACTTCCCATTAATAGTTTATCCATCTGATGATTCACGAACGCTTATTTTTCATCAGAAATTTTGAAATCTCTACTTATTTACACTACAACGTTTTTTGATAGCAATGAGGCAATATTTAGACAAGAATGTACCACAGAAGAAATAGTAGTACACAGATGAATGGACTTGAATCAGTATGGCTGTGAAAGTTTCTTGTATTACTTCACTAGCTCTGGACACAGATGCAATCTATGAAAAAATATGTGAACTACAGCCTTGGTGCACTATAGCAATAGATAAAAGACAGTTTACTGTACCTTCTACATGAACTATCTCATTTTTTAAAAGTGGACTTGGTCTACTATGATTGTGAGCCCCTCAATTTATCCATTATATCCACTTCGTAATTCGTTTCATTATAAAACTGAATCATTTTGTGTTTATCTTTTGATCCTGTGATGGTTTTATCATGATGCATAGGAAACATTAGAATGACGGCTTTGCTTCTTTTTGGAACATACGATCAAATACTTACGTCATCATGAATTCCAAATTCTGTGGATAACACTTGCACGATATACTTGCCCTCATTTCTTGGGGAATATAAGGGGAATTTGTTTCTTTTGAAAGTGCCAACCACTGTGACCTTCTAGTATAATAAATGCAAAGAAAGAGAAGAAAAAAGTTGTCCATCATGATATTTCGTCCAGAATCCTTGAATGGAGAGGCGAAGTTTTCAAAACTATTTCATCTTGGTTTATTTCATGGCAAGTACATATTTTTCCGGTTCATAGTTAGCCGTTGCGATATTATCATAATTTGCATCACATACCCGCCATATTTTAATTCCATATTTAGCCTGTTTTATATTTGGTTAATCTTCTTCTTCCTCGATGCGTAAATAACTGCTCATCAACCGTTAAGTCTTCCGTCGGTTTGTATTTTTTAAATAGGTTAGTATTTAGAATAATCCATAAATCACGAATTTTGGCAGGTTTGAAGACATTCCACTCGTGTATTCTGGTTGTCAAAACGAATAAATATATGGAGATTCCAGAATCGGTCTACACTCATACTTGCTCGATGATACGGATATGAGATTGCTTTCCATATTTCTAATGTGTGATTTTTGTTTGAATTGCTGACACAAGAAGTAATAAATATTTATAAAAATACATCAAATTCCTCTTCTCTGAAGGAGGGAAAGTTACACTGTATGAAAAGGGGGTATTTTATGACTCGCGTATGTTAAAATTGCAGCAGGTACCCGGGTACCCCGGTCGTTGGGTAGAAGGGCAAATTTTGACATTGACATAAGGGATAATAAAGCTTTTGTGCTCAAATATATAGGTTAAAAACACAATACAATATTAACTATCGCACTAACATATGTAAAAATACCTGTGTCTTTTTTTATTGCGCGGCTCTAAAAGAATGTAGTATAAATGTGAAAAATCAAACTGTTTTCTGAAATATATAAATGAGCTTAAATAACTAATACGTTAGCTTCATTTAAGCTAGAAGAAATAATACAATTTTTTTTTCATAATAAAGCATGTGTACCTAATTATAGAAGTTAATAAAGACAATACAGTATAAAAATCGCACGCACATATGCACACCTACGATTGTCCTTTTTTTGTGTGTGGTAGGAAAATATGTCTGTGTAAATGTAAAAAATAAAACTAGTTTTCAAAACATAGAAATGACCTTAATGAAATAAAACGATGGTTTAATTTAACGGGGAAATAATGATCGTATTTTTTTTTTTTTTAACAAAGCATGTGTGTTTAATGTATAAGTTATTAAAGACAGTATACCATAAACTATCTCACGCACATATAAATACATACAGTTGTCTATTTTTATTGTGTTTTTGTGTATTATTAAACAAATTAATAAATATAATAAACTACATTATACTTTTAGATTTATAAAGCAAGTTATTTCTTTCTTTGGCGAGAAATATAAATAAATATATGTAGTAAATTATACTAATTCTCAAAAATTATTCTGCAAATATTTCTGAAAAAAACACTCTACACAAAATTAGCTAGAAAAGCAAAATATCAATTGTGATAAAATTTCTATTTAAAAATGTACATAATATATATATATATATATATATATATATATATATATATATATATATATATATAAATGTACATAATGTATATTTATAAGTATAAAACATACAATAAACAAAAAATTTAATAAAGTGATACTAAATAAAATATTCTGATTAAATATATAGTAAATACGCAAATATAAATATAAAAACATTGAGTTTAAAGCTTTATACCGTCTCTAAAAAATAAAAAAAACATCACATTTGAAATTTTATTAAATCCTAAAACAGTAATTAAAAATGATGAAATATAAAAATATCATTGTTTTCATTGCCTTCAAAAACGTTATTATCTAGTGTTGATTTTTCAATATTAAGATTTCGACATATTTACTTTATTGGATGTATATTGTTTTGCAACACTGTTTTTTTTAAACATACAAAACAGGTGCATTTTCAGCTAATAAATTCAACGATAATTGTGATTTGAACACTTTTATTGCGTCTCTTGTGTATACATATATTTTATATTCAAATTTATTTGAATAGCGATTAATTAATTCTATGTAACAGTGATATTTCAAGTTTAAATTTTTTTATGTTTTCTATTATTTTTATTTTTATTTTATAATTTTACGACTTTTTTCACCACATATGTATAATGTTTAATGCATTAAAAATACTTCTGGGATATGTTTATATGCATTACGTATTGACATTTAAAAAAAATATTTTTTAATAATAACGTAATTTGTCCATTATGTTTGTGCTTTGTGTTTGATTGTGTTAGTCATGTATGAGATAAGAAATCTCATTTAAAGCAGTGTAATTAATATAAACCATGCGATCCAACCCGGTGCTTGAATTTCAAGCATCTGATTTGGTATAGTGTCCACAGTGATCTCCGAAACGATGGACAAAACACTGAAGATTACTTTAAAGACAAAGTTTGAAACGCTAGATTTACTTTAAATATGTGTTTTAAGTTTCAATATTTATTTTATATATATGTACGCTGATTAATATCTAATAGTGCAATTTTAATACAAAATTTGACAGCGTAAGTTCAAGTTTTGATGTAACACTAACACATTTTTTACATAATTTTTTTTTAGATTGATCAATAACAGCATAAAAAAAAACATATTTTTATATGGAAAATATAAAATATGTATTAAAATATACTTTTTAAATTCATTAAAAGACATACTTTCTTTTAAGCAAACTTGATATAAATCCATTAACCCTTTATCTACTGACGCTACGTATTACTGACCATTAAGATAACGTGTTATAAAATTCATTTAATACACCGATTAGTTGTAATACAGTTTAGAAAGAGTTATAGATACATTACTTTATCTTGTTCCAAAAACATTATTGGTTACACAAAACAAAAATATTTGTAAAAGGATGATTTATTTTGCCTTTGCATACTTTCAGCTTTCTTGCCGTGTGGGGAAGGCAATATTTCAATTCCGAAATATTTCTATATTTCTAATGTAACAACATTATATTTGTACATTTCCTAATTCTACAAAATACTAAACAAAATATTTGAAGTAAAATATTTGAGTGGGGTTATAAATATTGCACAAAATACCTATAAATTCAAATTTAATTAATCCTTCTAAATGCTTCATCCCTTCTAAAATCCTTCTAAAATTTATTAAATGATTATGTAAATCTTCTAATGTAGTTTATGTAATTCGCGAAAAACGCTTTAGAAGATAAAATTTTCATGAAGTCATAATTTTGTGCATAAAGGGTTAATAGGACAGCCGAAGAAATCGCCTAATATTTTGCTCCGTTCAGCAACTCTTATTATTCTGATTTTTTTTTTTCAGTTTTTAAGTTCATGGATCAATTACATTTCTGTTGAATGTGTCAAGTTATGTTTATTATTTTATTTTTTCATTTATTTTTTTTACGAAATGTTAATTTCGCTGTGGAATATTAGTCAGAAACAAACGTTGAACTATTTCTGTTGTTTAGGTGCATTTCCCTTAATCCAGCTACACACAGCAGTAATCTTTTTTTTTTTTTTTTTTTTTTTTTTTTTTTTTTTTTTTTTTTTTTTTTTTATAATTTATGTTTGAAAAAAAAGTAACCCTCAAAAATCACTAAACTGAGGTACACTTTTCAAATACATAGCACTTAAAAGTATATAGTATTTTCTTTTTAACGAAGTAAGAATTAAAATTTTACTATTTTTAAAATTAATTAGGTTTGGGAAAATAAATAAATGGATTGCCTGCTCCGTTACCATTGTCGATGTGACGTCAACATTGGTCACTTACATATTTTTTCTATATAATATAGATTTGTTTTTTGAATTTAATTTTTTAGGAAATATATATTGTCTCTTTGTAATTAATGCCCTTTAAACCGCGAAAAAAAATTCTTTATAGGGTCATTCCACGTAAAATGAGCAAAAATTTAAAAAAAGTCGTGGCCACATAGTAACAGATTTTAAAAAAATTTGATATACAGGTTCAAATCATATTCAAATATAGCTCTGCAAAATATCTTCACAAAAAATAAATTATTTTAGCAGTTATGGACATTTAAAAAACTTGTGATAAAGATTGGCATGTGTGCAATCGTCCAAAGTTGCAGGTTTGAAGTTCTGTATCTTGAAAACTATTTAACTGAAATGAATTTTTTTTTAATAATGTAACCTCTGAAAAATTATCTTCTTATTTATTGAGCAATAATAATCTGGTAACACCATGATTATTCTTTAATTGGTTGTAAAAATTGAAAATTTGCAAATTTTGAGAAAATTAAAAACGTAATAAAAATTAAAGGAATTCAAAAACATCTGAGAAATTAATGCCTGATGTAGTTTTACATATTAAGATCGAATTGCTAATGTTTTTAGGTTGCCATGTATTTCCTCCACCTTTAAAAAAATTTAGAAACTTTTAAAAAAATGACAAAATCGTAATTTTTCCTCTTATTGATAGGTAAAAAAAATAATGAAGGAAATGTCCCACATTACAGTTATTGCACAGACATAAAGATCAATAAGTCCATAATGTGCTAAAAAAATTTCAAGCATGCCTTTTTCATTCTTAACGTCAAAAAATTGGGTTAAAAAGGCAATATTAACTACATTCCATGAGCTATTTTTTTTTTAAATTCGCGCGCGTTTCTTAAAATATTTCACGATTTCAAGGTGAAAAAATTTAGTGCTGCCACCTATTTTCTGTTTAGGTATTAATATATAATTTTCTGTTCAATTGAGCTTTTTTTTTCTACTTTAATTAAAAATCTTCTTGAGGAAAAAATAAACTGAAAGCAAGTATAAAAGTTTTTATATTTAAAACATACACTGTTATCTAAAATATCAAAAGAATTAAAAGTTTAAAAAAGCTTTCTTTCAGATCGAAACAAGTGATAGAAATATTGCATTTTATTCTCAACATTTTTTACTATTTATTTTTTTTCTCATTAAGGAATAAAAAAGGCAAGAATGAAAGTTTAAATATTTAATATATATACTTTTAGCTATAAAGTCAAGCAATTTTGATATTATAGGAGGTGTCCTTCATCTCAATAGAAACGTTGCATTTTCCCCTCAAATTTTTTGAAAAATAATTTTTTTCTCGTTAAGGAATAAAAATACAATTACTAACTTACGTCAATCTGTTATTTATTATTCATTCCTAATTATAAATAATTTTTAATGTAGTCTTTCCATACTTAAGGCTAATAAACAAAATTGAAACTTCAAGCATGTAGCCAAAACCACGATTTTGCATCCACTTTTAATATAAATTTTAATACTTAAATAAACAATCCTAAAATCTATTATTTTACATTTACTCATAAATAGATATGATCTACTTACAAAATGATTTTCGTTAAAATCTGTGACATGTCTGCCACAGGTGATTTGCTCATTTTGTATGGAATGACCCTATAATGAAGTAATACGTTCTGGCTGTCTTGAAATTTATTTTCCACTGATCTGTGTATTCCTAATGTTTGAATTAAATATATATATATATATATATATATATATATTTAAGTTAAACATTTTATTTAAAGCAAATTTCACATTTATCCAAAATACATTTCCATACAAATATATATATATATATATATATATATATATATTTGCCAACTTTAATGCCACGTATTCAGTTTTCGTTTTCGACAAAATAATTGAACAATACCGTCTTAATTATTGCATGACCACCATAAAATAATAGAGTAAAATTGCTCATGCGGAAACATCCCAAATGCTCAGCTTAGTTCTCCCTTATAAGAAGAAGCAAAATGTATAAACTCGCTAAAATATGCACGTACATGTAAATCTTTGATAGGTATTTTACGATCAGTGCTGACATATTCGAATTCTACATTTGTAGTTACGAGTTTCATACCGGAATGCCGATGATAAGATCTTTCTCTTAAAGTCATGAACACACTGGAAAAAAAAAATTTAGTACTCAAAAAAGAGTAAACGGATATACTCATATCGAATTGAGTATGTTTGCATCAAAAATGAACATATGTTTTCCAAATTTTGAAACGTCACATGCTATCACACCCAAACAAAACGAAAATTTTATACCCTGTAATGTTTTATTTCATTTATGGTAGAATAAAATATGTTCAGGATGATTCAAATAGTAAATTGTGTGCAGTATTTTAAAATAATTTAAAAGTGCTTACAGACAAAGCACTTGTTATAAAAATATTTGATTTGGTATCTTGCTAATAATTTTGCTATTTTTCTTAATAGATAATCAATTAAACGTTTCTTGTTAATAATTTAAAACGGAAAATAAATGTTAGTACATTTTTACTTCAATTTGTGGATTCCAGGGGAGAGTTCAGTACATAATGATTCATATTTGAACATAACCATGGGATAAAAAAGGAGTAGATGTGTTTCTCAATTTTGAGTACATTTGGATCGGAACTATTTTGAGTATGTCACGTATTTAAAATTGAGTACTTTTTACTCAATTTTTTGTACCCATTTTTTGCATTAGCAACATTTCAATGCATATCATTTTAGTTCATCGTAAAAAAATTCCCTCCTTTGATTATATGGTTGGACATTATATGAAAAGACACATCCAAGTTGTACGTATTCAGATTTCATTCATAAATTTTTATAGACTATTTTAGATTACACACGCAGAACGACAAACTTTTTCAACTATAAAAAAGAAAAAAAAATGTGCATCAAGCTTTGATTAACAAAGACTTGTCACAATATAGTAACGAAACTTCGCAGTTCACTTTTATTAACTGTTTTTTACCAGATATTTCAGTACCTCTGATATTAAACAAAAATTTTATTCACGAAAAAAATACGTATAAGTCAACGGGAAACGTATTTCAATCCATAAACGGTAATTTATCTAGTTCTTTGCGCATTCCTGTATATTAGTGTATATATATATTCAACAAACATCTCATAGCATTATAAATATAAGTCAGTTGGGAAATGTATATCTGAATGAAAAAACCCCGTGGAGGAAAATTAACAACCATAAAAAAATAACAGGATTTGCTCTGTAAAGCCCGGTATGTGATTTATAGCAATGATACCCACAATGTCGAATGCAAAAATGTTGTTACATTTAATAATGCACGTTACAAATAAAACGCACTTCGAACGTTTTCGTTCATAGGCATAATTATAGCCAAAATATTTTGAAAGTCCCTGTAAATGATCTGTAACTGTTATGCCCATCATATTCTATAGTAAATGTCTTGTAGAGTATCCCTAGTAATGTATGTAAATTTTAAGCTTTTAAATAGTTAAAATTTAATACAAACATTTTTCCTTAACTTCAAAATGAAGACACATATAGTCTCAAAAGTGAAATCTGAGTATAGTTAATTGACTATGAGTTACGCAATCGCATCTAGCCTCAAACGTGTTATCTGAGTATAGTTAATCGGCTATTGGCCCCACTTTTATCACATCTTGTGGTAAATAGCGGAGATGGTGTTCCTATATCGGTAATGATACGACATACGGGAAAAAATGAAATTAAACAGTTGTAGTATGTCCTCGCTATAGCCTGAAATAATGCCTTACATGTTAGTAGTTTTATCAAGATCTCAGAAGTGTAGTTTTTTAAACTTAAAATTACACTATGATAAAATATTTAAAAAGGTGTTGAATTAATAATTCTTAGTACTTTCAACTATATACATAGCTTTCTTCATACAATACAAAAATAAAGTTATTAGCTTCTTATTTTAAAATTTCACGTAGTACTTTAGTAGTTTGCACATAGTGTAATTTTAAGTTTATCTTTTTAAACATGAATTTAGCATTCATTCTATTTATTTATTTGCTGGTGTAATTTTTTAAACTATCTTATCAACCCGGGTAAACACATCTGAAACTACATACTGAAGTGTGATATTGTAAAGCAGATGAACATTTGCTAATAAACAACACATGTAAGCAATATACACTTTATTTTAAAAAGGAAATAAAGTTAATAATGTTAAATGTGTCCACAGTCCAAATACATGCTGAATGCATTGCTGTCGCAGGTTTTCATTTAGATATTTTGATTCTCTCTTGCTAACTATTCTTACCTGACTTGTTTCTTTTATCACTAATTTGATGATCATATTATGGGGACATTGGACATTAAAACTCGAATCCTGCAAGTTTCAGTGAATTGATTTGAAAATATGTAGTCTTGTTAATTGCTAAGCTCCAATAGTTATAGACAAAAGGTGGTGTTCTAATAATAAAAAGTTTTTGAAATTATTCAATTTATCAATTTAAATAAAGTGTAGTTGTTATATTTTAAAATGTCACATTCGCATTTCTTTTACATAAAATATGACATCTATTTATGAGAAAATATGACATCTATTTATGAGATACTTTTCATATATTACAATGGAAGTTGGCGTTAATTGTAAGAATTCGCTGAATTCACAGATGGGAAAAAATATTTTTATAATTATGCTTTTTTTTTAATGTGCCTGCATATTTTCATATATGCACATAAATTTCAACACTCAAATACTCCTGAAATGCGACTTTCAAAGCTAAATTTATTTATTATTGTACAGAGGATATGGAAAAGAATTTTCAAAAGAATCTAATAATTGGGAATACGCATAAATATTTCAAAACTTAAAAATGTACGAAATTTTCAATTTTTAGAAAATTTCTTAAGCAATTTTTTTTAATTTTAAGTAAAACAAACTGATTAAATATATATAGTTTTTGACCATATAGAAGCTTTTATATCACCCTAGAAACGTCAGAACTGTAAAATTATTTTTACAGATATATTTGAGCATCCATTTTATAATTCTCCAAAAAAAAATGTGTTTCTTTGTCGAATTTAATAATTTTGAAAGCCCACTTTCCCCTTAAAATAAATAGTTAATTGCATACATGTGCTACTTATGTCATCAAACATCCAAATGGATGAAAATGCAAACACTGATGCATGCAATTAGCAGCGTATTTAAGCTTATGACATATTTAATTTTACTGATTTATAGGAGAATGCTTATTTAATATTAAGAGATATAAGTAACTAAATGCACATTAAGTTTGCAAATCAGGAGCAAGCAAATTATACAAATCGTTACTACTTAACATTTCCATACCAACGATATTTTGCCATTTTAGAATTTTAGAAAAATCGTCATTTTCTATAGGTTATTACTTAACTAATGAAAAAGAAGCATTTCGCGATTTATTGTATTTTGTACGTATTGATTTAAAGATACAAGTATCAGCGTGATTGTGGATAGTATAAAGACAGTCACTGAATATTTAAAAGTAAAAATACCAAGAGCGTCTATTGAAATGCATTATTAATATCTGCTGCGTAATGCGTTACCATACTGATGCAGCAGAGGAAATTCTACGTAAATATATTTTCATTGTAGGAAGGAAATAAATTTTACTATCTTACCACACTAAAGGAGTGAATATCCAATTTTATTGAAAGGTGTTGTTTATACAAGATATAAATTTGGTTTTAAGGGATAAGACTTCACGAAGATTCGTAACATAAATGTCGTTTAGTATTTATTTTTGTTTTGGAAATGATAAAGATTAAAAAAGAAGAAAATACATTTTTCATGTATAATGTAGAAATGACATAGTTATGGATGACATATATTTTAAAAAGAAACAAATGAACTAAGATCATTAGTAAATATATGTCAAAATAAATTTATCTGAATGGAAACAGTGTTAAACCACAATAATTTCTATTATAAAGATACATTTTCTTCATATAATTCAAAACGTAAGTAATAAGAAATAATGAAAGTTATTTATTAATGTGATTTACGAAATTTAAGTGTGGTTAAATGCACATATCGTTAAGCTTATTTATATCTGAAAATTCTAAATGATATAAAAATAACAAATAAATTTTACAAAACAAAATTTTTTCTCTCTTTAAATATATATGATATAGAATCAGAAGGGAAATATTGCAGAAATAGAAATAATTTTACAAACATTATGGGAATGCCAAAATAAATGGTTTACACAAAGAACAAAAAGTTTAAAAGCGCTTTAGGTTTTGTTCGATATGAAAAAAAATATATATATATTCGGATATTAAAAAACTTAAATAAAGCCAGAAAAAATTTAAATTATGCATGAAAATAAATTACAAAAAAATGAAACTCCTGCGATTGTTTAATATATTGTACATTTGTATTTCGAGTTGATGGTAAAACTCTGTGATAACAGGAATGTTACTGATTCCAGATTTCTGTTATATTAAATAGCTTTTTTTTCTTTCAGAAAATCATTGCAACAGTATCAACTTTATATTCTTATTAACTTTTCTATGATATTTAGAAGATTTAATTTGTTATCATGATTTGAATTTGTTCATTTCATCAACCGAAGAAATGCTAAATTAATAAAAAATTATTATACTATTATACAAAATATTAACTTCAATTATATCTTTAATCTTATAAGATGTAATAGAAACAATATTTTTATCAAAAATAGGTCTCGATAAAGAAGGATTGTGTACTAAAACAGAAAATCTACTTAATAGATGAACTTTTAATGTATAAAAAAATAATAACTCATTCTAATATTTTTTTCCCAAATTAAACAACGTAAAAGGTGATTAAGTACACTTAAAATTATTTTATTACTTTATTATATTTACATAAAAAGTAAAATAAAACATTTATTCTTCTTTTAAATGTTACCGAAAGGAAGTGATGAATAACAGCTAGTTGTTACATATAGAAATATATATGAAGCATCATACATGGAATATAATTAAGAGAAAAAATACAAATAACTATACGGATGTGCAATTTGCACTAAAAGAATATCAGAATATGGATCTTCTTTTAACAAACAAAAAATATATTGTTCAAAATAATTCACCGATTGATGTTTCCAAAGTTAAACATCTTTTGGAAGTATTAAAATTAGCATGAATGTCAAAGGACTGACTACTCATTGGATCCTAATTTAAATATGAATTTTTTACGAAAAATCGTACGGAATATAGATTACAACATTCCTAAACGATGACACGGCAATGAATACTTAAAGAAAATTCCAGACAAAGAGTCATTAAAGGAATATGATTTCTTGTACTCCAGTATCTTGTACTACACTTTGAATTTATATAACATACACAGGAAAAAGGCTTGCACACACAACGCGTATAGAAATTTTGAGTAGATGTATGTTTACAGTATATATAAGTTCAATTAAGAATACAGTGTACCCTTGAGGTATTCTCACAATACCTGATAATTATATTTTATACATATAAAATGTACTAATATCACAATGTATTTTCTAAAAAAACGCTTTGAAGTTGAAAAAGGTAGAAAATTTAGCACTCCTTTATAAGTATATTATCCACTTGCATTAATAAAATAAAATTTCGAGGTGCATTTTGTATATTTTGTGTACATTTTGTTAAAAAGTACAGTTCTTTAAAATTAAAATTTTAAACACTGATTTTTACGTTTAAATAATGCCAAATTTACCATTAAATTTTGTTGGTGAGAAGAAATCTTAAAAGTTGACAGCTATGCAACGAATGTTGTAAATGGCTGATAAAACTGTTACCTGAGCATGTCCAAAAATTCGCATACACTTAAAAGTCTATATTTTAAAGTTTTTTTTTTTTTTTATGAGTAATTTCCACTGTACTCGTTGTTACACACCTGTTTATGTTTTAATTGAAAATGAAAACAAAAATGAAATTTAGCAAAGGTTTTAAAGTTAACTTTTTTCGTTTTCTAATGATTTTTACCCGACTGAAAAGAAGGGTTTTGTGTTCACGCGTATCTGTGTATGTGGGTTTCTTTATACCCTCGATACATCCCAACGGCTGGATGGATTTTAATGAATGAGGTGTCTATCAATTTGTCTTAACGGCGCGGCGGTTATAGGCTAGGTTTTGGTCTCATAAATACAAAATGGAGGCCGTAAAATACAAAATAGCGGTAGAGACGAAATTTTTTTTTTACCCACCCTATTAAGTGACATATCATTGGATAGGTCTTTCAAAATGAAGACGATGTTTCATTGACTATTTTACAGTCAGAAGCTCCGTTACGATATTATACAACCTGGAAGTTGTGTATGTAGGATCTCTAGCTTTACTGCAACTCTAACCACCATAAACATCTATAGACCTCATAAAAACTGTGTTTATAGATAGGAACTCACAATTAAACACAACTTAAAAGTCATAAATACAAGTAAATAAAAAAATAGGTAAGTAATATAAACAAGTAATATAAAAAGAAATATTTTAAGTCAATTCCTACATAGATCAATAAGAGAATTTTTTCCCTCCCATTCTTCTTTCCTCTTGAGTGGCGCTTAAAAAGCCTTGATCAAGAAGAGGGCGCTCTCGGTCTTAAAATACCTTGATCAAGATGAAGGCGATCTCTATTATTGAAAATTAATTAATTAAATTTAATTAATTAATTAATATTTGAAAAAACTGGATTAACATCATGTGTCATCCTCTACAAGTTAATAAAATTTTATTTGAGCTTGACTGGACGAACAATAAGTATTTTATTAACGATTGAAAATTTGAACAAGAGATATATAGCAAGAGTGTGAGCCAATAGTAGGAATTGAAAAAAAAATAGTTTCACATTGATGAGAAATAATTAATTAGTTCGCGGTTTTTTGATTTTTCAAACTTAATTGTTTATTATTTATTTAATTCCAGCAATTGCTTATGATATAAGATGTCAGTATGTAAATTTTGGTTAAAATATTTTTATCGATCCTTAAGATAATTAAAATTTTAATTTTTCAAACCCTGAATAACAAGTGTTTGTAAAAATTGCTCTATGCAATCCATTTTAACATACAGCTTCAAAATAATTCTAATGTAATCCTTTTATACGTAAAATTTAAAGTTATTCAAAATGGCTTGTCTATTTCATAATTAAAGCCTTTAAAAATGGGATAATTTGAATTCTGTGGATTTTAACAAAAGAAAATACCAAATTTTTTTATCTCGTTGATTAAAAAAAAATAATTGCATTTAAAGGATATTATTTTTAAAACTTACATTTATACTTAAATAGAAAACATGTGTGAAAAAAAAGTACTTATTAAAATCATGTAAACATGTAAACGTGAAAAATTTCAATCTGAAAAAGCAGGTTTTCACGAACAAAAAGTTATAAATGCTAAATATATTTTTCAAAAACAGTTATAACTATGAATAAAGTTTGTAATATTATTTATGATTCATTTTTTTTATTTTTATGCATTTATATATAATAATAAAGTTATAAGATTAGACGGATTAAAGGTTCATTTGCAAATCTTTCTATAATACGTGGAACATCAAGATTTTGACATGTAATATAAATTCATCAATATTACTCAAAAATATATTTTTAATAATTGATTATTTTTATTTTTATGCATTTATATATAATAATAAAGTTATAAGATTAGACGGATTAAAGGTTCATTTGTAAATCTTTCTATAATACTTGAAACATCAAGATTTTGACATGTAATATAAATTCATCAATATTATTCAAAAATATATTTTTAATAATTGATTTTATTTTTTATTTTTATGCATTTATATATAATAATACAGTTATAAGATTAGACGGATTAAAGGTTCATTTGTAAATCTTTCTATAATACTTGGAACATCAAGATTTTGACATGTAATATAAATTCATCAATATTACTCGAAAAAATATTTTTTAATAATTGATTTTTTTTATTATTATGCATTTATATATAATAATAAAGTTATAAGATTAGACGGATTAAAGGTTCATTTGCAAATCTTTCTATAATACGTGGAACATCAAGATTTTGACATGTAATATAAATTCATCAATGTTACTCAAATATATATTTTTAATAATTGATTTTTTTTATTTTTATGCATTTATATATAATAATAAAGTTATAAGATTAGACGGATTAAATGTTCATTTGTAAATCTTTCTATAATATTTGGAACATCAAGATTTTGACATGTAATATAAATTCATCAATATTACTCAAAAATATATTTTTAATATTTGTTTTTTAATGTTCCAGTTTTCGAGTAAAATATTACCAGAAATAGTTTGAGGACATTATAAATCAGTTTTTAATGCCTCTTTCTGTGCATTTATGCTCATAAAATATGTTTTGTTTTGTCCAAAAATTTATTCAAAAAAATGAACGTGCACCCATATACACGGAATATTTCCGAGAACTATATGAAGATTTTTGTTTTTTTTTTCTTACTAAATTCACTGCACAAAATTCGTAGATTTTATAATAAAAATCCAATCCATTTTAATGTTATTATATTCAGTTTAAACGATTTTGATATCATATGTGAAGATATTTTTTCATATTCATTTTTTAATTTATTCAATGTTTTGAATTTAAAACAACTGATTACTATGTATTAATATACATTTTGAGCAATTTTCATTCCACTATACATGTAGTTTTGAAACGTTTAACACGTTGAGTGCTACGGTGACTGAAACTGAAGCTCAAAAATTTACAATGCTTTAAGTAATTTTTAAGAAAGTATAATCCTGTAATAATTAAAATGTAAGTTAAATTTTAAATAAATGTTCTGTAATTACTTAAAACAATGCATATATTTTTAGTTTTATATGATATTTTAAGACGTCAGTCATCGGTAAATAACGCGTTCTGAACGAAAATTTTAGTGTCGGTCACTGGTTGCTGACGTGGCGCTTAGCGTGTTAAGCTAATGTTATATGTATTATTTAATACTATAAAATTGAAAACGAGAATTCAGATATTTAAAAAAAGTTATATTTTATGTTCCAAAGAAAATATTTTATTAAATTATGTCGTTAGTAAATTATTTTTAAATAACAAATCCTTTGATATATGCATTTATTTCTTAACACAAACTTCGAATAGCTACAGAAATGTATTTCGACCAACTTAAAATGTTGCCGTTCTTTTCTGCAATGATTAATCTGATACAAAACAAATTAATATCTCAATAGAACTACATATTTATGTAGTTAAAAGGTAACATTAAAGTATGTTTTTTGTTTAACAGTTTCTGTAATTTTCACCCTAAACAGTTAGTTTCACAAAATATATACAAAAGTGTTAAAATCATTATCTAAAGTTTATACATGGACATTTAACTTATAGCGAATACATATTAATTTATATTTTAAAGTGTATTTTAACGTTGCATTGTTAACACTGATCCTCGTGTACGGACTGGAGAGATATTTAGTGTGTTTTCATGATAAGCTAGGCTTCTTGCGTGTTTATGGAAGCGAAGGTAGCAGTTTCTATGTATGAATAGATAACTACAGCAATTCTTGTATAGGCGCATTGGAACATTTCTCACGCTCATTGAACTTCTTCAAGAGGGTGCAATATTCCTCGATTGCAGAATGGCTGATGATATACTTTGAAAAATGAAAACTGTTATCAATCTTATTTGTTCTGTTCGTATGCTAACATTTAATAATTCATAATGTGCAGTTTTAACATTCCTTATATTCACATAATATTTGGGGTTCAATGGAAATTTTAAAAATATATAATAAAAATTATGTACTACTTTCATTGCCTCCTACTAAATAATAGGTAGTAGTATAAAAATAATAAAATAATATTAAAATTAACTATCTATTAAAAATATTAATAATTTCAAAAACAGCAATTGCTGAATTTTCACATGCTTAAGAAGCGAAAAAACTCAGAGTGAAAATCTGTCCAAACCTGAAATCGAAACAGTTTCACAGACGTTATGCGGGAATGCGTTACCATTGAGCTACCTGGACAATACAAACCTTAGCACTTTTCAATCGTATCTGTTGGTGCTAGACTTGGTATCAACCAGGTAGATCAGTGATAGAGCATTGGCGGGGAATGTCAATGGAATTCGTAAAATGAAACACAGTGTATGTCAATGATCCTTGATCGACACCATGTTTGGACACTTTTTCACTCTGTTGGTTTTCCGCCCTTTCTCACTGCCGCGAACTGATATGTCCGTTCACTAAGCTGTAAGTTTCATTGCAATAGAAGCATTACTTAAATTGATATAATTCGACAGATATATTCCAGTTTAAAAAAATTAGTTATGATTAATACTCTCAAGTCTATTATGCCTATACGTAATAAAATAATTTATATTGTGTTGGTAAAAACATATTTTTTTTAGCATTTTAAAAAACATTACAGAGAAAACGAAAGTATAATGTTGCCCTTTTGCTCAGCGGTCAGGGGGTTAAGCAACTTAAAAATTCAGCATTTGCTGTTTTTCAAATAACTAAAATCAAGGCGTCTGAAATTTTCTACAGAAAAATTTCCAAAATCAATATATAATTCCAATATATATAATTCCAATATCAATATATAATGTTATTCAAAAATATTAATATCAAGAAATTCTGTCTCCCGTTACGTTATTATAAAATGATCGTGAATTAACAAAATAACGTTAGCAACATTCATAGTTTTTCGAATAAATTGTAATTATTTTTGTTTAGCATATTTTACTGCCAAGTGAATGTAAATATTGTGAGAAAGACTAACATTTTAAGTAGAAATATAGTGCTAATAATTTTATAAATGGTTTCTTTTCTTGTACTTATTTCAACTAATTACTTAGAGGGTAAACTCAAACAATGCTTAAAATAAAGTAATAAATTACAAGCATGCAACTAGATTTTCTTTCTAAAAATTAAAAAAAAATTAAAAACATTATTGCATAAATGTAAATTAAATGTTTTAAAAGATGAAAATTAAAATAAACTACATTAGATTTTTATACTTATCTCAGTCGCACAGAGCAATATACATAGACATTGTCTAGCATTAATTAAGATGTGTAAATAAATAAGGTTATATTAGGATAATTTTTAACACAATTAATTTTTACAACTGTTATCAAATAAAGCTGTACTTATAAATTCTAAAAGTAAATTATTCTTTTATAATATTGCTTACATAATAATACACTCTTATATTACATAATTATTAACATTTTTAATACACTAATTTGCAAAACACTTAACAACAACAACAAAATCTGACGAAAAAAAAAACCTAAATATTTTTCCCCCAAACAATAATAAAGTAGGGAAATAAGATAGGGAAACTTTTTTGGCAGATTCTTATTTGGAAACAAAAAAATTCTCCTGTTAGAAAGTTTTTTCTGAATCTTTTAAGGACCTGTTAAGACAACTTTTCTTTCTTTTCACAGTATTCCTTATTTTGTTTTCGGTACATTTCTGATTTTATTTAGTAGTGATCCATGCTCAATGGATTATTCGTATAACGCCTACAAGCATTTTTTAAGAACCTTAACTATTACTGCTAATAGAGATGATACAAGAAGAAATAGATTTGCGTGGCAATTTATTTTCTGACGAAGACTTTACAGTTATACGTACACTCACAAACGCACAAATATATATATATATATATATTTCGATGATTACTGGCTATCGTTACAGTTTTTATCATTTATAGAAAAAATATATCTTATTTACAAGGACAATGATATTTTTCAGATTCAATGTATGTGTTGTTTTCGAAGAATGGAGATAACTGCAGTTGAAAATATACGCTTGGCAATATAATGATTATGTTGGTATTTTTCTATAGGTATTATTACTATAATTTTCGTTTTACACTATTCACCTTAAATGTTTTTTTATCCCTTTATCTCTTCTCTGTCTGAGTAAAATAAAAGCAAATTCATACAATCTTTCGTCAAGCATTGTCTGTAACTTTGCCTACATGTATCTTAAACCAGATTATGATAAGTAGAAGTTATTAGTAGGTAAACACAAATTAGATCTGTGATATTGGACATAGTTTTTTTTTATTGTATTACTAGTAGTGTAAAGTGTCCTATTATTTGTCGCTTTTAGGCCCCCAGTCACTTTTAGGCCCTTGGAAGTTGTAATTTTCAGTGAAAATCTACCAAATTTGGATTTTAGATAGATTATCTACTCATGCACATAGAAACCTAGGCAAATATCGTACAAAAAAATTTTAACTATGCGAAAAATTGTTTTTCAAAAGTATCTAAAAAATGCAAAGGAAAAAAAAAGTCTCAATTTCGTCCCCCCAAAAAATCCAATACGTCGAGGCTTAACTTATAACTAAATCAAAGTTTATTTCTAAATGAGTAAGTAATTTAATTTACATTAAAGTAAGGCACAAAGAAATGTACTAGTCATCAGTGGAAGAATAACATAACGAAACATTAGCCATCCCAACATGAGGAAAAATCGAAAAAACTGTCATGAAAAAGCATTTGTAATTTCGTCCCCGGGACGAAAATATGAACTGCAAGGGGAACGAATTTGGACCACGCTACTTCTGAATATGACTCAGCTTCAGTTACCGTAAGATGAACTGAGCGTCCTAAAACTCAATGTATGCTACTGTCAGCATCTTACCAATGTAAAATGCATGCAATGAATAAGAAATAAATACTTACAGTACCGCAAATAACTTTCTACAAATGACATAATAAGAACTCAGGTCTTCTAAAAATAGGAAATTCGCCGTCTTTAATTTATGTATTCGTCTTGGCGAACGAAACTTTCAATACTGAACACTTTTACCTCCAGTCCCCTGTGCCTTGTGCCATAAGTGGCGCCACATCTGTAGAAGCGGAGAAACTAAGAGGGACTAAATTAGGAGAGGGGGCGAAATATGGGCACTTTACCCTACATAAGAAGCAATTTAGTATTATATATTTATTGATTTCTGTATTTAATAAACTATTTGTAATTGCTAAAAGATTTAAAATTAAAACATTAAAAACAGTAAAAATAGTTTTATTTGACTGCTTACTTGTTCCGACTCTACCCCACCTTACACCTTTTAGCAATTAGAAATAATATATTATTACAAGGTGTTAATTGATTATATATTTATTATATATTCTTTATTTAAATAATTAAAAAAAAAGAAAAAAAGAGAAACATGATGAGGAAGAAACTTTTGAGAACACAAAAATTGCTCTTTTGAGGCATCCATCTTACTTCTAAAATTAAGGTAGTGCTTTTTTAAATCTATTTTTAATGCTACCATACTAAACTTTTTTTTTCATATAATTTATACTTGTAGAAATTACTTAAAGGGTTTCACACCTTTTAAAATCTCCGTCGTCAGTGCAAAAGGGATGTAATTTAAAGTTATCATAACTTTCTAAATTCTTATTGGAATTACATATATCACTGTGATATATTTAAGATATATATAAGCCATATTTAAGGCTTTATAAAATGTAAAAATAAACATTTATATTATAATATAATAAAAAATACAGTTCAGTTAATATTGCAAAAATTTTTCACGTGGTATTTCACAATCCGTACGATAACTTAATTTACAATAGATATCTAGACGTAAAAAATATTTTAAAATGAGCTCTAATCTATATTTTAGAGAATGAATTAATATTATTGAGATAAGTAAATATTTTCATCATTTTTGAATCAATAGTTATTTTTTTCCAATATTTTTTTAATTTTTCAAATTTAATTGCATTTTTAAAATATTTTTTAAAAGAATTTATATACCATTAATTCATCTTATAAAGTCAAGTTTAAAGTTAATTTGAACGTAAGTTTTATGTTGATATATCTATCCGAAATTAAGTTAACGTGCGGATAGTGACGACATACCATATGAAAATAATATGCAATATAATTTGAACTGTATGTATTTAATATATTATTTTATAAGTGTTTATTTTGATATTTTATACAACCGTAAATATTGCTTAAATATATTACAAAGTTTTATGTAATTTTAATATATAAAAACTTATGATAACTCGAAACCGCATCACTTTTGAACTGGCTATGGAGATTTTAAATGGTATGAGATCCCTTAAAAGATCCCTATGATACTTTCCGACCATGAAGTATACTTTATAGATAATTAATTTAACTTAATTTGGGGGGAGAGTGACAGTTATTGATTCCAATAAATTTCAACTGATCAGTCTCGAACAACGTTGTTAATTATTTCCAATGTTAAAGAGAGTTTATTTTTATTATTTAAATTGCTAAAAAATGATAATGAATTAAATTTATCTTGTAATTAAAATTTTAGTTAAACTTTTAGTCATTCTACGAGGGCCTGACATCATTTGTCAGTTACTAGTTCATAAATTTCAGTTTTTGGATATCTTCATCTCTAAAAATTTAAAACATAAATCTAGGACACATTCATCTGTAGTATATCATATATAAATAAGGTTTAAGCATTCAATATTTATAATAAAGTTTAAAGTTTTTTAAAGAATAAGTTCCTTGAAATATAAAATAACTTATATATACAGTGGTGGCCAAAAGTGTGGATATTATTGAAATTTTCATGTTTTTTAACTGTGTGTGCTTATAGAATATATTAATTTTCACTCAAATACAAATATTTATATATCAAATTCCAGAAAATTTAATGTAGATTTTAATAAAAACAAACATAATTAAAATATCTGCGATACAAAAAATTTACGCCTACATTAGTCTAAAATACAGACACAAGACTGAAGTGTATTGTAATAAAAGCTTCCCAGCCAATCTCATTGATTGTTCTGAGAACCAATCAAATGTCAGTAACTAAACTGTAGTACATTTTGATTTCTAAAAGCAGTATTTTGCTGGAATGAATTTTGCAGGAAGGCGAATGCTAGTGTGACAAAATAAAATAAGTTTTAAAAAAATTCTATTTTTTTCTTAATGAAAATAATTTAAAACAATGTCTTGAACAACAAGAAGTGATTAGACACCTGCAAAAATGAAGCAGAATTGTAATATTCATAGAAAATGATCTCTCTTATGCTCAAATTGTAAGACAGGTTGGTGGATCAATCACTTTATCTGGCGTACGAAAGTTGTGCTTACGTTATGAAGAAACTAAATCAGTGATAAATAAGGCAAGATCAGGTAAAAAAAAATGCACAAGTCCTTCACAATGCACAGACCATAGAAATGCACAGACCATGGAAAGAAAAAAGGGTATGCCTCAAAGATAGACGAATTTAATCAGATGCTGTTAGATGTGAAATAAATGCAATGGGTATTTCAGTTAGTTCAAGAACAATAAGAGCAGATTATCAGGTTTTGGACTGAAAGATAGAATTATGAGGAAAAAAAAAACATTTTTAAATCTTCAGCAACACAAGAAACGATCCCAATGGGCAAAAGAACACATTAATTGGTCTGAAAATTATTGGAAGCAAATAATCTGAAGCGATGAGAGTAAAATATCCCTTTGGTAGTGTTGGGTGAAAATATGTGAGACTTAGAGTAGGAAAGAGCTGCATCCTGATTGCATTCAAGCAACGACAAAGAACACCAAAAATGTCATGATTTGGACCTGTATGTCTTCAGATGGTGTGGGCCGCATTCATGTGACTGATAGCATTCTGAATGAAAAAAAATGCATCGAAAATGTCCTGGAAGCACAATTGATACCTTCCTTCAGGGATCTCTTCCACAATAAAGCCCCATTTATCTTTCAATAAGATTCAGCTCTATGCCACACGGCAAAAATATGCAAAGCGTGGTTTAAAAATCAAAGCATACAATTATAATCATGGCCAGGAAACAGTCCTAATCTGAATCCTATAGAAAATTTGTGACGACGTTTGAAAATCCTTGAACAAAACAAGCGTCTATCTAATAAAACGCAATTTATTGAAGCAATAATTGATACTTGGCATTATGTGATTAAAAAGGATGAACTCCAAACACTAGTTCTCTCAATGAAAAGACGCTGTGAAGCTGTAATAAAAAAAAAAGTGTCATCTTATTAAATGTTGAACGTGTAAGTATAACTTTAAAATAAAATAAAATCTAAGATAGATCTTATTTTTTGTAATCACAACTTTTTCTTGTAATGTATATATATATATATATATATATATATATATATATACAGGGTGTTTCTAAACTCATGGTACAAACTTTAAGGGTAGGTAGAGCACACAGTAACAATCATTTATTGTATAGGAATGTATGGGACCAAGGGACGCATTAATGTAAAAACACCAGGGGACAATTAGGCCCCTTTTTTATTTTCAAAATTTCTCATTCATACCAGAAAATTTTTATGCTATCCTTTTCTTGACATTTCATAATTACTTAAGAATAAAATTCTTCTTTGAAAATTTTTGGTATGAAATCGAAATTTTTTGAATCGAAAATAGAAATAGAAAAAGAATTTTGATTGATTCAACTGGCGGTAGAGGGCAGTAAGTAACTGGTCGCCGTGCATCCAAGTCCATAGCCATGCATTTAATACCATGCATTCAAGTAGAAGAAATCGCCATTTTTAATTGTGCTATCGTTCGTCATGGAAGACTTTACATATGCCGAAAAAGCCGACATGCATTTCATGTATGGTCGTACAAATGGCAACGCCGGAGCTGCCCTACGAATATATCAGGAGCAGTTTCCTCGCAGAAGAATGCGTGATCATAGAATGTTTCAACGCTTACACCGTCAGCTTTCTGAAACAGGTTTTTAGCACGTCACCAGACAGGAAACTGGGCGAGACCGAGCTGTACGCAGCGCAAGCCTGGAAAAAACTATTTTGAATTTTTTGAGTGAAAGGCTCGAATCAAGTACAAGAGCTGTTGCATAGAATTTAGGTGTGAGTCATCCGACCGTTTGGAGAGTGTGAAATGAAAATCGATTTCATCCCTTCCGTTTTCAACGTGTACCAACTTTGAATACGGAAGAATATCTTCTGCGGTTGAACTTCTGCCAGTGGGTTTTGCAGCAACATGTATTGCAGTCAGACTTTACTAATCTTATTTTATTTACAGATGAGGCAGTATTTACACGCGATGGTGTATTTAATGCGCACAATTTCCATCTTTGGGCAACCAATAATCCACATGTAACGCGGCCACATGCTTATCAACAACGATTTTCTGCGAGGGCGGGTATCGTTAATAATTATTTGATTGGCCCATACTTACTACCAAAGAGGCTGGATGGTCACTGTTATCTTATTTTTTTATAACAGGTTTTACCAGAACTGCAGCAAGAGGTTCCGATCGCCATTCGTAACCGGATGTGGTTTCAACATGATGGAGCTACCGCGCACTTCACCACTGATGTGCGCAATTACCTGAATGCCACATTTGGTACGCGATGGTTTGGGCGTGGTGGACCTTGGCCACCGCTATCTCCCGATTTATCGAGCCTTGATTCCTTTTTATGGGGACATCTGAAGATTCTTGTTTATGAGACTCTAGTTGACTCAGGCGAAAATCTAGTATCTCGCATATCCGAAGCTACTGCACGTGTGCGGGAAATGCCTGACATCTTTAGAAGTGTACGCCAATCGTTCCACCGACGCTGCGAAGCATGTATCACAGTTGGTGGGCGTAATTTTGAACACTTATTGTAATAGTATTGTATGCATTATTATTTACTTGTAAACTACATTGTAAACAAACATTTTATCTTTTTTATTCATGTATTTCGTTTGATAAGTTTGCCAGTGCTTTTTTTTTAATTCAAAAATTTCGATTTCATACCAAAAATTTTCAAAGTAGAATTTTATTGTTAAGTAATTATGAAATCAAGAAAAGGATAACATAAAAATTTTCTGGTATGAATAAGAAATTTTGAAAATTAAAAAAGGGCGTAATTGCCCCCTGGTGTTTTACCTTAATGCGTCACTTGGTCCCATACATTCCTATACAATAAATGATTATTACTGTGTGCTCTACCTACCATCAAAGTTTGTACCATGAGTTTAGAAACACCCTGTATATATTTGCTAATAAAGTGTCGGACTGGCTCGCTTTGTGTCAGCTGTTGGCTTTACACAATGAGGTTGGTGTCAGTTACTGGAGTTTTTGAAAATATTTATGAAAAAAATTAATTTTTAATAACACAATGTGTAATTTTCCCAACATATTTTTTTTATTATACATCTTCCATCCTTCTAAGTGTATAATAAGTATAAAATATATTTCAAATTTTGTTGTAGTGATTAGAATCCTTAAGTCTTTAGTTACTGGGGTTTCAACCTATTAAGTGAGAGTGTTTTTCAATGCATCGAAATAATAAAATCACGTTTGATTTAAATTTCATTTAACTATATCGCGACTTTATCAGGAACTGAATATTATCAATGAATTGAATTACTAAGTAATAATTATTAATACTGCTTCCTTAAATTTGGAAATTCATTATAAAAACAAGAATAATAAACATAATTATACATAGGTATAGATATATGAGCGCAAAATACAGCTTACTATTGTTAAAAGGATTGCATATTTCTCATATGAGCAGGAAAGATTTGAAATTAACTAATAAATTCATTATGTAACAGTCAGCTTTTTTATAATAATTCTGAAGTTAATTTAATCAAGCGCATGGTGAGTTGTCACAATAAATTCGATTAGACATAATTTTCCAACATCCTCGAAAATGCACTCTCTGGTAATCAAATTAAAACACAGAATGCTGTTAAACACACCCTTTAATATAGGACTTATAAGTTAAAATCAAGCATTAATATAATTTGGAATCAATTAGCTTTGATTTAAGATTTTTAGTGCATCGCCAATTGCCTGTTTTTTTTTGTAAGTTTTGTTTCTAAAGGTGAAACTATTAGATTTAGAAACGTATATTATTAAATATGCACTCTTTGGACATTTTCTCTGATTTTTCTATTAATTTTACTTTGAGTTTTACTAAAAAGTTACATATATGTTTTTCTTAACTTAATAGAAAATAAAACTTTAGATAAACTTTCCTTAAAATTTTATTTTTTCACAGAACATAATTCTAGAAATATATAATTTTGATGCGCCTCAAAATGAATACATTTTTTTTCTATGGGACCCTTATTCCGGTAGGAGATTGGTAGATATAGACATCGATAGCATAGATTTTTAGTCCACCGGATACATTTTTTTTCTAGGTTTCTGTATAAAAAATTGAAAACGGAATCATTTTAAGTGTGTTCTGTGTCTCTCTGTTTGTCTATCATAGCCATTTTACTCGTAAACTATAAAACGTGGAAAGTTTAAACTGGCTAATCTAATAAAGGCTATCTCCATATATTTATAGGTTATTAACCATTCAGAAATATATTTAGGAAAATGTAGTGGGCTAATTAAATTACTTGGAAAAAAAATCTTTTTTTGTGTGTATCGTGTGAAAGCTTTCGTAACGCCGAACTCAAAATATACGTTTACTTTAAATTTAGATATTATAGTTTCAGAGATATTGTCGAAAATGTAATGCAAAAATATTTCTCCTTTCTCTCTATTTCCGAATCTACTGAAACTAAAATTACGAAAAAAATAAGGGTAGTAGAATTTAATTTAAACCTTGTAGAAAACTATAGCGATTAGCCTGGTTACATAGTTTATCAGAATATGGCAAATCTCCGTTACTCATAAATGTCGATTCATTGAGTTCAGAAAAATGGTTGTGGAGTGCTGGAGACGTCTATCTTTGCAGAAGTATGAAAGGATTGTTGATAATGATTTTGGAAAACAAGTGTCGGTAATTAGCCGAGATATTAACCGTAAAAGACACGGACGGTTTGGACATACTTAAAGACACGGACGGTATACTTTTCATGCCATCAGCTTTTAAAGCTTTGATAACAACATTTAATGATATATTTCTGTCAGTCAATGATATAATTTTAATTTTTTAATGTAATTTTTGGTCTATATTTATTGTCTTCCTGATTGATGTTTGTTTTAAGATTGTTTAAATAGGTTATAGAAGATGGGAATCATAATGTTTATGGAACAAATTTTAATTTATAAATTTGAATTTCTTTCGATATGAAATGCTCATAATATCGTCGTAGTTTTATCATATGTTAATATGTCAAAAATAAAGTAATTATGTAGCAAAAATATTAAGGAACTAACTACTTTTCGAACCGGAATAGTAAAAGAAATGTATATATAATAATATTTTTTTATAATCTGAAAAACAATTCAGATACATTCTTCGATTCATTTTTTTAAGATTACTTTATTTTAAAACCCTTTCCCACTGTAATTGTTTTTCATTTTAATCATTGATATGAATTTTCTATATAAATGAAACGTTTTCGCTATTTACAAATATTGTTGAATTCCTATAAAATTTCACCAATCGTTTAAACTTACGTTTTTGGCAAAACAATTTACTTATAATCTCTGCTTCTGAAGCTAAGGTATTATGATTTATTCAAAAACTTCCCTATTTCAAAGTCAATCTATTCAAACTAGCAACACGACCTCGGATTTAGGCACACAATTGGAAACGCTCCTTTCTATATGTTCCCATGACTACCAGACTTCTTAATTACATTTCACGTCTTCTGTAAAATGTTTTTGAGCGCACAGAACATCTCAATCATAAGAATTGAATCAGCTAAGCAAGCTTCTGCTACGGTTTTCTATTAGATTGATTTCTGTTGGCACGGTTGTAAGAATCGGAGTAGATATCAGGTTGAAATTGGATTAAACTTTTGAAAATACAGTGCTCACATTCAAAAGTATTATTGAGAAATGTATTAGTTATTTTTAAGAATACAAACGTAAAAAATGACTTTTCTTGTGCAAAAAAGTCTTTACTTCATATTATGAAAATAGTTAAAGTAAAAGGCATGGTAGTATTAAAAAGAGAATTTTTAGTTTGTAATGATTACACAAGGCTGCGATGAAAAAAAAATACAAGTGAATGGATACCTGATCTTTATGTATTTTTTGGTGCTAATTTAAAAATGAATAATGCAAAAATTCTGTCATGTCACGTTTTCTTGAAAAATTCAATTTTAGTTGGATTTTTATGAACATCCATACGGTCCATACACCTCGTTCCTCATGGACCTGATGTGTCAGTGCCTTTGATTTCAGTTGAATTGCAAAGTAAACTTTTCAAGGTCTTCAGACTCGGAACATCCAGAGGTTCAAGGCTCCGGTAATGAATATAAGCCCTCTGGAAGTGATTCACCTTTGTCCAACTCTCAGGTTGAACTTAGTGATCTGACTAGAGATCTGGGTCTTTTGAAAGAGACAGCAGAATTAATGGGCTCCAGATTGAAAGAAATGAAACGTATTGGCCAAAGGAACCGCATTTTATTAGTACAGGAATCGAGAAAAGGAATTTGTTAAATAGTACTTTGAAGAGAAGTAGAACCTGGTCTATTGCTCTGATGTTCCCGGATTGATGAGCAATTTTAATATCACCTACGATAAAGATGAATGGAGCCTATTTATGCATTCATCGAAAAGGAGACTTAAAACTGTCCTTCTTCATCACGGAAGTCAGTATGCATCTGTACCAATTGGATACTCGGTGCATTTAAAAGAACGCTTTTAAAATCTGGCTTACGTACTCGACAAAATTAAATATACCGACCTCGGTTGGACCGTTTGCGGTGATTTGAAAGTTACCTCCATGCTTCTCGGACAACAAGGGGAATACGCAAAGTATCTATGTTTTATTTGTGAGTGGGGCAGCCGTGATAAGACTCAACATTGGGTCAAAAAAGAATGTCCGAAAAGACAAAATCTTAAATCAGGCACTAAGAATGTGATTAGGAACAGTTTATTTGAGCCAAAGCTTTTATGGTTTCAAATGATTGCGATTATTTCAAATGATTGCGATTATTTCAAATGATTGCGAAAGTTTCAAATACCTGTACAAAAAGTTTCAGGTTTATCCGAAGCCAAGTTGAAAGAGGAAATATTTGTTGGTCCAAATATCCGTAAGCTTATGAAGGATAAAGAATTTGAGACTAGTATGACAACGGGGGAAAAAGAAGCTTGGGTTGCCTTCAAAGATGTCAGCAAATTTCTGTGTAATTACAAGAATCCTGACTATAAATCAATTCTAATGAATATGATGGACAAATTTCAAGCGTTAGGTTGCTCCATAGGTGTCGACATAAATTTCCTACTCTCACATGTGCACTTTTTCACCCGCAAATTTAGGTTCAGTCAGCGAAGAACAAGGTGAAAGGCTCCATCAAGACATCAAAGATATGGAGGACTCAATAGAAATATGGGTTAAGATCATGCTCGCCATCTACTGTTGGATGTTAACTCGAACACGAAATAGTTCTGAGATTGATCATAAAAGAAGAACATCAAAAATAAGTTTCATAGAAAAAGAGTACGTACTTAAATAGAAACTTTTTTGTTTTGTTTTGTTTTTTGCTCAGTTTAAAATTTGTTTGAAACTTTCATGTACGCATACATAATATTTGCTCCTCTTGGTCAGTTGTCTATTTTATGTACATTGCCTTAATAAAAACAAATTAAAATAGTATGTAGATGATATTTTTCTAGAAACTGCACCATAATTTGATGTAAAAATTTTAAACTTGAGGGAACTTTTTGTTTTATCCTCGACCAGAAGCGGCTCGTTCGATATGGCAACAGTTGCTTTCATCCACTTAAACCTATTAAAAACTAATCGATTACTGAAAAATCAATATGCCTCACCGAGAATCGATTATTTTACATACATTTACAGGATGTCCAGCGAATAAGACCCTGATTTCAAAATTAAATATCTCACAAACAAAGATCAATAGAATTATGCGGTAAACGGTTTCTTTATTAGCTAAGTTGTAAAAATGTTATACAGAAGTTTGAAAATTTAGTTGCAAAAACCGTTAACAGATGGCGCTGTACTCGATATGCCTGTAAATTGTTCTTCGAAGTCCAGAGCGATCAATTCGAGGCACTTCACTCATTTTGAGGAGTCGATGCTCAGTCGACTCACATGATTGATGAGTCGGCATAGTGAATTGTCTCTCAACTCACTTGCGCAAAATGAAAAGCAACTGATCTGGTAAGACTTGCCGCATCTGTTAATATGAATATTGAAATTTGCGATGTAAGCATCTCAGTTAATGTTTTATTATTTAAATTACTATTAAATAAAGTTTATTTATTAGTTCAATAATGAGTTAGTTATCTTTCAATTTTATGTATTTCAATTCTTTATTAACACTTAACTGTTAGCGGTCTCACAGACAACTACATTTTTCAATTTTCACAGTTAAACTCGTAATTTCCAGTGAATACCATGAAATTTTGTTTCATTTGGAACCCTAGAACTATTGCTAGATATTCTGAATATGAGAAGTTTAATTATAATAATCCTGTACTTAAAGTTTAGTACAGAAACAGTACCCTGTGAGTTAATAGAGACTTTCATTCATTTTTTTATCAAGTTGTCTCGGAGACGGGTTAAGTAATTCGAAAAAAAAAAAATTGCAATTACCCTTAAATTCTGTTAGCGCTGCTCTTTTTTTTCTTCATAGTTTAACTTGTAATTTCCTGTTTAACTATCAATACAGTGAAATTTTGCTTCATTTGGAGTCCTAGTACTATTGTTTGAAATGTTTGAAAAAGCGAAACTTTATTAAAAATATTACTGTACAAAGAGTTTAGTGCAAAAACAGTATTTTAAGAGTTAATCGCGCCTTTTATTCATCTTTTAATCGAATGGTTTCACAACAGCTGGCAGTTGTAATGTGGCAATTTTCTGTCACAGTAGTTAAAGGTTAAATGAACTTTTTCAGATGAATTGTCATGCATAAAATTCATTGTCACATTTAGGACCATGAATGTCTTATTCAGGTTATAGCTGCCGTAAATGCGACAAAATTACCTAAACGCGACAATCACATATTATGGTTTTATACTAGAGATAATTATTAAATTTATACAAAACAAGTTAGTTTTGAACTAAAAGTACAGTTTTCAGAAATTTGTTGCTTAATAAATTATATATTTATATAAATATAATAAAATGCCAAATATACCCTAAATGCGACAAAACTATGGGGAATCGCGTCTCATCTAGGCACAATGACCTTATAATGCTATTTTAATTTCGTTTTTTTAAATAAAAATGTTCGCAGGTAATATTAAATGGATATAATTTACATATATTTTTTAAAAGTTTAGCCAATCGATTTTTTAAATTTCCCTTATTTAAACACAGATTTGGAATATATTTTCGGAATCCTGTAGCTATCACGCCCACCCCCACCCTCTTTTTCTTTCGTAAACAGCTAGGCTGTGTGTGTGTCTCTATGGATGTATCTCAATACTATATGGATATATATTATCATGGTTTTAAAATAAAATTTTGAAAGGGAGTAAATTAAATCAAAAACTATAAACATGAGAAAACAAGAACATTTTTAAACTTAGTCTCATCTCCCCCCTCCTCGGGGCGGGCGGGGAACTCATTATTGAATTCATTTGTATTCGGAAACGCGTAAAATTGACAGGTGTTTTCTTATTTAGGAACTATGTGGAGTTTTCCATTTTTTGCCAAAATATTTTTCAAAAAATACTGTCAAAGTTGGAGTTTTTAATCGAATTTCCGTACGCGTTAGCACGGAAAGAGAAAAACTTGCCGTTACGTGACAAAAATCGCATTTTACTTGATAAGCAATTTATGTTAAAAAAATGGAAAACGTTATTTGATTCCAAATCGCCTCAATAGTCAGGCCTGTCAAATTTATAACTTGATAGTTAAAAATGCTGCCTCTGAGCCCCGCAAAGTAAAGTTTGTGTGTAACGGAAAAATACGATCTTCTCCAAAACTATGTGATCGAGGATAATCGCTATAATTTTCTAGCAAAGTTTGAATATACTACTATAGCCCCTAATTTTTTTCATAATTTTAGTTTTAGTACATTCGGAAATAGGTTAGAAGGGGGGGAGGGCGCTCCCCGCGCGCACACGCACACACACACACACACACACACACAAAATCCGTTTCCCGTTTTGTTTTCATCACAGGAAATTTAAACTTTTAAATTTTGATATATATAAAAAATAACTCCTCAAAACCTTCCACTCCCAGTTAAAAAGAAGGTAATTTTGTAGACGTGGATTAAAAAAGAATATTTCTATATTTTACAGTTTGGCTTAGAGGTGTTCACTGGCCCAGTCCGTAGGCAGGGCTAGGACCAATTTTTCGCAGCACTGGGGTCGGACAGGCCTTTACTTCTTTTCTGAAGGCTTGGGGAGGGCCTAGGTATTACGCTTTCACGACAAGGCTAAGGCCTTTCTTTTTTATGAAAGATCGCGCCGAGCCGAACTTAATTTTTCAGTACTGATCCGGGACTGGCTTCATTATTCCAAGGTTTGCAAGGGCCGACATTTTAAGTGCCGGTCCAGCCCGTACGAAAATTATTGTCTTGGCCTGGTCTGGTCCGTGCAAGAATAAGTAAAATTTGGCCCGATCCAAGACTTTTGCAAAAAAATGCATATATATTTAAATTGCCATTATACTTATTGCCATATTACTGTACAATTAAACTTTTATTAAATCTTTAACAACAATTACAATTAATCTTTTATTAAACTGTAATTAAATCTTTTTAAAGAACAGCCATTTCTAGGCAATAAAACTAAAGTTCAATAAAACATGTGAAAAAGAACCTGTGTATGACGGAATGCAGTCTTAAACTAAAAAATGTGTTGATACATGAAAAATGAATATAATAATATGTGAGGAAAAGTATATAATACATTTAAACCTGCACAGAAGGAAACTTGTCTATAACGTATATTTTTTTCATTCCTAAGCAATTTCGTCTTCGACGATTTTACTATATATAATTTTTCACATTGTTAAATCTCCACCGCATAGAATATGGATTAACGATATTAAATTTAACTGAAACAATTACATTCAAATAGAGATTCATTAAAAACATAAATATCGCAGCACAGGTCTCTTCTTTAAAAATGAAGATAAAAGCTAAAATAAGTATTTTTGGTCAGAACTCCTCGTAACGAACAATTTTTAACCATATTGACGTAAAAATTCATGTTTTCTAGAAATTTAGAGGACCGGTCGGCCTCAGTCCGATATTTTAATTTTTTCCTGGCCGGATCAGTTTTATTCCGAGACAGGCCATTACTCTTTTGTACGGGTTGAACTTTTAAATTTTATATAGAGGTGGGCCGAATTTTTTTCTAAGGGAGGGCCGGGCCAGGTCTTATAAATTTGGGCCTTTGCAGAACTTTAGTTTGGCTGTTACCAGCTCCCATCCAACAAAGTCTAATATAAAAAAACTTCTTTTATGTAAAATTAAAACCAAAATAATTCAAGCATACACTCAAAAATTTTCTTATCCGCGATGCGAAAAATAGAATTGCGTCATCTTTACAACCAACCAATGTTACTTCCGCAAGTGAGTGGAGAATCGTGTCACTATGTCGGCTCATCAATCAAGTGAGTCGACTCAGCATCGGCTCCTCAAAATGAGTTGAAGTGCCTCGAACTGATCGCATTCAAATTCGAAGCACAATTTATAGGCATATCGAGTACAGCGTCATCTGTTAACGGTTTTTGAAACTAAATTTTAAACTTCTGTATAACATTTTTACGACTCAGCTAATAAAGAAACCGTTTACCGTATAATTCTATTGATATTTGTTTGCGAGATATTTAATTTTGAAATCAGGGTCTTATTCGCTGGACACCCTGTACATGAAAAAAAAACTGTTCCAGATAGTAGATGCAAAATTGTTTGAGAGAATTCCTTTCCAAATGGGATTTTAGCAAAAATACCATCGATTTACAAAAAATCCTGGTGTCATGGGACAAAATGGAAGTCATTTTCAAAATCAGCAATAAGAATCCGCGAAAACTTCTCCTGTGTTTTTCAAAAACTTCAATTTCCCAGGCCTGTGTTATTACAATAGAAAATAAACAAAATTGATAAGAGAAAAATCATAACTTTAAAGTATTTTGATTCGTGATGTATTTTGATTTCGATTTTCTATTATGTTATATTTTGTCAATTTTAACACTTTCTAACATAGTTGAAAAGTGTTTATGAATTCTGTTTCTCTGTCCGTCTGTCCGTCAGTCTGTTCACTATCTAACTCGCTTAAATATACCCGGATTTTGATGCAATTGATATATGTTAATGATGGTTTATCATAGTATTGTGTATACTGAACATTAAGTGTGTATCGTCAAGGGTGCATTTACAGGGGTTTTCAAAATAATATCTTAACATTATGGTCAATGGGGAAAAATCCTTTTTAGTGTAATTCAATGACATTAAGCTGTTTCAAATGTATTAAAATTTCTATAAATCACTGAATTTGCGGCGGCGGCGGTGACAGCGTAAGTTACTTTTTTTAGAATAGAGAGATTATTCTGAATATGTTGGAAAGTGTTTCATATATGCTTCGCTTGCGCATGATTTTTCATTCTTGTTTAGAGTGAATCGGATTCCATTGGATCAATTTCCTGTACAATTATATATAGTGCATAGAATGAAAAATACATAAGATTGATGGACCCCTTTGAGGCTTTTGCATTGTAATCTTTTATGTTGTTTTCTGACAGAATATTTCGTTAAAGTTTAATTAAATACAATTTTTAAAGAAACAATGTGATTTAATGAAATGTAAGTGTACTGTAACAAAATCCGTCGTATGATGCATCATTCATCCTTTTGCGCTTTGTATATGCATAGAAAAGGGATGATGACATCAGTTGATATGATTCATATGAAATTGATATTTTGGTAAAGATAAACGACGTGTTAATTTTTAAGCAGCAATTTATTGCTGCTTAATTTTCTAAAATTAATGCATTTATTTAGTCGTGATTTTAAATGCTTAAATGATTTTATCGCTAATCATAATTTAAAAAAAATATGTATTTATGATTCTGAGTCATAAGTTTGCGCTTTACTTCATTTATTGTTAAAATATAGAAATATTTATATTCATTAACGTCTTCCAGGAAAATTGAAATAGATTACTTAATTATACTTCTATAAATTTTTAATTGATAATACAATAAAATTTATCGTCAATGGTTTGAACATTATGTAGATCTTCAGAAGTTTCAATTTCATTATTTCAAAATTATTTATATCTAATATTTATTTTTTTTCACAGATAAATTAATGATAATTAATTCGTAATATGTATTATATTTATGTTTGCTCTTTGTTTCAAAACGTAGGCCGAAAAAAGAATGAAGCATTTGCAAAACGTATTGCCCAAAACTGGGAAATCTTTGCTGGTAATATTAACGTCTTTTAACCTTATTTAAAATGAACGAAAGCAAAATTGTATTACAAAAAATAATGCTTGAATTAATTGTAAAAAAGAAGAGAAGTATTAAGATTTAATATTCGAAGATCCTTTGACTCCCTGGTTTTTCGCTGAATCTGAAATTATTTTAAAGAAGCCTTTTTTTTTTTTTTTTTTTTTTTTTTTTTTTTTTTTTTTTTAATTCTTAGTTTGTTTCCATTCTAATATGCAATAAATCTATAATAATAGTTATATATATATATATATATTAATTTTAGATTTTTAACTGCTGCACTGGCGAAAATATGTGGATTTTACTTTAAGAAATCACTAATTTACGAATGATATCTAGTATTGATTTAGATAGTGTTAAACCTTCAGGCTTTTTTAATTCTGATTTTTTATATTTTTTTGTATTTTAAATATACTTGAAAACGCTACATGTATTTTTCCTACATTTTCAAAGTGATTGATGGTCGTTGTTTTAACTCTTCCATCAATGTTCTGCCAAAACTAGACAAAATGTTTTGCAAATGCTTCATTCCCTTTTCCGCTGATGTTCCAAAACAAATGTCAAAAGCAAGAAAAATGTTGTATTTCGAAAATTATATAGTTTTATGACCTGTAAAAATAGTGATATGTGTTAGATATAGTTATTTTGGGAAGAATTTAATAAATCTTTTGTATCCAGCTTCTTCGTCAAACATTAGTTGTAAAATCTCTTACGAAATAAATCTTTAAATGATAGTTATAAGAAAAAACTAATACGCTATCTTACAACTTAGCTGGATTATCTTTGCTTATAAATTTTACCTTCTGTAATTTTAACGAAATTGAAAGTAATGTCATTTTACATAATAGTTTGCTTCTTCTGTCACGAATATCTATGCTATTGATTTTACTACTGCTTAATGACCGGTTGTTTTTCTGTGCTGATTTGTACCTACTCCATTCATGTTTCCGTATTTCAAACATTTAATCCACGCTCCATCGTTACTCTAAGCGTATTAGGACGATCAAAGTGCAAACTGGCTGATTGAATCCTGCCACTATTGGTAACCGAACAGCTCATTAGCTAATATCACGACTACCTTTGACAACTTCATATCATTTTGTAATTCTATACTGCACAAGCATATATCTGAGCTCTGGCGTAAAAGCTAATCGTCTGAATGTTATGTCATTCTTTCAGGAATTGTGTAATTTTGTCATAATTCAAATTCATGAAAGTATGTTCATATGCATTATAAATATAAAATGTATGTTAAAAATACGTATAAATACATTACCCAGGCGTATGTAATTTTTTGCCAATTATTTGAATGATAATTGGAACCATATTCATTGTTCAATTATGTGAATTTAATTTGTTGTCAATTATTTGAGTAATAATTGGCAAGATAATCATAGTTGAATTATGTGAGTTTTGTACTTTCACTTTTATAAAGAAGAGATCTCTTCTACTGTACAGTTAATCTATCTGCCTAACTATCTATTAATCTGTCTGGGAAAATTTTCTTTTGATGATTCTTAATATAAATTAAAATACTTTTGTGATAAACTTTCGTTGGAAAAATCACCAGTAAATGTTGTAAAATTATGTTAGTTCCCCATAAATATTTTAATGCGTTTACGATATTTTGTGATTTATTGATATTGAATATTGTGACAATTACAGAACTATAAACATATATCTATAAACAGGAAAGAACCTGAAGTTCGCAATTTGTTTACTATTTTGTAAGGAAACACTTTACCCTTTCAACAATTTTGTTTTTTTAATAAAGTATAGTTCAAATGTGAATTCACTGCATTTCAATGTTCAACTAAAAGTACATTTTGAAAAAAAAATATTAACTTCATATTGAGTTAATTTTTTTTAAGTTTATAAAAATTTGAGTTTTTTAAAATACCTACTACTTTTTTAAAAAATGATATTTTTGCTCAATTTTTTTAAAGATTTTCAAATGTATATTACACAAGACTGCATGTGGATTTTAAGATACATCTAATTTTATATTTAATATATTTTTTAACACTTTCCAACAAATTTCAAAAGTGTTTATGATTTCGGTCTGTCTGTCCGTCTGTCCGCGCTTTAACTATTTAAATATACTTGGAACGTTCTGAAATTTTTGGATGTTAGTTAACATAGCAGGATCCTTATTTCAAATAAAGTTTCTAGCATGTTTAGTTCATTTACAGAGACAGTCAAAAGTTTTCCTTTACATTACGGCCTTTTGTGAAAATCGTTTAAAATGGTTTTTAATGATGTTACTGGCTTTCAAACATAATAAAATTGATCTGCATTTATCAAGTGCGCTAAAATATGCATTCTGTAGAATATATGATGAAAATAATAGTTATTATTCATTTACAGGATCACACGAAATAATTCCGTTAGAGAACGATATAGGGGTGGAGAGAATTGTTTGCTGCGTATTTTAATTATGTTAAATTATTTCATGTTTAATTAAATTGATATACGTCGCTGCGATTTACTATAACTTATGTCATGTATAATAAGAAATGCGTAGCATTTACAGGGACACGCAAAAGATTTCAGATAATATATTGCATCTGAAGTACTGTACAGTAGCGATGATTGCTGGAAATGCATTTTTAATTATGTTATTCGCTTTTATGTTTCATTTATGCATAGTATATGGTGTGTATAAATGTTATAATTCATATACAGGGCTACACAAAATAATTCGTTATGGTTACTGGATGTGATTGCAAATTGTTTAAAGGTTGTTTTTAAGTGAGTTATGCAGTTTTGCGCTGAACTGCATTTGGTTTACTAAGAAATGTTCGTAGAGCATAGATAAAATTATATACAAGGTCACTCAAAGAATTGGATACATGGCCGTCTATAAATGGTAATTTCTGGAAATGTGATTTCAGTACTTTTAAGAGTGTTTTACTTTGAATTAAACTTTAGCTAAAAGGTTGCGTGTAATAAAGGTACTAGGTTAACTACAGGGCTGTACAAATGTATAGAAGTGTGTTTTGATCTATTAGTATAATGCTGAAAGAGAAATTCCAACCTGTTATGCGTTTTCTTGCTAAACTAAATTTCCCCATTATATAGTATATATATCAACCTACAGATAAAATACAGGGCTGTTCAAAAGAATTGGAATACATATTTGGCTAAAAAGGTAACTGCAGAAATCAGTTTTTCAAATTTTTCATGCGTTTTCTAAAATGTTTACTTAGTTCTCTTATATTTATTCTTATATAAATAACGAAGTTTTGTTAAAGCATTCAGGAAGTGTTCGAAAGTGTTTCATAATCTATGCTTAAAGCATGATTTGTCTTACTTGTTTACTGATATATATATATATATATATAGTGTAAAACGATGAAATCTAATACATCTTCATATACGTTTTTTAAAAATAACCAAAAACCTGAATGCTAATTCCATGCGCTTTTCAAATCTATGTAGAAAAATTAATAATGAAGCTAGAACAAATTTTTATGATTTAAAATATTTCTTAATAAGGTCTTAATACCCAAATAGCTGCAGATTATTTCGATCTCTCTTTGAGTGCCAAAAATTGAAATTCAAAATTCTGTAACTGACGTAACATAAAATATGCAAACATTTTTTCTGTCTTCATTGAAGTGTAAAAATTATCAAAATTAAATTATCAAAATTATCAAAATTATCCAGTTAAAAAAGTGATTTAATGCTCTCAGAAACACTAAGTAATGCTTATAACAGTAACTTGTTTAATTAATTTCTGAATACTAAAAAACAAAAAAATGGCATTTACACGTGTAACTCACGTAACTTTTATTGTGTAACTGACGTTACATTGCGACTTTACAAAGACAATAATGGTACTTATTTTAGTTTGTTAACAGTAATTTACAATGCATTTTTATTAGGATTCAGGATAAATATCAAGTTTTCCCATCATACCGTTAAATTAAACATATTATAAATTTGATTCCCCCCAAAAATGATGATTTTCTGTGGAATTGCCCATATAAACACTGTAAAAAAAATGCGACCAGTTTTCCTGTAGGAATCGGAAAAATAGTTTCCCTTATCGTACCGGAAAAAATTCCGATCCAGCTCGGAATAAAATCCATAAAATCGGAATAAAACCCGCAAAATACAGTTTTATTGTCTATTTCCCTTTTTTACAGATTTTATTCCAAGCTGGGTCGGAAAATTTTCTGGTACGATAAGGGCAACTATTTTTCCGATTCCTGCAGGAATACTGGTCGGATTTTTTTTACAGTGTATAATAAAAAACATGTACAAAAGATTTAAATCAAATCAAAAAGAGCCTTAGCATTTTTAAAGCATGAAAGCGAAGAAAATATGAACATGGAGAAAAAGCAATTTAAAGTTTTCAGTTATATGGGTAATTGAGATGGGTGAATTAACAAAATTTACAATATATCACGATATAATTACCGTATGGGTAAAACAGAGGTGTCAAAATATTCACAATTAAACAGGCTTTAATTTAATATTTAAAAAAGAAAAATCGATTTTTTAACCAATTTTAAGGTAAACTGCCCCCTTATTTGATAAATTTCATGATATTTTTGGATCAGGGTTAGTAAATATTTATATTAAAGGGTCTCTTGACTCTTAAAGCTGCAAAAGTTTCGAAATTTAATATTTTTTTCTTAGATGTTAAACATTAAACTTTTCTGGACATTTTAATATAATTGCTTCCTTGAAATTCTCCTTAGAACATGAGCTATGCCTTCTAGAATTATACCCTCTCTCTAGCTAAAGCGGCGTTTCCGAAACTTTGAAATCAATTTTCTCCAAACAATTTTTTGGGAATAACGCGCACGATATCTCAAAAACTTCTAAATATTTTTTCATAGAATTTTCAAAACACACGTTTCATGTTAATCTGTGTAAACTTAAAATAGAATTTCCTTTTTATTGTTCAAAAATGTATTTTTTATGTGATCATGTTGTTGAAATTTTCAAAATTTTGTTTTAGGTAATTACAACTTTGTTTTAAAAATATAAAAATACTTTAAATTCAAATTTATTTAGGTTCAGTGTCATTATTACAATCTGAAGTTTAGGTACGCACAAAATTTTTCATTCTATTTGTAATATTTATTTTGTAATCGTGCGCGTAAATTGTTATACCAATTTTCTGCTCGTCAAATATCTGACATTTTGGAGCCTTCTGTAAATGCTAATTCTACATCTTGCAATTTTTTAATTACATAAAATTAAAGAACGTACTTATGTCTTTCATCTCAATTATAATTGTGCATAAAAATTATATACATTGAAGATATTAAATGTTCAAAATGGCCTCTTTTTTTTCAATTTTTTCAATTTTAAGAGTCCTAAGAGCCCTTAAAACGATTTCATCGGGGCGGATTTAAATATGATTTCTAATCACAGTGATTAGTTTTCAGATTTATTTATATTCTGATATTTATTATGGGTTTAGAGTAATCTGGTTCATTAAATAAATGAACTCAAAGAAGTACACTTTATTTGTGTAGTAATGGCGCTGATGCATTCTCACCTACAAAATATTTCTCTCTTCTGTTTAACATATAATTTATTATATTTTAATCTATTCACAAATTTAGTAACTGCTCTTTCCCTTATCTTAGGATAAATTAAAATAGTTTTGAGATGTTAACTTCAAAAACTTGTGCTAGGAAAAATACAGAATCACTAATAAATTATGCAAGTTCCCAACAAATATTTTAATGAGTTTTCTAAAAGTAGTTTTCTTAAATATGTTGAACTTAGAAAATGAATATCATAAATTTTCGAATGCTCTCATACCTTGAAACGAAAGATCTAGAATTTGAATTTTGAATATCTGTGAGTTTACTTAAAATTTCATTTATATTCTGTATGTGACGTGATTTCTACATATAATATGACACATTAGAAAATGCATCGTTTTTGTAATACATTTATTTATTCTCTAAAATTGGAAATTCTAAAATCTTAAAATGAAAAGAATATAAGATAAAGTTTGGGTATAGTGAAATACCTTTTATATTTTTAAGTAAATCAACAGACAGAAAAAAAATGAGATACATTAAAAATTAGTAACGAACAAATTTTGAATATTTCTTAACATATTGAAACATATTAAATTATTTCTTAATATTTTAAATACGTTTAGCGTGGAAAATAAAATGTATATTAATGTTTAGCTTTAAAAAATAGACTTTTCAGGTAATGGCAACTAGGTTAATATGGAATAGTGTTATAAGGAATATTAAAATTACAAGGAAAATCACGATTTACAAGAAAAACCAAAAATTATTCATAGGTAAATATTAGTGCATTATCTATAAATCATCAGATTCATTGAAAAATAGTTTTATTAAAAAAAAAAAAAAAAAAAGCCACAAATTTATACTATTTCCGCACAACACATACGTAGATATTTTGTTTATTTTGAACTTTTACTTCCAGAAAACATACATGTACAATAGGGTGTGTCGAAAAAACCGAAATTTTTCAGATCAACATCTAATAGAGCAGAAAATTTGCCTTTTGTAATTAGAAGAATAACGCAAAAATATTTTTGAAATCAGCTAATATCTTTAGGTCGCGCATTGCACTTAAATTTTGAACATATGATGAAAAATTACGATTTTTGAAATTAATGATGAAAAAAAAATAATTCAGAGCTACTTCTAATAGTGCGTAAATATCACCTTTTGGTAATAGAATAATAACACAAAAAATTATTTAAAATTGGTTAATATCTTTAGGTCGCGCATTACACTTGTATTTTGGAAAATATGACCAAAATTAAAAAAATTTTGAAATGAAAAAATATATACAGTAAACTCTGTATAAAGCAGAATCGATCAGGTTGAAGAAATTTTCCGCCGTAGACAATATTCTGTAATCTAAAAAAAAAGTGTGGCTGTCGTATATATATATATATATATATATATATTATGCTGACGTTTTTTGTTTTGTACTATTCTTTAAAATGATTTCTTTTAAAATTAAATTAGACTTTTTTGTTAAATTCATTGTTTTTAATAATATTTAAAAGTAAATATTTGGAGACTGAAACAAACAGAACTAAATCGAATTTGCTTCAATTCTGAAGACAACATTTAACAAGTACAATTACATATCTCATGTTTCATATAGTGCTTTAGAGAGTTCATTTTTATTTAAATCTGCGTTTGTTTTTCTTCTGATTTAAGATATTTTCACGTCTAGAAGTTTTTGGTGCCGAGGGCCTGGCGCTGCTATGAGTGTCCGGTAGATCCGAAGCTCCTGGAGAACTCGGAGATGTGATCCTCGAATCGCATGGCCTATTACTCAAGTCTTTGGATTTTGCTATAATAGCGACCATGTATGTGTGTAGTAGTTCAGTGGTGTTTGGTGACCAAGGAGGCGTACTGAGCGCTGCTGTTGCTTGGATGATAGCATGTATCATTGCGACACCACGCAGATTCACTCCAGACACGAAGCGCATAAGTTCTTTTCACAGCGTACACTGGCTAAGCTCTTACCATAGTCTTTTATTATCAGTATCATTTCTTCATTTTTTATAATCTGAAAAAAATTGTCGAGGTACTTATTGCTTGTCTAGGAGACCTGAAATGTTTGAATTCCAGAACTGCCTTGAACGTTTTTTGCATCGTGGTCGTCTTCATTTGCAAACTCACGTTCCATATCTTCATATAGTGGTATCAAAATGCTCACTGTACCTTCGAAAGTGGACACATCGTAGTCAATCTTCTTCATTAATCTTTTCATGGATAGATACAAATTATAGGTCTTTTTTTTAGACTTGGCAACTAATTTTTTCTCAGCTGTTTGAATACTCTTGGCCATTTTTTGAGAAATAAATTATAAATCCGGCTTTTCTAAAACAACGAGCAATATATATCGGCGACATTTCTCAGCCAATGATACCATCTAAAAAAGTGATGTTTTGTGTTAGTTCAGTGCATGAACAGCAATCATCTGAAGACGCAACAGTTGACTGATGTAGTTTCTGTAGTTTATCTTTATTTTCTATAGTTTTGTCATTTTTACAACTCCTTGATCCATGGAGTGCGTCAGTGCAGTAGCAAACGCCAGAAGAAATTGTAAATTTATATTCGATATTTTGATGTCGGAATGACAAGGAATGTGTATTCCTGATCACTAATGGCTTATTTAAACTGTCTTACAAATTTACATAGAGCAAAACAGTGACACGATCTTTCGAATTTTTACTTCCGTGACATTCATTTCCTACTTTTGCAAGAGGTTTTGTTGGCAACGCAGGCAAAATACTTCTATCGCATCGCTATTATATATGTATTTTATTTGATATCTCCAATTTGATATGGATCAGAAGAAGTAAGTTTTCATACCCTTTCAGTCAACCAAAACCCGGCAAATAAGGGACTTAAAAAAAGAGGTCTTAAAAAAAGTTTTCCTTCCATTCCTGAACTTGATACCTGGGATGTCTTTGGAATCTCTGCATACTTAACCCATTGCAAGGGAACTCATTAACCATCCACTAGAAGCATCGACATTCATTTTGACTATTTTTTCGACGATTTATTTCGCTCTTTCGAGCAATGTAATTCGAGATCTGGGTAAATTTTTCATTGTTTCATTCAAAAACCATTCAATAGTCAGATATGACATTTTTATTGCTTTTCAAACGTTTCAAGCAAAACGCACGAAACCACCAAAAAAGGCTCTCTCCAAAGAATGCGGTAAACATGTCAAATAACACCCTCTCTTGCGCTGGCAACAAAGAGCTCAGAGTGCTCCTGCGTCAAAGAAGTAGAAACAAGAACCGCCTTCTACCGCGTAAATGTGAATCAAGCATAACACATGCAATGATCTGGATTTCTGACTACGTGATTTATTGGCATGAAGCATTTTGGCACGTATGTCAAGGTCTAACAGAATATGGAGTGTGGTGAAAAATTGTGCATTAGTTCCTGAGATAGAGCTATTGCGGAGATCGTAAAAATGAAGCATATCAGCGCCACATATTGGGCGGTTTACACCATAAACTATTAATCGCGAATTTATATCAAGGTACAACTGAATCAAGAGTTTTATTAAATTTCGTGCATTATTTTTTGCCAATTCTCACAAAATTTTTGCCGCATACAAACTCAGACAGACATTTTATAAAAACAGTCAAATCATGTTCAGGAGTTTCTAAAACGTATAAATCCGCAAACAGATTTTTTTTTTCACAAATGCAATACAAATGCTTCTTGTTAAGATAGAAGAAGGTAAAAAAAAAGTGCAACAATTCATATCTTTCTAATACATTCTCAATATCAAATTTATACGTATAATTGTAAAATTTGCAAGGATGCCCATTGGAGAAATTTATAATCAAACAAAGTTTTTAGTTTTCTAATTAATATATTGGCTTTTGAGTGATAATATATTGCTCTCCGATGACGATCTTTTTTTACATGTCGTTATTCGAAAATCCGTCAAAAAGGACAATTCCGAAATATCCTTTGTCTTTATGGAAAAATGAGAAACCCCATTTAATTAATTAAAAGACTTAAATAAAAACGCATAAAAATTTTATTTTTACGAATAAAAATGATTTAGAAATGTGTCAGAAAGTTGACATTTTCAATTTAAGTACGTACAAGCTGAAAGCATTGTACTTTAAAAAATACAAATATTTTCATAAATGTGAATTTTACTAGAAATAATATGCAAATCGTTTTAGGAAGTAATGAAGTAAGAAAGCATTTCTGAAACATTGAAACAGTGTTTGGTTCTTTTGAAATAACTTTTATGAAATTAAAACAATTACGAAATTTGATTAAAATATTCGACGATGAATATTTGACGTATTTATTAGTCTTTTTTTTTTTTTTTTTTTTTTTTTTTTTTTTTTACAAAATATCTTGCTTTCTTTAAATATTTTCTTTTCCGCCATTCAGTGCCATTTTTTGGCCAAAAATGTTACCAATATTTAACAGTAAAGTTTAATAATACAATACAATAATAATTTCAAAGTTCCAATTTATGGTTGTTGTTACGTTTTAATTATTTTCTAAAATTATTTTTTTACGACTATTGATATATAGTTTTTAAACATGTTTAATAAGTTGTATTTTCTCTTTCACACTGAAAATGAGAATAATCTCTTCTCAAGTTATCCAGCTCACAGTGATATAAACAAGCATATGTAATAAATTGCTTTTTAACACATTGTTGACCGTTAACGAATATATTGGTGTTTCCATAGCTTCCAACTTCAAAATTTATTGTTATAATTTTAAATAATAATCACCTTCTTGTTTAATAAAAGAAATCTGCGAATAAGTAATAGTCTGTTAAATGTCTACAGAAATTTTTCCAGTTATTGGTCATTTTCTGAAAAATATATTATATTACCGTAATTTAAATCTATTCTTGACATTATATGATCGCTTCATAATATGGTTAAGTAACCATGCCTTTAAAAACGGTCGAATGACTACACAGTTTGCAGAAGAATTTTAACAGAGTAGACATTTGAATTTATATTAGGGGAGGTAGGAGAGGTATGATACACTTTTTTTTTACTAATTTTTTACAACCCTTAGAAAGCTATTTTTAAACATTTTTTTCCTATTTTCTTATAAAGTGACCTTTCATTCACTTATTAAAAATATTGTGAATTTAAAAAATAATCATTAAAAAAATATATCCCATTTATTTTGAATGGCTACTGCTGCATCAAATCTCCCCATTACTGGGGAGGATTGATACACTAGCAAGGGAGGTTTGATACATTGTTATGTAAATTGAAAAAAAATGCAGACAATTCAATTTATGCGTCATACAATTTTTTATGATAAATCTGATAATATTTAAGTAAAATTTGAAACGAAATGACATTGGCATATTTTTGTTTGAGAAATATTTTTTACAAACATTTTTAAACTATTGCTATTATTTAAACAATCATATTAACACACTTTTTAGAAAATAAATAATGAAAAAACGCCTAGAGATCTAGCTGCAAGGAAAAATGAAGTGAACATTGCTGATTTGCCAACAATTTAACATAAATTTAGCACATTTAAGATTCCTTTAACCCCTTCAGGAGTAAAGCATTTTCAATGCTAAAATGCTGAATAAATGAATGGCACCGGAATTTACCGACAAATTTAATTAGAAATAAGAAAAGGGATATATTCCATTTTCATACTAAAAGGAAAATATTTTACCAAAATTTTACCAATTATTTTTCCAATTTTACTGGTTCCTATTTTGCGTTTGGAAATTAAAATTAAGTGGTTTCATAAACATACCAGCACCCCTGAAATGGTTAAAAGAAAAACTAATAACTCTATCATTTTGATAAGTAAAATTGGGTAGATTTAACGTTTTTTCAGTTTGCCTTTCGTAAATTATGGAAATATTTTTCTTTTCAGGCCCTTTAATTTTTTTCCCTTCTACATGACGAGCAAAGCGAACTAACCATCTATCATCGCACTGCTTTTCTGTGTAACCTACATAATGTCTATGAATAGTCTCTTTGTTCTTCCTTACCAATTTCAGTGTATCTTGCTGTCAAACAATAATGAATATTACAGTCCTATATTAGTTTGCAAACTTAAAAGAACTATTAAATTTCAAATATACAAGTGTATCTTTTCTAACCAGTACTAATGTATCATTTCTCCGTATTATGCCTTATTGGATTTTCAATCACCTTGTACAAATGCAGTTGCAAAATTGTAATCTACTTTCTAGTGAAACTAATCCTAACAATGTGCTTTATAAATAAAAAAATTACAATGTATTATCTTCACAATAATAAGAGTTATAAAAGAAAATCCGTCAATGAAAAAATTTACATTGGCACTCCAAAAACCTTAAAAATTAAAAGAAAAGAAAAGTTGTCAGTTCTTTACTGATTAGTCCAGCTAATGATGGCTTCAGCAAATAAAAGAAGACTTCACATGTTTAGAATGGCTGTTAATGCCATTTCTTGAGAAAAATTGTCAATGTATCAAACCTTCCTATGTATCAAACCTTCCCTACCTCCCCTATGTTGTACGACAACAGAGTGATAATAATACAAATAACCTGAAATACAAAAATATATTCATGTTCTAAACTAGCAGTAGAGAAATAGATGAATTTACATCTCTGTATATTTTTTACTGATATCTCTTAACTACATCCTTTACCAAGATATGGATCTATTTTAAAGACTCCTTTAAAACGAAGATAAAGTAACATTATTAATGAACAATCCTTCTTAAATTATCTAGTCGCAAAATGTGTAACAAAGTAATGTAATTATGTACTATATAAAAGTATGATAGTAATAAAATATAAAATTTGAACATTAAAATTTCACAATCTTACTTAAAAGGCGTCTAATGTAATGAAAAAGATGTTACAAGTTTAAAATATACATTTTATTTAAAAACTTCTTAGTATCAGCTCTATCATTTTCAAAACAGAGTGACGTATTTGTATAAACAAACAAAATTTATTTATCTCTTGATAACTGAACCTGAAAGGTTTGAAAGTACTAAGAAGTTTTTTAATAAAATGTATATTTTAAACTTGTAACATCTTTTTCATTACATTAGTCGCCTTTTAAGTAAGATTGTGAAATTTTAATGTTCACATTTTATATTTTATGTTGAATCAAGGTGAAAATTTGCATTTCATCTTATGATATTATTTGTATGATATTAAATAAAGCATGGATAGATATTGCTTTGAATACAAATTTCATTATCGAGTCATAATCTTTCAGAAATATTATTACAGTTTAGTATTTTGCTTGTAATATCAAGTAAATGTTCAGTTTTTTCAGTTTTAATTTTCAAATTTATTCTTTGACACTTTAAATTTATTATGTAACTTCTTTTTTCCTATACAGTACCGTTAGAACTAAAAAAAAAAAGAAAAAAAAACATAAAGGAAAAAAGGAAAACACACATCACTTGGAATAATAATAATAAAAAAAAATAACTTATTTCTATTGAAAAATCCCCCGTATCTTAAAATATCAATAAAAATAAACTAAAAATCAAAATATAAAAGCAAAGTAATATAATCATATTTGCCGTAACGTAATACATGATGTTTATACTTAATACATTGACGAAAAAATTATTTTTCTTGCATATTATAAATTAGGTATTAACTGTTTAGAAATAAGTTATTTAATTCCTGAATATGCGTTATTGTTTATTGATTTTTGATAAATTCAAGCAGTTAATGCAATAAAACAATGTATAGAGTTCCTTTTTTCTTAGTTGTTACGGATTAATTTTTTGCTTGCAGAATTGATCATTTAGTTGTTTCACAAGCAGCCGGGGAGAAATATTTGGAGAAAAGATGTTAATGATAACATTATCAAAGTAATGTATTCAGCATTTAGAATATTTTATACCCGAATAACTATTCTGGCTCGATAGTTCCAACACTCTCCCAAGCTGATAGCCATTAGATTTAAAGTGACGTTGTCATAACAATGTACACCCCATCTTCCAAAACGTCTAAATGAACCCTTAATATACACTGTTTGGAATAATGAATCCTGAAATGATGCATCTTTGCACTAAAAAAATGTTCCATTATATAGAATTGAGAAATTTGTATTTAGATTTGCATTATTTTATTTAAAAGTTATGATATCTGCACAATAGCATCATTAAACTTCTGAAATTTTAAACTTAATCTATCCAGTTATAAAACTTAATTTACAATTTGTTAGATACATACAGGGGAAATATTGGAAAAAAGGGCAAAACTTTACTTGGTGACAGAACGTAGCTATACGAGCAAATTTCGTCATAGAATGTATGGTCGGAATGCAAACGGTGAGAAATTAAAATGTAGTTTTCCACTGCCCCAGGGCAAATTATTGGTCGAAGTGGTCCCATAGCTTGGCCACCAAAATCGCCGGCTCTTTCGTGTTTGGACTTTTTTCCTGTGGGTCCATATGAAAAGCGTAAACTACGAGTGCATCTTTCAAATCGATATGGATCTACTCGCCATGATTTCCGTTGTTGCCGGCGATATTCGGGATGTGCCTGGTGACTTCGCAAATGTGCGTCAGTACCTATTCCGCAGGTGTGAAGCGTGCATTACAGCTGGCGGGAGATCTTTGGAACAATTTCTTTGAGCATGTGCATTAATTACATTAATGTTAATAAAATGTTTTCTGAAGTATCTAACTCCTTTCATTCTTGTAATTCTTTAACTTCGACAGTGGAAAATTATCTTTAACTTCTTACCGCTTGAGTTCCAATCATACATTGTATGATGAAATATGCTCGTATAGCTGCGTACTATTACCCCAATAAAATTTGTTGCCCTTTTTCAGATACACCCTGTATATTTTTATACGTATACTACTACCAACACAAAAACACGCAAAATAATTTTAAAATTGATAATATTTCCCCAATATCACCCAATCCATTATATATTTTAAATGTTATGTGTTTTGCCCTTGTCAAATTAATTTTGTTGTCATATACGTCATAATTTTACGTTCAACATAACGTAAATGTTTTTTATGTACTTTTTAAAACTCAAAATAATATTCGTTTGCATTAACAAGCAATAAAGCTATGTTTCAGATGATTGCAGATAGACTATATAATTATTTTGAATTTAGCGATAATATAGGATATTAAATATAAAAATAGGACCTGAACTGAACATTTACGCGAGCATTGAAAAGTAAAGAACTATACAATTTTTAAATCCATGGTGGTTCAGGTTTGTGTTCAAGATGTACCAGAATATGTAGTAAATGTGGATTGGAACACTCTTAAGTACAGTTAACGTACATCTTTGTTTTTAATACGAAAAGCTTGAGAAATATTAAAGCTGTGTGTCGGGAATTTTTCACTACATTTTCGCTTTGTATGAAGCATCTTGTATAAGTTTAAGAGAGTAAGTTTTAATATAAGATAATATTCTATGTTTAGATATCACATTAATAGTTCCTAAGAATTAAATGAAAACTTCCTCACATTTTTCATGATTTTGGGAAGTTTTCAAATATTATAAGAAGAAAATACATATATTTTTTTATATACATATATATATTTAAATGTGTTTTATTTTTATGCTCAGATAAATGATAAAGAAAATTAGTGACGCAATTTTTTATTGGATTTTTTCGGGAATCCTATACTAATGCTAAGGACACATTAAATTATGCAGATGTTTCATAATTTAAAATTTATTGCACGGTGAAAAATTTATAAATTAATCAAATTTAGAAGACGACGGGATTTTTTCATTCTAATTTCCATTCGTTTTTTAAAATTTTGATTATTTCTGCATCATATAATTATACCGCCCTTACATTTTGTTTTCTACGAACATACACGGCATCCACGTATAAACTAACTGACGTAAATTTTCGCAACCGTTGGTCCTAGATGCATAGTTAAAATTACAAAAATGGTTTAAATAATGTAAATAATTATTTTAAAAGCAATTTGGGTCAAGAAGAACATTTATTAAAAAATTACAAAATTTACATTTTTGTATGGTCCCCGGTACTTAAGTTATATTTAGTAAAATTTTCCTATTGCACTGATAATTAAGACTAAAAATGTTATTCTACGATTAAAGTTGACCGACTAATAACTGTTTAAAGTCGGAGCATATTTTTTGCTGCAAATTGCGGGTCATTCACAAATTTAGTAGGAATATAATTTCTTCAGATATATTACAAAAAATATGTTGCGAGAAAATTTAACATTGCAATATAAATTTGAAATCTTTAATCATTCTGAAATATTAATGCAAAATATACAATTTGTAATAAACATATAAGAAGAAAAAAATACAGAATTTTTGTTAAATAAAATGTTGAAAATTAACAGTTTTAGCTTCTGTTATTTGATTCTTATGTATTCTGTACCGCTGAATCCGAAATTTACCTTAATTGTTTACTATCACGTAAAGATTTTTTTGCATATCGTAAATTTTAAAATTAAAAAAAGGAAAATAGCGAAAATTTTATACTATACAATAGTTGTCATTGTTATGTTTTTAACTTCTGATAATCTATTTTTATGATTTTTTACCGCTGATTCTGTAAATCACCTTCCTTTTTAAACATCATGTCAGAATTTTTCGCAAATTATTAATTTCGAAGTTAAAGTTGAACCTCCTCCACCTCATTGAACCCTTCAGCTGTTTACTTGTAAGAATCCCTGTATAAGCCAAAAAAATGAATAAATTATTGCATAAAATAAAATGAAATTAAATTAAATCAGTTTTATATCAGTTTTATAGTAAGATATTTTCGCTATATTTTAACGTTGATATTTATGATTTGCAAAAAAAATTATAACCTGGTGATTAAAAATGAAGGTCATTTTCATATTCAGTGCTAAAAAGTGCATAAAAATCAATTATTAAACGTTAAAAAAAAATACAGTCATCTCCTCTATTTTATAGTATCCGATTTTTGTTATTTTTTAACTTTGACAATTTATGATTTCGAAAATTCCTGACACGATGGTTAAAAATTAAGCAAATTTTCGGATTCAGTGCTACAAAATACAACCATCGCAGTCTTGTGTTATCTAATCTAAAACTTTTTCTTAAATTTCTTGGTGGTAATGTATTCGAATTTTTTTGTGTTATCCTGTAAAAGAAGTGTAAATAGTAACCACCTAAAATCATAATATTAGATTGTAATCGGATTTCTGTTAGTATTTAAAATTTAATCTCGATCGTATATTTGAAAGTGAGTTAAAGTTCGAGTACAGATTTTGAACTCGAAAAACATACATACGATCGTTGAAGTTAAATAAAAACTTATAAAAAATACATAATTTTTGTTAAAAGAATTCATGAAAAGAAACAGTCTCATATCCTTACAAAATAAAACATATGCTAAAATACAATTATTTTAGTCAATCTGAAATTTAATAAAAGTTAACTCAATCGAAATGCTTGTACGATTTTTTTCAAAGCCGAGATACACGTGAAATAAGCTCTTCGAATACTTTAAGCACATGGCATATGATCACTCAAAGCATGGCGGAACTCATCTTGTTCAGATGCAGTAAAGTGGTAGAACTCATACATTTTTAATGTTTCATAACTCGGTCGATTTTAGTGTTATACAAACGGGACTTTTTTTTGTCTTACTTTTCAGTGTAATAGGAAAGTTTTGCTAACTATAACTTATAGGACCGGGTGACCGTACAAAAACTTTAAATTTCGCAATTTTTTAAGAAATGTTTTTCTTGACCCAAATCGCTTTCGAAATAATTCTTTACTTTATTTAAACCACTTTTGTAATTAGAATTATGCATCTAGTACCAACGGTTGCGAAAATCAAGGTAGGTCAGGTTATACGTGGACACACTGTATAATTTTATAAGACTTATTATTTGTACGAGATATGGTTTATACTTATATAAGGTTTATACTGTATTAAATGTTACTAGTCGCCCTTGGCAACCAATTTGGTCTCCCATAAAATTTATGTTTGGGAAAGCATGATAAGCATTGTATCATGTTACTTTATTCATAATTTAATGTACTTGGGCTCCATTAAATATTATTAATATAATCTCTTAAGGTAATATTTGTTTTTGTTGCATTAATATATTTCAATTTGTTGATTTTCTGTAAGGAAGGAAACCCTATTGGTTTAAAATGGAAGTCTGTGGGAATTTGGCAAAATATTAGATATATCGACAAGTTGGCGACAAACTTGGCAGCATCTGGCGACAGAACAATGTGCCCCCAACGTTAACCCCCCCTTATAGGCATGAAGATGCATTAAATGTTGTTCAATAATGCGTTTTTTCGGGTGTTGCCATTAAACAACTAACAAATAATCTTTTTTCTGTGTCACTTACTATAGCATACTATATATATAGATTTGCGCACAATATGTTTCCGTAAATTTAAATACGTATTACTTTGAATATTTATCTGAATATGTAAATCCTATAGATGATAATGCACTTTTACTTCTCAGAAGTCTACTTTATTATACAGGACGTACATAAAAGAATCTACCCGTTTCAATGGTATATTATAACAGTTTAATTTGGACTATTTACAACAAATCATACATCAAATCAAAGGAAAGCTAAACTAGTTTTTCTTGCAAATGCTCTGTGTCTGCACCTTTAGTTCATTTGCTAATGGAAGCAATAGCGTCTTTAATTCTGTTTCTCAACCCTGCACTGTAAAAAATAAATAAATAAATAAATAAATAAATAAATAAATAAAATAAAAAAAAATAACGGACTAAAAAACGGAAATACTACTGGCAATCTAGACGCCAGTACTATTTCCGTTTTTGTTTACGGGAATTTTTACCCATAAATTACAGAAAACTTTCAATTTTTCTGATTAAAAACGGAAATTTTTCTCTAATTTATGGGTAAAAAATCCCGCAAAAATAAACGGAAATGGTACTGGCGTCTAGATTGCCAGTAGTATTTCCGTTTTTTAGTTCGTTATTTTTTACGGTGTGGCAAATCATTAGGAAACGGCGGAACGTAGACACGGTATTTTAAAAAGCTCTAATGAAAAAAAAAAAAAAATTGCATACGTTATGTCACGTGAACGTCATTGCCCAGAAATAATACTTTACGTTCCGTGAGGCGTTATTTTGCGTATGTGGCATTGCAAGTGAGTCAAAAACAAAGCAGTTCTCGCGCATACGCTTACCTAAAACTGCTTGAGTTACTCTTTATTTGTGACCTTGAATCAACACTCTACAATGCTTATAGTTGATACTATTAAAATTTATAAGTGGAGACTCTTTTACGAACACCCTGTTCTTTAAATTGATGATAAATCTTTTACATATACAGGGTGCAATATGTTATCTATCTCCAACCTTTAATTTCTCAACCGTTGGCCGTAGACATATAGTTCCAATTACAAAAACGTTACAAATGAGCTAAATATTCATGTTGTGGCATTATTTAAAGTACAAAAAATCAATTTTATAAAAATTACGAAATCTAACTTTTTATACGGTCCCCCAGTCCCTATAGTTATATTTAGTAAAAGTTTACACATATCATAACAGATATAATACAAAATGTTCAACATCTGTACTGCAAAAATTGACATAGTTATTAAATTTCAAAGTTTGAGATTTTTGCACATGGTTTTCTCTTTCATTGAGGGATCAGTTATAAGACGAATTAAAGTAATTCCAGATCAAAGTCAGGGTGCAATGTCCTTTTTACGGCGAAACCACCTTTAGCCGGTATCGTCAAATCGGGGAATCACCAAAGAGGGTTATTTTATTTAAAAATTTGAGCTCACTTTTAGGTGTCGTACAATATTCAAACGTCAAGGTAGGTAGAATCGACAACCGGAAAATAAAACATACTCACTAAGGACTAGATAAATGGCAGAAGAATTGCACTCTGATTTTGATCTCGAATTGCTTTAATTCATCTTTTAACTGATCCTTCAATGAAAGACAAAATCATGTGCAAAAATCTCAAACTTAGAAATTTAATAACTGTGTCATTTTTTGTAGTACAGATGTCAAACTTTTTGCGTTATATCTGTTATAATATGTGTAAACTTTTACTAAATATAACTATAGGGACAGAGGGACCGTATAAAAAGTTAGATTTCGTAATTTTTATAAAATTTATTTTTTACTTTAAATAATACCACAACATGAATATCTAGCTCATTTGAAACGTTTTTGTAATTGGAACTATATGTCTATGATCAACGGTTGAGAAATTAAAGGTCGGCGATAGATAACATATTGCACCCTTTATATAGTCATTCATCAATAATAAATCCATTTCTTCAATTCATTTAAACAATATGTAGCAACATGATAGCAAACAAATAAAAATTCCGCAGTGACAAACCTTTACATTTTTCCCTCAATATATAGGGGAGAGTGGGGATGAAAGGGACATTTTGTCTTTATAAGCTTATAAAATAATGGCATTAAAAGATATCACTTTCAAATTTGCACCTAATTCTCGTATAAAACCTTTGCTTTGATACTACTAAAACCTCTTATCCTCAAGTACAGTAATTTAAAATATACACACATTTTTTTTTTTATAAATTGGGAGAAATGTCCCTTTTAACCGCATTGTAGGGGATGAAAGGGACACTGTGCAGGGTTGAAAGGGACACACATAAATAAAACACTTTTATGGAATTTTTTTTTCTTTTTATTTGATATTACATTATTCAAAAATAAAAGATAATTATACGCAAATAAAAATACAATATATAGTAACATATTATAAAATGTAAACAAGAAAAATAACATCTTTAGTTCTACTTGACTAAGAAAGATTTAGCACTAGCTGTCTCACCACCAGTTACGGGTTAATTAACTAAAACATAGTATCATTAATATTCACGTTATTCATGTCAATAATATCAGTAAATACAAAATGGTTTTATGCTGTATGTTGTTTCTGAAAATATGTACTTTGAATTCATTACGAGTGTTTTTCTGGAGTTTGGCTACAGTGCGACAGGAATATCACCATAATTATTCCAGTACCTTTCGCAAATTTTATTGTCTTAATATTTATATTGCTTTCATAATTATCGAATAAGAGAAGCGCAGGATCAGTTTTGGAACAGCTAGAATATTTAATTAATTCACAATTGCTTTAAAAAACTTAAGCGGTCATTGACCATCTGTCATGAGCAAGTCCAAGTTTTTGGGATGGGGGAACTTCGAACATGAACTCCTTGAAATTCTTTCTTGGAAAAAAGAATACTGTTGAACAAAGTTACCTGATGTAGAAACAAAACCCAAAAGTGTGACAAGTTTGCCACGTTAAGCTGATGTTACGTGAGAAAATTGTTTTTCACTACGTTTTGCTACTATATTAGGTGGTTTGTGCTCTATCATTAAGCCTGTTTTATCACAGTTATGTATTATGTTCTGTGTAAATTTATAGCGATCCATAATTAACTGAAGGTTTAAAAAATATATCAATATTAGCTTTGTTGAAAATTGCACTTCTTAATAAACTAATGGCTATAGGTTTCTCAAGAGAAAATAATGAATTTCATTGAATAAAATCTTGAAACCAATCAATTCCAGCTTGCTTCTGTGTTTGCAAGACAGAAACGTATTTAGAGAGTTCAAAGCAATTGAATAATCATATGCAGAGTTGTCAAACCATAGCTGATATTAGATGCTTGGAGCAAATATGAATCTAACTCTTTTTATTGAGTTTCACTAAAAGAAGCTTGATAGGAACAACCTAAGGGTCAACTTAAGGGGTTAAAAGGGACGTGTCCCTTTCAACCATTCAGTTTCTGTTCCTTTCAACCCCATACCCACATAGCGAAATGAAAAATGTATTCATGCATGAGAGTATTTTACCTAACAAAATATACTGATATTCACATAAAGTGCATACTTTACAGTGCTAAATAACATAAATATTGTAATGCTAAATACAATATTACTTTTTAGAATAAAACACTCATACTACAATATATATCAAAATACACATACACACATAAATAACACCTGCATTCAACAGTTAAAGGTATATATAAATATTATGCAGACATACAAACAATAAATACAATAAACCCAACTGGAATGAAAAATTAGCCAGAGCCAGGAATCGAACCCGGGACCACAGTATACAAGAATGTTGTTCTAACCAATGAGCTACTCCGGCCGATGCCTAAGTCTGCAATTTCTCACTAATAAAGTATGTTGGGGAAGTCACCAGCCATCTATACGACAGCCTTGGATGATCGGACAACGATGAATAGATTTTACTATTACATCGATCAACGATAATTATAATAAAACACTCATACTACAATATATATTAAAATATACAGACACACATAAATAACGCCTGCATTCAACAGTTAAAGGTATATATAAATATTATACAGATATACAAACAATAAATACAATAAACCCAACTGGAATGAAAAATTAGCCAGAGCCAGGAATGGACCCCGGGACCACAGTATACAAGACTGCTGCTCTAACCACTGAGCTACCCCGACCGATGCCTGAGTCTGCAATTTCTCACTAATAAAGCATGTTGGGGAAGTCACCAGCCATCTATACAACAGCCTTGGATGACCGGACAACGACGAAGAGATTTTACTATTACATCGAGCAACGATAATTTTAATAAAACACTCATACTACAATATATATTAAAATACACAGACACACATAAATAACGCCTGCATTCAACAGTTAAAGGTATACATAAATATTATACAGACATACAAACTATAAATACAATAAACCCAACTGGAATAAAAAATTAGCCAGAGCCAGGTATCGAACCAGGGACCACAGTATACAAGACTGCTGCTCTAACCACTAAGCTACTCCGGCCGATGCCTGAGTCTGCAATTTCTCACTAATAAAGCATGTTGGGGAAGTCACCAGCCATCTATACGACATCCTTGGATGACCGGACAACGATGAATAGATTTTACTATTTCATCGATCAACGATAATTATAATAAAACACTCATACTACAATATATATTGAAACACACATACACACATAAATAACACCTGCATTCAACAGTTAAAGGTATATATAAATATTATACAGACATAGATACAATAAATCCAACTGGAGTGAAAATTTAGCCAGAGCCAGGAATCAAACCCGGGAACACAGTATACAAGACTGCTGCTCTAACCATTGATCTGCTCCGGCCGATGCCCGAGTCTTCAATTTCTCACTAATAAACCATGTTGGGGAAGTCACCAGCCAACTATACGACAGCCTTGGATGACCGGACAACGATGACTAGATTTTATTGTTACAACGATCTACGATAACTATAATAAAACACTCATACTATAATATATATTAAAACACACATACACACATAAATAACGCCTGCATTCAACAGTTAATGGTATCTATAAATATTATACAGACATACAAACAATAAATACAATTGACCCAACTGGAGTGAAAATTTAGCCTGAGCCAGGAATCGAACCCGGGACAAAAGTATACAAGACTGCTGCTCTAACCTCTGAGCTACTCCGGGCGATGCCTGAGTCTGCTAATAAACCATGTTGGGGAAGTCACCAGCCATCTATACGACAGCATTGGATGACTATTCACTTGGATGACAGATTTTTCATTCCAGTTGGGTTTATTGTATTTATTGTTTGTATCTCTGTATTATATATATATATACATTTAACTGTTTAATGCAGGCGTTATTTATGTGTGTATGTGTGTTTTAATATATATTGTAGTATGAGTGTTTTATTACAATTATCGTAGATCGATGTAATAGTAAAATTTATTCATCGTTGTCCGGTCCTCCAAGGCTGTCGTATAGATGGCTGGTGACTTCCCCAACATTGTTTACTAGTGATAAATTGCAGACTCAGGCTTCGGCCGGAGTAGCTCAGTGGTTAGAGCAGCAGTCTTGTATACTGTGGTCCCGGGTTCGATTGCTGGCTCTGGCTAATTTTTCACTCTAGCTGGGTTTATTATATTTATTGTTTGCATGTCTGTATAATATTTATATATACCTTTAACAATATTACTTTCTTAGAGAAAAAAAGAAAAATAACATCAAAATTTACTTTTTTATATCAAAAAGAGGTTTTGTGTTCATCATCTACAACCCTGCAATTGCTAATGTTATTTATAAGGATTATTAAGACAGAACAAGTATCGTCATCGATTGAGGCAAAATTGAAACATTTTACATTTTATTTTCTTCCTGAAATTTTGAGTGCCCCTTTCAACCCTTGTAACTTTCATCCCCCGTCTTCCCTATCTACACGAGTGAACGTTATTAAGTATATCAATGCATTTTTATGAAAAATGAACCCTATTTACATTTCAAAATCTTTTAATATTCTAGGTATTAATTATTTTTTCTTTCGTTTTCTTATAATGTAGCTCGCTATAAAACAATAACAATACAAAGCAGATAAAAGAATGAAATGTTCACATTTCAAATAATATTGTTTGTTGATTAATATTTCAATAAGCTTTTATTTAATGTGACATTTCTTTGTTCCTCAATGATCCCAGATCTCTTTTTTATTTTACTTCACTCCATATTTAGATTTTGTATTGTGTATTCTTTATCTTGTCTTTTCACACTTGATAAATGGATTATCTTCTCTGTAAACCAACCTATTTTTTTGTTTGATAGTTTTGTGTTTCATAGAGTAGTTTGCTAAGAAAAAAAAATGTAGAAAGATTTTTTTTTTATTTTCGAATTGTAATAATTCGTCAGCACTAATTTTTTTTTTATGATTTAAGATTTCATTTTTAGATATATCTTAAAGAAAAGTCGATACATTTTTTAAGCATATTATCGAGTAAAATAACAAAACAACTTTTATAGAAGATCTACTGGCTTTACTAAAAAGGTAACTTAGACAATATATCGAAGACGTTTTATACAGTAGGCTAATTGGAAGAGAATAAAGTAGCAACTTTATACGAAAGATAAGAGAACATCTTATGCCGTAACCACACTTTCCTCTCCTTAAAACATTCCACCGTCTTTCTATCGTTTGTGCCCTATTTTAATGGCCATTAGCGCTATTGTGCTTGATATGACATCAACAGCACGTGATAAGAACTTCCGAAGGGATCGTTTGTAGCCCTCATTTGGGAATTGGGAAGACTGACAGCTGGTGCGTGCTGAAAAAATAATAGTTGTTGTTCGTCATACCTTTAACGAACAAATCTTGCATACGTTGCACAAATTTGTTCTCGTAATTGGCAATTAGCGGATAGTAGTATGACGCTGCAACTATAATACAATAATCCAGAAAAATTCGTATCCTCCGAAAATAGCAGGTACAAGTTCAGAAAGATTGACATTCCTTTCCATGGGAAGATAGTTGATTTAAGAAAGAGAGACAAAATTAAGGTAGGTGTGGTTTCCGACGCAGAAATTGTTAAATGAATTTTCAGCTGTCAGAAAATTAGAGCCGAAGTGCAGTCAGTCTATCAAAGTTAAGACTGCCAAAAATGCACACATTTGGAGTCAAGATGCCAAAGCTACAATTTATCAGCTAGTATTCCAGCCATATTAAGTTTTTAACATGAACATATCCATAGTGGTGTCATAATTGGCCCCTTAATAAAATGAGAAACATAAAAAGACAGTCCTAGAATTGTTTACAGAATGTAATTAGTTTAATCAATGTTTTTAAAAAACGTTCTAGAAATTACAAAGCTATGTATTTTACAATATCCATAAAAATAAGTAAGTTACTGTTCATTTAAGCTTTCAAAAAATCAGTCTTTTCCTCAGAGTAAAAAATAATGTTACAAAAAAAAATAATTTATTTTGGTGTGAACAGATAAAATAGCAGCACTGACACTTTCTGCCCTTTTACTGTTCATTTAAAAAATATGAAAAATGTTAAAATATAATTCAAAGTTTTAAACTAATTGTAACTTTAAGCTTTTATATCTATAACTGCAGTAAAATATTCTTCTAATTTTTGCCTACTTATTAGTTCTTTTTTTTATAATTTAGATACAGAGATACTGATTTATACAAAACATATTTGTATATATACGGCAGTATTTCTATCGTCCGTTAAATCAGCCTTTTTGTTTCTGTTAATTTCAGTTGCATAAGGGGTCTCAGGACTCTTGCAGCTTCAAAATGTTCGTAATTTTTAATTTTTTAGATGTTAGCTGCCATCTTTTCTCAACATTTAGATATAATTGTTTCCTTGAAATTCCCATTAGAACATAAGTTATTGCTTTTGCAATTATACCCGCTTAATAGCTGAAGCGGCGTTTCCGAAACTTTGAAGCCATTTTTCTACAAATGACGTTTTTCTGCATATATTATGATGTTTTTCATTCATTTAAAAATAAAAAGGCCGATATTAAAATTTATATAAAAAATCCCAAACAAAGGAAAAACTTTAACCTCTAAAATAAACCAATAAGTATTTACAATTTCATAATTTCTTCACAAAAGAATACATTAACTTGCACTGTGTTCTTTAACAAAAAATTAATAACAATAATAATAATAGTAACACTAGTCCAATAAAGATACCCCCTGAATGTAAAGTTACAGGGCCTTGGCATGTAATGTGCTCACTTTAATAATAATAGGATAGAAAATAAAGGGATACAATTAGCAATCCTCACTGTTACACCTCAAAAGTAAAAAAAAAAACTGAAATCACGTATCTAATGTCAACTGTGTGATGATGAAAGCTAATTTTGATGGTTGCATTATTTAAAAACTGTTATTACTATTTTTTGAAATGTGTTTTATCTCATAAAATGTTTTATCTTTTTAAAAATATTTAAAATTCAATGAAGTAATTTTTTAAATGCAAATATAAATTCCGGATTTCAACATTCTGACAATAAAACACAAAGTTTTAAAATATAACATAATCCAGTTATGTTATAAATGAATTATCCATATATAATATATGCATTTCAATATTTACAAATAAATATATTAATTCTGAATATTTCCTTTTTTACTGATTATTTTTCTTTGTATCAGTTAATTGCAAAACGTAATAACTTATAGACAAATTTCAGCTCTTCAATTTGATATTTAAAAATTTCTATTTGATATTCTCACTCGTATTTTTATTAGAATTTTCATTCATAGTAAAAAAAAAGTTTTTTGGGAAAAAACAAACAAAAAAACAAAAAAAAGACCTTCGGAAATACAAAAATATAAAGTACAGAATGTATTGCTGCGTTGTGTAATATATTAGATGTTTTGCAAAAACTAATATCATCCTAATTTAATACAATCACGCCACACTTTTATTTGGATCATTGAGGAACACTGATCTAATATAAATAATAAATCAAACAACAACCACTCACTCTATAAACTCAACAGTAAAACTTCAAAACAAACGTCATATTCAGTTTCAATGAGTTTGTAACGAACAAATAAATAAAACTCTCGAAAGAAACAGACAAAACTCAAAACTGATTTAATGATCAATTCTTTTTACTTCCGTTATAAAAATCATGACAAGCAACGTCTAAACATATTTGGCTTTAAAATAAAAGATACTTTTGAAAATTTGCAAACGTATTTTCGTAATTATTATTCGAGTGGTCTAAATGTACCTCATCAAATATGCAAAATAAATAAATATTTTTCAAAATGTGATATTAAATATAGATATTCCAAACTGATCCGCAGTTAACAATTTACTACAATAATATTGGTGCAAAAATCTAAAATAAAGTAAAATAAAAAACATGAATTAAAAACAATAAATTAATCATCAGAATTTTTCAATGAATGTTATTTGTTTTTTTTTTAAGTTAGAAAGTTTCAATAGTGCATAAGTAATCCATATTTCATTTATCATGGAAAGGAATGTTGCCCTTTTGAAAATACAAAATACTTAAGAATGCAAATATACAAATGTGAATAAAATATTATTATTGTTTTTTTTTTCATTTTCTTATACAAAACTTTATTATAAATATAACTAAATCTTTATAAGATAGAAATATTTAAATGATGTAATTTTAAATCAGAACAATTTCTAAAATGTGGTTCTTTTCAAAGTATACATTCACATCTAATATTTGTGCTTAATTGATCGTGTAATATATATTTTCAAGGTTAAAAAAAACACTTATGTAGAAAAATAATATAGCATTATTTAAAAAAAAATACTTTACTAAATAAATAGATTTTATTAAATAAAAAACTAGGATGGATAAATGGCTAAAAAGCTGAGAGATGAAGGTTTCCTGAACGAGAGATAATTTGCCGAACACTGACTAAAGATATGACAACAAAAATGAGGTGGTGCCCTCCAGTGAAAATAAATATTAATCAAATGAGTCCAAATAACACAAAAGTTCAAATGAAGAAACTACGAGTGTCGCCATCTAAGCATGAGGGCTAGAACTTCATCCAACAAAGTTTTCATTTAAGATTTTAACAACATGATTCAAGTTTAAATTGAAATATTGCAATCAGATACAGAATTATGACTTTATTATATTATGCCAGATTTTTGAAATGCAACATTATATGATAAATTATCATTACAAGGCTTATTCTCATGTGAAATTATTTAAATTGATTCTCTAATTTTAGTTTAAAAGGGGTTATTGCATGGAACTATAATTTTTGCGTCATCAAAGTTAATATGGCAGACTTCATTAGCTAAGTAGAACATAGAAAGAGTTGTATTCTGTTTACGATGTTTAATGTCTCTGAATTGCTCCATAATCCTTACTGGTAACGGACGTTTCGACATGCCGATGTAGACTTTTTCAACATTATTAGATAAAGTGGTAGGGATTTCATATATACCAGATTTTTGATCCATTGGGATCCTATCGATTTTGTCACTGACGATATCGATGAGATAATGAGGTGGAATAGCGACCAACTTATATTATATTTCTGTATGATCTTTTTTAGCTTTTCGAATATAGTGGGAATGTAGTGAAATTTTCTGTAGACCACAAGTTGATTATTAACCTGCTGTTGGCCTGAAGGAGGGAAAGCGTTGTACTTCTGAATTATCTTATCTATATATTTTACTAGAAAACCATGATCAAATGTTGTTTTCTGTATAAACTCGATTTCTTCATTTAATTGGTCATCTGAGAAAATCATAAATGCTCTTTTAATGAATGACTAAAATGCAGAGATTTTATATTGAAAAGTTACGTTTTCTGAAAAAGGGATAACAGTGTTTTCTTTAATAGGTGTTCTATAAACTGAAAAGTTTAATCGAGAACTTCATCTATTAATCTGAACATCTAAAAATGTAAGTGAAGCATTTTCTTCGATTTCAAGGGTGAATTTTATGCAGTTACTTAATTTATTAATATCTTGAAGAAAATTAGTAAAATCAGATAAACTGCAGTTCCTTAAGATGAAAACATCTTCAACATATCTTAACCAGCATTCGGTTCTCAAATTAAACGTATAAAAGATCTTATGTTATAGAGGCCTTAAAGAAATCTCTGCAAATAAACCAGAAACTGGTGATCCTATCGGTGCACCATATACTTGTCTGTAAATATTCTTATTAAAAATGAAAATGCTACAGTAAACTATGAGGTTAAGTCCAGATTTTAATGAGGTTTTGATATCTTGAGATATATTTGAATTGTTATCTATGATCATATCAATGTCTCGTATGACTTCATGCATATTGTTGGAAGGATATAGAGATACTACGTCTAAACTTGTCATAATGGTGTTTGTTTTAATTGGAAATTGTTTAACTTTATCAATAAAATTTTTGTAGACTCAATAGCAAAAACTGAATCAGGAAGTATCGACTTCAAGAATACCACCAATGACAATGAAGCTTGAATGACATTCCAGAGAATAACAGGTAGGCAGAGCGCGCAGCAATGCACAAATTACTAAAACAAATCTCTTATAAACAAAATAAATAGCAAAGCTTATTTTTGAATACGTTAAAGAAACTGAAGAAAGATCCTGATAATATTTTTATCAAGACGGACAAATCTAATCTAATATAATAATAACTTAATATAATAATAACTTATGTAGAATTTTTTAAACAGCAAAAAAAGTGAAATGCAATGTTGTTCTCCAGATAATATCGTTTTGGTGGTGAATGACGTGGTTGATGTTCTTCGGCAGAGGGCTCATCGTTATCTTGATGGCTCAGGTTGTGTCTCCACTTGACTTAAAATATCCAGAATTATTTGGTCGTTAACCACTGCTTCCAAGTCATCTTCGGTGATGCAGAAGCTGACATTGTGATAATGGCTATTGCAGTTCAAGCAGAGGAGCGAACAAAAAAAATCTGATTCCCTACAGCTACACTTTTCACTGCTGTTTGGTTTGCATTTGAAAGATTTCCTTGCAGAACAGCTTCTGATTTGTGATGTTTGACAGTTGTTATTTGTGTGATGCCTCCCTTTGTTTTATTCCAGTCCCATTCTTCAGTTTTCTTATAGTTAACTAGTCTGAACTTGGTGGTAAACTCTGAGACATAGATATCGAACTGCATTTTCTGTTGGAGGGAGCGATGCTGTATTTGCAGCGGTCTTAAAAGAAATTATGTGGTCTTAGAGCAATAATAATGGTGTGAGTTAGTGCAGCATTATATCTTTTTAGAGTCTTGTTCTAACATTTATCAGTGTATCTTTTTTTTGAAGTAGTGACTCTATGAAAATATTTATGGTTTCTGAAATGAGAGATTCATTCTCTTTTATAAACTCGTCTGCAGGAGGATATTGAGCAGATTTCTAAACCTGAGACAGATTACCTTTAAACACTATTTTCGCCGCAGTCTGGACAATACGACGTCTTTTTTCATGGGTAGATGAGCATCGTTGTTAATACCAAACATAGGTCAAAATCTAAACAACTGGTAGCTTGTTTGAATTGATTGATGTAACAATATATTTTTCATACTGGTTTAGATGGTGTGCTTTAACTGTTTTTAATGAAGGGCAGTATTTACCTGCTTTAATCTGGTCTTTTAATTATTTTATAGAAAATTACCATTGTTCTTCATTTTACTTCATATAAAAGAAAAATGAATTGCAAGTTTGTGTCTATGCCAGAGGCAAATGGACCTCTTTGTTGCGTGTCCTTGGGATTTGAGTGCTGCTACTCATACATTTCAAATGATACTGCCCATCAGCAGCAACCAAATCAGTCACATAATCTAGCATCCACTCATCATCACGATTTTCTGCATGTTGTTTAACGTTTTCAAGGACTATTCAATGAACAAACTGTGTACACTATATTTCGATTTGCTATTGCTTTAAGAATTTATTTTGCTTTAAAGTATGCTGGGTTTTCTTCTCCACTCAAAAAGTAATGAAATCGAAACGAAAACTGTTATGAATGTAATTTTGATTGGTTTTCAACGTCTTCAAAAATACTCTTCAAGTGGGAAGCATTGCGTTTTTCGTTTATGCAATGATTATGGCTTTTTTATGGATCCTTAGAGACTCGTTGTTCCTTTAAATATTCCTTTTCCCATCTTTTCGTTTTTACTTGCTAATCTGAAGGACTCAATACTTTTTTATTTCACTTCTGGTGTTTTAGTTCAACCGTCTATCTTCGTGTCACAAATTAAACATTTTTCTCTTATCATGTACAGCACTTCACGTTTCATAGAGCAGTTTTAAAATATATAATCTGTAATTAAAAGCATAGTGCATATACATTAACGCAAATTCATAACTGACCGTTGATACGTCTAAATACAAACTGAGAGCTGTCCTTTCAATTTCAACAAGTGCCAAAAAAGCCTTGAAGAAGAGGGGGAGGAGGAGAGAGGGCAGAGGATTTTGGTGATATCATGCTCGAGGCGCCATGGAGGTGTTTGAAGAACATCCTCCCATTCGCTTTCAATTAACAAAAGCGTTACATAGAGCGTTTTTGGACTCCGATGATGGAATTTCAATGTATCGCTAAAATTCATTTTACTCGTATGCAAAAACTCTTCATGTAAGACAAAAAGTCTGCATGTGCAAAATATAGGAAATTATTTCCAGTTTAATTCTATGCAATAATTGTTTCATAAAAGTATAATCCTCTACCAAATACTGGGAAAAAACAAAAAAAAAAATCTCGATTTTTTCTGGTTATTCGCATATAACTTTTTAAGGAGATCAGATACGAGGTGGCAAAGTTGGAAATCGTGTTCAGCACTCCAAAAAACATAAACGAAGAAAGAAAAAAAAACTTCCCCAAAACTTTCCAAGAAGAATCCCTTTTCGGTCTAAATTTACTGGACTATATGGTAGTGAATCGGTTTTGACCCGGAATTATATTAAAAGCACTCGTACTCTATTTAAATTCTCATTCTCTTTTAAACACAGTTTATTGTATACAATCTCACAACTGTCTGATTATGGACACAGCACAAAGCACAATACACAAAAAAATCTAAACTAAAATTTATGAATAAGCACACAATGTTCTTTTCACACAGCTTAATAATAACTACAAAATTAAAGGGCAGTGTCTTTTTCTCACAGCTTGTAGATTTCCATTGAAAACTTCTTACATTTTGATATATCTGCAATGTGGCGACATCTGTCAGTATAATTAAAATATATACTTTATCAAACATACCGCCCCTCTTGAAACCGCTGAGGGGGGGGGGGGGGGGTCAAACTAAAACACTACAATTACACCCATAGCAAATAATGTAACATAAATGTGTCACAGTTAATTTAAATTTATACAAGTATCTAAAACAATAAAGCAATTTTACAATAATACAAAATTTCTTAGTAAAAAAAAAAAAAAAAAGAATTAATTTTCCAGAGGTAATACGGCAATTTTTGACACTGCTCTTTTGAATACTCCATTTGGGGTTTTTACACTTATAACTCTTACCTTATTGTCATTGCCACAAAATACCTCTACAATTTTCCTAATAACCATTTATAAGTTGGAAGATCATCTTCCTTTATCACAACCATATCTCCAATTTTAAGGTTGTCTTTTGCTATCACCCACTTATTCCTCTGCTATAATGTACTTAAATAACTCTTTTTCCACTTTTTCTAGATGGTCTGAATAATTTTTGTGGTTTTATGCCATAGGTTTAATCTGTTATTGTCAATATTACTCAAATTAGATTCAGCAATGGCATTAAGTGGGCGACCAATAAGAAAGTGTCCAGGGGTCAAGAACTTCAAGTCATCAATATCTGAACTCAAAGGGAGTAAGTGGGCGAGAATTCAAGATGCATTCAGTTTGGTTAATTACAGTTAGCATTTCCTCATATGTTAATTTAGAATTGCCCACAACACGTTTTAAGTGATACTTGAAGGACTTAACTCCCGACTCCCATAAATCTCCAAAATTAGAAGCTCTAGGGGGAATAAATTCCCATGCAATCCTTTAAGACAAAAAGTAATTAGCAAGTTTGTTGTCTGGTTTGTTTATATTGCAACCTTTTAAACTCTAAATTAGTTCTTACAAAATTGCCAGCGTTATCACATTTTTCGAGTTTTGCCTCGTCGGGCAAAAAACCTCTTTAAAGTGGCAATAAAGGCCTCCGATGTTAAATCACTAACTATTTCCAGATGTACTACCTTAGTTACCATACAAATAAAAATACAAACATAAACTTTATGAAAAATACCTTTACGTTGACCTTTATATCTGATCAAAAATGGGCCACAGAAGTTAGTTCCTGTGCAATTAAAAACAAAGTCTACATGCACTCTATCTTTAGGAAGCTCGCCAATAATTTGTTCTGATATTTTAGGTTTGGCCCTAAACCATATCACAAACTTATGTACAATTTTTCTGCAAATAGCTCTACCGTTTACAGGCCAAAATTATCTACGCACATAATAAAGAAAATTTTGTCGTCCTATATATAGATATTTTTTGTGATATCTTTCAATAATTAATTCTGTAAGTTTATGTTTAGAAGGCAGTACAATTGGATGTTTTTGAACATAACTTAACATGCTATTTTGGAGGCGACCTCCAACTCTGATTACATTATTTTTATCTACGAAAGGGTTTAATGAAATCAATCTACTACTTTTTGGTAATTCCTTACCCTTGGTTAACAATGTGAATTCAGAACTGAATTCTTTATGTTGCACAAATCTTACCAAATATTTTTCAGCTCTTTTCAGCTCAGCAGATGTCAACCTACCTGAACATCTTGCCCTTGGTTCCTTGAGATTCTGAATGAACCTGAAAACATAGCTAAGAATTCCGACTAGTTTAGCATAATTATTGCTTAATTGCAAGAAAATGTCCATAAAAGGTGCACAGTCCGTAATTAATAATGAAGTTTCTGAAACAGTATTTTTAAGTTCACACGCATATAAGTCCTTATCACTTTGTTCCAGTTCAAAACTATTTGAAGAATGATCAGTTTGTTGTGTTATGGGGACCATGCCACCATTAGTTTTCCTGAAAAAGTTTGTAGGGAGCCACACCTCGAGACACAAGATCAGCAGGATTGTCAGCAGATGCCACATGACCCCAATGGTTAATGTCAGAAAGATTTTTAATTGAAGATACACGCGATGCCACAAAATTTTTCAAATCACACGGTTGCTTGCGAAGCCAGCACAACACAATAGTACTGTCCGAATAATAGTAGATAGCTTCTTTAGGAACTTTTAAGATTTTGGCAAGCTTTTCCATCAATTTGGTTAATAAAACTGCAGCACACAGTTCTAACCGGGGGATGGTAATTGTTTTGATCGGTGAAACGCGACCTTTTCTGCAGAGCAACTGAGAAGTTTGTTCACCTGAAGAATTTGAAGAAGCAACATACAAAACTACACCATATGCTTTTTCAGAAGCGTCTGCAAAACCACAAATTTTAAATTGCACTGGATAGTTCGAAAAATATATCTAATAACACTTACGTTGTTGATGGCCGTTAACGATTATCGGAACTGCAACCAATCATCAAGTTCAGCTTTGGGTAGAGTGTCATCCCAATAAATGTTTAGTCCCCACAGTTTTTGCAAGAAAATCTTTGCTCTCGTCAACATTGGACCTAGCAATCCTAATGGATCAAATGTGCGAGCAATATTTGACAAAACACCTCTCTTAGTCACCTTAGTTTGATCACTGAACGATATACTGAAAGCAAACGTATCATTATGGGCTTTCCAACAAAGTCCATCATTTTCTCAAAAGTATAGTTCTCAGATTTACACACTGGCTCCATTAATTCTGGATGGTTACTGAACCACTTGTGTAACTTCATATCGCATGTACTTAATAATTGAATGAGTTCAGCTTGCAGTTTCTTAGCCGATTCTAAATCAGCTGCACCAGTCAATACGTCATCCATGTAGAAATCCGACTGCACCACAGCTGAAGCATACGGAAATTAGGATTCACCGTCCATACCCAGCTGTTTAAGACATCACATTGCTAAATAAGGGGCACTGGTCGTACCATACGTAACAGTACATAGTCTGTAATGTTTTATCTCACCATTTACAGTATCTTTCTAAATTATTCGCAGTAAATCACGTTGACTCTTATCAATAAGTATCATGCGATACATCATTTACACATCTGCCGTAAAGGCATAACGGTGTGTACTAAATCTAAGTATTATAGTGAACGAGTCGTCTTCAATGACACCTCCATTCAATTGTATAGAATTTAGGTATTCTCAGGATGAAGTTACATGTGAGCCATTGAAGACAACTCTTAGTTTTGTGGAACTTTTATCTGGGCTATAGACACCATGGTGAGGAAGATAATGTGCATGTATCGACTCATTTATCTCCTCTACTTCCTCCATATGGCCTAATTTTCTATACTCCGACATAAATGCACAATATAACTGTAAGAGATTCTGATTTTTAACTAGCCTATTCCAAAGTGAATTTAATCTATTTTCCGCAAATTGTTTTGATTCTCCCAATGAACTAGGATACTTTTTCAAGGGCATTTGTACTATGAATATGCCTGATATGTCTCTCTGATGTGTGTTTATAAAGTGGGTGTCGCATGCTTTTTCTTCGGTATTTCTCAATGGTGTGGTCTCCTCTACTTTTTCTATTTCCCAAATTTTCTCATTTCGAAAATTAAATCTGTTTCATTAACTAACCCACAATGTACTTGTTACTGACCGCTACAGTCGTAAACACTCCCACTCACTATGCAACCAAACACCGTATTTTGCAGTATTAATTTAGAATTTGGTACATTCATACGACCTAGCTTTATCAGTTCTAGAAATATTTCTGCTCCTAACAAAAAATCAATTTTTCCTGGTCTATTAAATTCAGGATCAGCCAGAATAATTGACTCTGGAATTTCTAGCTCTGAAATATTGATATATTTTGAGAGCATAATTTGCGAAATCTTTTGTTCATAAGAAAATCTAACTCCCGACTATAATATCCAGAATTATTACTGATCAAGGCTGTTGTTTTATTTTTTACTGCCACTGATTACACGGGGGGGGAAGAGAAGGTTTTGGTCTATAACACGCCGAACTTCGTTCCATAGTTACTGAGCTATGGGGGTGCCGGACAGATAATTACACCTGTTTATTTTCTATTAAATATATATCCAAAATTGTTAATTGGTCCAAATCATCCAAGCAACCTCATAGCAAATTGGTATATAATCTTATATACCTTAGATAAATTCAAATAATATAAATGATCGTATTTACCTAAATTCTAGTAGAAGAGCAACGCGAAGCATTAATAAAATTAAATTATAATTCGCGTCAAAATGTAATTATTAAATTTGAATAATTACGAATAAAATTAAGAGTTTGCGTTGTGAATTATTTATACGAACTCTTCCACTTATGAATTAAACTAAAATTAAAACTATAAAAATAAATTGACACACTTTAAATATTATTAATTAAATAATTACAGAAACTTTTTAAAACTTGATTAAATATTTTATTTACATTGAACACAACTATATACAGAAAAACATAATATTAATTCAAAAAATAGAAAGCAATACTTTTGTTTGCTTCTCATTATTTTATGTATATTTAATCTTTAAAAAAAAGACAATATTTTCATGTACTCTAATTATTATAATTGTTTCTTTTTGCTAAAAGAATAATTCTCTTTCATTTTTAAATTACCTTAATCTTATTTAATTATTGGTTTTGTCGGATCTCAGATTACTCTCTACCGTAAAATATCAGAAAAGTATTTTTTATGATTTTTCATATGATCTTAAGTGGTAAAAGAAAATGTTTAAAATAGTACCTTTTTTTAATATACGGGATGGTGGCCTTTATTCATCAAATTCAGAGTTGTCGCGTTGCTTGGGATCATATTCTTATGTCATCCGGAATTCGCTTTGTATCAGAGCGGCAACATCGGGATGGCAGGATGCAAAGCTACGGACCTCTGTAGAATAATCCTCTTTATTTTAACATCAGGAAGACATCCTATATTTGGCTTGCTTAGGCTCACTCCGATAAGTACATCAGGAAGACATCCTCAATTAGGCTTGATTAGGCTCGCTCCGATATGTACATCAGGGAGACATCCTCAATTAGGCTTGATTAGGCTCGCTCCGATATGTCCATCTCGCCTGGGCATTACTAGGGCTTTCAGGATTCATTGCACGGGCTTTCAGGAGAGCTCCTGCCTCCTCTACATCTTTTTTCAGACTCTCTTTTTTAAACCTTATTCTTCTTGCACACCACTCCTGCAGTGGGTGGAACTATTTTTGTCTAATCCACTGTTATTGGATGTGAGAAGATTTTTTATTATACTTCGATAGGCCTATTAGCTAACAGTCTGCAAATGACCCCTTACATATACTTTAATATTATTATCTGCCTTAAAGTTTGGGTGGTCTGAAAAGCCGTAAATTTATCCCAACACTTTTATTGAGGCCATAAGTTTATTTCAACGTTTTTATTATTTTACGATTTCTAATTATACACCACTTTCCATTGGCTTGTCATAAAACGACACCATGGCGTCTGGCTATTGTTGTTGTCTGAGATCCGAACTCTACTCAACATTATACATTCATTTTACAATACAACAATTTTTTAAAAATATATATTTAATATTTAAAATCAACTTAATAATTTTTGTATGAACTTACACTCCTATTTTACTTAAATATATAAACATTATAATTTTACACTCATAATTATATTTTATAAAAAATATTTATACAAACAGAAATAACAAATTACGCAATTTTACTTTGATTTAACCAACATGGTGCGGGAACATATCATAGTTATATGTTGCCCAGCATCTCTCCCGGTGTCAGAAAAAAAAAATAAAAACTGATTGCTGGTTTTATTTTTTTTGTAAAGCTTAAAGGAATGTACGTGTCCATATGACTGTGTATCTACACAGTTTTTGAACTAAGTCTGTAAAGTTTAATTATCAATGGTTCTGGTATATTTTATAAGAAGTTCTTCTATTTTTCATAACAGAAAGTTCAACACATGATAGCATAGTTGTCTGTTGACATTCACATTTATAGAAGACCTCTGTACTGAAAATCAGACGTCTTTCTCGAAGCCTTTTTTCTTTACCACACACATGTTTACTAATTTTGTAACTTTACAGTTTAAGTGCCCAAAATACATTCAAAGCTATAATTTTGTCTGAAACTAATATGCCGAAATAAACCTAATTATAAGAAAAATAATGGCATACGCATTTGACATATTATTTCATCACATACAACCTTATGACACAGTGTTTCATTTAAAACACATTTTATACTGAATAAAAGTAAATACAATGCTTGTCGTATGACATGTTATTTTTCACATAATTAATCTGGTCTATTCAAATTATAATCAGAAAAATATTGTATACAGACTTGTTACATTATTTTATTTATTTGTTACTTCTAACATGTATGATATGTCAAAATATACAAGCTATTTCATCTCCTTTAATATATCATTACGCAATGCTCTCCAACTTTACCCGATACGAGAAAGAGAGAAAAAAAAGAAGAAGGAGGAGAGAATAAAAAAACCAGTTATTTGACCGTCACCGATCCTCCCGAAAAGTGGGGGTTGGTCAAGCTACTTATCCCTTTCTGCGAGGTGATTTGTGCTGTGACAAAATTTTACGACTACCAAAAGTATGTATTTAAAACCATTTCATGCTTGTAATTACCTTATTAATTAGTATAATTTCTTGATATACTTTCTTCTTAACTCACTGTGCATGCCTGTATGTAATTTTAAACATAATCTATGCATAAACAGTGTATGTATTTGTATCGTATCTAATGTAAACCTTCTGCTTTTTTTTATTATTTTGCAGGGGAAAAATGGCGATTCTAGCATCTGAATTCTCCTGCCTCATACTGGAACTGAAGCGAGGGTGGCTTTTTATGCTAACAGGTTCACATCTAAACCAAATTGCCTTTCAGGATTTAAAAAAAAATGCATATAATTTTCTTTAACTGATTAAATTGTATATTTTTAGACCTTTCTAACAAACACAAATTTTGATTCATGATATTGTTTACTATTAAAATGTAAACAACACGGAAATATGACTTCTACAGCCTCTCAAAATGCAAAATATGCATTACGCTGACCTTAAAAATGCACCTTCATTTAATACTGTTAAATAGTGTTGCCAGAAAATGCCATTGACGAAGAAGAGAACAATTTTTTTGTCTTAAATTATTATTTATTTAGCCAACAATTCTATCTTAAAAGCTTGTTAAATTTTCATATTTATTTATTTTTTACTGAATGAAATAAAAATTTATTTATTCAAAATTTTATTTATCATTAACATTCCGTATGTGAATTCTAATGTCTAAAATTTAATGATATGTTTAAAAAAGTAAAAGATACCAAATTATTATTATTAATCAAACATTAATAATTATTATTTAATTATAAAAAAATGTTATTAATACACTTGTATAATTTTAAAAATACAAAAGCAAATGATAATTACTACGTAAAATCGTATGTAGTAACCCATGAGTACTCGGCCGAACCAAAGAATTTCTGCCAGCAGAAAAGAATCTTTGTATACTCATAAATATCTACACCCAATTGTTACAGATTAAGTTTTTTTAAAAATAATTACTGTATGTACTATAAAAAATTTAGGTAAATAAATTTATTAAGCCATACTACCTATTTTAATAAAAATAAGGCCAATATATATAAATATATTTATTTATTTATTTTGTTTCCTTATGTTAAATTGGCCAAAGTATATATAAAAAAAAATTATGAACTCACACACTCAAATTTATCAGTACTATGTATATTTATATGTGTTAAATTTAGAATTGCATTTAATTCTAAGGGAAAGTAAAGAGAAAAAAAAATGCTTAAATTCTAAAATAACATAAATTTATAAAATATTTCATTTAAAAAAAAAAAAAATCTAATTTCTAGCTGATTTCAGCAAGATGTCATTTAATATTTATATTAAATAATTTTGCTAATACATTTTATTAATTATTAAATTTGCATATTTTTATATATACAATAAAAATATAATACTTACATAAAATTTTACATAAATATACTTACAACTTACATAAATATACTTACAATTTTACTAAAAATACTTACATAAAATACATAAAGTCTTACATAAAATTTTACACTACAACAATGTTATTAATTAATTTAACTTGAATTTAAGCCTACTTTAATTCTAATTGAATACCGTTAATAAAAGTAAATTAGCTTATCAAGTTAAATATAATATAAACTATGTTTGTCTAATGTTAATTTTGCTGAAAATTCCATAAATTTTAACTGTAAATGCTAATTCCTATACCTTTTGTTATTTATTTTGAAAACAACACGAAATTATATTTTTATTTATTATTTTTTTTATTAAATCTAGGAACTATACACTGAGCTAGACACTCCATAAATGTGTAAAACCTAAAAATCAAAAGTTTTCCTAAATAAAACTCAAAATGCTGCTTTTTACAATATAATATTACTAATTTTATTGTTTCTGAGCATAACATCTAGTAATTATACCATACTTAATTTTTTCTTCGATTCCTTTTTCAGCCAAGAATCCTGAAGTTGATGCCTAAGTGATGACTATATATTGATGAATTGATAAATAATTTTTCTACAAATATTTTGTTGGTGTTGGTGCATACCCAGCCGTAGGCCAAAATTGCACCCTATACAGAAAGCCTTTGGTGAGAAAATTTTAATTTTACTTCAATTATTTATTTGTGTATTTTTTTTACTATAATTTTGTGTGCAATCATATTGAAATAACTTGCCTTGTCCATTGTTATACATATATATGTTTTTTTAAAAACCAGTGTGCTACACCAAAATCCTTTTTTTAAATTTTTTTATAACACTTTTGTTCATAAAACTTATCCCTGCTGTCTAAATTCTAGACTTTAGCATATAAGTTGTAATTGAACTACCGGAATAAATCTTAGTACTTTTTGCATATTTTATTATATTTAGGCTTATAGCTGACCGCTATCCTAATATAGAGTGCACTAATAATTTATTCCTTGTCAACCATATATTTATATAAGAAAAAAATATATATATGAGTATGCTATAAAGCTGTTCTAACTACCCTGAACCTATAGCTTACACCTACTCATTTTAAAGAGTAATTCTGAAATTCTGTCATCTAAATTGTAAGGCTAGTAGCAAAGGCTACCCTTATAGAAGACAGAAAAAATTCTCTTTTTTTTTTTTTTGAAAATTACTCCAACATTATTTACTATTAAATTAATTAAGTTTTAATGTTATTTGGCTTTGTTAAGATTTTATATTTTCTAATTCATATTCGAGAAAAAAAAATATATATATAACTTTTGCCTGGAGATAAATATTTCACTTCTCCAGTGAAGTTTTGTGAAGCACATTACATAATTTTATAAGTATGTTTTCGGGTGCGCCCTGCACATTTGCTCAATATTGTAACCCTGAGACAAATTGGCGTTCCCATGTTCCTATCCTTTCTTATTATTATTTTGAATTTTAAAAAGGCAAGTTATTAATTTTGTTTCAATTTTTTTTTACCTAAAAGAGAAAAATTTATTTTTAAATTTTGAAAATTTTTTAAATTTTGAAATTCGATTAATTATATATTTTGATTTATTTTTAATACCAATTCATATCCCATGGATAATATTGGGGAGGGGGGAAAGGGTAATGATCTTGTATAACATCCCCGTATAAGTTTGTCGTTATATGGTGTATAACCATATAACGACATATTTTGACCATAATAATCTATTTGATACTTTAAATATGGGTCTACATTCTCAGAATATATATATTTTTTTTATAATACTTTATAGTACCTTTGTCACCCTTTTGAATCCTATTTTTGTCTAATTTAAACCAACAATTTTCAGTTGAGTGTGATTTTCTCCGACAAATGTCACATTTAGTTTTGTAATTTTTATCACCCTTAATTTTTTTCTGAGACCCTTGTAAATTCGTAATTTCCGCCTCTGTATGACCTGTTGCATATTTCGGAGCGTACAGCTGATCCATATGTCGTTTGATCGGCTCTATTGATTTATCTGGAACATATTGTAATAAATAATTAAAGTTTCTAAACTTTTTAGTAACTTCGTAGGGTCCTTGAAATTTTGGCTCTAATGCGCCTGGTTTTCCAATACATTTTAAATATACTGTTTGACCCAAATTTAAATCCTTTACTATTTCGTATGCCTCTTCATCTATATATTCTTGCATTATTTTCTCCTGGTTTGCAAGGGATTGAATTTTGATTTCCTTCATATGCTGTATTCTGCTTTTAACATAAGAGTGGGTATATATTTCCTCAGAAGGAATATGGGCTGTGAAGGGATTTTTTATTTCCCTTGCGAAAAATAGCAGTGAGGGACTATATCCCGTAGCGCGGTGTTTCGAGGAATTATACGCTAGTTTAAAAAAATCCAGTCTTATGTCCCATTCCGTAGTGCGTTTCGACATAGCTACAATTGATGTTTTTAATATTTTATTGGTAACTTCACAAAGTCCATTTCCTTGCGCACGGTATACACTCACAAATTTCCTTTGTATGTTTAAAGATTCCAAATATTCTTTCATAATTTCGCTTCGTAAATATTTTGCATTGTCAAAGATAATTTTTTTACACATCCCATAATTTGCAAAATATTTATTTAGTACATTTAATATAGTCTGTGACTCTACGTTTCGTAGGGGAACAGCTTCCAGGAATCTCGATGTCGAATCAATTATAATTAAAATGTATCTGTTTTTCCTTAACGTGAGGTTTAAAGGTCCAATGACGTCAGCATGCAGGACTGTACCGACTTCGTGATCTTTCACCATTTTTTTAACAGGGACTTTTATTGTCGTGTGTTGTTTAGTTGTGAGGCACTGCACACAATTTGCACAATACTGTTTAATGTCTTTGTACATTCCGTGCCAAAAGAGCCTTGTTTTCACATTATCATAAGTTTTTTGAAATCCGAAATGCGCTTTATGAGCTTCTTCTATGGCTGCAATTTTTAATGAATCCGGGGTAATTAAAAGCTCCTTTTTATCTGAACCAGGTTTCAAAATTAATAATTTATTTTGATTTAAAGCAAATCTCTTCGTGCTTCTATTATTTTTGTCTTTTTCGATTTTATTTATTATAATTTTTAATTTTTCGTCTGCATATTGCTCCGATTTAATATTTTCGTCTGTAAGTGCTATATTACTTGCAAACAAATTATTTTGGAGTTCTCTGTCTGTTGTAAGATTATCTAAATTCCTGCTCAAATAGTCTGCTGGATTGTTAATTCCTTCGACGAATTCGAAGTCGAAATTAAAGTCTTGTAAATCTTATCATTTCAAATAAACTACCATTACCGTTGTCAATATTTTGGCCACTTTTATCTAGGTAAAGTTTTGCAGCCGCATTGAATTCACTGATAAAATCAGCGATAGCCTGCGCAGGTTTTGCCTAAGAGAAAAAAAATTGCTTTGAGCCGCAGAAAAACTTGTTTTAGTAGAAAAAGTATCGATTAATTTTTCTTTAAATTTACCATAGTCTTTTTCTGTATTAAGATTTTCTTCATTAGCTAATTTATCTCTAGCACTACCGACTAATTTAGTTTTTAAGAGCGCAAGTTTCGAAACATTCTCTAATTCCGTTTGTTTAATTAGATTATCGAATTCGTTCACGAAAAATTTAATATTAGACTCTTTCTTTCCGTCAAAGACGGGGATACAATTCAACAGCGTATCAACACTAGGTTGAGTCATTGTATTCTTTTTAGTTTTTTGTAGCGAATAATTTAGAGAAATAATTTTATTTTTCTGTCCTCTGGTTTTAACTCCAGAAGTATTTAAATCTACACTTCTCCTTTTAAATTTTCGCTTATTTTTGGGCATAACCTTTTAACAGAATGTTTCTGTTTATCATACTTTTTTTTTCTATATTACCACATATGTATGAAAATATTCTAAATTGCATAAATACATAAAAACAACAGCATTAAAATTAAAAAAAAAAATTCTTAGGAGATGAAGTCGTTTTGTAGATTATTCTTTTACACACATAAATACCCCTAAAATATTTATAATACACGTATATATAAAAAACAAAATAATTTCATTTAACAGAAAAATATCTGTCTTTTTCTACAGGAAAAACAATCTTATTTTATTTTTTTATATAAATATTGTACTACTACTTCGTAGTACGACTCATAAATTTTCTTTTGTATCAAGGTGATACCATTTCAAAAATCATGATCTCTTGACATTTCAATCATTTTTATACCAGTCATATTATAAAATTTTACTCATTATTCTTATTATTATTATTTATACAGTATATAAAAAAAATTATTTTTACAAATGTGTCATCTGTGATGTGAATGCCATTATTTCTCAATGGTAACTGAGATTCAACCACAAGAGAAAAGAGAGAAAAAAAAACAAAATTGTAATTCCTAAATTTACCTATTATAAATCCCAGAATTATTTTTTTCATTTCCTTTTTGTTTTTTGCTAACATATATTATTCATTTTATTTATATAAAATTATTATATGTGTGTCATTATTGTTACAATAATAAAATTAATTTTAATAAAATTTTAATCAATTAAAATTAAATACCTATAATATCTTTAAAATTGTGACATTAAAATAATACTTAAATTTATTTTCCTTTATTATTATTATTATTATTATTATTATTTCTAATGACCTCAGATGAACGTTCCTGAGTCATAGCACCATTTTACTATGAAGGGGGGGATGCTGGACAGATAATTACACCTGTTTATTTTCTATTAAATATATATCCAAAATTGTTAATTGGTCCAAATCATCCAAGCAACCTCATAGCAAATTGGTATATAATTTTATATACCTTAGATAAATTCAAATAATATAAGTGATCGTATTTACCTAAATTCTAGTAGAAGAGCAACGCGAAGCATTAATAAAATTAAATTATAATTCGCGTCAAAATGTAATTATTAAATTTGAATAATTACGAATAAAATTAAGAGTTTGCGTTGTGAATTATTTAGACGAACTCTTCCACTTATGAATTAAACTAAAATGAAAACTATAAAAATAAATTGACACACTTTAAATATTATTAATTAAATAATTACAGAAACTTTTTAAAACTTGATTAAATATTTTATTTACATTGAACACAACTATATACAGAAAAACATAATATTAATTCAAAAAATAGAAAGCAATACTTTTGTTTGCTTCTCATTATTTTATGTATATTTAATCTTTAAAAAAAAGACAATATTTTCATGTACTCTAATTATTATAATTGTTTCTTTTTGCTAAAAGAATAATTCTCTTTCATTTTTAAATTACCTTAATCTTATTTAATTATTGGTTTTGTCGGATCTCAGATTACTCTCTACCGTAAAATATCAGAAAAGTATTTTTTATGATTTTTCATATGATCTTAAGTGGTAAAAGAAAATGTTTAAAATAGTACCTTTTTTTAATATACGGGATGGTGGCCTTTATTCATCAAATTCAGAGTTGTCGCGTTGCTTGGGATCATATTTTTATCTCATCCGGAATTCGCTTTGTATCAGAGCGGCAACATCGGGATGGCAGGATGCAAAGCTACGGACCTCTGTAGAATAATCCTCTTTATTTTAACATCAGGAAGACATCCTCAATTTGGCTTGCTTAGGCTCACTCCGATAAGTACATCAGGAAGACATCCTCAATTAGGCTTGATTAGGCTCGCTCCGATATGTACATCAGGGAGACATCCTCAATTAGGCTTGATTAGGCTCGCTCCGATATGTCCATCTCGCCTGGGCATTACTAGGGCTTTCAGGATTCATTGCACGGGCTTTCAGGAGAGCTCCTGCGTCCTCTACATCTTTTTTCAGACTCTCTTTTTTAAACCTTATTCTTCTTGCACACCACTCCTGCAGTGGGTGGAACTATTTTTGTCTAATCCACTGTTATTGGATGTGAGAAGATTTTTTATTATACTTCGATAGGCCTATTAGCTAACAGTCTGCAAATGGCCCCTTACATATACTTTAATATTATTATCTGCCTTAAAGTTTGGGTGGTCTGAAAAGCCATAAATTTATCCCAACACTTTTATTGAGGCCATAAATTTATTTCAACGTTGTTATTATTTTACGATTTCTAATTATACACCACTTTCCATTGGCTTGTCATAAAACGACACCATGGCGTCTGGCTATTGTTGTTGTCTGAGATCCGAACTCTACTCAACATTATACATTCATTTTACAATACAACAATTTTTTAAAAATATATATTTAATATTTAAAATCAGCTTAATAATTTTTGTATGAACTTACACTCCTATTTTACTTAAATATATAAACATTATAATTTTACACTCATAATTATATTTTATAAAAAATATTTATACAAACAGAAATAACAAATTACGCAATTTTACTTTGATTTAACCAACATGGTGCGGGAACATATCATAGTTATATGTTGCCCAGCAGGGGGAAAGTTCTATCTACTATAAACATAAAATACAAATAAAAATTTTATTCCGAACGCTTACAACTTACATTCCCCTAAACAGATTTTTATGGGACTTACAATATCAGTTTTTTTTATAGGGGGGGGGGTTACTGTTTATCACGTCGTTCTACATTGCTCAGTATTAGATATACAAGAGAAATATTTGTAATTAAGTGAAACCAGTCATGAATATTAACATTAAACACGATACCGAAACATTATTTTTTTCTTTGCGAATTTCTAATCTTTCAACTAACTGCAAATTTAAAAAATTGCTCATTGATTCATTGTCCAATAAGGCACGCACCCGGAATTTTATTTCCGAATTTATATCTTATATAAACAACCGTAGTGGAAAGAAGAACTGTTTTAACCTTACTCGATCTCACATTCGCAGTACCAACGAAATTCTGAATTTGGTTATTCATCTCAAAGGGTATCGCGTCAGCATTTAATGTTTGTCTACCTTCATTCACTGCCAGTGAATTTGGCGCTTATTTATCGCTAGAATTTTTTGTGTTTCCCATTGCAGTGGAATTTCTCTCACGCCTATCAAAACAAAGAAGTACATTGTGCCTTTTATGACATTTGGTACACGAAAATGAATCTCGTAACCATGGAAGTCGCCTTTGAAAAGCTATTCCTTGTATGGCTTTCGTTTTGAAACTTTCGCTTTGTATTTACTTGTTTGGACGCACTTAGTGTACACGCGTGGTCTCTCAAAAATTCTAGCAACTGAGTTAAACTCGGTAAATTATCCCGCTTAAGATGACTTTCCCACCACATTTTTGTACTTGCATCTAATTTTTGAGCTAAAATGTAAGCAAACATGGTAGCAGAAAACCCCTCAACTATTTGTTCTAAAATCTCTAATGACCTAGTGCTCTCATTTGTAATGTCTATTAAATTTAATAATGCTGTTGGGGACTCATTCTGAATAACCTGAATATTTATAAAGCGTTTTAAATGCGCGTGAACCTGTTCTCTCGAATTTGAATACCGTTCTTCTAAAAGCGACCATGCAACTTCATAATTAGAATCTACAATTGAAATGGATTGAATGATTCTAAAAGCATCTCCCTTCAATGAAGATTTTAAATATTGCAATTTCATTGCCCTTGATAAATTTGAATTATCATGTATAGTGGCCTTAAATATATCTTTAAAAGAAAGCCACTCATGCAAATTTCCCGTAAATATCGGAAGAGTCAGCTTCGGCAATTTTATATTATTTTCAGCCTTTGAAGCCTTTTCCAAATAAACATTTTGAAGTTTTGTTTTTGAAAGCTTTTTGCTGAGTTCAAATTCTAAATTATCTAATGACTCATTTATTTCTTCATTTTCCTTGATAAAATCATCAGTTTCGTCTTCTTTACATACTTTATAAATCGCCTCAAATAAATCCAAAAAAGTTAGGACCAGCTTATTGTGTTTCTCCTTTATGAGAAGTAGTTCGCTTGGCTCTAGTTCAGAACCTGACAATCGATCTTTTAATTTTGTCAAACTAGTTTTATTTGTTTTCGTTTTAGATTTAAGTTCTTTCAAACTCATTTTGAAAAACATATATAAATTAAATGGGTATACACTTTCCCCTTTTGACTCTTCAAATAATTAATCCACGAGCGAAAAAAGAAAACACTAGGTCGCAATATGCAGCTGTGATTCACACTTAGCCGTTTAAGCACTTAACGATGACATGTCTATTATAAGGTTTCTCACTTTTACTTTTTTATTTCATACTTACGACACCCTCATGGTTTTTCTCCGGTAATGAAGACGAACCATATAGTGAACCTTTTTTGGCCCGGAATTATATTAAAAACACTCGTACTCTATTAAAATTATCATTCTCTTTTAAACGCAGTTTATTGTATACAATCTCAAAACTCTCTGATTCCGGACACAGCTCAAAGCACAATACACAAAAAATCTAAATTAAACTTATGAATATGCACACAATGTCCTTTTCACACAGCTTAATAATAACTACAAAATTAAAGGGCAGTGTCTTTTTCTCACAGCTTATAGATTTCCATTGAAAACTTCTTACATTTTGATATATCTGCAATGTGGCGACATCTGTCAGTATAATTAAAATATATACTTTATCAAACATATGGCGCCCTAATTAAATCTACCTATCTGCATTTTTATAACTTTAATTTACGAAACAAAAAATGGGTTATCTTTGTTAATTCTTCCCAAAGTGCATTTTCACTAAATATTACGAAATGTTTTAGTTATTGATCTAAAAAAATAAAAAGTGAGCAAAAGAAATTGTAAATTTCAAGTTTGAAATTTATTAATTTTAATTTCAAGAAAATTTTAAATTAATTTTAATTGGTACTTTCATAACAAATATATTAAATTTAAACAATTATTTTTCAAATCATAAATTAAAAAAAATTAGCTTTATAAAATTTCCATAGCATTCTACCGCGTACACCTAAATTTTTTAAATATAATTTTCTCTCTAAAACACTAAAACATGAAAAATTACTTAAGGATAAAATGACAGAAAAATAAGAATTTCTGAAAATAAATATCAACATACTGATTTAAAAAAAAAAAATCAAACGATTTTAAGCTACAGCAGAGTTTTAAACAAAATTTAACGCCTGGCTCCTTCACCAAACTGACACTTTTAAAAGTGCAAAATATCAAGCATACCTAGAAAAATAAAGAAGAACACGGGAGTGAAATAAGAACTCGTCGAAAACTTTCTTCTATCTAATATATGTTAATATTTCAAAAACATAGCCTTTTTCAAACTTTCCAACAAAGTTGAAAAGTGTTTATGACTTCGATTTGTCTGTTCGTCTGTCTGTTTTTCCACGCTCTAACTCCCGTAAATATGCTCGGATCGTTCTGAAAATTTCAGATGTTAGTGACCTCTACCATAGCATGTTCCCTATTTGAAATGAAGTTTGCTGCATGTTTAGTTAATTTACAGGGAAAGTCAAAAGTTTTCCTTTACGTTACGGTCAATGAGAAAAAATCGTTTCAAATGATTTTTAATAGTGTTACACTTTTTCAAACATAGTAAAATTGATATTTCTTTAAGCCACTAAAATATGCATTCTCTTGAATATGCGGTGCAAAGAATAGTTATTGTTCATTTACAGGCCACACAAAAGAATTCCGTTCATAATGGCAAAAGGGGAATCGTTTGCGGTGTATTTGAAAATATTTCTGATTCTATATTGTATCCGAATTTATGTATATTAATAATGATTTCTCGAAATGCATTTTTAATTATGATATTCGCTTCACTATATTTGTGCATACTATAAAGTGCGTATGAATGCTATAGTTCATATACAGGACTAAAGAAATGAATTCGTATAGGTTACTTAGTATGAGCATAAATTGCATAAAGGTTGGTTTTAAAGGAGTTATGCATTTTTACGCTGAACTGAATTTAGTTTACTAAGAAATATTTGTAGAATATAGATAAAATGATATACAGGGCCACGCAAAGAGTTGGTTACATGGCGGTCTATGAGTGATAATTTCTGGAAACGTAATTTCAGTAGTTTTAAGAGTTTTTTAGAATGAATTAAAGTTTAGCTAAATAGTGGCATGTAATAAAGCTACTAGGTAAACAACAGGGCTGTACAAAAGTATCCAAGTATGTTTCCATCTATTAGTATAAATTGCTGAAAGATGAATTTCAACCACTTATGCATTATCTTTCTAAACTAAATTTTCCCATTATATAATATATATATCAACCTACAGATCAAATACAGGGCTGTTCAAAAGAGTTGGAATACATATTTGGCTATAGACGGTAACTACTTAAATCAGTTTTTCAAATGTTTTATGCCTTTTAAAATATGTTTACTTAGTTATCTTATTTATCTTATTTCCCTAAATAACGAAGTTTTGTTAAAGCATTCAAGAAGTGTTGGAAAGTGTTTCATAATCTATACTTAACGCATGATTTTTCTTTCTTGTTTAATTAGGCATTTAACAAGAACAAAAAGTCGTGCGTACCGCATAGATTACGAAACCCTTTCGAACACATCCAGAGTACTATAAAGAACTTACAGTTTACTAAGGTGAAAGATGACATCTAAATGAACAATTTAGAAAACGAATATTGCATTTCAACCCTATTTCTGCTGCTATCATGAATAGTCGTGAAAATAAATTATTTTTTCTGAATCCTTTATGATCTGTGGATATGTATGCATGCCACATGGTATGCTAAAAGTTAGTTTAAAATGTTATGTTTAAAATGTTATGCTACATGTTTTGTTTAAAAAATATATTACCTGGTTTAGTAATTAAATTTTGTATTAGTATTATTTTTTTCGCGCCTTCTTTCTTCTACAAAACTAAAAACTAATGTAACTTCTTCAGATTAATTAGAAAATAAAATGTTTTACAACTTGGCTACTTTCTGTAATGTTATTACATTTCTCATCTCACCTCGATAACTTGACATTAATAATTTGATTACAAATTCAGTATTTTACACCTGTTACACTCCTGTGCAACATGACTCTCTTTCCGTTTAATAACTTGCACCAAACCTCAGAGAGTAAGCATTATATTCCAATTTATTGGGTCTTTAATTATTAAAATAATTTTCAGTTGTCAGCTCATGCGTTAATTTAGAAATTATTGTAGAATAATATTTTCATTTATAAAGCGACATTTAGAAATGTGATAAAATTCACAATTTTAAAAATAAATGGTCCAGTAACATTTTAGCATTTCCCATATCACCTCGAAAACTTGACATTAATAATTTGAATAAAATTCAGTATTTTACATCTGTTACACAGTTCTGTGCAACATGATTCTTTCTCCGTTTATTAAATTGCCACACATCTCAGAGGGTCAGCATTACTTTTCAATTTATTGAGTCTTTAATTATTAAAATAATTTTCAGTTGTCAGCTCATTAATTAATTTAGAAATTATTGTAGAAAATATTTTCATTTATAAAGCGACATTTACAAATGTGATAAAATTCACAATTTTAAATATAAATGGTCCAGTAGCAATTTTAGCATTTCTCATATCGCCTCGAAAACTTGAAATTAATAATTTGAATACAAATTCAGTATTTTAGACGTGTTACAGCAATGTGCAACATGATTCTTTCTCCTTCTATTAAACTGACACAAACCTCAGAGGGTAAATATTATTTTCCAATTTATTGAGTCTTTAATTATTAAAATAATTTTCATTTGTCATCTCATTAGTTAATTTAGAAATTATTGTAGAAAATATTTTCATTTCTAAAGCGACATTTACAAAAGTGATAAAATTTACACTTAAAAAAATAAATGGTCCAGTAGCACTTTTAGCAGACTATAGGATTTCCGTAAGATATTTATTGCAATTTACAAATTTCTGCTAAGTAGACCTATTTTATTTATTTATTTATTTATTTTCATAGTTAAAAAATGTGTTACGACAAAATTTAAATAAATATCCCCATTCATCTGCTAACAGACAATTTTTAAATTAATAAATACGAATTCTATAATCAAACTTTAAAACAGAAACCTTCACGCAGTAGAACAAAAAAATTAAATAAAGGCATTTTAATATAGAAAAACAAAGCAAACATATACTGACATATTTAATATAAAAATTGCGAGAAGTAGTAGATTAAATGTAAATTTATCATGCTCTTTAAAACATAACTTTAAATTAAAGCAGTTATCGTTGTTATAACATCGTTACCTACACTACATATGTAAACAAATTTTACTCCACTTACTAAAATATGTCACTAGAACCAAATAATATCACTTTTCAAAAGTTAAAAAACGAAAAATTATTATTTTATCAAAATCCGATTTCTTACTTAAATACATAAAATATGATCGTTAATGGTAATAGAAATATTTTAACCGATCAATGTCTTCTTTTAAAATATTACGTTTATTAGACTAGTAATTGATTCTTTGATTTGAACTGTAAACTTTTAGTCAAGTGAAAGGAAAGATGCGACTATTTTATTCTATTTAACTGGTATTAAAAATACATTAAGTAAATTTATTGCAAAGTGCACAATATTCTTTACAAATCGAATTGCATAACTGCCAAAATTTACGCTTTCTTCTTACCACTAAAATTTTATAAAAAATATTGCCTTTTTTAATGCAGGAAATCTCACGATTAAACAAGGTGAAAATCTCTATTAAATTTTAGCGGTAGCAAAAAAGCGTAAGCGTTGGCAGCTATGGAATTGCAAATTAAATACAACAATTTCGATTTTCTTTGAAAGTGAAATGTCTACAGATAGAATATTATTTTGTTTAATATAATAGATACTACAAAATAATTTCACAATTTGTTGAAATTTAGAAAATATATTTCAATCGCATTTTAAGATTTATAATAAATATATATATTTTTTGTTAGCGTATTATTACTTACGTATGTCATTTTTAGGCGCAAAATATTATGTAAATACGTAGCACCTATACTCATCGTCTGTCTTTCCGCATAACACAGCGCAAAAACTGTCCAACCGAATGGTTTGAAATTTAATATATATAATTGTTGTAGACTGTTGTTGAGGCAATTAAAATTTTATGAAAATCGAATAAAAACATTATGGACTGGTTTAATTCTCCATGCAGCGATGGTTAGCGGGTTCGATGATATGGCGAGATAAAAAAAAAATTCAACATTATAGGTGAAAGAAAGTGAAGTCAATGTTTATTCATTTTCAAATGAAAACAGACCGTTCACAAAAAGAGCATCAGATATGAAGATATGAAGATACATAATTATTCATGGCAAAGTGCTCCGTAACGTCAACAGAAGAAAAATAACAGCGGCCCTTTTTGAAACCTTCCAGCACAGAGGTCGAGAGCTAACTGTAAACGGTAAAAATGCATCCCGGGTTGCACAGCAAGAGGGTTAAAATAAATTTCTGCCTCTTTCTCCTGGTTTGCTCCGTCATTTTTTTCATTCTCTTCACATTTATTACAGGCATTTTTGTAGTGTCCAACAGCGCTTTTTTGGAAAGTGATCGGTTAACCAGTGTTGGTCCTAAAGGATTATGGCCATGGTTGTTTTTTTCATATTGCGAAATGGGACTGGAACTATTTCTGAACCATTTAAATTAATTTATTAATTATGGAACTATTTAAATTTTATTTTCCTCCCCGTCAAGCAGAGCAACCGAGAGAGATCCAAATACCGGCTAGCCGGTATTTAGATCACTCTAGGTAGCCAGTATTAGGACCAATGCTACATTTAAGTGAAAAACGGTATTACTCATTCATATAATATAATACCAATAATGTGCGCCTGGCAATTGTGAGCTAAATATGTCTAGAAAATAACTTAATCAACAATTCAAGTCAATATACGATCAGTATATTTTTAAAAATGAGAAACACATACTTGAAAAACTTTTCATGTATCAGATTACGTAGATTCGACACTTTTGCATTTACTATTTGTAAACGACACAAACTTCAGCGACGTACTTTTCGTAACTTTTTTCTCTCAGTTAAAGTTACAAACTCTGCCTATCTCCTCTATGCTACGCTGCGCTCAGTTCTCAGAACACCTAGTAGCCGGTATATGGACCTTCTCCTTTACTTATATAGAATAGAATATCTATTCTATGTTCATGTATCGGTGTAACATTCTGTTGAAAACGTAAGCATGCAACATTAAAAAAAGAAAGATCACCATAAGGAAATATCCCAGCTCAATGACAAAAATATTACAAGTATGGGAAGTTTCTTCACCATTATCACTAAAGGAGCTGTGATCGCAATCGCATTATGTTTACGCTCTATGAAATGTCCTATCTTGTATCTTAATCTATGGCTGGGCGATGAGTTAGGCTGGCATCGATTGATTGTCACCTTCTTCGAGACCTAAAAACAGGCCAGGGACGACAGCATTCCATTACACTTCCATTCCAACAAAAATCTCCAAGACGCCTCGGAGACCTATTCCAATACGTTGGCGACAACGTTCTGTGAAAAGGGTATCACCTCCCTACTTTATCCACCAGTATGACAATGGACTCAATCTTCATGGCGACTATGTCAAAAAGTAGCTTTGATTGTGCTTAGCTCCAGGCTATAAAATAATTTTATTATTCACACTAGTCATTAATTTATGGCTCATCATAGGTTGAAAAAAAAACCGCGCATTTGGCCCACCCTCATAAAATGGATATGTCTATTGCCAAATCAAGCAATTTAAATCATATATTAAAATAGGGACTGAAAATACATATTATTTAAAGGAACCGATTATAAAAATATGTTTAATATAACATTTTTTAAGTAAAACATTATTAAATTGTTAATTAAAAAATTAATCTTAAATTAAAATAAATATTTTTTAAATCACAAAATTCTTTTTTACAAATTTTTAGAATTATATAAATCTAAACGTTGAAATAAAACAAACATAGTGATACTGATAAAATTATATTATATGTGAATAAATTAACACAATACCCGAATTTAATTTCTTACAATTTTATCTTATTAACTTACATATTTACATTTTCAACAGTATTTCCTGGTGTTTTTCTTTTATATTATTATTATAATTATCATTTCATAAGTTAAAGATATAAACAAAAATAACTATATAAGTAATTCAATAATTATCTACACGGTAAAAAGTGAAATGCATTTGCTAAAAGAGCTTACAGTAAACATAACCCATTTAAAAGCTTCCAATAAACAAACCGAGTATTTTCGTACATTATACTAATGGTGAAATTCTCAAGATCGGTAATTATACATTTTTTTTTCGTATAAAAATTTTGAAATATATATTTGATACAAATACATATGTGTCATTCTCACAATCTTTTGATTTTCAGGAAAAAAATCTGGGGAAATTAAACTTTCTAAAATAAAATTTTAATCTGATAAACGGATGGATGCCTTAATGATTCAAAATAAAAGAAAAATAGTCAGCAGCGAAAAATGTTTTATTTAACTGAGGTTTAAGTTATACTTGCGAGTTTAATTTTCCTTACTATTTTACCACTATTTTTTTTATTTTCTTCTAAATTTTTACTTACAATGAATTAACATAGTACCCACAGGTCATTTAAATAAGAAATAATAACAATGTACTATTTTTAGTACAAAATTTTGTATAACATTGTGTTAAAGGGGTGTTAAAGAAGGGACGGTAAGGATGTAACGGCAAGGAAAATTACCAACTACTTTAGGCAGATAATGTTAAGAATAAGTGGTAGCCAAAATGTTAATTGATTTTTAGAAATAGTTATTTACATTGGATTAAATAAAAAAAAGGAATAATTTATCTCGAAAAGTGCAGGAATAAACCTTTGGGACTGTGAGACTACCAATGAAGCCACGATACTCGAAATTGATATTTAAATGCTGATTTAAATTCTACAGTAAATTTCCTGCCAAAGAATTTTAGACATTATTTCTCTAACATACTTCCGCATGAGAAAAAATTGATAAAAATTTTGTGGCTGCATCTGAAGTGATTTTCTGTATATTTTTAGAAGAGGGATGGTAAGGAATCTAAAACCCAGAGACAGAGTTAAAAAATAATAACAACCCTAAAAATATGTGCAGGTTAATTTGTAGCTACATATTTATATAAAACAATTGTTCCAGTTTCTGAAAAAAATTACATTGAAATATTTTTATTGAAAATTTTTTATCCAGGCAGCTCAAACTTAAAAATCAGCATTAGGGACACGGACGGTATAATAGTTTTCCAGGTGTTTGGATCCCCAATGTCGTCCAAAACTTATTTATCTCGTTAATATTGTAGTGCAATCATGCAATGAGATGTTCACCAGAATATGAAATAAAGAAAACACAAGAACATGTACTAAAATAAAAAGTATTAATCAGGGACATAAAAGTCAAAAGGTTGTGAGAATGCCCCATATAATATACAGTCATCCCCCGATTTACGTATTACGCTAATTACGTAAATTCGCAGTTGCGTAATAATTCTTGAAAATTACATTTGTGAACATACTAGTGCATTTGATACGCAGTTGCATACTTTTTATATTTATTTTATAAATAAAATATATCGTTATAAGCCACAACCGTAATATAATTTATATATTACATAGAGTTATATATTTATTGGTATATACCTTCGAATCTATAACAAAACAGCTTAACCTTTATTGCTATTTATTCATAGTAAGTCATATAATTCATAATATTGGGTGCAACGCCGTTTTTGCAGTCTCCACATCATTAAAAATTTGCCGAGCGAACGTGATGTGGAACTATAAAAAAGGGTGATAATCGAATGTGCAAGGTTGGGGCTATACATGGCTGCTATTCATTTGCTCAGAAATTTATGGAGAATTGGTTAAATTAGTATTCTTTAATTATTTCGTATTTTTATGTCGTTTGATGTAGATTCAAAATTGTTAGAAATCTACTCATCGATGTTAGATTTATAAATTCCGTATTCCACAACATATTCGTAAAGTGTTCTTTAAGTGTGTTTTTATATTTTTACATGCTGCTATAGTTTATATACGGGTAAATACAGTCGCATGATTTATTTATGAAATAATACAGCGTAAATAATATATACAGGGTGCAACATGTTATCTATCGCCGACCTATAATTTCTCAAACGTTGGTCGTAGACATATATTTCCAATTACGAAAACGTTTCAAATGAGGTACATACAGTGCGTCTCATAAATATAAAGACACTGATATTTTCAAAATAATATTTTAATAATTCAGTATTCAAACTTATATTTATGCATATAACGAAAAGTATGTGCCAAGAAAACATCTTAAAGTAAATTAAATTATAATTAAATAACTTCAACTCGAAAATTGATAAATGTAAATAAATTTGCTGTCTCATAAATATAAAGACATTTTACATACTTTTGAATTACCGTCCAATAAATAATCCATTTTTATTAATGACAGAAAATATTATGGCTGGCATGCTTTTTATTAAGTTGTATAACTATTTTGGCTTTATATCAAACCAACTTCGTTCGATTTCTTTTTTCAACTCAAGGACGTTTGAAAATTGTCTTCCATATGCATATACACTGCAAACGAGAGCGCCACAAAGATTCTTAACTGGATTTAAATCAGGGTTACGTGCGGGCTACACCATGACATGAATATTGCTATCGGCAAACCATTTTTTGTGAGTCTTGACGTGTGAATCGATGCATTATCCTGATGGTACAAATATTTCCGACCACCAATAGTTTCAGGAATTGGCAACATCTGACTATCAAGCAGTTTGATATACTCTTTAGATATCTGTTTACCTTCCAGAAAAGCAATATCCGTAGTTCCATTAAAAGAGAAGGCACCCCACACCATAACAGAACCTCTCCCTTCCTGCCAACTGAAGGAGATTCGAGATTAACGCCTTAAATCGGAAGAGTAGGAATTCCAACCATCTGGGCCATCCAAGTTAAATCTCTTTTCATCTGAAAAAATGTCTTGCATCCAGTCCTTCCAGTGGATATCATCTTTAACACCGATTAACCTCCGTTCTTTGTGTTCTTTTTTCAGTAAAGAAAATCTGCGCGTATGTCGGCATACAATGTTTTTTCTTTCTTTTATACGACGATGTACTATATCCTTTGGGACCATACCATAAACTCGTTGAGAAACTTATCGGAATGACATTTTTTGCGACGAAAAAAGTCGCATGATCTTGCGATCGAGTCTTTCACTAGTTTTTCTCGGTCTGCGAGATCATGTTCTCGAATATAAATTGTAAGTTTTTGATAAAATATTATAAAGAGCAGCTCTGATTCTCCCAGTTTTTTTTATATATTTGACAAACTGTTAAGCTATTAGCTTTAAATTTACGTATTTTACAAATTTCATCTTTAGAAATTTCAATGTTCCACGACATCTTTGCAATTGAAACAAGTCAAACAACTTTTCTCGTTTGGGTAAGTTAATGTGTATTTCTGTGCGTGCCCATTAATTCTGTACGCGCGCATTCGAAAAAAAATTGCATGTGAAGCAGTTTCAGGTTTGTCTTTATATTTATGAGACAGCGTAATTTTTTATTTTTTTATTATTCGAGACGAAATTATTTTATTTAAATTAAAACCCATATAAGAGATTGATTTCAGTGTTCTCAATATGAGGTATAAAATGTAATTTCTTTTAACTGAATTAATAAAATGTAATTTCAAAACCATCTATGTCTTTATATTTATGAGACGGACTGTATACATGTTGTGGCATTACTTAAAGTAAAAAATCAATTTAAAAAAAATTACGAAATCTAACTTTTTATACGGTCTCCCAGTCCCTATAGTGATATTTAGTAAAAGTTTACACATATCATAACATATATAACACAAAAAGTTTGACATATGTACTACAAAATTTGACACAGTTATTAAATTTGAAAGTTTGATATTTTTGCACATGATTTTGTCTTTCAATAAGGGATCAGTTAAAAGATGAATTAAAGCAATTAGAGATGAAAATCAGGGTACAATGTCCTTTTTACGGCGAAATCTCCTTTACCCGGTATCGCCAAATTTTTATATCGAAAAGGGGGTTATTTCATTTAAAAATTTGAGCTGACTTTTAGGGTTCGTATACAAAGCGAAGAATGAAATATTGAAATCAAACAGAATAATAATAGACAATTTATTATAATATCTGAAAACGGTCTACTATAAAAAAAGGAATACATCAAACGCCGGAATCTACTAGAGATAATTTTCAAAGGTTTCCCCATTGGTGGCAATGCATACTGAATGCACATGGCAGCACTACTGAGTCCTGGACACATTAAAGCGTAGCAGGCGTGTAAACTGATCGACAACCAAGGATGATGCGCTACTTCAGATAAACCAGAGAAGTGGTCTCAGTCACATTGACCTATGCCTTGATGTAACACTAGAGGTAGAAGTCCATACGAGTCAAGTCCGGCGAATGCGGTGGCCTCTGTCCCGGACCACAATATCAAAGTAAATTTTGACCGAATTTGATGGCCAGATACGCCCGGTTGTTTGATGTTTTATACGGAGACGGCCCCATCATGTTGAAACCACAGCCGGCATGCATGCCGGAGAAACTCGTCATACCAGTCACGTAGCCTGCTTTGTAGCAGATGCAGGTAACGATTGTCCGTAAGGTCCCATCGTAGAAGATGGATCCAAAAATCTGGGTTCCCCATATACCGCACCACACGTGTCCTACAGTGCGGGCGATGTAGTTGTTTTCCAGACACCATTAATGCACATTGAGTACGTTCACAATGTCGCCCTACATAAACATTGACGCATCTGTTCACAGAATGTCACAAAGGAACGACGGATTTTCCTCTAATGTGTTGAGCATGAAATTATAATAATCAAATAGTCCTGCGTGGTCACCCATCATCAATTCTTGCACCAGTGTCGGATGGTATGGATACGCATCATGTGCATGTAAGAGATGTCAGGCATGCTGACCACATGCCTCACTTATTTCCGCCGTGCTCAGTTGTGGAATTAAAAGGGCGAATGCCAGCACCTTCTCTGGTGTCACTCGAGCATTACACCTTGCCTGTCTACTTGTTCTGGGTCGTGGTGAAAGAAACCCGGTCTCTCTGAGATTGCGCAATGCATCAACTATAGTTTTATGCGTTGGATGTAGATAATTATGGAAACACTCGTAGCCTCTCTGGCATTCCTTTGATATTTACCATAAATAAGTATCATTTCGGTATATTGCATGTATGCGTAGCTTGCTATCACGATATCAGCACTGAATATCATGTCCACTGCTAGATGGCTCGTATTTTATCCCAAACGTGTGGCTCTGAGGTACTATTGTAATTTGCATAATTCCTATTTTCATGCTCGTTAGAGCTCGGCTGATCGTTTACATTCCGCTGCCATACATAGTGAGTATGTTTTATTTTCCGGTTTTCGATCCTACCTGCTTTGACGTTTGAATGTTATTCGACCCATAAAAGTGTTAAACAAAATTTTGAGCAGTATCTCTAGTAGATTCCAGTTTTTGATGTATTAATTTTTATAATAGACCGTTTTTTGATATTATAATAAATTGATATTTATTTTTCTGTTTAATTTCAATATTTAACTCTTTTCTTTGTATACGACCCCTAAAAGTGAGCTAAAAATTTAAAATGAAATAGCTCTCTTTGGTGATACACTAATTTGTCGATACCGACTAAAAGTGGTTCTGCCGTAAAAAGGACATTGCACCCTGATTTTGATCTCGAATTACTTTAATTCATCTTTTAATTGATCCCTCATTAAAAGACAAAATCATGTGAAAAAATCTCAAACTTTGAAATTTAATAAGTGCGTCAAATTTTGTAGTACAGATGTAAAACTATATATAGGGGGCGTATAAAAAGTTAGATTTCGTAATTTTTATAAAACGGTTTTTTTACTGTAAATAATGCCACAACATGAATATTTACATCATTTGAAATGTTTTTGTAATTGGAATTATATGTCTACGACTAACGGTTGAGAAATTAGAGGTAGGCGATCACCGAAGAGCCATTACATTATGACCACATATTTAATACGACGTAGGACCATCTTTTGCCCTCAAAACCGCCAACACCCGACCTGGTATCAACTCGAAAAAGTTCTTATAGGTTGTTTGAGGTATCTGGTACCAAGTGCTCACCAACTGGTTCCGAAATTCTCGCATATTGCGAGATGGTTGCGTGGCAGCACGAATTGGGATTTCCGGTTGGAACCACAAATGTTCTTTTAGATTCATGTCAGGTGAATTTAAAGGCCAGGACATGACTTGAAACCCACTAGAATGCTGCTCGAACTACTCCATGACGATTCGATATGACATGGTGCATTTTCCTGTTGGTAAAGGCAATATCCCGCCGGAAACACTCTTGACATTAATGGGGGCATCTGGTCTGCAACGATGTTCAGACCATGCACAGACGTCAGGGATTGTTCTATGGGGATTATGGGTCCTAATGTGCTCCATAAAAACATCGCCCACACCATAATCTAGCCATCACAGTCATTTCTCCGACCAACTGTGCGTCCGGGAGAGATGGTTACCGTTGGAAATTGGCGCATCCGCACGCGCTCGTTGATGGGATGGACCAGAAAACTTGATTCTTCGGACCATGCAACTTTCTTCCGTTATTCGATGGCCCAAGTATGATGTTCATGGGTCGGTTGCAGGCGCTGCTGACGATCACGTGCTGTCAGCGCAGGAACGTGCTTAGCTCGCCGGGTTCGTAGGCCCATACGCAACATAGCACGCTACACTGTATTTTGAGAAACACTGTCTGGGTCGCCACTGTTGTAGGTGTTGGTTATTTCGGCTGTTGCAACTCTTCGGTCACGACAAATAATGCGTAACAATATCCGCTCTCCTCTGGAATCAATGTGCCGTGGGCGACACACTGCTCGGCGGACACTTGTCGTTTCACCATCTGTACACCACTTTCGGTACGTTCTCACAATGACTGCACGTGTACAGCCCACCAAACACGACGTTTCCAGCGCCGAGCCATAACGATTTGACCTTTATGGAAGTCTGATAAATCTGCTACTTTTCCCATTAAGTCTCTAATCACACTATGTTTTGAAATACAATACATGGGTGCTTTATGTACTCCATTATCAACCGCACACGCGCCGTGCTTTTGTTTCTGGGCGAGCTCATTATTATAGATGGAGGGTGGTCATAATATAATGGCTCTTCGGTGTATAACATATGTATTCATATGTATATATAACATATTGAGATATATAACATATGTAAATATATATGTTAGGCGGTGTATAACATAACTTAAATATATATGTATATATACACCCTGTATATATAAATGTTGCATTCTAGCAACATTGGATTGGCTTTATCGTTGAAAATTCCGTACTGGCTGTCACGATAGTAGTTGTGGATCACATCCAGCGATAATGGCGTAAAAGAAGTGGTCAAAACAGAAAATTCGAATCTGTTAGATTAGTAGAACGAATTGTTAAAATGCAGTTGTCGAGTGAAAACAATGGAATTCATCGTTCCGTGAAGTTTCCTCAGAAGAAATTGAAACAACTCAGAATATCAGCTAAGCACTTTATTAGCACATCTTGCAAAAGGTGCAGTTTCCACCAAGATAATTAGCCATTTCTCCGTAGTAGTAAATAGGTTTAAACAAAGTTCCAGATAATCGAATAACAGGACGGTGACCAGGAGATGGATGAAAACTGGAAATGCGACTCAAATCTGTTAAAATCTGCTGAAACACAGCGAGTGTCAACTTTTTGTTCCTCACGTATAAGGATACAAATATGACGTAGGTCGCGCTCTCAACCAATGAATAATTAAGAATGCCACGTCATATAAAGAGTGCGAACAGAGATAGCGGATGAATTTGCAGGAAAAAAGGATAACATCAGAAATGCGCGGGAAAGTAAAAATGGAAGCTAAAAGAATATTCTCGAAAGAAAAAACTGCGGGAAAGTAACATTTAATTTAAGAATACTAAAAGCGTAATATTTAAGCAATTAACACAAGTGAGACATTAAATTAAAGGGAATTTAACAGAGTTAACAATAGAGATTATTTAATAATAAAGATTTAGTCAATATAAAGTAGTAATTTAGAATAAGATAAGGAAATCTCGGAATTAGATCTAATAATGTAACATACATATATATTTAACCAATATGCTTTGCCTATGCTAACGTATGGGGCAGAAACATGGACGCTAACAAAACGGATGGTACAAAGATTACAAACAACACAGAGCAGTATGGAAAGATGTATGCTAGTTATAACCAGAAGAGACAGAAAGAGAATAACATGGATAAGATGTCAGACCAAAGATTTTGACATCATTGAAAGAATTAAACGGCTAAAATGGTAATGGGCTGGGCACATTGCAAGAAGACAAGAATAGATGGAGCACAAACACCCAACAGTCGCATCCCAGAGATATGAAACAACCAAGAAGACGACCTCAAGTAAGAAGGAGTGATGAAATAAGAAAAGTGACCGGTGTTAATAGGATGACTAAAGCCCTAGAGAGGAAACATAGGAAAAATCTGGGGGAGACCTACATCTAGCAGTGGATTGAAAACGGAACGGTTGATGATGATGATGATTATATCTATATTATTGTAGGATTTGAATTTAAACATACTTTATTTTCTTTATGACCTGTATGATCAGCAAATTAACTGACGCTTTGATATTTTTATTATCCATGATTTGAAAGCACGAGTTACAAAAATTCACGATCACGAGATCAAGGTTTGGACATATTCAAAAATTAGAAAAGAGTCAGTCTAAAAAATAATGTTGTGCATGAAGCAGCGGCTTATGAGATGCCAAGGAAGGTATTGTTGAGCCTAATCAAATTATTCGTAAGAAATATGTTGTAAGTTTTAAGTAAGAAAGGTGCTGTATTTAGAAAAGTATCAACGAAGTGATGTAAAGTTACCCTTATAGAATTTTATTAAAGTGTAAGTGTTGTGATTCAAACGTCTACTTATTCAAATCATCTATATATTAACATTTTACAAACAATAACTTCTACATTATTAATGCAGTTTCTTACAAAATTTCACCTAAGCAAATTACAAATTCGACTAACATAAAATTCAATTTACGTAAAACTTTACTGAACGCATTACTTACGTAAGTCGGGCGATGCCTGTATATATGCATAATTCAAATACATAATTCATATTTCTAAAGGAAATAGTTCATTTAAAATTACAGATATTGAGAATAGCAACCCTTATAGAATTGTTTTAAAGTGTAAGTGTTGTGATTCAAACGTCTACTTATTCAAATCATCTATATATTAACATTTTACAAACAATAACTTCTAAAAATTTGGGGGCTGGATGCCGGGATTTTAAGCGATTGTTAGTGGAATAAATTGTAAAATATTAATCGAAGAGAAATTGTTGTCAATCGCCAGTGTCAAAAAATGGATTGTGGATGAACAAGGAAAGTGTGTAAAAACCGTAGTCATATTTATCCAAGTACAACTTTGAAAAACATGGTATCCTTAAATAAAGCTAAAAGAATTGATCTAATAGATTTCTGCGAGGAATGCGGAATTCAACCACCAGAAAAACCGACAATCCATATCCTAATTAAGCTAATTAAGAACTGGGAAGATTACGATGAAGATTTTATAAAGGACCGCATAGAAGTAATTGTGGCAGCTAGAAAAGCGCAAGCGGAATCGGAGCTTGAAGAAAAGAAATTAAGGGCAGAGACTGAAGAAAAGAAACTAAAAGCGCAATCGGAACTTGAAGAAAAGAAATTAAGAGCAGAGACTGAAGAAAAGAAACTAAAAGCGCAATCGGAACTTGAAGAAAAGAAACTGAAAATGGAAATGGAAGAGAGAAAATGGAGAATAGAATTGGAAGAAAAAGATCGCGAAAGAGAATTTGGGATTAAGAAAATACAACTACAAGAAAATTCAAGACAGCACATCGATGTGGACACAAGGACAAATCCAGGTAAGCAATATGAATTGCTTAGATTATTTACAAAATACGATAGTACAAATGATATTAGTTTATACTTGGCTATGTATGAAAGGCAAATGGCGCAAATGGGCATTGATAAAAAAGAATGGGTCAACTATTTAATTAACCTAATGCCATTAGATGTGATTAACATAATAACCAGGGAGAGTGAACCCGAAATGTAAGATTATGGCTATATAAAAAGTATTCTTTTAAAACGGTGCAAACTATCACCAGAAGAGTTTAGGCTGAAATTTTTCTCACTCAAAAATGAGCCATCGGCTAATTGGCGCGATTTCGCTTATGAGATCAAGGTATATTTTAAACAATGGATCGACGGCCTTGAAATAGATAGCTTTGAGGAATTATCGGAATTAATTGTAGTTAATCAAATTAGGCATAATTTACCTGCGGAAACAAAGACACATTTTGCAGAGGAATTGTTAGCAATAAAAAAGATAGACGACTTATTAAACAAATTAGATATTTACGAAACGGCACGAAGGGTTTTCAATAAACAAGCTATAAGGAATACAAGTGGGAGTTTCGAGGATAAACGATCGAGAGTGGCTGACTACGCCAATTCAAAAAGGCGCCAAGTTGACAATAGGCACAATGTGAACCATGGAAGAAACGAGGCACATATAATATGTTATAATTGTGGCAGACCTGATCACGTGAGTAAGAATTGTACCATGGGAAATAAAACACAACAAAATTATTCAAATTATAACCCGCAACGTAATCAAAATTGGCGAGAAACGAAATACCAAGATTGGAGCCAAAACACGCAAAGAAAAGTAGTTAATACGGGCACGTTAAATGGAAAGAAGGGAAAAATCCTGAATATTCAAGGAATAAAAACAAACATAATAATAGATACAGGGAGTGATATTTCAATCGCCAATTCAAGATATCATACGGCAATAAACGCTCCAAAGTTAACCAGCGACAATATATCTATATCGGGCTTAGGTGGAGAAGAGATTAAACCAACGGGTTATTTCTTGCATAAAGTTTATGTAGATGGTATAGAAATACAAGATAAATTTTACGTAGTACAAGAAACTGACTATGATTTAATAATAGGTAGAAAAGCAATCGAAGGCCTGACGTTAAAAGTAGAGGAAGATGTCGTTAGAATAATAAACGAAAATAAAGTACGAGTAGGTTATATTAAAATTAATAAAGTCCCTTCCAAAACAGATGAAGTAGCCACACCAAATATAAGCAACGATAATCGAGGTTGGGAAGATATGGTTAATATCGAATGCGAAAATGGCGGAATTGATTTGACTCATATTACAAATTTAGCTAACAGAGAAGAAATACGAGGATTAATAAAATCCTGCAAAACGAACAAAACAAAAGATAATGAATTAAACATAAAAATACTACCGGAAGAAAGAAAACCTATCTGCGAACGTCCAAAGAGATTCTCTTCAGTTGAGAAGGAAATCATCAATAAACGAGTACGACAGTATTTAGATAATGACATTATCAAATGGAGCACCTCAGATTTTATGGCTCCTGTGATCCCGAGTAAGGAAAAAGAAACCGTGAGAAATTCATCATCACTAGACAGGAGAGATCCGAAAGTAAAGACACTGAGAAGAAAATCGAAAATAAACACAAAAAGAGTAGAAAAAGACCTAAAATAAAAACGGTTAGAAAAACGAGTTCAAGGAATATTGTACAAAGGAAAGAATTGAACCTCTAGAGATAACAACTGGGATGCCAAGAGGAAATGGACAGGTGGAAAGAATACACAGAGTGATAATATCCGTTTTGTCAAAATTATCTAGTGATGATGAATCCAAGTGGTATAAGTATGTACCAAAATTACAAAGAATTATCAATAGCACAGTAACACGAAACACCAAGTATAGTCCTTTTGAATTAATGACAGGAGTTAAAATGAAGGACAGTGACATGCAGAACATCAAGAAAATTTTGGAAGAAGAATTTACCGAATGTATGATGGAAGAACGCGAAGACATGAGAGAAGAAGCAAAGAAAAATATACTCAAAATACAAGAAGAAAACAAGGTGCAGTTTGATAAGAAAAGAAAACAGCCATGAAAATACAAAATAGGAGATATCGTCGCCATAAAGAGGACGCAATTTGGCAATACTATCAAACTTAAAGAAAAATATTTGGGGCCATATGAGATAACTGCAGCCAAGAATCATGATCGGTATGAAGTAAAGAAAGTAGGAGATCATGAAGGTCCAGGGAAGACGTCAACCGGGGCCGAATACATGAAGCCGTGGTCTATGGGTTAAACTCCTGGACGAGTCGGATAGATTAAATATACGTGTATGTGTATTGAACCTATAATCAAAATTTTATGTGAAAGAAAAATGTATAAAAGTCTCAAGAGCGTAGCTGTTTAAACAAAAAAAAAAATAATAATAAGCCAAGATGATGATGTCGGGACGCCATCATGTCAGGATGACCGATTTGTAGGATTTGAATTTAAAAATACTTTATTTTCTTTATGACCTGTTGATCAGCAAATTAACTGACGCTTTGATATTTTTATTATCCATGATTTGAAAGCACGAGTTATAAAAATTCACGATCACGAGATCAAGGTTTGGACATATTCAAAAATTAGAAAACAGTCAGTCTAAAAAATAATGTTGTGCATGAAGCAGCGGCTTATGAGATGCCAAGGAAGGTATTGTTAAGCCTAATCAAATTATTCGTAAGAAATATGTTGTAAGTTTTAAGTAAGAAAGGTGCTGTATTTAGAAAAGTATCAACGAAGTGATGTAAAGTTACCCTTATAGAATTGTATTAAAGGGTAAGTGTTGTGATTCAAACGTCTACTTATTCAAATCATCTATATATTAACATTTTACAAACAATAACTTCTACATTATTAATGCAGTTTCTTACAAAATTTCACCTAAGCAAATTACAAATTCGACTAACATAAAATTCAATTTACGTAAAACTTTACTGAACGCATTACTTACGTAAGTCGGGCGATGCCTGTATATATGTATAATTCAAATACATAATTCATATTTCTAAAGGAAATAGTTCATTTAAAATTACAGATATTGAGAATAGCACCGTTATGTGTGTACGAAACTTGTGGCTTGTTTATTCAAAGATGTTCAAAGCCTTTATGTTTACTATAATCACATTTATTATATGTATTTTATTTAATTGGTACAAGCGATTTTTTCTTATATAATTCTATATTTATTTATTTCTTGGATCTAACGTCTATGAAAAAATTCTCTAGATATGTATATCTTGAAAAAAAATTTCCTTATTTTAAACTTTATGTAAGCAAAAAGGATTTAAAATACCGACGTTTTTGAATTTCAATATTCTCATATTCCTACCGCTAAAAAAACTTATTTTGTTTTTCCCGGATTTAAACAGGGTTCGTTAGTTATTGCAACTCCGCCATTAATAGAACCAGGAATGAAGCGTAACACGCAGATTAAGAATAAATAAACGAATTATTTCCTAAAACTATAATATAATGTGTATTTTTATTAAGCTTTGTGTAAATCTTTCCTAGCGGTACGTTTAGTTTCTTTAGGTATAAAAGAGAGTGTCCTGTCACACTAGGGATATTTGAATTAGAATCTTCTAAAATCTATCAACGGAATCCGCAGGATCTCACCGAATTATCCTCAACTACCAATCCTCTATAGTGTTCGATTTCTTTGATTGACTGGCATCACAGGACTAGACCCTTAGGCTAAGAATAAAAATATACTAAAATGTTCTCTGGCACTTTGTATTATTTTCCTTTTTAAAATCGGTGTTATAGTATTCTTAAAAGTTATAGAATTTTATCCACAAGAACAGACAAAATGTGATGTTGATGTCCCCATACAAATTATGATAAAACGGATTTTATGATGGCATATCTACTTATCTATATCATAAAGGACAAACATATCTGTGCGTAACGCATACGTCATTTTGCGAATGGCAATATTCTGAAATTTGAAGTGAAAATTCGGTTTTAGAATTTTCGCTACTACATTTTTATTTAAATTTCTAAATATCGCACATCTTTAATTTTTACACAGACATATATAGAAAAAAAATGTATTTTTAAATGGAATTTGTTTGAATGCTGTATCTCAATTTCATTTTGAGATTTTTTTTTTTTTTTTTTTTTAGGTTTTAGTACATTTTTTGTAATTGTAGCAACTGTACTCCATTTCTGTTGAAAGTCATCGAGGGTTGAAAGCAAAGGGAAAATAATCACGTAGGATAGAAAATAATATATTGCTGTACCTTTTTGTTGCCATTTTCTCATTAAAACTGAAAAAAATGAAATTAAAATGCGTGCTATGTCAGCGATTTTTTAAATTTCTAAATATCGCACATTTTGAATTTTAACACCGTCAAATAGAGAAAAAAAATTGTATTTTAATTAACTGAGTTATTATGATTTTTAAAATAACAAATTAAAATAATATATATATATATATATATATATATATATATATATATATATATTGCTTAATCCTTTGCCAAGGCGGAAGATTCTGATAGAGAAATTAAGAACTCGGTATTTTTATGTTAGTCGGGCACAGGTGATAAATCGCCAAGCATTGTACCCGTCAATTTTTTTTTTGCATATTTCATTAATTTTGATTAAAATATAATCATTTCACTCATTTTATTTAAAATGGATAACTTTAATTTAAAACTGAAACATTTAAAATTCATGACTTTCACTCAAAAAAAAAATAAAAAAATAAAAAATAAAATAAAATAAAATAAGAAAAGAAAAAGAATAAATAATACCATGAACCATTTAATTTCAACATCAAACAATTGTTTTAATTTATCCCTCGAAAAATAAAAAATGCTACTGGCGAGTTAAAAAATGCTATTGGCGAGAAATGCAACCAGCTAACATAAAAGTACGAACTCTTTGCGATTATGGCAACTTTTATGTAGTTTTATTCGAAAAAAATATTTTGATTAAATAGGTAGACATATAATACGTTGCCAAATTCCTTTTCTCGCCATGGACCTTTTCTATATTCCGCCAAGTCCCTATACTGGAAAAGTACCTTTATTTATTTATTTATTTATTGTATTTTAAATGAGATAAATAAAAGTACTTCATGCGTATATGTCATATACGCACCAAAATGATTTTTTTTTTTTTACGCCAATGTCAAATAGGCACCGGGGAACTTAACTGGCGCCAAAGTGTCGTTATTTTGCTTGATATAGTAACCCGGATGTTGTTTATTTATTAATAAACAGTTTATTTACTTTTATTTATTTAGTTTTAATTATGTAAATTCTTTTGTTCTATAGTTATTAATTAAACATTTTTTATTCATTGTTATTCCCTTTTTAAAAATATTACACAATAATCATTGAGATGCATTTCATTTCGTCGTTGCCATTAAACAATTAACAAATATTCACGATTTCTGTTCCACGTACGATAGTGTAATGTATATATGTATTTTCAAGCATGAATTATTTTTAAATTTATGTCTGTCACGTGTAGCTCGATTACGAAAGATTAGTTCGCTTGCCCTTAAAGCGATGTAAAAAGTTCAGCATTCGTTTCCGTCTAATATTCCATAAAAAATTTAAAACTTCCTCTATAGAAAAATAAATAAAATAATGTAAATAAGAAACACATTTAACAAACATGTGATTGAACAACGCGCTTAAAACACTGAAATGATAGGAAAGACTGTCGTGAGTCGCAAAATCTTGGGCTTATAACTCCTGGCATGCGGTGGCATGTAAAAGTATCGCTTTTAATAAATTTTAAAACATTATTTGATTGCATAATTGATATTTTTCATATAAAAATTATTTTTGATGTTAGTGGGAAATCTAAAATACGTTTCACATGTAAAAAAATAGAGTTAAAAAAAAAAAAAAAAAAAAAAAAAAAAAAAAAGCTATTTAACAAATTACAACGATTATTTGGAAAACGAATTTTTCAAAGACTAAAATTTAAGATATAAAATATCGCACGGAGTTGATCCTACATTACATACGCCATGAATTAAACATTAATAGTGTTATTACACATAAAAATTGCAAGATTTCCTGAAATTTACGTATTATCCACCTGAAACTTACGTTTAATCATAGCATTTCAATGGCTGTTCGGGAAAAGCTTTTTCCATCGTCAGATTTCCAAGAAATCTGACGATGGAAAATTTATTGATTGAACCAATTTTAAATGAAATTTCATTCTTAAACTTCTAAACATCTCACAATATTACTTTTTATATCGTCGGATAGAGAAAAAAGTGTACTTTTAAATGCAATTTGTTTGAAAGATGCATCTCAATTTGTTTTTGAGTTATTAATATTTTTTTGTAGTTTTTATAATTTTTTTATCATAGTGGCAACAGAAGTATCCATCTCTGTTGAAAGTAAAGGGAAATACAGATTACTGTATAGACCAATCAGAAAACGAATAAAATGCGGAGTCAAACAAATAAAAAGATTTAGATATGCTTTTGATTTCCTACCCTGACGAGGACAATAACCATTTTTCCAAATGGTTAAAAAAAATAAAGAAAGAATGAATGGTTTTCACCTATACTCTGTAACCCGAGGAGCTCGGTTCGATCCCCTAGTATATATAAAATCCAAAAGGAAATTTCGTTCCGAACGTCTATATTTGGAGTTCTACTGCATGGATTTTGACGAAACTTGCACTGTTAGATAGATGTTATTTTGGGGAAGGTTTAAAGCTATAACACATCGTTCTACGTAGATTAGTTATAGAATTACGATGGAAAGTTATGTTATTTTGGACGATAAGGTTACCATTTTATTTCTTGGCGAACTTTACCGTTGACGAAAAATTGAAACGGCTATTACACCTTGAAAAGTAAAACAAAAAACTGTTACTAATTTTAATTAAAATTAAAAACAGGATAAGAAAAAGACAAAAGTAAATCAGTTTTGACGAGTGATAATATTTAAACATGGAAATATTTAATTTATACATGAAAGGGAACGTTCGTAATGCTTAAAAAATTATTCATTTGAAATATTGCAATTAAAACAAGATTTGGCGATTTATCTTTCTTTTGTGTCAGGTTAAGAAAGATGCATCTGAAAAATTGATAAGATGGTATCAAGGGAGTTCTCCATAAGCGCATATTCGGGAATATTTGAAAAAATTTTAGAATGTTCTTCTCATGAGCATATATATGCTTAAAAAAAATAAAATCGGCAGAACCTCGATTTAGCATTCGTAAAAAAATAATGAACGTTTCATTTTTGTGCGATTTAACGCTGGTTGGCGACACAATAAAATTTTTAATAATACTATGATAAATATCATTCTATATACACTGACGGAAAAAAAATCCCAACACCAAGAAAGCCTTGTGTTAAATAAACGAAATTTGGTAGGCGTGTTTATACATCTGAAAGATGTCATCGATTGAAATTTCGAGCTTCGCGCATAAGTGTGGTGCTAGTAGCGCCACTCAGAACTTGCAGATCAGGTTTACTTTACCACGTGGCACTCCTGAGAGGGAAGATCGCTGTATTCGGCATATAACTGTGGCAGAAATTTGAGCTGCAGTTGGTACCACAGTAACACAACGAACTGTTAGAAATCGGTTACTTCAAGGCCAGCTCCGAGCCAGGCGCCCTGCAGCGTGCATTCTACTGACCCCAAGCTATTGCCGTTTGCGACGCCATTGGTGTCAAGCCAGAGCTCATTGGATGACAGAGTGGAGAACTGTTGTGTTTTCTGATGAAAAATAAACAGATCTCCACTCCGCCCACTAATGAGCTCTGGCTTGACACGAATGGCTTCGCAAACGGCAATGGCTGGGAGTCAGTAGAATGCACGCTGCAGGGTGCCTGGCTCGGAGTTGTCCTTGAAGTAACCGATTTCTAACACTTCATTGTGTCACTGTGGTACCAACTGCAGCTCGAATTTCTGCCGCAGACGCAGTACGATGCGCCACAGTCGTACGCCGAATACGGCGATCTTCCCTCTCAGGAGTGCCACGTGGCCGCCTGGAACACGGTCTTCATGAGGTAGTACCATCCCTTGACCACTGCGTCCAACAATCATGCACAGTGGATACTTTCCAGCCAAGCCTTTCTGCAAAATCGCGGAAAGAAAATCCACCTTCTCGTAGCCCGAATATGCGACCTCGTTCTAACTCGGTGAACTGTTGACAGTGCTTCTTCGTCTTCTTAAAGACATTCTTGGCTAACATCAACTCCATACATCACATTTCGAAGCTAAATAACGTCCACGAACTTTATAGCACGCATTTAAAGTAAACCAGATCTCCAAGTTCTGAGTGGCGCTAATAGCACCACACTTATACGCGAAGCGCGAAATTTCAATCGATATCATCTTTCAGATGTATAAACACGCCTACAAAATTTCGTTTATCTAACACAAGTCTTTCTTGGTGTTGAAATGTTTTTTCGTCAGTGTATAAAAAAAAAAGTAACGCTTTGGAAATGGACCAATGAAAATCTGCGTAGATACCCCGAAACGTATTTCATTGGTCAGAGATTTCTGACGCTATAAGGAGGGTTGCAAGGTGGAGGACACCTGGCTCTGTCGCCAAATTTGACGCCAACTTAGCGATATATCACCGAATTTGGCGACTAAATTAGTCGCTAAAAGTGACGCCGTGTTGGCGCTATTTCCAGTATTTCGCCAAATTTCCATAGGCTCCCTATTGAAATCCAATTATGTTTACTTGCTTGCAGAAAATAAACAAATTGAGATATTTCAATGCAACAAAAACTAGTATTAGCTTACGTATAGAGCTTAATTGAACTATTTACATTATTTTTAAGAACCGACACTAACTATTTACAATATTCATAAAACTATATATATAATTCTTATTTAATTTGTAATTATTCAAATAAATTATAAATTTTAATTTTTTAAAGATTTTATATTTAATAATACTTATAATTATGAAACTCTGTAAGCTGTGATGATTCTGTGTTTAGAGATAAGGAAATGAAATTATCCGTTGTTGGGGAGAATTTGTTTTTACCAAGTGGAATCTAAAAATCGAATGCATAGAAAATGTGTAATCGTGAAGCGATTCAGAATGGAAACGCGAAGCAATTACGTCTGGGATTGGCTAGAAAATAGGAATTGCTTCACGATATCGAACAGAATCGCGAATCAATTAGGCGGAGGGGTTTGTGAGCGTAGCGAGCAGAGGGGGCGAACTACCCCCCCCCCTAGTTCTTTAAGAAAAAGTTTTTCAACTCTCCATACGAAGTTAGTTTAAGCAAGTTTAACTTAAATAAATACATTTTTATAACGGCAGTTTTGTTATATAAATTTATATATGTATATAATGAAATTTAACGATCGTAATTATGCTGTTTAGAACAAAATATAAATGGGTTAAAATTGTTTCGAACTCAAAATTAAGGTCCGATTCTGAGCATTGGCAATTTGACTTGGATATTGTTTGTGTCAGAGACAACAAGACGAAAGTATTATTGCCATGGAAACAGCGACTTAATATCGAATTTTTTAATGATAGCATTCTTAATCAAAATACACTTAAAACTTATCCAGCCGATGACAGCCGTATAAAATTAAATAACTACAGCACCACATAACTTATGTATATTATATAAGCATACAGAAAAAATAATAAACTAACTCATCTTTTAAGTTTAAATTCATTGCGTATTAGGCATTTAAATACATATTTTAGAAGTAATTTATGAAGGGATTTCAATCTCTAGCATTTGGCCACGAAATGTATTGGTTCGCCAAATAGCGTGGAACGTTCTTCTTTTCGCGCCAAATACTCGAAAATATTATATATTTTTATAGTATTTCTACTGGGATTCCGAACCTACATTTGAGTGATCTTTTTTACATACATGAGTAATTTTATTATCATTCCCTTTTACAAAATATTTTGAATATGCGCTTTAAGGAGGCCTTCCTTGTGAGTAATAATTTTGATTTGTTATTTTTTTTTAATTAATTTTTTTTATTATCTATCCCTTACAGAAAAAACTAGCAGAATTTACTTTTGTCGCCAAACAATTTTATTTTAATACAAAAAGGCGTAAACTTGAGATCAGTCCAGCGATGTTCACATTATAAGTGATTTTTAAAGCGTAAGACAGCTTTTTAGTTCACAAGCTATCAATGACTGAGAGATAATATGCCCACCGGTTCTGTATGTATGTATGTATGTACATAATGCGATAACTCTTGATAGAAATATCAGATTTGCTTCAATTTTTTTTCTAGGTTCATTCTGATAAGGCGCTTCCCTGATTAGTTTTGGGGGTTCATTGGTTAAGTATAAAGGAGAGGAACGGGGAGCTAATCTCCACCCTTAACTTAGATAAATGGGTTTTTCATGCAGAATTATCAGATTTGATTCAAAATTGGTATACTGGTAATTATGACAAGGCGCGTCCCTAAGTAGACTTGAAGATTCATTGTTTAAGTCTAAAGGGATGAAAGGGGGGAGGGCTAATAACCCCTTAATTTACATAAATGTGTTTTTCTAACCGATTTGCTTCAAATTTGCTATGCTGGTTTATTTCGATAAGTCGCTTCACTGATGACATTTGGATGCTCATTGGTTAAGTATAAAGAGAGGAAACGAGGTGTCGGCAATGCTCCCTTAATTTATTTTTCGAAGGGCATTATTCTTTGAAATAAGAGTATGATATACAGTTGGTGTGAATAGCCTGTGAGCTCAATGCCATCAGTTTAACTGGGCACTTTTCTTTTTTATTTGAGGAATATTATATATTCAACTGTAAACTGTATAAATAGCAGTAAAAATTATAAAAGTGGAGTTAATGCTTAAGTTTTAGTGCAAATGTCGCCCCCCCCCCCTCTCACACACACACGCATATTGTAAAATATTTTAATTTCAGACATTTAAAATATTTTTCACATACTTTGCTACGGAAACATGCTGGTTTGTTTTTCCCAAACTTTTATAACCTCGAACGTAGATCAGCGAATATACTCCACTCTTTTTTTTAATATATATGGCCAGTTTCCCTTTTATAAATGTCTGCTGCTTCAAATGTTAAGTTCTAAAGATTAATCGTACGAAAATCTATGCAATTATGCGTTATTACTGCCACAAAATAAAACATTTTAGAATGAAAATTGCTTACTGAAATAAATTTTCGATAATCTTTTTAATTCGTCATTCCTATTTCAGTTTTTTGGCATAACTTTTCTACTTTTTTGAAGGTTTTTTTTAAAGATATTGGATTAATTTTCTATAATCAGGTTACCCGCTAATTAGCGTATTTACTGTACCGTTGGATGTTTCTTTTATATTTGAAAGAGACTCTGGAGAGTGAACCCGATTGCAGAAGATTAGATGAAATTAGTACTTAGCTATTATTAAATCCATGGTTTTTCATTATTAATTAAATTATGGTGTTTCATTATGAAGCAAACGAACAAAAGAAGTTTTATTATTTATGTTTTATCCTAGATTATTTTATCTGATAAAAGCAATACTTTCAATGGAGGGGAATAAATTTATGAGTCCAATGGTGGCAAATGTAATAATATCTGTCCACTTAACATTTTAGCCTCCATAGGATAAAACTACCTCAAATTTCGATCATCATGAAGCCTACTGTCCTGACGCACACCCTAGCAGCTGATGTTAGTAATAAATTATAAGTTATTTTCATAATCTGGATTATTTACACAATAGACGGAAGAATAAATTACACTTAATAATGGAAATAGCAAGCCTATTCATTTCTCCGTGTTATTATGCTCTTTAAAAAATGAAAAATAAATCGTCGATCCAAATACTGACCAAAATGCCTATTGCTAACAATTTTGTATTACTAACTTAGTTTATCATTGACTGTGCTATTTAAGGTATGGAGATTTATTGGTGAAAGATCTATAAATGAGTCAATAACAGCTGCATTATTTATTGGAACGTAACGTGGCCGGGAATTAATTTTGTTTTGTAATTACCCCTGTTGCATGTGTGACAATATTGTTGCATCACTTTTAATGTTTGGCCCAACCCTCACAATGAAGTCGATCATGGATGATTAGAAATAGTTTACTGGATGCAAGAGGTTTATTTTTCTAGGTCATCGAGTTTCTTCCTGGGTTAACTGTTACGTGATTGCAACTGGTCTACAAAGTGGAAATGCATTGAAAATTATATTATTTTAATTTTATTCAAACAATTCATATTTAAAAACACACATTCTTATGCTTCATTTTTCTTTTAAAAATGAAAGTTAAACACTCTTTTTTTGTCTGCAATCATTTAATAAAGTACATACAATCACCTTAATACATTTTTGACGGTATTTACTCTGCTGGAATTTCAAAGATGGAAAAAAGTAGTAATAGAACTGTCAAGAGAGGACGTTTATTACGAAGTATAACGTTACATTCAGTTAGGATGTATTAAGCTGCCAAAGCCGCATATGCTCAAGCTGAGAGGCCAGGAGTTCAAAAACAAACACTCGAAAATTAACTATTCGAACATTATTTGTATTCAGTGATCAATCTCTGCAATCATTGTAATGCTTTCTAATTTAATAGTGTTGATTAGAGAACATTTTAATTCCTGTTATAATGGCATCATTTCCCTACTAAAATGCATCGTAAAGGATCAACTGACAGCATTGCTTCTTATTAGCTAAAAATTTCTGTAACGCATAAGGTAATATAATATCGCAATGACATTCGCATCGTTTTCAGCATTGTGGAAATATATATCAGGTGAAGATCTACATTGTTTTAAAATACATGGTCAAATTCACATTCTGTTTGACTCAAGCTTCATTTGGAAAAATCGACCAGCGCAGCGGGCGTAGCCTGCTAGTTTAAAATAAAAATCTAATTGACAAAAAAGGAAAATAATTCATTAAATCAAAAAAAACTCAAATATTTACTTGAGTATATGTCGTAATTTTTTATAGAATGTATATATTTTAAGCACATGGTTATAACAAAATTACGGAAATATTTACACCAATAAATAACGTAAAATAAAGCATTCATAATTTAAAACGTTGTAGAAAAATTCACATGGAAACCAAGGTTTATGACTATGAAAAAGGAGGTAAGTGCAGAAATCGGGATTTTGCAGAAACATATGTTTCGCAGTCTCAGTTGTAGAATTCCATTGTCCAGCTTGTGTTTTGAGAAAATGTGACTTGTAAATGCCATAACAATGTGATTTACCGAAATCCATGGCTTGGCGTATTTCCGCAAGAAGTGTCAGTGCAATGTTCTGAAATAGATTCCAACACATGGAATGGTAGATATCGACAAGGGCAAGGTCACCATGTGCTATCACAGTAATTGATGACCGATATATCCTGTTAGCAGCTCGTTGAGACGAAAGGGGCAATGCTACTTAGCTGCAACCACAGATGTTATTGGCCATAAGACATAGGATGTCCAGCCAAACAGTCCGAAATAGGCTTCGTGAGGCTGGTCTCTATGCACGTAAGCCAGTGGTCTGTATTGCGTTGACCTCAAGCAACTGTGTGGCCTAAAGAAGGTGGGCAACTGAACATCGAGTTTAGAAGCAACGTTGTTGGAGTCAAATTCTGTCTACAGACAAGTCCCGATTAAGTCTGGATGTGACATACAATGTGTTTTGGAATGAAGTGAAAGGCGCACTCAAAATAATCCCACAATTGTTCGTGGAAGATCACATTACAGACGAGGTGGGTTGATGATATTGGCTGGAATCAGCATTTGTGGACGTACGGGCCAGCATAACTGCATATCATTCAGAATGGCACTTTGATGACCCGAAGTTATACAGACGAAATACTGAGACTTCAAGTCGTATTTTATGTTGCAGCAACTGGCGATTTCATTTTTTTTCATGCATGATAATGCCAGATCGCATACAGCTCGTTTTGTGGAGAACAAGCTTAAAATTGAAACAATACAGCATATGGAATAACCAAGATGCTCTCCTGACCTGAATCCGATCGAGCATGGTTAGGACACACTCAATCAACGCATCGCGGCAAGCCTCCTTTTATTGTCCGGGATATAGAGTTTGGAATTCTTGAGGAATGGAACAGAATTCCCCCAAAACTTATCGAATTCATGGAAATCCGGTATGCGACAGCTTTATCTATTCGAAGGGACCACGCGCCATATTAAATTTCTAGCATCATTCCTCAACAGTACTTTTTTTGTCATTTACATGTAACCAAATTGTCGCCTTAAACCATCTTTTCACGTTCTATCTATCGTTTCAAAGAATTAAAGCTCTCTTGCAAATTTTTTAGCGTTTTTTTTTCTGTATTGCGCGTTGATACACATGTTACTCTCAATTTTATGCCCATGCATGGCAGTCTCACACTGTTCTCTTAACTTTTTTGCTTGCACCCCTAATTCTTTTGAGCAGTACACACACACACACACACACACATATATATATATATATATATAAAACAAAATTTATTTCCTAAATTGTTTGAACCTGAGAAGGGGCAGATATTAAGATATTTCATTCAATTTGTTCTGCGTTAATGTTAAATTTTTGTAACAAATAATATGGGATGAGACTCTATTTATGAAGCATAACTTACTTCTAAGACGAACACTGACATTTATTAAGACGAAGATAAAACAAAATTACAGATAAAAGCTCTCTTTACAATCTATATTTAGCTTAAAAGCAACTAACTTTGCCTTCATTTGCATAACGTCGTTGAATATCTCTAAGATTTTCGTACGTCATTTAAATCTTTTATCTTATTTATCGAAAATATTATGTTTCTTTTAACAAAAACCTGCGTCGTCCGATCTCTTTCTCGTTCTATTTACTTTTTCTGCATTTCCACTTCACGCAGCTTCGTTGCCTTTTTAATCTCGAAGCGGAAATACGGAGTCGGGGATATTCAGTCTGATGCAAGTGTTCTTATGAAATTCCCCACAATAAGTTAAACCAATTTAAAATTAAAAAATAATGAAATTCATACAATATAATGCTTTAAACACCTATATACTGAGATTACCTATATACAAATGAAATCGAAATAAATCTTAGACTTTTTTTAAAGTTTTGTATTTTGCATGTACCTTATCATATTATGTACAATCGTCATAAACATAATGCAAAATCTGCAGTACAAATATTTACAACTTAAAAATGGAAAAAGTCTAAGATTTATTTCAATTTCATTTGAACGGAATCTAAGTATATAGGTGTTTATATTATTATATTGTATGAATTTCATTTGTATTTTTTAATGTTCAATTGGTTTAGCTTATTAGTTACAAAATTTTAACATTAAATGTAGAACGAATTGAATGAAATATCTTAATATCTGCCCCTTCTGGGGCTTAAACAATTTAGGAAATAAATTTTGTTTTTTTTAATTTGTTCTGCAAATTAGGTTTTTGTTTAATATGTCAAGTTTTTTAATAACTACTGCATTCAGACAAGCACATTTCAAAATTAATGTAGGGTATCATCATCAGGCTTTGATTTGTGCGATATCGCATCACAATTTGTTATGCAATTTAGCTATGTATAATTAAAAATGTTTCACCAGTGCAGTAATGCAAGTTGCTGTAGTTTTTGTCAAAAAATTACAGTTTGAACTTAAAAAATCTGATTGAAAATGTCATTTTTTCCACTGTGAAGTCATCTTCCTCTTCTTTTTAATTCTTAAAATATATATATATATATATCTATATACATATATATATATATCGGTTTCTTCAGTTTCATGTTTCACGTGAAAATCATTCAACTAAAAATAGTCAAATTATTATTACGACTTTTGAATTATTTACAACAATGAAGGAAAAATGTTAAGTTTTATTAGAAAATGTCCGTTGATTCTAAATGAAAAAAGCGAAATTTGGAATTATTAAGATAAATATTTTAATAATCTAAATAAAAATTAGCCCATGTTACTCTCTAGATTATAATCCACATATATGCAAAGGCATTTTATGGTCCGTTTTGATCCTGACGTCTGGCAAATGTTTTTACACTTCAAATTTATAATATTATTAGAATTAGCAAAGAATTAAAAATGAGTGGCATCAGGAACAAGAAGGTGGGAACAAAAAATGAAAAAGTTATGATATCCATATGCATTTTTATGTTAAATTAACATAGAGAAGTGATACTGGAAATAAATAAGTAATGCGCTGCCTCGCAATACTTAAATATATATATATTTAATGATAATACAGTAATTTTTATATTGTATTTTTGTTTTAGTTTGATATTAGTCAATTTTGTTTAGATAATTTTCCTTTTCGTGTTCGCCCTTTATCGTTCCAAAAGCACAAAACGTTCTTTGTGTTCTATATTGTTTTTTTTTTCTTTAAAATATACTTAAAACTGAAATATTTTTAAAAAGTTATTTTTCTCCTAAGACATAGTAAGAACAAAAAAAGTAAAGAACCAAAAAAAAGAAATCTACTCTCTGTATCCTCTAAACAACTTTTAAAACAATTCAATTATGAATAAATTGTCTAATAATATTTTACAATTAATATTTTTAATGAATAATATTTTATTATGTTTGCCGTAATTAAATTAAAGTAATTTATAAATATATTTCTATAAAATTATGACTGTTTGTGGAGAATTAATTCAGTTTTCTTCTAATATTTTTCCTTTGCCCTGTTATTTCAGTTTTGCTTAATATTTGGGAATATTTATGAAGGCGGAAATATTTAGAGAAAGTAATTTCAAACTAATATCATAATTAAGTTTCTAATGTTTTCGTTATTTTGTTTTTCATAATTTGTGCTGAGTGTTAAATATTTTCTATTAATAAACATTTGTGTAAGTTTTAATTAAATAAAGAATTTGCTTATTCAATAATGGGATAAAAAGAAGAAAAATATATAAACTGCTTTCAACATGAGATTGAAGATATTACTTTTAATAGTATTAATTATAGTAAAACTGCTGGCAGGAAAAAAGTAATTATAATAAAACTTTAATTTTTTGTTCCATCTGTGAAATTTTAATAACATGTTTTACATTCTGGAGATCACTTGTCTTATTTAATCAAATGAAAATTAACGATAAACATCATTCAGAAAACTTTATAGAATTAAAAAGAAAAAAAATATGTGATTATATTAAATTTAAGCTCAATAATTGAAAAACACCGTATACAAGAATGCGTATATCTATATATGGGACATTCTCGCAATCTTTAGACTTTTGGGGATAAAAATCTGACAAAATTAAACTTGCTAAAATAACATTAGAATCTGATAGACGAATGTCTTAATGATTCAAAATAAAGAAAAAATGGTCAGCAGCGAATTTTTTTTTTTTATTATTTAACGGAGGTTTAAGTTAAACTTGCGAGTTTAATTTTCCTTACCATTTTAACCCTATAACTTTTTGTTTTCTTCTAAATTTTTACTTATAATGAATTTGCATAGTACCCGTAGGGCATTCAAATAAGAAATAATAACAATGTAGTACTTTTAATGCGGAATTTTTGTAGAACATTGTCTTAAAGGGGTGTTAAAAAAAAGGAACCGTAAGGTAAAAAAGGGGGATGGTTTTGGAAAAAAGGGACGAAATGATAAAAAAGGAGACGGTGAGGATGGAACGGTAAGGAAAATTACCACCTATTTTTAGAAAAATCATGTTAAGACTAAGTGATAGCCATAACGTTCATTGATTTTTAGAAACGGTTTATAACATTGGATTAAATTAATTTTTTTATTTTATTATTTACCTCGAAAAGTGCAGGAATAAACCTTGGGGACGGTGAGGCTACCAATAAAGCCATGATGCTTGAAATTGATATTTAAATGCTGATTTAAATTCCACAGTCAATTTTCTGCCAAAGAATTTTAGAAATTATTTTCCTAGCACACTTCTGCATGAGAAAAAACTTGAAAAAAAAATTCTATGACTTCATCTGAAGCGATTTTCTGTATAATTTTAGAAGAAGGATGGTAAAAAATCTAAAACCTAGGGACAGAGTTAAAAAAAATAATAACAACCCTAAAAATGTGTGCAGGTAAATTTTTAGCTACTTATTTATATAAAACAATAGTTCCAGTTTCAGAAAAAAATTACATCGGATTATTTTTATTGAAAAAAATTTATCCAGACAGCTCCAAACTTAAAAATCAGCATAAGGGACACGGGACGGTATAGGAATTTTACAGGTGTTTGGACCCCCAACATCGCCCAAAACTTATTTATCTCGTTAATATTGTTTTGCAATCATGCAATGGGATGTTCCCAAGTATATGAAACAAAAAAAATCACAAAAAGTGGATTATATAAAAAAAATATTAATGAGGGACATGAAAGTCAAAGAATTGTGAGAATTCCCCATATATAAAAGCCGTTCTCTTAGTGTATGTCCTTTATGCAAATCTTCAAATTTTGATCGATTTGCAAAAAACTTGATGTACATACGTTTTAGAACATGGAAAAGATCGCTGCTGTCTACTTTAAAAAGTCATTAAAAAAGTCATTAAAAATAAAGACCACTATTTATCCGTTTTTTCTACCACCTTTCATAATTTAACATTATAGAAATATCACTTTTATTTAATTTTCTAATTCAATCATTTCTTTCCTGGTGCCACATCGTAAAAATGACACAATACTAAAAAAATATATCGATAACGCGTTTATTTTGTTTTTATTTTCCAATAAAAATTCAGATTTTCTCGCAATGTTTTTGCATTTTTAAAATCGACGTTATTCTAATCAGAAAATAAAAAATCTTTCCTATATATATATATATAGGAAAGTCAAAATGACGTATTTTTTCCTGAAATTCAATTTCGCGGGTTTTTAAATTAACTTAAAAAATTGAGACTTTTCATAAACGTCACGTTAAGCATTATTGCATGTTAATATTCTGTAATCGAGTTACATGTCAAGTATTCACTAACAACATGAATGATGTTATAGTTTTGTAAACAATAAGTTCCATAAAAGGTATAAGTCACATTTGTTAAAGTACGCAAAATAGCGTACAGCCTGGTTATCGAAAATTACCCATTTGCACATACAAAGATACAAATAATTCAGCATTTTCGTTGTTGATGTTCTTGTTTATTGAATAGCGAAATTAGAAGTTAGCAAAAAAAATCTCATAATTAATAGGTACGTAATTGAACTACTGAATTTTTCAAATTTAAAATAAATCATTAACCATAAGTTCTTTGAATAGACGTAAAAACTTAATTTAAATATATTTTGAAGTTAAAACGTTTACTATAACATAGGCATTTCTATTTGATAAAAGAATACGGTATAATAAATATGGCCTCACTTTCTAAAAATATGTTGTCACTTTCAATAAATATTATGTCAAACTGGTTTTTTGAAAAGGTTGCTACGTTTTCTTTCCTATTTTGTTGGCATGCTATATATTTATTTATAGCATTTAGCTAACTGTTTTAGTCCCTTATAATACAACGATAGCATTCTTCGATTTATATTAAATACGATTACATAAAACATGTTTTTCTGTACGATTTATATGAAATAGAAAATAAAACATAGCAAACGTTTTCTACGAGTTAGTTTTTTTTTTTTTTTTTTTAGAAAGCTTCAAGACTGGCATCAGGACTGAACGGTTTTGAAATTTGATGTCATTATCAGGTTATTCGCTGAAGATTTAGTTTTTATGAATGAATGTTTCCGTTAAAAAATAATCAAGCTATCCACCTTGGAATATCCATCGTTAAAGATGATCCATATACTGCCCGTTAACAGAATAGAAAAAATATATCGTTTTTAATTTAAAATACTAAAATAATTTTTACATGTACTGTATTTTTTATAATCCCCAATAGCTAAATCAAAAAGCATTTTTGTTACTTTCGTATTTAAAAGCGGTCATTCTTGATTTTCTTCTTTTTTTTTTTTTTTTACTATTTCTAGCAACTTTCATTAATATGATTAGTTTGAATAGCTCGATTCGAAATCTGTTAAATTCGCATTTTATTTTTTATGAGTTTTCATATCGTTTGCCGTTTTAGTTATAGAATATTGCGTGGAAAATTTCTTAAATGATGAATTATTTCCATTGTTTTAAGAAAATATTTAAAATTATATTTAAAATATTTAAAAAATATTCTTTTTTAAAAATTACTATAAAATACATAAAAAAATAGTACATTAAGAATCACTTTTCAAACAAATAGCATCATAGACTGTACTTTTTGTTTTCCCTTAGACGTTGAAAAAATAGAAAGTGTGATGTTTAGAGGTTAAACAAACTGCAGTAAAAACAAAATTTATGGGTTAGGTCATTGTCATCAAAAATATGATGCCAGCGCTACTCATGGACATGGGGGTCTTTTCTTTATAATAGACTAATAGAACCCCATTCAGAGCAATTGGGTTCATCTTTCGTAATTTTGGGTTGCAAATTTAAAAAGATCCATGCTTGAAAATTAATTTAAAATCCATTAAATTCAGAAAACTGTACCTCATTTTTATGATTTTTAAGGATCAGCATTAAAATCAGAACCAATTAAAATCTGAAAATTGAGATATAATTTCCAAATAAATTTCATTGGAAATATTTTTTTTCTATTCAGCGTAAAAAATAAAATAGTGCATGTTTAGAAGTTAAGAAAAATTGCAGTAAAGCACAATTTTTGGGTTAAGTCCTTGATTACCATCAGTATGATATCAGCGTTACTCACTAACATAATTTTTACTTTATAATGTATGTACATGCTATACCAACGAGAATTTTACTAAATGCTACTCCAATTGGTGGATTTTTTCTTCGTATTATCAAGAAAATCATACATTTTTCTGTTACACCAGCCAAGAAAATGATCATTCTGATATTTAAAGCTGGGGGATTTTACTGTGGTTGTGATTCAATAACGTGATGTTTGCTCATCATTTTTATAATGATTTGGGGACAGGAATGCACAAATATCAGTTATTATTGCGGTATTATTTCATTTTAATTTATTATACCCGGAGGGCACCTCATAATTGACACGGGTGACGCCGGGTAGATCTGCTAGTTTATATATACATATATATATACAGGGTGTATCTGAAATGCTTCAACAAACTTAAAGGGATGATAGTGCTCATGAAGACGAACAAAAAATGCAATGGAACATGGGGTCGATATGACGTTTAAAGGATGAAAATCGAGAAAATGCGTCTGTAAATGTACAAACTCAAACAAGAAAGAAACACTCCATAAAATTATATATTGAACAGAATAGGTACAACACAGCTCGCGTGTGTCAACAATATTTAACAACAATTGTTCAAAATTTCGAACGCGGACATTATTACACAGAGTACATCTACGGAGGAACGACTGACGGACACGCTCGGCGATTTCGGGAACCTGCTTACGCGGATTCCTGCTCACAGATTTGTTTGACATTTTTCCAAGTTTTTGTTATCTCTTTCTGACCGTATATGCACAAAGTGAAATGAAAACCAGCTTCGAGCTACTAGCCAGTTCTGCAGAAATGCAGCATGCGAGATTTCGATATTTTGTGAGATTTCATTGCGAGATTTCAACCGTTTAAACTTCATTTGCTTCCCCATGTTCCATTGCATGTTTTGTTTGTCTGGATGAGTACTATCATCCCCTAAGTATGTTGAAGCATTTCAGATACACCCTGTATATATAGCTTGAACATATTCTTCAATTTTTCCTTTCTCCACATTTAAATTTAGACAAACACATATACACACACACGTTGCCAACTAAAGTCTATTCATCTCCATTAACTTCCGGAAGCCGGCATCTATAGCCATGAACGTGGTATCTAGATACATTGATAAATACACAAGATACTACTTACGGCAAAATCTTTAATGACAACATTACTATTGTCACTAGTAACACGTGTGAAAAATTAACATGCCTCCAAAATTTACCTATGTAGATGGAATATGTTCACGCTCTATATTTCGTAAATATAGTATTTCTTCCACGAAGCACAGACAGACAAATTTTCTTATTTGTAAAATTTTCTGGTACTTCTAGAGTGAAATATTTCGTATATTTTTATGTTATACCATTGCTTTATGTGACTTTACTTTCAATTATACCGTAATTACTTGATATACAACATTGAAGACGACTTTTTTAGCTTTTAATTCGTTGAAACGATATCGTTTACCTTTAATGTACGCAAAAAATCCGTGTAAAATTCTTTTGAAAACGTAAACATCTAAAATTAAAAAGAAAAGTCACAATCCTTATAATATTTATAAATGTCAATGTGTGTCCGAATGTTTGAATGAAGTCAACATCTAAACGGATGAATTAACGCTTTTGTATTTTAGGATATAGATGGATTACAACCCGGAAATAGGCTATGTTTAATTTATTTTATTCAAATATTTTGCTTAATAATCCAAATTTTCATTATTTTTCATACACAATGAATTGACATTTTCCCGATAAAATTTAACCATCTTCCCTTTTTCGTTGCCAAAAAATAAAAACCCAGAATAATAATTCAATTTCCAATTGAAAGATTAAAATGGAAATTTTCAAGTATTTTTAATAATACAAGGGGCATGAATTTTGAGTAAGTGCGGAAAGAAACCAAATGTGACGTCATATATGGAAAATATAAAACGGATATGCTTTTATGTGGAAATAAAATGAGATTGTGTTGTGGTATTAATTCTTATTATTTAAAGAAAATTGTTATCAATGCTTACGGTTTATCGTCTGCGCACGGTTAACACAAAGATTTAAATTTCAATTTAAAATAAAAAAAAAAGCTTTTGAAGAGCAAATGGATAGCAAATGTCAATAATATGCACAGTAAAATTATCAGTGTCGAAAATCACGTAATGATTAGCAGGAAATATGTATTTTCATTCTTAAAAAGTAAAAAATTAACTAAATAGAAAGGTAATGTTCTGTAATCGGGTTCGTAATCAATTTGCTTTTTTTAGAGAAAGAAATTTGATGCAAAAGTTAATACATTGTTGTAAACAGGTTTGTTTTTTGTGTGATAAAGACTTAATATATCAGATGATCATTTCTTCTCCCACCTTTGTTGCCAAGTATGATTGTAAAACATATGAAACAGTATAATCCGATAATTTTCTTGGCACAGATGTCATATACGCACCTGGTTTGGCGCGATCTGTTTTTGACGCCAATTTGGCGAAAACATCGTTTTTGAATACCGCAGTTACATGTATATTTTTAAATTATGTTCTATTACTTAAAAAGGGAAATAACAATAAATAAAAAAAAGTTTCATTAAAATCTATAGAACAAAGCAATTTATATAATTTTAAAAGAAAATTAAAGTAAATAAACAATTTATTAATAAATACACAACAATAGCTGTGTTATCATGCCAAGCAAAATAATCTATGTTGCGACAACTAGGTACCCCGGTGCGTATATGACATCTTTGCCATTTTCTTATTACTTCATGATATAAACAGACATCCTGCTTCAGCGTATAAACCTCAGTTATGTCAATGACCTTATAATAAAGAAATATCTTAAATTACTCATACTAGCCGCCCTTGGCGACCAGTTTGGTCTCCTTTAAAATTTATGTTTGTGAAAGCATGCTAAGCATTGTATCCTATTACTTTTATTCATAATTTAATTTACTTGGACTCCCTTAACCCTCTCGCTGCGCAACCCGAGATTTCCTAGAGCAACGTAAAAGTAGCAAAATTTGCGCAATCCGAGATTTACTCGGAGATTCCTTTTTTTCCACTGGCGACTATTTTTTATTTCAACTCGGAGCACTTTTTAAATACAAAAAAATTCATATAGTATTTAACAACATATACAAGAGAAATATACTGCAAAATTGATTTTCTTTCAATAGTGGTGCGAGACAATAAAAATAGTCTCCAGTGGCAGCCCTGATTTCGCCTATTTTCCAATATCATATCCCATCTAAGATTTTGAACTCTTTTACAAAAAATGTTTACATGTTTAAACTCTAAGCTATATATAGATTTGAAATATGTAATAAAAAATGCGCAATTTTTGAACCTATTTTGATAAAAAAAATAAAAAAAAAATAAAAATACACAGCGAGAGGGTTAAATACAATTAACATAATCCCTGAAGCTAATATTAGTTTGTGTTACATTAAAATATCTCAATTTGTTGATTTTCTGTAAGCAAGTAAACCCTATTGGTTTACACTGGAAGCCTATGGGAATTTGGCGAATTATTAGAGATATCGCCAAGTTGGCGTCGCTTTTGGTGACAGAACAGGGTCCCCCGGGGATACCCACCCCTTATAGGTATAGAGATGCATTAAATGCTGTTCAATAACCAATGAGATGCGTTTCATTTGGGCGCTGCCATTAAACAATTAACAAATAATTGCGATTTCTGTGCCACGTACGTTAGCGTAATATATATATACATACATTGTCTCTTATAAAATGTGATAAACAATTGGTTTATTATATATGTTTTTAATTGTCGGAAGGGAAATGCTTTGCTTAATTAATTCATTTCTTCTTTATATGTTACGTGAACGACGTCACGGGTAACAGCTAGTAAGATATACGTTGAATAACAAAAATCTTCCATGGATGGGATATTTTTCTGTATTTTCAATAAAGGCACTGAGATCGTATTAGCATTATCTTTGCGCTCTATAAAAGTGTCTTATATTGTATGGTTATCTATGTCTAGATAATATAAAATGTTTGTGGCGACGCGATCACAACGTGTACATCCCCACCTGATGGAAAAGTTCAGTGTTAGTAGCTATCTTATCTTGAAAAGAATATCTTCATCTCATCTTATCTTGTAGTACCAATAAAAATGCAAATACAAAGCTGTAGAGTGACCTTGATTTATTATAAAACGATGTCTTTAAATAAGGGAAATTTGTTAAAGTAAGTTTTTAGAGACATTTCATTATGATGTTTATAAGGATATTGATAAATTTTAAGTAATAATAGTAGCAATTTAAAAAAATTAAAATTTTTTTGAGTCAAATATGTGTTATACTAGCAATGCGTCTGATTACTTTATACATAGACTCGCAAACATGACAAACATAGATTTTCATTTTTCAAGTCAAATGAACATGATTTAAGTACAATTTTGTTTTTTAAGTGCCATGTTTCTGTGTGCAAAGAATTTTCCTTCATTTACAAGTGAAATTGCTTGTTCATAATATGTCTATTTGACTTGAAAATATGTGCAAATATTGTCTGTTATTTACTGGTATTGTAAGAATCTATGACACATAAAATTAAGTCAAATTTATTAGCCTGTATTCGATTAAAAATGATACAGTATGCAGTATACTAACGAATAAAATCGATCCGAATATTAATCAATTTTTACTTTTCCAATCTGTTAGGTTGTTAGATATTCAGATAAAAATATATATACATTTTGAAATTTTTAAGTTAATTTGAGCAGCATTCTTACTCTTATGAGGGCAGCATTGAGCAGCATTCTTACTTACAGTATGGGGACCGCCAACTATTTATTAATATTTGAAATATTTCTTTAATTTATGTAAATTTTAAGAGCTGCTTTATGAACCTCTATATGCGACTTATTTCAATTTATTTTTATTGTAGTTAATGACATGTTTCATTTCAAAAGTGAAATATATTTTTTGGATTCTTCATATTCCCATAAAAGAATTTAGGTTCTTATATAAATAATTTTCCATTTATACTTAAAAGAAAATTGATAATGTTATTTTACAGGTTGAAATAGCAGCAAGAAATGCGAGAATTTGAGTTGAAAATGAGTATTTCACAAACAAGATATTGCGTATATTTAATGACATATTATTATGTTCGTATATTATTCTAACATAAACACACTTTAAAATGTATACCGACTAAGTACTCCCTTCTATAATCTAGAAATAATGTACAGTTGAAATTTTGCCTTGTTTTGCTCATTAGCGGATTATCCATTATCTGTTTGAGGCATTTATGTACATTTCTTTCTTACTTTTTTCTGTCCTTATATATTAATAGTAGTGTCTGGCAAAAACAATTGTTTAATATAAAATATTTTCAAAGAATGTCATAAAAGATTAGATAAATTCGAGAAAATATCTATAGCACGTATTTGAATGCATAACATAATATGTTCCTGCTCTTAACTATTATAAATCTATTGCGTAATAGTTTTTCAAGTCTGTCATATAAGATTAGATAAATTCGAGAGTAAATTTATACTACATTATTTCAATACATAATAGTTTCTATCTCTAAACTAATTAAATAAATCCATAATGTATTCGTTTTTTAAAGTCTGTCATATTAGATTAGATAAATCCGAGAGGATATTTATAGAACATATTTGAATACATAGCATAATATTATGATACTCATAACTAATTAAATAAACCTATAATGTATTCTAGCTGCATTATGTTTTCAGATGACGGTGCATTTGGAAATCATTAACACATACTGAAGATTTTTGTTTAAATTATTAATTTTTATATTATGATAATAATAACAAGTATGAGATTAAAATAAATCTAGTCTTTATAAATGAAAAATATGCTTCGATATTTTTTAAAGCATGTACTATTATTATTAAACGCAGACGATATTTTTATTTTTATGCATGTTGCATTCGAAATTATTTTAACGCTTTGTGTATATTAATGACGCGTTGGGCAAGCGTTGCCAAATGTGGCAGATTTTCTATTCCGGAATTCGGAAATCTCACCAGAAAGTTTAAATACATATATCTGCTTTATATAACGAGAGATATTTCCTGAATAATAATAAAAAAAATCGAACCTGACGTATTATCCTGGCTATTTCATATATAATACGTCCAATAATAGCACCGAAAACATTAATTCCAGCAAACCTTATTTTTTTACTTTCTTAAGGGGTAGTTTATACTTTTGAACAATTATGTTTGTTTAAAAAATGTATGCTTCAAATGGTGAACTCACTGCATTTCAATGTTCAACCAAAAATACGTTTTGAAAAAAAAAAACCAAAAAAAAAAACTGTATTATTTAATTAAAATTTAAAAATTGTTAAATAATTTTGATTTTTTAAAAATCCCTACTACATTTTTAAATATTGATATTTTTGTCCATTTTTTTTTAGATTTTCAAATATGTATCACAAAACACTGCGTATGGATTTTTAGATACATCGAAGATTATATTTAATACTAGCTAACTTGCCCGGTCTTTCCCGGGTACGTCAAACAGCAACTCGAATTGCGAAAAAGCTCTGAAAATCACAATAAGATATCGCGAAAAACTTTAAATTGCTGCACAAATTTCGAAAAGAGAAAAAAAAATTATATATTGTGTTCGAAGATTGAAAGTTATTCCTTTCACTAATGTGGAAAAATAGTAGGAAATCGCTAAAATACACTAAAAATCACATACAAAATTACCGAAATATTCGAAAATTGCTATACGAAATTCGAATAAACCTTATTGAAATGAGGGTAAAAATTACTTTAGCATTTTAGGTCAAAAATAGAATGTCAAAAAATTGCAGCAGATCGCGAAGAAACGTAGAAATCGAATTAAAAATCACAAAAAGTTCAAAAATCAAGAAAGTCAAAATGTACTCTAATTGGATAAAAGTTTCAAATCTAATTCCTTTGACCTGCGGGCTCTCTTAAAATTTATGTTTGGGAGAGCATGCTAAGCATTGTATCATGCTACTTTTATCCATAAATTAATTTACTTGCATTCCCTTAAATATAATTAATATAACCCCTTAAGTTAATATTAGATTTTGTTGAAATAAAATATCCCAATTTGTTCATTTTCTGTAAGCAAATCCGTATCGGTTTACAATGGAAGTCTATGGGAATTTGGCGAAATATTAGAGATATCACAAAAGTTGGCGTCACTTTCGGCGACTCATTTTGGTTGCCAAATTATGCGATATATCGCCAAGTTGGCGACAAACTTGGCAGCATTCGGCGACAGAACTGTGTCCCCACTATGTAACCCTCTTATAGGTATGAAGATGCATTAAATAAATAATCGCAATAATCGTTCAATAATCGCAAAAAAAATTGCTAAAAATTGAAAAATTGCTGTACGAATTCCGACTAAACTTTTTTGAAAATAGAACAAAATTTACTATATTGGTTTAAAAGAAAGAAACCGTATTATTTTCACAAATGTAGAAAGATCGCCTCAAAAATTAAAAATGTGTTAAAAATCGCATAGAAAATAAATTAAAAAATATCTAATAAAAAATGGAATATCGGGCTTCGAGTTGCAAAGCTTCATTTATAGATGGAGCTTTTCCCCAAATTTTGTAGCTCTACGTGCAGCTGTCTCTTCAGAACATCGTCGGCACACTCACACACAAACTTCTTTCCTTATTATTATAGATTTAATTTGCCTGGATTCCCTTAAATATAATTAATATAACCCCTTAAGTTAATATTAGTTTTTGTTGCATTAAAATATCTCAATTATAAATTGTTGATTTTCTGTAAGCAAGTAATCCCGATATGTTTACAATGGAAGTCTATGGGAATTCGGAGAAATAGTGTAGATATCGCCAAGTTGGCGTCACTTTTGGCGACTAATCGACCAAATTTGGCGATATATCGCCAGGTTGGCGACAAACCTGGCGGTATTTGGCGACAGAATTGTGTCCCCTCTACGGTAACACCCTTTATAGGTATGAAGACGCATTAACTGCTGTCCAGTAATCGCATAAAAAATGCGCTAAAAATTCAAAAATCGCTGTACAAATTCCGAATAAACTTTTTTGAAAAGATAATAAAATTTACTATATTGAATTAAAACAAAGAAACCGTATTATTTTCAATAATGTGGGAAAATTGCCTCGAAACTTAAAAAGCGCTAAAAATCGCATAAAAAATTAAATAAAATAAATTAATCAAAAAATCGAAAATCGGGCTTTGAGGTGAAAAACTTCATATATAGACGTACCTCTTCTCCAAATTTTGTAGCTCTACGTGCAGCTGTCCTTTCAGAACACCGTCGACATAATCACTCACACACAAACTTCTTTCCTTATTATTATAGATAATTTTTTTTACTGATATATATAGTGCAGGGACGGCGAACCTATGGCACGCGTGCCACTTTTGGCACGCAAAAGAATAATTTTGGCACAGCATTGCTTGTGGCTCTAAATCAAAATAAAGTGAGATTACACAAAATCGCGACTGATCTTTTCTAAATTCGATTAAATGGAAATTAAAAATTTTTAATTGGAGCATATTACATTTCAGTCTAATGAATTACGGTCTCAAAATATTTTCAAAGAAAGACAATATTTGAAAACTATAGACAAAAATTGGTTATTAGACGTTACTAAATTCCGATGGTAAAATTGTGGCAACTTTAAATTTATTTCAGAGCTATTCAAAGAAACTGACTTTTGCTATTTTAACAGTTTTCCCCCTACCTATGCTTTCGAATCCCTGTTTTCACAAATGAATAATATCAAAACTTAAAATTAAGCACTTGTCAGATAAATCCGGTTCGCCTTGCGTTAAATTTAACCCGATATTACGATGCAACAGCAGAAATCAAATTACACCGTATTTTTTTTGTTTGTTCGTTTGTTATTTTCCAAAATATATTTGTTTCGATAATTATTATAGTGTAATACCTTCATGTATGTTCTTCATATTTTTTAACTCTTAATAGAAAATGTAAGTAATTTTAAGTAATCCTTTATTTTTCCACCTACTAAATTTGTTTTTTAGCTGGCACGTCATGGTTGTGTAAAATATTTTTTGATCAAATTTGGCACGTGGCAACAAAAAGGTTCGCCAACCCTGATATAGTGTAAAACGACGAAATCTAGTGCATATTCATCTACTTTTGTAAAAAAAAAAAAAAAAAAAAAAAAAAAAAAAAACCTGTAAGCTAATTTTATGCGCAGATTTATCACATATACACTTACAAGTAAGACAAAAAAAAAATGGTCCGTTCATATAACATTAAAATTGACCGCGTTATGAGACTTTAAAAATGCATGACTTATGCCACTTTTCTGCATCTGAACGCAAATGCGTGATGACGGCCATGCTTTGAGGGGTCATAAACGAAGTGCTTAAAGTATTCGAATAACTTATTTCATGTGTACCTGCGCTTTAAAAAAAATCCTACAAGTATTACTATTGAGTTAACTTTTATTAAGTTTCAGATTGGCTAAAATAAGTGTATTTTAACGTATGTTTTATTTTTTAAGGATTTTAGACTGTTTCTTTTCATATTTTTTTTTTTTTAAATGTTATGTTCGTAAGTTTTTGTTTAACTTCAACAATCTTATTTATGTTTTTCCAGTTCAAAATTTGTACTCGAAATTTAACTCACTTTCAAATATCCGATCGAGAATAAATTTTACATATTGACATAAATGCAATGGCAATCTTATATTATTATGATTTTCGGTGTTCACCATTTATACTTATTTTACAGGATAATACAAAAAATGTCTGATAGATTACCGCCAAGAAGTTTCAGGAAAAAAAATTAGATTGATTATCTCAAGACTGCGATAGTTGTGTTTTTTAACTTTTATGCATTTTTTAGCTCTAGATCCGAAAATAACCTTAATTTTTAACCATCATGTCAGGATTTTTAGCAAATCCTAATTCGTCAAAGTTAAAAAACAACAAAAATTTGATACTATAAAATAAAGGAAATGACTGTGTTTTTTAACTTCTGATAATTGATTTTGATGTACTTTTTAGCACTGAATCTGAAAATGATCTTCATTTTTAACCATAACGTTAGAATATTTTTCCAAACCGTAAATGTCAAAGTTAAAATATACCGAAAATCTGATAGTGTAAAACATATGTAAAACTTTTTTTATTTTATTTTATTTTATTTTATTCAATAATTTATTATTATTATTATTATTATTATTATTATTATTATTTGGCTTATATTGGGATTCTTACAGCTAAACAACTGAGGAGTCCAATGAGATGTAGGAGGTTCAATTTTAACTTTTAACATTTTAACTTTTAAATTTACGAAAAATCCTGACCTGATTATTAAAAATGAAGGTCATTTTTGGATTCAGTGGAAAAAAATACATAAAAATAAATTATCAAAAATTAAAAATACAGCAATCACATCTATTTTAAAGTATCAAATTTTCGCTATTTTTTCTTTTTTTTTAACTGTAAAATTTACGATTCACAAAAAATCTTTATTATATAACCCAACTTTTGCAGTATAATCTAATAACATTTTAAAAGATGTATCATTTTGTATAGAATTGACGCTGTTAATTTTCATCATTAGTTTTAACAAAAATTCTGTTTTTCTTCTTATATGTTTATTACAAATTGTATATTTTGCATTAATATGTCTGAAAATTAAAATTGGAATATTAATTTTTCTCTCAACCATTTTTTTTTAAATATATCTGACAAAATTATATTTCTACTAAATTAGTGAATGACTCCCAATTTTCAGCAAAAAATATCCCCCAACTTTACACAGCTATTTTTTTTTGTCTTAATTGTCAGTGTAACATGAAATTTTTACCAAGCATAACTTATAGGACTGGAATACCGTATAATAATTCAAATTTCATAATATTTTACGGAATGTTTTCATTGACAAAAATCGCTTCTAAACTATTTCTTTATCTCATTTAAGACATTTTCTTATTGGAACTATATGTCTATGGCTAACGATTTCGGAATTAGCCAATGGACACCTTTGAGAGTGGCTACCCTATATAATAAAGAAGTACAAAGAAATTTAAATATCTGTTTCAAATCCAAAAAAACCTTAGCATTTTTAAAACATGAAAGGGATGAAGATATGGACATGGATAAAAAGCCATTTAAAGTTTTATTTTGAGTGGGTAATTGTGTTGGGTGTATTAACAATATTTAGAATATCTCTTGATATAATTGCCGTATGGATTAAAATAATGTGTCAAAATAGTCAAAATTAAACAGTCTTCCATTGAATATTTTAAAACAAATTTTAAATTTTTTATCAATTTTGAGGTAAACTCTCGCCTTAATTTAACAATAATATTATACAGTTGATATGTAAGGCACTGTCATATGTTCTATGTATGTATAACTGTGTAATGTGATATAGCGTAGATATAGCTATAATGTATTATATTTATTGATACAGTAAAATTATATAAAAAATATTTCTATTATATTCAATCTGGTGGACTTATCCAATCTCTATAAATAAAACTATTATCATTAATACCACTTATTACTAAATGACGTCAATGTATTTAATAAATGCATACAAAATTTCGCTTTGTATTATTTTATTTTGCTTTTATAATATTCATCATTTAAAAAAATGCTATTATATGTATTTCTTAAATGTGCATTAAACTAACATTTTGAACAAAATTGGTGAATGAGAACAATTTTTTGCGATCTATTTACATTCCCTGGGTAATACGTAAATACGAAAATCACTATACAAAATTTTCTGTATTGATTCAAAATTTTCGAATAAGAAATTCACCAGACTTGGCAAAAATGAATATCACTTGTTATGTATACAAGGCTCCCAGAGTTCCTAAAAGTTTCTCACTTTGTTACCTTCATTTTAAAACGATAATATTTGATGCAGACTTCTGTTGCAGGTGTTAAAGTTATTTACCTTAAATATTTAGGATTTAAAATATTGGTGCAAAATGTAGAACAATTTAGGAAAGCTGCTTGTCCCGGGTAAACTTTGTTTTGTGAATCAGTCACTGCAGTTAATCGTGGCATGTTAAATATACGTCTTGAATCTATCATGAGTGTGACTTGTGAAAATGCGCAATGTGTGGTGTTTATTAATAATTTTAAGTACATAACTCATAAAAATAAATAAAATCCCACAGGATTAAACTTGTTCACTAATGTCACTAATATACTCATACGTTTTCCTAAGAAAATAAATGACAGAAAAACTGCCAGCATCAGAGCAATCAGTAACTACTATGACGAAATTTCTTACATTGCAGGATTAAATTGTCTCTGTGTAAATAACATTGGCGTCCGGGCAATCTACGCCCGAATCAGGTGTCCTAGTGGCGTCATGACATGTAATAGATATATCATTAGAAAGGATTAATTTTTCAAAACTAAGCGACTATTTTAACGTATTAACTTTTGTCATTAAGTATTTTTGTTTTAGTTTAGTAAAATGTATTTGTAACATACACTATTTAATGAGCGTCGGAGAGATTACCTAGAATAGGTAAAAAAAACTCACGTTATTGTACAGGCTGTTTAAAAATTGCATTATTACAAAAAACACAAAGGTGTATTATGATACTCTAAAAGAAGAAATGTAGGGGGTATAATATATGACAAGAAAACAAGGGTCCTAATGCACTGTTTAATCAAAAACATACGGCGTGCCGTTCTGCCAAACGTTTTTTTTTTTTTTTTTTTTTTTTTTTTTTTTTCGTCAGTCAAATGTATAACTTTATAAAATAAATGAAATCAAATGAGAACACATATCACAGGGTACATTGCATAATGTAAGTTTTCTGTTTCAAGATATAATTATTGGAATTGAAAAATAAGGAATGCTAGCAGCTATAAACAACTTGTACTTCCCGCTGAATAAGCAAATTCTGACCGCGACATCTTTTAAGAGACCTGTTTGCCGTTGCGTGTAGTATAAATCACGGGATTACAAAAATACACATTGTATTGTTGTTTTTAAATACTGTAAAGCAGGAAAGTATTTGTATATCAAGGTTTCCGCATTGGTTTACACAATAACATAGATTGAAATTCATCAAAGTAATCATTTCAATTACCTTCCTTTTGCAAATAATGTATATTTGTTTCCCGAAGTACAATATATAACAGTTTGTTAGTAGTACCAAATGCTAAAGTATTAGAATTATTGTTTATCAAATTTATTGTTATTATTATAAGTTTATAAAATATAATAATAATAATAATAATCCAAAAAATCCAAAATGCAAGGACGTTACGCTGCTATGCATATGTCTTAGTACTTGCCTGAATGATGACTCATATTATTGTTTGTTATAAGTTTATCAAATATAACAATCTATATATATATTACGCTAACGTACGTGGCACAGAAATCGCGATTATTTGTTATTGTTTAATGGCAACGCCCGAGAGACGCATCTGATTGGTTATTGTGTAAGAGTCCTTGGAAGGATTTAGGGCGATCGGGTTTGTTATTGTTTACGTTTCGCGTTTTCGGTGCAATATCTTTCGCTGCAATTATCTAGCTTCAAAATATCATTTGAAATGCCCGTAAAAAATCTCGGTGAATGCTTGAAAGTGAAGAAGAAGCCGAATTCGACTCGAATCGAAATAGATTCGAAATCCAAATAGAATTGTCGAGAACGTCGTTAAGCGATCGGCAAAATAGGCTTAATAACTGTAGCATGCACGAGTTGCTACTGAAATCCAAATTACTGATTTAAACGTTCCGGGGCATGCATAACTGTGGGTGAAACGTGTAATTTATGCAAAGCACTGTATTGAAAATGCGAATTAAACAGCAGCAAGAAGTTTACAAAATGTTGTCATGACGTAAAAAGTAATTTTGTACGGACCTGCGATACGAATTTCAGGTTCGGACCCTCCCAAGAGTAAGATACAATAAAACCTGCTTAGACGGAAACGAAAACGACCAGTGATAAATTCCGTTTTATGCAGGTTATTAAATTGAACAACGCATAACAGCATTTTTTTTTTTTGGGGGGGGGGGGGGGGACTGGAACTTTTTTTTTCGTTTATTGCAGGATTCTGTTATAAACAGGCTTTACTCTATTATAAAATAAATTTGCTGGATGGTACTTTTCTTAAAAATCTATATAGTAATATTTGCTTACAATTTCATTATTTCTTTTTCAGCATTACACTTTATGTTGTATTTGTAATTGCTTTTTCATATAAAGATTTTAAATAAAAAATTAAATTTTTGAAAATATAATTACATTTTAATTAAATTCATCAATTAATTTAGAATAAAAAAGTTTAACGTAAGAGACATATAAAAATTAGAAATCTTAACCTTTGACTTTACACAACTTTGGAACTGAACAAGAGTCGGGCCCTGGTAATTTGCACCGTCTCCACCCGCCCCCTCTGTACGGATCTGCGATAAAAATTTCAGATTCATTTAATAATATTATTACGGGCCCGGGAAACGCCGGGCGGGTCAGCTAGTAATAATAATAATACAAAAAATCCAAAATGCAAGGACGTTACGCTGCAATGCATATGCTCTTAGTACTTGCCTCATATGCCTCATATGATGATGTGCAAACTTGCCTCATATGATGTCAATTATTCATTTCTTCTGCGTCATATATTATTGTTTAATTTATGTTTCTTTTATTATTCTCTTTTGGAAAGTGTATTTCTTTGCAATTAAACCAATCGGAATTCACAATGCTTAAATTTAAAGATGAGTTTCTTCCATCGATCTCCAACATAGTGCCTAGAAATTAAATTTCAATCAATACCGTGCATACAGACTTATAGTGTAAGACGATAAGTGTGATATAATTTCTATTTCTCTCGCAATACTAAAATGTTTCATTTTATATGGATATTTTAAAAATGTACTCATCCGAAATGCTATGTTGTAAGTAAAGGTACTTTGTTATGCTTTTAAACTTGTACCAGACTAAAATTAATATAACATAACAAAACCTAAAAAAATAAAATAAAATAAATTAACATTGATAATAAAATACCAAGTAAAATATTTACAAAACATCTTTAGACATGAATTGTTCATCATTAGTAATTATAATTATTTTCCACATACATCATATAATTTGGGTCAAATGTATTCGAAAATTATATCATCCTTATCTGGATGATGCCTGAAAAGTATCTGGATAAGATTGCACATATGCACATTGATAACATTTATTTATATATTTATTAAAGAAAGCTAATTTAATTTATGAAATGAACAACCATTTGTGTAAAATAAAAAATGCTGTTTCACTTTGAAATATTTTCACAGTTTGAATTTTTATCTATTAAAATATTTTATGAAAAGAGTCCACAGTTAATTTCAAGCTGGATTTGCATAGAATTTAAATTTTCTTTTAATTTTTTTTTTCAAAGAAAATGAATATTTTGAACTAGAAATTGGTACACGAATTCAAACAAATACCAGAATAAATCAAACACTTTTTATGAAATACATTTTCTAATTCAAAATACTTTCATTCGACTTGATAAACCCTTAATGCTGGCAGCTGTGCCTTTGTGTTAATTAAAAAATTAATATAATGTTCAATATTTCTCAAAAAATAAAATTTATGATAATTTTTCATCAATTTGCCAATAGTCACTACGAAGAAATATTTACGAAATACTCCAGAAAGAAAAAGAAAGATTTAAAAAATTTAAATGCATTTTTCATTTTAGTATATCTTAGGAGAAATACCAAAAATGTGGCAAATAATTTGAAATCACTCATGAAATACATGCTTTTGTTTGTAAAAAATCCAATATGTGCTCTTGAATTCCTAAATTTGTCCTTATTTTAATCCGTTTAACATAAGTAATTTTTCGTTACATATGCCGATAGTTTTTAAGGAGAGAATACAAGTGTATTTTGTATAAAAATAAATCTAACTTCTTGAATTTTTTCAATTTCTTCGTATTTATCTGGCATTCCTTTATTGTTATCCACATAAGATCCCATTAGATACTAATTTGATTAGTTTTTACCGACCCGAAAACAACAACTCTATTTGAAGTCAATCCGAATTCTGACACTTTAAGGATAAAGGAAAAACCTTTCTGTAATTTTATTCCTATTGACCATTTTATCTGTTATTTTGAAAGATAAAAAAATATCTTTACTTTTATATTCAAATATATTTTTTCATCTGAAACAATCTATACTAATAAAAGAACAAATCGCTCTGTCTGTCTGTGCGCTATGGCTAGCAAAATCTACGGCACGTACGAGGTTCAAAAATTTTTTGAAAAGAGTCCAAGGCCTCTTCTAATGCACCATATCCTCAGAATTTTTATATTCTAATTATTAGCTGAGTAATTAATCAATATTCGGACATCACTCTCATCAAAAGTACGCCTATTTTCCCTCAGATTACTTTCGGTTGGTTGGTTCATAAAGCTTCGCTCATCAAAAATACGTTTATTTGTTTCCGCTTGCTTTCAGTTAGTTGGTTGTATAAAGCTTTCACAGAAATAATTAAGTAAACCGGGATACAGCTAAATAAATCAATTTGAGTGCTTAATGTTTCAAGTGTAACTGTTTTTTCAACTAAACATTCAATTTTAGCATGAAGGTGAAACACATGCTTTGAAAATATATTTAATAGTAATGAGCGTTTAAGAGAAGGGATTAGTTTCAAATGACGTCACAACCTAGCAACCATCTTGACAATCTTACGGGCTTTTTGTTTGCCACACTGTTTTCTGTTTTTTTTTTCTACTTTGATTAGTTGAGCGATAGTATCTGCTAAAAAATCGGCGATTTTGGTTGGTTTACGGAAAATTGGAGGTGCCTGTTTGATGCTAATTTATTTAGATAGCAAGAAATGTGTTTTTTAATCGTTAAATAAAAGATTAGAATACTCCTTACTGGCTCTTTTACTACTAGAAATTAGAAATTGGTAAGAATAAGCCCTTGCATTCTAATGCTTTTTCCTGCTGTAGCCAGTAGCAACAGTTTTAATAGAATTTAAATTCTCATTTTTGATACTGATAATGATTTTTTTTTCAGAAGTGTTTTTTTAAAGACATTTTTAAGCGCATTTTTTAATCGCTCTCTTTTATGTTTTAAATACAGAAAAATGTTCCGAATTTATCGCCCGCCTACTATACAGTGCCGCAGGCAGTGGGAACTTATGTCGGATGTTTGTACAGAATTTTTTGCACCTTTAATTTATAAGTGTGGGGCGCAAATTTCACTAATTGGTTTATTTCTTTTATATGCTTATTTTAAACGGTAGTCACGTTACGTTTTATTGTAGTATTCTTCAGAACGGCGTGCGATTTGTAAAAATACAGCATAAATGTTACTTATTCGAGATAAAAAATTCAGAAGTCTTGATACCACTATTTTCGAAAAATAATTTCAGCAAATATCTTAAATTATTGGTTAAGACCCCCCCCCCCCCCATCCATGTATCTACGGGTAGGTTGCGTGAAGAGGTTTCGTTCATATACGCTTTTGCTAAGAATAGAGTGCGCTCCCTGGTGGAGGAACGTAGAACTAACAGATCACGATTTCATGTAAAGTAGGGAATCTAACAACGCGATGTATTTGAAACTTCAAGATAGTTTATAACACATTAGAAAAGTTTATATAAGAATGGCGCGTGAAATTTCGGAAAGGTGAAGAGAGGATAGATTTCTTTTTTTTTTCTTTACTTTTGCGTTTCTTACCATTTCCCGTGCGGTTTCTTGACGGAGTTCTGTGATAAATGATCTTATTAAATATAAAAATGTCAAAAGTTTATTACCACTATTTCCGAATAATAATTTCAAAAATATCTTAATTTCTTGCTTAAGACCTCAGTGACCTTGCCTACCCCTGTCGGTGGAAGGTTGCATTACTCACTATTTTCAAATAGTAAATTAAGCAAATTTCTGAATTTATTATTTTATTCAACGTCCTTATTTTAATCGAAGCATCTAAATAGAGCAGATTTACATCTCCTATAAAAATTTTGAAACGTTCGGAGGTGTAGAAATATTTTTTACAAAACAAAATGTCTGAAAATATCCACGAAACCAGTAAAAACCTGAGTGTTTTGTCGCAGTTCCGCTCACTTTCGGTACGCATATACTCCCAAAATTAACTTACGCAAAATAGTAGGTATCTTCAATTTATTATTTTTTTGCGATTTTTTATATTTAAAAATATAAATTCAGACAATAGGGGATTAAATGTACAAAATCATACAAATTTGAGGTTCATTGATCTCGGTCCCGGGCAACGCCTTGTGGGTCTGCTAGTATTATGTATAACCTTTCGGAAAAAAGTGCTACCTAATTAAACTAATCTAATAAATAATCTAATTAGTAGATTCAATTTTTTAATACTTTTCAATTTTTAGTATACAAAACGCTTTCGCTAGATACACTAAAATAAAATATATTTCATTTTATGAAAAGAAAAAAAAATAATTTTAGCAAGTATTTATCTACTTTAATTATATTTTTCAATTAAACTGTGTAATTAATATTTATTTATTTATTTATTTATAAATTATTTATTCACTTCCCAATTTTTAATACTTTGTCTTCTAAGGACGATTCTTTAAAATCTGTCTCAATTAATTTTTTTATGCGCAACGCAGAATGTTCAATGACTTTTATTAGCATGATAACATCCACACAAACCATCACTTTAAGAGTTATTAATAAATAATTCAATAAAGGACCGAAAGCGTAGTTACATGTTGATGCAGAAAAACTTTCAGATAAGGTGTCCTGGGGTAATAACATCAGTGTGTGTAATAACGCCAAATGCTCATATTACGTGTAATTATGAAACAATTCGGGAAATGGCACAAGGATTCGGGATCTGCGCACAAGGTCTGCGTATCATCTGAATCACAAAGAACCGCTAAAGTTAATTTGTTCCATTTGTAGACCTTATCGCTGGAAGAAGCACGTAAGAATCACCACACGATCTCAACTTTGAGTGGTAATTTCTGTGATCTGAAGCCATAAACTTATTAGGAAATATTTTGTTTATTACATAAATTTGTGTGCATGTTATGTACTTTCAAAATCTTGTGGAAGATTTTGGACGTGTTCGCGAGGTATTTTGTAGTTTAAAATATACTGCGCAAAAAGTATACCGGGATAATAACGCAATCCATTGTCGTTATTAATTCGTTTGATTCTTTCCAGTGCTGGGACTACATTCGAAGACGCTTTATTTTTTATTTTATGCACGAGAGAACATTATTGTTATTGTTTAAAAGCAAAAAGGACAGAGAGAAATTTGTATGCACGAAGTGCAGCTAAATTTATCATGTCAGAAGAATATAATATCGAATGATTATTACTGCATCCTGCTATTTCAATTAATTGTAAGTAAGATACATTTGTCAATTTCTAGGTCTGTAGAGCTGGTATAATTTAAATGTCATTATTCTATCTTATTTTATAGTTTTCATTCCATGGCGTTGATCAAGAAATCACTCATTGCATTTTATGAATAAATATCTGCTAAAATATTCTTTCTTGTATACATAGTCAATAATTTGCTGTATCAAACCCTATATTTGTTCGAAAAAAAAATCCAAAACTAAGCCGTTAAAATTTATAGAACTTTAACGTGGTGTTATTACTCGAAAGCAACTTATAAATAATGTCAATCTAGATTGCTGTTTAGGTTTTTACACTCTTTTATTTAACTCAACTGTATTTTTGTATCTGTAATACAGCCGCCGAGCTCCGCTGACCTTCCCAACGTGTGTATTCCTCGTAAAGATTGCACTTCTTCTTTAAACAGATTATTAAGTTTATTTACAAGGAACATGAAGACATTATAAGGCGACACAAATGATGATACAATTATTTACAATGAATGAATGGTTTCAAAAGATGCACGACACTTTTATATTTCACTCCCAAAAGCTACACTTCACTATATTATTAAAATCATAAACTTCCGTTTTCACAAATCAAAAAAACACTCCGGCCAACCATGCACAGCTCGTCTACACTTCTCCAAAATCACTTTTTCTCTGAAAAAAAAAATATCCTCCCCTCCCTCCGCGCACGCCCGCATACCACATGACGTTGGCGTCAACAGAATCGAAAGAGAAATTAATTTAGACGTTCCCAGACATCACACCCCCCCACCCAAGATTGAAAAATGGGGGAGGGGGTCCCTCAATTTTCTATCTGAAATTTAGTCTGGAGACGTCCTCATACTTCACCCTTTTTTTTAAAACATATTACCCAAATAAAAATACAAATTAATAAATACGTATAAAAAATATACAAACTACATCTTGATATGGTCTGGACACGCTGCCTATAGCACAACTTATTAACACTCTTCTTATCTACTAATATAATAAAAGAATTAATACTTAATAATAACAATAATAAATGCAATAACAAATAAAACATATGTAAAAGGAAACAAAAGCTGTAGTAACACACTAAACCAATCTTTTAAAGTCACTAAAAAAAAACATAGTCAATTTTCAATCAATTCGGGAAGGTTTTTTTTTTTTTAAAGTTTATTATTTTATCCAATAGTCTCCAGTGTAGACAGTGCGTCTGCATTTATCAACTTGGCACCAGGTTGGTGCGAAATCTGAAGGTCATATTTTTGCTGTGCTAATGCCCATCGTTGCAGTTTAGAAGATTGGGGTGCATTTTTGGTGATGAAATTTAGTGGGTTGTGATCGGTGATAAGTTCCACAGGTGGTCCAAAAATCCACGTTTCGAACTTCTTGAGACTCCAGATGGCCGCATAGGCCTCCCTTTCGATCGTCGCCAAGCCTGTTGAGTTTTGGTGAGCTTTTGACTGGCATAGCTCACTGGGTACAGTACTCCGTCTTTTCGCTGCGATAAACACGCGCCGATGCCGACTGCAGATGCGTCGCACTCGATGACAAATGGTACTCCTATAACGGGAGTATGTAGACTAGGTGCTTCGATAACACCTCTTTTCAACTGATTAAACGCCCGATTATGGTCTTCTGACCAACACAACTGTTCTGGACTCTTCTTTTTCGTCAGTTCAGTTAGAGGATATGCTACTTCAGCATATTTAGGAATGTAATCTCTGTAATAATTACGGAGACCAAGAACACTTTTCAACTGTTTCTTCGTTTGAGGCACTGCTAACCTTCGAATTACCTCCACTTTTCCGGGGTCGGTCCGATGGCTACCGGACCCTATGATGTGTCCCAAGTATTTAATCTGCGGTTTTGCGAATTCACATTTATTCAAGTTGACTGAAAATCTTAAGTCTGATAACTTAGAAAATATCTTTTCTAGATGCATCAGGTGTTCAGAAAATGTTTTAGAGAAAACGGCTATGTCGTCTATATATGCTCTGGCGAACTCCTTGTATTCGGACAGTGATCTGTTCATTTCTCGTTGAAAAGTCGCAGCTGCGTTTTTGAGCCCGAAGGCCATTACCTTGAAGCGATACTGAGCCTTGTGAGTTTTAAAACATGCTAAATTTTGACTCTCTTCTTCTAGTGGTATGGCCCAATACCATTTGAGTAAGTCTACCGTGTTTATCACATTGGCCCTGCCAATACTGAACAACAAATCTGTGGCATTTTCCATTGGGAAATCATCAGTCACTGTAACAGCATTAAGCACTCGAAAATCTACGCATAGGCGCAAGGCCCCATCCTTCTTCATTACGCACACTTCTGGGTGTGACGCCTCTGCCTCACTTTCTTCAATCAGACCTAATTCCAATAGCTCCTCAATTTGTTTATCTACTTGTGGCTTCAAGGCCTCTGGGATTCTGTAAACATAGGGCTTTTTCTTTTCTGCGTCATTTATTCGTATTTTATGCTCTCCTAGCTTGGCTATTTGCACTTTTCTGGAAAATAACCCTTTATACTTATGCAATAAATCTAACATTTTTTCTTTCTCCACCTTTCCTAAATAACTTAGATCAACTTCATCTATATTGAATAGGTCGGAGTTATCTTTCGTACTGGGGGTGGGATGGACCTCCCCTAATTCTTCCTCATTTTCGAAGATCACCCCCACCGCCTGTACCCTAGGAGTAAATTTCATGAACTTATTTACGTGGACATTCCTAACACTCCCGTTCATTAATTTCACTTTGTAAGAATCGGGGTTACAACGTGTCACTATTTCGGCTGGCCCTGTCCACCTCGCGTAAAGTTTGTTCGTAGAGTCTGGGATTAATAAATGTACCTGGTTCCCCGGTCTAAATTCCTTGTAAATCGCTCTTCGATTAGCGTACTTCGCATATGAGCTTTGCTTAACCTCCGACACTATTGCCGCTTGTTCCGCCGCCCTTTCTAAATTAATTTTTAACTCCTGGAGATATTCGGTCGCGCTCTTTTCTAGATTTATAGGTAGTGGGATTTCGCCTGCCCATGTAGATATTAATACCTCCAGTGACCCCCTGGCCTCTCTTCCGTACATTAATTTGAATGGCGATACGCCCGTAGTGCTATTCGGAATTTCTCTGTACGCAAATAATAGATAGGGGATGTGTTTATCCCAATTTTTAGGGTCGCTACGAATTATATGGTAAGTAAGTAAGCACCCACCCTGGGAACCCGCTTTTGGCTTATGGTTAGGTTTGAACCCCGAGCCCATGGCAGGGAAAAGTACTATTACCTGTAAAACCCTCTAGTATTTAAGACACTTAATAGAATTAAAAAAAAAATGAAAAAATTAAATTAAATTAGTTTTTTTTTTTTTTTTTTTTTTTTTTTTTTTTTTTTTTTTTTTTTTTTTTTCACTCAGCTGCTGGCCCCTCTAGAAATATGAGGTAAAAATTACTAAAAATATTTAAAGATAAAATAATCTAAATTTAAAGATAAAATTACAATAATATATAACTTAAAGGCCAAAACAATAGCTGTAGTAATGAATTTATATGTCCAGCACTCCTGCTCACTGCCATAACTCGGAGGAGGACCGTTGAACTGATATATTGATGTATGAGATCCACGTTCATATTAAACCTTCTGAACGATATAAATATAGTTTTAAGCTAGATTTGAGATTAATTACTGTGAGCTATATATAAGTACAATAACATATAGGGAAGGTTTATCGGTTACCCACAACGTACTAGAGAAGATTAATGTTTTTAAGAGCTGAATTTAAAGTTTTTAAGAGTTTATCTCAAGTTGCTATATATCACGAAAAGTTCAACTGGTTATCACAGCGACATACAAGTTTACAAAAGCAGGACACCATTTTTGAAGATATTAGCCTTCGATACTCATATTAAAATCTTTCGCTGATGAGTTAATGGAAGTATTTTGTAAGAGATATTACTGTAGATATTTTCAAGATGAATGAATATTTTTTTTTTCTTTTTTTTTTCATGTAGATACTTTATCTGTACCTCCTGTCCACCAATTGAGACTGAAATATAGGACACAAACTAGAGTCTGCTGTATGCTTCCTATAGTTTTCTTGATAATAGCAATTAGTACAGCGATGCTGTGATGGATCGGTGATATAAGGACAGTTGAGAGTTTGATGATCCATGGCACATTTGGCACATATGGAGTTCCTTCTACAGTTAGTCTTTGTATGCCCGTAAATTTGACAGTTCTCACATCTAAGTATGGGTCGATATATTCTTATACTGCAATTATTGAGGCCAATTGAGATACTTTTCTGAGCCAGAAGTTTTTTAGCTGCATTTACTTCTAAATTCAGTACCATATGATAAATTGTAGATTTTTCTCTTTATATTATTTTTAATATTGTTAAATTCTTGTCTGTTGAACGATCCTTTAAGTAGTTAATTATGTCATCAGTAGGTATCATCGATGGTATTCCTGTAATTATTATCCTTGAGTGTTTTTGCAGGTTGTAAGTTAGTTCTACTATTTCTGAAATGTTTGGGATTTTTTCAATTCTTTTCAATAACTTCTCTGTGTTGTTATCTATATCTGATTGAATTGTCAGTGTATTGATTTGTCTTGTTTGTTTACAAAATATTGGTAGATCATTTTCTTTAATCAATTCGATATTTAACAGTTCTTTCAATTTATTTGTTGATATTTTCTTTGAGATATTTTTTATAATTATTGCCGAGTTTGAATACTTTCCTTGAGAGTTAAATTGTTTTTGTTCTTCGTTATCTTGAGATCTTTCATAATTCTTTGTATTTTTATCTATAAGATTTTCTATTATTAGTTTTTCATTTTTGTGAATCCTTCTTGATAATTGTGGTATGTCTGTATCTATATTATTTTCTATATCTCTAAGCTTGTTCATGCACTCTTCTATTATTTTGTCTTGTGCTTTTAATTGTTCTTCTCTTGTAGCTATTTCCTGCTCCAATTTGGATATTATTTCTTTGGTTGATTCTGTTGTCTGTTGTTGTTGCTTATCCATTTTTGTACCAGTCAAGATTGTCTGAGTGTACTTTTGTTGTGTTTTTGTTTGTATTTGTGTTGCCTTTTCTTTTGTTTCCGATGCTGAATGCTGTTGTTTGATTAAGTTCTTTAATTTTCTTATTTCTTCTCTCATTTCCTCTTCTTTGTGTTTGAAAATGGTATTTTCTTTTTCTTTTTCTATCAGTTTTCCTTCTAGTCTTTGTTCCATCTTGGAGCTTTCTTCCAACTGAGCTGTAATTTTATCAATTTCCTCTTCCAATTGGCTTATTTTTCTTCCGTCTCTTTGTATCGTTGTTGTATTTTTATGATATCTTATTATTCTAGATTCATCATTTTTTGCTCTTGTAAATATTGCATTAAGATATTTCTGTTCTTGAAGATGTTTCTGTGCTTCCTCTGTAGTTCCTCTCACCCTTTTCCTTTCTATCCTTTCATATTCCGAAATCAATTGGCTTATCGGTAGGCTTTGCAGTGGGTCCTGTTTTTCAATACGTCTTTCTGGAAGTCTTGGATATTGTTCCGTATATGACTTTTGTATGTTTATGCTTTCCGGAGAGTCCACTGTTGAATTCAACAAGGAATTCATTGTTGAGTTCGGTGTTGTATTGTAGATTAATTGTTTTGGTGTCTGGTCTAATCTGACCAAACTAACTTTTGGGTTGTTTGTTAGAATTTCTTTCTGTAATCTTTGGTTAGGATTTATATTATTTTTCGGTGAATGTTTATCGGAATTCATTATTTGCAGTGTTTGTTTCACAGGCAATGGTGTAAATTGAGTTGCTTCGGCCATTATCCCTTTCTTCCTTGCCTCTATTGTTCTTTTCTCCTCCTCCTTAGCTGTGTTTAGTTCTTTTTCCAAGATATTTTTCATAATATCATTTGAATTGTCGAGACCAATCAGTTGTTCGCATGCTATCATGGTAATTGCTCTAGATGGTGATAAATATTGAAATGAGTGTATGCATGATGTGTCCGAAATTGCTGAAGATCTCGTACTCGTTTCCAATGAATCTGATTTATTTATTGACTCATTTATTGGACTTCCAGATGATTCCATGTTCCAATCTAGGTCGAGCTTAGTCGGATTTACCCTTGGGTTTTGTTGATTATCGATTATTCTACTTTTATATGGTGTCGCCATTTAGAAGATGATTTAATAATTCAACTACTAGTGGTAAGGCCATTATAGATATTGCTTTTCATTTAATCAGAGAGATACTTTTATATGGATTACTCAGAGCTACTGGTAACTATATTCAGAGAGATACTTTTAAATGATAAGATATACGTTCCAATGCCGGAAGCTAAAAATATTAAGATATATTAAAATATAATGAGATGATAATTAGAGATAAAGAACAGGGGTCCACTAGGCCCCGACCATACATCATTGAAGGAAATGGAATATAGAAAGTAGAAAGCAAAAACCGGTAGTCGTAACTACCGAAAATGACTAAGAAAAAATTAATAGCCAAAGATGGGGAGAATTTTTGAGAAATAAAATCAAAATAAAACAAAACAATGATAGTGATAGAAATAAACCAAAAAGGAGAAGAAGGGGGGGGGAGGTACATGAGTATGCTTCCCGTGTCCATAAGCTCATACACTAAAATTAATAAAAACCTGGTGCCATCGTAACAAAGATCAATTGCCCTTAACGACTTGCTCAATACCCCCTTTACAAATACTCTGTCTCACACCACTGTATTGGCATATTCAGATATGCAAACAGAGCATGAGAAAAGCAAAATAAGAGATAGTGAATATGCTTATTAAATGACATATACGAGATATAAAACAAATGTATTAACAATAGATATACAGAACTGAGTATTGAAGCAATAAAACAGATTTGTTTACAATAGATATATAGAACTGAGTAATGAAACAATAAGTAGCTTAAGCTGTGTTATACCTTGTAACATTGAATCCGATGTACTTGTAAAATATGTTAAACAATTTCTGTAACTCTGCACAAAAACGTGTTCTATCAGAAACTCCCATAGAGAGGGAAAATAGCTTTTACTAAAGATTTACTGGGATGACAGCGATTGGGTGGACGTAGGATGACTAGTAAAAGAGAAAAAAAATTTAAGTAATAGACAAGTAACAGCAAAACACTTACCTTACTCAAAGGTCCCGCTGCACTTGCCTGTAAAGCATGTTAGTTAGAGCATCTAGATTATTACGGAATGTTGCCAATCATTATTATGATGCTAAGTAAACACTGTAGAATACCCGAAATCAGTGCAGGCGGGACCGCCGGAAAAAAAAATTAGAGTGGTTTGGATAATTAATTTAACGGAAACCAATAAGTAGTATTAAAAGACTGTAAATATAACATTTTAAGTAAAAGATGCTATTGATAGGGAAAAATATAAAATATTAAAAATTTTAAGTGGAATAAGATCTCCACTCGAAAACCCCTGTGACGTCACAAATTGGAAGGCCGTAACCCCAAAAGCAAAAAAGTTCCTATTGTTAAGCAAGTTGAGATGTAACTGGAAGTGAAATTTTTAGTGGTACAAATTATTGTAGTGAAGGCAGTTAGCTGTGAGAAAAAAATAGAGAGATAGCTAAATAAATAAAAAAGTAACAAAAGTTAAGGATTAGGCCTAACCAATACCAAACACATAAATAATGAGTGGGACAACTTTAGAAAGTGAAATTAATATAATCAGAAGTGAAACCAAGTCTCTAGCTCAAAAGCAAAAAGTTGGTAATGTTAAAGATAAGTAAAAAGGGGGAAACAGTAGTGTCAAAGTTGTTAAAGTTGAGAAACAATGTAAGGTAAAAAGGGCAAAAAATGAATTAATACTATAGTTATAAGCTAAGAACAATGAGAGCCCCATTCAGCCCCCTCTGATGGGCCCCTAAATGAGCTAGAAATAAACGAAATGTCGGAAAAGAGAGGGGGGGGGGAGTTTCCTTAGGCGGTTTATAGCTGCGACAGAATTTCGCTAATGTTGATAGTTTACGAGATAATTGGACTTTTGTAAAAAAAAAACTCAACGAAAAAAAACCTATGAAAAAAGATAAAATGTCGAATTCAGTGACCCCATGGTGGCTCAACGGATAAGTAACACCACTAAAAGTTATAGACTGTCCCCCAAAACATATTTACATCGAAAAAATAATACTAATAAAATTTATAGTTAACATTATTTAGTAAAAAGAGATATTGAAAATAAAACTGATAGAAACAAAATGGAGGACTGCACCTTAACAAAAGTGACTTTTTACAAGATAATACACCATCACACCTCTGGAGACCACCTAAGTCCTAGGTGACCATTATTTTTTTAATTTTAAAAGATTCCGGTAAGCTAAATGTTACTTTAAACCTAATACATTGCTTTTCCCAAAGGGAAAACTACTGTGGGCAAAAATGGCATCAGCGGCCCGCAAAGGTCTAAGTTAGTAAACTTAAAAATACTGAATGACCCCATAAGACCTATGTTTAGTTATTAAAAGTATTAAAAAGCACTCTTAAGTGGAACTGGTAACATATTACTTAGATTAACTTTAGTATTTACTATTAAAACAGTGGCTGTCGGATAATTTTCCAATTGTTTACTAGATTACAGCCAATCACAAATCAGTAAATTTAAGTGACGTCAAATGAAGCTCTCAATTTTAAAGACAATCTAACTAAGAGTTATAATTCCGATAACAAAATGCCCTTACAAAACACAGTAATTAAATGAACAACCAATATCCACCCAACCGCAGAAAAACAGATTTTACCAGTTTTCAAACGATAATTAAAAATACTTAGAGTTAACACTTTTTAATAAAAATAATACCGCTAGATAGAACAGAATTTAAGCTTTAAGAAGATATAAATAGTTAGTGGGAGAGTAATGGTTAAGTGGGTGAAATATTGTACACAAAAAAGTAAACAGCTAATGTAACTCTATGGGAATTCTGAAAATTCTGAACAAAATGTTACACTTTTTTAAAAAAACATTCCATATGTAAAGTGTCATCCTAGAAAAAAATGGGTGGAAGCGGAAGGAAGCTAAAGAATCAAAATAATTGAAACGTAAGTTAGTTTTTCAAAATAATCAAAAAAGTAAGAAATTAAGCTATGTTAAAATTGGTATAAAAAGCCTCCAATATCCCATGCCTTTCCATGGAGATGAGGGTTAAACAGAAAAGAACAAAAAGAACACTTTTTCTTTTGCATATTTTACACATAAATCCTGCAAGTTTCTCAACAAACTTGGTATTAAATTATAGCTTATGAGCTAATCTAAGAAAATGATACCATAAGTTTTAACTGAAAGCACTTTTTCATTAATTAATTTACGTAAGAATTTGGTTGTTTTGTTTGGTTTCCCCATAGGAATAACATGGGGAAAACGGAAGTACTTTCACAAAAACGATATTTTTTACATTGCTCATATTTCATATAATTCTTGTTGAAAACATAAAAAACTGTATTCTAAAATGATCTACGTATTCTAAAATATGTGAATAGAGCCAAAGTTTTTAGTTTTTGATAAGATATAGTTAATTTACAAGCTTGTGAAAATTCATGAAATTTGAAAATGGCTCTATTTTACCAAAAAGTGTATGAGTTTAAATGGGTTAACAAACAGTGAAACAATTGTTGTACATATACAAGTTTGGTATCAAAATGTGCAGATATGTTCATAGTACATGAAATAAACTAGTTCTGAATTTTAAATGTAAGTTAAATGGACACAAGAAGCATATTAGTAGGTGGCTAATGCCAGGTTCATCAAAGATATGAAACCAAAAGAAATAGAAAGTTTAAACACTCATATCTTTTGAACTCCTACACATAATTTCAAGTACCTTATATCAAAATGTTCAGCATAAAAAATGAAAGAGAATGATATTTAGCACAAGGCTCTAGCTTACCCCATTCCCTAAAAATCTAAGTATTCATCAGGAGCTTGAATTGCAAGATGCTACTGTGTTCACGGCAATGAAGGAACTCCTACGAATTATATGGTGCAACATACGTTTCAATACCTGATTATATCGTTCAACAAGTCCCGAGCTTTGTGGGTGCCCCGGCGTAGCAAACCTAGGAGCCGCCCCCAGCCTAGCATGAAACCCTTGTATTAACCCTGATACAAAATTTCTGCCTTGATCACTCGCTATAACGCGGGGTATTCCTGTCCGCATAAATATCGCTAACAATGCATCGCACGTAGCTTTAGCCGTAATTGTCCGTAACGGAACTGCCTCTGGCCATCGCGAATGTTGATCTACCAAAGTAAGCCATTGATGCCTACGCGCGGATGGAGGTTCAATTTTTCCAATTATGTCAATATTTACAGCGTCGAATGGAAGTTCCGGTCTCTGATTTTGGGACAATTGGTATCTGATCGCTAGCCCTCTCCCTGCTCCGTAGTTGGCAATATTTACACGACGCACAATATTCTTCCATTATTATTTCCCAATACACAATATTATTTCCCGTGACATACCTGGCCAAAAAAATGAATAACGAATTCTCTCTTTTGTTTTTTTTTCATGCCAAGATGATTAGCGAAAATCGATTCGTGCGCAATTTTTAAAATTCCCCCCCTCCTCACCTTTGGTACCACTAATTGCATAACTTGATCTCCCGAAATTCTTTCCCTATGATAAAGCAAATTATCTACCATAACAAACCCGTTTTTCTATTTTTCTGCATCTTTGAAAGCTCCCTGTAACGATTCGCAACTTTTCTGTTGCGCCCTGTAAATGCTCGCATCTGATTGATGACCCACATTTAAATCTTCGCTATTATTTTTCTTGTCAATACAGCTAATCATTAACTCTTTTTCTGCAGTTTCATTTTGACTTAATAAACATAAATTCTCATCATTGATACTTTGTTGTTCCAATTCACTCCCCCCTGACTTTTGATATTTAATTTCTTCCCCCGTTTTCAGACTGCATCTCCTCCGTAGGCACCGACACGTCACATAACCTATTTTCGACCCCTCCACTGTGAGCTGATCGTAATAACTCATAAATCGTTGGCGTGATAATACATGGCCCATATAATTTATCTGTTGCTGCGAACAAAACATCTACGCTATTAACTACACTATTTGACTTTCCAAAATCTTAAGCTATGGGTAAAGTTATAAGGCCAGCGGTTATTTTTTCTCCAAAAGCAGATATCAACTGAATTTTTGAATTTTCATTATTTCTAAATGAATCCGGTATTTGATTTGAATTAACGACTGGATATTCGGCCGCATTATCGATTAATGTACTCATTTTCCGCCCCCCTAACCACACATCCTGGTATTGCAACTCTTGCGTATTTATTGCCTCCTTCTCAGAACATAAAGCTGTCACTTTAGCAACTAACTTCTCATCATGTTTATTTTTCTCAATACCCGATTCCTTTTTCGTTTGATTTCGGAAATTCCCCATTTTATTTTTTCTTTATTATTCGGACAGAAACGTAAATGAATTGTTTGTTTACATAGCCAACAAATCTCATTAGTTTTCCTATCCCGAGAAAGAACATTATTCCTGATATGAGGTGGTATATATTTCCCATGATTCACACTTCCGGTTTCATCATAGTTGCGAAAGGATTTTATCGGTCTATCATATAATTCCGAAAAAGTTCTACCTTTTGAAGTAAACCAATTATCGCATAATTCCGCGATTTGGCGTGGTTTTAGCCAGTGATCCATTTGCTTTAATTTAACATAACTCCGCGTTTCTGAATCTAATGAACTCATTAATCTATCGGTAACAATTAATTCATTAAGCATATCGAAATCATTTACTTTTCTAAGCTGACAATAAAATCCCCAATTGGCTCGGATTCTGCTTGAAAATTGTAAATGGTTTTCATTTTTCATTCTTTTTGCCGTAAGGAAATTTTCTAGACAAGCTTACGGGTTAGGTTGAAATTCTTTTAAAATTAAAGCCTTAACCTTCGGATAACTCTTCATTTCATTTGTATTTACATAAACTAATAAATGTGCCGCCTGTTCACCCACTAAATTTAGTAAAATTTCAATTTTTAACTCCTCCGAAACATTTTTCATTTCGAATGCCTTTTCGAGCGAGCTAAAAAATAAATTTCACTCTTCCGGTTTAGTCGGGACTGACATACTCAGAGTTCTAACACTTTTAATTAAAGATTCTAACGAATTAGTATGGGATTTTTGTCCATTCCCCCCCCCCCCCGAATCCAAATTCTTATCATCTGTTATTTTCGCCATTTCTAATTGGGCTTTAATGACTTCTAATTTTGTTCGTTCTAATTCTAGAGCAGCGTTCTGTTCCGATTTGACATTTTCTTTTTCGATTTTGAGCAACTCGGCTTCACGTTTTTCTTTTTCTATTCTATCTGATACCGTGGTAATTAAAAATTCTTTTACAAATTCAGCATCCTTAGCAAATTGGTCGCTTCCCTCAATGAGTGTTTTCAAATCTACAATTCTATGCTCTATTTCTACTTTTAAGCCTAATTCGGTTGCGACCACAACTAAATCTTCTTTCCTTAGCCCTTTAATGCTAAACATTTTTCTTTTTCAATTAAATAAATCAAGCAATAAATGTCATACTACAAATAGCATCTTTCTTCTGACATGCTTAAATCAATCATAAAAATAAATCATATACTTTTCTCTTTATCTATTTAAAATATCTTCAAACACTATCTTCAATTAAAAATAAATAAACATGCAGCTTACTTTTAATAAGAGCTGTCGTTCGCGAACAAGAGAGCGTGAAAGACCGCTGCCGAGCTCCGCTGACCTTCCCAATGTGTGTATTCCTCGTAAAGATAGCACTTCTTCTTTAAACAGATTATTAAGTTTATTTACAAGGAACACGAAGACATTACAAGACGACACAAATGATGATACAATTATATACAATGAATGAATTGTTTCAAAAGATGCACGACAGTTTTATATTTGACTCCCAAAAGCTACACTTCACTATATTATTAAAATCATAAACTTCCGTTTTCACAAATAAAAAAAAACACGCCGGCCAACCATGCACGGCTCGTCTACACTTCTCCAAAATCACTTTTTCTCTGAAAAAGAAAATATCCTCCCCTCTCTCTGCGCGCGCCCGCATACCACGTGACGTTGTCGTCAACAGAATCGAAAGAGAAATTAATTTAGACGTTCCCAGACATCACAGTATCTAAAGGTGCAATATCGTAATCGGTTTTCGACACTTTGAGGTCTGAGCTATTTCAATCGCCTATCTCTCCCTGGACTGATGGTACTTGGTACTTTTCATGATTTAAGAAAAAACTATTGAGCTCTGCCCCCTACGTGCTGCGCTCGCCAACCCTCGTTCAGACACCGCAAACTCTACAAATACGATAATTTGATTGGCTTTAAAAAGATTACGGAAGATTGGATTATAATTAAAAAAACATTTTTGATCACCCTGTAAGCGGGTTTCCATTCATTTCTCTTTAAATGGGGGGGGGGGGGGATTTGAAGGACGAATTCGCCACTCTTAAGAGATCCAAAGGCTCTTTCCATCTTTGATTAAATAAGATCCGTTAAACATTTGAAAATAAGCTAATAAAAAATAAATTAAGTAAACAGAGTCTTTGTCTCCCGGTATTTTTTAGTAACGCTATAAGAAAGTTGTTTTAAATAAGACATTTTAAATGTACCGTTTTGAATCTGAGATATTTTTCACCAAAATTTTCTTTCTCTTTTTAATATTTACTTAAAAATACTTTTGTTGTTAGAAAAGAAATATTATTTGCATTGTCCTACAGCTCATAAGAACAGTTTAAAAGATCATCTCAAAATATGAAATAAATGTCTGGAGTTTTTTTTAATTTAGTCTGTTTTGCAATATCGTTATTTGGTCATTTTAAACATGACGTAATTTCGCCTATGTACTGCTTTTATAGAATACTAAACATATTAATTTAAAGTTTTCTTTCTCTTTTTAAAATTCATGGAAGTTTATTTTATTTTTATTTTCATAACCATTGAGTATTTAAAAGTAAAATAAAATTTATCGTGCATAATATAAAAGAATACGTGGGAAAATGAATGATGGCGTTTCATAGACCGTGCAAATTTAGAATAGTTTTATTTATTTGTTTTGAAAATGACTCGGGGAGAGTCAAAACATTTCAAAAGTCAAAATAAACGTATTTTTACTAGTTTTAAAGTTTTAATTTACACTTTTAGCACTTGAAATTTGTATAAAAATAATTTTATTTAAATTATTTACTTGAATAGGCATTTTAGAATTCCTATGAAATTTTATTGTAATTTTTGCTATTTTCATAAATTAAGTGAAAGCTGTCTCATAAATAAAATTAATTATGTTCTCCTTTTTAAGAAAAAAAAATATTAAAAAGTGAACGGATATTTCAACAGAAATCTTTTCAACCTTTTCTTTTCATTTCTCGCTTTTATATACAACAATATTATTTATCAAAACCACAAACAATGCAAAATTTGAAATAATTTAAGTATTTTTAACAAGATCAATTCATCAAAACAGTTCCAGTAAACCATATAAATTGTTATCTGTGTTTTAATATTAAGAATATTTATTTTTGTAATGGACAGTTGAGCAAACTGCAAAATTGTTTACGAAATCACCTTTAAAACTTAGTATCCTGTTATATTTAGTACACGCTATCGCATAAAAATAAAGAAAACTAAACCATTAATACTCTCCAGATAAAAAAAAAAAATGGAAATAGAATTGTCATTTTCATAGAAAAGAACTTTCTTATGCAAGTTTCAAAAGGATATAGAAAGAAAAATAATGAGATGTGGTTTTTTTTACACTTTATGATTATTTCAATATATAAGTTTTCAATATACTTCCATCAAATTTTATGCTTCCTAAAAAAATAAAAACAACTATGTCCCCACTTTATTAATTTCTTTCTGGATTTTAATATAATCAAATGTCAACATAACCAAATAAACTGTAACATAATCAATTGTCATTTTCCCGGTAAAGTTTAACCATCTTTCTTTCAGGTAGCCTAAAAAAATTAAACCCAGGAATAAAACTTTCTCCTCAATAATTACTTTTCAATTGAAGGATTTTTCATGTGAAAAAGGAAAAAAAAATAACAATAAAAAAATTATATGAATGTGACGTCATATTATAAATAAAACGAAACATTTCAAATATTTCTATATATAAGTTTTCAATATACTTCCATCAAATTTTATACTTCCTAAAAGAATAAAAACAACTATGTCCTCACTTTATTAATTTCTTTCTGGAATTTAACATGTATCTCATTGATTTTCTTTTACTTATTTTGCATTTCTTTAACTACTTAAAAGCATTTTTTATCTCAAATACAAACCATAAATGAATTAGTTTTTTGAATCTGTTAATTATTTTCATTTCGTTTATCATTTTACTTAAATTCCTCATGCTAGAATTCACAGATGAATTTTCAAAATTTTGCTGAAGTGTGATCTGGATTGTTTTAATCAATTATTATCATTCAAATATCTTGATCTAATAAATATTTTAACTTCGTAGAAGACAGGATGAACCTTTAAATTACAATTTTATTTACGTATTATAATGTTCTTAGTTACGTATTATAATGATATTTTGACGACAATTGACATCTATTCATCTATTTGAGATGTGTTATCAGAAAGTGCATTAATATGATAATAATAATGAATACGGGGGGCAGGCGAATAAGACACCATATATGGAAAATAAAACGAATATGATTTGGTGTTGAAATACAATGGCCAATTCTTATTATTTAAAAATAATGTTATAAATACTTTTATAACACGGTTAACATAGAAAATTAATTTTTTATTTAAAATTGTAATTCAATAATATGCTCTACAAAATTATCCATGTGGTAAATGACGTCATGATTAGAGGGGTTATTTCCATTCTTAAAAACTTAAAAATTAACTCGATTGGCTGATTTATTTATTTATTTTTGGCGAGAGTAACGCGTTTATATCAGTTATTATGAATACTGTTTTTTAAAATAGTTTTTTTTAAGTTGCATTTTCGTTCACAAAACCTTAAGGATTAACATGATTGCGTCAAAATAACATCATTTCTCACTGCCAATATCGAAATTAAGGCTTGGGAACTTCAAGCATATTAGAGATTTGTTTGTAAATCATGGTTTCGACAGCGGATTTTAATTACACATTAATTTTAGCTTTAAAAGGGTAAAAATATGTTGTCAGTTTTAATAATAGCTTTTTAATGTTTTCTTTTATAATAGATTTTTTTGTACTGTCTTACAGGATGGAATGCATTCGTAAACAAATTTCATACCAAATTTCACCTAAAATACACCGTTGTTGCAAGATTATTCGTTGTTTTTTCATTTTAGAAAGGAAGATTCGTTTATTTCTAAGATTTTACTTAGCAATCTTTTTTCTCATTTGTTGCAGTTTCATTTTCGCAATTGTTTATATTAATTGGCACAAAATTTTACATTTGTATGACCGAGTTATATCAAGGCCATACAAATAAGAAATTCCGTATTATCTCCTGTTAAATATGATAAAGATTTAGTTAATTATATATATTTTTTTTATTATGGAGAGTGAAATGTTTTGCTTAATTAATGCATTTATCTTTTTTTATGCTACTTGGACGACGTCACGGGTAACGGCTAGTATACAATATTCTTCCTCACCTGAAATCTTTGACGTCTTTATCAACGTGGTGCTTGAGTGCTCTGAAAGCTTTGCGCATTATGTGGACGCGGACAGACAGACAACTAACAAACACAGATATTTTGGGTTTATCAGACAAAATAACACGGTCCCATTATTCTTTGTGCAATTAACTTCAGAATTAGTCCAGTTTAATATTATCATATTTTATTGGGGAAATTATTTTTTCCCGTCGAATTCTGGCATTTCAACCAAATACTATTAGTCTGCGCCAAATAGTCCTTGCACTCAAAATTACATTCGCTTCAGCCATTTCATCTTGTATATATCCAGAAAACTTTCTTAAGCAAATTATACACAAACTCTGAATTCTTCTAACATCACTTGCAGTTTACATTTTTTCTGCATTTACCAGTTTGGTTTTGTAGTTTCCTTATACAGTTTCAAAAATTTTAAAATGCCATTTTTGGTTCCATTTCCACCAAATTGCCTTCTAATATCCTTGCAACTGTAACTAGTTAACTTAATAGTAATATTTGACATCTCTTTCTAGGCAATTTTTTATTCAATTTCTATTATTTTTGTTATGGTTAATATAAAATTAATATACGTCACATAAAGCACTAACAATTGTCCTCCTCACAGTCCTCAAATCTTCTACAAAACATGACAGCAACAGGTGAATCCTTGTGTTACCTGAATGACAGATTTCCAAAACAGGAGAACACCTAATTGGCTCTCTAAACACTCATGGTCACAGACTGTATCCACATAAAGTAAGGCTACCTCGTGTTAACCTAGTCATGTTGTTTTTCATTTTTTTTATCTTGTTTATCGTGTTACTTTCGATTAAATACTAATTATTGAACAAAATTTATCTCCTTGTATTCTTGAGTAAATTAAAAATACACTGATACTCGCATATAATTTTAATGGTATTATTTAAACAGAAAGTGATATTATGAACAATCAATGCACAAAAATACACTTTTTCAAAAACGTTTTCACAAAATTTGCCAACATTGTATTTAATTTCGTACCAGTTTCCTTGGAAAATCTTTTTTATATAGCTTTAGATAGCGTTTCTGATAACACATCTCAAATATCATAGGTGAATAAATGTCAATTGTCGTCAAAATATCATTATAATAAGTAACTAACTAAATGAAATTATAATTTAAAGATTCATCCTGTCTTCTACGAAGTTAAAACATTTATTAGATTAAGATCTTTGAATGATAATAATTAATTAAAACAATCCAGATCACACTTCAGCAAAATTTTGAAAAGTCATCTGTGAATTCTAGCATAAGTAATTTAAGTAAAATGATAAAACGAAATGAAAATAATTAACAGATTCAAAAAACTAATTCATTTATGGTTTGTATTTGAGATAAAGAAAGCTTTTAAATAATTAAAGAAATGCAAAATGCGTAAAAGAAAATCAATGAGATATATGTTAAATTCCAGAACGAAATTAATAAAGTGCACTGTAAAAAAAAATCTGTAGTTCTACAGATGTAAAGTTACATGCTTACTAAACTTTCACCTGTAACTGTACGAAAAAAGCTGCAAATCTACAAAACTAGTTTTTGTAAAGCTACAAAAATCTGTAACTTTACAAATGAATCTGCTAAAATTTCAGTAATCTTACGTAACTTTTATTTGTAACCCTGGCTGCAGTTACATGAAAAGTTCTCGGAATCCCAGTTTCCAAAAAATACTTAGTAACCTTACAGATTTTTTGATTTTCGGCGCCAAAGTGTGTCTGTTACATGAAATTTTGTTGTTGCCGTTACATGAAAAGTTCTAGGAATCCCAGTTTCCTAGAAAAACTTTAGTAACTTCACAGATTTTTTTTTTACAGTGTGGGGACATAGTTGTTTTTATTTTTTAGGAAGTATATTGAAAACTTATATATAGAAATATTTGAAATGTTTCGTTTTATTTATAATATGACGTCACATTCATATATTTATTTAATTCTTAATTTTTTTATTTTCTTTTCCTTTTTCAGGTGAAAAATCTTTCAGTTGAAAAGTAATTATTGAGGAGTTTTATTCCTGGGTTTAATTTCTTTAGGCTACCTGAAAGAAAGATTTTTAAACTTTACCGAAAAAATGACAATTGATTAAGTATCAAAGGTAATGAAATTTTGAATTATAAAAAAATATATTCGAATAAAATAAATAAAATATAGTCTATGTTCTTTTGCGGGTTATATGACATTTATATGGACAGATACAACAGCTTAAGTCAGCCGTTTAGACGTTGGCTTCATTCAAACTTTTACACACAATTTCCCATTTATAATATTATAAAGATATATATATCAGGATATATAAGGGCCATGTGCTTTGAGGTGCTACAATGCTTTAAGGATTATTGCCTGCATTACCCATCCGTGCTTTATCAAGTACCCTGAAGTTTTTTTTTTCCCTGTTTTCCGCGTGACCCTCATTGGTTAGTTCCTAAGGAAGTTTAGTACTCATTTTATTGACCTCGAAGGGTTGAAAATTTGAGTGAACCCTCAGTTGAAGTTTGAGCCAATAGCGTGGTAGCGCGAAGCGATGCTCACTAAGTTACCTGGCTTCAAAGTTTTTAAACATTCAAGTTAATATAGCATTTTATATGACATGAGACATGGTGATACACTAAAGATGTACAATAAAATGAAATGATGTAGGGTAAGTGTAGGATAGATGGCCACACTTTATAATGATTTAAATAAAAATGCTTAGAATACAAATACAGGAAATGTTTATATATACTTAAAATTCTTACACACATACTCAACATATTTTAGGCAAAAAATAATTAAATGTTGAGAACAAAAATTGGGAAACAAAATTGAAATTAAAATGGCAGAAAGCCATCTCTCCTTCAAGCCGAGGAGAGATGGCCATCCAACATAACACAGAAAAAGTCTTTCCGGCCAGTGCCGGGAGGAAGAGGTAGCTTTCTTATTCCTTATTTTTAAAAAGCCAACTTATATCATTTAAACACACGAAGCTCAATTTAGTGGAAACCGAATATAGGAGATTCAATGCTAATTTTTATCAATATAATGAATGAGAATTTCGCGAAATTAGTCAGCTTTATCCAAGCTACTTTTCTTTAAAGTAGTTTATATTTGGCTGCCAAATTCGGCGATTTCTTAAAGTGCCTGACATTTTAAGACAACATGGTGGATGAGGCTAACCAGTGACCTTGGTCAAGACCTTAGTAATTTCTGTGCACATGCTCACTCACATCGGAATCGGTTGATATATACGAGTGTTGTCGCATGCAAAAAATCAGATTTTTCAAAATGTCACCCACAATAGAAATTGAAACTGCTATATCTGAGCCATTTTTAAGGTAAAGACAAACAAAAAATGCTCCTAAATCCTTATATCAAGATCAAATACTTAAGAAAGAAACCTTTTTCAATTTCTAATTTTTTTCACCTCACTTTAAATATATATATATTTTTTAATTTAATGGCCGCCATTTTGAATCAAGATGGCTGATGAATCTGGCAAGCGAACATGGTCGAGGTATTGATATATACTATCCACATGCCTTCTTACATCGAAATAGGCTAATACGTTTGTTATCGCGTGACAAATACAAGATCGTTTCAAAATGTTAGCCATGCTAGAAATTCAAAGTGCTATAATTCAACCATTTTTTAAGATATAAACAAAAGAACAAATTTTCAGAAACAAAAACTGCTCCGTAATCTTTGTATCAAGGCCAAACACATAAAACATATCTTTTTCATTTTCCAATTTTTTAATACCTCATTTTAAATTTTTAATTTATTTTTTTTAAATGGCAACCCCTTTGAAACGAGATGGCGAATGAAGCTGGCCAACGAACTCGGTCGAGACATTGGTATGTACTATGTACAGACCAAGTTACATCCAAATCGGTTCATAAATACGCCTGTTATCGCGTGACAAAAATCAGGTTGTTTTAAAATGTCAGCCACAATCGACATTCAAAATGCTATTACTCAGTCATTTTTTTAGATACAGACGAAACAAAAACTGTTCCGGAATCTTTGTATTAAGGTCAAACACATACGAAAAAAATCTTTTTCATTTTCTAATTTTTTTGTATCTCATTTTAATTTTGCTATTTTTAAAAAATTTTTAAATGGCTGCCATTTTGAAACAAGATGGCGGATGAAGGTGGCCAACGAACTCGGTCGAGATATTTGTATGTACTATGTACACACCAAGGTATATCCAAATCGGTTCATAAATACGCCTGTTATTACGTGACAAATATCAGGACGTTTCAAAATGTCAGCCACGCTAGAAATTCAAAATAATATAACTCAGCCATTTCTTAAGATATAGACAAAACAAAAAGTGCCCCCGATCTTTTTATCAAGGTCAAACACATAAGAAGAAAATATATTTTCAATTTTCAATTTTTTGGTACCACATTTCAAATTTAAATTTTTCTTAAAAATTTAAATGGCCGCCATTTTTAAACAAGATGGCGGATGAAACTGGCCAACGTACCCGATAGAGACATTGTTTTTTAATATGTATAAACGAAGTTACATCCAAATCGGTTCATAAATACGCCTTTTATCGCGTGACAAAATTCAGGACGTTTCAAAATGTCAGCCACGCTAGAAATTCAAAATGCTGCAACTCAGCTATTTTTTAAGATATAGACGAAACAAATACTGCTCCGAAATCTTTGTATAAAGGTCAAATACATAAAATATTTTTTCATTTTTCAAATTTTAATTTAAAAAAAAAAATTAAATGGCCGCCATTTTGAAACAAAATGGCGGATGAAGCTGGCCAACGAACTCGGTCGAGACATTGGTATGTACAATGTACACACCGAATTACATCGAAATCGGTTCAATATGCCTTTTATTGCGTGACAAAATTCAGGACGTTTCATAATGGCAGCCACGCTAGAAATTCAAAATGCTATAACTCAGCCATTTTTTAAGATATAGACGAAACAAAAACTGTTCCGGAATCTTTGTATAAAGGTCAAATACATAAGGAAAAAATATTTTTCCATTTTTAATTTTTTGGTACCACATTTCAAATTTTAATTTTTTTTTAATGGCCGCCATTTTGAAACAAAACGGCGGATGAAGCTGGCCAACGAACTCGGTCGAGACATTGGTATGTACTATGTACACACCGAATTACATCGAAATCGGTTCATAATTACGAGAGTTACAGTGTGACATATGTCACATATATATATATATATATATATATATATATCAATTTTAAACGGAGGGTGGTTTTGGGGTCTGGGGGTCATGATCGATGAAAATATACCAAATTTTTTTGAAATCGCTTTCCTCCGAACGGCTGCAATAGGTAGATTTTTGTAATGAAATCTACCTAAAAGTGAAGTTGAAATAGCAAAACAAACAAACAAACAAACAACAAAAAAAAAACATTTCATATATTCAATAATGAAAAACATATGGCAATTTGTAAAGATATAATTTTAACAAGACGAATGAGTGAATATAATTCGAATAAACAGAATTTGAAGTATAATTTCAATTCAATTCTTCACTGTTTGGAAAATTTTACAACATTTTTGGCAAAGGTTTTTATATTTTGTACACTTTTCATGTAACCACTCCAGGCAGCTTTTGCATTTTATCCAGTCATCCTTTTAGGTTGTGGTATTGCCTTCTTCTCCACAACCAACACAGTGATCCTCACCTCATCTAATTGCATTCTGTAGAATCTGATAATTTCAACATATTTTCAGCATATTAATTAATTTCAACATATATTTCATATTCTTCGCTGCTGGAAGCATCGGGGTTCTGTTTTTTGCCTGCGTTTACTTTAGACTTTTCCACTGTTTTAAATTTATTTATCAACTGTATTTGTTTCTGGTATGAAAGTTTCCGACGTTTTTCAATATTTTCTGAAAAACAAAATTCATCGTTAGGCCCTATTATATTATTATTATTTAAGTATTTCTGCTAGTTAAAATTTAATCAATTATATCAATTACTATAATTATAAACCTAAAAATTGTATAACTATTTTAAATATTATTATATTTAGTTAAAATCGCCAATCCGTATAGAATTTGGATATATTGATTAAAGGTGGCCATCTCTCCTAGATTTGATGTGGTCATCTCTCCTTAAATGGAAGGACATTTCTCCCCCCAATTTAAAGCGTCACACCACCATTGTAAGTCTTTGTTTTAGGCTTAAAAGCAGAGATTGGATTATACACGTACATTAAAAGTCTGTATAGTAAAAAAAAAGTAAGTACGTAATTAAAACATTCAAATAAAGAACACAACTGCACATCACATAGAAAGAACTTCGTTGAATTATTTCCTACGAAAAAAGTTAAACTGCAGTCTATGTTCAAGTTTTATTTTAAAATATTTCGGCTACTCTTCTCTATGGCCGTCTATCTTAGCGTTGCCCTACTACAAAAAATTGTATTTAAAGAGTTTAAAACTGTTTTTTTTTCACTTTACATAGCAAAGAATGTTCGTAATACACTCACCACTGTCCAAGAGTAGAAATGATATACTTGAATAACATTCATTTTACGAAAATTTTGGAAATGTAAACATTTATTTACTCAGTCACTTTTCTTGAATATTTTGAATAATAATATTTCATGAATATCGATTTTACGAGTAGTGTGTTTTTTCCATGGTTGTTTAAGTATATTTCATTACTTACATTATTTTGTTATTTTACGTTAATGCCGATTATACAATAGATAAGTAGTAAAATTATTTTCCATTTTACTGTATAAAAATATATGTTTAAACAATCACACTATCAATATATATATACTAATGAATATATATATATATATATATATATATATATATATATATATATATGTACAGTCGAGTCTCTATATAACAAAATCCATAGATCTAGTACAAAAAAATTTGTTATATAGAAAAATTCGTTATATAGATAATGACGTAAAAATTCCTCTTTATTGCCTAAATAAAAAATAGGTTTTTGAGGTGCGTAATTAAGATTTTGAAATATTTAACTCTAAATATTAACTTGATATTGTATTTTTCATTATTGAATCAGTTTCAAAACGGAAAATAAGCATTTATATTGGAAAGCATAGAAAACATTTGTTTTAGCAGAAAAACATTAGCTTTAGTCGAAGAAATTTGTAATTTTTGGAAATTTTGTCACTTTAACAAGGGATAGAGAATTGAATTGGGAACATTTTTCTTAATCTGAAGGCCTCTCATTACAACATAAAAGAAACTCATTATTTCACTTCGCGATGCTTTTTTTAATTGTTCTAAGTCTTCACTTTCACACTCATTGTCGCTCACAACGCTGTTTAAAAAGTCACTATCAGTAGGACAATGCGCAACAATGAGATTGTCATTCATCATCCATTAAAGCTTGAAATTAAGGCTTGAAGAAATTGAAAGATATTTGCTGTAAAAATTCGTTATATGCAAATTGATCTTTCGCTCTATGCATATTATTTTTAACGTAATAATGGGTAAAGTGACCGTTCCTACTAAACATTCGTTATATAGAGAAATTTTCTATATGAAAGAAACTCATTATTTCACTTCGTGATGCTTTTTTTAATTGTTCTAAGTCTTCACTTCCACCATCATTGTCGCTCACAACGCTGTTTAAAAAGTCACTATCAGTAGGACAATGCGCAACAATGAAATTGTCATTCATCATCCATTAAAGTTTGAAAATAAAGCTTGAAGAAATTGAAAGATATTTGCTGTAAAAATTCGTTATATGCAAATTGATCTTTCGCTCTATGCATATTATTTTTAACGTAATAATGGGTAAAATGACCGTTCCTACTAAACATTCGTTATATAGAGAAATTTTCTATATGAAAGAAACTCATTATTTCACTTCGTGATGCTTTTTTTAATTGTTCTAAGTCTTCACTTTCACAATCATTCTCGCTCACAACGCTGTTTAAAAAGTCACTATCAGTAGGACAATGCGCAACAATGAAATTGTCATTCATCATCCATTAAAGCTTGAAATTAAAGCTTGAAGAAATTGAGAGATATTTGCTGTAAACGTTCGTTAAATGGAAATTAAACTTTCGCTCTATGCAGATTATTTTTAACGTAATAATGGATAAAGTGACCGTTCCTACTGAACATTCGTTATATAGAGTAATTTTCTATATGGAAGTTCGCTATAGGGAGACTCGGTTGAATAGATACATATATTAATTATTCACACTAATATGTATATACATATATTATAGACCATAAAAATGTCTTTATACTGAAGATGGAGAATAAGTGAAATAAATGCTACTATCATACTAAAAAGAAAACAATTACAGGAACAATTATGCGTCTTTTCTTAAAACTTGTTATTTTCTGTGGTACTGGGGAAATAAGTGTCCGTAATCTGTCAACACAAGACTAATCAGTTACAGCAATGGCTAATGTCTATAATTTGCAGAATTAGTTTATATCTGGAAGGGAAAAAAAAGAATTACGTGACTTGTTTATCCTTATCGAAATCTACTGGCATCAGAGAAGGAATAATATCCTTCGAAAACAATCATTTTGGAGAAACATGTTCCAATGCAAACATTTTTTTTGGTTTAACGTTTTACCCTGATTTTGATTTAATATTCATTTAACTTTTTATCTACTGACGGTACTTATAAGTACCATTAAAATAACTTTACTTCATCTTGGTCGAAAAGCATTATTGGTTATACAAAACAAAAATATTTTCAAAAGGATAATTTATTTTGCCTTTGCACCTTTTCAGCTTTCTTGAAGTTGAGGGGGGTGATTCAATTCTAATATATTTCTATATTTCTACTGTAAGAACATTATATTTGTACATTTCTTAATTCTACAAAATTCTAAGAAAATATTTAAAATAAAATATTTGAGTGGGGTTATAAATATTGCACAAAATACCTATAAATTCAAATTAAAAAAAAATCCTTCTAAATCCTTCAATCCTTCTAAAATCCTTCTAAAATTTATTAAATGATTATGTAAATCTTCTAATGCAGTTAAAACAATTCACGAATGCTTTAGAAGATATTCATAATTCAGTGCATAAAAGGGTTAATAAAATGTTATGCATATATGTTAGACTAATGGCGTATTTATACTATTCATAGTTATACAGGTGCCCTTAATTTTACGCAGGCTTTCTTGATAATCAAGCTTTCAAATCACAATTTATTTGTTATTAGAAATAAAGCAAAATATTATGTTTTTAAAAAAGAAAAGCACTCTGAAAGAATAATAGAATAGAGATGGTTAAATAATTACACCAATTACATATACATTCCGTGAAAAGTCATTTAAACAACTGATAAACCAGCTTTTATTCCGATATTACATACGTTAAAATAACTAGAAATGAGATTGGGCACACGTTTTCCCAAAACATAAATTCCATTTTTGAACATTTCATTGTCCAAATTTTACAAATTGCATGAAAGGTAATTTGTTTCAAATGATATGACATTTTTGACAGTTTCTTTAAGTACCTTCTATAGAAACAATTTGAAAAGGTTCCCATAGTTTATGCATATTTTCCTAAATCCTCAAAGATTTAGATTAGATCGAAATTTGAGAATTGTAATGTTAAATCGGCGATACCCTCTTTAATTTATATATCTGCAAAATCACATCCGGTTGAAATGTTTCTCTTTGTATGAGAGACAATGAATGAACCGGAAAAAAAGGTAGTATTTTGTTTCATTCAAAATAACGTTTTTATAATGAAAATAAAAGCGCTGTTTATGGTTTATGTTAAAATAATTAAAATTATTGAAAAATACACTAAAACATAAAAAACTTGATTAGAACTTAATATTCAACAACGAAAATAATTAAGAAAAATGTTTCAGTTAGAAAAAATCAATAGATAAAATACTTGTTAAAAGTCGTGATCGTTAAATTCCTCTCACAATAAGTATTTTAATATTTGCGGCCATATATTAACATTAATAACAACAACCAAAGTTCAGAAAAAAAAGTTAGTTTATTATTTTTTTAATTCGTTTTTTAAAGTATTAATTTAATTTGAAGGCTTAAATGAATGTTAAGTTGTTCTTCTTTTCTCACTGCAAATTGTAATAGCTTAAAAAAAGAGCCTTATTTAAAAGGATTTCCTTCTACAGTCTAAACGAAAACTTTATTATAATATCCCCCGATGTAGGGAGATTTTTTACTTAACGATTTTATGCAAGTTGATTTTCAAATGCGTGATAGGTTTTTCTGAATTAATCAAATAGCCGAGAGCTGTCGCTACAGCGATGGATGTCATGCTGTAACCTAAAAATACCACAGTCAAAGGGAAATAACTAGCAAATCAATCGCAGAAAATCGTCACTCGTTGTAATAATATCATCTCATCTTCCAATCTTCCATAATCGTGTAATATTTTTACAAGATAACAAATTAGCGTTTTGTCGGGAGCCTGTGGGATCTGGACTGGTTATGGTGGGTTATAGCAGGTTATAGCTCCAAGTATGCCGATCCCTTAGCATAGTAAAATGCGCTAAATGATTCGCGAAGCCTTTTTTTTTATACTGACGCATTTCTTGTATATCTATTTACCTTACAAAAACATATATGTTCAAGAATAAAATTGTTTTTAATATCAAATGTTACGCAAACTTTGCTAAAAAATATTTTTTTCATGAGTGTCAAAATATATTTTGAAGTAGTCATATCGTTTCATTCGGAAGATAAGAATCAGAAAATTTATTTTGCGTTTCCTTTTCAATCTTTCAATTTGCGTGAATTCTTATAGTCGAAAGTGAAAACTTTTTTTTTTTTTAGATTTACAAGAAAATTTTATGTTGAAGTGCGAGAAAAATGTATTGAAAATATCTTTATGTTTATAAAATTGTTTCGACAGCTCAAAGAAACGGAAAATTTGTTTTTAAGTCTTGAAAAACGAACTTTGTTTTTTATTTAAAGTCTAGATTCATAACGTTTTAAAGTTATTGCATTGCGGTATTTTTCAGCTCCAGAACTTATTTCTCATAAATTTGTTGATCTTTCAACGATTTATTTCAGTGTAGGAGATGAAGTGAACTGAAAGAGAATTTGTAATTTATGATGAAATAAATTTTCACTAGAAACACTCTGTGTGTCAAATAGATGTTTTTTGCAGCACTGTAGCTTTCTATTGTATATATAGATATATACATTGAAAAATTTCACTTATTAAGATTGTAACTAACATTTTTATAGTCCCAAAGGCCATTTTGTGTTATTTCTACAAAAGACATGTTTGTTGAATACTAAGAAATGATTATTAATCTTTAGGTAAATTATCTTTCAATTTAATAAATTTATTTTCCCAGCACAAACATACAAAATTGTTTTCCAGTACCCTAATGCAGACAGTTATAAATTATTTTAATCTAGATTTATAAAATTCTAATGCTATTTAAATCCTTATTTCTAAGTATCAGAGAGGTGGAAGTTAATTTAATGCGTACTCATAATTTAAGGTAAAATAAATTTTCGCGACGTAAACTGTGCGTAAATTAAAACATTCATGTCGTGTTATACTTTTGAATTTTTGATCTAACAGAATTGTAATTAAAATTTTTATGAAGCTAAAAGTGCATTTTTCAGTGGAGCTCAAAGAAGATTATTACGCAATATTTAAATATATATGTGTTACTGTGAAAGTCCAAAATAGAAGAATGTCAACATTCACCGGTGAATGTCAAAACATAACAAATACGTCGCTGAAATACCGAATATTTGATTATATTTTTGTACATTCGGAGCATCACCGGTGTATGTCGACAAGCACAGATATGCTTTGGTGGAAGTCGAAACGAGAAGTCGAGGTCAACTGAGAGGTGACAGACTGTTGCCAAATCTTTTGTTCTGCTTCGAGTCAGTCAGCTTTGTTAGTCTTATGCAAGGTTTTATGGTGCACGCAACGGTTCCTTAAATTTCATTTTTTTATTCGATAAACTAATTCATATCGAATGGATACTGGAGTGAAACGTCATATTTTTGTAAGTTGAATGCATTAATTGCGAGTTAACGGTAAGACATTTTTATTTTTCTCAAGAAAAGCACTCAAAAATGCTTTCTAAAGTGATTTCTGCTGAAATAAGTGCAGCACACCTTTAGATTACAGATTGTTAAAACGTTTTCTCATTTAAAAAGCTAATGATAAAGAGAATCTAATACCACCATTATAACCAGGAAAAACGAATATGTTGTATTATGTTACTAATGATGAATTGCTCAGTATACTATCTGAAACTCAGACAGAATAGGCCAAAGAAAGAAAGCTTATGCTTAAAGGTTTGCAAATTAACTACAAAAATATTACATACGAAGTGGTAATGTTGTATTTAAAATCATGCAAAGAATGTCAAAGGAAATATAGTGCACCGAAAACAGGCATTTTTTGAAGCCTATGATCAGTTTTGAGTTCAGCTCAATATGTCATGTTGATCTGATAAATCAGCCACACAGAGATGGCGAATATAAGTTCATAATGGTTTATCAAGATCATTTAACTAAGTTTGAAAAAGATCTTTGAATATTAAGACAGCTGAAGAAGTAGCGTATCACGTTCGTCCAATATTTTTAACATTTGCTGCTCCAGCTATATTGCAATCAGATAATGGTAGGGAATTCATTAATCAAATTGTATCCGAACTATGCATTATAAGGAAAGATGTTACCATAGTTATCCGAAAACCTCCTCATAGTCAAGCACAAGGTTCAGTTGAAAGGACCATTCAGAATGTACACAATATGTGAACTGCGTGGATGGAGGATAACGACGCAAATAAATGGTTAGATGTTTTGCTCCTTTTTTGAATTTGCCAAGAACATTACATGCCAATTACGAATACGCCAAAGTGTTCATGAAGCCATGTTTGTCGTTAAACCCGAAAGAGGCATAGCATCGGGTTTTTTTTTTGCCTAGCGAACAAATCGCAAATTTCGAAACCGAAGAAAAACTTGTAGAAATTGCTAATACTTTTGAAACCAAAGAACAGCTTGATGAAACTATTAATACTTTTGAACAAAATCTGAGCAGTGACCATACCGAAAATCATTTTTCGAAGAAAAATATTGAGGAGGGCCTACAACCTGCCACGTATTCATATTACTTGAGTAAGCAACACGAGATTGTTTCTATAAAAAAGAGCGGCCGTGAAAGATAATCTTCTACTGCAAGCAACGTAAATGTTACGAACCTTATAAAAAAAATCCTTCAGCTAAAATTGGCGATACAGTACGAATAGAATATAAGCCCCTAATGTCGATTTATATGGATAATCAGTTCGTAATTTCTATGGAAAAGTTACTTTCTATAGATGACATTTCGTTTCTAGAAATGTCCCTGCCAGAAGCAGCCGCAACTAATTTGAGTATTGGAGGGCAAGGCCATACACGCTGTCATTGCAAATGGAAGTGTTCCACAAATAAATGCAGTTCTAAAAGCAAGGGATCTTTATGCAAGTGTCATAAAAGTTTAAGTTGTTGCAATAAACACGATTTCAGTCACATAATTATCTAAATTTGTTAATACTATTATTTTCTTCTCTCATTTAGAATGTACTGTTTTTTTTTTTTTTTTTAAGTTCAACAGTCTATTTACATGTGCTGCTACTTAACCATTCTCCTATTTTGATATATATCGTAATGTGTTCTAATAATAAAGTATAATTTATAGAAGATAAGTTGTGTTATAGTATAAATACCAAGTTCTTTATTAGCTAAAGTTAAAACTAAAATAATAATGCTTTATATTTATCCAAATGTAACTGCTATCGTTGTTAAGAAGGCAAGTAATATCAAGCATCCCTTCTTCTTCTCACTCTATAATCCTAAGCTACATATATAAAATAAACTGTCAAGTGCGAGTATTACTCGCGCACAGAGGGTTCCGTACAATAATATATGAATTAGTAAGTGTATTATTAAAAAAATACAGTTCTTTAAAGAATACTAAGACTTTGTAAAAACTATACAAGGTAGCGTAGGGTATATCTGTATAGTAAACAGAGTACAAAAGAAAGTCCCTTTAACCTGAAAATACTTGCGAACGGAGACAGATACAGCTATACAAGTGAGATAACGGTACAGTAAAGCGAATATGCCCGACATGATGCAAACGACGGCAATACCCCTACTGGCGAAATTTGGAAGGTAACCATTGCAAATCGAAAACGAAAAGAGGCAGCGCAAATTTTCCAATCAGAAATTTTTAGAGCATCAATTAATTAGTACGAAAGGACATTTGCTTCTCACGGATAACATAAATCGTCGCCTGCATACCCAAAAATCTCCTAAATCGATGAGTGACGATTCTACTTTGCCTATTCACATTCCGGATATGTAGCAGTGCATAATTGCAGATTGTGACGTTGTACTGTGCTGTAATGTCTGTAAAGATTTAATTTCCAATGCATTTAAAATTTTAGAATAACCCTTTCACGGCCCGAAGAATTCTGTTCATAAACTGATGAAATAATTGACTGACACCAGAATATTCAAACGAATTTCTCAGAAAATAAAAACCCGCTAATTTGCACTTTCATTACAAAAGCAAAATTTCATTAAAATATTCTTGGTGCCATTTGTCAGTTTTGGAATTAAAATTAGGTAACCAGACCGTCTAGCCACCGCCCTTGAAAGGGTTAAATCTATGTCGTCGTATTGAAGAGGCTTGCAATAGACTTTCCATGCTGATAAATGTGCATGTAGAATTACTCTCGCGAATACAAATGTGTAATGTGACCAATGGCGAACGTTTCGAACAAACTGAATATTAACTTTTTATCACTGTGAGACAGTTTGTCTTTTTTGTTTTTTCGTGTGATGTTACCAAAATGTATTGAGATAAGTACGTATTTATAGCATAAATTGTGTGTATTTCTTCATACTTTTGAATATTCCATTCAAACTTTTACACAAAATGGAGTGCAGCGATATCGGACATTTTTGGATAAACAGACGAAGATTTATCTTATGCATGTAAATCAAATGTCGTATTGTATTAATTAATTGATGCTCTAAAACTTTCTAACTGGAATTTTGCGCTCTATCTCTTTTCGTTTTCGATTTGCAGTGGCTATATTCCAAATTTCACCAGTAGGGGGCGCTGGTGTAGTTTTCATTAAATCGGGCGTAGTCGCTTTGCTATACCGTTTCCTCACTTGCATAGCTGTAGCTCTCTCCGTTCACAAACTATTTTCAGGTTAAAGGGACTTTCCTTTGCACCCTGTATACTAGAAAAGTATAAATGGATATACAATGAAAGTTCAAAGATATATGGAACCTAAATAATAGCAAATATATCTATTCTGTATATTTGTTATTCAATATAGGTTTTTAGTTAACTTTTAAAGATAGAGTAGGTCTATTGAGAGAGCCACTCAATGGAAACTAGTCTCGAATCCCAAATTATTTATGTGATTCATTCTCATTAAATTAGTATGTTTTGAACAATTTGACGTTTATTGCTTTTATACTGTTACTGGCCATTGCACTACATAAATATATCCTTAAAATTTGTTATCTAGGCTTTAAAAGCCGATGGAGCATAGAGTACGCCGTCCCTGTCATTACGTATGTCCAAACAGTCCGTCTCTTTAAGGGTTAATATTTCAGCTATTTATCGACGATTTTTTACGAAATTCATGATCGACAATGCTTTTATACTTCTGCTACAATAGATACCTCCAGCTCTGCTCAACACTTTACTGAAGCCCATAAATCGAAATTTGAATGTAACGGAAAAAGGTGATTTTCTCAAAAACTATGTGATCTAGGGTAATCGCTATAATTCTCCTGCAAGGTTTAATTAATGTCTACTACCTCTAATTTTTTCATAATTTTAGTTTCAATAGATTCGGAATTAGATGAGGGGGGGGGGGGACATATTTTTGCACTACATATTCCACCATAACATTGAAAATATAATACCTAAAATTAAATGAAATATATTTTTGATTTCAGCGTTACGAAATCTTTCACACGATATACAATGAAAAGATTTTTTTTCAAGTATCTTAATTAGCCCTTCTGCATTTTCCTAAATATATTTATGAATATTTATTAATCTGCAATTATGTGGGTAAATAGTCTTTATTATTTCCCCCAATTTGTACTTTCCACGTTGCATAGTTTACGAGTAAAAGGGCAGTGACAGACATACAGATAGACGCAGGAGTGATCTTATAATGGTTCCGTTTTTACTTTTTAAGTACGGAACCCTAAAAAGACTAATTTCGGGTTGCATTTCAAATCTACCACAGCGGTTAAATTCTCCCGGGTTAGTCCCTCAGTGAAAACTCCTCTGCAGTGTGACGAATCCCTCTCCTCAACGTGATTGGTCACTCATCTCAGCAAGAGAGCCTAAAACGTTACACCACCTTTGTGACGTAATCTTATCACGCCTGATGCACCCTATCGCGCCTGAAATACGAAGAGAAAAATGTAAATCTACGCCATATTCAACATTCACATGCGTGGTGAATGTCGACATTTGTCGGTGTAAGAGAGAAATAATGATATTTAGCAAATATTTCGAACATGCACCAAGCAACAATGTGAATGTTGAAATTTACCGGTGATGGTCCACATCTCCAGATTTCGGTCTTTCACGGTAATATATGCATTTAATATTTTTGTACTGCAAAATACTTCAATCTGGATTTCAGGTAATCAGATTGTTTATGTTATCACCAAAATGCTTCTTATAACGGATAAATTTTAAGTTTTAGAACCATCTTCGTGGGCGCATAGTGTTCTAATGTTATTTAAATCCTTAATTTTTTTCAAATATCAGAGGTGGAATATAATTTATTGCGTACTCATAATTTACGGTAAAATAAATTTTCACGACGTAAACTTTATGTGTAAAACTAAAGATTTATGCCATGTTGTAGTTTTGTATTTCCGATCTAGCAGAAATATAATTAAAATTTTTATCAACCCAGAAGGGTATTTTTTAGTTGAGCTCAAAAAAAGATTATAATGCAATATTTAAACACATATGCATTTAATGTTTTTGCATTTAATAATTCAATCTGGATTTCAGATAATGAGATTGTTTATGTCATCCCCAAAATGTTTACTATAATGGATAAATTTTAAGTTTTAGACCCATCTTTGTGGATTCATCCTCCTCACACACATCATAGACTATTTGCATGTATGGTTGATGCTCACTTTATAAACATACAGACACATACATGCACGGTGCAGAAATACAAAAAGGGTGTCCCATAAATATTAGGACAAACTTTAAAGGGGATAGGAATTGATCCATCAAAAGGATTGAGAATTGCATAACAACCCATGACCGGGAACGTCATTGTACGCAACTAGGCGGTGTTGTTCACAAGAGCACTGGAGGGAAATATCTGCTTTATTTCAGTCATTCTAGCAGTAGTCGCCTTGAGAAGAACATTCAGAAATTTGCGGACAAGGAGCTGGCAGGCATTATGTACGGATAGGCAAATGGAAGGTGCACAAGCAGCCCAAGAACTATATCGAGACCGGTTCCCACAGAGGGGTGTACCAGACTCAGAGATGATTTCGAATCTGCGACATTTGTGTGAATATGAATCATTAAAAGGTATTAGGCATAGTGAGGGCAAGCCACGTGCGAGTCTTACGCCCTCCATGCAACAGACTGTGCTGGATGCCGTTGAAAGGAATCCGAGTAAGAGTGTACGTACATACATTCGTTTTTGCCGTAGTAGATCGCGGAATAGTATATAACATATTTTGCGAGGCGAACTCTTACAGCCATACCATCTCCAAAGAGTACAGACTGTACTCCCTACAGATCACGCCTGCGTTTTGCATGGTGATATCTGTGCCTAAGATGCTAATTTATGTTCTGTTTACGAATGAGGCTTACTTCACTCAAGATAGCTTGTTCAACTAACAAAATGCACATTTATGGACTCGCTAAACCCACGCGGAGACGCAGTCTGCCCAATTATCGGTTCTCAGTGAATGGATGGGCTGTTTTGGTGGAATGTAATATTTATGAGCAATAAATACGTCAGATAATCTCTGTCTTCTACCCCTTTATTTCTTGTACTTCTGATATCACTTCCCAAAGACGTTTCCGGCCATGGGTTGCTATGTAGTTCTCAACATTTTGATGTGCATTACCGCACCTTAAAGTTTGTCCAATATATATGGTACATCCTGTTTATATCACATACGTACACGTTTGAAATTTATATATAATTTATGATACATAAAATTTATTGTAAGGGCATTTATAGAAGCCATTGTTTGTTTAGTTATTATTAATCAAATTTATTTTGGTGATCTTGTTCATAATTATGAACGATACTACAAATAATTATTACAAATTTCCAAATAATGGTTTTTAATTAATCCTATTATTTTGAAATTTTGTCTATATATTTGTCAGATTTTTTTTTTAAACTAGGTGTATAATTTTTGGTGGAACTTTGTAGATTTTATCAATAATATAAAACATTTTGTTTTATCAATTTACTTATTTTACATGATACATATTTCAATTTTTCTTTTTCTTTCGCCAGTTATATAGTAACTGCATTTTATAACCAGTAAAAAATAAATCATTTAAATAATCCCAATTACGGAAAATTAAGCAGAAAGCAAAACGGGGGAAATAAAAGATTAGTTAATATTTAATAATATGGTCTTTAATATAGATTTGCGTCAAATATAAAATATGTTAGTAACATTACGGTTTTAACTGTTTCTAACACAGTTGAAAAGTGATTATGAATTGGGTTCGTCTGTCCGTCTGTTTATATTTCTGTGTTCTAACTCGCGTAAATATAGTCTGATTACCACGAAACTGATATATATTATTGGGGTGTACTGTGTCATGTTTAGCGTTGAAAATGAACTGTGTAGCATTTTCGATTCAATTACAGGGCCACTCAAAAGAATTCCTTTACATTATGGGTTATGGGGAAAAATCGTTGTCGTTTATTTTAATGATATTACAGTATTTTAAAAACAATTTAAATCGATGTACATCACTAAGATGTACTATAAGGTTTTTACTATAGAATATGGTATGCATAGAACATATCGTTTATTTACAAGGACACATAAAAAAATTTGGCTATAGAAGAAGATAAGAAATAATTGAACTATTGAATCCCATGAACAATAATTCCTGGATGTGCGTTTTTATTTGTAATATGCGTTTTTAAACTAAACTATTTTTTAAGTAGCATTATATGCGAATAAATTCTATAGGTCATATACAGGGTCGCACAAAAGTTCTCAACAACATCCATTTATTGGCTGAAATTGGTGAGTGGAAATTTTCAACTGCACTAACTGAATTAACGTTTAGCATACTATGTAATATTCATACATGTCTGTAAACCATACGCAGGACTGCTAAAAAAGACATATATTTTAACGACTAGTCATGAAAATAGCAGAAATCGGGTTTTCGAATGGGTTATGCGTTTTCAAAATTGTTCATTTAGACGTCTTCTTTCACTTTAGTAAACTGGGATGTTTTGTTATAGTATTCTGAATGTGTGGGAAAGTGTTTCATAATCTATGCTGTACGCATGAATTTTCGTTCTCGTGAAACTAATTGTAGATAGTACTAAAGGGCTATTACAAGATATATTTTATAGTGCCAAATCCATGCGATTTAGGAAATTTGCAGTGGACACGATGATGAATGATTATCCATTACATATAAAGATCTTCAAATATGCCTGTTTTTGGGTGATTTTAGTATGTTAATGCTATCAATTAGATCAGGATGTATTTAATTAAACGTTTAACGTGCTAAAAGGGGGAAAGGTGCATTTAAAGGCATATAAATGCTTAAAACTTCCCAACAGAGTTAAAAAGTGTTTATGATTCGGGTTGCCTGTCTGTCTGTGTCCTAACTGGAGCAAATATACTCGCATTGACATGTAATCGATATACGTTGTTGAGGTTTGCCATGGTATGTTTGGTATTCAAAATGAAGTATGTACCATTTATAGTTCATTTACAGGGTCTCTCAAAATTATTCTGTTATACTATGTTCTATTGGGGAAAATGATTTATGGTGTATTTTAATAGTGTTACACAATCTTAAACATAATGTGATTGTTACAAGTTATTGAGGTGCACCAGAAGAAGATTAATAACGAATGCACTATGTTTAACATTTACATTACGCATACAGGGAAACTCAAAAGTATTCCTTTATATTATGGTCTATGAAAAAAAAATCGTTTGCGGCATATTTTAATGATGTTACTCGCTAACAAATATAATGAAATTGATATGAAGTTTTCATTTATGGTATACGTTTTAAGTTTAGTTAAATTTTTACACACTACTGGGTGTATAAATTCTAAAGGCCATATACTGGGATATACGAAATAATTTGTGACCATTACACTCTAAATAAAAAGGAGTGAATAGTCACGCTAGCACAGAGTCAAAATATGCTCAACCTCTTTAGAGTGACTATTCATTCTGAGCAAAGTTGAAACTTTTGACTCTCTGAAAGAGTGAATAGTCACACCTGGGAAGAGAATATTCACTCTAAACAGGGGTAGATTATCACTATTTCGGAGTACTGACTATTCACTCTTGCTAAAGGCTGTATTATTTCACTCCTGGTAGGAGTGAATAGTCACTCATTCACAGGGTTGAAGGTTCATTTTTTATAGAGTCAATTATTTTTTTATTTTGCTTTTATGGACATTTTAAAAGAATCCCATCTTTTATAGCACGTAAAGAAAATAGATAGAAGCGTTGTAAAGATTGGTATAAAATACATTCTTAGCAATATTTATTTAATTCATAGTTTGCTACACTAATTGAACTTTTAAGGAAAAATTCAGTTAAAATTATATGTGAAATAAAATAGATTACTGACAGACAAAAACTAAAATATTTTATTACAATCTTATCATTTGTGTTAGCTTTCATTGCATGCCCTATAGTGGAATAGAGGTGAGTTTACCTTTATATGAATGCAATTTAAGTTAATAAAGATTTTGTTTCTTTGGAAATAAAAGAATTATGCTGTTTTAACTAACTTTTTAATTGATTTTAAACTGTTTATTTACTTTTTACATTGTCAAGGTAAAGATAGCATTGAAGAATTTGCATATATTTGAACCTGCTATATAACCCATTGATTTAAATATGATAGATATTTTTAATTGAAAGTATATATATTACAAAAATGAATGATATTGGTAAAACTAGAAAATTACGCGCGACCGCACGCAGTTTGACCACGAAACTGATATCTAAAATAGAAACAACTTTAAATGAGGGGGTTGAAGCCACTATACCTAGTTTAAAAGTACTGTTAGAACAGTTAAATTTTGGTAAAATATGACAGTGAAGTTGAAGGGCTTATTACTAAAGAGGATGAGCTGGAAAATGAAGTTGTTATAGCTCAGGAATATCAGGATAAAATAATAAGCTGTAAATGTCTAATTGAAGAAAAAATCAAAAGTAATTATAGTTGCAATGAGAGTATAAATTTTAAAGGTTCCCATAGTATATCACCTAAGACTAATGTTAAACACCCGAAGTTAAGCATAAATAAATTTTTTGGAGATCCGAGTAATTGGCTTGAATTTTGGAATCAATTTGAAAGTTTTATTGATAAAAACGACAGTTTAACCCTGGTAAATAAATTTAGTTATTTGAAATCCTTGACTGGCGGTTTGGTATTGAATGCCATATGTGGTTTAACATTAACCGGGGAAAATTATAAAATTGCAATTGATATTTTAAAACAACGTTTTGGTAGGACTGATCTGACCATAAACTCTCACATGAGCAAGTTGTTGAATCTTGAACTTGTTAGGAGTTCTTCAAATGTGGGTGCACTTAGAAAACTTTATGATGAAATTGATGTTAATATTAGATCTTTGGAAACACTCAATGTCGTTTATGGTTCTTATGGTCACCTTCTTTATCCAATATTATTAAAACTGCTACCTGAAGACCTCACACTGGAATTTAGTAGAAGGCAAAATTCAAAGGCTAATTCGAAAGTAGAATTTGATGTTAGTGAGTTACTTGACTTTCTTAAAATTGAGATTCAGTCCCGGGAACATATTTATTCTTTGAGTGAGAGAGTCAATTCAGTTTCAGTTAATCAAAATGGTAATAGGGATAGAACCAGACGTATTCAAAATGATAATTATAAAAAAGCAAATCCACCCACAAGTACGTATGCAACACATCTGAGTTATAACTGTGTATTTTGCGTTTCTAAGGAACATGGTTCAGAACAATGTCTTATTAGCATTGCAGAGAGGAAAATTAATGCTAAAAACGTGGTCTTTGTTTTAAATGTCTTCGAGGTAAACACATAGCTAAGGATTGTTGGAGGAAAAATACGTGCAATATATGCAAGCAGAGTTGGCATAATACACTTTTATGCGAAAAAGGTAATGAAAATAGGGAATTAAAAAATTTCCAGGCTAACACTATCATAGAAAATAAAAGCAATGATGCATTATCAACAACTATTTCAACATTTAGCGCAAACACTTTAAATAACTCAACTGTTTTTCTACAAACTTGCACTGCTGTGATTTCCTCAAAATTTAAAAACATATTGATTAGAATTTTAATTGATGGAGGTTCTCATAGATCATTTATATGTAAGGGTTTAGCTGATAAATTAAAGCTTCCGGTTATCGGAGTTGAAAAATTACAAATTCATGCTTTCGGTGAAGAAAGACCTAATACAGGTGAATATAATTGTGTCAGGGTCAATTTGCTAAATCCGCGCAATCAAAATGTGAAAGCTACTTTAAATGCATTAGTTGTAAAAAAAATTACAGGAGCCAATGTGGTGAATATACCAAGTGGATGGGTAAAGAAGAAATTGAACAGATTGTCCCTTTGGTATTCTGACAATAATAAAATGCCTATTGATATGCTAATAGGTGCAGATAGTTACTGGGAAATAGTGACGGGGAATATTAAGCGTTTAACCCTTTGATGGTCACGACCGCATATCCGCGGTCAAAATAAAGTCCTTCTAAAGCGTTATGGCCGCGAATAGGCGCCCAGAAATTTCTACTTTAAAAGCGTTATGAACGCGTATAGACGGTTGGCATTTGTTATCTCTAAATGGTCAACGTCGCGTATACGCGTTTGTGCTTCCCCCCCATTTTTGGAGACTGGGAGTTAAAGAAGGCGTTTTTCAACCACACTTTCTTTCCACTACATAATAGGCGTAGACTATTTGTCAAGTAGTTTATTGTAGTCGAATGCTTTAGAGATTTGGTTGAAAAATACCTTAGAGAATTAAGTTTTTTGTAAATGATTAAGAATGGCATTACATTTCAAAACATATACTAAGGTGAATTCAAAGAATATATACAGTAAATGAGCTATAGTTTCTTTGTGTGGAACTAGACAAATTCGCAGAATATTAGTGTTTACTTGTTTTATTTTATTATATTTTCCATAAAATTATATTTCACTATAATTATTATTATTATTTTAAAACATTTACCATGTTGCATTTATTATTTGAATGAATACATGCGTTCTTTTCTTTTTATTTTCTTTTTTAAAAGTATTTCAATGTTTTTCATTTACTAAATACTTAAAAGTGTTTTTTTAATTTCTTATTTTTTATTTGCATCACTTGTGCAGTGTAATAATAATTAAAATATCAAAAACCCAAATTCATATTACACTTTAAAAAATATTTTCTAATTTATAATTGCTGCTCAAATTTCATTCACATTCAAGTGTAACTTTAAAACTATACCGTGAAACCTGTCTATAACGATTCTGAAGGGATCAGAAAAGGCATCGATATAGACAAGTTATCATTATACACTGCTTCAAGACTGTTAATTGATTTAAAGTACGTAATAGAATGATTATTATATATAGAGGGATTTTTAGTTTTACTTTTTAAAGTTATCTAATTAAATAATGAAATTTTATTATTTTATTATCCATAATAGAAATTATAAACCCATAATAGGATTTTTTAATTAATATGTAAAGAATGTACAATATAAATAAATCTAATAGAAACATGTTTTTTACTTTTACCAGATTTGTAAAAATACATGAACTCGCAATTAAAAAAAAAAGAATGGGATTTACAATTTTCACTATTAAAAAGGAAAAATAAATTGTAGATAGTATTTATTAGTATATGAATTAAAGAAAAATACTTCATGTAAAAAAAATTGTAATTAATTGGACGTATAAATGTCGAAGATAAGAAGTGAAATATTACTTTTTTCTATTGACAGACATTATTTGACATTCATAGCATTTTTGTAATGGAAGAAGAAATAAGTATTTTCTCAATTAATTCAAACGCATGTATAGCTGCGATCGAAATTTTACTTTAGTGTAATAACAGGGTGTCTTTATCAGCATTTTCACTGAATCCCAATAAAATTAATTAACTAAATTTTAATACTCTTCAATATTTATAGGGTACTTAACTATATCTTGATGTAAGAAAAATGTGCACATATTCCTCTTTTTTAAAAACATTCAGTTAATCACTACGTTTAAAATTGTCATTATAACTGTTGGAAATAGATTAAAAACTTCAAGCAATTAAATATAGTAGAAAGCTTTATTAACCCCTTGGGGACGAGCAACCGGTATACGTGCCGCGTAAGGTGATCAGAATCCGTGATTATTCTTACCAGTAAATTTTTGTAATTATTTAATCCGAGTATTTTTCCCGATTCAATTAGGAAAAATTTTCTGTTTTGAAAAACCGTAGATAAAAGGTTAAAAATTCAGTAAAAGACACTCGTCCCGAAGGTGTTAAATCCAATTGCTCGCAATAATCTGCAGTGCTTATTTAACATTTTTCGGGGTAGTGATAGATAATCTTTATGACAGCGACTCTTCCTTGTTTTTACTTAACCTTCCGTCTACCAGACGGGTCCATTGGACCCGACATGTACATTCAAAATATTTATTCAAACCAGAAATTTCTTCAAAACAAACTAAATGTATAAATCAGACAATAATAAGTTAAATAAACAAATTAAATAGTTTTAAGTAAAAATTCTGGTGTAGAATGTTTTTATAAAACTTGAGTAAAATTTCCGGTAGTTCTAGGGTTAATATAAGTAGTAATAAATAAATAAAATAAATAAATAAATAAATAATAAATAAATAAATAAAAATTTGTGCACTTCTTTATGTATGTTGTTTTAATTGCACCCAACCTTTTTATATTTTTGAATAACTTGATACTTGTACCGTGCATTGGTGTCTTTATAAGCAGTATATAATCGCAGGTTTAGCATTATTGCAGCGAATACTTGCTTAATATGAAAAAGAGTTTTTTTCCCTCTTTGAAAGAGTTGGGGAGTAATCGAAAAAACATTCTCACGGTGTGGGTTCAATATAACGAACTCCTGGGGTGTAATCGAAAAACCATTCTCATGGTGTGGGTTCAATATAACGAACTCCTGTATGGAGCTCTTACATTATACCAACTAACTAAAAGAGTCCCAAATCATGTTTATTCTCACTGTTCCACTCAAAAGAAGCTGTGAACGTATCCCTAAATATTCTTTTGAAGCTACATCCACCCCCCCCGGCCCCCTCACAGTCTGATATCTGCAGATATCAGTATTTTTTACCTAATCATTTTACTAAATCATTATCGTCTCTATTGTTACAATTTTGAGACGGTAATGACTAAATACAATCGAGTCGAACAAACATTTACATTTGAAAGTTTCTATGGATTTTCTTTGATGGATTTCCTCTTGTTATCTACTTTCATTTTCCTATTTTTTTCACAAGTCATCGGATGTGGAAGGAGAGAGGTGGGGTGTAGAGAATTCCAAACTTGAACAGGGACTGTATGGCCCTAACTTTTGCAATCTGTGGGTGACATCGAAATATTACTTGTCAGTGAAACTGGAATTCTCGGAAAGTTATAATTGACAGAACTACCCCTACCTTGTAAAGATTATTTGTAAAAATGATTTGTAAAGAAAACAAGTTCAGAGGAATAATACAACTTCCAAATGATGGACATTTATAAGAGGCTGCGTATTGTTTTCAGTGTCACATATTTATTCAAAAGATTACCTTAGTCTTAAAAAAAAAATAGTATTTTTTCATAAATAATTATTATTCAGATTTCTTAAATTATCAATCTTGCACAGTGTAACATAAAAAATTGTTGATATAAAAATAAAGGAAGACATCTTTTTTTCCGTTATCTTTTTGGTTTCACATCAGAGATCTGACAATATTGTTCCTCCCCCTTCCCCCACCCCCGCCTTAAAAAAGTTTGTAGCCTATGAATAATTAATATTATGCTTAGTTTTTATAGTAAAAATTTCATTGCTTCTTTCTGTAGATTTTCGATTTCTACTCCATTCCGCAAACGTGCTTTTACATTAATTTAAAAAAATTTCTATTTTACCAGAATACATTTAACTAATCTCTTTCAATGATTTAGTTGGAAAAAAAAAAGTAAAAAAAAAAAAAAAAAAAAAAAGATGCTGGATATTTTTTATATGCTTGATAACTCCGATACCTTGAAATCTAGAAATAATTTCTCCGGGTAAGTATCACGCTAATGATAATTTGTAATTCTAAATTATAACGAATAATTTAGATAATAACTTTTTTGAACTAATGCACTTCGTTTTTTATGCTGGAGAAAAATGTACAGAGATCCCACATGGACATATATATATATGGAAAAATAATACTATTTGTTTAAAAATTAAAATTAAAAATATCTTGACAAGGAATATAAAAATTGGTTTCATCCAAGTATTCCAAATCTTTAAAACATGAAAAGAAGAACAAACGATAAAACATAAAAATGATATAAAGAGACGAAGTGACAGTTGATTTTTTTTTCTTTTTACAGATTTTTTTCTTTTTTCTTTTTTTTTTTTTAATTTCTCTAGAGAACTTTGAAAAAATCATTGAATCTTACGGTTTTTAACATAAGAAATAAACGTATAAGAAATGTTAAATGAGCAGTTTCCGAATTTATTAAAAATGGAACTTAATTTCAGTCTAGTCGAATGATTTGTTATCAGATTGGAATGGCAATGTCGTCAAAATGGCGTTTTATTTAAGGTAGTTCTCTAATTCCCTAGTAGTTCAACAACGAGACGCCACACCAGTGGCCAAGAGGTTCTGCTCTCAAAGCTGGTAGACGGGAGGTGCTGGGTTCGAACTCAATCGCGCTCGTCTGCTTAATCGTTCGGAGTTTTCCGCGATTTTCTTCGAACCCTGCATTTCCTTGCGTAAATACGGGTTAGGTTTCCTTAGAAAAACTCCCACTGAGGGCAGCTTCCCATTCGGGCCTATCCTTCCTCGTCATGTAGATAATTAACCATCAACAACGAGACATTTTCGGACTCCTTTTTAAACGTAAAGGCAAAAAAATGACAGACTAGACTATTGAAGTGGTTTGAAATCAAATAAAGTTTTCCCTTTAATTCGAGTTTCTTATTTGAATGAATACTAATTTAATGATAACTTTCATGTAAAAGGCTTTTATTTATTTTTTTTTTCTACTTACCCATCTTCACACACACACACACACACACACACACACAAAAAAAAAAAAAAAACAGTAAAAGTAGTTTTGGGTGAAAAACAAATTAATTTTTGAAACTTTAATGTATGATTTTTTCAGGGCCGAAACTAACCTTTTTTGCACCTGGGGCAAGCATGGATTTTGCGCCCCCCCCCCCTCTTCCGCAAAGTATATTTACAAAGAGAATTTTACTAATTTTCTAATAGCCGATTTATTCTAAAATTTAAAATATGTAATACTCAACTACGTAATCTACAATGGCGGATTCAAGGGGGGAGGTCACGGGAGTCATGAGTCATCTCTGAATACCGACAAAAATATTCTAAAGATCATTTTTAAAATGAAATATACAGTTAGAGTCCCGATTATCCGAGTCCTGCTTAACCGAGTCTTGCTTAACCGAGTTTCCGCTTTCACCGAGTTATTTTCTTCTGATGGACTGATGTCTTCTATTATTATGAAACAGTCATTATAAATGAAGTGTTAGGTGAAGATGAAAGAGCAGCCGTAAGTATAATTTTTTTTGAAAAAAAAATTATGGCCATTTTTTTTTCTTTCCATTCTGACCAGAAAATCAGAGTTCTAACTTTTCACGGCTGCTCTTTCATCTTCACCTAACACTTCATTTATAATGACTGTTTCATAATAACAGAAGCCATCAGTCCATCAGAAGAAAATGATCCATTCCAAAGGTATAATCCTTCATTTGGCGCCCCTTCGTTCTGGCGCCCGGGGCACACGCCCCCTTAGTTTCGGCCCTGGATTTTTTAATCAATAAATTACTTATCGAGTTGTCAGCGAATTTTGCGTGTGACAAGTTTTTTTCCCTTTACCGCGTTGCCACCACGGAAATTCGGTTCAAAACGCACACTTTCACAGTATTTTCTGGAAGATCCTTTAACAAACAATAGAAAACGCAATTTAATGACATGATTTCTGAATAGGAACATGTCCATTTCATGCGTTTCCAAACATGAATAAATTTAGGAATGTGTCAGGAAGTAGCTCTTTTGAATTTGAGGACAGTGCTCTCTCATAAGCGGCTAAGAGGTTTTGCTCTCAAAAAGAGTGATGTCAACACAGATTGAATTTAATACTCACAAAAAATTTCTCCTAGTTAAAGTGACATTTCAAAATCAAATGTTCAAAGCATAAATATTTTATTTTGATTGTGCTATAAGTGGCATTATTTTTTCTCATTATCGTTGCTGCCAGTGTATTTAAACGTCATATAATTTTAAAATGCAATTCTTATGTGAAAATGCATTTTTATCGTCAGTGATATTTTTGTAAGATTAAAATAGCAGAAATTTAATCTATTCAATGCACTTCAATTATTTACCTCAATATAATTTATTTCACGTATATGACTGAAAATGAAAAAAAAATTGTGAAATAATGTCACTTTTCTAACCCTACACAATTAAATAAATGATTTATTTGTGTATGTTTCTGACCAATTCGAAAGATGGGGATTTGGGTGAGGGATTTAAAATTCTTCTCAAAACAGTTAAAATCCATAAGATATGTACAAATTTGGTTTTGTTAAGACGAATAAATAGTGAATAAGACAAATGTAAAGACAAACGTAAACAGGCAAAATCATTTCAGCTTGCATCTGTTTCAACGATTCCTTGTTTTGTGCAAAATGAATAAGAAATAGAGCGAGGAACAATAGCAGTAAATTACATATACATGTATTATGCTTCAATATATATATATATATATATATATATATATATATATATATATATATATATGACTGAAGAAGGAAATCCTTTTATGAAGCATTGGAAAATCTACGTGCTAAATTGGTTGATATTGTTCATTTTACAAGTAAAAATGACTGAAAACCTTTCGCAGGAGAAGATCGTAACAGTGTAAATGTCGCTATTATATGGTTAGATTCTATTTTCATAGTCAAAAAATCCATTCCATTACCACAACGTGTAAAAAAGTAATAAAGTATTTCTCAAAATTCTTAAATGAAATTTAGTATAAAAAAGCAAGCAAAAGAAAAGTATTAAAGGCAAAAAAAAAAAATTATGCACTTAAATTATTGTTGAAGAGATTACTTGCATGACTAATTTTATATGGATGAAATTCAAAAACATGAAATTCAACAATTTTTTTTTTCTCTTTGCTAATGCAATCATTTTTCTATCTTTTTTATGCTTACTCTTTTCTAGCTGGTCCGCCAGGGGTTGCCGGGGGCCCGGGGCTCGACTTACGCAGGGGCATGCGGGCAGTTGCCCCGCCCCCCCTTTTCAGGGGGCCCCCCCATGAGAGTAGTCAGGATTTTCATTAAAAAGTGCCAAATGTTTAAAATTAAACAAAAGTGACCAAAATTCATATGCTTTCAAACATTTAGGAAGGAAGTGCGGTTCCTCTTCCCCCCTCTTCTTCCAGTACCCTCTCCACCCATGCAAAAAACAAACTATATCATTAGAAATCTAATGATTAATATTTTACTATGCCAACTTAGTATTCTATTGTTTTCAAAAGAAATTCTTTATTAACGTTTTTCTCGTAATGTGGCAAGTTAATACCATTAATGATGACCAATTTGGGGCATTTTCTTTTAGACATCTTATAACGTACATAGATAAGCAAAGTGAAAGCTTGCAAATAAATACTCGTGTCAATCAATCAATCATTTTTTTCTACTATTATCCTACAAGTATTTTTTCTTAAAGTTGTGACTATGTTTTTGTGATACACTGTATACAGATGTAAGTAGTACCGGGTACAAAACTTATGCATATAATAGAATATGTATGAAGTTTAGTACTAGCTACTTCCACATTATTAAAAAAAAAATCTATGATAGATAGAAGGGGGCCCCCCAGAATGATTCTTACCCCGGGGCCCCCCGTAGCCTAAGTCGGGTCCTGCGGAGGCCGTCGAAAAGTAGCACAATACGAGAAGAAGACCTTTAAAAATCGTATTAAAAAATAGGAAGATTTTTAAAAACGATGTTAGAATTCCGAATAAACTTTTTTGAAACTACAAAACTTAACATAATGGACCAAGATATATTAACCGGAATTCTTTCACATAGGTAAAAAAACTCCCCGTAAAACGTAAAAAAAAAGCAGGGTATATAAATTACTAAAATATTGTGATCGTAATTCTTTTATTGACAGTCAAAAAATCCAAACTCCGACTTCGAGGTGCATAACTACATATAGAGAGGTACCTTCTTACCAAATTTTGCAGTTCTGCGTTCAGCGGTCTCTTCAGAACACATTCGAGAGACACACGCACAAACTTCTTTCCTTATTTATAAATTGTGTAATTTTAGGTATATATATATTGTAAGATATCTAAAATAAGCCCCTCCGAAAACGCCCCCCCCCTCATATATGAGAATTTTTTGAAAAACCCACCATTGGCCGAGATTTTCTGCTCTCAAGGCTGGTAGAAGGGAGGTGGTGGGTTCGAACTCAATCGCGCTCGTCGGTCTAATCGTTCGGAGTTTGCCGTGGTTTTCTTCGAATCTTGTATTTCCTTGCGTAAATACGGTTTAGGATCCCTTAGAATAACGCCACACGGAGGGTACTCCCCCCCCCCTTCGGGCCTATATCCCTCGTGTTGATAATTGACCGTCATAAACAACACCTTTTTTGAAAAAGTGTCATATATAAGATCTCCCCTTCAAGTTTTATTTTCTAACGCTGTCAACCCTTCTTCTTCTTTTAAATACTGGAAATACCTTAAGTTTTTTGTTTTCTTATCTCCAAAATGAATATATCTTATGCAATTTATTTTTATCTAATCTTTTTACATATAACTGTATCATAGAATGGTCACTAAAATTTAACTCATATGTGTCGTGAGCCTTTTATTTGGTGAGGAACTATCACAATAGCTTCATCGCCGTGGTATGGGTGGTGGTTTATCACAGTGATGTTAAATGTATCGCTGCACATTCTATCATTTTTTTTTTCAAATGAACATTAATTGGTGCGGGAATATCAGTCACGAACCGGAACAATATTAGTCATAATTTCACGAGTCCGAATATCATTCCCGTTTGCTTAGGTACATTTCGCGCCCTGACTTTGTGTTGCTTAACCCTTTGAGGGGCAAGGAATTGCGTTTTAACAATGTCGAATTTACACCGGAATCTTCAAAAAAGTTTACTACAAAATAAGGAAAATCAATTTTACGAGTTTTTCCACCAAAGTTAGAAAAGTAAAATTTAATTAAAAAAATAATTAATAAAATTTAATGAGTATTAAATAATTTAATAAAATGGTATCGTTGATGAGGTTTTCATGTATGGTGGAATTTAGAAAATATCTATTAAATGTAAAGGGTTCAAAAATAATATTCTGCTTCTCCTAGAATCAGACGTTAAGCTGACTTTCAGGTTGGTATCCTTGGAGAGGTATATCATCCCGAAGCTACAAAATAAATTGTTTAAAAAGAAAAAAAAAAAGAAGAAAAGAAAGAAAAAAATTAAAGTAAATTAAAAAAAAATAACCATCATTTGTTCTAAAATTATTTTACAAATCACATTTTAAAGACTAAAATTTCTATTTTATAAGATATCATAATTAAAAAAAATGAATTTAACCTTATTTTAATATCGAGTTTGAAACTTCTGCATACGAACAACACTACATCCGTATCTGATCTTAATTAATATCAAATACCATATCGAAAGTCTTAATTAAAAAGGTTAATTTTAGCTTTTTTCTATGATATCAGATCAGTTTATATATATATAATTTACAGTTTATAAATGTTTAGATCTGAAAATTACAATATTTAAATATTAATTTTGGGGCATTCTATGTGTCATACTTTTATAAGCAAAACATTCTTTTGTTGTTTAAGTAAAAAATAACCATATTTTCCATACATTTTTTTAATGTAAATTTCTTTAGACAGTCTAGTTTCTATGGCACCTCACCTACTTTAAGGATCTGTCTTTTACAGGTATTATTTGATCTGAAATTAAGTACATTTGATGTCAAGTAAAAAATGTCTCTCATTTTAACTTACAAATTTTTAGATCTGAAGATTACAATATTTAACAATTATTTTTATTTTATTCTACTTGAGTATCGATAAAATAGCATTGGAATCGCGCTCCTTGCTTTTAAATAATTATATTTTCTTATCTTTAAAATTATCGTTTTTAAAAAGTTCTCAATCTAATAAATCTTGCACAACTAATTATTCCTTGTAGGTTTGATTTAATAATAATAATAATAATACTAATGAATCCATATCTGTATTTAACTGATTTAATAATAATAATAATAATAAAATTAATAATAATAATGAATTTATATCTGTATTTAACTGTTTCTGATATCATATTAAAAGATTTTGCTTTAATTAATTTGTGATTATAGTGATGATGTATAGTTAATAATTAATTTAATATATCAACATCTTGGATTATAACTCATTTATATAATGCAAGTTCTTAACGTTATAGTTTAGAATTTTTGTTTGATAACTTTTAAAAATCGCCTCAGAAATATGTTTCCTTTTCTTATTTGAGTGCAAACAGAAAGATACCTGAAGAATGAGTTCGAAAGGGGGTTAGTTCTGAGGTAGAGGTGGTAATCAATCACTGTCGAAATGAATGTGGGAAGTCTGCCCTTTGGAAGCACATTACAATGGACTTTAGTAGGTTACTGTTTGCTAGAATGTACTGAAGGGGGGGAAGGTAGTTTTCCCAGATTCATTGCTAAACGTTTACCAAACTAAATCATTGACCACTTACAAAGATACAAAGCATTCCCTGTGAAACCATTTTCGAAGACAAAAATTGCACGCAGCTTAACCGCGAAAGGGTTAAGTATAAGATTGGTGGCTCTTGACACCATATTTGGGACAACTCTACAAGGTCAGGCAACTTTGGATACTAAACATAATCCTTATGTTGGTGTAAATAACGTAATAATTGATGAAAAGAAGGAAATATTAAGTGATATTAAGGCAATTTGGGAACTTGATATGTTAGGAATAAATCAAAATGAAAATGTAACTAGTGAAGCCGAAAATGGTGCGATAAAGGAATTTGAGAATAATATAGTGTATAAAGATACGCGTTATGAAACCAGGTTACTTTGGAAGATGGAGCCAGAGAATTTGGATTCGAACTATGAAATTGCTATACAATGTCTAAATGGGTTAAATGGAAGATTAAGGCAAAATATTTGGTTGTTTGAGCAATACGAATAAATATTAAATGACCAGTTGAATAAAAATATTATTGAAGAGAGTAATTTTAGGCTTACCGTTAAAAATTGCTATTATATGCCACATCATCCGGTAATTCGCAATGACAAATTCCCTAAGGTAAGAATTGTATATGATGCCTCTTCTAAGGGTAAAAATAAATTGTCTTTGAATGACTGTTTATTAAATGGTTTGAATTTGAATCCTAATATACTGGATGTAATTTTAAAATTTAGAGAAAACAAAATTGCATTTACTGCTGATATTGAAAAGGCATTCTTACAGATTGGAATTAATGATGTTGATAGAGATTATCTAAGATTTCTATTTTCCGGAGATTGTACTATTGATGAAAATTTAAAATGTTTTAGAAAGACACGTGTAGGTTTTGGAGTTAAATGTTCTCCATACATTCTTGCTTCTGTTATTAAGCATCGTATTAGGAAATTTGAAGAAATACATTTTGGTGCATTTAAAATGCTTAACACTGCGCTTTATGTAGATGATTTATGTTCTGGAGCTGATTCAGTTGAAGATGCTCTTAGACTTTCTACAACTGCGGTGAATATATTGAGGGAAGCTAGTGTGACTCTCAGGAAATTTGAAACTAATTCAGAAGAGTAAAGACAGAGTTGGAGAGAAAACAATATATTGCAGGGTGATGAAGAAGGTTTAAACAAATTAGCAAAAATATTAGGAATAAACTGGGATACACGTACTGATAATTTAGGTCTTGATATTAGGCCATTGTTACTGGCATTAAATAATGTTAGCGATACAAAGATATGTGTCTTAAGTTGTGCTGCAAAGTGCTTCGATCCTGTTGGATTTCTTACTCCCTTTACAATGAGAATTAAATGTTTGTTACAGGAATTATGGGTAAAGGGTGTAGACTGGGATGAAGTATTTGACATCGAATTAATATATAAGTGGAATGAATGGTGTTCTGAGGTGAAACATTTGACTGAATTTTCCATATTGAGGTATTTTTTCAATATGAATGATAGTATTATGCGAGATAATATTGAACTGCATGTCTTCTCTGATGCTAGTTTAAAAGCCTATGGCGCTGTCGCTTATTTTAGATATGTGACCGAGAATAATAAAATAAATACTGCTTTCGTTATGTCCAAGACAAGAGTCTCACCTTTAAAAAGGATAACCATCCCAAAAATGGAATTGTTGGGTGCTTTAGTGGCTCGAATGGGGAAATATCTGCGGGATACTTTTTCTGTTCCAAGTGTCATTTATTGGACAGATAGTACAATTACTCTCCTTTGGATTAAGGGTCTGCCATCAAGGTGGAAACAATTTGTTTGTAATCGTGTCTCAGAAATACAGGAATTAACAATTCCTCAAGATTGGACACATTGTGATGGTGGGAGTAATCCTGCTGATTTAATGACCCGAGGATGCTCTGCAAAAGAATTGCTTGACAACGAAAATTGGAAAAGTGGACCATCTTGGTTAATAAAAGATAAAATTTACTGGCCAAAAAATCAAGTGGGAAATGAGAATATTGTAGAGGAAGAGAATAAAAGAGATAATGATTTTGTTCTTGTGAACACAGTCAATGCAGATGAAAATTTGAATATTTTAACTAAATTCTCTTCATGGACAAAATTGCAAAGAATCATGGCTTGGTGCCTAAGATTTAAAAATAATTTACTTTCTAAGAATCGAGAGGTTGGAATTTTGACTACAAAAGAAATAAGTTTTGCTACTGAGTTAATTATAAAAGCAATACAGGCTGTAGAATTCTCATATGAAATACAATGCTTAGAAAAGCAAAGGCACATTAAGTGTCACAGTAAAATTCTTCCTTTGAATCCATTTTTAAATGAAGGGAAAATATTGAGAGTTGGTGGAAGACTTAAGAATGCTGATGTTTCAGAAAGCTGCAAACATCCTATTATATTGCCAAAAAATAATCATATTACAAAATTGATTATACAGCATTACCATGAAAAATATTTACACGGAGGAGCTCAACTATTATTATCTGCAATAAGACAGAATTATTGGATTGTAAATGTAAAGGCGGAAATAAAGAAAATTATTTGGAAATGTATAAAATGCTGCAGGGTTAGAGCCAATACAACATCTCAAATAATGGCTGATTTGCCAGCTAGCAGAGTTGTTCCTTGCAGAACATTTTCAAAAGTTGGAGCAGATTATGCAGGTCCATTCCTTATAAAAATGAGAAGTGGTAGAGGAGTAAGACCTACAAAATGTTATGTGTGTGTTTTCGTATGTATGGCTACAAAGGCTGTTCATTTGGAATTGGTGAGTGATCTCACAAGTGAGGCATTTTTAGGTGCTTTGCAGAGATTCTCCTCTAGAAGAGGGACGCCTGGGGAAATAAATAGTGACTGTGGTACAAATTTTGTTGGTGCTGATAAAATCCTAAGAAAAATAATTTCTACCAAGTATAACACCAAACTGCGTGACTGGATTTTATCTGAAAACATACAATGGCGATTTAACCCTCCGAGAGCTCCTCATCCCGGTGGTCTCTGGGAGGCAGCGGTGAAATCTATGAAACAACATCTACGAAAAACTGTAGGTAAGCAACTTTTGACGCATGAAGAATTTTTAACCTTACTTTGTCGAGTTGAAGCGTGTTTAAACTCAAGGCCTATAACTGCTGTTTCAGATGATCCTAATGATATTAGCGCTTTAACTCCGGGACATTTTTGATTGGAACTTCGTTAACAGCTCTACCAGAAATGGATTTAACTAATCAAAAAATAACTTCGCTAAAAAGATGGCAATTAACTCAACAATTGTATTAGTCATTATGGAAGCGTTGGTCAAAAGAATACTTATGTCAACTGCAACAGAGATACAAGTGGAAAATTCAAAAAAGAGACATTAAAGTTAATGATTTAGTAATCATAAAAGAAGATAATTTGTCTCCCCTTCATTGGAAACTTGGAAGAGTGATCGAAGTTTACCCTGGTACCGATGGTAAGGTTCGTGTAGTAAAATTGAAAACTGTAAATGGCGAACTCAAAAGATCAATTACTAGGATTGCAATATTACCTATTGAAAATGAAGATTAGTATTTAACAAGACATTGAACTGTTACTTTATAAACTGATTTCTTTCTTTATTATTACAGTTAGGACTTCTATTTAAGGACATTAAAGAAATTTAAATTAGAAGCAAAGAATTTATAAGTAAGATAACATATTGTTGTATTGGTGAGTTTAAACTTTTCTTGTTGTTTAAATGTTAAAGGTTAAGTATTAATAATAAATCTGTATTGAATTATATTGTTTTTTGTTAATTGAATTTTATATGTATTTTATATGAATCTTTTAACTGTATGAACAGTGTTCATCGGGGGGCTGGATGTTTGATTCTGTATTAATTTGTGCCCAATAGATGGCGCAACCTGATCTGTTTCCTTTCCCCTCTATGTAGTGAATGTTGATTTGGCCTCTACAGTCGAAGTGGAAATTAAAAGGTTGTTGCGTGGCTTGCCGCGAGTCATTAAAAGTAAATGTTGTATGTAATGGATTGTGTTTTATATCAAATGAATTGCTTTTCAAATAAGAAGCTATTATTTCAAACTATTATACACATTGTAGATGTACAGAGTTGTAGATGTACAGAGGATGGAAAGAGTTACAATTGAAGGGGTTTTTATACTCCTAGGTATATTCAAGTCAAAATGGAGTTGGATAAATAAAGATGGATCATTTACACACATATGTTGTTATAAAACAGCAGTATGTCATAAGAAAAAAATTCATCGTGTAATCACTTTAGGCAAAAAATTGGCGTTATGTTAGCAAAAAGAAATTCCGTTGCGTGTGCAACATTTGAAACAAACTTATTTTTTAAACATTTCCAAACTTTTTATTTAAAATGTGTTTCTAACTTACATACGCATAATGTAAAAGTTGCTACTGGTTATTTAAAAAATGCAAATGACAAGATTTACGTAGATGCCTATTACTAAATTAGTGCATTGTTTTTTCTTTCAAATGAGAAAAAAAAAACACTTTCCTTTATTCCGTTTGATTAAATTGAAATACGTTTCATTGTACTTTATTTGTTCGTGAGTCAATTTTTCGTTCCATGTGCTCTGATCCGGTGGTCTACTACAATATTCAGTCGGTAAAAATGACGTACGTAAGATTTATATTTTTGTGACGTATGTAATTTAATTGCGCTTCTTTATCTGCTTTTTTAATATAATTTCCGAACTGTTTGAAACTCATTCTTCGTAATAGGCGCATTATGTAGATTACTCTCATAGTACCTTCAGCAAAAATTAGGACGAAATCCAACAAATATTTTTTGAGTTATGCTTAACGAAATGTTTTAATATCCATCGTAGCTAACATGTCCGGAGAGTAATATTACTCTGGATATTAGCCTTCGCTTCGTTCAGACAATTATTATTGGCTAAAGTTAATGTTTTTAGTAGTTTTTAGTATTAATATAATTCGTAGTAAAATAAGTATTACCTGCCTTATCCATAAATTTAGCTGGATTAGCAACCCAGTGTGTTTCATATGCATTTTATGAAATTTTTAAAGTCTTTGAGAAAATTTATCTTATTTTATTCTACATTCGCAATTAATTTTCTTGTTTGTTTTTAATATATTTTTATAAGATTTTCGTTTATTGTACATCTGGAATATATTTAAAATGAATTTTCTTAAATTTCTTATTATAAGCAAGAATATTTACAAAGGGAATTAATTGAAAATTAGGAAAATTACATTTTGTAAATTTCGTGATTTTGATGCAATTATAGTAGTCGCAAAATGCTTTTATTAGAAAATTATTACATACTGGCAATAAAATGTCCATGGTAGAAACTTTTTTCCTAAAAATTTGACTAACTTGAATTTATCGACAAGCTTTTCTTCTATTTGCCTAGAGGTGCGTGAACCCCCTGCTGATTCTGTGTCAATCTGCCCTCATGAGCCGGAGGATGACCAGATCCCCGCCAGAGGGCGCACTGTCCCGTCCCTTTCATTTTCGAAAGAAGGCCAAAGCGGGTGGTAATGGCTCCGATGGTGTACCACGTCCAGCTTGTAGACTACGTTTCCGGGAGACGTGCACCTCGATATCTTGTCGCTGTGTGTATTATCGTGTGTGTGACTACAGTCTTGTGAGGCTGCAATGCGGACTTGTATGATAGAGCCAGGCACGTAGCCAGGGAGGGGGCTAAGGGGGCTGAAGCCCCTCCCGAAAGTTTAAAAAGACTTTGCAAAATTATCTCTAATGATAATAAAAATGTACAATGTTTTTCTTGCTTTTATCTTCCATTACATTACAACTATGCACATTTTCAGTTGTAAAAATATAAATTCACTCAATTACAGTTTATAAGTTACAGCAAACACTCTTTATATCGTTCATTCGGACATATTGTTCTTTTTCATATCTGCCACTAAAAATATATGTTCTTCTTAAAACGCAATTTTAACTATCTTTATGCAAAGTAAAATTCGATAAGTGTAATTCCGTATCATTAATTTGACTAAGAAAATGTAAGTGTGATACGTGCATGGCGTATAAGTTATTTTTAGCAGTCAAATATGTAAAATTTGCTTGCATGTTATGATCTTCCTTAATTTTCTTCGCCCTCATTATATCACGCAGATAATGAAATCTTTGAGTGGTCAGTATTATGTTTTGTAAAGAAAGGAGCCAAAAAATTTTAAACCCTTGCCTATGGAATATATTTAAGAAAAACGTGCCAAAAATGGATTTTTGCTTCTCTGAATGGTTTAAATGAAATTTGGGAAGAACTGCAGAATTACAAAAATCCGCCAAATGGTGCGAAACTGCAGAACTTTTCGCCGGAAAGTGTCGCTATCTATTGGAGAAACTGATAAATTACATAGTATACATTGAACGAACTGAGTTCGCGCTTCACGGAATTCAAAGACCGAACTCAGGTCGGGAATTCCAAATTTTGTGCATTTGCGTTGCCTGAAATGAGTTCAGACGTCACATATAAAGGGATTAATAACCGGCTGTAATGTAAAATCATGTGTAAATTAATGATTTTAAAGAAAGTATCTTTGAAAATAGTGTTAGAACTATAAAAGACTTTTTATTTGAAAGAAAAACTAGTAGCAGTAAATTTTGAAAAGGAATTGTTTGAGGAAAAACGATAGGGTATCGAGAACCCTTCAAATGCGCCACGGCGTTTCCCAGGCTCTTCACTGACCGATTTTGCTTTAAATTGTTTGCATATGAATCTTTAATAGAAAGAAAATGTGCACAGTACGGATGGTTATGTTAGTGCGGTCCAGTCTGGAATTAGTCAGAAGTATCCAAAAATTAGATACTTCCATTGTGCAAACCACCGGTTAAACTTTCCATTGTTCAAAAGCATGCTGATTCCTGGCATCTGAAACTGTCTTGGAACTGTTGATGACGATCTTCCAAACTGAGATAAAGGTCCTAAGACTAACATTTAGGGCGACAAGACGTGCAAATCCTCAAATTATATTCACTGAAGAATATTACAGGGACACGGTCTTTATTCTCTGTGTAGAAAGTGTTATTCAAAATTTGAAAGACTGATTCATTTTGAATGAAGACATTCTAACAGATTTTCAAGTACTTCTTCCAGGATTTGTTTCGCCGGAAAAATAAAGTATATTAGAGAATCTCTCTCTTGACGATAAAGTGGCAATGACGTAAGTGAAAGTTAAATATTTACTATGGTGCGAGAGAATTTCTAATGTTGACACAAACACAAAGGTCTCAAACTTTATTACAATACGATGAAACACTTGCCGACAGTCTTGGCTACAACCCCAGTAACAACAGCCGGTGCTGAAAGGTATTTTTTGATTATGGAAAGAATTAAATCTTTGCCTCGAAGTTTTTATGTCCGATGAGAAACTGGGTAGCCTTGCAGTGATTTCCATTCATTGGGACATTGCAGTAGATCCTGATAAAGCAATCAGTCTCATCGCTGAGAAGAAGTCGCGAAGATTGCTTTTGTAGCACTAGTAAACTTATTGTACCAAAATTACTGCATTTTTAATTATTCTAATTCTAATCAGAGAATGGGAAATATAAATATAATTTTTATGATTACATATATCTGTAATATTTTTTTTTTTATTTAGAAAAAGTAATATGTGTAATTCCATCTATGGGTTAACAATTTGAAGACTCTGCGCTCGTAATGCGAGACACTGGCATGTTAATATTAATTCCGCTCTTTAACCCTCTCGCTACGCAATCCGAGAGTTTCTCGGGCAGCGTAAAAGTAGCAAAATTTGCGCAACCCTAGATTTCATCGGGGATGCATTTTTTCCGTCTAATTAACCCTCCTTGATTATTCCCACCAGTTACTTTTTATTGTAAATTTTGCCTTATCTAATCGTAGCATTTTCCCGATTAAATCAGACGAAAATTTTTGTTTTGAAAAACCGGTGACAAAAGAATAAAAATTCTTAAAAAACCCTCGTCGCGAAGGAATTAAATGCGCAATACTTGAAGCTATTTTAATAAACAATTACGCAGCGAGAGGGTTAAATCTATTCCAGTTACTTGCTTGCATTGCAATATTTATTGAACGTTTTTTTGCAAGATACAACAGGTTCATCTCGAATATTGTTAGTCTGTGCTTTTTGATTTTCGTTGCAGCTTTCTCGAAAATGGACCCTGTTTGGAAATTGGAAGTTCTCTTAAAAACATTAATTGTAACAAAAGTCGAAAAAACATTTTTTAACATGGACATCAAGTATCCTATGCATAAATACGCCTTAGTTTAAGCCTTGTTTATTATTTTATTTACGCTTTAGATTATCCAAATTGCTGCTGGTAAATCAGAAAAAAATCCACGATTAAGCCCCCTCCGAAGGGAAATCCTGGCTACGGGCCTGGATAGAGCGTGTGGTTCCTACATAGGAGGGTGATTCCTTGTTCTACTTTGCTCGGGGCACATTGAGGTGCCTATTGACTGTCTCGTCTAGCTGAAAGCTGAAGGGTCTGAGACTGTGTGTCTGTACGGTCACTTCGGAAGTTCGAAAGCAGGTGACCCAGAAGCAGGTAATCAAACGGGACGGAGACAGCTCCCAAAAGGTCCGGCGGTACAAAAAGTTTTCTTGTTTTTCTATCCCGCCTGGCAGCCCTACAACGTTAAAAATCTGCAATAAACTGTCCAGCAATTCGACCGTTGTCAATGACAGAGGTTACTTGACCACATTATTAAGCGCATCTGACCATGTTATTGACAATATTAGCGTCAGAATAAAGTAAAATGACGGTTATGTAGCAGTTTTCTATAAAACGGTCAAATTGCTGGACACTTTGATGCAGATTTTTAAGAGTGTAGTGTTGATTTCCTCCCACGTCCTATATATCTGCGCGAGATTCTGGATACAACACACTGTGGAGTCCGTTTGGATTGTGAGAAATGCGTAAAGAAATGCGTGCTTTCAAAATGCGTAAGTAACGTCTGCGTAAATGATTTCACATAAGAATAAATTGTGTATTGGAATTCTTAACCCAGAAACATACTTTTCTAATTGAATGTAAATAATTGAATTTTCACAAATTTTAATTCATAAAAATATGCTATAATTTTCATAAAAGAGGTATTTTAAAAATTTCATAAAAGAAATCGTGAAATTATTTAATTATGATTCTGTCTATAATGACTATCTCCATGATTTATTTTTCCTTCTGAAAATATACGTGTTTCATTTTTTATATGCAAAAATGCGTCCGTAAGGGAAAAAAAACATATAAAATAAAGTAATTAAAATAATAAATTCTTTAATGTTATTCTGTAAAAGAATAATATTGTGCAAATCTACAGATCTAATTTTTTTTCATGTTTAATTTCAAGTCAAAATTCTGAATAGTTTTTTGTAAAGTGTACGACAAAATGTAATTTGTGTAGCCTAGAAGAGTATTCACTTAGCTCATCATAACAATAAAATATAGTTATACGAATCTATATATATATATATATATATATAAAACGTTTGTTTACCAGTTTGCCGATGCTACACACTTTTCCCCATTTGTCTTCCTTTTTCTTTTAATGGTGGTGAAATTTTGCCGCTGTTAATACAGAAATTGAATATAACTATGAAAAATAACATCTCAGACAATAATTTAAAATTCAAAATTTCAAGACTTGCTCTGACATCCTTGGATCCATACTAATAGCCGTTTACAGTTTAAACACACGCTGTTCCATATGTAGAAGAGGTTATGAAATACAAACACACCGTTAGATTTTAATATAATATCAAAATGATAGATACATACCTTTAGAATTTAACAGAAGCAACGCAATCTGAAATTCTCATCTAACCGTTGAATAGCAATTTTTAACTTCATTTTTTTTTATACAGAACACATGATATCACAGTATTAAATAATTTATAGTATTGCACGATTAGTGTATTTCACCAATAGTTTTCTTAAAGTTTTAAATTTTAGTACTACAAAAAAATATATTATTATTTTTTAGAATGGAATGAAAATTAAAGTGAATAAAGGGAACATTCCTGAGCAATTAAATATCCTTCACTCATTTGAAATCGTTAATAAAGTAAAAAAAAAAAAAAGAATATAAAACGAATATTTTTTAAACAAACAAAGATAAACAACTTTAACAGTGTATTTTGATATTATGAATTATATACAGCGCTCTATTCCTAAAAGGAATAGCTAAAAATATCTAACGCTGCTAGATTTGGTAAATCGTTATCTCTATATATGGACGTTCTTTAACATTATTTCTAAAATGGCCAATATTTCATTTTATTGGAATATTTCTGCTGATTCATTCCTTTTTAAATCTACAGTCTGACAAATGTATTCGCCAGATTTGTGCTGAGATAGTTGCGTGAAATGATTTTGGACATATATCGGACATTTATGGTGCCAGATATATGAGACGTTTCCTTCTGGGTCTAATTCGTTTCTCTTTCTTTATTTTCTTTTTATAGTAACGGTTTACTTGCTAAAATAAGTAGTTTTTATAAAACCAATTTTGAAAAGTCTAAAATATGAGCTCTGATAGTTCTCACTGTGAGATGTTTCCCAATAAATAACACTCACATAAAACTTTGCCCTTTCAAGATTTTTTTTTACATGTTTTTAAGAGGAAATATCAAGCTTTGAATTGAATATTTAGCTTTTGTTCATAAAGGGTCCTAAATCTAGCTAAAACATCTAAATTGCACTTATACTTGTGTAATATATATTCTAGTTTTATTTTTGCTAACATAATTTTTAATAAAAAACTAAATGATTTCTTAATAAATTTAAGGGGTTGTAAAGATTTTTCAACAGTATTCTTATTTAAGTAAGTATTTAAGAATTTTTAATTGAAAATTTGAATAATGTAGCTTGTTATACTACTAATATTTAGCCAAGTTCTCAGTGAAATAGTAAAAAATGTACATACTGAAATACATTTACATTCAGCAATGTATAAATAAATATACTTCAATATAATTTTAATTAATTTTCAACAGGAAAATTACGATCGAAATTTTTGAATTTTTTAATATGTGATTTATCACATTGTTAACTAAGAGTAGAAGCAACAGAGTGAAACATATCCAAGCTGGTGATCGAACCCGGAACCCTTGGTATTCCACGGGTTCCTTGATCGAATCCCGTTTTCGACATTTTTCACTCTGTTGGTTTTACGCTTAGTTAGCAATGCGATAAATCACGTATTAAAATATTAAATATAGTACTTCATTTAGAGAACTAATTTTATCATGTTCTTTTGAGACAGAAAAAAATGACTTTGTTCATTGTACTACTAAAAAATAAATGTGAATTAGAAGAGAATTTTAATTCTTTTAGTTTTAATATCAAGGTGATTTAATAAAAAGTTATAGCCAATTTTTAAAATAAATTTTATAAATTCCTCAAGAAAGAGATGAATGAAAAAAATAACACTTGGTTTTTTATTCCTGAAAAATTATTCTGAATACAGACTGAACTTAATTGTTATTCCATTTTCAAAGTTTCTTTAAGGATGAAAAAAAAGAATTGGATATGTACTTTTTACGCTTTGGGGATTATTTTTAGCTGCAGAATATTATTCCAGAACTTTTTTTACTGCTTTAAAAACAAATCTTTACGCATTTTTTTGTTCATTCATATTTATACTCTATCTTCAGATGACAGATCTTTTCTTCCACAAATTTCATATTCTTAATTTCTATTTTTTCAGTCTACTTCATTATAAAGCAAAATATAATTTATATATTCGAATTAAACTTTTCCAATATCTACTGTTATATATCGTTTCTTTCTTTTATAATTTTAATTTACATAAATTATACTATGTTAGATCTCGAAGCTTAAATTCGTTCATGTTTATTTAAGGAGTCTCGGGTCTCTTAAAGCCCTTTAAAATTTTCGAAATTTAATTTTTTTAAATATTAAGCTCCTGTCTTTTCTGAACATTTTTATACATTTTCCCCCTTGAAATTCACATTAGAACAGAAGTTATGGATTTTAGAATTATACCCGCTCAATAACTGAAGCGGCGTTTCCAAAACTTTAAAATCATTTTTCTCCAAATGACATTTTTGGGCATAACGCGCACGATATCTCAAAAATTTCTGAATATGTTTTCATGAAATTTTCAAAACATGTGTTTTATGTTAGTCTGTATAAACTGAACCTAATTTTTCTGTTTTAATCTTTAAAAAAAATATTTTTAAACTGATTATTTTTTTTTCATTAGCTAAATACAACTTTGCATTAAAAATTTAAAAATGCTTTAAATGCAAATTTGTTTAGCTTCATGATAATTATTATAATCTGAAGGATAAGTAGGCACCAAAATATTCATTCTAGTGGCAAAATTTATTTTTTAATCCTGCACATAATCTGTTATACCGATTTTCTGCTTGTCAAATGTCTGACAGTTTGGAGTACCCAGTAAATGCTGATTCGGCATCTTGCAGTTTTTTAAATATTTGGAAATGAAAAAAAATAATTATTTCTTTAATCCCAATTAAAATTGTATCTTAAAATCAAACGCAATTTAAGATATTAAATCTTGAAAATGGTCTTTTTTTTTTCCAATTTTAAGAGCCATGAGACCCCTTAAATCATTAAGCAAATATAAAACATAAGGGAGAGTTGTAGAATACCGTGTAGAGCAGATTCCTACTTGGTTTAATCTTTAATCTATTGACCAATACCAGGAATTGCTTGTCGAACGTCATTACGACTTTTGTAGCTGAACGAAGCGCTACTGTGTGCGGTTATTTTTTGTGTGAAGAATTTAGTTTGAATTACTCTTAATTTTTTTTGTATGATTCTAGGTTTTACGCATATTATCACTGTTTGTCAGCATATTAAATATTGGTAAGAACTATATCTAATTCCTCGCTTTCCTGTTAGTATTTTAATATTTGGTATTTTAGTATAAGATTTAGAGTAGTGAGAGCATGTTTTTAAATTTGTGTCATGTTGGAGTAAAACCAGATACTAAAGTAAGTCAAAACTGGGTGTACCAGTTTTTGTCCTACACTCATCGGATGATTTTTTAAAGATCGTTAATCATTCAATTTGGAGCTTTAAATTGGATTTATAATGCTGTTAATCGCTAGTAACCCCTTGATGTGTCATACATGCCACCTCTAAACGCATACTACGAACAAGTGGTGAGGTAGTAGTTACTTTCCCATCTTGGGAGAAAATTATTCAAAGCTACATTTTTGAGATCAGCAGTTGCAAATAATTCAATCAGACGATTTGAATAAACAAACATTTTTCTCTATAACAATGATGTTTTTTTAAACCAACGTTTTGTTCCTTCAGAAATGACAGAAAAACCCATCAAAGTCTGTGATAACACGTCGAGGTCCATGTGGCCGCAGGCTAGCTGCATCAATAAATATTTCTGAAACATCACAGGATAATGAAGCTCAACATTCTATATCTAAAAATGTTGACGCCACACACCCAGCAGTTGACGAGATCCAGTCCCTCTAATATCTCAGATTATGTAGTCCAGCAATTTGCATTTCCAATTTCGCCTAAAATGTTATTATCCACTCCTCATGAAGGATTGTGAAAAGAACCGCCAAAAGAAAAGAAAATGTTATTTTGATTTCTTTGCCCAAGAAATTAGAGCGCAAAACAAATATTAAAGAGAAAGAAGGCAAACAGCCTGCAAAATGAAAAAGGAAATTTCTTAAAAAGAAAAAGAAATATTAAGAATCAATAGAAAAAGAATCCAAAATAGGTTGAGAACTCCTTAAAAGATGAAGTAGATAATGAAGACTGAATGTTTTACAAAAAATTTTAATCCAATTTCAAATCTAAAAAAGCTTGGATACATTGTTTGAAATGTCATAGATGGGCACACGAAGTGTGCAGTATGAAGAAGAATATGATAACAAATTCATTTTAAAATAACTAAGACTCCTAGTGTAAAGTAGGAAAGCATATACAATGTATAAAATTTGCCACAGACTTATTTTTATACAATGTGTAGAAAATTTGTCACAGATTAATTTTTGAGACATGGAAGAACACGTGTGCAATTTTGTTTTGTTAAAAAATAACAAAAATTGTATTTTTTTACTATATTAAACCAAAATTGTTTTGACCAAAATGAATTTATCAGGAATTTTATGCCTACCCGGTTTTACCCAACCAGAGTGGTAAAACGGGATTTTGCCATGTGTCTCAAAAAACACATTTTTCTATATAATCAGTTATATTTTTTATCGAAATAAATATGCTTTATTATAGCCAAAGATTCATTTAATATAAAAAATGATGCTCAGAGTTTATTTTCCTATTTGATTGCTTTTGAGAACAACAAAATTTTATGGTACCCGATTTTGCTCCCCCTTCACCTATATTTTAAATCCGAATTTGAATTGTCAAAATCGAAGTTTTTTACACACTTTTATTTAACTAAACTTAGTTTTTGTATGTAAAGATGGAATTTTGTAATGGATTTTCAGCCCACTTTTTGGTATGCTAGATATGTAAAGATTTTGATCACAGTTATGTTTTTGATGAAAATACATCTTAACATTTTGGAAGTTAAGTATAAATTGATACATTTATTTTAAGGCATTTCCCTGTTTGAATGCCAAAAGTGATAAATCGCCAAATACTCTGTGTAACTTGTGCAACATATATGTGGTGAAACAACAGTAAATTTATTAATATCTGGCAATACACGCTCCACAAAATAGGACAAATGGCTATGAACAATCAACAGTGAAAAATTTTAAAGGCTGAAATATAATATATATATATTGAGAGAGAAATAAAAAAAATGAGGAGTATATACACTGCTCAAAACAATTAAAGGATATTTGAAGTTTTATATAAAATAAAGATGTAAACGAATTTTTTTTTACCGAAAATAGAAGAAGAGAATCACAAATGCAAATTTTTCTGGTTTTCAAACTGTGGAGTATGCAAATTTTGAGTTCGACGTCAAAAACGTCGCTTCAGCGGCAGCGAATGAAATTTGACTTTCAACTGGATAAAAGAGAATGAAGACAAGGATGATCGGCATTCAGTGATTGCTTTGTTTCGATGAGTACGATGTCTCAGCGAAGTCATTTGACAGATTCAGAAGCTTTGAGAATTGTTGGTAGGTTAGAAGGGGGCCAAACTCAAGCCGAAGTAGCGCAAGCCATTGGAGTGTCACAAAGTGTCATTTCCAGGATCTGGAACCGTTTTTCGGAGAGTGGATGTGCAGGCCGAAGACCAGGGCAAGGTCGTAGACGGGCAACAACGCCCAATGAAGATCGGTATTTAGCGTTAACAGCTCGGAGACACCGAACCATGAACACTACTCTTCTCCAACAACACCTTCGCTAGGCTACAGGCACCACGATTTCAACTCAGACTGTCCGAAACCGGCTCCATGCTGTAGGTCTGTATGCTCACCGACCGATGGTATGTGTTAGATTAACATCAAGGCATCGTCGCGACCGCAGGGAGTGGGCAACCGAGCATGTCAACTGGAGGAGAAATGAATGGAGCAATATTCTGTTTTCTGACGAGTCCGTTTTTCTGTGCATCCGGATAATAGGCGTACTTTCATCTGGAGGGACCGTGGCAGTAGGAATAATCCTGCGTTCGTGCACGAAAGTGTCAGATTTGGCGGCGGAGGAGTGTTGGTGTATGGTGGCATCTCCATTGACGGGCGCACTGACCTCTACATCATTCGAGATGGAGCCTGGTCGCCGATATAGGGATGAGATCCTCAGACCTATTGTAGTCCCTTACGCTGCAGCAATTGGAGATAACTTCATTTTAATGGACGATAACTGCAGGCCACATCGTGCAAACCTGGTGGAGGATTTCCTTTTCGAGGAAGGAATCGTTCGAATGGAATGGCCAGCGTGTTCTCCAGACATGAATCCAATCGAGCACGTTTGGGACGCTCTAGGAAGACGAGTTTCTGGCCGCCAACAACCCCCACAAACTCTCCAAGAACTGGAAAGAGCTCTTCTGGAAGAGTGGGGCAGAATACCCCAACTCGTCATTAATAGCCTCATTGAGTCCATGCCTCTAAGGTGTTCAACGTTGCTGGCCGCCCGCGGAAACCATACCACCTACTGAAAATTATTTTCTTTGAAGAAAACACCTTTTCTTATTCTTTTTTTCTCATATGCACAAATTGTGTTTTTTCCTTTAGTACACAAATGCGCAATAAAATGCATTTTTTCTGCCAAACATGTGTAATTTATTCTCATATAACCTACTATGTCTGTCGACCATGTATCAATCAGCTAAACAGTTTATCAGATACAAAATCCACCTAAAACTGCAATATCCTTTAATTGTTTTGAGCTGTGCATTTTTTTTTAATTTTCGCTTTTATTAATTAATCGTATATTATAAATTAATTTACGATTATACGTTGAGCAATCAAGTTAGAAATCCTAAAAAAGGTAGTAAAAATGTTTTATATTTTTTTTCTTGTATCTCTATTTTATTTTAAAGTAAAAAAAAAAAAAAAATAATAATATATATATATATATATATATAACAAATGCATTGCTCAGGGCGTACTACTAAGCGTAAACAAAGCAGTGAATTTTTCATAATCGAATTCGATGTCCGTTCCAAATGAATAGATTGTAACCCAATAAAAAATTAAATAAGATAAATAAAATAAAACATGAATTGCAGTCATAAACTTCAACGTTATTTACAAAATAAAAACTGAATGCTTATTTGACCAGTGTGTTAAATTAAAAAAAAAATTCTACATTTTTAGTTTTAATGTCTGATTTACTATTTTATAATTCATATACCAATTTCTGAAACATCATTACGCATTATATTTTCACTGGCCAATTACCCTTCAGTTTTCATAAATATAAGTTTCTTTAATTGAATTAATTTTCTTTTTAAATATTAAAACCTTTATTATCATTAAGATATATTAGTCTGCAATTAAAAAGACATATGTTAAAATAATTTAAATAATTATTTACATTTATTTTTATAAAGCAATTAGTACATTGACTCTTCCGCAGATCCGCATTTGACGACGAAAATCGGTCTTTTACCTTAGAAACGAATGTTCCTTGTATTATTTCCATTGTAGCTTGTTTTGACTTTGTATTTGGATCTTCCCATTCAGCTGCTGTCTTTTATATCATTTGTTGGAGTCACATTAGATTCTGTACCACCTCGGGATGCTGTATATGAAGCTCACAGTTTTTCAAACAGTTGACGAATAAAATTTATCCAAGTAAGTTTCTCCTTTCCTGTTGCTTATTTATATAAAATCAAAGCATTTAGTGCAGACATATATAAAACATTATAAAACTTGTGCGTTGGCCAAGGACGTGCACCAGATTTAGCGGTCTACAGGCTTACCATTTGGCCTAGGATGTCCACTACATACTTTGTCTGGTTATAAAACTGCACTGTCTCGGATGTTTTTTCGTCATTATTATCAATGGTAATATTGGGATGGAGGGAACTTAGTATTAAAAATGTTACTTCTTTCCCAGATACGTTGTGGTCGTTATATCATTGTCATTCTTGAATAAAGTTGTATACTACAATTCTTTCTTCCCTATCTTAGCCGTTGATGGCACTTCTGTGCGATCTTTTCTAAGTGTTCCAACCAAGCTTGTTCAGTTGGCTTTGAAATTTTCCCTCCGTTATACTGAAGTAAAATAGTTGTCAATAGATACATTTCTACATTTCCCTAAATATACTTGAGTAAGCCTCATCACTACATATTTATGAACAGCTACATCTGCAGGTCTATTGGTATCCTGGTCAGGATAAGGAAATTCATTGAGCATATATTTTGAATCTACGCAAACAAGTAGTAAAAATTTTATACCAAACTTGTCCGGTTTATTTGAAATGTACTGAGTAAAAGGACACCTGACTATTTATGGCAACAGTTGTTCATAAACCATTCGATTTTCTCCTGGTTTGTAGCATGCTGCATTGTTTTCAATTAACGAACTCAGCAATGTCTAAGCCAAAACGAGCTTATTTGTTTTTAATGCTCTGATCGTTTTGTTTTCAAATCGAAACGAAAAAATCAAGTGCTATTTTTGAAACGATCTCTTGTCATATTTTGTGAAAGAAATGGTGGTCCCCAAACTGATGACCATAATATATTTACTAGAAAATACTATCCTCTGTATGCTCTTCTAGCATACACAATAAAAACACAGCGTTCAATTCCTCTGATGTTACTGTCTATGGGTCATTACCAAGTTGACGACGAGCTTCTCCTTTGATACATTGTTTTATCGGCGAACCCTTTTATGACTGAATATTAGACGATATTCACTAATTACATTATCTGCATTTATATTCCTTTTTGCACATGAGATCTGTCCTTGAGATTCTCTGAAGACGTTCTGTTTTGCAAGACGTATTTTAGTCACAGGATGTGCAATCACTTTTCCGAATTGTCCCGTCTACGGCAGTTTCTTCCTGTCAAAGGTGGTCCAGGAAGACTAATACTTGGTTTTCGAAGACTTTTTTTGACCCCGCGTTTGAGAAAGAGTTCGTTCTCGTGCCGTAGATGTAGAAGGCTGGGAAGTATTTTTGGAAAAATCACCATCCGAATTACTTTCATACATAATTTTGCTTTCTGTTGACTTTAATTTAGATTATACACAATTGTCAGACATACATATTTTTTATATATTTATTACTAGGTTCATCTATCTCAATTTCTTTTCTACATTCTTGAGTCCTTGGCGCAAAAAGACTGTTTCAAGAAATTGTTTCAATTTCATCATTAGTGGAACTGCTGTTTTTCATGTCTGCTTTTACAGTAATCTAATCTTTATCTTCGTCTAATCAGCTGTCATCATTGTCACCTGACTCTATTTTATATAATCTTTACAATTTCCTCAAAATCTCTTCTTGAATCAGACCACGTTTTCAACCTACCTTTTATATTATTTGTCCATAGAGCAACTGACAATATGCTCTCATTCTATTGGTCACGTGTGTGGATCTTCAAGACGTGTCTCTCAGTCGAGTCCATCTAGCGGTAATACCAATTTTACAAGAGGAGGATTTTAAGAATGATGTAAGGAGGGAACATAAACTCTATCTACTGGAAATGCTAGTTAGAAAGCCATTCCGAGATTGAAGCAGTGCGATGCGAATGCGAGAGGATGGGGTTGTTAGGGAGGGCCAATTTGGCCCTTCCCTTCTTTTTTGGTATATTTTATGAAATCGCTGATTTTATGGAAGTTGGGCAAAATATTTCTCAAATATAGTCACAGTAAGCCAAATAAATGAAAGTCATGTGGTATCTAAATAATATTTAGTTCATTAATATAGAAAATATAAAGTCGCAAGCAGTGATAGTGGGCATTGGTTCCGTCTGTCATTCTAGTGTTAAGGTGTGAAAAATATTACAATAATTTAATTTAATCCCAACGTTTCGCTTGTTTGTAGCAAGGAACCACGACCATACCGACTTAAATGAGCTTCTGTACAATCTTAATGTGTTGGATCGTAGAATTAAATTTTTCTTGGAAATAGAAGAGGACAGTTCTCTGCCGTTCATATATGTTAAATAAATTAAAAATAATGCTACACTGGACCGCATATTTTACAGGAAATCCGTGACAAAACTACGCAGTTTTTAGAATCAACATTGCATTTCGATTGAACTATAAAACCTATTTGTCTGTTTTTTTTTTTTGTTTTTTAACCAAAAGAAGTTTTCGTATCTGTATTGATCTGCGGGATGTACGGATCCTTATTAAGAATATTGAAACTGTCACTGACTTTCCATCATATCCATTACATCTCAGGGTAACAAATAATTCGCAGAAAAAACCTAATAACCATATAATTTATATCTGGTGTTTACGAAGTTCAAATAAAAGTTTTGTTTGCTTTTCACGTCTATTTCCCCCTATTTTCACTTTTTCTGTTATTATTACCTGGAAAGTTCATTTAGACTCATGCCAGGCAAGTTAAAAATGGAATATCTGTTAATCCTAACCTTGATGATGGTAATTAGTTCGCTGAAACTTTTGGGATTTAAATTAAATCATTGAAATCTATTTGAAACCTTAAAGCACGTTAATCACTTCTGTTTATTGTTATATGAACTAAATAATTACACATTACCACTACTACAAAATGAACATATACATGCTAAAAATGATTGGAGTACGGTTAAAATGTCTTTAAAATCTTTTAAAAAACATCCTACTATTTTCGTAAACACGGCTTCGCGACATTCCCAAACCCTGTCTGTATAAAGGAAGATCATTTCTGCCCCGCATGTGAAAAGATTTCTCAAGGATTTACTGATTTTGTATTTGAATACGAACATCAGCAAAATCCGTTTTTAACATTTCTCCTGTGTTAATAAAAAATAAGTTTAAATTGCCACAAAAGCAACTTAACAATGCTATAATAGTGATTGTAAACGTCACGTGAAATCGTTACATATCTTTGTAAAAAAATAAAAATAAAATAAAATGGCGAAATTAATTGCATTTGAAAGTTTATTTCAAATATCTTTTAAATGAAAAATGTTTTTTCAACCATTCAAAGATAATTCATATATGATATATTTTACTGAAAATTTATTGAGTGCAATTATATTTAAAGAAATATAAAATATAAAGTGATATATGAGGTATTGTAGTACCGGTAAACGAAAATATAAGTTAACATTAGTGGAGAATTTTTTAATGGAATAATTTTGTGTGGCGCTGTAAATGAATAATAAAAGCTTTCCACCCCATATTCCCCTGAATGCATGTTTTAACGCACTTTTAAATCCATGAAAATTTTATTACTTTTCAAGTTATGCAAAATCTTAAAAATGCACTTGAAACGACTTTTCTCCATTAACCGAATGTAACAGAATAATTTTAGCGGTCTCCAATAATGCCGTACTGTTTATTTTCAATAGGGATCATGCCACAGTATATATCAATCTATATTAAAATTACAGATATATCCAAGTATATTTACAATAGTTAGAGAACGTAGTGACGGACAGATAAAAAGGACTCATGAGTAGTTTTCAACTTTGTAGGGAAGTATTAAAAAGTGTAACTTTAAAATAAAATTATTTAATATAGAATTGCAGGTTTCAATATTTCTAACAAAATATTTTTAATTGCTGTAACATTAAGGTTGAATATGTGATGAAGGTATTTAGACTGAAAAAAAAACCATAAATATTCTCAATGAATAATATACATATTTGTCTAGGGAATATTATCTGAAACCGCAGACAATAGAAACATATTCCCAATTATAAAACAGTTAAAAAATATACAAATCAGGTACAGCATTAAAATGGCATTTGCTTTGACAGGAGGCTGTATAAGTGCTAAAAATTATTTTATATTGCATATTTGACAAAAAATTATCTGTAGAAAAATGCAGTCCAGCGTGTAAAAAGTTCAATTGAAATCTCATTCTTTTATACCCAAAACTACTAGACTTATGGTTATTAGAATTTCGTGAAATTTCAGTGTTTTCTGTTAATAGCTAGCAGTTTTATTTTTGTCGGTGGTGGTGTTTTCAGTAAAGACTTCTCATTAAATAAAATATTTTTTATCTTAAATGATCGTTCTAACATTTTCTTTAATTAATTCGAAACCAATCTCAAACAACGTTCATTGAACAAAATATTCATTAATCAGCATTTGAATGCCCGCTGCGGAGGAAACAAACCCGCATATTCATATATAAACGGAAAATAAATTAAATGAAAACGATAACTCGAGGGGGTAAATGTAGGATATGAATGCTTTCGTAAACGTTATTGGGGAACGCTTGGGTATCCTTCGCCACCCATTAAATTAAATGCGTTCAATAGCATTTCTTAAATTAATAGCAACGATTGACAGAACATTTCCACGTTAAACGCATCAAATCTCACGGGTGAAATATAGAAAGATAAAGCTCTTTTTTTAATTTTCTCATTTTTTTACTTCGGATAACATAGATAGTATTTCACAGAATTTCCTTTGAATGAAAATAAAATACTTTATACAGTTTTGCAATTCAGTTAATTGTTGACAGACTTTTCAGTAATGGTAGCATAGTTTCTCCCTTAAAATAATTAAATATAATTTTAAACAGGTAATTCCTTAAAGAATGAGATGGTTGATTATTTTTTAGACATTGGAAACTGTAGAACAGTTTTATTTTAATTAGAAGAAAGCATGCAGTTTTTTTTTTACTTTAAATCATACCACTGGTTAAATAAAAGTTTAAAAAATATATAATTTGCTTATATTTTGTAATAAAAAGGAAAATTACTTAGTGGTAGAATAATAATTTTTAACTCTCATGAAAAATAGTTGAATTGGAAGTACATTTTTAACAGAAACTACTACAATAATTTCAATATACATAGTGATAAGAAAAAGCTTAAAATATTTAAAGAAAAAAAGCGAGTTTTAATCACTTTTACATCATACATTATTCTACATAATAACAAATTATTCTTTGTATACCAGCTTCTATTTGATTTTATTATTTATTTATTACCCTCTCAATATCTACCTTGATCATTACATAAGTTTATAGTAAAATTCATACATTTTACTTTTAATGTTATATATATTATTTTTATTATATCCTTCTTTTACCCTCATATCATCTTACTTCTATTTAGATTTTTACTTATGTGGTTTTATTTATTGTTTTCTTACCCATTTGATTCACATATTAAATTACATTGACTAATTGTAAAGTAGTCATTCATACTAATTTTACTAAATCATACTAATTATGAATCTCTTCCATTCTCTAACTTGGGTCATATTATTTATTTAAAACTAAGAATCATAGTTCAAAATATTGATATCACACATTACTGTGCAGCGAGAATTAATTTTAACACTTGTCATTGTTTGCGAGTTATTGAATTTTAAAAATAAACAGTCCATTTTAGGACACCCAGTATTTGGTACAATATATCAATAGTTATTTTTTATAATAATAGTATAAATATAGTAATAGTTCGTTTGCAGTAACTGTGAAGCGTCTACCTTCACATATTAATGTTAATAGTTTTCCATTTTTCCCCGCTTTAAAATTATGCACTTTTTAATTTATAAAATTTAATTATTTGTCTGCATTTGGATTCAATTCATTTTGTAACACTTTTCTTTTCATAAAATTAAGCAGTCATTCCTCATTCTCTTTAATAATTTAATCTCAGCGCTCTACATTTAAAAGAAAAGAAATAATATCTTTTTTCCGCCTATCAACGCTTTTCAGATTTAATGCTAATGCCTTATTTTTGATGCTATGCAGAATTTAGTCAGACTCTGTACTTCTACATTTTAGAAACCGTTACTCCAGATGCAATATATTAGTCATCTCATTATTGGTAGTCTGTCTTTAATTTGTTTTATTTTATTAACGTTAGCTTTCTGGCGTTTCGGTCCCATGTGACTTTTGGCAACCCCCTGTAGAATGTTGTCTTGTGGTTTTCGCACCATAAATTCTATGCGTATCATTTGGCGGCAAACAATTCATATTCATACTACTCTTTTGACGCCCCTCATTGTGTTACAATTAACGAACTATCACCATATGTCTCCGCTCATTGTATTCTCGCCATATAGCATATGTAATTGGCGAAAATGTATTATGTACTCTTGCCAATACTCGATCATTTGGAGAATATGTAATTTTGATCACTTCTCTCTTCACTGTTACACTGACAATATAAAAAATGTAAAAACTATGCTCTCCTCTCGAGCATCGGCGTTGCCCGAATAATCTCGGCTGTATTAGAAAAGATCCCGGTGCATTTTAAAATTCTTCAAATGTTCTAACACTGATCCTTCTTGATTCAATGGCTTCCTGTCATTTTATTCAAATAATTCACATCTAATTTACAGCCATCTGATGTGTCTAAGATTTATTCAAAAAAGGAACCACCTGCTCAAGAAAGCATCGTTATAGTAACGTTAATGATATTTATGCCTAAAGTTCTATTTATAGTAGTTTAAGCATAGCAAAATATTTAAAAAATAAATTTTTGAAATTACTTAACTTGTTCAAGAGAAAAATATATATCAATATCAATCACCTTTCGTATGCGTTCGTAACTGTTTTTTGTATTCTCATATGTTACATAAAAATGTCTTTTTATGCACACTTTGGCATTTAAACGACACCAAGAGATAAACAGCTTTTGAGTGAATTGTCAATGTACTTTGCCGTTGAAAATTATTTGCAGTTTTTCTTATACTTAGGGTGATATAGCTATCTTATAAATATAGATTCTAAATTCTAGAGCCTTAAACAGATATAGCTTCATTTTTCCACACGTAGAACACACAAAAACAAAATCTGGAATTACAAGCATCATTAAAGTTATGTTAATATGAATAATAGTTTAGAATTTAGGAATTAAACTTTATTCGAATCTAATTTCTGCTGATTTATTTTACTATATTTTGATACATGTAATTTACTATAATTACTATAATTATCAAAACTTCTTATTAATAGGTAATTTCAGTGGTTTATATTTGAATGTCACTTTCAGTATAAATTTTAAATCCTTTTCATTTAAAGCATGTTAAATCATGTTCCTTTTTTTCTTGCAATAATTGCAATTTCTCTAAAATCACATGAAATATTACAGTAATGCTTAAATAATCACTTTCTTGAGTTTTAGGTATTTTTTTTTATAAAAAAACATACTAATAATAACATCCAATCGAACCGTAAGAAATTTTTTTGTACCCTCAGTGCATAACATTTCACCATCACCTACTCCGTTTGTAGCGGCCAAACATTTTCTTCCAATATCAGAACTATGATTATTATGGCATCTTTGGTTATTGTGTACACTGATGGAGTCAGTGAATATTTGGCCGCTTGGTTGGTTAGCTATATTTTATAATTAGAACTACACGACACTGTTTCTAGATGTGTTTAAAGTATTATGGTCGCATATGTTTGTACCGCTCTGTTTATTAGATACATTTCCACCAAAATCCGCAATTCTCTACAATGATTACTGATATTTTACACATACAAAATCAAAGTCGGTGACATTACTTCCACCTAGTAGTCATTCTTTCTTGAAACATCTGGTAGACTCGACAGACAAAACACGTTCATTTCTGTGATAGTTCCGTGAAAACAGCACATACGATTTTAGTCCAATAGCGACGAGAACTATAAAACATCAGGATGAACGCAATATCAATATGAAAGAGACAGTCTCTATAACGTACTGTGTACTTGTATTGGTTTAGTCGTGATTTGACTGGCGACTCCGAAAACGTTTTCAAGTAGAAAATGTTAAATCAAAAATTCAAAGAATAGTTTACATTTATCATGTATTCATTATCTGACAAGAACGATTAGCATTAATACACAACCATTGAAATTAAGAGTAATTACTGGTCATTACATTAAATTAGAACTAAGTCCATACAATATTAAAATTCATATAGTAGTATGATAGTCGATCAGACATTTTATGAAATACATTCCATAAAAACCAACATAAAAAATTAATATTTCATAAAATCAGTTGTTCCACTCTTTGCTTGTATATTATGATTTTATGAAACGGATGAAATGACAAAAAATAGCGCTGTGAGCTAGTGCTGGCCATTGTATTGGAAAAAACAATCTATTAGGAATATTTATTAAAAATATCTATTCGGAATATCTAATAAAACAACAAAACTCCCGAAAGTGTGCCGTGCACAAAGTTCCTAATCCAACTAAAAGACATGCTACGACATTTTTATGGGGGAAAAATTAAACATGGGAGATCTTCAACCAGTTTGGAAAATTAATTATAATACTCAAATTTAAATAAAATGTAAGTTAAGAAAAGACTTGCTCTCGGTTGTCTGCAGGCATTGTAATCTGAACTTTTGTGGATTTCTTGAGCTTATAGGTCTGTTATGTCTCAATGTCTCATAAGTATTATCTTCCGGGGAGGAGGTATATGATATAAATTATTGTAGCTATTCTAAATTTTTACACTTTTTAATTTTTCTCTTTAAAAAACATTTCCTTGCGTTTCCCTTTTCCAATTTCGAGTTGCATTTATGCCATGTACGCCGTGTCAAAATTCATTTTTTTTTTGTAGACTATTCCATTTGTTCAACAGGACTACTTTATTTAATTAATTTTTATCGACAGAAATCACTGCCTTTTGCAATGCCCGCGTTATACTTATACTTATCCTATACCCTCTCTTCAGGCATTGCTATCATAGTAGCTATGACAGTACAAACATATTTCCATTATCTGTTATTACAGATATATAGAAACAAGCATGACACAATTCTTTTTTCATTTAAAATATTCTTTATCTTGTTTGTATACGTTTACATTAAAATCAATTTCTATAAGACCTATTTCATTATCTTTCATAAAAACATATATTATAACAGGTTTAAAGTATGCTATATAACAAAGGTGAATTGTGCATAATATGCTTGTTATATAGCGTACTTTAAACTGTTAAAGTATGTGTTTTAAGAAAAATAATGAAATATGTCTTATAGAAATCTATTTTAATGTAAAAGTATACAAACAAGATAAATAATTTTTTAATCGAAAAAAGAATTGTTTCATGGTTTTTTTATATAACTCTAATAACATTTAATAGAAAAATATCTATACTGTGATAGTTACCATGCTAATAATGTCTGAAGAGATGGTAAAGGATAAGTATCAGACTATTTTATTATTTCAATAGACGCTTAAAAAATGTTTTTCCCGCTTAAAACAATATCAAGTCAGATAGATTTTCTACTTCGAAAAGTGGAGAAATTCAATACGCCTTTAGAACCGTTTGCGCAAGCACTATTTTTGTTATTTTTTCTTCTTACTATCTGCCGATAAAACGACATGGACTACTTCAGAGATCACTTTTTGGTTTTAATATCTTTTTAATAAATTCATATGCCATGACAACGTGACACTCTGATTATTACGTCAGATCTTTTCTGAAATATGTTATGGAATACGTTTTATGATGTATTTTATAGAATGTTTTTTATGAAATGTTTTATGGTATGTGTTTTACGACGTATTTTATCGAGTATTATACGGGAATATGAATCTGTATATCGTGGGGACTCTTTTCTAATTTCACGAAATGATCTGTAATGAATTTTATTTTCGGAGGGACGTAGATTAAGTTTAACCATTTATCTACTGACGGTACTTTTAAGTACCACTGAAATAACTTGTTATAAAATTCATTTAATACATCGATTAGTTGTAATATAGTTCAGAATCAGTTATAGATGCATTGCTTGATCTTGTTCCAAAAGCATTATTGGTTACACAAAACAAAAATATTTTAAAAAGGATGATTTCTTTTGACTTTGCATCTTGTCAGCTTTCTTAGCGTTGGGGAGAGGGGGGCGGGAGGGGATTTTTCAATTCGAAAAAAATTCTATATTTCTATTGTAAGAACATGATATTTGTACATTTCCTAATTCTACAAAATACTAAGAAAAATATTTAAAATAAAAGATTTGAGTTCGTTTACGAATATTGAACAAAATCTCTATAAATTGAAATTTAATTAATCCTTCTAAATCCTTCAACCCTTCTAAAATCCTTCTAAAATTTATTAAATGATTATGTAAATATTCTAATGTAGTTTAAACAATTCACAAAAATGCATTAGGAGATAAATTTTTCATGAATTCATAATTCAGTGCATAAAGGGTTAAATGTCCTCCGTCAGCTGTAAAATGCACTTGAAAAATAAACTGATTCGTTGAATTCTTGACTGATTATTTTCCACGGGGTAACATCTACTTAAACTCGAATCCATTCCCACTTCAAACGCTCTATGAGGACAGCACGTTAAAGTGTCTCCTCCGACATTAGTGTTCATCATGAACAGACCAGTAGGCGACAGCACAGACAATCCCCTCATCGAGTTCACGGCTGAAATTTTAGAATTAGTTAAAACTCGATTCGGATATTAAAATGCAATTGGTCTGCAAAGTCCTATCCTCGTAGAAAACACATGAAAACCCGATTTTAGCGGTTGACTCGTAGGTTTACCATTGTTTTTTCCTGCTCCCAGTCATGCATGTTTTAATATTTTTGTGTGCGTGTAAACACGATGGAACGCGTACGAGTCAACCGCTAAATTCGGGTTTTTAGGTGTTTTCCACCAAGATAGACTTGGCAGATCAATTGCATTTTAATATGAAAATCAAGTTTTAACTAATTCTAAAATTTCAGCCGCGAACTCGATGAGGTGATTGTCTATGCTGCCGTCTCCATATCCAAAATAAATAGTAGTCTCCCCTTGCGAAACCTTTTAATGCAAGATTTTTCATTTCTTCGGAGAAAATTATATTTGAGTCTCTATTTGTTAATTATTCGCAAGAAAAATAGCGAAAAAATGTTATTATGCTTGTGTTGGACATAACGTCATCATGTCACACCTGAGTTACATAGCAAAAATTGCTTTAAAAAATTATAATTTTAAATTATATACTTACTTTAAAGATTTTAGAATGCACAATAGCAACTATTCGACGATATAATAATTTTAAAGATTTTAATAGTTTTCTCAAATAATAATGACTACCTTATAAAGACTGAGAAAAAACGCCAGTCGAGCACATTTTAAGGAGCACCAACAGAATATGTTATAACCCCTCCTTGACAAGAAATCATAGCAAAAACATAATTCACAATATTAAATGTGTAATAACCGGGATGGTCGAGTGGTGTATCTCAATATTTGGCCATTTTTTGACACAGTTTATTTTTACACGGATGGCGTCACGGTACAAATACTAGCATGGACAGTAAACAATCAATATTAACAAATGTAAATAATTCTTAAATGGTTTTATTTTCATCTTTGAGACTGGCAGTGATAAAGTCCTTCTCATCATTTATAGATCACCTTCTTAGGCAAAGACATTCCATTTTCTGGTCAGTTTTCCCCTTTCTAAAAAAGGGGGCGCTGCTAGAGCAGAGAAGGCATGCGGGGACGTTACAAAATGCATGTAATCACACGTAAGTAACACATGATAGTTCATTAAAAGACAAATACAAAGCGCCAAATGGCAAAAAAAAAATAATAATAATAAATAAATAAATAAATAAATAAATAAATAAATCATATAACTCCTGAGCATTTAAGTGTTAAAATCTTACCTGCTGTTTTCGCCTAACTCATGCAAATTCTATTATCTCGTCAACCATGCAACCTTCGTATTTCTTAACTAGCTTAGCAGATCATAGTAAATTGTGTTAAATTTTGTTTGTATATAAATTTGTTTTATTTTATCTCTCATTATTAATCAATGAAAGTACTTTTAAACTTCAACAAACTTTTAAAGGGAATAAATAGATATAGAAATACATTTTTATTTTCTGTGGAGGTAAATATTTTCTTTTCTTTCAATATTCTATAAAAAAAAAACCCACACAGTATATTTTTAGCGCATAAATTTATATATATATTTTTTATTTCCAATCAAAAAATATTATAACAAATTGATAGACAAAATACATACACTTTACGGGTTATTTTTTTTATAAATTGAGACAGCCACAAATAATTTTAGAAATAACTTGTTAGATGCGTGCTTACATAAATACAGAGCACCTATAGTCGCCGTCTTGTCTGTACGCATATAAAAGCGCGAAAACTACTCAGCCGAATGGTTTGAAATTTAATATATATAATCGTTGTAGAATATTGTCGATTCTTTTCAAATTTTATTAAAATATTGTGAAAACGTAAAAATATATTGATAAAATTTTGTTTCATACTACCAAATCTTACCATTTGCAATTAATTCAATGATATCCCATGATAGGTGGTGATTCTAGGTTGCAATGGTGATTACGTTCTATTTGAGATTCAGTCTTATTATTTCTGTATTACTGAATTTAATATATATAATCGTAATAAATTTTGTACAACAGCTATTGCACCAAAATTTGAATATTTATAGAACTAGCTATAGTTCGAAGTCACCTCATTTCCCAAGCTTGACGTACAATTCCCGACTTGCTATTATATTTGTATACTTAAAACATTTTACTATTTTTTTAATACAAAAATTCGTTCTTCTCATAAAAATGATGTTAGATAAAAAGTACCATTGTAATAGCTTAAGAAATAACTTTTTTATTACTATTACAACAGACGAAAAATTGTATTTTTAATTAAAAGTTTCTAAAATCCTTATCTTGATGAGAAAATACATTAGCAATTAATTTTAATGAATCGGGACATTCATTATAGAAATAAGATTATAAGACATGATATTAAAAAAGAATAATTCAAAGAAAGAAATGTGATAAAATTTAAAACTCGCAAAAATTAACATCCAAAAAACTCTGATATTACAAATAATTAATCGCCCTCAAGATAAAGATAAATAAAACAAAACCCATAATGCCAGGAGACTAATTAAAAGCAATTCAAATTACAATCATGGTTCGTTTTAATGGCAGAAAATTCCCAATCCGATGCGAAGAAAACTAAATAAAGCAAAAGAAAAAAAGTGAATTAAAATCAATTTCCTCTCATTTTTAATTAAAAAGTGGACAACCATTAGTTAAATGGAATTTTTCCAGGATATGCAGCTAATGAGATTTTGACATTTTATTTATAAACATGTCTATTACAGTTGGTCGAAAAAAGCGAAAATGTTCAGATCAAATTCTAATAGCGCGGGAAAATTTCCTCTTGTAACTGGAAGAACGAGCATTTTTTTTTTCTTTTAATAGTGTTAATATTTAGGTCCTGAACCTTTAAACATGAAAGAAAAACATGCAAAATTTTTTTGAACTTAAAAAAAAAAGTCGTTATATCTCCGTGAATATACGTGATACCTTTACAAAAATCAGTAAACATGTTGTACAGTATTCACATATTTGTATTATGCAGCGATAGATCCCTTCGTGTATTTTAAAGTACAGAGTGATCCCAAATATTATTATTTTTCTTTTTTTTTTTGTTGGCTACCTTATTGTCGTCCTGATCAAATCGACGTTGATAAATTCGAGGCTAAAAATATACTTTATAATCCTGAAGTTCCAGAAGAAATCGACAAGTCTAGTTTTAAATGTTTGACAAAATGCCTAAAACTGAAAGTATTCGGTGATTAATGACTATATAGTGTATATATATATATATATATATATATATATATATATCGCTCTATCAAAAGTATGTGAATTATGAAATTTACGAAAAAGAGGGTGCAACACGCAAAAATAAAACTAATGAACATTTATAACAAGAAACAAAAACAAACAACTCCTTGCTCAAATTGAATCCTCACAAGTTTCGCATGATATGGCCGACCCCCATACTCCAAAAGTGTAAAACATCAAATGAAGAAACTTAAACTTCTAAAAAACTTAACTAAAACAAACTGCTTTAAAAACACAAACAACCAAACAATTTAAAATCTGTAGAACTGAATTTAACATATAAAACACGCTTACGCTTTGCTAGCAGTGTGATAATTCACATCATTAATATTCAATAATTTCAAGCGTAATTCCACTCCTGAAATGTAGTTGAAAAATTAATTAAAATTGTATATTCACCGATGCTGGGTTTATTTGCGTCTTATGTTACGCCGCTAGAATGTGTGCTCATGAAGACTTCTCCATCTTGTGCTGCGATAGCAGCCTTACCGACTTATATAAGTGAGAAATGCCAAGCTGGACATCGTCCTTGTGGTTTAGTGGTAGAGCACTGGAGATCTATTCCAGGGACCCGGGTTCGATTCCCGGATTGGACATTTTTCACTAAGTTGGTTTACGCTTTGTTAGCAGTGTGATAATTCACATCATTAATATTCAATAATTTCAAGCGTAATTTCACTGCTGAAATGTAGTTGAAAAATTAATTAAAATTGTATATTCACCGATGTTGGGTTTATTTGTGTCTCATGTTACGCCACTAGAATGTGTGCTCATGAAGACTTCTCCATCTTGTGCTGCGATAGCAGCCTTACCGACTTATATGAGTGAGAAATGCCAAGCTGGATATCGTCTTTGTGGTTTAGTGGTTGAGCACTGGAGATCTATTCCAGGGACCCGGGTTCGATTCCCGGCTTGGACATTTTTCACTAAGTTGGTTTACGCTTTGTTAGCAGTGTGATAATTCACATCATTAATATTCAATATAAAACATAATCAAATAAAAAAAATTATTCTTTATCATTAACTAGCTTAAAATATTGAACATGTGAGAAGGTCATATCATAACCTTGACCTGTGAAGACTTGAAAAAATTTTGATACATCCACTACACTCCACATCATCCATCCAACAGCAGGAGTTGCAAGGTCAAAATTCTAAAATTCTAGCTAGGCCGGAGTCGATGAGACTTGTCGTTCCGTCATCTATATATTCATGAATTCCATTACAGTTTACATGGTTTCAGGCTCAACTTGATATTCATAAAAATGCAGACAGTGTAAAAGACTTTGTCTACACCCTTTGTTCTATTCTTTTCCACCTAATCTAAATATTCTTTTCAAATCAAATCTAGCTTCAACGGTGGTTCAGTGGTATCTAATTCTACAAATAAACAACAATATTTACGGCACAAACAAACATTTGATGACAAAAACGACACATAAAAACATATTAAGTGACATTCAACACATTACATCTAAAACATTCTAAGATCAATAAAAAATTAGTTCATTTCAGTTCAGAAGTGGACAGTTCAAACAAAACATGCGCTGTCTAACTAGCTGTTTAGAGAATTAGCCGGAACATCCCGTCATGCGTTGGACGTCTGTCCAACATTATCATAAAATGGCAAAGGTACTACTCTGGAAATATTTCGACGTAACATACCTGTAGAGGTCTTAAGACCAATTACACGGACATGTCCATCATCACCTTTATAAGTTTTCATAATTCTAGATAGTTTTCAGTCTATAAACTTGTCATTTCCTTCCTTTAATAAGACAAGCGCGGCCATTATTAAAGTTTTGCGAGGACTTTTCCATTTACTGCGGACTTGATTCTAATTTAAGTATTATCGGCTCCAGCGTTGCCAAAATTGCATTTTTAATCTTTGAACTAATGTCCACCTAGAAGAAAAAGGTAATTAATCTAATGTATTTATAAGGAGTGTGTAAGCAATCAGTGGAAATTTTATCTATTTCCAGAGCTTAAACTTCAATTTGTAAAGAGCGACGTTCTCTATTTACAAGCTTTACCTTTACTACATTATATGTTTTCTCAGTTGCCTTTTCGGCTCCAAAAGCATAAACAGATAAAGTTTCTTTTCTAATAACCGGCAATTGTAACTTTTGTGAAATATGCGAATTATGAATGTTCCCATGCTACCATTATCTAATAAGACGAACTGGTTCATTATTATCATTTTTAGAGTATTTTATTATAACAGAGCAAGTCTGTAAAAATATGTTTCAATGCGTGTTTTCATTCTGTGCATTACTAGTGGAATTGTTACCACAAAGGGGAATACATCCGACATTTTTATCAACATTTATTTTGGAATCATTTTCAAATTGAACAAAAAATAGTCCTATTATGTTTCTTATTTCAAATATCGCACATTTTGGTATTTTCACAGTCTTTAATTCTGTGTTTACACTGTAAGCATAGAAAGCATCTTCCCTGTTTTTTTAGTATTTCTTTCTTCTGATCTATGGTTAAAGACTTACACATTTCACTATTATGATCAACACTATTACAAAATAAACACGAATTGTTATTTACAGAAGTCATTAATTAAGTAGCTGGAACACTATTTTGTTTATATCCTTTCGTATTACATTGATATCTCGTCTTACATTTCAATTGTTTATCTGTAAATTTTGGTCTATATTCAAATTTATTATCATTAGAAAATTATTTCTTACCATCTAAGTCATGGATAGTTGATACGCGTTCTCTACTTTCAACTTCATTTTTAAGAAAACCCATAAGTGTATCTATATTCCACATTTCCCAGTCTTTTAGATTTCTAATAACTTCTAATGTGAAATATAGGGGCATTAACGTCAGTAATATTGGGCAAAGTTACCTACTGTATGTATCAGGTTTTAGACCTAATGACTCTATGTTTCGAATTTGCACTAGATATTTATCGTATAAATTTCTTAATCCACAAGTGTCGGAAAAAATGTTCAAACCTTTCATATTTAATAAATTGTTTAATTCAGCGTGTACGAGCATGTCATGTCTACCATACCTTTCTTTCAAAAGCGATTCGGCCGCTGCATAATTATTTTCAGTTAATCCAAAACCATTAATCATGTTTGCAGCAGCTCCTGAAATCAAAGATTTAATAGGTATATATTTCGATTTCTGTTAGACTTGGGTTTTTATCTATTGCAAATTCAAACTGGTTCCAAAATTCTAAAAATTTATCTTGTTCCCCCAAAAATCCGTTTATTTGTAGCTTTGGCAATTTTACACTTTTCAGTTCAGTAGCAGCATGACATGTTCGTACTGAATCAATATTATTACTATTAGTAATATCTGCATTAGAATTGAAACTTTTAATTTTAAAAATTAATTTATTTCTGTAAGTTACCATTTTCTGGTCATATTCATCAATATTCAAGATTTCATTTTCGACATTTTTCGCATTTATTAAGCTTAAAATGTTATTATCATGATCCTTAATAGTCTTATATTTAACGTTTAATTTATCGACTGATTCTTCTGAATTCTCTAAAGAATATTCATCACTAGCTAAATACTGTTCAATTTCTTCAAATAATTTATTTAATAGAATACGAAGCTTATCACGCATTTCCCATTCTTTATTTTCATTCATTTTCAAAAAATAATAGTATAATTAAAATATCAACTCACCAACTTGATGTCTAATAGGAACAAATTTTCATTGTGTTGCGCAATAATCTTTTTCACATCGAGACTTAACGGCGCGATGCACCAATAATATTCTATTATTTTCTACTTAATCTAAATATTCTTTTCAAATAAAATCTAGCTTCATCGGTAGTTAAGTGGTATCTAATTCTTCAAATAATCAACATTCTTTACGGTAGAAACAAACATTTAATGACAAAAACGGGACATAAAAATCCATTGACATCCGACACATTACATCTAAAGCCTTCTAATATCAACAAAAAATTAGTTCATTTCAGTTCAGAAGTGGACAGTTCAAACAAAGCATGCGCTGGCTAACTAGCTGTTTAGAGAATTACCTGGAACACCCCTCATATAATCAAGCTGTCACTCCGGCATCCGTCACGGTGAATGTCATGTTATGGATTGGAGTGGATGTTTTAAACTCATCAAAAAGTTTTTCAAGTCTTCGTAGTTCAAGGTGGGGATATGGCCTTCTCACATGTTCAATATTTTAAGTTAGTTAATGATTTGGTTCTTTATTTGATTATATTTTATATGTTAAATTCAGTTCTACAGATTTTAAATTGGTTGGTTGTTTATGTTTTTAAAGCAGTTTGGTTTTGTTAAGTTTTTGAGAAGTTTAATGTTTCTTTATTTGATTTTTTACACTTTTGGTGTATGGGGTTTGGCCATATCAAGCGAAACCTGTGAGGATTAAATTTCAATGTTTTTTGGTACCTGTTTTTTGGCTGCTCCCACCCTCCGACGAGCAAGGAGTTGTGTGTTTATTGTTTCTTGTTTAAAATGTTCATTAGTTTTATTATTGCGTTTTGCATCCTCTTTTTCATAAATTTCATAATTCACATACTTTTGATAGACCTATATTTACTTAGTGCATATAAAAGCTACGTTGCGCCTGATGCACTGGGCTGTTGTTTTTTTTTTATTACACCTTTTTAAAAGCATTATATATATATATGTATACTCTATGGCCAAAGGTGACCGGTCACTTGCGATTTTTAACGTTTTGTTAAATATCCAGAAAAATACATGAGCAATTAACTTGAAACTGCAGGTGTATAAAAAGTATAGTATAGGTCATATATTTCCGCGAAGATTTTTTCCCGAAATCTCATAGGGGACCGTCAAAAAATTGAAAAAGAACGAATAGCTTTTGGACAACCCTGTAAAAACTAATGCAGCAAAAGCGTTTAAACTCGAGATTATTAATAAGTGGCTAATTGTAATATACTGTTTTCATTTTTTAAGGATAACATGCATACTCGTAGAGAAATTAAGGTTTTTATAGAAACAGTCCCAAATTTTGCCAAGTTTTTTGCTTATAATTTTCAGAGTTCTTAATAAAAAAAAAGTTCTTTTCAGAAAATATGACGAACAACATTTTACACAATACTCTTCAGTCAGAATTAAAAAATAATAAAAATTGGATTAAAAATGAGCAAGTTTAGTAAAAAATGTCTCACTACGCATGCGCGAATGCTATCAAAATATAATGTGCATAATGTGTTAGCTAAATGTATAAAGCAACTTTTGTAAAAGTCTCAAAAACATAGTTTGAAAAGTCTGATAATAATCGTTCATAGAATAAGCTCAAAATCCGTTGTTCCCAAAATGAAGCAAAAACATGAGGGGTTCTATCCATATATCCATTGATTAGTGCCAATATAGCATACACAATATGGTACGTACTACTGTATTTGGATACAACCCCTCATCGTTTTGCTTTATTTTGGGAACAACGGATTTTGAGGTTATTCTATAAACGATTATTATCAGACTTTTCAAACTATGTTTTTGAGACATTTACAAACGTTGCTCCAGACATTTAGCTAACACATTTTGTACATTAAATTTTGCTTGCAATTGCTCATGCACAGTGAAACATGTTTTAGTAAACCTTCTCATTTTTCATCCAATTTTTTATTATTTTTTTAATTCTGACTGCAGAGTATTGTGTACAATGTTTTTCGTCATATTTTCTGAAAAGAACTTTTTTTTATATTAAGAACTCTTCAAATTATAAGCGAAAAACTTAGCGAAATTTGCGACTGTTTTTATAAAAACCTTAATTTCTCTACGAGTATACATGTTATCCTCATTAAAATGAAGATAGTATATTACAATAAGCCACTTATTAATGATCTTGAGTTTGAAAGCTTTTGCTACTTTAGTTTTAACAGGGTTATCCAAAAGATATTCGGGATTTTTTAATTTGTTGACGGTCCTCTATGGGGTTTCGGGAAAAAATCTTCGCGTAAATATATGACCTATACTGCTTACACACCTGCAGTTTCAGGTTAATTCCTCATGCATGTTTCTAGATATTTGACAAAACGTCTAAAATCGCAAGTGACAGTCATCTTTGGCCATATAGTGTATATATATATATATGAAATAGTAGTTTTTAAATTACTTTCTTTGATAGTACAGCAACTCGGTCGAATTTTTTTTATTAAGAAAAGCTAAGTTGTAACGTGTTAAAAGGTATTGGCTCCTAATATATTGTGAAATTTCTTTAATGTGTACGTTGAACGTAATTCCGAAAACATTGTTGCACGAGAATTTTTAGCACGTCATTTTTTTCTTTAATAATATAAATTGGCATAATTTTGTGGTCGAAAACCCCTGTGCTCCAGTGACAGACAGGGAAACCGAGCGGCAGTGATAATATGTGTGTGTGTGCGTGTTTTTATGTTAAGTGTAAACATTAAATAAACAGGATGTTTTCAAAGTTCGGTGCGAAAGTAAAACACTATATAGGAAGATGCATGGGTCGGAGAGACAGGCGGTTTGCAGATAATTATTCAGCATGGCACGGGATGTCGTATGGCACCAACAAAACAATTAGTTCAAAATTACGGCAATAGAAGGTGCTACTGCAAATATATCCATGGGAAAATTCCACATTTCTCACACAACGACAGTTTTGAATACACAAATTGTTTATGCAATGTTCTCTAATGTTTTTGTACGCAAATATTGCACACTCAGAAATGAATACTCAGATTTCACGAAATTTTCTTTGTTTTTGACGAAGCGGTTTCCTGGAATATGCTCCGAGCGAATATTTCATCAAATTGATGAAATTACTTTCTTCACTTGTTTGACGATATAAATTTCCTCAAAAGTTTCGTCAAAAAGGGCTGGTGGCGCCATCTATTGAACAGTTTGGAAGCTCCTCTACCAAGGGAAGAAAAAAATCACTTCTCGTTTTCCTCGGCGTGATTTGAACCCGCGGGCTTTGGGGTGGGAGACACTTGCTCTACCGACCAGGCTATTGGGGACTTATATGAATGTGCTTTTAGATTGATCTAATGAAAGCTGCCGCGTGATTATATTTTTATAAGATAGATTGCAATTTTATCGGTGCTGAAAGTTTTAAGGAAGGCTAATTTATTATTATGTTTTTCTCATGGTCAATGAATAATTATAATATGGCTTGATTAAATCATTTATTAGTGAAATTTTCTTTGCTCAACGAATGGTTAGAATATGGTCTGGTTAATTTGTTGCACACAAATAACGAACTGTGAAGTGCATATTGCGTGAGATTTTATCACGTTGAATAGATGGATAAGATTTTAACACTTTACTCTTTATAAAAGGGAGAGGGATCAATTATGTTTATTTTTAATCTGATTGAAAACAGAATATACTTCTTAAATAAATTTTAAAAAAAAATCCCGGATCTTTGAAATTTTATTGATTAAATTTTCTTTTTGGATGTTTTTGAACACAGGAAATATATTCTTTTTCGAATTAAAACATAACGAACAACAACATAAGTAATAATAATAATAATAATAAGCATTCCTAAAAATTTTAACAGCTAAAAAAATAACTTACGAAGAAACAATAACTACCTATATTTCAGTATTTTCTGAAAAGCACTAAAAGCTCTTTTAAAAATAAATTGTTACGGGACTAATACAAACAAGCAAATATCTGCTTGCTAAAATCGCAGGATTTGAGGAGGTACAGCAACGGTTTCCTTAAAATGCATTGAGTCTGACCGTGATTGAGGAAAAACTTTCGTCAAATATCTGAGAGTTTACCTTTCCTTAAAAGTCACGTGATGGTGATAGGAAATGATCGTCAAAAACGACGAAATACAGCTTGAGGATTGCTAAATCGTCAAAAGTGAAAATTCTATTTCTAAAAGTGTGGGTTGCGTGAGATATATGGAATTCATCCATGGAGTTATCTGGATTAGCGACCTCTGTTGTCGAGATTTTCAACTGTTTTTTTTTGCTTGTACCATAAAAATCCCGTACTACGCTGCATATTTTTTTGCTAACCGCATGTATCTCCGGGCCATAGATCATTTTTTATAGCGTTTTACTTTCGCTCAGAACTTTTGATTCACCCGGTATATATTCCATTTAATGTCACATTGCATGTACCATAGTGCATATTGTGCGTCTCTAAATTTATGCTCAACTGATAGCTCAAAAAATTTTATTTACATATTATCTAAGGATGCGTGTTGCTAAGATAATTCCATTGCACATAATGTAAGAATATGTGTTTCTATATAGTTTAGAATTTTTTTGTAATTAAGGTTTTAGTGTTATTTTGTTTTGCTTCTTATTTATTATTATAAGCTAATTAATAATTTATACTATACGTGTCGGTACCATGTTATACAACACATATATCAATCCATTCATAATCACCTATTGTGGAATTTGATAATCACTGATAACGATAGAAATGCAGCAAACAGTGAAGGATATAAGTAAGGCAGACATCACATATTTTTGTATATATCCTGATACATTTTAACTTCATTTATGATTTTATCTTTAGTAAATGACATTGTCAGCTAATTATGTACAAGAACAGTTATCATCAATTTAAATTATTCATAAAATTATGTAATTGTATAAAAATATATTATTCTTTGATTTTATGTTTTAGTAAATAATTTTTATCATTTGCTTTTTATGTACAGTCGGACCTCGTTATCCCGACACCCGGTTTTCACGTCACTCCGCTTATCACGTCAGTTTTTCAAAGTCCCGATTTTCTGTATATGATTATAATGTAAATAAAATCCGGATTTTACGTCGTTGATTAATTTTCAACTCCGGATATCCCGACAGTTTAGGAAAATTTACCATTTTTCATAATCCATCTTATAAGCACGAAAATTAAGCGATAAGAAATGTCTTAGTCAAACTTCTCACAAAAGTGTCTAAAATACCCATTGAGATAAATGAGAAATTTTACTTCAATCCTTTATCTGAATAAATAAACCCACACACTATGAATGACCCACTTAAGCTCCAGTAGACGTTTCAGTATACTCGAGGTCTTTTTGTTCTGGTCAGGCGGTGCTTCTTGTGGTTACACGGCGTTTTTCATCCGACTAAAACCGAACCATTGCATTGCATTGAAACGATCAGAAATTATCTAACATTCGTTTTTGAAACAACGAATGCTGATTACAATTCATTGTATAATATTGCAAAAGAATTGTAGGAAGCACATCTAGGGCCAAGCAAACCTTAATTCATCAATATTTCATGTAACAATAAAAAAGATGTCGTCATAAATCTGATTTTTATTATTTTCAATTTTGTTTTTGTGTTTATTTTGTTTAATAATAATATTTTATTGCTTAAAACTGTAAAAACAGTTATGAATTTAAAATTGTCATTAATTAAAAATACAGCTTATTATAAACATATTTTTCTCCAACTTCGGTTACCGCGACACTACGCTTATGAGGAGACTTTTTCCTGGTCATTAGAGTGTCGGGATAACGAGGTTCAACTGTATTACTTAGAGAATGCATGTAATCGCCAAATGAGAACATTTGTTGAATCATTTATTAGATAAGAGTATTATACTATTTCGCATCGGAAACATTACTTAGCGTCGAAAATGTTGTTTTATCATTGAATATTATATAATATCCCTAATGATAGCACTTCAAGGATAAAAAGGATTCCAGTTGTAAATACATTTGGAGAATTTGGGTAAAATGATAATATTTTTTCAGTTGTTGAATGGCGAGAAAATCCAACTGTTAAATCTTAATCATAAATTATTATCCAAGTTAAACAAATAGCCTATTTGCAATATCCTTAGGAATAATTTGACTGATTATAACTAATCGTTGACAATTTTAAGATTTTGTTAAAGGTATAAATTTAATAAGATTTACAAAAAAATAATTTAAGTTATTTTCTAAATTGTATTTTGTTTCGTATGATAAAATAATATATATAATTTAAAATACATTTTTTTTTTCAAAATATTAACAAATCATCAAACCTAATATATTTTACAATGATAAAAGATTCTAATTCAATGTTTGGAACAATTAGAGAAATATGTGGAATATATGTGGGATAAGAATTATAAAATATATGTATAATTTATATTTATTTCATTTCAACTAAACACAAAATGTAGATGGCACTGATTTTTTTTTTTTTTAAAATATTTAAACGAGATTTTGTTACCTCTAAATTATTTATATCATTATAGATATTCATGACTGTTACTTTTAATAAATTTGAATTATTCTTCATCCCGAAAGAAATAAATATGAATGAAAAGAAAGTTAAAGCTACAGATAAATACAATTATGTAACACATAAAAGAATTTCCACTGTCGCAGAGTGTAATATTTGACCGAAAAATATGGCCAAAAATGCAAAAATTAAAATTCCTTCAACAATTGTAAAAATCATATTTTTTTAATAGCTGACTAATTAACGCATCAATCTATGTCTATTTTAGGAATCTGAGCCATATCCGGTGAATCTTTTCCTCAGTTGAAGAGAAATTTTCTTTGTAATAAAACATCGTTTTTTGCTGCTTTGTGGCATTGTTATTATGATTTTTTTTGTGTGTGTGTGTGGCTGAATGAATTATTAAACTGACATTGAATAGACTTGCGTGTTTAAGAAAGGTCAGAGCTTAGTGTTAAACTATGTGTTTATTTAAATAATTTGTAATAATAATTATAAAAAAAAAAAACATAAATTTTGTAAAAATGTTATTTTAAAAGCATTTTTGTGTCTAATTTAAACATATCGAAAGCTTTTGAAAGGTGTGTCGGACTTTCCGTACAATTTTTGAATTATAATCTTATTGATTATAGTCTTGAATGCCAAATTCACAAAAAGAAAATGTTCCGCATATTGTTGCCATTTTTATATATTTTTTCTTTTAGGGAGCACTACACAAATACTCTATTTTGCGGTCACCGAATTCAAGAGATAAAAACTATATTTTTACTGTCATATTGCAGGTTTTTAGCTCTCAAGATATTACGTGAGAGCTTTCGCACCCACAGATTCTGTGTGAATGTATGTACGTAATTATGTAAGTACGTAAATACGCAACTATGTATCATTCTGTACAACTCGGTATCTCTTCATAGGAATATCCGATCAGCTTCAAATTGTATATACTTATTTACTGAAAAAGTGTTCCCTAATTAGTTTCGGGGGCTCATAGGTGAAACATAAAGGGAGAAAGGAGAGAATTAAAGATGTCTGGAGTAGATGCAGTACTGATTAAATGGTTGAAAGTCACATAGGAAGTCGCATTGACGAATAAAGTTCAGTACGCATGCTGATGAGCAGCAAGACTGTATGTGAACATTTACAGTTGGCACCCCATGACTCCAGAAATGCAACTGGTTTTGACTCATGGTCTCACTGTTATTAAGAAAGCAGCTGTACCCATTGGCTAGCTCTCAAAAGAAGCTGCCGACCCCAGAAACAAAAACTTTCTATATATTTAATGTATATTACAATGTAATAATAATGATTTTTTTTTTCTCAGTTTAACCAATGTGTTCTCCTAAAATGAAAATATTTCGGTTTTTACATTTTTTGATATTTTTATTATCTTAAAATAAATAAAAGTCTAACGATACTCATATTACATCGTGAGAGGGGGAATTCGTTTATAATGTGCATTAAGCAAGTAGCATGTGTTTTCATAATAGACTGTACTGTGCAAAGTACGCAAGAAATCGCAATAGAGATTTTTGGAAACAGGGATGTCCTGAATTGGCTTTTTTTAGGCAGTGATCCTGTTATAAGATGCTCATGAGAAAGAACAAGAAAAAAGTGGAAGTCATACAGTAGCTATACCTACAACTTCTTCTTCAGGTAGGTCTGATGGTAATCCTGATAAAAGCCAAGAACACTATGATGAAGAAAATGAAGAACAGAGTTCTGAAGAATCAAACTGATAATATATTAAATACACTCAAAAACAAGTATCGCTGTACCATAGAGACTCCACTTTACTAAATGTATTATTAAACGAAACATTATTAACCTTCTCACCGCCGAGAACTGATATATCTGTCTTCTAAACTACAGGATTCACTGCAGTAGAAACATTATTTGAATTAATGTAATTCTTGACATACAATGCAGTTTTAAAACATGGAGTTATGACTCTGAAGTTTTATATTCATATCTCAAACTAAGCTTTTTATATCATGTTGAAAATATGATATTTTTCCTGCATTTACAAAAAAAAAAAAAAAAAAAAATACAGAAAACAACGTTACAATTTTGCTCTTTTGCTGGACAGTCCGGGGGTAAAATGTAAATTAAATGCAATAATTATTATTATATGTAAATTAAATGTAATTATTATTATTAAATGTAAAAAATAAATTTTATATATAGTAAAATTAAGTACATTTAATTAAACATTACTAGCAAATAAAAAAAATCTATCAACAATTAATTTTCTCTTATAAACAGTAAACAGTTACCGCTGCTAGTCACACAACTTCCAAATTCCCTTCGCTAATGGTAAGACTATGGGCATGTGATATATTTGTATTTTTAAAGTATCTACTTAGTAAATTAATATTTTAACTACTTTTTTCTTTGTGCTCTTTTTAAATAATGTCTCTTTTTTTTTCTTAGTTGTCAAAATAGTTATAAAATGTATGCTTATTATTATGTGAAGTGTTAAAATCTTACTTAAACTTCGTCAGCTTTTAAGATATAAAATATTAAACTAAGCTATGGATTTGTATGTATACTACATAGTATGCTAAAAGTTAGGTCGAGTTTATTATTTTTGACTTCTTTTTTCTTTGGACTCATCTTAAAGGATGTCTCTTTTTTCTTAGTTGCCAAAATATTTATAAAATGTATTTTTATTTTTATAAGAAGTGTTAAAATCTTACTTTAAAGAAATCTGTCAACTTTTAAGATATAAAATATTGAATTTAGCATAATTTTTAGAAAAGTTTTCAGAACTAAAAAGAAAAACATCGTTTAAGAAGAATACAAAGAAAAAAAGGAGTTAAAATGTTAATTGACAGAATAGATATTATATATAGAAATGCATAACCTGCCATAGAGTTAACATTAGCAAAGGAAATTCGGTAATTGAGTAAGTAGCGGACTTAAGTAAACCTTGTATAATATATTTTCTTTAAATAGATGCATACATTTATGTAAATATAACATTAATTAAGATTTACTAATAGAATGTCAACAGTAATGGTTTTAACTTTATAATACTTGGAAAATAATTCTGGCCAGGATTTTGGATCAAATACTCCACTGTGGGTCGATGTAATAGACATCCATCGCATAGACATCAGGTTGGTATACAAATCACATATTCTTAATTTTAAAATCTTGCATATACAGTGACGATCAAAAGTCTCCGGCCAGTTAGTTTCTTTGATTTGTCTGCCAGAACGTTTCAGCGAAGAAAAACACAATTGGTCAGAAAGTTAGGGATAAATAAATGATCTATGACCACATGATCATTTTGATTGGATACTGAAGATACTGGATGCAAAGGGGAGGAGTTTAAAATCCGTGTGTACAAAAGCTTCAGGCCATTCGTCATTCGCTAATTTTTTCCTATCAGTGTTTTTTTTTTTTTTATCGTGTTTGTTAATTAATCAACGTGAATGTCATATTTGAAATTCATAAATGCAAAGTTCAAGAATTATTGTTCGTAAACGAGTGATTTGCTTGTCACTAAAGGGCCAATCCTCTCGTGAGATTGCGGCAAAGTTATCGATCAGAAAATTTACTGTAAACAATATTTTAAAAGTATATAAAAATGGTCATGACCTTGCCATGGTACGGGAGACCGAGACCCCGGAAAACGACTATTTGTGTGGATCAGGAGAGAAGTAGTTGATGACCGGCATAAAATGCTGCTGCAATTCCCCTCGATTTACGGTGTTTAAATATTGTTGAAATAAGTCGTTCTACCGTGTCAAGACACTTACGTAATAGAGGAATTTATAGTAGAGTCGGTGTTAAAAAAATCTTTCATAAGTAAAAAAAAAATCAGAGTGACCGACTGGCTTTTGCCAAGGAACACAAAGACTGGTCAAACGTAAACTGGAGAAAAGTACTGTTTTCCGATGAAACGAAGTTCAACATTTTGCGGAATGATGGCGGACACAACGTCCGACGACCTAAAAATAAAAGATAAGATTTGGGATACGTTATTATTACAATGAAGCATGGCGGAGAACACGTTATGCAGTGGGTAGCATTTTCTGGAAAATGTGTCTGTCTGTTAGTTGAAATTCGCTGCAATGTGAATGATGCAATGTATAAAGATATCTTGCAAGATCATTTGCTGCCTTATTGGAGGAAAAATTATGGTTGCAACTATTTGTTGCAGCATGATAACGACCGAAATCATACTTGCAAGATCGTCAACAAGTGGCTTTAGCATGAAAAAATTCCGTTTTGACATGCACAACCCAATCATCCGATCAGAAAAAAATAGAAAAACTTTGGAACGAACTTGAAAACGTGTGCGGAATTATAAATATTCCAATTCAACAGAATTTTCCTAAAAATTGCAAGAACCGTGGTAAAAACCTACCATAGACGATTTTCAACCATCCTTTAAATCCATGCCACATTCCTGCGCCGCAGTAATTATTCTTAAATGTACGAAGGTAAAACACTGATTGTAAATGTTGTTGTCCCTGTCATTTTTTATTATAACCCCATTTTTTTTCCAAAGTTGGCAAGATGGCCGGACACTTATGAGAACATCCGTTTTCTTTTGCAATTATTTTTTTCAATTAAATTTATTGATATTTATTTTTATTCCATTTACAAATTAACCAAGAATTTTATGCTGGCCGAAAACTTTTGACCGTCACTGTACATCACAATATGATATTAACTATATTTTTTTTCTTAATTTAACCAATGTGTTGTTCTAAAATTAACATATTTCGGTTTTACATTTTTTGCCATTTTTATTATCTCTAAATAAATAAAAGTCTAACGATACTCAGATTACAGCGTGAGAGAGGGAATTCGTATATAATGTGCATCAAGGAGGTCAGGGACACATTTTAAAATAATTTTTATTTATTGAGTTAAAATCTTGAATTTTTTTTGTAATGGTTAATTATATCATTTGTAAACAAAATCACATGATAAAACTTCTCAGATCTTTTTTTTTTAATTTAAACTTTAAAATTTATTAAAAAAGTGGGTTAGTTTAAAATCGTTATAACTCGAAATGTTATTTGTAGAATTTCAATTTTTTATCATTTAAATAAACAGAAATATATAAATTTTAATTTTGATTCAGCATTTTTAAAAATATTCATTTAAAAATAATTTAAAATATTTAAAGTAAAAATAAATAAATAAATATATATATATATGCAACTTAAAAAAAAAACACATATTTTTAAAAATAAATATACTTTTCAAATTTGCTAAATCAAAATTAAAGTAATCTATTTGAAAAAGACATGTTCCACGTTTGAACGAGTTACCTTTAACGGTTCTTGAGTCATAACAATTTAAATACGGGAAATGGTGAAAAAACCCATCAAGTAGAAAAACGCATTTTCACAAAAAGTCGTTTGCATGGCATGTTTGAAAGCTAGAGTTTGAAAACAAGCTCAAACGGAAAAAAAAAATATATTTTGTTCTAATTAAGATAGAAACATGACTTAAACGTCCTTTTAAGCAGAAAAAATAAGATTATTTTTTACTACAATAAAATATTTTTAGAAAATTTGAAGATTTTTGTGTCCCGGACCCCCTTAAGCAAGTAGTATGTGTTTTTAGAATGAAATTAACTGATTTATGCCTGAATTTTTGTTTTCTCAAATTTGTTGGAAAAATCGCTTTAAAATGTTGCAAACTGAACTGGAAAAATACTAAAAATAATTGCGTTAAAATATTTTTCTATTTATTTGATAAAATGTAAGCTTACTAAATATAGAAATATCCATATGTAGAAAAATGCATAGTTATATTTTTGTCTTAATTTATATAAATTAAGCTTTAGAATTGTATATTATATACTATAATTAGCATTTTTATGAGCAATTAAAAATATATTTATTTCTTTACAGAGACAAATAGCATTATAAATATCATTAATAATAAATTAAGAATAATCGTATTTGAGGCTAAAACACAATTTCAAAATCATCTTGAAAAGAACTTTACATACATAACTGCCCCTAAATGGCTAAAAGAAATATGTACCCATTTGCGCCTAGTGCCCTATATTTGGTACGTTACAATTATGCATAAAAATTAGGATTGAATATATAATTTCGCAATTAAAAACATACGTATTTCAAAGAACTCTACAAGCTAACATTATGACTTATTTATTGGTATTCTTGATAGAAAAAAAAATACAAATAAAATTATTTTTTACGTTTCGCTATCTTGAAAAAAGAAAAATTTATAACCACCTAAAAAAAAACCTTCATTTAAACAAATAAATATCCTCCTTATGCTGACATCACTCGGTAACAGAGGAAGACATTTATATATAATTATCTCATACAATTATCGTATTATAAAAAAGAAAAATATATACTATTAAAATTTGAAGCGACCAAAAATGTGGACATTAGGCATAAATGGGTTAAACATAAGTTACTACTGTAATTAACTCTTGATATGTTAATAATTTAAGAACACATTTTAGATATTTATTAAAGGAATTTTATTATAACTAAATCTAGGAAAGGCAACATACACTTATTACTGCATTATACATTGATAAGAATTTCTTGAGATTTGTAAAAGCCATTTTGAGATCATCCACATAGTATAAGATGGGGTTTTTTCTTAAATAAGTGAAAGTTGTGTCTGGCAACTAGACTATTTGATGGGTTCTGTTAACCATTTAGATCATGCACCAAAATTACATCGTGTTTTAGGAAGTACAATTATACACTAAGTCATTTTACAATTCAACATTTTTAAATCACATCATTGTAAAAAAGATGTTATAAATATACCCGAATAAGAAAAACTCTAGTTAAGATGGTTTTGCAACATCATCTTATGAATTTAATGCTTCTGCTAGCACATATGTAAATAAAGATTAGTAATTTTTTCTTGTCATTTTTTTCAATGTAGCAAACATAGATACCTAAAAACTTTGGTGACTGAAATATTTCAAAACGCGGTAAAAAAAAGGATTAAAACTTCAGGATTATGACGTCAATTTAAAACATGATAGCACAATATTGACCTTTTTATCCAAATATAACAGCCTTTTGAAATAAATAATTTGGCTCGCAAATTATTATAGATACCCTCCGACCTTCGCTGTTGTTCAAATAGAAAAAATAATGTAAAATAACATTCGTTCTAAATCAAAATTATAATTTAAAATTGAAGCATGTACAGAAAATGCTGTATACGCTTTCGCAGATTTAGTTATTTATTTTCAATGTATTTTCTGTTTAATAGCATTGTTTTGAAACAGTCAAAACTGTTATACTACTTATATATAAATAGCTTTTTTTAAATTTATAAGACTTATTTTACAGTAAATTATTTTTTAATTTCTGTATGTTTTAGGTCTCCATATATTTTTCATGATATCCTTATAGATCCTTATATCATAATATGAAAATATAACATTTTTGTTGTCCACCTATAAATATGTCAGACACAACATATTTTTTGAACTTCAGAAGACATACTGGAACACACAAGAATATCGATTAAGTGAAGTAAAAAAGTATACTACAACAAAAAGGAATAATTATATACTTTTCGATACCGGAATATGAAAATTAAACAACCTTCATTTTTAATTACAAATGAATAACCGGTGATACTAGCGAAGGAAGCAACACTAAAAATTTCTATAGACATCTCGCTTCCTGCGCACTCTTACATCGAAAGAGTCTTGAAAGAACCTCTGAATTAGCAGTGGAAACAACACCCTAATTACTCCGAGAAGTGTAGATATACCTATGACATGGTCTCAGTAATATCTCGTAATCTCCTAGCATGAAAACCTTCACGTGTTGCCATCGTAATGGGACTCGCCCCATTTGAAACATACCCATCCACGTTTAAAGCCGCTCTCATGCACTCCTGTGAGTATAGGCCAGAGGCATCCGCCACCCACTTCTACTATAATTCCTCTAACAGTTTGCTGACATATCCATTGCCCCTCCTCTTCCCTTAGTGGTTAGATAGATTCCATAATCTCATGTCCAGCCCTTTTTAACAAACTTTATAAAAATATGTTTGTTCCTGATCGATATACGTCATCACGTCTCATGAGCTATAGATTTGACTCGTGGCAACAACCAATAATTACTCAGTATGTAACATCTTCACTTCCCAGTGTGAAGTAGGAGGTATGTCTCCGACCATACTCGAAAATTTTATGCAATTGTTGTAAGTTTTAGCAATTCTTAGATAGTCCTTTTTGTAAATACCCCCAGGGGAATAATTTCTTAAGGCGTTCACGGGCAACCCTGGATTCCAGAGCGATTATTCTGTTTTACTTTTCCTCTTATTTATCTTCTCTTTATTTCCTCTTTGTTTCACTCTTGTTGTGGTTTCCTCTTCGGAGGTGAGGGTAATTCGGCATGAGCCAATATCATCATGTCTATATCGAATCATGGAGAACTGCAAACCACCCACGTATTTGCCGTCCGTGGCGACCCATGACCCTAGAAAAGGGATTCTGGTACTTGAGGAAAATCAACACACTGCTTGGGTCTCTGCTTCAAGTAGGCGGGAGGTGCATATTGATTCCGTATGCATCAATCGACTGGTCAGCTGACTTTTGTCACTGGGTAATGGATCAAGTGAGCGAGCAATTACTAGTCATCTCGTTAAGGGTAAGACTGACATAGAATTGTCTTGTGACCGTATGGTCCCTGCTTAGCACTGGTTCACGAATATGCATCCCCTTCTTGGGATCGGTGGTGCGGCCGGTGTCTGAATTGCTTTATTTCTAATATGGATGGAAAGAATTCACTTCTTTCTATTCCTCGCCTTTGTGGAGAGCAACAAATTGTACAGCAGAATTCATTTACTCGTTTTTTTTGTCCTAAAACTCACTGCTAGTCTGTCTGATTGTTCTTTTAAAAGAACCTCACCTTTTCTCATTGCAAAAACTTCACTCTGTTGTTTTGGGGGTGGACCTTTCACTTACAAATTTGCAGTCAGGAGATTTTCCCATTAAGGTTTCCGCAGCCAGTCATCCAAACCTTCTCACAAATTGCAATACAATAGACCCTTTTCTGTTCCTTTTCAGGTACATCAAACTGTAAACACATTCCGTGGTGTAAATTCCGAACCAGATTTATTATTCTCTACACAAGAAGAACTTCTGAAAAATTTAAAAAATCAAAATGTTATAGATGCCCGACGTATTACTATTCGCCAGAATGGTCAATTGCTTCATACGAAGCACATTATTCTTACATTTAATAGCCCTGTTATTCCAAATAAATGTAAAGCTGCCATCCTGAGCTGTCCAGTTCGAACTTATATTCCTAATCCTCTCCGTTGCTTTAAATGTCAGAATTATGAAAACACTACTACTACCTGCCGTGGTTCTGTAAACTGTGCAAAGTGCGCAGAATTTGGCCACGATGGTAAATCTTTCAAAAAGGCTGGACGCTTCGTAAACTGTCAGGGTGACCATGACCATACAGCATACTCTCGTTCTTGTCCTAATTAGATTCGTGAAAAGGAAACATTTGCTGTCAAAATAGTACAAAAACTTTCTTACCCTGAAGCCCATAAACTTGTTGAATCCAGAATCCCATCCGTTGGAGTTTCTTACTCCAGTCTACTGAATCAGCAATCAAAATCCGTAAGGTACATAAGCACACAAACTAAACACTCATGTCCACAAAATAATTCATATGAGACTGAATCCATCATTATACATAAAATCTCCCGTAGTGTAAAATTTACTGCTAATACAATACCTCCTCCAAAATAGAAACTTTTGCCACCATCCTCAGAACCATTTAAAATTGAATATTTTGATCCTGCTGTTCATTATTAGGTCCCTTTGGTTGGTAAATCACAAAAACCTCTAAGTCCCTTTAAAAAGTTAACTGAACAGAAACCTAAGCAAACGTTTGTTTCATATGCGAATAAAATGAAAAAATCTCAAGTTTCCCTTACACAAAAAGCAAAACAAAAATCATGTGTACAGAATAAAATATCAAGTAACTCCTAAACTCAAGCTGCGTCACAGTGGAAAACTGTGAAGAAAAAACAGAGGAAATCATGTCATAGCCCATCTTTTACTGATTTGAAGGACACTAAACAGTTGCAAAATTATGTGACAGAGGCTGTGGAGTCCAAATTGTATGACTCAAGTGCATATGACGATACTGTTTTTGAAGAGTTTGTGCCCGATTAATATTACCTCTTTTTTTCCTCTGTGTTTTTTAAACTAATCTTTGTGTAGCACAATATCTGATACATAATTTATATTTTAACTTTTATAATGTTTTAATATAATATTTTTGTGTCTTTCAGCTAAGATTTTTGAACTCTTTTGATTTGTTTTAATTGTATCTGTTACTACTGTTTTTATTTAATTACATTGTTTTTCTCATTTTATTACTAGTCACTTTTCATTCTCATTTCGACTTTGTCTTGGCGCAATTTGTTCCTAATGGAAATACCTACGATAAAACCTCATTCAACCAACCAACCTTTTTGTAAATAGCGCGCTCATTCTTTTACTTGTTATAATTTTACCTTTACCATCTCCTGTTGGTTGTTTCCTACAGTCAACCAGTTAAGATGTAGTGGTGGAAAGTAGGCGGTGGAAAATATATGCATACATTAGTTCAAAATTTGTAACTATTTGTGAGTATTAGAAGAAACTTCAAATCTTCTTTGGACTGCTGAGGAAATAATTGTTCTTGTGAATATGGAGGATTTTTTTTTTCTTTTTTCAGTGTTGTTCGTTATTTTATCTATCCTTTACTATTTTTCTGCTTTTTTCCCAAATTCGCAGAAGATTTGTTTCGATTAGATTACTATTTCGATCATCTTGAAGTAAAATATTCTATTTATTCCGTGGTATTAAGGGGGTCCGGGACTAAAAATTCTCAAAAATGCAATTTTTTGTTGGCTTAAAGAATACTGAGTTTCTAGCGTTAAATACCGCAAACCGCATGCTTTTATCTTCATTAGGTCCAGAAATATAACAACTTTTGTCTTGATAAGCGATGCATCAGCTTTCTTTTTTTCTAACCGATGACCAGGCCCCTACCTGCCGGGAAGCCCCAGGTGAACGGGTTTCATTTCTGGTATCGGGGCGGGTGACCGCCTAATCGGCGCATAGCTGCAATAAACCTAACGAGCGCCTACAACGTATCGGAAGTGCCTTTTGCTTAGTTGTGAACGGTGTTACGTCGGTTGCTTAACATTTATATCTGTTGTTTAGAATCTGAACATTGCTACTCATTTTGATCTCGTAATTTAGAACCTTGGTCAGGTATCGAGACCTTCACCTGGCAAGGCACCTACAGAAGTATAATTCACCGGTAACTTGGAGGACTTTGCACCCACGTCGGATTTTACATGCACCAGGCGCCATTAGCGTACATGGCGGATTATAGCTAGCAGTAAGCCTCGATGCCGCGGCCTTAGCTGCGGATTCGATGCTCGGCCAACTGTGCCACAGCTACCCAAACTACTTCTGTTTGACCTGGAGTTTTGAACCCAAATTTTTGGTGCAGACTTGTCGAGCATCAGCTACCCTGTGACGAGAACTTTAACTTCATTTATGTCAGAATGAAATAATACTTTTTTGACTCAAAATATATTAATTTTTAAGCCCTAATATCTCTTCATCAATGTAACTACTATAAATCAAATTTCGTGGATATGTGTATCACGGTGACCTTCACCTACCTACAAAAGTTCTTTCCAATCGATGAGTGGCACTTTTTAAGTGTTCTTTTTGAACATAGGAATAAATATTTAAATAGATCAGGTGATAAATTTCGTATTTGGTAAAAAATAGTTAATGATATAATTGAAAATAATCAATGGCCTTCTGTTATCTGTTAAATTACTATTTGTAAAAACCTAGCAGTCACGAAAATTTTAATATTAAATGACGTATTTCACAACAAACGCAATGTCAAAAAGTTTGTAGAGTGATATTTATTTTCTTGACTCCGTAATTGTTTCAAAAATATGGAACGAAAGTAAAATGTCGAATTTTAGTACTATTTCATAGCGTCATTCGCAGAAACAACGGCCTCACATCCCGAACTGCTGAATTCAACACAAAAAAGGAACATAATCCACGGATAATAGTTTATTATGGTAGCCAGAGAAAAGGGTAAGTGATCCTCCTAACGTGAACACAAAATTTTGCATCTTCATTGTACAAGTGCCAGTAGCCAAGTTGCCGAGAGAAATCTTCTGTCGAACCATGCAAATTGTTACATAAAAAAAAATCGGTAATCCTTAGTACATGTAAAATTTTAAATCTAACTGGGATGAAAAATGTTTCATAATGATGAAATGAAATGAGAGTTAAATCTTTCACATATTATTATTTTAAACCACCAAAATTAACGTTTAAACGCACAATAAAATAATTAATGTAATGTGAACAGACGTATGCGTTTCGCGAGTTCCAGGACTAACCTCATCAGTCTATAAAATGTATAAAAAAGTACTACAATATATAAAAACAAAAGCTATAATAATATAAAAAAACATTATAGATTTTATACACTGATAATGTGTGTCCTGGAACTGATGAAACCTATACGTCTGTTCACATTACCTTATGTATTTTATTGTGTGTTTTAACGTTGATTTTTGGTAATTTAGATTTCCACACAAGTTTTTATTTACTATATTATTATGTTGTTTATCTCTACTGACATATGTTAAATTTACCTTAAACATTATACAAAGATTAGCGAAATCCAAGCCATCGTTAAATTACAAAGGAAAGTACTTTAGCAAGAATGAAGATTTGTTTTAGACAGGAAATAAATATTCTTATGATTACATCTGCATTCAATAACTGTCACTTTAAGCAAGATACATTTAATTTTGTTTAAAAAGACAGCTTTTTACACTGTAAAAAAAAAAAAAAAAAAAATACTACCAGTTTTCCTGTAGGAATCCGAAGAATAGTTGCCCTTATCGCACCGGAAAAATTTCCGACCCAGCTCGGAATAAAATCCGTAAAATACCGTTTTATTGACTATTTCCCTTTTTTTTTCTACGGATTTTATTCCGAGCTGGGTCGGAAAATTTTCCGGTACGATAACGGCAACTATTTTTCCAATTGCTACAGGAAAACTGGTCGTATTTTTTTTACAGTGTAGATGAGATAAAAATCAAGTAATATTAGTCAGTAAATGAATAGGTTTTAAGATTTATGAAAGCACAAATAAATTAACGGAATGTAATTTAAGAACAAACTTGATTTTGAGTATATTAAATTATGTATATATTCATCATTACACACGTATTATTACATAATTGCGTATTATTACATCATACGAAAGTAAAAATTTGGAAGTTTACAGCTCATTTTCTCAAAATGATGTGTCACATAGCACCTTTATCATCTGATTTCTCACTTTAAAACTAAACCAATAATAATAAATCATTATTTTACTTTAACCAGTGAATTACCATACAATGTTCTCTTTCCAAACAAACGTTAATTAAAACTATGTTTTTTTGAAAAAGAAATATATTATTTTTAATTTACCACCATTTTATTAATTCAGGAAAATAATGCGATTGGGCAAACTTTCCCCAGTAATAAAAAGAATATATACTAATCTCCAATTAATTATGACTAAAGATAAGAATATACTTAATGCAGTCTGCAATAAATTTATATATTTTTACATTTTTCAATCGACTTTTATGGATTTTCTTTTATTAATTTTTTAGAAAACTAATTACCTTGCTTTATAAGCATCTCAGGATGACATAAAATATCCCTTGTATCATGCGATATAATTAATTTTCGAATACAAAATTCAAATATTTTTAAGAATGCAACAGACATTACAATTTATTCAAATTGCAGACAGTAAAGTGAATTACTTTTTTGAAATAAAAACCGTGCATGTTCAAAATATTCGACATATAAATATTTATTAAAAACACAACATTAATGTAAATGTCATATTTAGGGAATTCTCTTCAAAATATCTTTTGTTGAGGTATTAAATTTCTCTTGGTAGAGGTGCAGACTTTGATAATCTTATTCGTAATATACATACTTTCAAAATTACCATTGCAATAGATAGTTTTAAAGCATTTTACATTTTTAAAATTTTCTATTCGAAATAATTGTGAGTAATAGTAATTCTTATTTTAAACAATTTTTATTCACGCTAACTTCGTATACTTTAATATTAAAAGGGACACGAAATTTGTGTTTACAGCGATGAAAATTCAGATTAAAGCTCGTCGGTATCAAGTCTTTAATTGTATATTTTTTGTACTCAAAATTCTCATTGAAAATCGAATAAAAATGTATAAAACTGTTCAAAATAGTATCTTTTAATCTTACTATATTTGTTTACTTATATTATCATATTATGAAATGAAAGTACCTTATAAACTATAATTCTAAGCGCTGGTGTTTTCTTAACAATTTATATTCGTTTACTCCTTTATCCATATATCGAAAACACATTAATAATTTCTCTAAAATGTCTCTAAAATATATGTTACTTTAAATATTTTGCTGCGCAGAAACAGGGTGGTATCTCATTAAATAAGTAAAATGTCCAAACTTTATTAATAATAATAACTTTATGTGAATGAAACCAGCTTTGTTATTCTATTTTGATTTGAAAACATTTAGATTGGCAAACATTTTTCACGAAATATGTTTTTAAAAGAAAATGTAATCCATGTACGTGGGATTGCGATGGAAACTTGTTTCAAATTTGAGCATCAGTAAAATAGGTATTTCAAAATATGATCTATCACTACGTACTCACTGTTTACTTTACATACAAAATAAATTTATTCAATACATAGGAATTTGGATATTTTTATTGCAAATAATCTCAACATCGTTTTCTACAAATTTAAGAATTTTTTCATATTTTAAGAAGAAGTTTGACTTTTGTTCATAGGAAGCATATTTTAAACGCATATTTTAATGAGATAGCTCTTTTTATGAAAAATCAGGCTACAAACTGATTAAATATGAAAAGGTTTTCGTTGTAAAATATAAATTCATTTAAAATGAAAACACTATTTTTATTTGATGAATACTGCAAATAATATGCATGTAAATAGTGTGTCCTTGTTGGGTTTCTGTTACGCATACAATTCATAAAAGTAAAAGAAGATATTGTGCATATTATGTATAGGTTTCAATTAATGTATTAGGAAATCATGAAAATTTCGAGCGATGATGGAGTAATTTCATTACAAGTTAGACTATGTGAACATATACCGACAGCTAGGCAGACAGATTAATCGAAGTTATAATCATTTTAATTATGCTAGAGAGTGTTTAAAGTGCATAGTTTGATATGCTCATTTTATCAAAAGCACTTTAGTGTTTAATACGTACATTGTTATTTTTTTAAATGTGCAGAATAAATTTATGCAAAAAACGAACTTAGGAATTTGTAAATCTTAAAATCATTTTTTTTCGAAATAAAAATTTTAATATTAATAAACAATCATGGTTATCAACCACTATTACGAATTCATATACATGAAATTTATCGACCAGTTCAGTAATACATGATGTCCACAAAGTCTTTTTCCAACTTCAAAAATTCATTAAAAAATTGATGCGATAGGAAAACGAAATTTGTTATAGATACTCAGGTTACTATTAAAGTTTTCATTAACTTCTGTGTTGTGTTTTTAGATAACATTTTGAAGAAAAAAAGCGCCCAAGATACCAAAAAGACTAGGTCTCAAGAAAAATTTTCTCACAAGAAATTTCTTCGCAAAAAGTCTAAGTCACAAGACATTTCATGTGTACGAAGACTTTTAAACGGAATTTCTGGCAGCACAGTTGGAAAAAACTTCAATCACATGTCTTTTTCCAGCACGATGGTTTAACACCACATTGGGGGTTCTAAATTTCTTAATGAAACATTTCCAGGTCGGTGAATTGGATGAGGTGTCCCAATTATCTGGCCAGCTCGTTCACTTGATATCGTGCATCTGAATTTCTTTCTTTGGGGGTAAGTTAAAGGTCGTGTATACCAAAAAAAAAAAAAAAAAAAAAAAAAAAATGCGGGATATCTCTGACCTGAAGCGAAGGATCATAGACGCCATCGGCACTATGATAACTAACTATGATATACTTGATATGATAACACTTTGTTGCAGAGGACATGGCTGGAAATTGAGTATCGCTTTGATGTGCTCCGCGCATCTAAAGGTGGTTCTCGACAGTGTAGATAGTTTAATGAATACACTATAACATGAAAATGTGCTAAACGTTAAATATATACTGAATTTCCTTTTTTCTGTCACTTAGAAAATATCTCGCTCATTTATTATAAAATAATATGGCTCACTTAATTAATTTACTAATTTATTTATTTCTATATATCCTAGATTCATGTTGAACTAATTAAGTTTTATTGCTGATTATTTTTATCTGTAAAAAAAATTACACTTCTATAAAGTTTTTAGAACAGTGTGCAGAGAAAATGCTTAGTACGTGCATCGTATATATAAACGTAAGAAATGTGTCTTCCTAAAAGAGAAAATATGGACGCTATTTATAGATAAAACATTGTATTAATAGCTTTTGCTATTTTAATACTAAAACTGAGCAAAACTTATTTTTTTTTACTTTGTAAGTTCTTCATCTATCCATGTCGTCTCTTTCAAAAGCTTTGGATTTATTTTTAAAAGAAGACTTTATTTTATAAGAGAATTGCACGTTTATGTTTATGGATCTTTAAAAGGTGTTTATAAAACATAACAGTAAGCTCGTCTATCAATTTGCATATTGCAACTTTAAAAATTCTATTTATATTACATTCTCAAAATAACAAATGAAGAAATTTATACCTCTCCAAAAAATTAACTCACATGATGCTTCTAATTGAAGTCATAATAACAGTGGTATAAAAGCTACTTCTGACTAACTTTACCTTTCAGTGAATTTTTTTAAATATTCAAGTTTTATTTGTGATTAAAATTTCCTTTTACTTTTTAAAACTTTGACACCTGACCCACAGAACTGTGTAGGTGATCCTAAAGTAAATTAAAAAACAATTTCCTCTTTTTGTGCGGTTTAAAGCCGAGCCTACACCCATACATTTGTGCGGGCATAACTTGACATAACTCGACATAACTTGACATCGGATATTTTTAGAATATTTTTTTCAGTCAAATATGATACTCTTATTTAGGGGAAATAAACAATACGTTTAATTTCAACCAAAAATCTTCAGGTCTTAAGGGGTAATTAGCAAAAGGCCAGGCAGAATTTAAATGCTGAAGATCTACACATGCTTTAAATAAGTGGATAGAGAATCTATATGTTTTTTTTTTTTTTTTTTTTTTTTTTGGACAAAGGCGGGTAATTTTCATTCTCGTTTTAAGACGTTCGTGTTTACAACTAACTTGCTGTATATGTTTATGTTTTATATTGAAAATAATATGTTATAACTAATGTAAATCATGAAGTTCCATATGATCCTTAAAGCAACATATGATGCTCCATATGATGCTTAATATGATGCGTTTCGAAAATGCAGTCTCATTGAACAAATTAAAAAATATATTTATTACTTTTTTAGGCATTTTTATATTATGATTTTAAATCAAAATTATACGCGTACTAATTGCTACTCCAATTTTCATACATTTTAACCACTATTTCCGAATCCTTGTTTATTCAATGGAAGAAATTTTGCGATTCAAAAATTACAACATATTGTTTTCTTTCAAATAGGAATTGAACAAATTCAACACTCTTCCTCACCTAGAAACAAGATACCCCCAAGTTAAGTAATAGTAACAGTGGTATAACATGTGCTTGCGACTAACTTTTACTTTGAGTGGAATGGCTTTTATATGCAGATTGTCCGTCTAGTTAAAAAATTGTTTTACTGTTTGATAGCAAATAACAATGCAGAATTTAAAAGCTGATGGTCAAGGGTTTAATGAAGAATTAATACATTTTTTGCTATTCTCATAATATACTTTTAACCTATATGAATATGGTTTTTTTCACATTTTAGGGTGTACGTATGTGGTATCAAACCGTTTAATATAGCAAAGATTAATGGAAACAGTACTAGGAACATACGAAATTTTCGAGAAGCTATCACGTCACTTCACATAAAGTAAACTGAACAAGAACCAAGGAATATTCTCAACTACTTTAATAACTGAAAACCTAACAGTGGTCAAACAAATCTGCTGTTTATGTAACCTCAACTTTTCTTGTAGCAGTTCCTATAGGAGCAAATCCAGTAGAAGCAATTCAATGGAACAATTATTTCCCAATTTGTAAATCGTTACACTGAGTGTCTTAAATATATCATAATTTGCAACAACAGACGCATGCAATTAATAATAATGCAGATGATCATTTTTGTTTATTATTAGACTCAGACTAGAGTAGAAAACATGGTATTTTCAATTTTGTTCAAAGAATTCTTAATGTTTTATCGCAGAATGACTCAATAATTTTTCAAGGTATAAGCCTAGTAACGTAAGCGACAGCACGCCTGGTCTGTCACGCTACAGGTCATGAGTTCGACTCCCGGCTGGACTGGTCCAGGTATACAGATATTCTCCATCACTTTAAGCAGAGGAAATGAACGATGGTAGAATAAATCTGCTGTCCATGTAACCTCAACTTTTCTTGTAGCTTTTCATGATAGAGCAACTCCAGTAGGAGCAGTTCCTTGGAACAAATACTGTTAAATTTGTAAATTGTAGGAGGGAAGTATCATCAATATATAATGATTTGTAAGAACAAAAATATACAACTAATAATGATGCAATTTTTTATTTTATTTATGGAGTCTCTATAGACACAATCCAGTGTAGAAAAGATATTTTTGATTTTATTAAAAGTATTCCTAATGTTTTTTCATACAATGACCTCAATTTCTTTTCAAAGCAAACAGTTCTCATCGCTTATTTGATAAAATGTGGTAGCATACAAAATTATGCTAAAACTTGAGGTAAATAGGTTGCTAAATACAGTCCTGAGAAAATAATATAGGGAAGACTAAGGACGGTTGAACATACGGGAGGCTTAACCCACCCATCAATTTTCATATTTAAAAGAATTTCAGAATTTTATCAATAGGTATCAACCAAAACTACTGGATTGCTCAAACAACAGTCTTCATTTAATAGAGAAAGTCGAAATAGGTGCGAAAAAAATAAATTGTGAGGCGTTTTCAACCTAAAAGTCTTGTATTTTAGAAATATTTTGTAAGCTTTTTTCACATAAATTATATCATAGAAATCTAAGTTAGTAGGTTTAAAGTAATGCAGAAGTATCGATCTTTCATTCCAGGTACAAAGGTTGTACAGTAAGTTAGGATTAACATAACAATGTGCTATTCTTTAGAAAATGTACATGTATGGAGGCTTGACCCAGTCAATGTGAGGGAGGTTTGACCAGATGCTCAAGGCTCCCTTAATTAACTGGTTTTGGAAATCTTTTTATTATACACTGTGCATAACTAAAAGTTAATGGTTATATATGTAAAATAATGTAACTTTATTCTGTAACGTTACAGTAAAAGGGTGCGATGGAAAAAAATGTTTAAAACTGACTAAAGAAAGATGGGGAAAATTGCTAGAAAATGGGAAAGTTGATAGGAACTTTTTTTCATTTAGTAATACTTACAATAGATGAATGGAAACGGTGGAAAATACTAGAAAGGACTAGAAAGGACGAAATCAGCAGGCTTAACCCTTTCAGGGGCTGTGGTGTGTTTATAAAACCAATTAATTTTAATTCCCAAAAGTCCAAATTTGGCACCAGAATTTTGCTAAAATCTTTTCCATATAATATGCATGTGAAATATCGCCTTTTAATTACTTCCAAATAAATTTGGTCATAAATTCCGGTGACAGACATTAATTTCAACATTTTAGTTCTGAAAGTACTTTGGCCCTTAAAGGTTTAAAATATGTTAATGATAAGTTAACTGCTTATACGGCTGCAAAAAAATATAGCATCGAACGAAAAATTTTAGGAAGGTATGTAGCCAAATTTCACCAGAGCGAATACAGTAGATGATCCAAACTATGTGACAACTAGAGTTGTCAGGTCGAGTGTCACAAAAAATAGGATAAGGAGACATAAAAATGCGGGACAGTGGCTCCTAAATCCAGACATATGAACATGAAACATGAAAACGGAACCTGTCTCTAACACAATACTACCCTAAATGGTAAAATTTCATTTTCCATGCTATGCGATTATACATGGTCAGACAAAATCCTGTTTAAAACAAAATTTTTCTCCTCTGACTTGAGATTGCGTCTCAACAGGTTTGTATAAGCATCATATTTTTAAAATAATATTTTTTAATAATAATTAAAGCATGTGGCATAAAGTTATTTTGCTTTTTAAAACTAATTTTCTTTCTCTTCACAAATATTTCAATATAAAACAAAGTGGATCAAGCCTACCATATAGTGGGTCAACCCTCCCATATGTAGGGAGCTTAGACCCATTAGTTTTTCAGGACTAAAATCAATCATTTTTCAAATTTCTTATATGTTACACTTATGTAGCAATTTTATTTTGATAACTGATTGTATATCGAATAAAATGATATATATTTTTTTATACTGCGTACAGTATTTAAAAAATAAAAAATCATTTTGTAAAATGTGGGTCGACAGTTTCTAGTCTCCCCTACATATTTGGTCATTTCAAAGAACTGCCTGTTGAATGCTTTAGAGATTTATCGAGGTTATCGAATTTACTTGATCGATTGTGTTTTGATTTTTATCAATCTAACAACTATGATTTCCTAAAATATCATTTATGAGATAGTAAAATGTTAAATGAGCAAAAAATATATATATATCTTGGAAATATGTATTTTTTTTGTTTAATTTCTCAGACTTTATACATGCATTTACAGCTCTTTAGTCAAATAAGCCTCGGATCATACTCCAGAAATTTTACATAATGGCTCATGCTAAACAAATAACACTTATGAAGTGTAAATTTCCAACCGGGAGAAAAATGTCCGGATCAAGATTTGAAATAGGCATCTTTTGACTGAAGCTGCCAATTCTCTGCCAGCTGAGCTATCCCGAACAAATTTGGAGGACCTAATTCACCCAGCGAACCTTATTTACAAGACTGCCAAGAAGGGTTATGTGTTTCACGCGTATCTGGGTATGTGGATTTCTTTATTCCCCCGAAACATCCCAACAGCTTCATGGAGTTTAATGAATGAGGACTCTATCGATTTGTCATAACCATCCGATGGTTATAGGCTAGGTTTTGTTTTTATAAAGTCAAAATGGCAGTACAGACGACAAAAAGTTTTTACGCATCTTATTGAGTGGCATATCATTGGATAGGTCTTTCAAAATGAAGACGATGTTTGACTAACTATTTTACAGTCAGAAGCTCCGTTTAAATATTACACAACCTGGAAGTTGTGTAGGTAGGATTACTAGCTTTACTACAACTCAAGCATTCATAAGACATCTATAGGCCTCATCAAAACAGTGTTTATAGACAGGACTAACAATTAAACGCAACTTAAAAGTCATCAATACAAGTCAATAAAAAAATAGGTAAGTAATATAAAAAATAGTTTCACATTGATGAGAAATAATTAATTGGTTCGTTTTTTTGCGCAGTCGGGTTTTTTGTCTTTTTTAAATTTAATTTTTATTGATCATAGCTTATCTGATATATGAATAAGCTCAACACAATAAATGCTAGGTAATGGAACTCCAGAAAACACTGTAATTACACAAGATTAATTTTAACACACTTATTCTAATTGCTAAATAAATCATAATTTGATATAAATTTGACGCAATCAGATATAAATTTCCAACTGGGTGAAAAATGTCCACAGCGGGATTAACCTGATCCGGATAATCCTGAGCAATTTTCATCCAGACATTTCCCATCTAGCAGGAAATTTACATTTCGTATGATTTATTTACAAATTAGAATAATTGTGTTAAAATTAATCTGTGGTATATATAACTTAGCTTACAAAATATAGAGCAGCAATTGTAGTATATCAAAATACATTTATTTTATTTTTCTCATAATTCAGGATAGAGAGGATCTTTCGAAAAGTCCATATAATGAACGTTATTAGAAATTTTGTTTTAATATAAGAATTGAACCCATTGGAGTCAGCTTTTATGTTTAGAGGTATATATTATGTTTGATTTATATAATTAAAAACATGTGTATCAAAGGCAAAAAACAAACCTGTGTAAATCTTGGGCAAAGCTTAATATTCTGAATTTATTGTTGTGGTCAAAAACCATTTGCCAAATCGAATAGTTTTAATCAAATTTCATGTAATTAATTTTTTCAGTGTAACAAAATATTCAAGAAATTATAATGATGCCAGAGTTGGGCAAAATATACCAAAAAACCATTTTCGATACAAAATACAAAATATACAGTGGTGGTCAAAATTATAAGGGCAAGGCAAAAATCGCCAAATCTTGGCTACATTTGGCCTGAAACCTATGCAAATTTAATGGCTGGAAACCAATGAAAAATGAAGAATATTTTTATAAGTTTTTATGGAAATATGTGGAAAATTCATATTCATAAAATATATTATGCATTTATACAGCCATCTGATATGGACAAAATTATAAGAACAACTGTATTTGTGTGTTTTAAAAAGTAAAATTTGCATGTTTTTAGCTCTGCACACGGAACTCCTGGACGATATAAATGCTTAGTAAGCGTTTGGGATCGTCATATTCTGTTTTTCAGTCATGCCGCTAGGTAGAAAGCTTTCGGAGTTTGAGAAAGGGAAATTGGATGCATTTAAAAGTTCAGGACTTTCTGTACGCCAAATTGCGACAAAACTTAATAGATCAAGAACGGTTATTTACAATTATCTTAAAAATCCCGGTAAATATGGACGGCAAAGGCATACAGGTAGGCCATCTTCTGTTTCTGTACGGGAGAAAAGAATGATAATAAGGCGAGCTTGATCCAAAAAACAAACGTCAACAGAAATAAAACGTGAATTGAACTTAGAATGCAGTGTTCGAACTGTTTGACGTGTTTTACAAAAAGAAAAAAGGATTCGCTATGGTAAACTATGTCATGACCGCCTCTTACAAAAGTTCATAAGAGACTGAGGATGGAGTTTGCCAAAAAATGCATTACTATTGGAAAAAAAGTGGGATGATGTTGTCTTTTCTGGTGAGAAAAAGTTTAATTTGGATGGAACAGACGGTTTTCGCTATTTCTGACATAATCTTCTTACGGAAAAAGAAATTTTCTCAAAACGTGCATTTGGAGGTGGCTCTCAGTAATGGTCTGGTGAGGTTTCACAACTGGTGGAACTACTTCAATAGTTTTAATGCAGGGTAGAATGAATTCTAGAGTTATACTTATGCATTGGGCGATAATCTTTTACCAGAAGAACCATTAATAATGAGTGGAGACTATTTTTCCCAGCAGGACAATGCCTCAGTACACGTTTCTCAAACTTCAAAATCATGGTTTGATGCTAATTTCGTGAAACTACTTGATTGGCCGGCCAGAAGCCCTGTTCTGAATCCAATGGAAAATCTGTGGGGTATTCTGGCACACGAAGTATACAAAAACGGTATACAATAGCAAATCAAGCAAGAGTTCATGTCCTCCATCGAAAAAGCCTGGTCAAAAAGTTCTAAGAATGTTCTTAAGGAACTGTCAAACTTCATGACATCAAGACTGATAAAAGTGATTGAGAAGAAGGGGGAGATTATTAATTATTAGTGGGTTTCAGGCAAAAAACATTCATTGTCCTTATAATTTTGTCCAATTTTTACAATGACATATTTTGTTAATTATGTCAAAACATTCATATTTTGCATTTTCCAATGTTTTGCATTCTACAATGATTTCTGGCATAAAAAAGCATTTTATGTATAAATTTCACTTTATTTAGTTCAGAAATAATTTTTTTCTGTGCAATTTTCAATTGTTCTTATAATTCTGACCACCACTGTATTGGTTTTAGAACCTAAAATACAAATTACAAAATACTTTCCAAAATTAAAAAATTCCAAATACAAAATACATGTATTTTCAAAATACATTTAAAATACAAAATACATTTCGAAATTTCAAAAATTTATTGATGCAAAGGTTTTTTTTTGTTGGGGGGGGGGGGGGCTGTAACTTTGTAGTTTAAAAAAGGGGGGAAGCATTATCCTGTTTCCGTAAGAGAGCGTCCCAACGGACTACCCGACTGGTTCTGAATAAGGCACTGAATTAAAATTACTGAAACATTCATAACATATTGAATATCTTCATCATTTATATATTATAAAACTATATTACATTATTATCGAAAAAAATAGTTTCTCGATATTTTTTCAATTCATTTAAAAGTCAAATATTAAACAATTTGAAACTCTCTGTACAATAAACATTAATCTCGGTTTTCAGACTTTTAATACGTAAATAACAACATCAGTTAATAATGAATAAACGTCTTTGATTATTAGTTATAAAATCATACAAAATAATGTTTTAATAATATTTTCGATTTTATTTAAAACAAACACATGCATAGCACGTACTATAATCACATATACATAATGTGTCTTTGTAAGATGTATGTATACTTGTGATTAATTAAAAAGAATGAAAATACGGATTTAGACTGAAAAACTTGCTCTGCTAATTTACATCTTCACTGTGTTAGTTATTTCACAAACAATCTATGCTATAAAGCAAACAAGAAAGAAAAAATCATGCTTCAAGCATAGATTATGAAACACTTTCCAACACATTCAGACTAATGTAACGAAACTGCACCGTTTAATAATTTAAATTAATATGTCTAATTCAACCATATGGTAACACACTTGAAAACCCAATTTCACCTGTTCCCATCTATAGTGGAAAAATTATTCTAATTCTTTGAGCAGCCCTGTATATAGATTTGCATGTACTAACTACATGGATGTCAAAATTTAGTTCAGTTAAGAAATACATATATACATTAGTTGAAATTTCCCCTTCATCAATTTCCGCTAATAAGGAGAATGGCACGTGAATTCTTTTGTGCAGACATAATACATGAGGTATAGAATTTATTTACAACTAGTAAAATACAAAAAGTTCAATTTAAAAGCGCATGCTGAAATTAAAAACGCACGTCCAGCCATTATTACTCAAATACAGTACTGTAATCGATTTCTTTTGTGTATCCCTGTAAATGAACGATAAATGCTATGAACGCCCCATTCCAATCAACTTGTAGTGAAATATTCAGTGATTTATATTATTTTCAATACATTTAAAATAGCGTAATGTCATTAAAATATTCTGCAAACGATTTTTACTCATATACCATAATGTAATGGAAATCTTTTGGGAGCCCCAGTAACTGAACTGTTAATCCCACATACTTCATATACAATACCAAACATGCTTAGGTGACCCTAAATAACTTTTATCAATTTCATGAAAATCCGAGTATATTTACGGTAGTTAGACCGTGGACAGACGGTCAGACAAACCGAATGCATAAACACTTTTCAACTTTATTGGAAAGTTTTAAAAAGATGTCCATCAGTAACTCTAATGTCATATCAATAGTGACAACGACCTAAATAAACATTTTTTTTTTTTAATTTTGTAACTTCTAAATATTGCATAATTGCAATTTTTACACGGTGAATAAATAAAAAAAAAGTACTTTCAAATGCGATTTCTTTAAAAACTGTATCTCAGTTTACCCAGCTTTTAGGGATTTTTTAAATAATTTTCAAATTTGAATTTTTTAAAACCCATCTCGCAAATATTCCTGCTACCTAATTACGGAAGATTAACCCTTGCACTTAAAATAACGATGCAGGTAAGTATTTGTTTGTTTATGTGTGATATTCCATAACTAAACTGCCAAACGAAATTAAAATTTCACAAATACATAAAAAAACACGAATTTAAACAGACATGTAGTTGAACTAAGCGTTTAAATGCTTAAATACTGAAATAATCAAAGGTTGGCATAAATGATAAAAGCCTTTCGCGATTATCTGCTGGTATGTGGCTAATGAGAAAGTCTCCAAAATGCTTTTTCGGTGTAGTTGTTTGGAAATCCGAGAAAATATACTAAATTTAAATATATATATATTAGTTTTCAATTAAAAAATTATTTTCACCTGAGTATCTTTAATCTGAGTGAGATCGCTGGTCTGTATTATAAAACAAAAACATTCCCATGATTATCGCTGATGTCATACTGACGGTGCAACGATCTGAGTAATAAATTTGTCTTTTTAGAAAATCTATTATCGTCATCATCTCACAATTTGAAGTTTTACACCGTGGAATAGAAAAAAATAATTGTACTTTGAAATGCAATTAAAAAAATCTCTTAATTTACAGATGCGTTATTGTTTTTTTTGTTTTTTTAATCGAGCATGATTAAAAAAAAATCCTAATAATAAAAAATATCGCGTGCAGCCCGATTGCAGAAGATTTGCCTGCATGCACTTAAAATGATGTAAATAAGTTCATCATTTTTCTCTGGCTAATATTCGATAACGATATTAAAAGTTCATCAAAAATGAATAAATAAACACAAATTTAACCGATATATAATCGAACTACCACTGAAATAAATAGAATAAAAAAAGCTACTATAATTAGTGAATTTTTAGACGATTTCTTTTGCTATTAATCCTTGGCATGTAGCTGATGCGAAAGTACCGTTTTTAATACATATCAAAACTTCGTTTAAATGCATAATTTATATTTTTCATATAAAATTGCTTTTTTGGGTTGTTAGTGAAAAAAAAAAGTTAAACATAAAAAAAATGTATTAGAGGTTTTTATTAAAAATGATTTTCATCTATGTGCTGTACACCAAGCAGTATGCCCTGTGAGTCAGGAAGCCATGCTTAGCTTCACATGTGTCAAGATGTTTTGGAATGCAAATTCAAACATGTAAACGAATAAAAACAATTCTGCATTTAAACCTGCAATATCTAATATGCTCAATATAAATATAGTTAATAAACATTTGCATACTTTATGAATAAACTGAACTACTTTTATATTAAATTTTAATCCAAATTAAATGAATATCAAAGATATGGTAAATTATATTAGAATCTCGACTGAATGAATCCTAAGTAATTAGGAAAAATAATGTTAAAATCGATATATGATGGTATAAGATTAAAATCTTATCTTTAAATAGGTTTTGAAGTTTGTTTTAACATTCAAATATTTAACCTATAATCGAACGCCTTGTTTTATACTGCTGGTATTTTCCCTTAATTTTCTTATTATCCCCAACAAAACATTAAATTTATTTCACATCTAATAGCACACATTGTATACTATTATAATTAATCCTCTTGGCAAATTCTCATTGGGAGTTTTAATAGTATTTCCATCTGCGGTAACTAACAGCATCACACTATGTATTTTAAATAGGCAGCACCTGCCTATGCAACAATTTTCATACACTATGACGCAAAAGTTTAGACAATGAAGAAATTCTTACATACTTTGAAAAATATTTATTCAATTTTCAAATCACTGCTTGAAATTAATGTGCTGTACATATAAACAATATTTATAACAAAGAAAAGTGGAATTGTGCATATTGCAATAAATTAAATGGTAACAAAAATAAACTGCTGTCTCAAAAGTTTAGACACAAATTAAATAAAATCGAAATAAACAATTTTTAAAACCTGGTTGCGCATCCATGCTTATGTATTACGTCATATACACGAGATTGCATGGAAGAAACTAAATCTTGCATAGTTTGTGGATCGATGTCGTACCATGCATTCTCAATAGATGTCTTAAGTTCCTTTTCAGAAGAGTATTGTCTAGCGTTGCTATAAACTTTGCGACACATGATGCTCCAAAGGTTTTCTATAGGGTTAAGATCTGGGCTACATGCTGGCCAGTCGAGAACTCTTATATTATGGGAATTAAAGCAAGATTTTGAATGTTTTGCAGTGTGAATTGAAGCATTGTGTTGCTGAAATTCCCACTGAGGACCCCCTAGAAGCTCAGCAAATGGCAATAGGTTTTCTTCTAATGTCTGTGTATAATGCTGTGAAGTTTGACGACCACTGGTGAAGGTCAGAGATACTTGTCCATTATAGCAAAAGGCTGCCCAAACCATCACCGAGCCCCCTCCTTGTCTGCGACTAAAAAAACGTCGAGGTTCCTTCCGCAAGTCATGCCAATACGATAAACAACCATCTGGACCATCCAGATTCCATTTTTTTTCATCGCTAAATATGACTGACTGCCATTTCTCTCCATATGACATATGCTTTCGAGTCCACATAAGTCTTTGTAACTTATGATGTGGTTTCAGAGCTGGTTTCTTCTGCATTTTGCTATAAACGATTGTTCCTTTTTTCAAAATTCGTCTACGAATCGTATCCTTTGATACAGAGAGTCCCGATGAGCTTTGAACTCCACGTACGCTCATTTGTTGAGTACTCGCTAGTCTTTGTATCAGGCGATCCTCTCGTACATTTGTCACACGTGGCCTCCCAGACCGACATTTTGCTTTATATTCGGAACCACTCGATAAAACTCGATAAATAGATTTTTTTGACCTATTAATAATAGCAGAAATTTCAGAAACGCTCTTCCCTTCACCTTTCAACTGCCAAATCCTTGAAACCTCATTCACTTGAATTTCTTTAGCTCTCGGCATGTTGACTATGAAGCGCAATCGTTTGCAGAACTTAAGTACTCCAAATTTGTGACATCATCGATTCTAAATTTGCATATGCCAGCGAATATTCAAAGAAATTTAGAATAGTGTCTAAACTTTTGCGACAAGCACATTTGAATTTTTATGAAAAAAATTAGTATTATAGCAAATAAAACGACTGTCTTTTGTACATAACATTTTAAATCAGTTTTTGAATATATTTACAGGTTTTTGTAATTCTGACGTCATAATTCTACATTTTAAAGCTGAATGACGTCATTGTCTAAACTTTTGCGTCATAGTGTACAACATTTTTTTTTCCAATCCTCATTGAATGTTATAAATTATAAAAACGATTTTTGTGACACCTCAGCCAAAAAATGCTTCTGCAGAACTAAACATCCGATTCATTAATACGCTTACCGTAAGTTAAACAATCGGTACATATAAATTTCCAGAAACGAATTCGAAAACTATTCAAAATAGACAGGCATGTGTTTTCCTATTGCAAATCTAGGATCTGTGGTTTTGACACGACAACTTGAAATCTCGAGGAATGTATTTTGAGTATTTTGAAAATAAAAAATACTTTGAAAAAGCATTCCAAAATACATTACCAAAATACATTTGTTTTGAAGGTTTAAAATACAAAATATAAATTACAAATGTATTTTGAAAATGTATTTTAAATACATGTATTTTCGATACTGCCCAACTCTGAATGATGCCAATGGATTAATTCAATAAAATTAAAACATTTTGTAGTTTCTTTTTATTAGAATGTATGGCAAATCTTTTAAAGTTTACACTTTAAAATTCTTATAGTTTAATAACTAGTATTAGTCAATTTAAAATGCAACTTTAAAACACATTTTCGGATATTTGAACATATTTTTCAGAAAATCATCTGTAAAATCAATAATAATTAATAATTTGTCCATTGTTAAAAAAGGAAATCCCATTATAATGCATAAAATTGCACTGAACAATTATTCGCCATAGCTTTAAAAAATAACAATAAAAATATGCCTTTAGCTGAACATTTCTTAAATGTTCCGATTAAAATTTTCAGTAACATTAGGAAAAAACAAATTTTGAAATTGAAGAAATATAACATTTTATTTACTTTATCGTTCAATCGAGAGTATTTTTTGCGTATTGAAACGAATTTTTTAAGTTGTTCTTTATTATATGAATGGAAAGATTTTGACACACGATCGTTTTTTAAAGATATGATGAAATCGCATGTGATTCGCGATAAAGTTTAAGCTCAGTGTTCAGATTTCAAAATTACATATTTGTCTTTCAAAATACAATTCTTTGCAAAAAATATATAAAAATTTGCAAATTTAAACTATATGAGAATATTTTCTTTAATAGTAAGTGAAGTAATTTATATCTTCACCCATTCATCCTATAAACGCAGTGATATACAGATGCGTCCCAAAAGTTTATAAATAACAGGTTTTTTTTTAATTTTACAGTTGAAAAAGAGGAATAAGAATTTCAAACTAATTTATAATTATAAATAATATCAAGATAATAATAATGCTATATAAAAAAAATATCACACA